>OX344858.2:17882857-19195000 GCA_947037095.2 Nycteola revayana | reverse complement strand
CAATTCCAGCCGCTCGCGCCAAATGCTGAGCGCCCGCCCGTGCGCGTCCCTCCTCACCCCTAGCGTGTCCGGGACGCCTCCGTCCTCCTGGCGGGCAGGGAAACGGGTTCGGTCGTAGACCTCCGTGTCCATGCCCGCCAGTATATCAAATGGCGGGAACCGCGCCAAGAGAGTCGCCGCCTCGTACGATATCGTTCGATACCCTCTCACGATCCGGATGGCCACCACACGCTGCAGACTGTTAAGTATGTGCCTGCAGCGGGAGGCGCCCGTTAGCCGGTCCGACCATACGGGCGCCCCATAGAGGGCCATGGATCGCAAGACGCTGCCGTAGAGGCGGCGAATCTCCTCCCGCGGTCCCCCGAGGTTGGGCAGCAGCCTCTGAAGAGCACCTGCTGCCCTCTGCACTCGGGGAGCCAAACGCTCAAAATGCGTCACAAACTCCCAGTGGCTGTCCAGTATCAGGCCGAGATATTTAATCGTCGGCCCGATACCGACGACTGCGTCCCCAACCCTGATCGATGTTATGGGCGGCTCCTCCCCACGACGGAGCCCGTGGAACCACAGGGCTTCCGTCTTCTGGGGAGCCACCCTTAAACCCAATCCCTCTATGCTCCGGATGACTTGCGTCACCCCGAGCTCCGCCAGCCTGGCGGTCGACCGAAAGTCGTCACCGCTAGCCAACACCAGAGTGTCGTCCGCATAACAGCTGAGCTGTATGCCTGGGGGAAGATTGGTCCTCAACACCGTGTCGTATGCGAGGTTCCACAGCATGGGTCCCAACACCGACCCTTGTGGAACCCCGCAGACGACTTCCCTAACTTTGACTTCCCCGCTCCAACCTAACCTAACCTAACCTAACCTAACCTAACCTAACCTAACCTAACCTAACCTAACCTAACCTAACCTAACCTTTTTTTTTTTTTTTTTTTTTTGTTGACCGGGGGGAAATGCAGTTACGCATTCGACCACCGCCGTTGTGAAAACAACGGCGGTGGGATATGTGGGGACTCGCCCTCTCCAGTGCGTGGTATGCTGTTCATACCACGAGGAGAGGACCCTACCGCCACTAAAACCCCCCGGGTACTCCTCCTTCCGCCTTGAGTGTGAGGGCCACCGGGAAACGCTGAGAAGCGCTAACATTTCCGGTGAAACCCCCACGGCGGCCGTCCGCAGCTTGAGTGGTGCCGCGGACTCTCCGGGGCCACATTGCGTGTGGCCCGTGTAACCATTGACGGGACGCCCGGAGTACTCAGGCGTCCCTCCTCCGCACGGGTCGGCCTCTAGAGGGAGCAGGGCCCATGTTCCCTACTCCCCGAGGCCGAGCCTAAGGCGGCATGCGACGGGTCTCTGCCCGCCGTCTGCGGCCAGTACGCCGCCTGCGGAGCGGGTGTGCACTGGGATCTTCCTCCCTTACCCGCTCCGCGGCCTCCTTCTGCGACATGACACGTCCACAGAAGGAGGCAACCGCCGCCCAAGACCCCTCACTCTCGACCATCTTAGAGATGATGGTCGGTAGTGAGAGGTCGGAACCCACGACTCCGATGAGCTCGGCGCGCTCATCGGTCCACGCCGGACACACCTGTACGGTGTGTTGTGCCGTATCATCGGTGCCCCCGCAGTGGTGGCACCGAGTATCCGGCTCCCTCTGTGCCACATTGCACAGGTAGTGACCAAAACAGCCATGGCCTGATACCACCTGTGCAATGTGGTAGGACATCGCGCCCCATTTGCGACCGGCCCACTTTAAAAGGTGGGGCCGGATCGCCTCTACGACGCGCGATCCGCTCCCTGACGCGGCTTCCAGCCGCTCTTGCCAACTCCGGAGGGTCTGGCGACGGACTTCACTCCGCCACCGTGCAATGCCCTCCGGGAAGGGGTCGCGACCAGAACGCGCCCCCTCACACCTCCGCCGGTACGCGGCGGCCAACGCCTGCGCCTCCAGGTCCCACGGAGGGGAACCCGCCAGGAGGCAGGCCGCATTGAAAGCGACCGTGCGGTAGGCGCGGGACGCCCTGATGGCCATGACCCGCTGCGGACGTCGCAGCAGGGCCACGTTTTGCCTATCCAGGGCGTCGACCCAAATGGGGGCGCCATATAACGCCATGGAGCGGATCACGCCCGAATACAATTTTCTGCAGATGCTCCCGGGCTTGCCAAGATTTGGCAACAAACCTCCGAGAGCACCTGCCGTCGCCACCAACTTCGGGGCCAACTGTGAAAAGTGGCCCCTAAAATTCCATCTGCTGTCGAGGACAATGCCGAGGTAACGCATTTTGTCCCCGACAGCGATGGTCTCACCCCCCACCACTAGGTGGGAGCCTGCCGGCGGCGCCCGCCGAGGCCCATGGAAAACAAGGGCCTCGGTTTTATTGAGCGCCACCTGTAGGCCCAAACAACGAATTCGGGCGACCACCTGCGCCACTCCAGCAGTGGCCAGGATAGTCGCCCGCCGATGGTCGGCGCCGCGGGCAGTCACTAGGGTGTCGTCAGCGTAAGCAATAACGCTGACACCCCGAAGACCACGCGCCCGCAGCGCCCAATCGAACCCGATGTTCCACAGGAGCGGCCCCAATACCGACCCCTGTGGAACACCTCGAGAGACGGCCCAGCAGCCCGTCCCTCCGCCAGACGTCGGGTACACTACCTCCCTATTCTGAAGGTAGTGTCCCACCAATGCCCGGAGATACCCGGGCACCCCGTGGTGCCTGAGGCCCTCCATAATACACGCCCACGGGAGGGTGTTGAAGGCGTTTTTGATGTCAAGTGACACCGCCAACAACACCTCTCCCCGGCTGGTCGCCTCCTCCGACAACTCCCGCACCCTAGCAATCGCGTCCACGGTCGACCGACCCTGGCGGAACCCGTACTGGTCCGCGTATAGGTCGGGACCGACCTCACTGAGATGTTTGGTGAGGCGGGACGCGATCACTCTCTCCATCAGCTTGCCCACCTCGCTCAACAAAACGATTGGGCGATAGGCTGATGGAGACTCCGCAGGCCGCCCGTCCTTAGGAAGAAGGACGAGACGACCGGACTTCCAGGGCGCGGGAAAGCGACCCTGCCGCAGGCACGCCGTGAAGAGGGCAAGCACCACAGGCTCCAGTTCCTCAATTGCGAGTGCCCAGGCACGTCCGGGCACTCCGTCTGGCCCGGGGGCGGTGTTCTTGACGGCCATTCTGGCCACAGCCGCCCCCAACTCCGCCTGTGTTACGTCAGGCGTCTCTTCTGCGTCGTCGTCGTCGTCGGCGTCGGCTCGCCTGGCACCAGTCGGCCCGGCCATAGAAGGCGGGGAAAACTCCCCTTGGCTGGGGAACAACTCCTCCACCACAGACTGGAGGAGCTCGGGCTGGAGGCTCTCCGTTACTGGAGGCGCCCAGGGGCGCAGTTTACGGCGCACCCCTTTGTAAGGACGCCCCCACGGATCTCTGTCTATGGCCTCCAGCGTGCTCGCCCAGCCATCGTCCTTCGCCTGGCCTATGGCCGTGCTCAGCTGGCGCTTGCACTCCCGATAGTGGGCGTAGGCTTCTGCCACGCGGGCCTCATCCCTTGGCCTCCGACGGTTAGTGCGGGTGTAGACGCGCCGCGCCGCAGTGCAGTCAGTGCGCAACTGCGCAATGGCGGCGCTCCACCAATACACCCGCCGCCTCGGTGGACACGGGCGAACCCGGGGCATGGAGAAGTCGCACACGCGAACCATGGCCTCTCCGAGCTCACCCGCAACAGCGTCCACGTCGGAGGACGGGTCACAGGGACTTGCGACCCACGCCTGCAATATCGCCGCCTCTCTCAGGAGCTCGCGGTCGAGCCGACCAAGCGCCCAACGCGGACCCTCCCTTCTGGGAGCTGGAACAGGGCGGGCGGTCAAAGCCGCAGAGGATGCGGAGATGCCGAAGCCGATATATCGGTGATCGGACAAAGTCTCCACATCCTCGAGGACTCTCCAGTCCTGGACACGGCGGGCAAGGGCGGGGGACGCAAAAGACACGTCCACGATTGATCCGCCCTGTTGCCTCACGCACGTGTCCACGGAGCCACGGTTGAGGACCACCAGGCCCTGCTCCACCGCCCAGTCTTCCAGAAGACGACCTCTGGGATCCGACGCAGGACAGCCCCAGGCCACCGACTTAGCGTTGAGGTCACCCACCACCAACACGTCGGTGCCACACCTCCTCAACAGGCGACCGACCTCGCCGAGGAACACCTCGAACTCGGCCAACCCGCGATTCGGTGAGAAATAGGCACCGACTACAGTGAGCGACCCCAAAGCGGCCTTCACAAACCCCCGCCCTCTGACGATGTTAGAAAAGGGCGGGGCGCCGACCGACGACGACGAAACGATGGCTACCAAGCCGTCCCGGTCCCCGACAAAATTGGGTCTGTCAGGGACCATATACGGCTCGGCAGCGACAGCGATGTAGATCAACCGCTCCGCCATGGACTGCAGGAAGAGGTCCTGAGCCCTGGCGCAGCGGTTGAGGTTGCTCTGAAGGAGATGGATCACGGACCTATCCATTATGGGCCGTGTCCATCTCCTCAACCGACTGTGCTGGAGCCGCCTGCCTCACAGGAGCCCCAGACCACGGCGTCCCCTTCTTGGGCGGCGCCTTGCACAATTTCGAGCCGACGCTATGGTCGGCCCGTCTACCAGCCGAAGTGCAGAGGACGCACTTCGGCTGTTCAGCGGTGCAGGACGCCGCCCGGTGTCCCGGTAAGGAGCACCTGTAGCAGAGGCCACTCCTGTCCTCGTCGGCACACCTGCAGCCAACATGGCCAGGGACGAGGCAGCGATAGCATCGCAGCGGCCGAGGCTCCAAAACATGGACCTGGGCCGACACCATCCCCACCAGGAAGCGCTCCGCCCGCTGCAGCTTAATGGCTGCAGGTACCGGGACACCACACACAATTGTGCCGAAGCCGGACGGCCCTCGGCGAACTTCGCCCGCCCTGACACTGGCGATGGGACACTCCCCAACTCTCGCCAGAGCCTCAGCAGCCTCCTCTGCTGTGGTGCAGTCGTCGAGGCCACTGAGGCGGACCCGCACACATTTCTCCGGGATAGAGACCCTCGCCAGTGCCGGATCCATGTTCTCCGTCAACTTTGCGGCAAGGGCCTCCGCCTTCGCCCGGCTTTCCGCTCCTGGGATCTCAAACACGCGACCCCCAGTTAGAGCCACTCTGCCCCGCACGTCGGTGATGCCCAGGTCCGCCATCTTGACGTTCTGGCGAGCCCGGCACATCACCTCCGCATATGTGGTGCCACTCTTCTCCGCCTCCGGAGAGAGAGTGACCACCACCACCGACGAACGTGGAGGGCGCAGCCTCCCACTGCGCTTCTTTTTACGCCGCGGAGCTGAGGGAACCGCAGCAGCGCGCTCGCGCTGGCGTCGCTTCCGCCTGGCACTCGCGCTCTCCTTCGTCTGCCAGCCCTCTGTATCGGGGCTGGGCTGGACCGGTGCAGGAGCAGCGGAAACAACAGGTGCGGCAGGCGCAGAAGAAGACTGCGCCGTCTTCTTGCCCTTGCCCTTACCCTTGGATTGGGTTGCTTGGGCAGGGGCAGGTGCAGGGGCAGGCCGCTTTACGGTGGCAGCGTAGCTGGTGGAGGCCACCGGCTCGGCCAACGCTGCCTCTCTCCTTTTATCCGCAGCCAGAGGTGGCCGCGGCGTCGGCTGCAATGGAGGGAGCTGGAAAGTAGCCCCCACCCATTGCTTCATTTGCTCCATGAGCATCCTGCTCATGGTAGCAAAATAGGGCGGAAGCTCTGCCGCCCCCGATGCAGCCGCCGACGTTGTTGGCGGCGCTTGCGCCTTTTGGCTGCGGGCCTTGTCGGCCGCCAGCTCCTCCGTCCGCCGCTCCAACGCAGCAATGCGCTCCTTTAGGGAGCGGTTCTGCTCCCTGAGCAGCTGTACCTCTTCCGAGGTCGTCCGTCGCTGATATGCCTCCAGGACATCCTGAAGGCCTCGGGCAGCAATCTTAAGGGCCTTTTGACAGGTGCCCTTAAGATTGCTTGACTTTTTTGCCACGTCGAGGATGGTCTCGACGTGGCGAGCAGCCAGCTCCTGGGGGTCCAGGTCGACCCCACCTGCAACTGGAGAGACAGGGATGGATCGCTGTCTCTCCACCAGCTCTTCGGCAAGCTGCCTCTCCGCTTGGAGCTTCACGAGCTCGCGCTCCGCTCTGGCCAGCTCCTGTTTGGCCTTAGCCAAACCGACAAACTCTCCCGTCGTGGGAGGGCGGCCTCTTCCCCGCTTCCCCAGAAGCTTGGGAGCCTTCGGTTGGCCAGGGGCAGGCCCTCCATCCGAGTCGAACTCTGACGACTCCGACGACAGGTTTGGACACGGCCGCTCCTGACTCCGCTTTCTTCCTGTAGGTGAGGATAATCTCTCCTCACCTTCCGTCACTGTCACCAGTGAGCTGGTGGACGATGCACTGGACAACCGTCCAGACATCGTATCCTCGATCCGCGGAATGCGGACCACGGGAACACGTTCCCCGACCGACTGTTGATCGTCGATCCTCATGGGGCTTACGCCCCGCGCGGCGTCACTGACGCTCGCCCTCTTCACCTTACTTCCTCCTCCTCTCGTCATTGGTTTTGGGTTTTGTGATTGAGATTCCATAATACGTCCCACGAGTAGGGTCAAACTAAATGGTCCACCGCGGGGTGATGCCCATTCCCGCGGTAAGGCAACTACGCCCGGCCAGCGCCACGCTCGACCGGGGTTGCACCGTTTGCGACGGAGTAACGCCTCCGCCATCCACCTCTCGCCACGGTACGACAGCTTAGGTTGCGGCATTTTTTAGAGAGGTTTGCATCCTCGCGACCCGGGCGGTTAAGCCAAGGCCCCCGGTCCCCAAAACATGACTGGGGATTACGGGTTGGGAGCAAGCTCCCCGACCGACGGTTAGGCCGGTCCGCCGAACCACCAAGGTTCTCCCACAAAACGGGGAGCAAAAACAACATATGTGGGGGGCCCAAAAAGACCCACCCACCAATGAGGACCAAAACAGCACCCCAAAGATAACAACGGATGAGCCTCAATAGAGACCCATCTGCCGCCGAAGCCCAAAAAGACTCGACGACAAACAACAATAAATATTTGTGAGGCCCAATAGGACCCCACCCCAACAACAAAAATAAAAACAACTGTATAAATAAAATATCACAGTGTATGACTACATGCAGGGGCGATCAATCCGCCACACCTGCCGCGGGTCTCCAGTATTAAAACGAGACCCGCTCCGTCTGGCCAGCTGTTAGCCGCCGACCACCAACAAAAGATTGGTGGCCGCCGTTGCCCAGGGTGCACCACGAGGAGGTCGCTGAAGCCATCGCACCCCAACCTAACCTAACCTAACCTAACCTAACCTAACCTAACCTTTTTTTTTTTTTTTTTTTTTTTTTTTTTTTTTTTTTTTTTTTTTACGTGGTGGAAATCTTTGATAGACTTCCCACCGTCTTGGGGAAAGACGGTGGGGGAGTGTGGGACTCCTTCACTTGCACCCGGCTCTATGTAGCGAGCGAGCCGGGGCATCCGGTACCCACTAAAACCACCACGGTAGCCAGCCTCGGACGCATCTGCCGGTGGCCCTGGGGACTCGAAATGATCGACAACCAGGACCACCGCCATACGTCTAGTCTCAGATTGAGACTCCTCTCGGGAGGGGCAATGATTGGGCCCCTCCCCTGCGCCTTTGCGCATATGTAGGTAACCAGCGGCTACGACTGGTTACCTCTTCCCGGGATCGCTTGGAAATGACGGCCAGAGTCCCCACTCTGACCGCCGCGACCCCGAGGGCAGCGTGTTATTTTGCTGCGAGGCATTCTCGCGCTATCTATTGATAGCGCTGTGGCGCCGAACCCAAGAATTAGATTCGGCGCCACACTTTCTCGCCAGCGACACTATGGTCGCCGGCCCCGACCCCGCACTCTTCTACGTGCGGGGTCGGAACGCTCCCTCTCGCGCTCAGCGGTCTCCTTCTGGAGCATAACCGCTTCACAGAAGGAGACCACTGCTCTCCAGGAGTCTCTCGCCGCCAACATAGCCGTGATAACGGCCGGCGGCGAGAGGTCAGGCCCGATAGTATTGACCAGGACTCGGCGCTCGGAGGCCCAGGCTGGGCACTCCTCGAGCGTGTGTTGAGCCGAGTCCTGGTCACTGCCGCAATGGTGACACGCGGCAGTGGGCTCCCTCCCTATTCTATTGAGGTACTCACCGAAGCAACCATGTCCGGTGAGTACCTGTGTCAGCCTGAAGGTGACTCCGACAAACTTCTTCTCGAGCCAGGCCTCGAAGCTGGGAAGTACTGCGCTTACTAAGCGCTGGCGCGAGCAGCGTGGCAATTCGAGCCGCTCGCGCCACAACTCCAGCGCTCGCCTATGCGCTCCTCGGCGCACCTCGAGCGGGTCTGTCGCGTCCCCGCCCTGGCGAGAATGGAACCGGTCGTAAACTTCCGTGTCCATCCCCGCCAAGATGTCGAAGGGCGGGAAACGCGCCAGAGTAGTCGCCGCCTCAAATGAGATTGTGCGGTATCCCCTCGCGATCCGTATGGCCACCACGCGCTGCAGGCTATTAAGTAACCGTCTGCAGCGGGAGGCGCCCGTCAGCCTATCCGACCAAACGGGCGCCCCATAGAGGGCCATGGATCTCAGGACACCGCCATAGAGACGGCGAATCTCCTCCCGGGGTCCCCCGAGATTGGGCAGCAGCCTCTGGAGAGCACCTGCCGCCTTTTGGACTCGGGGGACCAGACGCTCGAAGTGAGCCTCGAACGTCCATCGGCCGTCGAGGATTAGGCCGAGGTACTTTATGGTGGGTCCGATCGACACCACCGCTTCCCCGATCCTCATATGCCTTATTGGTGGCTCCCCCCGAAGGCTGTGGAACCACAGTGCTTCGGTTTTTTGGGGAGCCACCCGCAATCCCAGGCCCTCTATATGGGCCACGACCCTTGCGACCCCCAATTCGGCGAGCCGCCGTGTTTCACTGAAACCCTTCCCCCTGGCCATGACTAAAGTGTCGTCTGCGTAGCAGATGACATCTAGGCCGGGGGGTAGTCTGGTCCTCAAAATCGCGTCGTAGGCGAGATTCCACAGAAGGGGGCCCAGAACAGACCCCTGTGGAACCCCGCAGCTGATCCTCCTCGTTATATCGTTGCCGTCCCTGTCGGTGAACCTGATGGTCCTGTCGCACAAATACGCCCCGACTATTTCGCGCAAGTAGGGAGGCACGTTATGATGTTGAAGTGCCTCCCTGATCGCCTGCCATGGGAGGGAGTTAAAGGCGTTGACTATGTCCAAACTTATAGCCAACGCCACTCCCCCCTCCTGGACTGCCTCTTCCGCCAGGGAACGGACGCGCCTGATGGCGTCCACCGTTGACCTCCCCTGGCGGAAGCCATACTGGCTATCCGAAAGGTCGGGGCCAATGCGCGACAGGTGTTCACTGAGGCGGGCAGCGATGACGCGCTCAAAGAGCTTGCCCGCCTCGTCCAGCAAACAAATGGGACGGAACGACGACGGAGAATCAGCGGCCCTACCGGGTTTCGCCAAGAGGACCAGACGGGCCTCCTTCCAGCCACTGGGGAAAACTCCGTTGCGAAGGCAGCTGGTGAACAGCTGTCGGAGTTTATCCCCCAAGATCGCCAGAGCCAACACCCATGCTCGTCCGGGGATCCCGTCGGGACCCGGAGCGGTGTTTCGGGCTGCGAGCCGCCTAACGGCTCGATCCAGCTCCCCCTCCGTCACTCCGAGTTCGTCCGACCAGCCAAAATGGCCCAGACGTGACGGAGGGATCGAGGGACTGTCCTGGACCCTTGGGAAAAGAGCGTCCACCACTCTTTCCACAAATACTGGGTCCAAGGACTCGGTTAGAGGAGGGACCCATGGGCGAAGTTTGCCCATAACCATTTTGTATGGGCGGCCCCATGGGTCCCTATTTAGTCCCTCGATTAGTTCGGCCCAGGACCGAGCCTTGGCCTCCCCGATCGCAATCTGGAAGGTCTTTGTGGCGACTCGGTACTCCAGATAGGCTCCGGCGATCTCCTCGTCTGTGGCTCGCCGTCTTCTCCGCGTCCTTGTGAATCGGCGGCGCGCCCTTATGCAAGAGGCTCGCAGCTCTGCCAGACCATCGCTCCACCAGTAGGCGGAGAATCTTTTCCGGCCTTTCTTGGCCCGGGGCATTGCGACGTCGCAGATTTCCGTCATTTTACCCCGGAACCAAACTGCGAAAGCCTCCGGGTGGGAAGAGATGTCCAATCCCACATCGACCCAGTCCACCACGTGGGCAGCAGCGACCAGCAGGCTTTTCTCCAGCATCTTTAGCACCCAGCGCCGTGGAGAACTGTTGCTTTGGCCCGCCGAATTCGGGGGGCTGCGGCGCGTCTGCGAGGCGACGTCGAACAGTATGTGACGGTGGTCGCTGAGAGTGGCAAGATCTTCTGCCACCCTCCACCCCGACACCCGCCGTGCAGCAGGGGGAGTCGCCCATGTTAGGTCGACAATGGATTCCCCCTGCCAGCGCACGCAGGTGCTCTCCGTTCCTCTATTGAGGAGATCGAGGCCGAGGGCAGCAGCCCACTCCAGCAAGGCCTCTCCCCTTGCGTCGTCGCGGGCATCACCCCAAACCCTGGAGTGTGCGTTGAAATCGCCCGCGACGAGTACTGGACGAGGTGAGTAGCCACGGATGAAATTGGCGAGCCCGTCCAAGTACGCTTCATACTCAGTGAAGCCGCAGTTGGGAGAGATGTATACACCAATCACAACAACGCCGCCCCACTCCACAGCAACGAAGCCAACCCCCCTCCGGAGAAGGGTGCAGCAAGGATCGCCTGTGCCTCCAGCCCAATAAATTGCAACGGAGCCCCCCTCCGCCCCGAACCAGCGAGGATGGTCCGGGACAGAGTACGGCTCAGCCACAATGGCAAGGGCAACCGACTGTTCCGCGAGCGTCTGGATCATGAGGTCCTGCGCTGCGCGGCAGTGGTTTATATTGCCCTGCAGGATCTTATTTATGGGCTGGAATTTTGGGCCTGAGGTACACCCTCGATCGGAGCCTGGCCTGAGTCCGGCTGCGATTTTTTATTAGCCGACCCCTTGTTCTGAGGTGCGGCTCCTCTTTTGCCCGTTTTAGGAGGCGTACATTTGATGCCCCCGAGGCGGTGATTTGCCGGGCGGCCGAGATCCCTACAGACTGGGCATGTAGGACTGGAGGCCGAGCAGTTCTGCGCCTTGTGACCGGGCTCCCCACACGCGTAGCAGAGCCCACTGCGGTCCTTGGGACAAGCGCATTTGGCCCTTACATGCCCATTTTCCAGGCACCTGAAGCATTGTAGTGGCCTTGTTCTAAGGGCCACTACTTTGGCCGAGGACCACCCCACTCGCAGGTATTTGTCGTCGAGCTTGTTTACCGCCTCCAGGGGGCACTTGGCCCAGATGGTGTTAAGCCCCGACCTATGCTGCCTGACGACTCCAACCCTGATGTTTTCCTCCGTGCAGCCGGTTGCCCTCGCGACAGCCTCTGACACTTCGGATGGAGTCACCGAGTCATCGAGATCTATGATTCTGATCTCGCCCATTTTGACTGGGCGAGCTATTTTCGCCCCCGACTCTTTAAGGACCTCTCTTAGTTTGGACGCGAAAGCGTCTGCCCTGCTGGAGTTGTCCGGGCCAGATATCCTGAACACAAGGCCTCCATTTATGGCCCTGCGCTGACTGATACCCTGATCCAGCCCGAACTCCTCCAGTTTGATTTGGGATTTTGCGGTCTTCATGATATCCGCGATAGTTGTCCCCGAATCTTCGGCCGCCGTGATCGTAATGGCAGCCGTTTTTGGGGCACGCGGAGGTCTAGGCTTTCCTTTTTTGGAGGGGACGCTCTTGGCTGCGGCTGCTTGCACCCTCGCAGTCCTGCGTTCCTTCTTCTCCTTTCTGCCCAGGACCTTACTCCACGGCAACTCCCCCTGTGGCTGATCTTGTTCCACAGGGACTGCTGCAGAGTGCCCAGGTCCCGGGTTTGAGGACTCCTTGGTCGGCGCAGGAGGCTGAGGATGCGGCTCCTTTGCCTTTTTTGGCTTCTTCTTGGCCTTGGACTTAGCGACCTTTTCTTTGGGGTTGTTGGCCGGAGCCATCAACCCGCTGCCGCTAGTCTCGGGGGAGTCGGCTTTGTCCGACTGGATTCTTTTCCCCGCTTTGGCCAGGGCTGGTGTACTGGCCCTTCCTGGCTGCAGTACTGACTGCAGTTTCGCCAGTATTTTCTCCTCGAAGGCCTGCAACTTGCAGTCTACAAGGCCTGCGAGGCTCTCCGCAGAGGCACCCTCGGTTCGTGGCGCCGCCCGTCTTGTCGGTGTTGGCGTTGCAGCCGCGTTTGTCACCGACTTATTGAGCTCCTCTCGGGCTGACGTCCTCTCCTTGGCCTTCTTTAGCTCCGAGAGTTCGGAGGACAAGATGGCAATTTGAGCTGCCATGGCGTCACGCTCGGAGCGCATCTCTGCAACTTCTCGCTCCAATCGCTCGGTGCCCACTGCAGCAGATCTCTTGTGGAGCACCACCGATACCGCCTCGGACTTCCGGATCGCCCGTCTGAGGGCGTTCTTCATCCCCCCATTCAGGTTCTTGGACCTGTCGGAAACCTTCTCGATAGTGGACAGGGCGTCCAGAAGTATCGACCCGAGAGCGGCCGTTGGTTGGTGCTCCATCTCTTCCATCAGTTCCTCCAGTTTTGGTAGCGACTCTTTGGATTTTAAAGTCGCTGGAGGAACATTGGGGTCCTCGATTTCCTTGAGATCTGTCTCCAGATCGTTGTCTTCGAGAACCCTCTTCGTCTTCCTGGTTCTAGTGGTCTTGCGCAGTGTGGACGCGCTAGACACCATGGAAGTTGCAGACGCCATCGATGTTGCCGACGTCTGCGAGCAGTCGCTGTCGTATTCATATACTGCTCTTACAACGCTCGTGGCCCTTGTTTCCCTGGCCGGTGTAAACGGCCGGGAAAAGGTGTCCACCACCTCCTTCGTCGCAAGCGGAATGCGATCCATCACTACGACGGGACGCGCCGCAATCGGGCTCCGCTTGAGCTCCCTCCCAGGACGCGCAAAACTGGGCGTGCGCGCCCTCTCCACGACCTCCGTGGCTTCAGAACAATTGTTGTCCCCCCCAGAAACGATGGGACTGCCGGGTCCCGAAGGACCCGAAGGGGATTCTCCGACCGGAGACCGGCCGGTACCCCCCTGGGGTAGTTGTTTTTCAATTGTTAGCTTATCCATTTTTGTGTTTTAGTTTTGCCGCCCTCACGACCGGGTATACCCCCCGGCCATGCAGTCCCTCGCCGGGCGGCGAAGCTTGGACTTCAGGGTAATTTTTTATAGAGGTTTTCTTCCTCTGTGCCCCTGCACTGCGTCCTCCGAAAGCCGGAGGGCGCGGCGAAGGGACACGACGGTGGAACTCTAACCAACTTATGGCTTTTTTGTGTTGCAGATGGTGCGTGGAGATCCCCCGACCCCACCGGACCCAAGCCGGGCCCGATAGGACCAAGGTAAGTCAAAAAAGAAAATATGAAATTTTGCCTGAGGGGTCCAGAATTGATATGGCAAGGCCCTAACGGGCGGGTGGGCGGGCCAATTTTTGACATTTTGTCGCAGATAACCCCTACAAATGGGGCATTTCGGGATAGGTCTCGACGAGATCTATCTAATGGCACAACAATTGGAACCAGTCGCGAACAAAAATCGCGATTTATCGACCAAATACAAGTATTTTGGGCGGATTTCAACAGAGTTACTGAATTTAAGTGCTGAAATTTTATAAAATATTGGCTAAAAAGTGACGGACGGTTGCTGATAACTCGTGCGACACACTAATAAACAGAATTACGAAAGAAATTAGCAAGAATATTGAAGGGTTTTTTGTGAAAAAATTCACAAAAGTTTAGTGGTCACTTAGAACAGAATGCACCAAGTGTTTATAGCTGAAACTAATTTTTCTATTTTTTACAGGTGGAGGATGGACGACCGCTGGTGATTAAGGTAAGATACTATTTAAAACGAACAATTTGAATCCAGAACGGCCGGAATCGGACCATATTTTGTGAAGTTATGTTTAAATTAGAGTCCGATTGTACTGCGACATTCTATCGCTTAGGTGCGTTTTTGTACGTACCTAGCGAGTAAGTATTTGCCAATTGTAACATTTTGTCGCAGATAACCCCTACAAATGGGGCATTTCGGGATAGGTCTCGACGAGATCTATCTAATGGCACAACAATTGGAACCAGTCGCGAACAAAAATCGCGATTTATCGACCAAATACAAGTATTTTGGGCGGATTTCAACAGAGTTACTGAATTTAAGTGCTGAAATTTTATAAAATATTGGCTAAAAAGTGACGGACGGTTGCTGATAACTCGTGCGACACACTAATAAACAGAATTACGAAAGAAATTAGCAAGAATATTGAAGGGTTTTTTGTGAAAAAATTCACAAAAGTTTAGTGGTCACTTAGAACAGAATGCACCAAGTGTTTATAGCTGAAACTAATTTTTCTATTTTTTACAGGTGGAGGATGGACGACCGCTGGTGATTAAGGTAAGATACTATTTAAAACGAACAATTTGAATCCAGAACGGCCGGAATCGGACCATATTTTGTGAAGTTATGTTTAAATTAGAGTCCGATTGTACTGCGACATTCTATCGCTTAGGTGCGTTTTTGTACGTACCTAGCGAGTAAGTATTTGCCAATTGTAACATTTTGTCGCAGATAACCCCTACAAATGGGGCATTTCGGGATAGGTCTCGACGAGATCTATCTAATGGCACAACAATTGGAACCAGTCGCGAACAAAAATCGCGATTTATCGACCAAATACAAGTATTTTGGGCGGATTTCAACAGAGTTACTGAATTTAAGTGCTGAAATTTTATAAAATATTGGCTAAAAAGTGACGGACGGTTGCTGATAACTCGTGCGACACACTAATAAACAGAATTACGAAAGAAATTAGCAAGAATATTGAAGGGTTTTTTGTGAAAAAATTCACAAAAGTTTAGTGGTCACTTAGAACAGAATGCACCAAGTGTTTATAGCTGAAACTAATTTTTCTATTTTTTACAGGTGGAGGATGGACGACCGCTGGTGATTAAGGTAAGATACTATTTAAAACGAACAATTTGAATCCAGAACGGCCGGAATCGGACCATATTTTGTGAAGTTATGTTTAAATTAGAGTCCGATTGTACTGCGACATTCTATCGCTTAGGTGCGTTTTTGTACGTACCTAGCGAGTAAGTATTTGCCAATTGTAACATTTTGTCGCAGATAACCCCTACAAATGGGGCATTTCGGGATAGGTCTCGACGAGATCTATCTAATGGCACAACAATTGGAACCAGTCGCGAACAAAAATCGCGATTTATCGACCAAATACAAGTATTTTGGGCGGATTTCAACAGAGTTACTGAATTTAAGTGCTGAAATTTTATAAAATATTGGCTAAAAAGTGACGGACGGTTGCTGATAACTCGTGCGACACACTAATAAACAGAATTACGAAAGAAATTAGCAAGAATATTGAAGGGTTTTTTGTGAAAAAATTCACAAAAGTTTAGTGGTCACTTAGAACAGAATGCACCAAGTGTTTATAGCTGAAACTAATTTTTCTATTTTTTACAGGTGGAGGATGGACGACCGCTGGTGATTAAGGTAAGATACTATTTAAAACGAACAATTTGAATCCAGAACGGCCGGAATCGGACCATATTTTGTGAAGTTATGTTTAAATTAGAGTCCGATTGTACTGCGACATTCTATCGCTTAGGTGCGTTTTTGTACGTACCTAGCGAGTAAGTATTTGCCAATTGTAACATTTTGTCGCAGATAACCCCTACAAATGGGGCATTTCGGGATAGGTCTCGACGAGATCTATCTAATGGCACAACAATTGGAACCAGTCGCGAACAAAAATCGCGATTTATCGACCAAATACAAGTATTTTGGGCGGATTTCAACAGAGTTACTGAATTTAAGTGCTGAAATTTTATAAAATATTGGCTAAAAAGTGACGGACGGTTGCTGATAACTCGTGCGACACACTAATAAACAGAATTACGAAAGAAATTAGCAAGAATATTGAAGGGTTTTTTGTGAAAAAATTCACAAAAGTTTAGTGGTCACTTAGAACAGAATGCACCAAGTGTTTATAGCTGAAACTAATTTTTCTATTTTTTACAGGTGGAGGATGGACGACCGCTGGTGATTAAGGTAAGATACTATTTAAAACGAACAATTTGAATCCAGAACGGCCGGAATCGGACCATATTTTGTGAAGTTATGTTTAAATTAGAGTCCGATTGTACTGCGACATTCTATCGCTTAGGTGCGTTTTTGTACGTACCTAGCGAGTAAGTATTTGCCAATTGTAACATTTTGTCGCAGATAACCCCTACAAATGGGGCATTTCGGGATAGGTCTCGACGAGATCTATCTAATGGCACAACAATTGGAACCAGTCGCGAACAAAAATCGCGATTTATCGACCAAATACAAGTATTTTGGGCGGATTTCAACAGAGTTACTGAATTTAAGTGCTGAAATTTTATAAAATATTGGCTAAAAAGTGACGGACGGTTGCTGATAACTCGTGCGACACACTAATAAACAGAATTACGAAAGAAATTAGCAAGAATATTGAAGGGTTTTTTGTGAAAAAATTCACAAAAGTTTAGTGGTCACTTAGAACAGAATGCACCAAGTGTTTATAGCTGAAACTAATTTTTCTATTTTTTACAGGTGGAGGATGGACGACCGCTGGTGATTAAGGTAAGATACTATTTAAAACGAACAATTTGAATCCAGAACGGCCGGAATCGGACCATATTTTGTGAAGTTATGTTTAAATTAGAGTCCGATTGTACTGCGACATTCTATCGCTTAGGTGCGTTTTTGTACGTACCTAGCGAGTAAGTATTTGCCAATTGTAACATTTTGTCGCAGATAACCCCTACAAATGGGGCATTTCGGGATAGGTCTCGACGAGATCTATCTAATGGCACAACAATTGGAACCAGTCGCGAACAAAAATCGCGATTTATCGACCAAATACAAGTATTTTGGGCGGATTTCAACAGAGTTACTGAATTTAAGTGCTGAAATTTTATAAAATATTGGCTAAAAAGTGACGGACGGTTGCTGATAACTCGTGCGACACACTAATAAACAGAATTACGAAAGAAATTAGCAAGAATATTGAAGGGTTTTTTGTGAAAAAATTCACAAAAGTTTAGTGGTCACTTAGAACAGAATGCACCAAGTGTTTATAGCTGAAACTAATTTTTCTATTTTTTACAGGTGGAGGATGGACGACCGCTGGTGATTAAGGTAAGATACTATTTAAAACGAACAATTTGAATCCAGAACGGCCGGAATCGGACCATATTTTGTGAAGTTATGTTTAAATTAGAGTCCGATTGTACTGCGACATTCTATCGCTTAGGTGCGTTTTTGTACGTACCTAGCGAGTAAGTATTTGCCAATTGTAACATTTTGTCGCAGATAACCCCTACAAATGGGGCATTTCGGGATAGGTCTCGACGAGATCTATCTAATGGCACAACAATTGGAACCAGTCGCGAACAAAAATCGCGATTTATCGACCAAATACAAGTATTTTGGGCGGATTTCAACAGAGTTACTGAATTTAAGTGCTGAAATTTTATAAAATATTGGCTAAAAAGTGACGGACGGTTGCTGATAACTCGTGCGACACACTAATAAACAGAATTACGAAAGAAATTAGCAAGAATATTGAAGGGTTTTTTGTGAAAAAATTCACAAAAGTTTAGTGGTCACTTAGAACAGAATGCACCAAGTGTTTATAGCTGAAACTAATTTTTCTATTTTTTACAGGTGGAGGATGGACGACCGCTGGTGATTAAGGTAAGATACTATTTAAAACGAACAATTTGAATCCAGAACGGCCGGAATCGGACCATATTTTGTGAAGTTATGTTTAAATTAGAGTCCGATTGTACTGCGACATTCTATCGCTTAGGTGCGTTTTTGTACGTACCTAGCGAGTAAGTATTTGCCAATTGTAACATTTTGTCGCAGATAACCCCTACAAATGGGGCATTTCGGGATAGGTCTCGACGAGATCTATCTAATGGCACAACAATTGGAACCAGTCGCGAACAAAAATCGCGATTTATCGACCAAATACAAGTATTTTGGGCGGATTTCAACAGAGTTACTGAATTTAAGTGCTGAAATTTTATAAAATATTGGCTAAAAAGTGACGGACGGTTGCTGATAACTCGTGCGACACACTAATAAACAGAATTACGAAAGAAATTAGCAAGAATATTGAAGGGTTTTTTGTGAAAAAATTCACAAAAGTTTAGTGGTCACTTAGAACAGAATGCACCAAGTGTTTATAGCTGAAACTAATTTTTCTATTTTTTACAGGTGGAGGATGGACGACCGCTGGTGATTAAGGTAAGATACTATTTAAAACGAACAATTTGAATCCAGAACGGCCGGAATCGGACCATATTTTGTGAAGTTATGTTTAAATTAGAGTCCGATTGTACTGCGACATTCTATCGCTTAGGTGCGTTTTTGTACGTACCTAGCGAGTAAGTATTTGCCAATTGTAACATTTTGTCGCAGATAACCCCTACAAATGGGGCATTTCGGGATAGGTCTCGACGAGATCTATCTAATGGCACAACAATTGGAACCAGTCGCGAACAAAAATCGCGATTTATCGACCAAATACAAGTATTTTGGGCGGATTTCAACAGAGTTACTGAATTTAAGTGCTGAAATTTTATAAAATATTGGCTAAAAAGTGACGGACGGTTGCTGATAACTCGTGCGACACACTAATAAACAGAATTACGAAAGAAATTAGCAAGAATATTGAAGGGTTTTTTGTGAAAAAATTCACAAAAGTTTAGTGGTCACTTAGAACAGAATGCACCAAGTGTTTATAGCTGAAACTAATTTTTCTATTTTTTACAGGTGGAGGATGGACGACCGCTGGTGATTAAGGTAAGATACTATTTAAAACGAACAATTTGAATCCAGAACGGCCGGAATCGGACCATATTTTGTGAAGTTATGTTTAAATTAGAGTCCGATTGTACTGCGACATTCTATCGCTTAGGTGCGTTTTTGTACGTACCTAGCGAGTAAGTATTTGCCAATTGTAACATTTTGTCGCAGATAACCCCTACAAATGGGGCATTTCGGGATAGGTCTCGACGAGATCTATCTAATGGCACAACAATTGGAACCAGTCGCGAACAAAAATCGCGATTTATCGACCAAATACAAGTATTTTGGGCGGATTTCAACAGAGTTACTGAATTTAAGTGCTGAAATTTTATAAAATATTGGCTAAAAAGTGACGGACGGTTGCTGATAACTCGTGCGACACACTAATAAACAGAATTACGAAAGAAATTAGCAAGAATATTGAAGGGTTTTTTGTGAAAAAATTCACAAAAGTTTAGTGGTCACTTAGAACAGAATGCACCAAGTGTTTATAGCTGAAACTAATTTTTCTATTTTTTACAGGTGGAGGATGGACGACCGCTGGTGATTAAGGTAAGATACTATTTAAAACGAACAATTTGAATCCAGAACGGCCGGAATCGGACCATATTTTGTGAAGTTATGTTTAAATTAGAGTCCGATTGTACTGCGACATTCTATCGCTTAGGTGCGTTTTTGTACGTACCTAGCGAGTAAGTATTTGCCAATTGTAACATTTTGTCGCAGATAACCCCTACAAATGGGGCATTTCGGGATAGGTCTCGACGAGATCTATCTAATGGCACAACAATTGGAACCAGTCGCGAACAAAAATCGCGATTTATCGACCAAATACAAGTATTTTGGGCGGATTTCAACAGAGTTACTGAATTTAAGTGCTGAAATTTTATAAAATATTGGCTAAAAAGTGACGGACGGTTGCTGATAACTCGTGCGACACACTAATAAACAGAATTACGAAAGAAATTAGCAAGAATATTGAAGGGTTTTTTGTGAAAAAATTCACAAAAGTTTAGTGGTCACTTAGAACAGAATGCACCAAGTGTTTATAGCTGAAACTAATTTTTCTATTTTTTACAGGTGGAGGATGGACGACCGCTGGTGATTAAGGTAAGATACTATTTAAAACGAACAATTTGAATCCAGAACGGCCGGAATCGGACCATATTTTGTGAAGTTATGTTTAAATTAGAGTCCGATTGTACTGCGACATTCTATCGCTTAGGTGCGTTTTTGTACGTACCTAGCGAGTAAGTATTTGCCAATTGTAACATTTTGTCGCAGATAACCCCTACAAATGGGGCATTTCGGGATAGGTCTCGACGAGATCTATCTAATGGCACAACAATTGGAACCAGTCGCGAACAAAAATCGCGATTTATCGACCAAATACAAGTATTTTGGGCGGATTTCAACAGAGTTACTGAATTTAAGTGCTGAAATTTTATAAAATATTGGCTAAAAAGTGACGGACGGTTGCTGATAACTCGTGCGACACACTAATAAACAGAATTACGAAAGAAATTAGCAAGAATATTGAAGGGTTTTTTGTGAAAAAATTCACAAAAGTTTAGTGGTCACTTAGAACAGAATGCACCAAGTGTTTATAGCTGAAACTAATTTTTCTATTTTTTACAGGTGGAGGATGGACGACCGCTGGTGATTAAGGTAAGATACTATTTAAAACGAACAATTTGAATCCAGAACGGCCGGAATCGGACCATATTTTGTGAAGTTATGTTTAAATTAGAGTCCGATTGTACTGCGACATTCTATCGCTTAGGTGCGTTTTTGTACGTACCTAGCGAGTAAGTATTTGCCAATTGTAACATTTTGTCGCAGATAACCCCTACAAATGGGGCATTTCGGGATAGGTCTCGACGAGATCTATCTAATGGCACAACAATTGGAACCAGTCGCGAACAAAAATCGCGATTTATCGACCAAATACAAGTATTTTGGGCGGATTTCAACAGAGTTACTGAATTTAAGTGCTGAAATTTTATAAAATATTGGCTAAAAAGTGACGGACGGTTGCTGATAACTCGTGCGACACACTAATAAACAGAATTACGAAAGAAATTAGCAAGAATATTGAAGGGTTTTTTGTGAAAAAATTCACAAAAGTTTAGTGGTCACTTAGAACAGAATGCACCAAGTGTTTATAGCTGAAACTAATTTTTCTATTTTTTACAGGTGGAGGATGGACGACCGCTGGTGATTAAGGTAAGATACTATTTAAAACGAACAATTTGAATCCAGAACGGCCGGAATCGGACCATATTTTGTGAAGTTATGTTTAAATTAGAGTCCGATTGTACTGCGACATTCTATCGCTTAGGTGCGTTTTTGTACGTACCTAGCGAGTAAGTATTTGCCAATTGTAACATTTTGTCGCAGATAACCCCTACAAATGGGGCATTTCGGGATAGGTCTCGACGAGATCTATCTAATGGCACAACAATTGGAACCAGTCGCGAACAAAAATCGCGATTTATCGACCAAATACAAGTATTTTGGGCGGATTTCAACAGAGTTACTGAATTTAAGTGGTGAAATTTTATAAAATATTGGCTAAAAAGTGACGGACGGTTGCTGATAACTCGTGCGACACACTAATAAACAGAATTACGAAAGAAATTAGCAAGAATATTGAAGGGTTTTTTGTGAAAAAATTCACAAAAGTTTAGTGGTCACTTAGAACAGAATGCACCAAGTGTTTATAGCTGAAACTAATTTTTCTATTTTTTACAGGTGGAGGATGGACGACCGCTGGTGATTAAGGTAAGATACTATTTAAAACGAACAATTTGAATCCAGAACGGCCGGAATCGGACCATATTTTGTGAAGTTATGTTTAAATTAGAGTCCGATTGTACTGCGACATTCTATCGCTTAGGTGCGTTTTTGTACGTACCTAGCGAGTAAGTATTTGCCAATTGTAACATTTTGTCGCAGATAACCCCTACAAATGGGGCATTTCGGGATAGGTCTCGACGAGATCTATCTAATGGCACAACAATTGGAACCAGTCGCGAACAAAAATCGCGATTTATCGACCAAATACAAGTATTTTGGGCGGATTTCAACAGAGTTACTGAATTTAAGTGCTGAAATTTTATAAAATATTGGCTAAAAAGTGACGGACGGTTGCTGATAACTCGTGCGACACACTAATAAACAGAATTACGAAAGAAATTAGCAAGAATATTGAAGGGTTTTTTGTGAAAAAATTCACAAAAGTTTAGTGGTCACTTAGAACAGAATGCACCAAGTGTTTATAGCTGAAACTAATTTTTCTATTTTTTACAGGTGGAGGATGGACGACCGCTGGTGATTAAGGTAAGATACTATTTAAAACGAACAATTTGAATCCAGAACGGCCGGAATCGGACCATATTTTGTGAAGTTATGTTTAAATTAGAGTCCGATTGTACTGCGACATTCTATCGCTTAGGTGCGTTTTTGTACGTACCTAGCGAGTAAGTATTTGCCAATTGTAACATTTTGTCGCAGATAACCCCTACAAATGGGGCATTTCGGGATAGGTCTCGACGAGATCTATCTAATGGCACAACAATTGGAACCAGTCGCGAACAAAAATCGCGATTTATCGACCAAATACAAGTATTTTGGGCGGATTTCAACAGAGTTACTGAATTTAAGTGCTGAAATTTTATAAAATATTGGCTAAAAAGTGACGGACGGTTGCTGATAACTCGTGCGACACACTAATAAACAGAATTACGAAAGAAATTAGCAAGAATATTGAAGGGTTTTTTGTGAAAAAATTCACAAAAGTTTAGTGGTCACTTAGAACAGAATGCACCAAGTGTTTATAGCTGAAACTAATTTTTCTATTTTTTACAGGTGGAGGATGGACGACCGCTGGTGATTAAGGTAAGATACTATTTAAAACGAACAATTTGAATCCAGAACGGCCGGAATCGGACCATATTTTGTGAAGTTATGTTTAAATTAGAGTCCGATTGTACTGCGACATTCTATCGCTTAGGTGCGTTTTTGTACGTACCTAGCGAGTAAGTATTTGCCAATTGTAACATTTTGTCGCAGATAACCCCTACAAATGGGGCATTTCGGGATAGGTCTCGACGAGATCTATCTAATGGCACAACAATTGGAACCAGTCGCGAACAAAAATCGCGATTTATCGACCAAATACAAGTATTTTGGGCGGATTTCAACAGAGTTACTGAATTTAAGTGCTGAAATTTTATAAAATATTGGCTAAAAAGTGACGGACGGTTGCTGATAACTCGTGCGACACACTAATAAACAGAATTACGAAAGAAATTAGCAAGAATATTGAAGGGTTTTTTGTGAAAAAATTCACAAAAGTTTAGTGGTCACTTAGAACAGAATGCACCAAGTGTTTATAGCTGAAACTAATTTTTCTATTTTTTACAGGTGGAGGATGGACGACCGCTGGTGATTAAGGTAAGATACTATTTAAAACGAACAATTTGAATCCAGAACGGCCGGAATCGGACCATATTTTGTGAAGTTATGTTTAAATTAGAGTCCGATTGTACTGCGACATTCTATCGCTTAGGTGCGTTTTTGTACGTACCTAGCGAGTAAGTATTTGCCAATTGTAACATTTTGTCGCAGATAACCCCTACAAATGGGGCATTTCGGGATAGGTCTCGACGAGATCTATCTAATGGCACAACAATTGGAACCAGTCGCGAACAAAAATCGCGATTTATCGACCAAATACAAGTATTTTGGGCGGATTTCAACAGAGTTACTGAATTTAAGTGCTGAAATTTTATAAAATATTGGCTAAAAAGTGACGGACGGTTGCTGATAACTCGTGCGACACACTAATAAACAGAATTACGAAAGAAATTAGCAAGAATATTGAAGGGTTTTTTGTGAAAAAATTCACAAAAGTTTAGTGGTCACTTAGAACAGAATGCACCAAGTGTTTATAGCTGAAACTAATTTTTCTATTTTTTACAGGTGGAGGATGGACGACCGCTGGTGATTAAGGTAAGATACTATTTAAAACGAACAATTTGAATCCAGAACGGCCGGAATCGGACCATATTTTGTGAAGTTATGTTTAAATTAGAGTCCGATTGTACTGCGACATTCTATCGCTTAGGTGCGTTTTTGTACGTACCTAGCGAGTAAGTATTTGCCAATTGTAACATTTTGTCGCAGATAACCCCTACAAATGGGGCATTTCGGGATAGGTCTCGACGAGATCTATCTAATGGCACAACAATTGGAACCAGTCGCGAACAAAAATCGCGATTTATCGACCAAATACAAGTATTTTGGGCGGATTTCAACAGAGTTACTGAATTTAAGTGCTGAAATTTTATAAAATATTGGCTAAAAAGTGACGGACGGTTGCTGATAACTCGTGCGACACACTAATAAACAGAATTACGAAAGAAATTAGCAAGAATATTGAAGGGTTTTTTGTGAAAAAATTCACAAAAGTTTAGTGGTCACTTAGAACAGAATGCACCAAGTGTTTATAGCTGAAACTAATTTTTCTATTTTTTACAGGTGGAGGATGGACGACCGCTGGTGATTAAGGTAAGATACTATTTAAAACGAACAATTTGAATCCAGAACGGCCGGAATCGGACCATATTTTGTGAAGTTATGTTTAAATTAGAGTCCGATTGTACTGCGACATTCTATCGCTTAGGTGCGTTTTTGTACGTACCTAGCGAGTAAGTATTTGCCAATTGTAACATTTTGTCGCAGATAACCCCTACAAATGGGGCATTTCGGGATAGGTCTCGACGAGATCTATCTAATGGCACAACAATTGGAACCAGTCGCGAACAAAAATCGCGATTTATCGACCAAATACAAGTATTTTGGGCGGATTTCAACAGAGTTACTGAATTTAAGTGCTGAAATTTTATAAAATATTGGCTAAAAAGTGACGGACGGTTGCTGATAACTCGTGCGACACACTAATAAACAGAATTACGAAAGAAATTAGCAAGAATATTGAAGGGTTTTTTGTGAAAAAATTCACAAAAGTTTAGTGGTCACTTAGAACAGAATGCACCAAGTGTTTATAGCTGAAACTAATTTTTCTATTTTTTACAGGTGGAGGATGGACGACCGCTGGTGATTAAGGTAAGATACTATTTAAAACGAACAATTTGAATCCAGAACGGCCGGAATCGGACCATATTTTGTGAAGTTATGTTTAAATTAGAGTCCGATTGTACTGCGACATTCTATCGCTTAGGTGCGTTTTTGTACGTACCTAGCGAGTAAGTATTTGCCAATTGTAACATTTTGTCGCAGATAACCCCTACAAATGGGGCATTTCGGGATAGGTCTCGACGAGATCTATCTAATGGCACAACAATTGGAACCAGTCGCGAACAAAAATCGCGATTTATCGACCAAATACAAGTATTTTGGGCGGATTTCAACAGAGTTACTGAATTTAAGTGCTGAAATTTTATAAAATATTGGCTAAAAAGTGACGGACGGTTGCTGATAACTCGTGCGACACACTAATAAACAGAATTACGAAAGAAATTAGCAAGAATATTGAAGGGTTTTTTGTGAAAAAATTCACAAAAGTTTAGTGGTCACTTAGAACAGAATGCACCAAGTGTTTATAGCTGAAACTAATTTTTCTATTTTTTACAGGTGGAGGATGGACGACCGCTGGTGATTAAGGTAAGATACTATTTAAAACGAACAATTTGAATCCAGAACGGCCGGAATCGGACCATATTTTGTGAAGTTATGTTTAAATTAGAGTCCGATTGTACTGCGACATTCTATCGCTTAGGTGCGTTTTTGTACGTACCTAGCGAGTAAGTATTTGCCAATTGTAACATTTTGTCGCAGATAACCCCTACAAATGGGGCATTTCGGGATAGGTCTCGACGAGATCTATCTAATGGCACAACAATTGGAACCAGTCGCGAACAAAAATCGCGATTTATCGACCAAATACAAGTATTTTGGGCGGATTTCAACAGAGTTACTGAATTTAAGTGCTGAAATTTTATAAAATATTGGCTAAAAAGTGACGGACGGTTGCTGATAACTCGTGCGACACACTAATAAACAGAATTACGAAAGAAATTAGCAAGAATATTGAAGGGTTTTTTGTGAAAAAATTCACAAAAGTTTAGTGGTCACTTAGAACAGAATGCACCAAGTGTTTATAGCTGAAACTAATTTTTTCTATTTTTTACAGGTGGAGGATGGACGACCGCTGGTGATTAAGGTAAGATACTATTTAAAACGAACAATTTGAATCCAGAACGGCCGGAATCGGACCATATTTTGTGAAGTTATGTTTAAATTAGAGTCCGATTGTACTGCGACATTCTATCGCTTAGGTGCGTTTTTGTACGTACCTAGCGAGTAAGTATTTGCCAATTGTAACATTTTGTCGCAGATAACCCCTACAAATGGGGCATTTCGGGATAGGTCTCGACGAGATCTATCTAATGGCACAACAATTGGAACCAGTCGCGAACAAAAATCGCGATTTATCGACCAAATACAAGTATTTTGGGCGGATTTCAACAGAGTTACTGAATTTAAGTGCTGAAATTTTATAAAATATTGGCTAAAAAGTGACGGACGGTTGCTGATAACTCGTGCGACACACTAATAAACAGAATTACGAAAGAAATTAGCAAGAATATTGAAGGGTTTTTTGTGAAAAAATTCACAAAAGTTTAGTGGTCACTTAGAACAGAATGCACCAAGTGTTTATAGCTGAAACTAATTTTTCTATTTTTTACAGGTGGAGGATGGACGACCGCTGGTGATTAAGGTAAGATACTATTTAAAACGAACAATTTGAATCCAGAACGGCCGGAATCGGACCATATTTTGTGAAGTTATGTTTAAATTAGAGTCCCAACCTAACCTAACCTAACCTTTTTTTTTTTTTTTTTTTTTTTTTTTTTTTTTTGTTGACCGGGGGGAAATGCAGTTACGCATTCGACCACCGCCGTTGTGAAAACAACGGCGGTGGGATATGTGGGGACTCGCCCTCTCCAGTGCGTGGTATGCTGTTCATACCACGAGGAGAGGACCCTACCGCCACTAAAACCCCCCGGGTACTCCTCCTTCCGCCTTGAGTGTGAGGGCCACCGGGAAACGCTGAGAAGCGCTAACATTTCCGGTGAAACCCCCACGGCGGCCGTCCGCAGCTTGAGTGGTGCTGCGGACTCTCCGGGGCCACATTGTGTGTGGCCCGTATAACCATTGACGGGACGCCCGGAGTACTCAGGCGTCCCTCCTCCGCACGGGTCGGCCTCTAGAGGGAGCAGGGCCCATGTTCCCTACTCCCCGAGGTCGAGCCTAAGGCGGCATGCGACGGGTCTCAGCCCGCCGTCTGCGGCCAGTACGCCGCCTGCGGAGCGGGTGTGCACTGGGATCTTCCTCCCTTACCCGCTCCGCGGCCTCCTTCTGCGACATAACACGTCCACAGAAGGAGGCAACCGCCGCCCAAGACCCCTCACTCTCGACCATCTTGGAGATGATGGCCGGTAGTGAGAGGTCGGAACCCAGGACTCCGATGAGCTCGGCGCGCTCATCGGTCCACGCCGGACACACCTCTACGGTATGTTGCGCCGTATCATCGGTGCCCCCGCAGTGGTGGCACCGAGTGTCCGGCTCCCTCTGTGCCACATTGCACAGGTAGTGACCAAAACAGCCATGGCCTGATACCACCTGTGCAATGTGGTAGGACATCGCGCCCCATTTGCGACCGGCCCACTTTAAAAGGTGGGGCCGGATCGCCTCTACGACGCGCGATCCGCTCCCTGACGCGGCTTCCAGCCGCTCTTGCCAACTTCGGAGGGTCTGGCGACGGACTTCACTCCGCCACCGTGCAATGCCCTCCGGGAAGGGGTCGCGACCAGAACGCGCCCCCTCACACCTCCGCCGGTACGCGGCGGCCAACGCCTGCGCCTCCAGGTCCCACGGAGGGGAACCCGCCAGGAGGCAGGCCGCATTGAAGGCGACCGTGCGGTAGGCGCGGGACGCCCTGATGGCCATGACCCGCTGCGGACGTCGCAGCAGGGCCACGTTATGCCTATCCAGGGCGTCGACCCAAATGGGGGCGCCGTAAAGCGCCATAGAGCGGATCACGCCCGAATACAATCGTCGACAGATGCTCCCGGGCTTGCCAAGATTTGGCAGCAGACCTCCGAGAGCACCTGCCGTCGCCACCAACTTCGGGGCCAAATGTGAAAAATGGCCCCTAAAATTCCATCTGCTGTCGAGGACAATGCCGAGGTAACGCATTTTGTCCCCGACAGCGATGGTCTCACCCCCAACCACGAGGTGGGAGCCTGCCGGCGGCGCTCGCCGAGGCCCATGGAAAGCAAGGGCCTCGGTTTTATTGAGTGCCACCTGCAGGCCCAAACAACGAATTCGGGCGACCACCTGCGCCACTCCAGCAGTGGCCAGGATAGTCGCCCGCCGATGGTCGGCGCCGCGGGCGGTCACTAGGGTGTCGTCAGCGTATGCAATTACGCTGACACCCCGAAGACCGCGCGCCCGCAGCGCCCAATCAAACCCGATGTTCCACAGGAGCGGCCCCAATACCGACCCCTGTGGAACACCTCGAGAGACGGCCCAGCAGCCCGTCCCTCCGCCAGACGTCGGGTACACTACCTCCCTATTCTGGAGGTAGTGTCCCACCAATGCCCGGAGATACCCGGGCACCCCGTGGTGCCTAAGGCCCTCCATTATACACGCCCACGGGAGGGTGTTGAAGGCGTTTTTGATGTCGAGTGACACCGCCAACAACACCTCTCCCCGGCTGGTCGCCTCCTCCGACAACTCCCGCACCCTAGCAATCGCGTCCACGGTCGACCGACCCTGGCGGAACCCGTACTGGTCCGCATATAGGTCGGGACCGACCTCACTGAGATGTTTGGTGAGGCGGGACGCGATCACTCTCTCCATCAGCTTGCCCACCTCGCTCAACAAAACGATTGGGCGATAGGCTGATGGAGACTCCGCAGGCCGCCCGTCCTTAGGAAGAAGGACGAGACGACCGGACTTCCAGGGCGCGGGAAAGCGACCCTGCCGCAGGCACGCCGTGAAGAGGGCAAGCACCACGGGCTCCAGTTCCTCAATTGCGAGTGCCCAGGCACGTCCGGGCACTCCGTCTGGCCCGGGGGCGGTGTTCTTGACGGCCATTCTGGCCACAGCCGCCCCCAACTCCGCCTGTGTTACGTCAGGCGGAGTCTCTTCTGCGTCGTCGTCGTCGTCGGCGTCGGCTCGCCCGGCACCAGTCGGCCCGGCCATAGAAGGCGGGGAAAACTCCCCTTGGCTGGGGAACAACTCCTCCACCACAGACTGGAGGAGCTCGGGCTGGAGGCTCTCCGTTACTGGAGGCGCCCAGGGGCGCAGTTTACGGCGCACCCCTTTGTAAGGACGCCCCCACGGATCTCTGTCTATGGCCTCCAGCGTGCTCGCCCAGCCATCGTCCTTCGCCTGGCCTATGGCCGTGCTCAGCTGGCGCTTGCTCTCCCGATAGTGGGCGTAGGCTTCTGCCACGCGGGCCTCATCCCTTGGCCTCCGACGGTTAGTGCGGGTGTAGACGCGCCGCGCCGCAGTGCAGTCAGTGCGCAACTGCGCAATGGCGGCGCTCCACCAATACACCCGCCGCCTCGGTGGACACGGGCGAACCCGGGGCATGGAAAAGTCGCAGACGCGAACCATGGCCTCTCCGAGAACCTAACCTTTTTTTTTTTTTTTTTTTTTGACCGGGGGGAAATGCAGTTACGCATTCGACCACCGCCGTTGTGAAAACAACAGCGGTGGGATATGTGGGGACTCGCCCTCTCCAGTGCGTGATATGCTACTCATACCACGAGGAGAGGACCCTACCGCCACTAAAACCCCCCGGGTACTCCTCCTTCCGCCTTGAGTGTGAGGGCCACCGGGAAACGCTGAGAAGCGCTAACATTTCCGGTGAAACCCCCACGGCGGCCGTCCGCAGCTTTATAGTGCCGCGGACTCTCCGGGGCCACATTGTGTGTGGCCCGTATAACCATAGACGGGACGCCCGGAGTACTCAGGCGTCCCTCCTCCGCACGGGTCGGCCTCTATAGGGAGCAGGGCCCATGTTCCCTACTCCCCGAGGCCGAGCCTAAGGTGGCATGCGACGGGTCTCGGCCCGCCGTCTGCGGCCAACACGCCGCCTGCGGAGCGGGTGTGCACTGGGATCTTCCTCCCTTACCCGCTCCGCGGCCTCCTTCTGCGACATGACACGTCCACAGAAGGAGGCAACCGCCGCCCAAGACCCCTCACTCTCGACCATCTTAGAAGTGATGGTCGGTAGCGAGAGGTCGGAACCCACGACTCCGATGAGCTCGGCGCGCTCACCGGCAAACGCCGGACACACCTCCAGGGTGTGTTGCGCCGTATCATCGGTGCCCCCGCAGTGGTGGCACCGAGTGTCCGGCTCCCTCTGTGCCACATTGCACAGGTAGTGACCAAAACAGCCATGGCCTGATACCACCTGTGCAATGTGGTAGGTCACCGCGCCCCATTTGCGACCGGCCCACTTTAAAAGGTGGGGCCGGATCGCCTCCACGACGCGCGATCCACTCCCTGACGCAGCTTCCAGCCGCTCTTGCCAACTCCGGAGGGTCTGGCGACGGACTTCACTCCGCCACCGTGCAATGCCCTCCGGAAAGGGGTCGCGACCAGAACGCGCCCCCTCACACCTCCGCCGGTACGCGGCGGCCAACGCCTGCGCCTCCAGGTCCCACGGAGGGGAACCCGCCAGGAGGCAGGCCGCATTGAAGGCGACCGTGCGGTAGGCGCGGGACGCCCTGATGGCCATGACCCGCTGCGGACGTCGCAGCAGGGCCACGTTTTGCCTATCCAGGGCGTCGACCCAAATGGGGGCGCCATATAACGCCATGGAGCGGATCACGCCCGAATACAATCGTCGACAGATGCTCCCGGGCTTGCCAAGATTTGGCAGCAGACCTCCGAGAGCACCTGCCGTCGCCACCAACTTCGGGGCCAACTGTGAAAAGTGGCCCCTAAAATTCCATCTGCTGTCGAGGACAATGCCGAGATAACGCATTTTGTCCCCGACAGCGATGGTCACACCCCCCACCACAAGGTGGGAGCCTGCCGGCGGCGCCCGCCGAGGCCCATGGAAAGCAAGGGCCTCGGTTTTATTGAGCGCCACCTGCAGGCCCAAACAACGAATTCGGGCGACCACCTGCGCCACTCCAGCAGTGGCCAGGATAGTCGCCCGCCGATGGTCGGCGCCGCGGGCAGTCACTAGGGTGTCGTCAGCGTAAGCAATTACGCTGACACCCCGAAGACCACGCCCCCGCAGCGCCCAATCGAACCCGATGTTCCACAGGAGCGGCCCCAATACCGACCCCTGTGGAACACCTCGAGAGACGGCCCAGCAGCCCGTCCCTCCGCCAGACGTCGGGTACACTACCTCCCTATTTTGAAGGTAGTGACCCACTAGTGCTCGTAAATACCCGGGCACCCCGTGATGCCTAAGGCCCTCCATTATACAGGCCCACGGGAGGGTGTTGAAGGCGTTTTTGATGTCAAGTGACACCGCCAACAACACCTCTCCCCGGCTGGTCGCCTCCTCTGACAATTCCCGCACCCTAGTAATCGCGTCCACGGTCGACCGACCCTGGCGGAACCCGTACTGGTCCGCATATAGGTCGGGACCGACCTCACTGAGATGTTTGGTGAGGCGGGACGCGATCACTCTCTCCATCAGCTTGCCCACCTCGCTCAACAAAACGATTGGGCGATAGGCTGATGGAGACTCCGCAGGCCGCCCGTCCTAACCTAACCTAACCTAACCTAACCTAACCTTTTTTTTTTTTTTTTTTTTTTGTTTTCCGGGGTAAAAATGCGTGATCGCACTTCCTCGCTAGCGCAAGAATCACTATTATGTGATTCTTGCGCCAGCGAGGGGCATGTGGGGCTCTTCCTCTATAGAACGCGGTGCGCTGTCGCACCGCAGAGAGGACATACCCACTAAAAAAGCCCCCGGGCGTTCCTCCGTCTGCCGTTTAGTGTGAGGGGACCCAAGAACCATATGGGCCTTTGGTGTTCCCCCCACGGCAGAGTTCTTCAACAACTCTCGCCCCGGTAAAAGGGCGAGAGTTTCCCTCCCCCTTGGCCCCATCGCGAGTGTTAAGCACCCGCGATGGGTACCGTCCTACTCCTACAGGGGCGCCCGGACGCAAGGCGCTCCCCGACCTACTCATGAATGTGACCCTAGGGAGCAAAGCCATGCACTCTGCTCCCCAGGGTCACCCCTTATGGCGGGAGACGACGGAGCTCCGCCCTCCGCCTCCCGCCAACGCGACGCCTACGAAGCGGATGAGAGCTGGGATCTTGTTCTCTCACCCGCTCCGCGGCCTCCTTCTGCGAAACTACCGTCTCACAGAAAGAGGCCATCGACTCCCACGATCCCTCGCTCTCGAGCATCTTCTGTGTGATGTTCGAAAGCGAGAGATCGTCACCTACCTGAGCGACGAGCGCACTGCGCTCGGTCGCCCAAGCCGGACACTCGACCAACGTGTGATGCGCCGTATCATCGGCGCAATCACAGTGGTGGCAACGAGTGTCCGGCTCTCTCCTTGCCACCTTGCACAAGTAATGACCGAAACACCCGTGCCCCGTCATTACCTGTGCAAGGCGGAAGGTAACCTCCCCCCCCTTGCGTCCGGCCCACTCAAACAAGTGAGGCCGGATCGCATCCACCGTGCGCGATCCGCTCAACGGCGGGTCGGCTTCCAACCGGTGTTTCCATTCACGGAGAACACGACGCCGCGATTCAGTACGCCACGTCGCCATGCCCTCCGGAAACGGATCCCGGTTGTTTAACGCCCCATCGCACCTCCGCCGGTACGCCGCGGCCAACTCTTCCGCCTCCAGTTCCCACGGAGGGGAACCGGAGAGAAGACAGGCCGCGTCGAACGACACCGTGCGGTAGGTCCGGGCCGCCCTGGCGGCTATGACCCGCTGCGGCCTGCGCAGCAGGGCCACGTTACGCCGGTCCAGGGCGTCTGCCCATATGGGGGCGCCGTACAGCGCCATTGAGCGGATCACGCCGGCGTAAAGCCGCCGGCAACTCCCCCCTGGCCTGCCAACGTTGGGCAGGAGGCCACTCAGGGCTCCCGCCGCCGCAACTAACTTCGGGGCCAACTGTTTAAAGTGGGCCCCGAAGCTCCATCTGCTGTCGAGGACGATGCCCAAATAGCGCATCGTATCCCCGACAGGTATGGAGGTACCGCCGACTACTAAGTGGGAACCTGCAGGAGGCGCTTGCCGAGGTCCCCGCCTATGAAAGGCGAGGGCCTCGGTTTTATCAAGCGCCACCTGCAGTCCCAGCCTCCGTATGCGAGCGACCACCTGGGCCACACCGGCTGTGGCCGAGATGATCGCCCGCCTATGATCGGGGCCCCGGGCGGTCACCAGAGTGTCATCCGCGTACGCAATGGCGGTGACACCCGGGAGCCGTGAGTCCCGGAGCGCCCAATCAAACCCTATGTTCCACAGGAGAGGGCCTAAGACCGACCCCTGTGGAACACCCCGCGAGACGGGCCAACGCGCTATCTCGCCGCCTGCTACCGGATACACTACCTCTCGCCCGCGCAGGTAGTGTCCGATGAGTACCCGGAGGTACCCAGGAACCCTATGGTATCGGAGGCCCTCCTCGATACATACCCAAGGGATGGTGTTGAAGGCGTTTTTGATGTCTAACGACAACGCCATCAACACCCCCCCCTGCTCGGTCGCTTCCCTAGATAGGGCCTGGAGCCGAGCGATCGCATCCACAGTGGACCGACCCCTACGAAAACCGTATTGGTCCCCGCAGAGATCGGGACCCGCCTCACTAAGATGTTTAGTGAGGCGTCCCGCGATCACCCTCTCCATCAGCTTACCCAATTCGTTCAAAAGAACTATTGGGCGATAAGCAGATGGAGATTCGGCCGGCCGACCCTCCTTGCTCAGAAGGACCAACCGACCAGACTTCCAGGCCGACGGGAATCGACCTTGCCGCAGGCATGCATCGAAGAGGGCGAGCACAAAGGGCTCAAACACCTCTACCGATAGGGCCCAGGCACGTCCGGGTATCCCATCCGGGCCGGGGGCCGTAGCCTTGCCCGACAACTTGGCAACGGCCACCCCCAGCTCCGCCGGAGTAACAGGCGGCACCTCAGTGTCGCCACCCTCGGTTGGCACAACGGCGTCTTCGTCAGGCGCTGCCATAGGGGGCGGAACAAACTCCGCGTTTTGGCTGGGAAAAAGCCCACCAACCACCATATTCAAAATGTTAGGCTGGAGGCTCTCTGTGACCGGTGGTGCCCAGGGCCGCAACTTACGGCGGACCCCTTTATACGGGCGACCCCACGGATCTCGGTCTAGAGCCTCCAGCGTTCTTTCCCAGCCAATATCTTTTGCTTGCCCTATGGCAACGCCCAACTGACTCCGGCTCTCCCTATAGGCGGCGTAGGTCTCTTGCACGCGGACCTCGTCCCTCGGCCTCCGACGCTGACAGCGGGAGTATACTCGGCGGAGGGCGGTGCACTGAGCTCTCAAGTGCTCAATCGCACCGCTCCACCAATACACCCGCCGTCGCGGTGGACACGGACGAAGCCGGGGCATGGCTGTGTCACACACCCGGGCCATGCACTCCCCGAGTTCGTCCGCGGCCACGTCGACGTCTGAGGCCGGGTTACAAGGCCGCGCAAACCACGCCTGGACCAGGGCTGCCTCCACCAATAGCTCCCGGTCCATTTGCCCGAGAGCCCACCTCGGACCCTCTCGTCCGGGCCGCGAAGCAGGGCGAGCGGCCGGAACCGCGGAGGACGCGGAGATACCGATATCAATATACCGGTGATCCGATAACGTCTCCACGTCCTCTAACACCTCCCATTGGTGAACACGGCGTGCCAGGGCGGGGGACGCAAACGATACGTCAACAATCGAACCGCCCTGTTGCCTCACGCACGTGTCCACTGTGCCACGGTTCAACACCACTAGGCCCTGCTCCGCAACCCAGTCTTCGAGGGTCCTTCCTTTGGGGAACCTAACCTAACCTTTTTTTTTTTTTTTTTTTTTTGTTTTCCGGGGTAAAAATGCGTGATCGCACTTCCTCGCTAGCGCAAGAATCACTATTATGTGATTCTTGCGCCAGCGAGGGGCATGTGGGGCTCTTCCTCTATAGAACGCGGTGCGCTGTCGCACCGCAGAGAGGACATACCCACTAAAAAAGCCCCCGGGCGTTCCTCCGTCTGCCGTTTAGTGTGAGGGGACCCAAGAACCATATGGGCCTTTGGTGTTCCCCCCACGGCAGAGTTCTTCAACAACTCTCGCCCCGGTAAAAGGGCGAGAGTTTCCCTCCCCCTTGGCCCCATCGCGAGTGTTAAGCACCCGCGATGGGTACCGTCCTACTCCTACAGGGGCGCCCGGACGCAAGGCGCTCCCCGACCTACTCATGAATGTGACCCTAGGGAGCAAAGCCATGCACTCTGCTCCCCAGGGTCACCCCTTATGGCGGGAGACGACGGAGCTCCGCCCTCCGCCTCCCGCCAACGCGACGTCTACGAAGCGGATGAGAGCTGGGATCTTGTTCTCTCACCCGCTCCGCGGCCTCCTTCTGCGAAACTACCGTCTCACAGAAAGAGGCGGAAACCTAACCTAACCTAACCTAACCTAACCTAACCTAACCTTTTTTTTTTTTTTTTTTTTTTTTTTGACCGGGGGGAAATGCAGTTACGCATTCGACCACCGCCGTTGTTTTCACAACGGCGGTGGGATATGTGGGGACTCGCCCTCTCCAGTGCGTGGTATGCTGCTCATACCACGAGGAGAGGACCCTACCGCCACTAAAACCCCCCGGGTACTCCTCCTTCCGCCTTGAGTGTGAGGGCCACCGGGAATCGCTGAGAAGCGCTAACATTTCCGGTGAAACCCCCACGGCGGCCGTCCGCAGCTTAGTGGTGCCGCGGACTCTCCGGGGCCACATTATGTGTGGCCCGTGTAACCATTGACGGGACGCCCGGAGTACTCAGGCGTCCCTCCTCCGCACGGGTCGGCCTCTAGAGGGAGCAGGGCCCATGTTCCCTACTCCCCGAGGCCGAGCCTAAGGTGGCATGCGACGGGTCTCGGCCCGCCGTCTGCGGCCAACACGCCGCCTGCGGAGCGGGTGTGCACTGGGATCTTCCTCCCTTACCCGCTCCGCGGCCTCCTTCTGCGACATGACACGTCCACAGAAGGAGGCAACCGCCGCCCAAGACCCCTCACTCTCGACCATCTTAGAAATGATGGTCGGTAGCGAGAGGTCGGAACCCACGACTCCGATGAGCTCGGCGCGCTCACCGGCAAACGCCGGACACACCTCCAGGGTGTGTTGCGCCGTATCATCGGTGCCCCCGCAGTGGTGGCACCGAGTGTCCGGCTCCCTCTGTGCCACATTGCACAGGTAGTGACCAAAACAGCCATGGCCTGATACCACCTGTGCAATGTGGTAGGTCACCGCGCCCCATTTGCGACCGGCCCACTTTAAAAGGTGGGGCCGGATCGCCTCCACGACGCGCGATCCACTCCCTGACGCAGCTTCCAGCCGCTCTTGCCAACTCCGGAGGGTCTGGCGACGGACTTCACTCCGCCACCGTGCAATGCCCTCCGGAAAGGGGTCGCGACCAGAACGCGCCCCCTCACACCTCCGCCGGTACGCGGCGGCCAACGCCTGCGCCTCCAGGTCCCACGGAGGGGAACCCGCCAGGAGGCAGGCCGCATTGAAGGCGACCGTGCGGTAGGCGCGGGACGCCCTGATGGCCATGACCCGCTGCGGACGTCGCAGCAGGGCCACGTTTTGCCTATCCAGGGCGTCGACCCAAATGGGGGCGCCATATAACGCCATGGAGCGGATCACGCCCGAATACAATCGTCGACAGATGCTCCCGGGCTTGCCAAGATTTGGCAGCAGACCTCCGAGAGCACCTGCCGTCGCCACCAACTTCGGGGCCAACTGTGAAAAGTGGCCCCTAAAATTCCATCTGCTGTCGAGGACAATGCCGAGATAACGCATTTTGTCCCCGACAGCGATGGTCACACCCCCCACCACAAGGTGGGAGCCTGCCGGCGGCGCCCGCCGAGGCCCATGGAAAGCAAGGGCCTCGGTTTTATTGAGCGCCACCTGCAGGCCCAAACAACGAATTCGGGCGACCACCTGCGCCACTCCAGCAGTGGCCAGGATAGTCGCCCGCCGATGGTCGGCGCCGCGGGCAGTCACTAGGGTGTCGTCAGCGTAAGCAATTACGCTGACACCCCGAAGACCACGCGCCCGCAGCGCCCAATCGAACCCGATGTTCCACAGGAGCGGCCCCAATACCGACCCCTGTGGAACACCTCGAGAGACGGCCCAGCAGCCCGTCCCTCCGCCAGACGTCGGGTACACTACCTCCCTATTTTGAAGGTAGTGACCCACTAGTGCACGTAAATACCCGGGCACCCCGTGATGCCTAAGGCCCTCCATTATACAGGCCCACGGGAGGGTGTTGAAGGCGTTTTTGATGTCAAGTGACACCGCCAACAACACCTCTCCCCGGCTGGTCGCCTCCTCTGACAATTCCCGCACCCTAGTAATCGCGTCCACGGTCGACCGACCCTGGCGGAACCCGTACTGGTCCGCATATAGGTCGGGACCGACCTCACTGAGATGTTTGGTGAGGCGGGACGCGATCACTCTCTCCATCAGCTTGCCCACCTCGCTCAACAAAACGATTGGGCGATAGGCTGATGGAGACTCCGCAGGCCGCCCGTCCTTAGGAAGAAGGACGAGACGGCCGGACTTCCAGGGCGCGGGAAAGCGACCCTGCCGCAGGCACGCCGTGAAGAGGGCAAGCACCACGGGCTCCAATTCCTGGATTGCAAGTGCCCAGGCACGTCCGGGCACTCCGTCCGGCCCGGGGGCGGTGTTCTTGACGGCCATTCTGGCCACAGCCGCCCCCAACTCCGCCTGTGTTACATCAGGCGGAGTCTCTTCTTCGTCGTCGTCGTCGTCGGCGTCGGCTCGCCTGGCACCAGTCGGCCCGGCCATAGAAGGCGGCGAAAACTCCTCTTGACTGGGGAACAGCTCCTCCACAACAGACTGGAGGCGCTCGGGCTGGAGGCTCTCCGTTACTGGAGGCGCCCAGGGGCGCAGTTTACGGCGCACCCCTTTGTAAGGACGCCCCCACGGATCTCTGTCTATGGCCTCCAGCGTGCTCGCCCAGCCATCGTCCTTGGCCTGGCCTATGGCCGCGCTCAACTGGCGCTTGGACTCCCGATAGAGGGCGTAGGCCTCTGCAACGTGGGCCTCATCCCTCGGCCTCCGACGGTTAGTGCGGGTGTAGACGCGCCGCGCCGCAGTGCAGTCAGTGCGCAACTGCGCAATGGCGGCGCTCCACCAATACACCCGCCGCCTCGGTGGACACGGGCGAACCCGGGGCATGGAAAAGTCGCAGACGCGAACCATGGCCTCTCCGAGCTCACCCGCAACAGCGTCCACGTCGGAGGACGGGTCACAAGGACTTGCGACCCACGCCTGCAGTATCGCCGCCTCCCTCAGGAGCTCGCGGTCGAGGCGACCGAGCGCCCAACGCGGACCCTCCCTTCTGGGAGCTGGAACAGGGCGGGCGGTCAAAACCGCAGAGGATGCGGAGATGCCGAAGCCGATATATCGGTGATCGGACAAAGTCTCCACATCCTCGAGGACTCTCCAGTCCTGGACACGGCGGGCAAGGGCGGGGGACGCAAAAGACACGTCCACGATTGATCCGCCCTGTTGCCTCACGCACGTGTCCATGGAGCCACGGTTGAGGACCACCAGGCCCTGCTCCACCACCCAGTCTTCCAGAAGGCGACCTCGAGGATCCGACGCAGGACAGCCCCAGGCCACCGACTTAGCGTTGAGGTCACCCACCAACAACACGTCGGTGCCACACCTCCTCAACAGGCGACCGACCTCGCCGAGGAACACCTCAAACTCGGCCAACCCGCGATTCGGTGAGAAATAGGCACCGACTACGGTGAGTGACCCCAAAGCGGCCTTCACAAACCCCCGCCCTCTAACGATATTAGAAAAGGGCGGGGCGCCAACCGACGACGACGAGACAACAGCTACCAAGCCGTCCCGATCCCCGACAAAATTGGGTCTGTCAGGGACCATATACGGCTCGGCAGCGACGGCGACGTAAATCAACCGCTCCGCCATGGACTGCAGGAAGAGGTCCTGAGCCCTGGCGCAGTGGTTGAGGTTGCACTGAAGGAGATGGATCACGGACCTATCCATTATGGGTCGTGTCCATCTCCTCCTCAACCGACGGAGTTGGAGCCGCCTGTCTCACAGGTGCCCCAGACCTCGGCGTCCCCTTCTTGGACGGCGCCTTACACAACTTGGAGCCGACGCTATGGTCGGCCCGTCTGCCAGCCAAAGTGCAGAGGACACACTTCGGCTTTTCAGCGGTGCAGGACGCCGCCCGGTGTCCCGGTAAGGAGCACCTGTAGCACAGGCCACTCCTGTCCTCATCGGCACACCTGCAGCCCACATGACCGGGAACGAGGCAGCGGTAACATCGGAGTGGCCTGGGCTCCAAAACATGGACCCGGGCCGACACCATTCCCACAAGGACGCGTTTCGCCCGCTGCAGTTTGACGGCTGCAGGCACCGGGATCGCACACACAATTGTGCCGAAGCCGGACGGCTCTCGGCGAACTTCGCCCGCCCTGATGCTGGCGACCGGACATTCGCCAATCCTCGCCAGGACCTCGGCAACCTCCTCCGCCGTAGTACAGTCGTCTAAACTGCTGAGGCGGACACGCACACTCTTCTCCGGCATTGAGACCCTTGCTAGTGCCGGGTCCAAATGCTCCGTCAGCTTAGCGGCAAGGGCCTCCGCCTTCGCCCGGCTCTCCGCTCCTGGGATCTCAAAAACTCGGCCCCCAGTGAGAGCCACTCTGCCCCGCACATCGGTGATGCCCAGGTCCGCCATCTTGACGTTCTGGCGAGCCTGGTACATCACCTCCGCGTATGTGGTGCCACTCTTAACCTAACCTAACCTAACCTAACCTAACCTAACCTAACCTAACCTTTTTTTTTTTTTTTTTTTTTTTTTTTTTTTTTTTTTTTTTTTTTTTTTTTTTGACGTGGTGGGAAATCTTTATCTTCTCGAGGAAGAGGAAAACCTCTTAACCTCGAGAAGGTCGACTGCCCGCCTTCCAAGGGTATAAGGAAGACGGGACGGTGCAGGGCTAACCCGCTAAAACCCACCACGGTAGCCTACCTCTGATGTTGGCGCCAGCGTCTCTGGGGTCACACTGAGTTCACAACCAGAGACGCTGAGCTACATCCGCCCAAAGGGCCCCTCCCGGGGGTAGCAATAGGCTTCCCCCAGCGCAACTGCGCTTGTGTAGGCAACCAGCGGCTACAACTGGTTGCCTCTTCCCGGGATTGCTGCCGAAGGCGGGCGGCCAGAGTCCCCACTCTGGTCCTCAGCAATCCCGAGGCATACTCGCACCAACTAAAGTTGGCGCGTCAGCGCCGAGCTTACACACATATGGCGTAGGCTCGGCGCTGTACTTTCTCGCCAGCGGAATCAGGTCCGCCGGCCGCGACCCCGCACCCTTCTACGGCGTGCGGGGTCATTGCGCTCTCTGGCGCGTTCAGCGGTCTCCTTCTGAAGCATCACAGCTTCACAGAAGGAGACCACTGCCCTCCAACTATCTCTCGCCGTCACCATGGCATAAACCACGGCCGACGGCGAGAGGTCTCTCCCAATTTCATTAGTGAGGACTCGGCGCTCAGAGGCCCAAGCGGGGCACTCCTCCAGTGTGTGTTGCGCCGAGTCCCTGTCACTACTGCAGTGATGACAGCCCGCCGTGGGCTCTCTTCCGATGCGACTCAGGTACTCACCGAAACACCCGTGTCCGGTGAGTATCTGAGTCACTCTGTACGTGACCCCAGCGCATCTTAACTGGAGCCAAACCTCAAAGTGAGGCAGGACGGCACCGACGGCGCGCTGGCGCGAGTTTCGCGGCAATTCAAGCCGCTCGCGCCAGATACTGAGCGCGCGCCTGTGCGCATCCTGCCGCACCCCGTGCACATCCGGGACGTCCAAGTCGCCCTGGCGGGCAGGGTAACGGAGTCGGTCATAGACCTCCGTGTCCATGCCCGCCAGGATATCAAATGGCGGGAACCGCGCCAAGAGAGTCGCCGCCTCGTACGATATCGTTCGATACCCTCTCACGATCCGAATGGCCACCACGCGCTGCAGACTGTTGAGTATGAGCCTGCAGCGGGAGGCGCCCGTTAGCCGGTCCGACCATACGGGCGCCCCATAGAGGGCCATGGATCGTAAAACGCTGCCGTAGAGGCGGCGAATCTCCTCTCGCGGTCCCCCGAGGTTGGGCAGCAGTCTCTGAAGAGCACCTGCTGCCTTCTGCACTCGGGGAGCCAAACGCTCAAAATGCGTCACAAAGGCCCAGTGGCTGTCTAAAACTAGGCCGAGATATTTCATCGCCGGCCCTATTGTGACGACAGCATCACCCACTCTTATGGACGAGACGGGCGGCTCCACCCCCCGCCGAAGACCATGAAACCACAAGGCCTCGGTTTTGTGAGGAGCCACCCGCAGGCCCACTCTTTCGATGCTTCCTATGACTAATGCAACGCCGAGCTCGGCGAGTCTGGCCGTTTCCCTGAAACAGGTCCCGCTGGCAAGCACCAGGGTGTCATCGGCATAACACACCAGCTCTATGCCAGGAGGCAGACCTGTCCTCAGTACGGTATCATATGCGAGATTCCACAAGAGGGGTCCAAGGACCGACCCCTGTGGAACCCCGCAGCTGATCTCTCTGACCGTTTCATTTCCGTTTCGGTCTGTGAATGTGATCGACCTGTCACGCAGATACGCCCCGACTGTTTCCCGTAAATACGTGGGAACCCTGTGGTACTCCAGTGCCTCCCGGATCGCGTGCCAAGGGAGAGAGTTGAAGGCGTTGACAATGTCAAGACTGACTGCCAACGCCACTCCCCCCTCCCCGACTGCGTCTTCTGCCAACGTCCGGACGCGCCGGATGGCATCTACTGTGGACCTCCCCGGACGAAAGCCGAACTGATGATCCGACAAGTCGGGGCCCACACGCGACAGGTGCTCCGTGAGGCGGGCCGCTAACACCCGCTCGAAAAGCTTGCCCGCCTCGTCCAACAGACAGATCGGTCGGAACGAAGATGGTGAGTCCGCCGGTCTACCGCTCTTTGGTATGAGGACAAGTCTGGCCACCTTCCAGTCTGCCGGGAAAATCCCAGATCGAAGGCAGCTGGTAAAAAGCCGCCGAAGTCTGTCCCCCAAGATTGTCAAGGCCAGCACCCATGCCCTGCCCGGAATCCCGTCCGGCCCCGGGGCAGTGTTGCGGGCCGCTAGCCGCCTGACGGCTCGGTCGAGTTCGCCCTCCGTGACGTTCAGCTCGTCCGTCCATCCAAAATCGTCCGGATGTATTCGATTGTTTGAGGGACTATCCTGGACCCTCGGGAAGAGTGTGTCTACCACTCTTCCGATAAATTCAGGGTCCAGTGTTTCAGTTGTTGGTGGTACCCATGGGCGGAGCTTTCCCAAGACCATTTTGTACGGTCTGCCCCATGGGTCCCTGTTCAGTCCCTCAACCAGCTCCTCCCAAGATCGAGCCTTGGCTTCCCGGATCGAAAGCTGGAAAACCTTGGTGGCTGTCCGGTATGCCTCATATGTTTCTGCCGTTTCTTCAGGCGTAGCACTTCTCCTTCTGCGCGTTCTGGTGTACCGGCGGCGCGCCCTGACGCAAGATCTCCGTAATTGCGCCAGGCTTTGGGACCACCAGTACACGGAGCGTTTACCGGAGCTGGGTCTGGCTCTTGGCATTGCGGCGTCACAAATCTCTGTCATCGCCCCCCGGAACCATGTCGCGAAAACCTCTGGGTCAGGAGACACGTCCCCATTCACCCAGTCTGCGACGTGGGCGGCCGCGATAAGAAGATCCTTCTCCATTGCTTTCAGGACCCATTTCCGGTTTTGACGGCCCCCTGCAGTCGTAGCATGGGACCGGGAACCAGACTGAGTAACTTGAAAGCATATATGGCGATGGTCGCTCAGGGTGGCCAGATCTTCGGCCACCCTCCACCCTGTCACCAGACGAGCCGCGGAAGGGGTTGCCCATGTCAAATCGACGATGGACTCCCCCTGCCACCGCACGCAGGTGCTGACGCTTCCTGTGTTGAGGAGGTCGAGACCGAGGGCCGCCGCCCACTCAATAATTGCCTCTCCTCTCGCGTCGTCGCGGGCATCACCCCACACCCTGGAGTGGGCGTTGAAGTCCCCCGCGACGAGTACCGGACGGGTAAGGTGGCTGCGTACGCAGCCAGCGACCCCGTCCAGGTACGCCTCGAACTCAGCGAGACCGCAGTTTGGAGAGACGTAGCAGGCGACGACCACCATCTGCCCCCACTCCACCGCAACAAAACCAGAGGTCTTCTGGATGAGGGTGCAGTGCGGGTCTCCAGAACCTCCCGCCCAGTATATGGCAACCGAGCCGCCATCCTCCCCGAACCAACGGGGGTGGTCCGGGACGGAAAACGGCTCAGCCACTAAGGCCAGAGCAACCGACTGCTCCGCGAGCGTCTGGATCAACAGATCCTGCGCTGCGCGGCAGTGGTTAACGTTGCCCTGAAGAATGTTCTTGTGGGGCGGGAAAACTAAGCCTTTCCTGCATCCTCGGTCGGACCCTGGTCCGATTGGGCTGCCTCTATTGGCGCCTCTTCTACTGCTCTACCCCTGTTGTTCGGGGCGTGCACGTTCCTCTTCGGAGGGGAGCATTTGGGCCCGCCCAGTCGATGATTCGACGGGACGCCGTAGTCTGCGCAGATGGGGCACTTCGGGCCCTCCGACTTGCAACTCTGGGCTTTATGTCCAGGCGCCCCGCAGACATAACACAACCCACTTCGGTCAATGGGGTTGCCGCATCTGGCCCGGACGTGTCCCCGCTCAAGGCAGCGGAAACATTGAAGCGGTCTCACGTTGAGGGTCTCGACTCTGGCTGAAGACCAGCCGACCCGAAGCATCTTTCCATCCAACTTGTGCACCGCCTCCAGCGGGCACTTGACCCACACAGTGTGCATGCCCGAGCGGTGAGGCCTAATCACTCCCACCCTGACGCTGTCCTCCACGCAGCCGGTCGCCCCCGCGACGGCCGCAGACACGTCAGTGGGAATGACCGAATCATCAAGATCGATGATTCGGATTTCTCCCATCTTCATGGGTCGCGCAATTTTGACCCCCGAGTCAGTGATCACCTCTTTCAGACGGGACGCAAGGTCGTCCGCCCGCTTAGCGTTTTCCGGGCCGGTAATCCGCAGGACCAACCCCCCGTTAACTGCTCTCCGCTGGCTTATGCCCTGCTCCAAGCCGTAATCCTCCAACTTCACGTGGGTTTTGGCTGTTCTGAGAACTTCAGCCAGTGAAGTGTTCGATTCTTCTGCCACCGAGATGGTAATGGCGGCAGATTTAGGGATTCGGGAGGGCCTTGGCTTTTTCTGAGCCGGTCTTGCGGAACCTATTACTGCTGCAGCCGTTTTGGCAGCTTTTAGGTCCCTCTTCGCCTTTCTGCCGAGGACCTTACTCCACGGCAGCTCCGTCGGTGTTGGGACAGGTTCTGTCTCCCTGGTTACCTCCTCCCGGTGATCTGGTGCCGGTGCCGGACGTTGGCTACCTCCCGCCTGCGGAGGTTTCTTTGCCGGCGCCTTCTTTGGCTTCCTCTTCTCGCCAGGGTTATTTGCGGGCGCCATTAAAGAACCCTTGCCCCCAGAGGCATCAGGGTTTGGCGCCTGTCCTCCCTTCTTAGATGTTTTCTTCGGGGGTAGGGGCGTGCTGCCTTTCTCTGGCTGTAGCTCAGCCTTGAGTTCCTCCCGGAAGGTCTTCAACCTGCTGTCCATCAACTCGGCAAGTTGTTCCAGCATGGAGCTCCCCCTCGACGGTGTGGCTCGCTGAGGCGGCGGCGTCGATGCTGGCGTGCCTGAGGTGGCCCTGGTCGCTTCAGTTCTCGTCGCTGCCCTGCCTTTCGCCTGTTTCAGTTCCGCAAGCTCGGAACTTAGGCTGGCGACTCGAGCAGACTGTGCTGCGAGCTGGGATCGGAGCTCCTGGATCTCCTGTTCCATACGCTCCTTGTCCACGGCTGAGGATCTCTCGTGGAGAATCAGAGTTGCGGCTTCTGATTTTCTAACCGATCTCCTCAGGGTATTCTTTAGTTCGCCCTTCAAGTTTTTGGACACGTCCGAAACCTTCTCAATGGATTGGAGCGATTCCATAAGGGTCGCTCCAATATCAGCCGTAGGCTGGTTCCTCATTTCGTCTATGAGGTCATCCACGCTAGGCAACGCGTCCTTAGTTCTTGACCTTAGAGGAGGGATGCTCGGGTTCATGATATCCCGAATATCCGCCTCCAGATCTCGATCCTCCGTCTGACCTTTCTTCGGCCTCTTCGCGGCTGACCTCTTGCGCAGCGCCGACGATGCGCAGGAGGCTAGGGAAAACCCTGAGGCGAACGACGCCTGCGAGCAGTCGCTGTCGTACTCGACGACTCGGACGCTCGACCTGCTAGCCGGCCTTCTCCTGACGGGAGTAATCGGCGGCGGGAGAGCCGAGGACCGCAACCTCGGGCCTGCCAATTCGCCGTCCTCGTCAAAAACGATGGCCGGGTGTATAGGCGCAAGTATATCCGCCATGGGTTCTTCCACTCCCCGTGGACAAACAAAGACGGGTGTAGTTGCCCGTTCCTCAATCTCGGCAATTGTGGTGGCTGGGATTGGACTCAACACCACTCGCGCTACGCTCCGGGTCTTGGGTGGAGTGCGCGGTAATTCTGTTCGAGGACGCGCAAAACTGGGCGTGCGCGGCCTCTCCACGACCTCCGTGGTACTAGTGGAACTGTTGCCCCCCCCAGAGACGATGGGGCTGCCGGGTCCCGTGGGACCCGAAGGGGATTCTCCAGCCGGAGACCGGCTGGTACCCCCCTGGGGTAGTGTATTTTCAATTCCGGACATTTTCATAATTGTTGGGGTTTTGCCGCCCTTATGACCGGGTATACCCCTCGGCCATGCAGCCCGTCGCCGGGCGGCTGAAGCTTAGGCTTCGGGGTAATTTTTTAACGAGGTTTTCTTCCTCGTCGCCCCTGCGCTGCGCCCCCTGAGAAGCAGAGGGTCCAGCGCAGGGGCGAAAAACTGTGGAGCGCGAAAACAGAGTTACAAAAAATACTAACGTGTAGGGCTCGCTCCCCCGATGCCAAAGAGCCCAAAATGAGCCCGATCGGACCGGTGGGAGACGAGAAAAAAAAAATTAAACAAAATTGTAGGTATGGTACCGAGTTTAGATGGTAAAACCCTACCGGGAGGGTGGGGGGGCCAAAAATTGATCGGATCCCGGGGGGCGGGGTACCAGGAGAAGCGGAAAAATGGTGGCTATCCAATGGTATAAGAAAAAGCATATAGCCCCATACAAAAATCGCAAGTTATGGACCTTTGAAGATGGATCAGGTGAGTTTTTTAGCATTTTAGTATTAATAGCTATTAATAATGTCGGTTTGAGTGTTTACCGGTACACTATATTTATGTGCGCACTCCACGCATACTAGTTAGCTAGATTACTGCTAAAAATTTGCAAGATTTGTAGTGGTTTTGAGTTTTTAGGTAATAAATTAGTATCTCAACTGACCCATTTTTTTTTTGTTAAGTCAATTGATTTACCAATTATTCCTGTGGTCCTGAATCTATTTATATTTAACGTTAGTGGGACTAGCCCCTCTGGTTCTACGCAAGCTAAGTTAAGTAAAAAAAAAAAAAAAAAAAAAAAAAAATCACATATATACGTACTGGGTCAGTCCGGGTGGTAACCGAACCGAGAGCACCAGGTCTCAGAAGCGAAAAAAAAAAAAAAAAAAAAAAAAATAAAAAAAAAAAATAAAAAAAAAAAAAAAAAAAAGGTACTTACACACGATTGTGTACATAAAAACGGCCATAAAACAAAACAGAAAGCGAATCATAAAATGTTTATACTTAACGTCGCGATAGAAATTAAGTATCGCGGCAACATTACACGCGCCATCACGCCCTCACCACCTCACCCCCCTGCACATCTACTTCACGGTCGCCGACTTTTTTTTTTTTTTTTCCGATAGGTGATGGGCTAGAGATCGTCTAAGCTGTATTTTCATTAATTTTCCACTTTCCTAATATATTACAAAAACTGCCAGCGCCTACTGAGTTGAAATTTATGGTAATTTCTAATCTAACAGAATGCGGCATACATTTTGCTCCGATTTGTGTTTCTCACATGAATCAGTGATATCACCAGATCTCGCAATGTTCTTAGTCAGCAGTTGGAGGTTAGTTTCAAATGTTATATAGTTTTTGTAAATGTTATTGAGGTACTCAGACCAAATAGTAAACGGAACGCTGTCAAGCATTGCACCGACGGCGGTGTTCTTTTTTTTTTTTTTTTTTGGGCATTAGTTTGGGTGCCAGTCACAGTGCCAGTGTTGCCATGATTATTCGTAGTACCCGTAAAAGTAACGTCACAAAAACATAAAACAAAGTACATAAGTATAATATAATATATAAAAATGTATGTCTGTAATGTAAAATTAACAAGGTAAATTGTAACGGAACGTTCGTACGTTACTTTATTTATTATTTAATTCGTCTGATTATATTTCAATCAAACTTGCTTGTAAGTTTAATTATCATTAAATTGCGGACTGTAACTAAACGTAATATCTTACTAAAGAACCCCCAAAGCCCTTTGAGGGGTGATAAAATATATCGATTAAGATCCCCTACAAACGAAAATAATATCTACAGCTATTTATAAATAGGGTAATCAGTGACATCTAGTGATAAAATGCATACATCGACCAATAATGCTAAAAGTGGTGACATCTAGTCAAAGACGTTATAAACTAATTTGCATTCCATTGTTTTTATGCTACGTTAGATGGTTAAATAATCTTAAAACATTAAGTTAAAATAGACTAACATATTTAAATAGGTTCAATAATTCTTTTAGAACATAAAGCAGTTTACTTATTATAAATACTATAAATTAAATTAAAAATATGTGTTCAATATTTCTATTTAATCTATGGCTGTAAATCAGAGATAGTTCGTATTCAATCATATTTCTTTTATGAACAATTATTTTATAATAGTTTAAATAATTGAGATAACTTAAAAAAAGAAAAAAAAAAAAAAAAAATTATTTATTTAGATAAAAACAATTTAGGATATCGTTTCAACAAATAGTTTAAACAACAAAAATATTAAGTATTGAAAAGATATTAACTTGGAATTTCGTTTGTTTTTAGATGTTGACAGCAATGATTCATACGACCAAATATAAAAGATTCTTTGAATATAGAGGAATTCGAACATTAAGTAGACTATTAAAATTTGGTCAAGTGATTATTCGTAGATATTACGCATGCGCGGGTCCGCGATTGAAAACTTTTATTTGGAGCGAAAATAGAAGTTTGGAGAAAGAAAGGAAGAAATCTTGAGGGTTCTAGTTTTTAGCGTCTTGAGAGAGTAGGTGTGTCCTTTGGAAAAAGATGTGTTTGTACGTTTATCTCTTGTATTTTCTCAGTGATATTAAGTGATTTCTGTAAAACATCGTTTTGTCTTTGTAGTAATTGTTTTATTCTTTTCATTGTGAAGTTGTTTGAGTCCCGAATTTAGAAATAAATAAGGGAATAATGGCGACTTGGCGGTGAACGGAGTTAATAGTGAAGTCAAAGTAGAAGCAATGTGAATGGATTTACACTTTATGAGAATGTACTGGAGAAGGTGTGCAGATTGTCTTTTAACTTAATTATCCAGTCATGGTGCTGGGTTAATCCGATCTAGCTGTCCGTTAGGATATCTTGTGAGGATTAACTATCCCTAACATTAGCTAGTGGTAGAACTCGGAAAGGTTAGGGCGCCTCGAGAGATTGCTTTTGCCCTTGCATTGGGATCAGTCTAATTGCCCTACACATGTTCTAATTGTGTATACTGGAGTTTCGGGGATCTGTCGAAGTGGAACCATGCTTATTGTTAGCGCCGAGACTTTGAATACTGTATTCTATCATTATATATGTATATATTCACTAAATTATAACTGTCCGGTTGGAGGAGTATTCCCGCCTAAGGTCAAGGTCAAGATTAGGAATAGGCAACACATTCACGTTTAAAATATAAATGAGCCGCGACTCGATTGATTAAGAAATGTACACATTTAGAAGTGTAGGAATGTAGGGACAGTTAAGGTACAGTCGTTGTTTAAGGTGCACTAGGAGAGGTATAGATTTAAGATTTTGTAAGATAACTTTATTTAATTTTAATAATACTTATAAAGTTATTACCAAATCTTAGTACATTCAAAGGTATAGCGATGATAAGTTGTTGAAGGATAATTCGGAAATCAAATGTTTTTGATACACATTTAGAGGTGTGAGGAAAGTAGGGTAAAAGGTACAGTTGTTATTTACGGCGGTACCAGATCCAGACGTTACATTAAGTTTATTTTATCATAAAATCTATGAGGTCTTTAGTATGTGTGTGCCCCTAAAAAAAATACCAGTTCGAGGAGCAGTAGGTACGTATACCCAGTATGGTATACGAGTGCGATCATTAGGGACATACAACTCAAATATTCACTACATAAAAGGTACAAATCTAGTGGGGCGAGCGAGGACTATGAAGCGTTTTCTCGGTGCAGGACGAGGGTTAAACTCGAGACCGCCCGAGCTCACGACGAATACCGGAACCGCGTCCAAAGTCACCTGGCAAAAGAACCGCGAGCATTTTGGAATTTCATAAGATCCAAAGCCGGCAACACTTCCAATCGCAAAATAATAAAGGACGGTAAAGTATTGTCAGAAATTGAGTGTGCGGAAGAGTTCGCCCGGTACTTCGAGTCTGTGTACAACCGGGAGCCGGCCACGCTGAGCGTGGAAGCGGCCAGCGCTGACGCGGGGTGCGCGTCGGAGGCGCAGGGTGCACGCATTCATCTCGAGCGCCTTCGCGCCAATGACGTGCGCCGCGCACTCGCGCGTTGTCCGTCGAAGCGCTCGGCGGGGCCCGACGGGATACCAGCGTTTTTGTTTAGGGACTGCAGGGCAGTATTAGTCGAGCCGTTGCTTCATCTGTTTAACATCTGTATTGAGACTGCGACGTTCCCGGAACACTGGAAACTTACTCGTGTGGTGCCAGTACCGAAAGGCAGTAGAGGATCGGCGCCCACTGACTACAGACCTGTGGCCATCTTGTGTACTCCGGCGAAGGTATTCGAGGCGGCCATCCATGGTTGTCTTTATCCGCAGGTGAGTGCCCAGTTGTCTGACGCTCAGCACGGGTTCCGACCTGGGCGGGGGACGACTGGGAACTTACTGGATCTGATGACACATCTGGTACCCGCAGTAGATGCTGGGCTGCAGGTGGACGTCGCTTACTTTGATTACCGAAAGGCGTTCGACACAGTCGACCTAGACATCTTACTGGCCAAGCTGGCCGGTATGGGGTGCACCCCACACACGTTAACATTCTTCGCCTGTTATTTCCGGGACAGAAGTCAATATGTCGACTGTGGCGGACATCTTTCGGATCCCTACCCGACAAGATCTGGGGTGAGTCAGGGAAGCAATTTAGGGCCTCTTTTGTTCATCTTGACAGTCAACGACTTGCCGAAGGTAGCCAGCAAGTCTGCGCCTTTACTTTTCGCGGATGACCTTAAACTGGTCCATAAAATTGAGCATAACGCAGATCACGCCACACTACAGCTGGATATTAATAGCATAGTGAATTGGAGCTATCAAAATAGGCTTTATTTCAATGTTAGTAAGTGTTCCGTGCTGTCTTTCAGTCGCGCACGAACCCCGCGCCATTACCAATACCTTATGGACGGGGCGCCGGTACAGCGGGTGACAGAGACACGGGACTTAGGCGTACGCTTCACTGCTGATCTACAGTTTCGGCAGCATATCACTGATGTATGCAAGAAAGCTTATCGGAATCTGGGACTAATATTACGCCAAGCGAACAACTTCACAAACATAGGCGCTTTGAAAGCACTTTACGAGGCACTCGTGAAGAGTCACCTGGAATGCAATGCCGTAATATGGTCACCACACGAAGAGAAGTACAGGCTGATGTTGGAGCGTATCCAGAACAAGTTTGTTAGGTTCGTGTATTTGAAGCAATATGGGATATACCCGGGCTATCCGCTCCTTTACCCTACTCTATTCGTTCTGGGTATGGTGGGGTATTACAGACTTGAAGTGAGAAGGGAGGTCGCTCTCAGCGTCTACATATTTAAAGTGATGCGCGGAAAGATCCATAATCCGAACGTGTTGGAGGTGCTCATGCTACGCGTCACGAATGAGTACGTAAGGCGACGGCGGCGGCCGGAGCTCCTAGCCGTCCCGCGCGCGCGCGCCGCTCACGCGTGCGCTGCGGGCGCTCAACACGTTGGCTCACAGAATTGATCTCTTTTCGTGCACGCTGAGCGAATTCACACGGGCCGCTTATTGTGCAATTTGTTTAGTTTAAGTTACTATAGAGTTACCATTTTTGTTTTAATTTATAAGTACATAGGCTATTGAATTAGGTATTAAGTACCTGTAATGATAGTTTTATGTGTGTTTAAATAAATAAATAAATAAATGAAAGGGGAAGGTAGGAATATTTGGTATAGAAGTGTAAAAAAAAAAAAAAAAAAAAAAAAAAAAAAAAAAAAAAAAAAAAAAAAAAAAAAAAAAATCTAGGAATGTTAGGTCTAGAAGTGTAGAAATGTAGGGGAGTGTAGGTAAAAGGTACATTTTATATTTATTATATAATAGGGGAAGGTAGGACTGTTAGGTTTTTGTAAGATGATTTTATTTTATAAAACTTGGTAAGTTATTTCCAAATCTAAGTATATTCAATTATATTCAAAGTACATATAAATAAATTATACTGGTTTTTGAAGACTGAATGAACTTAAATTTATAAGTTAAGTTGTTTTAATTAAAAAAAAAAAAAAAAAAATTCAAAATAAATGTCTGGGGGCACGGCAGTGCCCCCCAAGTCGAGTAAGAAAAAAAAAAAAAAAAGTTGCACGGCCGTACCTATCTTTTCTCGAAGCAACTCAGCCGATTTTCGACCCCCTATAACTTCGTTGTGGATAAAGATAGGAGCCTGAATTTTCAGTAACTAAACAAGCTTTGTAAAACTACAGTATATTTCAAATTTCATTCAATTTGAACCAGTACTTTACGAATTATAACTAGTCAAAGTTTGGTATTTTCGGTAATTTTGTCACTCGCTCACTGCTGACTGACCGATCATCAAAATGTTTAGGCACTTCTAGCAGACGTAGAAGCTTCAAATTTTGAGTATTAGGAGAGTTTAGTGTAAAACTCATGGGAAAATTCCAACATTTTGCAATTTCGGTCCAGTTGTTCAGTTTCATCAACTGCATTAATAACTTTGTTATTTCTTATAAATGTATAGGATTACAAAGTTACATTTGCAGTCAGTGAATCAGTGTTCGGGGAGTGAGGAGTTTGTGGATGTTAAGAATAAAGGCCGGTGTAAAGCACTTCACTTTATTTACACGAAACAATAAAATAAAATAATTATGTTAGTGAATGCACCCGTTCCGTGGCGTTGCAAATGTGCACTAATATATGTAGAATTAAGTAATAGAGCGTCGACCGATCGGCCGACGTCATAGGTGTTCGGTTACACCGAACATGTTCCCGAGGGGCAAAGATGCCAAAGGAAGGGGTGCGTCCCGTACAAAGCAAAAATAAAGTTAAACAAGTAAGAATTAAGTTAAGTAAATTAAACCGAGTCTTCATCGAAAACGATTTTGTTGAACACTGGTTTGGCACGCGGCGCAGGGTGAGGCTCCAGCTCCACGACGACCGGGGCGGGGGCCGGCGCTGACGCGTCCGAGTGCGGTGTACTCCAACTTCGGCGAATTACTATGAATATCGCTGTTGATGTTATTACTCCCACAATTAAATAGATGAGAATATAGTGGTGTATGTGGTGCATATCTTGCGATGAGAGAGCTGTTTCTTTCATGTTTCTAAATTTCTCTTCTAAGTCTTCATGTAGTTGTTAACTTTCTAAATCTGTTTCATTAGAGTCGCTGTTTCTCTCTCTATCGATGGTAATGTTGATAATGTGATTGATAGGCGCCACTACTGGATTCTCAATGTTGTAAACAACGCTCAGCTGACTTTGATGACGTTTGTGTCCATGAATCGTAAAGTCATTCGCCTTGATGACGCAGTCGTCTTCCAGGTAAATAATGTTGGCATGCGCGAGCTCGTGTGCGGTAACCTGAGCCCCGCATATTGTTCGGACTTGACATTGCTCACAACAAAAATATAGATATGTATTTATTGTTGTTAATCCAATCCACATGTTTTTGCATTCTGCTTTGCTCGTCTTGCATACATCTGGGGGCACGGCAGTGCCCCCCCAAGTCGAGTAAGAAAAAAAAAAAAAAAAAAAAAAAAGGTGCACGGCCGTACCTATCTTTTCTCGAAGCAACTCAGCCGATTTTCGACCCCCTATAACTTCGTTGTGGATAAAGATAGGAGCCTGAATTTTCAGTAACTAAACAAGCTTTGTAAAACTACAGTATATTTCAAATTTCATTCAATTTGAACCAGTACTTTACGAATTATAACTAGTCAAAGTTTGGTATTTTCGGTAATTTTGTCACTCGCTCACTGCTGACTGACCGATCATCAAAATGTTTAGGCACTTCTAGCAGACGTAGAAGCTTCAAATTTTGAGTATTAGGAGAGTTTAGTGTAAAACTCATGGGAAAATTCCAACATTTTGCAATTTCGGTCCAGTTGTTCAGTTTCATCAACTGCATTAATAACTTTGTTATTTCTTATATATGTATAGGATTACAAAGTTACATTTGCAGTCAGTGAATCAGTGTACATGAATATGTTTGATTTAATGGAGGAATAGGTGTAGATAGGGACCTAGATGGAATTATGTTGAAAGGTGGTGTCTAAGTGGTTAGGTTAGTTGTTTCAGAGACCTGGTTTTCTGCGTTCGATTCCCACCCGGGACAATTATTCGTCTGAAATTCAAACAGTTGTACTGAGTCAGGGGGTGCTTTGTTTTCGTGAATCTATTGAGCGGTGAGACCTTCGCGACACAGGGATTAATTTAACAAGAAATAAAAAAAAAAAAAAAAAGTCGTAGGAAAAAAAAAAAAACAATGGATTGTAAAAGTAAGATAGTACATAAGTTGTGCTATGAACGATAGGATACTAACAATCATAACAGCGTCTGATGGAGGTGGCTTGCCCGCTTGAGCCATGTCTCAACAGGAGACTGCGGTCCCTTGAGAAGTAGGGACCCCGTGTAATCTGGGCGTCCCTGAAACTGGTTATTTGGGCGCAGGAGAGCCCGCAACACCAATTGAGTCGCGGACGCTGCCAGAGGGTATCCCAGATAGGCAACAGTACCTGGGCCCCTCACCAATTGTGGTCGGAGGAGTAACCAGGGGTTTTACTCTCATGTTATGATTAGCATTCCACTGCTATGAAGAGGGCGAGTCCCACATACCCCACTGCCCGTGCCGGAACACCGCAGTGGCGGAGGAGATGCGTAACATTCTTGCATTCCCCTGGACAAACTTACACCACGGCTTTCACGCTTCCCGTTCGAAACACAGAAAGACGGTCACTTTCTTCCGAGCACCTTACAAATCTTACTGTGATATCGAAGGTATACACACAAACCACGTTTTATTAATCTGACACAAACTATATTTATATAATCATTTTATCAAATATTTTTATACACAGTTTGATGTTAACTAGGTAGCTTTAAATTTACTTATGTACATATTAGCTTGTTCCCTAGTGCGGGAGCTGTCTTAAAAAAAGTCTATAATCGGACATGTATTATGTAGTTGTACCAAAATTCCATCAAAAACAGTTCATCAATTTCGTAATTTTAAAAACCTTTGACAGGCCGGAAGCCAGAAGGCCGTGAGTGCCATACATAAGTTCATGTTAATCCTCTGTTAAGCTTGATGTTATAGTTTTCGATTAGATTAGATTAGATTAGATTACATTGACAATATTTATAACGAATGAGAGATAACAATTTTACATACGGATTAATTTTAAATGACGTTTGACGAGTGCGACGAATATCAATAAAGCATAAAAAAAGTATACGAAGCATCTGTTATTGTTTCATATGGTGAGTGTTGCCATGCCAGCTAGGTACGTGGATATTCATATGTGCGTAAGTTAAGTTATTTTGTAAATAAGGGCTCAGAGTTACTAGTATGGATGGTTTACATCAAATTTAAGTCTACTTTGGAACTATTAAAGCGCAGGAATAATCCATTTGTGAATACAATAGACTAAAACCGGCCAAGTGCGAGTCGGACTCGCGTACTAAGGGTTCCGTACCATTTTCAAGTGCCTACCTGTTTTCGTTATAGATATCGAGCAAAAAAGGCCAAAAAATAGTTGTTGTATGGGAGCCCCCCCTAAATACTTATTTTATCTTTAGTTTGTTATTATAGCAACAGAAATACATAATTTGTGAATTTTTCAACTGTTTAGGTATCGCGGTTCTTGAGATAGAGCCTGGTGATAGACAGACAGACAGCTAAGTCTTAGTAATAGGGTCCCGTTTTTACCCTTTGGGTACGGAACCCAAGCATTTAATGTCTAGACATGCTTAATATTGTTGCATCAAAGATATCGAGAAAAACCCATAGAGAAATGGAGTGGGCTTTGAGAAAAACTGTAGCTGAAGTTCAAGAAGTAGTACCGGTAAAGAAAAAGAGGAACACCACCTACAAAAATTGGAAAGCTCATCATCAAGTGACAGAGTGGTAAAATCCATTGTTGGTATTTTAAAAAATAATGTAAATTGTAAAGCAAAGGAAAAAAGTACAACTATCTACAAAAAGAAATGAGATGCCATCAAAAACATACTTGTAAAAAAACCCAAGTCTCGTAACGCAGTTCTTTTACCGTAAAACGTTGTGAGATCTATGTAATACCAAGTCGGTTAATTTATTCAGTCCCTACTTAAGGGACCTTCTATCTTAAGCTATTACGTAATTATCTCACCTTACAGAATCTTATTTTGACCTTATCAAAGTTCAAAACTTTTATGTTATGAATATTAGATTGACTTGGCCATCGCAATAAACACTTGTGAGATACATTCTAATTATATCCGATGGCCAAGTTAATCTATTATTTAAAACTTTAAAGTTTCGAATTTTGATAAGGTCAAAATAAGATTCTGTAAGGTGAGATAATTACGTAATAGCTTAAGATAGAAGGTCCCTTAAGTAGGGACTGAATAAATTAACCGACTTGGTATTACATAGATCTCACAACGTTTTACGGTAAAAGAACTGCGTTACGAGACTTGGGTTTTTTTACAAGTATGTTTTTGATGGCATTATTTTTATTCATTAAACATAGATCTCTGTCTGTCTTCATTTTATAGATTGGATTATGTTGGAGGCACATGAATGTGGAACTATCTCGAGACGTGCATTTTTCCAGATTTTCTTTTGTAAACGGCACATAACTATCCTTCTGTAAGTTGATAGCTACATACTCGGAAACTGGCTTAATCATTGCAATGTTATTTTCTTGCATCTTCGGCACTGGTATAATGTTGTATAGGTCGTATGTCTCTCGGCTAATGAGCGGGATTCGTATTTCAAATAGAAAATATTGTTCGGTCATCCTAGCCTTCACCTTTAATATTTTATATACTTCATGTAAGTTAGTATGAATGTCGATTGGTAATGTTATATCTGTTTTCAGGAGTCCAGCGATGATATTTAATTGTTCTTGCAATTGTTCTGGTGGCAGTAAATGAAGGTTAAACTGGCCATGATATATGTCAGCAATCGTGTTTAACATGACATTCTGTATACTCTTCAAATGATGTATCATGTTGCTAGCAGTCAGTGCTGTGAGCGCAAAATCTTCTCCCAAGCTTACTCTGTTGACTTCTTTTTGTAATTTTCCAATGTTTTTATCCAAATTGTTTAAATGTTTGTTAATAATTTTGTGCTGTTTGTTCATAATTTCCTCCGTTCGTTTTATTAAATTGTATTCTGACTCTACTATCGACGTCTGGTTGCTCCATAGTTGTCTCAGGTGTCCCTGATTTTGCTTAATCAGGTCAATGTCTCGTGCGTATTGTTCTGCGAATTGTTGATCCAATACCCCGAACAGGCTGTTGGCGAGGTATCCTACAGCGTTGATAAGGCCTCGACGCTGTCTGGAGTGCTCGAGAAAGTGTTGTGTTAGCAGTAACCCGTTGTAGTGATGTAACTCGGTGCACTCGTGAAGTAGTTGTGACGTGATTAAATTGCATTTATTGTTTTGTTCTAATGTATTGCATGTTTTTTCTAGGTAGTCTAATAATTTCTCCAGGGCAGTAGTTCCTTCCCAATACGGCGACATGTCATAGTATGCGACTAATATCCATTGATCGCGTATCAACTCTAACTTCGCCACTGGATCGAAGTACAGTGCTTGACTTTCGTTTAATTTGGTAATGTTGCTGGATCCGAATGAGTTTGATATTAAAGACATGAAAAATAATAATGCCATAGCGATCTTATACAGCGTCGGTGTTGATTTGTTACTGTTTCTTGTAGTCTCGTAGTTGTTTGTTTGTAGTATGTTTTTTTTTGTAGTATGTTTGTTGTGATAGATCTTGTTCGCGTTGTTTCGGCTCGATGGGCAGTACGCATAGTTTGATTACAGGCCGTTTTAAGTAACCATTTTGTGTTTTGAGCGTAACTACTCGTACAAGGCCGTCTTTACCAGGGTGTAATTCTGTTACCCTAGCCATAGGCCATTTCCCAGGGGGCAGGTTTTCCTCTTGTATGGTTACTACGTCTCCAATCTGTATGTTTGTTTGTTGTCGGCGCCATTTACTGCGCACATTCAACTCTGTTAAATATTCCGATCTCCATTTCTTCCAAATTTGTTTAAACAGTTCATTTGTTAAATGCCATCGAGTTCTTCCATCTTCCGGTGTTTCAATGACCGTGACTCCAGCTCGTCCAGTGAGGAAGTGGGCTGGCGTCAAGTAATCAAGGTCGTCAATGTTTTCTGTTATGGCACATAGCGGCCTGGAGTTCAAACAAGCCTCTAGTTGCGCTAAGAGGGTGGAATATTCTTCAAATGTTAAGCGCTGAGCTCCCACTACTCTCTTCAAGTGAAATTTTACACTTCTTACAGCCCGTTCCCATAAACCTCCTGAGCTTGGAAATTTCGGTGCATTGAAATGCCATTGTATGTTCATGCTTGTTACAACGTCCATAAAATGTTCATCAAATGTTTGCTTCATATTCTCTGTTTCCTTTTGTAAAATGTTGTTGGCCCCGACAAAATTAGTTCCGCAGTCGCTGTAGATATGTCGAGGGGTTCCACGTCTAGCTGACATCCTCCTCAATGCAGCCAGGAATGCTGAGCTACTCAGATCAGTTACCAACTCCAAGTGTATGGCTTTAGTAACCATACAAATGAAAAGGGCCACATAACCCTTCATAGACGCAGCATTTCTTGTTCTGTTGGCTTTCACTTCCAGGAATCCGGTATAATCGACCCCAGTATGGAAGAAAGCTGGAGCTATTTCGGTGCGAGCTGAGGGTAAGTCTCCCATCAGCTGTTGTTGTTTCACTGGGTCGTTCTTTTTACAGGTTACGCAGTTGCGTAAATGTTTTTTAACTAAACCGTACCCTCCAGGTAACCAATATTGTTGCCTCAAGTTAGCTAGTGTCATACGAGCACCTCCGTGAAACGTATGTTGATGAGCTTCATTTATTAAAAGTTCAGTTAGGCGACTATCCCGAGGGATGATCTTCGGATGTTGCATCTCCATGTTTAAACTGCTGTTTTGTAGTCTTCCACCCACGCGTAATATTCTTAATTTATCAATAAATGGATTGAGACATAACAATTTACTACTTTTATCGACTTTATTAAATTTCGTAAGACTGTGAATTTCCGTTCTAAATTCCATTTGTTGCACGTGTTTTACAATCAGCGTTTTTGCGGCAGCGAGTTCTCGTAATGTGAGATACGATGGTAATTGTTTGCGCATCGGTGCAAATGTCCTCAATAGCCAAGCTAATACTCTGACTACTTTGTTAAATGTACTGTATTTATTTAATAATGTATCGATCAAATGACTTTCTTGTTTGACGACGTTTGATACTTTCAGTTTAATTTCTTTTTTTGTTGTGTATTTCTCTGGTTGTTGTTCACTGTTAAATGTTGCTAACCACTCCGGTCCATCAAACCACATCTTATAGTCTTTGAGTTGATGAGCGTATAAGCCTCTGCTCGCCGCATCAGCGGGGTTCTCCTCCGATTTCACATAGCGCCAGCACGCGCTAGGCATGACGTCTATTGTTTTGCTCACTCTGTTCGATACGAATGCTTTCCATCGGGTTGGTTCGCCTTGTAGCCAACCAAGGACCACCATGGAGTCTGTCCATCCATAAACTTCATGTTGATGTTGGGGTAGAGCCTGTTTAATTTTGTTCATAAGTTTTGATAGTAAATAGGCACCCAGTAATTCTAGCCGGGGTAGTGTTATAGCTCTTTTGTGGGGTACAAGTTTTGTTTTTGATGCCATTAATGTTAATTTTGTTTGACCTTTCACTCGGGCATAGATGACACACCCATAGGCTTCAATGGAGGCGTCACAGAATCCATGAAGCTCTATGACGTCTCGTGGACAGCATTGAATCCATCTCGACACTTTATATTGGTTAATGTTGGGAAGGTCATTTCTAATCTTCACCCATTCTTTATATAGTTCTTCAGGTATTTCATCATCCCATTTCAAATCATAGTTCCATAGTTTCTGGAATAGTATTTTTAGTTTTGTTGATAAGGGTGCTATCCAGCCAAGAGGGTCGAAAATCTTCGATATATCCGATAGGAGTATCCGTTTTGTTATTTTTGATGTTTGTTGAGAAGGTTTGTACTGAAATATGAAGTTATCTTGAGATGAATCCCAGCACAAGCCCAATGTTTTTGACACAGCATCTGTTTTGAAAGTGTAAATGTTATCATCTGACTTGTTAAAATGTGTTTTTATGTTTTCTAGTAGTTCTTCTTCGTTCGACGACCATTTTCTTAGATGGAAACCTCCAGATTTCATCAAAGAAATAAGATCTGATATTAGTTTCTGTCCATATTCAATTGTTGAAGATCCGTAGACCAAATCATCCATGTAAAACGCCTTTTCAACTACTTCTGCAGCTTCCGGGTATCTGTTACGTTCATCTGCCGCCAGCCTTCTTAAAGTCATCATGCACAAAAAGGGGGCGGGTCGTGTTCCATATGTTACAGTTGTAAGAGTATAGGTTTTGATCGGTTTTTCAGTGTTTTCTCTCCAAAATATTTTTTGAAACTTTTGGTCTTCTTCATTTACTAAAATCATTCTAAACATTTTTGAAATATCGGCTACAAATCCAAATTGAAATTGTCTCCAACTCTTTAATAGCATTTGAAGGTCTGTTTGCAAGTTAGGTCCCGTGTACATAAGGTCATTAAGGCTATAGCCTGTAGCAGTTTTATGGGACGCGTTAAAAACGACTCTATGTGCAGTAGTCAAAGAGTTCAAATTCTCCACGCCGTGGTGCGGTAGGTAGTACTCATGTGTCGCATCACTGGTTGACGGTTTCATATGTCCCATTGTTTCGTATTCATTCATGAACGTTTTATAATCATGTTCTAATTTTGATTGTTTTTGGAATTTTTTTTCCAAACTTCGGAATTGAGCTAATGCAGATTGTTTTGACGATCCCAACTTGTCATAAATATCCTCCTTCAACGGCAATCTCACTTCATAACGTCCATCTTCTAATCTTTTTGTTGTTTGAGAATAATAATCGATGCATTTTTGATCTTCGACTGATAATTGAGATTCTTCGGTAATTTCTTCGACTTCCCAAAATTTTTTGATATCATCTATGTTGTGCAATAATACGTTGCATCTGTATGATTTGGCTCCTCCACATAGTAACCATCCAAGTTTTGTTTGCTGCACGATGGGATGACTCAAGTCCTCTCCTTTGATGATACCGCCAAGTACAATAAATGAGTAAACGTCTGCTCCAAATAATATGTCGATTGGACGGCTGATGTAAAACTCAGGGTCCGCTAGAGAAATGTTTTCGATAAAAGGCCAGTCCGGCTTTTTAAATGTTTTGTTAGGTAAACAACCAACCAAGTTATTCATAATTATGACCTCCGTCTGAAACTTGAACTCGTTGTAAATAGAGCTGCATTCAATTGTCATTAATCCTTTCCCACTATTTTCTTTCTCTCCTACTCCAACGACTGTTCCTTTACACCTCTGTCTCTTTATGTTCAGTACTTGAGCCGCTCTATTAGTTATCAAAGAAATTTGTGACCCAGGGTCAATCAAAACTCTCATGTTATGATAGGTACCATCTGCTCCTTTTACTCTTATCATAGCTGTTGATAACAAAACCTCCATCTGTTGGTTTTGTTCCTGGAGTTGTGACGCATGCGAATTGTTGTTTATGTTGTCTTGTTGTATAGTTATGTTGGATCTGGCTGGTATAGTTTTACTCAACGCGTCGTGTAAAAGAGTGTTATGTTTTTTCGTGCATTTGCGGCATGTTTTGCTTGAGGTACACTCGTTACCACGATGAGTAAATAAACAATTAATACACACTCGTAATTCACGACTAGTTTTGAGTTTCTGTTCATTCGGCATTTCGAGGAATTTTTTGCAGTTGTATAATCCATGGTCATTTTCACATAGAGGACAAATAATAGATAGAGCGTTGAATGTTAATCTGGGCATTGACTTCGTACCCTTATTCCAGTTAGTGTTTGGATTGTTGTGAGATACTTTTCCATACGATGTTGAAGGTTGTTGATGATGGTTGTTATATGGCTTAGACTGAGGTTGGTAGTTGTCGCTCCTACGACGTGCAGATTCCATGGCTGTGAATTTCCCTTCCAAAAAGTCCAGAAAATCCTTTAATATTGGTAACTCCCGACGATTTTTTAATGAATCAATGTATTCAGAATGACTTTCGGCATCCAATTTTTGATCTAAGATGTGAACAATCAGTGGGTCCCACGTAATAATGTCCACTTCCAGATTTTTGATTGCGTTAAGACACTCGATCGTGACGTCATGCATACGTTTGATGTGAACTAGCGATTGTTGTTTCATTACAGGTAAATCCAGAAGAATGTTGATGTGTGAAGTAAAAATCAGTTTTTTATTGTTGAAGCGGTGATTGAGTATTTCCCAACAGACCAAGTAATTGTCAGAACTAATACTCAGATGTTGAATTAGGCGTTCTGCTTCTCCACGAACCTTAGACTTCAGGAACTGCATCTTCTGGGCCTTGGATAGAGATGGGTTGTTATGTATGGCTTCACAAAATAAGTCTTTGAATGAAACCCACTGGTTGTAATTTCCGTTAAATACTGGGACGTCAAGTTGAGGGGTTGTTTTATCCCTATGTTTCTCCGACCACATACGCGTGTTAATGTTTTTCTTGAGAATGTTGTATTGTTCTTCGTAAGTGTTAAATAAGGACTCCAATTCTCCTTTGTTACTTGCGTTTAATTCGCTCTCTATTTCCCAATGAAGGGTGTCGATTGTTTTCCAGCGTGATTCTAGTATTTTCAGTGTATCCTCGAACTCCCATTTCTCTGTTAATGTTTCGACCTTAATGTTGGAAATTGTTCGTTGAAAAGCCTTGTAATTGGCAGCTTGTCTCCGCAACTTATCATCTATACTGTTAGAAAGTGATGTCCGAATTTGTTCTGTTTGTTGTTTCGTGACTAAAGTTGGTTGTTTACTGGCTCCAGGTGTTTCCGGAGTTGTTGTAGTTGTAGTTGTTTTGGGCTTCCCCTGTTCCTGTTCCATTTCTTCGGACTTCAAATGTTTTTGTATAAATACCACTGCGTCGTTGTAGTATTGTTTCATAGACTCGAAATGTTCACTTGTAAAGTACTCGTGAGTCTGATCTTCATATTGACACAAGCGAGTGTGGTTATGTTGAAAATCGATGAAAAGTGTTCTTAATTCTTCAAGTTTTCTTCCTGCGTTAACATATCTTCGCTCGTAACCTTCTCTCTTAAAGTTTGTTAAAAGTTTTTCGATAGCTGATGTAATCTCTGCTTGAGACTGCAAAAGACTGTTCTTGTTGCTCATCTTGTTCTTCGTATGTTAGATTGTTGTTGAATGTTAAAATGTTGAAATCCTCACCACCCTATGTTATGCTGATTCGTTTAAGATACTTTGGCAAGCTCTAGTGTGATTTAAGCACCTTCTCAATTCGTTGGTGAGACCCGCTTGTGGGAGGCCAACGAACCGATTGCTAACACACAAAAAACTTACCAATATCCCAAAAGGCTGCGAAGGACCAATGTTCGGGGAGTGAGGAGTTTGTGGATGTTAAGAATAAAGGCCGGTGTAAAGCACTTCACTTTATTTACACGAAACAATAAAATAAAATAATTATGTTAGTGAATGCACCCGTTCCGTGGCGTTGCAAATGTGCACTAATATATGTAGAATTAAGTAATAGAGCGTCGACCGATCGGCCGACGTCATAGGTGTTCGGTTACACCGAACAATCAGTGTACATGAATATGTTTGATTTAATGGAGGAATAGGTGTAGATAGGGACCTAGATGGAATTATGTTGAAAGGTGATGTCTAAGTGGTTAGGTTAGTTGTTTCAGAGACCTGGTTTTCTGCGTTCGATTCCCACCCGGGTCAATTATTCGTCTGAAATTCAAACAGTTGTACTGAGTCAGGGGGTGCTTTGTTTTCGTGAATCTATTGAGCGGTGAGACCTTCGCGACACAGGGATTAATTTAACAAGTAATAAAAAAAAAAAAAATCGTAGAAAAAAAAAAAAACAATGGATTGTAAAAGTAAGGTAGTACATAAGTTGTGCTATGAACGATAGGATACTAACAATCATAACAGCGTCTGATGGAGGTGGCTTGCCCGCTTGAGCCATGTCTCAGCAGGAGGCTGCGGTCCCTTGAGAAGTAGGGACCCCGTGTAATCTGGGCGTCCCTGAAACTGGTTATTTGGGCGCAGGAGAGCCCGCAACACCAATTGAGTCGCGGACGCTGCCAGAGGGTATCCCAGATAGGCAACAGTACCTGGGCCCCTCACCAATTGTGGTCGGAGGAGTAACCAGGGGTTTTACTCTCATGTTATGATTAGCATTCCACTGCTATGAAGAGGGCGAGTCCCACATACCCCACTGCCCGTGCCGGAACACCGCAGTGGCGGAGGAGATGCGTAACATTCTTGCATTCCCCTGGACAAACTTACACCACGGCTTTCACGCTTCCCGTTCGAAACACAGAAAGACGGTCTCTTTCTTCCGAGCACCTTACAAATCTTACTGTGATATCGAAGGTATACACACAAACCACGTTTTATTAATCTGACACAAACTATATTTATATAATCATTTTATCAAATATTTTATACACAGTTTGATGTTAACTAGGTAGCTTTAAATTTACTTATGTATATATTAGCTTGTTCCCTAGTGCGGGAGCTGTCTTAAAAAAAGGCCATAATCGGACATGTATTATGTAGTTGTACCAAAATTCCATCAAAAACAGTTCATCAATTTCGTAATTTTAAAATCCTTTGACAAGCCGGAAGCCAGAAGGCCGTGAGTGCCATACATAAGTTCATGTTAATCCTCTGTTAAGGTTTAGGTACATTGACAATATTTATAACCAATGAGAGATAACAATTTTACATACGGATTAATTTTAAATGACGTTTGACGAGTTCGACGAATATCAATAAAGCATAAAAAAAGTATACGACGCATCTGTTCTTGTTTCATATGGTGAGTGTTGCCATGCCAGCTAGGTACGTGGATATTCATATGTGCGTAAGTTAAGTTATTTTGTAAATAAGGGCACAGAGTTACTAGTCTGGATGGTTTACATCAAATCTAAGTCTACTTTGGAACTATTAAAGCGCAGGAATAATCCATTTGTGAATACAATAGAATAAAACCGGCCAAGTGCGAGTCGGACTCGCGTACTAAGGGTTCCGTACCATTTTCAAGTGCCTACCTGTTGCCGTTATAGATATCGAGCAAAAAAGGCCAAAAAATAGTTGTTGTATGGGAGCCCCCCCTTAATATTTATTTTATGTTTAGTTTGTTATTATAGCAATAGAAATACATAATTTGTGAATTTTTCAACTGTTTAGGTATCGCGGTTCTTGAGATAGAGCCTGGTGATAGACAGACAGACAGCTAAGTCTTAGTAATAGGGTCCCGTTTTTACCCTTTGGGTACGGAACCCAAGCATTTAATGTCTAGACATGCTTAATATTGTTGCATCAAAGATATCGAGAAAAACCCATAGAGAAATGGAGTGGGCTTTGAGAAAAACTGTAGCTGAAGTTCAAGAAGTAGTACCGGTAAAGAAAAAGAGGAACACAACCTACAAAAATTGGAAAGCTCATCATCAAGTGACAGAGTGGTAAAATCCATTGTTGGTATTTTAAAAAATAATGTAAATTGTAAAGCAAAGGAAAAAAGTACAACTATCTACAAAAAGAAATGAGATGCCATCAAAAACATACTTGTAAAAAAACCCAAGTCTCGTAACGCAGTTCTTTTACCGTAAAACGTTGTGAGATCTATGTAATACCAAGTTGGTTAATTTATTCAGTCCCTACTTAAGGGACCTTCTATCTTAAGCTATTACGTAATTATCTCACCTTACAGAATCTTATTTTGACCTTATCAAAGTTCAAAACTATTATGTTATGAATATAAGATTGACTTGGCCATCGCAATAAACACTTGTGAGATACATTCTAATTATATCCGATGGCCAAGTTAATCTATTATTTAAAACTTTAAAGTTTTGAACTTTGATAAGGTCAAAATAAGATTCTGTAAGGTGAGATAATTACGTAATAGCTTAAGATAGAAGGTCCCTTAAGTAGGGACTGAATAAATAAACCGACTTGGTATTACATAGATCTCACAACGTTTTACGGTAAAAGAACTGCGTTACGAGACTTGGGTTTTTTTACAAGTATGTTTTTGATGGCATATGTTTTACTGTTCTCGTTTTGCCTTGGCGAGCTTCGGCAACCAAAGTGAACATAAAACTGAAAATGGGATCCTACTATGGGTAGACGGAAATACGAATGTACATTTGTTGGTATGTACAATAGATAAGTCGGATGAAATACAAATATTTACATCCGACTTATCTATTGTTATAAGTCAGTTCATTCTAGATTCAGAATCCCGGTTAAGTCAGTAAATCTTAAGTGTCACTCAATTACTATAAAAAGCATAGACTTACTACAGATTCGTATTCTTTTCCATCAAAACTAAGATGGTAATTTATGGTAATACAAACTAAATAAGTAAATAGCAATATAAACTTTATAAATATATTTAATTTGGAATGATAAAAGGAATGTTTACTTATCATGATTTATGGAAACGAACCTTAATCATGCCACATATCTAATAATATTTGATAAATGATACAATTGTTCATATTGCTTAGTTGAGATGCATAAAATAGTTTCAACTAATTATATACTTTAATTAACCTTGTATATTATATAATATTATTTCCCTTACATAAATAAAGTTATTAGTTATAATTCTAAAATCTGGATGAGCTCTGCAATTGAGACTAATTATTTAACTCCATAGAGGAAATAAAATAGATGTATGTTTTACTGATCTTGTTTCATCCTAGGCGAGCTCCGGCAACCTCAAGTGACCATAAAGCTAAAAATGTGATCTTAAACAGGATGGGCGGATATACGAATATACATTTGTTATTTGATAAATATAGTTGACTTACCGTATAAACATTTGCTTAGCATATTCCAGTTTTGGAAGATTACTTATTTATTGTCCTAAATATTTTAAACACTCTAAGGAAGTAGGTAGAGGACTACTATCACAGACTGTCTAGACCAAAGACATAGTTTTGCTAAAAGACAATGTCCCCTTGTCCCTTAGTTTCAATGTAACAAATAAGTAATATTAAGTAATAAGGAAATGTCCCTTGTAAGACCATCTGCACCGCAGATGGTCTGGGCGCAGATTCTGCGGTCCAGACACGGAGGACGATTATCCAAGTCTGGAGACGAGATCGACTGAATGCCTGCGGGTGTGGGGCAGGATTTCTCAAGCCGTGTAAAAAAGGGCCCTTTATTAACATTTCCTATTTATAAAGATTTCAATTAAATTCCTTACAACCTTTAGACTATTAACATGTACTTGACTATGACTTTTAACATATGCATTTTACCATTATTTTATAATATCTTTACATATTAAATAATTCTGTCTTTGAAAATACCCAAAAAATTTAGTAGCGAAACAGTTATAGTTTAGGTAGTTTTCCTCCTTTCAATGTAATCAGGGTTATCTTCGGCCACAACGTGTTCCTGACCACTTGACGATTCACCAATGACGAGCCATTCCTTTTAGATATTTAATCAATATAAACTCCAATACAAATCCCAATTATCGTTATTGTCCATTTAGGTAGTTTAATTTAGGGTCTTTAGGCCTTGATCATCTAGGTAGGTTAGAGCTTGGTTTAGGTAGGTTGTTACAAAATGCATAGATTGTATATTGGGTGCTTCAAAAACACAATGTAAAAACAATTTTCTAATTACTAATCTCAGTTACGGCTGAACCGATTTTGACGGGACTTCCATTAGAAGATAGAAAATTTGATAAGGTATAATAGAGGCTACTTTTTATCTTGTCTATCTGTTTGCTTTGCACATAACAGATAGAAGGGGAAGACATGGGATGGTCAATGGTAAGCCGGGGCTAAGAATTGACCATCCCATGTCTTCCTATGGGTGTCGTAAGCGGCGGCTAAGGGATTTACAGCTAATGGGTGATCGACTGCTAAGCGTGGTGATTATGGAAATATCTCTCAACGCCCAGGGCTTGCCAACGTCTGTTAAAAGGAGACCCATGTTCAGTAATGCAAGTAAGTGGGCTGTTGAAGAGACAAGTTGATTGCTTGTAGATTACAGGGACCTATCAGAATTCTATCAATCTATACTAATCTACACTAATATTATAAAGAGGAAAGATTTGTACCTATTTTTGTATGTTTGTAATGAATAGGCTCAAAAAGTACTGGGCCGATTTAAAAAATTCTTTCACCAATAGAATGCTACATTTTTCCAATTTGACATAGGCTACATTTCATTTTGAAAAAAATTAGGGATCCTTGCTAAAATTTACCCTACCCCTACCCTACCCTACCCCTACCCTACCCCTACCCCTACCCTACCCTACCCTAACCTACCCTACCCTAACCTACCCTACCCTACCCTACCCTAACCTACCCTACCCTACCCCTACCCCTACCCCTACCCAAAAGTATCCTATGTCCTTCTCCCAGTTCTTAGCTACCTCTCTACCAATTTTCAGCCAAATCGGTTCAGCCGTTCTTGAGTTATAAATAGTGTAACTAACACGACTTTCTTTTGTTTTTAAAATGTATTCTGCTATTCAGGGCGTAGACAAATCCAACGAAACAAAAACCATGAAAATTGATCCAGCCGATCATGAGTTATAAGTGTTGTAACAAACCCGTTGTGTGGTTAGCATTTTCATTAATGTTTAAAATGAAAAAAGTTGTTGTAGTGACATAACTACAATTAATAGTTGGACATATGCTACCGTGGAGTTTTTTGTAGACATTATGATGTTCTTCAATATTGTTGTACATTATTTTGTTCTATCGCTAATAGTTTCGGCAGCGCATTCGACGAAAGACATTTTAAGAAGACTCATTTTTCTACACCTTCGGTTACATTGTTCAAATTTTACCAAGGATCCCTAATTTTTTTCAAAATGATATGTAGCCTATGTCAAATTGGAAAAATGTAGCATCCTATTGGTGAAAGAATTTTTTAAATCGGCCCAGTACTTTTTGAGCCTATTCATTACAAACATACAAAAATAGGTACAAATCTTTCCTCTTTATAATATTAGTGTAGAAGAAAGTCGTGTTTGTTACAACACTTATAACTCGAGAACGGCTGGACCGATTGCCATGGTTTTTGATTTGTTGGATTTGTTTCCGTCCCGAATAGCAGAATACATTTTAAAAACAAAAGAAAGTCGTGTTAGTTACACTATTTATAACTCAAGAACGGCTGAACCGATTTGGCTAAAAATTGGTAGGGAGGTAGCTAAGAACTGGGAGAAGGACATAGGATTTGGGTAGGGGTAGGGTAGGGTAGGGTAGGGATAGGGTAGGGGTAGGGTAGGGGTAGGGTAGGGGTAGGGTAGGGTAGGGGTAGGGTAGGGGTATGGTAGGGGTAGGGTAGGGGTAGGGTAGGGTAGGGGTAGGGTAGGGTAGGTGTAGGGTAGGGGTAGCGTAGGGTAGGGGTAGGGGTAGGGTAGGGGTAGGGTAGGAGTAGGGTAGGGTTAGGGTAGGGGTAGGGTAGGGCAGGGGTAGGGTAGGGCAGGGGTAGGGTATAAAAGTCCACCCGTGCGAAGCCGGGGCGGGCCGCTAGTACGTATATAAAGTTGAAGAGTTTATTGCTTGCACGCGCTAATCTCAGGAACTAATGGTCCGATTTGAACAATTCTTAATGAAAATATGAAGATCCAACGGGAACGAGAGTTACGCGGCTGAAACCGCGCGCGGAAGCTAGTTGAAATTGAAGTGGTAAACTTAAGTTACTATTTCACTTACAGAAAATAATAGTTCGCTATCACTTCCTATTGAAAAACATCCCTCAATTGAATGCACAAAAAATGGCCTTTGGCATTGTACGGAATCTCTCTACGCGAGTTCAACTTGCACTTGGCAGATTTTTTATTTCTTCAACTTTGATTCTTTCACCCTTTCACGACAAAATTCAGCATATTCAATTGTGTATTGCGTGAATAACATGTAAGTATATTAATTATATATATACATATGTTAACTACCGAGGCAGAGTTTCACCGTCAAGACTTGTTTTAGTTTTTATGTGGTCTGATAGTCCGGTCAATCTGGACATAAAAATAGTAGTCAAATAACATTAATTCCCGGAAAGCTGAAACTTCGTGGAGAGCTTGGGTTTACCATGAGAAAGGAAGTTTTAAAAGCCCCCATTAATCCCATGTGCGCTACAAAAGTTATTCGGGGTCAAAGGTCAAAATTTGAATTGATTTGAATTTGAGTTTTTTGGATTTTATTCCAAAACGGTAAGTTTTATCAAAAAATACCTGGTTAACCAAAGTAAAATACTTGGTTAACCAAAGTTAACCAAGTTTAATCTTAAAATTATCTACAAAAATGCTCCTTCAAATGTTGACCTTTGACCCCGAATAACTTTTGTAGCGCACATGGGATTAATGGGGACTTTTAAAACTTCCTTTCTCATGGTAAACCCAAGCTCTCCACGATGTTTCAGCTTTCCGGGAATTAATGTTATTTCAAATGTCTATATTGACCGGACTATGAGTTGAGGTATACGCACGTACCTATGTAATATAATATTAGTGCGACATCGCGTTAACTTAGGAAGTAAGTAAAGTATAAGTAGTGGCACGAGCGCGGGTGCTGGCGGGTAGCCGGCGTGGCGCCGCGCGCCGGCGCGGGCGGAGCCGTGGCCCCGCAGTCGCCGCGCGCCGCCGCCGCCGCCACACGTGCCGGCTCCCCGAGCGCCACTCGCTCGACAACTCGACGCACAACTTTGCTACATAACTTTTTGCCGGTCGCGTCGCGCGTCGTTCGCTGCGTAGTTGGTAAAGTGACAGTGAGCGAAGTGCTATGAGTGTTGGTCGTTCGACGCTGCGCGTGTCGGATGAGTGAGTGCGCGCTGTGCGCTGTGCGAATGCCGTGACTGTGCGCCCTGAGCGCGCTCGCAGACACACAAACACGACCAATGTAAGAACGCATTGTTTTATACCCTAGTTACCTATATTAATTAAATGCTTAAAGCTACGCACTAAGTTGCATTAAGCATTCAGAGCGAATTTATTATTTTATTTAAGATTTCTTTTAAAAAAAGAGCGTTAACTTACATTACAAAGTTTTAACAAAAGTATTTAGGAAATAGTTCATTTGAGTACCTACTAGGTACGTTATTTACGTTGAAATTGTGTTAAGAGCAAATAGTTCGAGTAGGTACCTAGGTACCTATATAGGTATATGACAGCGGTGATCTTAGGCATAACAACCACTCCATTGTATTATAGATTTATGAAATACTTACCAACATTTTTCCTTAAAACAGGCGTTATTTATTTTCAAAAGAAATATCATAAAATACCATGTAAATGTGATAGGTCAGTTAAATACGCCCGCAGCAAATAATAGGTATGATGGGAATACAGTGAGTGAGTGCAGTACCGGCAGGTGCTACTCCACCGTAGAAATTGATTGTAACGGAATTTGCCTCACGGTCGCAGGTTTGCTTAAATCATTAATCTAGCGCCGCCGTCGAGGGCTTATAACAAAGTAGGTAGGTATTTCAAGACATCAAAAGTAATATTTATGAAACGTCAGACTTGATTTACGCACAGACTAGTGTTGCCAAAATTCCTCGATCGATACAAACACCGTTTCCTTTCCAGACATTCTATAAAAAATATTATAGAAGTGAACCGTACTAAGTCAAGAGTACAATATTTTACGACTTTTTTTTTCTTGTAAGTAACTAAAAAAGACAACCTGGGATAGAACGACGAACCCGAGAAGGCTCGTCTATAGCTAAACTGACACACTAGTGACATCATCATCAAGCCATGTACGATCCATAGCTGAGTACACAACTCCCCGGAGAGGTGCCAACTTGACACGGTTGGAAATCGCGTGTTAATATACATTGCAGCCTAGTTGAGGATACACTCTTCAAAAATTAACGAGATTTTTTATGTCAATCGTGGATTTAACCATAAATAAATCCTGAAGTCTTCGATTTTATACAAAGCTTTCATCTGGCACAGGTATGAAACTTTACAAAAGTCAATGTCGTTCCGGACAGTTTGCGGTACACCACAAACCAAGTAACTTTGAGTTGACAATGAATTTACTATTAAAAGACTTGATTGATTGTTTGCCCTACTAACGAGTAATCTACACAAATAAATAAAATTGAAGTGTGTGTATAGATAATTTTATAGCTTATAGGATTTTTATGCCACAATGCCACTCCACATTCTACATTCCACAATACCTTACAGACGTAAAACTTTGCTTACATTTTGCAGTTGTATCGCTTATCTTAGTAAAATATAACCGAATGTTCACGCTATGGTAACATTGGCAACCAACAAGCAAAGCAATGATCAAAGCAGACAACCAGCCAATTAATAAAATAATTACAATTACTACAGGTATAGTGACTTGTATCATAAAATGTAAGTATCCTCTCAATCACTTTGCTTCGATGCTAAATGAAGGTGTATAATAACGTGAACATGTTTTGATTGTGTCCAGCCGTGTTAAGTTCCGTTTACTCATATTAAAATGACATGTTCGTATGCGAGATGGTCATTTATTTAGTTGCTTACTAAATAAATGTAGACCATCTCAAGGCAATGAGCGTCATTCTCCGCACACCCTGGGTAGATAGATCTGGTAACTTCTCACCTCGTGTCTCAGCCGGCAATAATTCGCGTCACGTCGTGTACATAGCGTGTGTGTGTGCAGTGGGCAGGTACGTCGGTACCAACGGGGCGCAAAAGCTACCCTTCGGTGATTTTCGTGTCTGTTTTTTGCTTCAGTTAGAAGAATTTTAAGTCGTAGAAATTGGAATGAGCTTCATCGTTGTTATCTTGTGTTCGTCTAACTCGTATTTCATTAACATCTCGAAGGACCAATTCACGAGTCTGAATCTGAACCATTTTTGATTTGAGATTGCGTTGTACGGAAACATGATGTATTTTTATTCTGAATAATAACAGCAAGCGGAACAGTCTTCTTTATTTAGTGATGGTGACGTTCCTTAGGTGTTCAGTTGTAGGTTCAGTACCTCGCGGCGGGTTGCGTTGCTTGTTGTCGTCACAATGTGGCGCAGTTCGGAATTGTTGCAGTGAATAAAATTCGGTCTTTATATATATCTAAACGTAATATATAAAGCTGAAGAGTTTGTTTGATTGAACGCACTATCTCAGGAACTACTGGTCCAATTTGAAAAATGATTTACTCGTTAGAAAGCCCATTTATTGAGGAAGGCTATAGGCTATATTTCATTATAAAGTTCTTACTGAAACAGGAGTTACGCGGGTAAAACCGCGCGTGGGAAGCAGTACATTAATATAATAGTAAGTACCTACCTAGTAAATTAATCACAGTGACTGCGGTTTAACAAGTGGCACATTATTCCATAAAATGGTGGCAATAAAGTTGTATGAAGCTAGTTATTCTTGTGAGTATGTGTCATTATGGTTGTTGTGGATATTCCTTCCTAATTACAAAGACTTACTACTAATTTGTACCGTTTCCTGCTGTTCCTTCTTGCTCCCTAACGCAACATTACAACTTTTAGTGCAAGTATTAAGGAAACATTGGTCAAACTTATTACTTATAGCTTATCGGCAACACATTTTTTATTTATTTATTTAATAGTTTATGTACACGCGGAAAAACAAAAGAACAGAAGAAGGATACATTAGCACAAAGGTACAGCTTATTTCAATAGAAATTTCTTCCAGCTGACCCGCGATAGGAAACAGTAAATGAAAGAAAACTAAATCGTGTGTAGTTTATACATAAATATAGTACACAGATATAAATATATGTTACTTTGCCGTAGTACAAACATATTTAAAACGGGGGACCATTTTAATTTTGGTTTAGTGTTCAATGGATTCAAGATTCAAGCAGGACTACATAAAGAATTGTTTTTTTTAGTGGTAAAAGTATGTAAAGAATGTGACGGTGCGAAGTTGAGAGATCACTCGGCTTAAAAATAAATTATGGTTAATGTGATATTTTTTACGTAAAAAAATCAATTCAATCTTTTATGGCCACACTTTCATTAATAAGGTCACCACATTCCAATATCCTGAAACAAATAAAATACAATCCATCTACATAGATTCCATTGCAACTATATGTTCCGAATGCCAAGTTCACTTACAAATAGTGAAGGAGTTGATAAAATTTCTACTGAGGTTAAAACAGACAACTTAAAAGCTTCAATATTTACCAATACACAAAAAAGATTCCAAAGAATTAATGATAAATTATAGAACTATTTGTTTAATATTTGTTATTTCTAAAATATTTTAAAAATACACATATATAATCAACTAAATCAATATCTAGAAACAAAAACGTTTTAGACAAAATATGACAATAAATAGAGCCATATACGATTATCTTCATAATATTGAAGTAAATATTGATAAAACCCTACCCGTTTGTTCGATATTTTGTGATATGACCCAGGATTTTGTTTACGATCATCACAAAACCTTAATAGATGAACTTGACTACTACGGCATAAGAGGAAACGCTTTAAAACTTAATGAATCATTTTATCTAACAGAAAACAAACGATGGCGATTACAAAATTAGATTTAAAAGCAAAACGCGAGTGCACTTTTGGCAGACAGTGTTTTGGGACCGCTTTTATTTATTGTATATGTTACGGCTAATAGCCGAAGTGCGGCTACACCTAGGTTTAGCCGGCTACAACTAGGTGCAGCCGACCACATGCGGTTAAACTTAGATGTACCTATCCTACTTATCTTCGGTTAGAACTAGGTTTTAATTAAATAAACAATACCTATGCACGACACAAAAAGATGTTGGGGTGGTTAAAAAAAAAATAACCTAAACCTAAACCGGACTTATTGAGGTTGATCTAAGTTTAACTGCATGTAGCCGGCTAAACCTAGGTGTAGCCGCACTTCGGCTATTAGCCGTAACATATACATATATAAACGACCTACCAGACTCAGTTACACATCCAATGTCACATTTTGCGGACGATAGCACAATTGCAATTGCTCATAAAGATCCTATCACTTATGAAAATGATATTAATACATCAATTTGTTTAGTTATATCCTGGCTCTCTAATAATGTTTTAGTCAACGTAAAGAAACACCACAAGTCATTAATATTAATAACAACAACACTATCATACAAGAATTCACCACTAAATTCCACGGTCTTTATATTGATAAAAAACTTAACTGGAAAGCTCATATTGAATATATCAGTAAAAGATGTGCCAATAGTCAATACGGATGCTCTTCTCACCGCCTATCATGGCCTGGTTGCCCCCGTCTTGTTGTGGCATGGAATTATATTTAGGGGAAATTTAGTTGTCTGGGAAATTGCTTTTAAAAATAAAAAACGGTGTATCCCAGCATTCCCAGCCGTGTTTGGACTGCAAATCACAGACAGCTGCAAACCGATGTTTATAAAACATAACATTTTAAACTCCCATGTCTATATGCTCACATTCGGTTGCGATGCGCGGTCGAATACGGTCGCGTTTGCGCTGCTCCGTGTAAATATTACATTCGCGAATTGCGCGGCTTTAGCCGCTGCCCGGATTCCGCTATGAGTACTCAAACTCTCATAGCCAATGAAGTTCTGGCATTTATTAAACATGCCATCGACTACATGGACGAGGTCAGCATCATGCAGATCTGCAAGTCATCTTTTAAGGAGGATGAGATTAGCAGTGCCAAGTTGCTGCTGTTCACGACGCTCGGCAAACTCAGCCAGATGCCGTCTCGGTGAAGGGATGGCACCGAGAAGAGTATCCAGGACATCGTTACGCTGATGAAGGAGACCGATCCGGACGACGTGCCTGAATTTGTGGCGAAGGATCTGCACAAGCTGCCTCCCGTCACGTTCGACCACGTAGATGTCACCAGGCTGCTGAAGGATATCACACTCCTGAAGCAAAGCCAGGTCGAGATGCAGCATCAGCTGGAGGTGTCCAACAACACCGTCAGTGAACTACGGGCAGAAGTAGTGTTATTGCGCAATGCAATTTCTTCAAGTAGACCTACACGCCGACACCTATCGACGCCGCAAAAGTGAACACGCGTCGCGGAGCACAAAACGCCTCCATCTGCAGTTTCGAGTCGGCGGGCTCGAATGCGTCACCAGCTGCCGAGAATGCATGCGTTGCAACGTGTGCCGCGGCCGTCCCTGCCTCGACACCGGTGGAGACGACGACATGTGTAGGTTCAGCGACCCCGAAACGAGCCTATGCAGCAATAGTAGCCGCCGCTAAAAAGCCTGTTGAGCCACTAAACTCACAGATTAAAATAGCGGACAAAGTGAAAGGGGGTAAACGGTTCCTGCCAAAACCAAAACAGGTTCTGAAAAGGCAGGCTCCAGTGAAGGACACGGGCGACAGCGATGGTTTCATCAAGGTGGAGAAGAGGAAGAAGAAGAAGCCTCCTTGTCGGAACCAGTGTGGTACTGCGCTGGCAGGACCCAACACGCTGTTGCGTCCAGCCGTACCGACAACGCTGATGTACGTGTCAAGACTGCATCATTCCACGAAAGTTGAAGAGGTCGTGGAGTACATGCGGGTGAAGACCAACTGGACTTTGAGGGTCGAGATGTTGGAGCCGCGTCACAAAACGAACTTCAAGTCGTTCGTGGTGCGTGTTCCGACGCAGTATCTCGAGAAGTGCCTCAAAGAAGAGTTTTGGCCGAAGGGTGTTATGTTCCGCCGGTTTCGTGGCCAGCTACGTGACACCAGTCAGCGAAACACGACGCCGACACTTCGTGTACATTAGTATTAAGTTTTTGTTTATTAAAATATGTATTAGTTTATTACTGTTTAAGATTATTGTATGTATTTTATTCTATGGGCCTCCGATGCCTGAAATAAAATTATTATTATTATTATTATATATTTTGGAAATATGAAGATTTATGTGGAGAAGTATTTTTTGTTTACCGCCAAAATTTTACAATAAAACACCTAGAGAATATAAAAAAATAACGGCGAATTTGTTAAAAAAAATGATACAATCATAATCTAAAAAATGGTACTATAGTGTAAAGGATTTCATATTAGATCATTCTATTGCCCCAAATATATAAAATAACTGTTACTTAGTACTTAGTAACTTTGTGCAGATTTTAAAGATAAAGATGCATTTATTGGTATGAAACCAATAAATAAGTTTACTCGAACGAATTCAGAGCTTCTTCTAAATCATTAAAAAAGTAGTTGTTATGTGAATGTGCGACTTAAATCAATAAGCGATGCTCCAGTTTGCTCTGTAAAGACAAAGTCGACAGTATTTTATTTAATGTCCAAACACGCACCAAGGCATTCCTCTCAGAAACGTAGGAATAGATTTGTAAATTTCGTAAACCAGTCGTAGTGGACCAACTAAATTGGTTACTTTCTAAATTTGTACAGTAAATATATAGTTATCATACAAACCCTAGCTCTGCCGCAGTTACCTCATTTTTCTGTTTTGACTTAAACAATAAGCGATGAAAATAAATTGTGATGAAGTAATTTCAAATACAGTTCTCCCCCTCGTATATGTGTATGGAATTTAATAAATTATTATAAAGTTCTATAACAAACTCTTTCAAGGAATTAGAGAATTATCTATATAATAATACATTTAAAGCCGCCGTCAAAATAAATTGTATAAAAAAGCCAAGTGCAAAGTACTATACCTATTTGTAACGACACCTCACTTGAGATGCTTTTAATCAATAAAGTTCATATTGCAATGTTGTAAAACAAATATTATTATTAAAATACAAATACTCTTGAGTTTCTTGCCGACTGCCATCAAACTTTTTCCTCTAAATTTATCATCGAAGTGTGGCTACTCCACTTCGTCCTAAAGTAGTAGGAAAAGAAATGGCCGCGTCACAAGAACACAATTATGTGAAAAATGATTTCATCTATCTCGGAGCCAATCGGAGGTTCGATCCCCGCGCCGAACGAACGAGTCTGGTTGTTTGAGGAAGTATTTGCCGTGCTTGGGAAAGCATATTGTTATAACAACAGTTTACTAGAGAACTGACAGCAGCGAGTCCCTGTTTACATAACAACATAATCGCTACTGGCTGTGGTCACAACCCGGCTGCCAACCGCAGTGACTTTGGTAAAACCTCTCTCGAGGGTGGCCCAGTCAGCAGCGAACGTTCACAACAACACGAACAAAGATGATATTAAGCGTTTATAAACCACTAACAGTGCCCGCGATTTCGTCCGCGTGGAATAGTGACTTTGAGAGCAGTTTTTATCATATAGGGTATTTCGCACTTATACTATTAGTGAGAATATTTATATCTAACCAACAGTCTACAAAATAAGTTCTAGTTTCTAGGTTAAAAAAAGCGGCCAAGTGCGAGTCGGACTTGCCCATGAAGGGTTCCGTAGCAGCAAGTAACAAAATATAAAAGTTCTTGAAATTCGTTGTAACTTTGATCGATGTTCTAATCGTTGGTTGAATGTAATGTAAATTGCGGTTTACGATTACGTCATAACTCCGATCTCGTTAAAACCAATTTTCGGTGGAAGTTTGCATGGTAATGTACATCACATATTTTTTATTGTTATTTTAGAAGTTACAGGGCACTCTCGCGCAAACTATTCAGTTAAGAAAAAAATGATATTAAAAACCTCAATATCATTTTTGAAGACCTATCCATAGATAACCCACACGTATGGGTTTGATGAAAAAAAAAACTTTTTTTTTTCATCAACAGATGACATGCGGACGGACAGACAGACAGACTCGACCAATCCATAAGGGTTCCGTTTTTTGCCATTTGGCTACGGAACCCTAAAAATGACGATACTTGAATACAATCTTCATCCCAAAAAGTAGCCTATATCCTTTCTCAGGTTCTACACTATGTGTGTATCAAATTTCAAAATTATCAAAATCGGTTAAGTAGTTATAGCGTGAAAGGCCGACAGACAGACACAATTACTGTCGCATTGAAAATATTAGTAAGGATGGTTGAGGGACATAAAGCTATGATCGGCGTCGTAGTTAATAGTGTAAGCACTCTTGGTAGAGACAGTAGTGGACATGTGGTCGGGAGTAGTGGTGTGCTGGTGAGGAGTGCCGCGTGCCGGCTCGCTCTGTGGCGCCTGTGTCGCGGCGGGCGGTGCGTCAGTGTTGCGGTCGCCGCGCTGCCGTGTCGCCGACACACGCACTCGGCGCTCTGTGCACCCACCACTACTCACTACACAACACAATGTTACATAGAATACGCGCAAACAGCATCAACTAATAATTATGTCGTCATCGTAAAAAAATATCCAATTTAATTTTTTTCCAATTTTTTTAAAATATACAAACGGATAGGATTTTTTCTTACTTCCTTCAAAATATTTACATACGTATGTATGTAAATATTTTGAATAGGAAGAAAAAATCCTCAAATTCGAACATCAAATAGTTGTGCCCTTTTTAATTACGACAGACATCTCAGTGGGACTGCACGAGCTCGGACACGCTACAGTATGTAGTACACTAGCTTTCCGCTCGTCGTGTTGTTACACGGGTGAAACCGTGAGCGGGAAGCTAGTGTTTACCAGTGTTACCCAATTTTGTAAAAACTTCATATTAAAATATAGCCTTCCCCAATAAATGGCTTTTTCTAACACTAAAATAAATTTTCGATCCGGAACAGTAGTTCCGAGTTTGTAAGATAATATGGCGTTAAAGCAAACAAACAGACTCTTCAGCTTTATATATTAATATAGATATATCATGGAGTGTAATAACATTACACCAAATAAAATTTAATCTGATCTGTGAAAGTTAGTAAGAACTTATCGTCAAGAGAGTAATTAGCCGGCGACAATCGAACATCAAATCATATCGATCACGTCAACTGTCGAATCAAATAACCACATCAAAATCGGTCCATACGATAAGCCTGTACTATGACTCACACAGACACACAAGGCCGCAGACATTCACGTGTAACTTAAAACACCCCCTTTTTTGTCGGGTCTTAAAAACTTATCGTCGGAGTAGGCCGCTGGTGTGGGACGCTACTTGTGTGGTCACTCTGGCGGCCTACCTTCCCTCAACGTCTCGAGCGGTGGGCACTGCCGCGGGTGTCGCGGAGGACCTTAAGCGGAGGAGATATGCTTAAATCGGTGACGGATACATATTTTTTCTGTTTGGGGTCAAAACTATTGGTCCATGGGGCCCAGACGCTCGGTAATTTTTGCAGGAGCGGTCCAGACGCCTGGTGGAGGAGTCGAGTGCACAAAGGGCTGGCTCTTACCTCGGTCAACGAATAAGCTTAGCTATCCTGCGGGGCAAAGAAGCCAGCATTTAAGAATAATTTTATTGTTGAATGTCCTTGATAATTTATTGATAATATAAATATTACTGATTAACTGGAAGAAAAAAATCAATCATCCATATACATATCTCTATCTATGTATCTATGTAATAAAACTGGTCAAATTCTGTATTGAAAATATTTTAAAAATGTTGAATTGAGGGCAGTCTCTTCTCAATCATCATCATCATCAGCCCGTATAACTGATTGCTAGTGCTGCTGAACATGGGCCTCCTCCCGGGGGAGGGTATTTTTCATAGTCACCATGCTTGGCAGGCGGATTGGTGACTGCCGTATTAATTTTTTTCTGTCTGTCTGATGGCCAAAACTACTGATTGGATTTTGTTAAACTTGGTATGATTACAGTTCATATTATAACATGAACTGTAATCATACCTCATCATCATAATTAATGAGCATCTAACAAACATGTTATTCTAGATTTGTGCATAGTTCCTAAGGGATAACGCGTAGATTTCATTCTTCATTTTTTGCAAAAAAGGTAAAAATGACAACTGTTCATGTATTTTTAAATTGCATCAATTATTGATGTTCATACGATTGCATTGAAGTTTAGCACATATATTTACTCTAAGGTAGGTACCTTATAGTAACTATCGGCGTGACAACTACGGCTAAGGATTCTTAAAAATCACCCTTTTAAGGGTCAAATTTATGCAAACGAAGTTGTGGGCAACACCTAGTTTAAAATAAACCTATTTAAAAACTTGCTCCTTATTGTAAAACTGATGCCATCAAAAACATACTTGTAAAAAAAACCAAGTCTCGTAACGGAGTTCTTTTACCGTAAAAAGTTGTGGGATCTATGTTATACCAAGTCGGTTAATTTATTCAATCCCTACTTAAGGGTCTTAAGCTATTACGTAATTACTTGACCTAACAGAACCTTATCATGACCATATCAAAGTATAAAACTTTTGAGTTTTAAATAATAGATTAACTAGTCCTAGTGTCCTATCGTTCGTTTATAGCACAACTTCATGTAGGGTTGCTTTTACATTCCTTTGGCATTGTTTTTTCAAAAAAAAAAAAATCCTTGTAAAATTTATACCCGTGTCACGAAGGTCTCACTGCTCGATAGATTCACGAAAACAAAGCACACCCTGACTCAGTACAACTGTTTGAAGTTCAGACGAATAATCGAACGCAGAAAACCACGACTCAGAAGCAACTACCGTAAGCCATCACATGTTAACATAATCACATCTAGGTCCCTATCTACAACTATTCCTCCATTAAATCATACATTTATAAAAAAATACAAGGTTTGCGCACATAATAACGCTAGTTCGAGTAGTTAACATCACCCTGATGATGCTCCGTGGAGGAGCGAAACACGTGTCGGGTCTTTGGCTGGTGATTGTATTTTTGCACGTTATATTTTTCCTTCCTGCATGTGCATAATTTTTGCGGGCGGGAGGGTGGTGCAAAAATTGCATTACAGCATATAGACACATTTTTAGCGGAATTAACACTAGATATTTTGTCTTTTTAAATTAGATTAAATACAAGGTTATTTATGCAGTTGGTAAAACTTAATACCTGGACCGAAATTGCTAAATGTTGGAATTCTCCTATGAGTTTCACACTAAACACTACTAGTATTCAAAATTTGAAGCTTCTACTTTTTTTGATTATCGGTCAGTCAGTCAGTGAGTGAGTGAGTGACAAAACTAAGGAACTTTGACTAGTTATAATTCTTAAAGTTCTGGTTCAAATGTAATTAAATTTGTAATATACCGTATTTATACAAAGCCTACTTGGTTACTGAAAATTCAGGCTCCTATCTTTATCCACAAAGAAGTTATAGGGGGCTGAAAACGGCCTGAGTGGCATCGAGAAAAGAATGGTACGGCCGTGCAACCTTTATTTCTCATTTATTTTAACTTCAATCTGTGATTAAAATGAGCTAGTAGCCGTCAGTCCGCGACGCTACAAGCTGTCTATATCGGTTTATCTACAACATCGAACAGCTGACATTTATTAAGAGTCCACATGTCGGAGTTCCGGAAGCAGCGCTCATCAAACCATTAACGAACGGAATGGAATTGTCTTGGAAGATGACAGTGCACTAAGTCGTATGTGAGTGGAACTGATCAGTCGGGCGGAACTCTTAACTAGTAGGAATCTATAATATGAGATGGCTATGCATTGGTGCACATATTACACATTTATTCCGTGAGACGTGGTGGAGAGGTCGGACGGCGATCACCACGATATTGAAAATGTCGACGCGACGTTCCGATAATATTTTTTCAATTTCGAACAAACTAGTTAATCCGAGCTCAGAGTTATGAGAATATTAATCGAGTGTCTCTGACAGAACTATTAAATCGAGTATAAAAGAATCGAGACTATTGAATCGATTCAGTTCACGACTTGCATTTTAATTGCGTGGCGTCTACGTAATTAAGAATTAGTGTGACGTTGGCGTACCTTACACTAGAAATATGTCTCCGCTTGTTAATATTGATAATTAGCTTCCCGCGCGGGGTTTCACACGCGTATTTCCCGTTCCCGTGGAAACTTCATCATTAAATGTAGGCTATGTTACTCAGGGATAATTTGGCTTTCTAATGGAGAAATATTTTTTGAAATCACTGCAGTAGTTCTAGAGCCTATTTAATGCAAACAAACAAGCAACATTAACAATCCATACAAACTATGAACCCCTATTTTATTATACCTGGGGACGTTTTTCAAAGAACCGGGAAACACTTGTTCTGTTATTTATACTTAGAAGCCCGGATAATACATTTCAAAGAAAATGGAACGGATTTTAAATATTTTTAATAGAAACTTGCATTCCTTATTGTGCACTCCTAGGAGGTAAATTCCAATAAACTATGAAACACATATTCCATGAAATGTATATGTAAGAGCATGTAAAGTATTAACAAAATAGTTGCTAATTTAAAAAAAAGTGTGTATGTCGGTGGGAACTTCTCTTTTTATATAGATAACTGCATTGTCATACGTTATGTTCAATCAAAAACAAGTTATGTTCAATCGAAGCGAACAAATCCACTTAGCGTAAACATGAAACCAATTTAGTAAGTAGTAACAAAAAGTTTGCCGTGTGATTTCCGGCTTAGAATAGACCACCCCATGTCTTCCCATGGGTGTCGTAAAAGGCGACTAAGGGACATATGGCTGATGGATGGGCAGCAGCATCTATTGGCTCAAGGTTTACATCTTACTGCGATCACCAATCCGTCTGCCAAGCGTGGTGATTATGGCAATATCCCTCTACGATCCTGGCTTGCCAAGGTCTGTTAAGAGGAGGCCCATGTTCAGCAGTGGACGTAAACGGGCTGTTGATGATGAACAAAAAGTTTATAACTTAAAATATTTAAAAGGTTATCTACGAAACAACGCACTGGGAAAGTAATTTGCCAAATATTTTTAAATCAAAGCTTCCGAGAAAAACCCATAGAGACATGGAGTGGGGAGTGGGCTTAGGGAAAAGTGCCGGAGAAGAGAAAGAAGAAGACTACCTTCAAAAATTAGAAAGCTCCTAACCCTAAGACACTAAAAGAGTTAGCTTTATGAAAACCCGTTGTTGGTATTCAAAAGATATATTGGAAATTGTAAAGGAAAGAAACAAAAAGTAAGACTATCTACCAACAGAAATGAGATGTAAAAAGTAGTGGTATTTATGTAATACCAAGTTAGATAATTTATTCAGGCCTTACTTGATAGACCTTTTGTCTTAATTACGTAATTAGCTCATCTAAAATAATCCTATTGTAACCGAATTTTAATTATTTAATTCTTATTTGTTTGTATTGGACAGACGTCCTGTCTTAACTATAACTCTATATTGAATTGAAGTTTTAATATTGGGCGTGTAACTAACGTGCACGCATTCTGTCAAACGTCATAAGGTTTCATTAAAAGTTTATATTATTAAAAGCGCAATCGTTACATCAGATATCGCATTCGACTAAGACCAATATTTTTCTTAAAGTCCTTTTATTTTGTTCAGCCGTACGTCCTAATGGACAATGTACAAAGAGAGATTCAAACCGCACTATTATAGTACGTATCATAATATTGAACTTGGCTCTTTTTTATTTCGCATTTAAGTTTGTGATGGGATCTTAATAACAAATGCAACTCCAACTCCGCGTCCAAACAGAATACAGTTGTGACTATATAACGATAACAAAAAATAATAAAGAAAAACGCAGTCGTTGCACAGGTCAATCTTGTCCTCCATTAAGCTACTTTCAGATAATATTGTATGCGTTGGCACTCTCAATCGTGTGATCGTGTTGTGAAGCTAGCGAGTGATCAGATAGCGACAAATTGTTTCCATTTTCCTTGTCGTTGATAAATGAAACGCTGGCATCCCGGCGCGGCGTGGTCACTACTGTGTACCAACGAGCAGCTCGGCGCTTCACGAGCAGTAATTAAACCTGGTAACGGGAATCGACCGCGACTCCCAGCTCCTACACGTTTATTTACTTGAAAAAACGTCCTATTAGTGTGTGTGCGAAGTGTACGTGAGCGCCTCTCCCCGCGGCTGACTCAGCACTTCATTACCGCTAACGAGCGCTCTCCGACACATTAAGTGCGATGGCGCGGAGCTCGCAGCGCCATTGTGCGTTTAAGAAACCGCTTCGCTGTCAACTCTGTGAGCCGCCGCTGCGGAACGACCGAACCATCGACAGATACTATCGAGGATTGCGTCGTCAAATCTCTTTTTAGACCCGACAATGGAATTTTTATACTTAAATTTCGCAGACGATCAACGATAAAGGCATCGGAAACGTAACCATTATTAAAGATACAGGGAGCCGTTTGAAAGCGTTTACGAAAATGTGGTTACACAAGAGACTTCGGTTCTATTGTCTTCAATTAAGTTAAAATGCGGAAGCGCCGCCAATGTAGCAAAGATAAAAATACACGAGAACAAGACGATGGCACTGAATGAGCGCGAACGAGGCCGCCTCGCGACCAGCGCGCTGCACTTTCAGTAACTGTGTCAGCGCGACCTAGTCACGTGACTCGCCGAGCGCCGGGCGGGACACATTGAGGCTCCACTGAAATATTCAGGTTGGTGGCGCCCACAGCACACAGTGTCGCCGTCTCCGGCAATGTATTTCAGTGAACGCCGAGTTCTCTCCGTAGACAACTACTTTATGTGTACCGCCTTCCGTGTACGTTTCCGCAAATATATTTGTGTACGGTGACAATATAAAAGATGGGAAATACTTTTAGCGTTTGTAGCCCGCACCCTGATGTGGACAGAGCATTGCTCACAGTCGAACAATACTTGAGGTGCGACCGATACGATGAAGTCACGACTACTGAACAATACATACTGTGATCATATGAAATACTTATAATTAAGACTTTATAGGGCTCCATCGTCCTGTCGCAGGCTGAGTGGAAAGTTTACTTTGTTCATTTGGGTATCACTACATTGTATAAAACAAAGTCTCTTCCCGCTGTCTGTCCCTATGTTTGAGAACTTTAAAACGACGCCAGGAATTCTGATACAGTTATTTTTAATGAATAGAAAGGATTTGTATGTATTATACATCAGCATTACACTCGTGCGAAGCCGGGGAGGGTCGCGGTTGATAATTAAAACTCTGATAGAAATCACCAATAATTTATTCTTGATCATACATGTATAGTAAAATTATTTAAAAGTTAAACGTTTTGAATTTTTATATGGTCATAATAAGAATTTGTTAGGTGAGATAATTACGTAATAGCTTAAGACAAAAGGTCCCTTAAGTAGGTACTGATTTAATTAACCGACTTGGTATTACATAGATGACACAGGTTTTTACGGAATATAACTGCGTTACGAGACTTGGGTTTTTTACAAGTATGTTTTTGATGGCATATGTTTTCTAGTCTGATGAATAAACCGAACGCGAAGGTCGTGCAATTGATGTGGAGTGTTGGTGCTCGGACAGGATCTATTTTGGGAGTGTTTACGTCCATGTGCTGAATGTCGCGACGAGAGATTGTGGCGCAAATACGCGGACATATCACGAGGAAATGTTGCACACTGTTCGACTAAGTTTTAGTAACCTCTGTCCACGACAGAGGTAACATTTGATTTCTGTTCCCTGTATTCGCATCATGTTAAACAATTTTTACTAATTCTGTGCACAGTATCAGTAGTATCCAGAAATGTAGCCAGTAGTTCAAACGAACTGCTAGTTTATTTGAACTACTGCTGCGCTTTATGATTTTGCCTGCGATGGACTGCTACTCTGCTCCAGCAAATTCAGTCCAGGAGATTATGCGTGAACAAATAACAGACTTCCATGTATCCATCCATATACCTTCTTTCGCATTTATAATGTTAGTTCTAGACTAGAACGTGAAGTAGTAAGCTTAGCGTTGATGGTAAGAAACTATGGAAAAGAAACTGCAAAATCTTTTAAACGAATGATAGATGCCAAGAGATTTCAGAATCTTTAGCGGAATTTTCCGCAATTACATAGATTAACACACTTGTTAATCTATGTAATTGCGGAAAATTCTTGTTGTTCCACGGCAAGTGTCCATTCACAGATAAAGTTAGAGTTTTCCTTCCCGACCGTTATCGTAAGTATCGACAAACAAGTCCCAACTATCGTTGGTCTGACTCAAGTGAACGGCCCATAAATATTGTAGCAACGTTAGGAAGAGGCAAGTTTGCCTGAAGCAATCAAACTAATTATAAGAATAGTTGTCGGTGTCGGCACGTAGTTAGCGACGGCTCGAGAAGCTAATTAAAGCGGAGGTGTGTTCGCAGCGCCCTAGGCTCCCGGCTCCCGGAGCCCGGCGCCCCGGACCTCGACGTCGTAGTGTTCGTCCCAAGTTGCACCGCCAAATATATACGTATTTATCACGTTAGAATTAGAGTAGAGCATATTCTTAAAAGCATATCAAAGCAATTCTGAGGACGTCGGATTGAACTCGGATCGTATTGTAAAGTTCTACGTTTGTAATGGCGTGTACCAGGATCCTACGATGGCTCAGAGGATGATGGAAAGACGAGTGGACTGTATCATATTTTATCCTCGAAAGAATATCGTTACAAGTGTTGTCGCGTCTACGAAATAACAATGCAATAGAAAGCGCGGGTGTGCGTCAAGACGTATTGCAGCTGAAGGGCGCGGGCGGCGCCAGCATTCAATCATCAATTATCTCAAAATATTTTAATCATCTCGCAACTTTTACTCTCATTGAAAAAAAGTTATCTGCTAATTGCGCTGTTTATACTTTTAATATGTCATCTTGCCGCGGACTTGTAAACGAAATCTTAATATTATGACTATATTAACCGATATTTGTTTTATATAAGAATGATTCGCTTTATTTGATTTAAATTTTCTGTTATATAAGACAGACTCAATTTCTTATGAGTATAGTGTCAATAAGCAGGCGTTAGATAGATGGCACATGCCAAGCGTGGTGACTATGGCAAATACCCTCCTTCGGGAGGAGGCCCATGTTCAGCAGTGGACGATATAGACCAAGTGTATCCGTCCCCATTTTGCAGTGATGTATAGGTACTTTTCTTTTGTTCAAGGTGGCATAGAGGACAAGAAGGTCGGGGGCGAGTCACGGTACTGCCGCCCAGATAGAATGAACCCCACCAAGAAGAAGAGACATCACAAGAAGTACAAGGTGCGGTGAAGCGCGCGCCATGACGGAGGAGAAGAGCTGGTGGCGCGCGGCCGACGCCGCGGGGATGCTGGGCGCGCCCGCGCCGTGCTGCCGCTGCGCGCACAAGCGCCGCGCCTCGCCGCTCACCTGCCTCGCCGTCTGCTTCCTCGTGCTCACCTACAACTTGCTCGGAGGCTTCCTGTTCTTGGCGCTGGAGGGCGGCCGGCCCACCGAGGAGACCGCCGTCGCCGCCTCTAAGCCTAATCTCAGCCACTCGCAAGTCGCTGGGACTGAACTGCGCTCGAAGACTGTGGAACGATTGTGGTCCATCACGGAAGACCTTAATATTTTGTATAAAGAAAATTGGACTAAGTTAGCGGCAAAAGAACTAATGGACTTTCAGAAGGTGCTCATCAAGTCGATGGGAGGCGGAGCGGGCGAGGCGCGGCTGAGGGACGCCGAGGCGGACTACCGGTGGACTTTCTCCACCAGCTTTCTCTACGCGCTTACTCTCATCACAACCATCGGTGAGATTACCTGCGGTTACAACATTCTATCGATATCTTAATATTTTACTTTCACTAATAAATTCATGCTTGTCAAGTTTCGAGGAATTATTATTTTATTATTATTTATCTATTATTATTACATAATAGTGCTTAACCTTAGTGTAATATATACTTCCCCTAAAGATGTTCTTGTTTTAGGTCAGGTTTGGGTCTCGATTCCAAAGCACTGTTGTGTAATATAACAGTTGGACAAAGACCACGTAACCTTTTTGACCTTTCCCATTAAAACTACTCCGGCTAACCCCGGCAATTGATGAAGTATTTCAGCGTGTGTTGTGGTGCGCAGGTCACGGCGGGGTGACGCCGCGGTCGTCGGCCGGCAAGCTGGTGGCGGTGGCGTACGCGTGCGTCGGCATCCCCATTATCATGCTGTACCTGTCCACGGTGGGCGAGGCGCTGGCGCGGCGCGTGCGCGCGGCCTACGCGCGCCTGCGCCCCGCGCCCCCGCCCCGCCCCTGCCGCGCCCGCGCCGCCTGCTTCGCGCGTTACGCGCTCGCGCCGGACTGCAAGTCGATGAGTGACAGTGATAAAAGAGACAAGTTCGACAGACAAAAACGGACTCCATTTCAAGCCGCCTTGAACTTGGACAGTTTCAGTGGCGGTTATCATTGGACGTGTCGGGACCACACGCGAGTGCCCATTATATTAAGTTTACTTCTGATCGTAGTGTACGTGGCTCTGGGGACGTTCGTGTTCCACACGACTGAGCGCTGGAGCGTGGTGGACGGGTGCTACTTCTCGTTCTCGAGTCTCGCCACCATCGGGTTCGGGGACCTGCGGCCCGGGCTGGCGGCCGCGCGCGTGTCCGCCAAGGCCGAGGACGTGGCGGTGGGCGTGTGCTGCCTGTACATACTGGTGGGCGTCGTGGTGGTGGCCATGTGCTTCAACCTGATCCAGGAGGAGCTGAGCGGCTCGCTTCGCGGCGCGGCGGCGCTGCTGGCGGGCGGCGCGGTGCACAGCGCCGAGGCGGAGCCCCCCGCGTCCTGACCCCCGCCCGCGCCCCCCGCGCCGCCCGAGCGCGCCGAAAAGCGGCCGCAGGTCAGCTTCCGTATCGACAGCGCGAACCCGACCAAGTTCAACAGCCTGCCGCGCCGCAAGTCGGCCGCCGCCGGCGAGGAGAGCTTCCAGCGCGGCGCGCCGGCGCGGCGCTCGGCGGGGCACGCGGAGCGCTGCGTCGAATACTTCGTGCCACGCTCGCTCAGCGAGTTCAACCTCAGCCGCGCCGGCACCGAGCTGTACGAGCTGGCGGCGCTGGGCGAGCGCGGGGCGACGCGCGGGACCGCGGGGGGCGCCGGGGGCGTAGCGGGGGGCGCAGGGTGCGCGGGGGGACGCACTCGCGACAAGATGGTGACGTTCGAGGACGACCGCGGCGCGTCGCTCGCCGCCGACGTCGACGTGTTCATGTGACGCCGAGCCGCGCGGCGCCGAGTCGAGCGCACACACTTGTTGGTTTGGACACGGTTTGTTATATAATAAAATATGAAAATTTGCATTTGTGTTTTCTTCATATCCTATAGTCAGAACAATCGATCCACGTAGTGCTCGGTTCCCGGCTGGGCGTACCCGTTAACTAATTGGTGCAGTGAGACGAGGCTATTTGTCATTGGCGATACACAATCACGCACGCGGAACGTGATAGATGGATCATTTGATAAATGCCTAAGTGACAGTCGGTCGGGTGACAACTGAGACCTGACACAAAGCACCCGGCGGAGGTGTTCTTCAAATCATCATGATATTCATATAATTAAAGCAAACTATTAATGGGTCTACAGATTCCAGTCGTTTGCTCGAAGTTGCAGGCTTGCCTGAGAGGACTGATATAACTATATTTTTTATTATTTATTATTACCGTCAAAATAGGAGTTCCACAGGGGTCTGTCCTAGGTCCATTTTTATTCCTAATCTATGTTAATGATCTTCCAAATGTGGTCAAGAATGAGTGCGATATCGTTTTATTTGCAGATGACACGTCTCTTATATTTAATGTAAACAGAAAAGATAAAAGTGTTACTGAGTTAAATCGCTCACTTACCTTAATATCGGAATGGTTCTCCGCCAATAATCTTCTTCTTAATGCAAGTAAAACTAAATGTATTAAATTTTCATTACCAAATGTGTCAAATAGCATTCCTAATGTTGAACTAAATGGGGAGCTATTAAACTTAACTCCATCAACAATATTTTTAGGAATTACTCTGGACTCCAAGTTGCAATGGGGACCACACATTGAAAGATTAGCTGACAAACTTAGCTCTGCATCTTATGCAGTCTGGAAAATCCGACAAATGACTGATGTAGAAACAGCTAGGTTAGTTTACTTTGCTTACTTTCATAGCGTAATGTCATATGGGATCCTATTATGGGGATCGGCCGCCGATATTCAAACTATTTTTATATTACAAAAAAGAGCAATCCGAGGTATTTATAAAAAAGGAAGCCGCGATTCTCTTCGTAGTCTTTTTAAAGAAATAAATATACATATCAAAATATAGTTTACGCCCGTAAAAATATGAATAAATTCAGCAAGAGGAAGGACGTACATAATTTTAATACTAGAAACAAAGATAAGCTCATTACACCTTTTTTCAGAGTATCTAAGACAAGTAAATCGTTTCTTGGAAATTGTATAAGATTCTATAATAAACTTCCTCTAAATGTAACAGCTTTGCCGGATCATAAATTCAAAAAATATGTTAAAAAGGTCCTTATGACTCGCGGTTATTACAATATCAAAGAATACATGGAGGATGGAGATGTTTGGCGGATGAGTCCATCGGTTACATTGCGGCAGACTGGCACCTTTTAGCTATCACACCGAATTTGCAACTAAATTAAAAGTCTATTCTATGTAATTTATAAATTAGTAATTGTTAATCTATATGCCATCAAAAACATACTTGTAAAAAAACCCAAGTCTCGTAACGCAGTTCTTTTACCGTTAAAAGTTGTGAGATCTATGTAATACCAAGTCGGTTAATTTATTCAGTCCCTACTTAAGGGACCTTTTGTCTTAAGCTTTTACGTAACTATCTCACCTAACAGACTCTTAAAATGATCTTATCAAAATTCGAAACTTTTAAGTTTTAAATAATAAATTAACTTGGCCATCGGATACTATTAGAATGTGTCTCACAAGTGTTTATTGCGATGGCCAAGTCAATCTAATATTCATAACATAAAAGTTTTGAATTTTGATAAGATCATTTTAAGAGTCTGTTAGGTGTGATAGTTACGTATTGTATGCACAAATGGAGGATTCCTGCGCTTTAATCGTTCCAAAGTAGACTTAAATTAAATGTAAACCGTCCAGACTCGTAACTCGGTGCCTTTGTTTACAAAATAACTTAACTTACGAATATATGAATACCCACGTACCTAGCTGGCATGGCAACACTCACCATACGTAACAAGAGCAGCTGCGTCGTGTACTTTTTTATGGTTTATTGATATTCGTCGCACTAGTCAAACGTCATTTAAAATTAATCCTTATTTAAAATTGTTATCTCTCATTCATTATAAATATTGTCAATGTACCTAATCGAAAACTACAACATCAAGCTTAACAGATCCTCTGTTAAGCTTGATGTTGTAGTTTCGATAACATGAACTTATGTATGGCACTCACGGCCTCACTGTCAAAGGTTTTTAAATAAAGAAATTACTAAACTGTTTTTAATGGAACTTTGGCACATGTCCGATTTTGGCTTTTTTTGAGACAGCTCCCGCACTAGGGAAATTATTATCTATGTCGCGGGTCAAAGTAACTTTTCCACTGATACAAAGTCGCGGCCATAAGCTAATATGTACATAAGTAAATTTAAAGCTACCTCGTTAACATCAAACTGTGTAAAAAATATTTGATAAAATGAATATGCAAATACAGTTTGTGTCAGATAAATAAAACGTGGTGTGTGTGTATACCTGCGATATCGCAGTAAGACTTTTTAATTACTTGAAAGAAAGTGACCGTCTTTCTGTGACGAACGGGAAGCGTGGAAGCCGTAGTGTTTGTCCGGGGGGAATGCAAGAATTTTACGCATCTCCTCCGACACTGCGGCGTTCCCGCACGAGCGGTGGGGTATGTGGGACTCGCCCTCTCCATAGCAGTGGAATGCAAATCATACCTTGAGAGAAAAACACTTAAACCCCCGGTTACTCCTCTGACCACAATTGGTGAGGGGCCCAGGAACTGTTGCCTATCTGGGATACCCTATGGCAGCGTCCGCGACTCAAATGGTGTTGCGGGCTCTCCTGGGTTCAAATAACCAGTTTCAGGGATGCCAGAGTACACGGGGTCCCTACTTCTCAAGGGGCCGCGGCCTGTTAGTATACTATCGTTCATAGCACAGTTGCTTTTACATTCCATTGAGTTTTTTTTTTTCCTTCGATTTATTTTTTATTTTTAAATTAATCCCTGTGTCGCGAAGGTCGCACCGCTCGATAGATTAACGAAAACAAAGCACCCCCTGACTCAATACAACTGTTTTAATTTTAGACGAATAATTGTCCCGGGTGGGAATCGAACGCAGAAAACCAGGTCTCTGGAGCAACTAACGTAACCACTTAGCCACCACCTTTCAACATAATCGCATCTAGGTCCCTATATACACCTATTCTTCCATTAAATCATACATATTCATTTACACTGATTCACTGACTGCAAATGTAACTTTGTAATCCTATACATTTATAAGAAATAACAAAGTTATTAATGCAGTTGATGAAACTTAACAACTGGACCGAAATTGCAAAATGTTGGAATTTTCCTATGAGTTTTACACTAAACTCTACTAGTACTCAAAATTTGAAGCTTCTACGTCTGCTAGAAGTGCTTAAACATTTTAATGATCGGTCAATCACGTGTGAGCGAGTGACAAAATTACCGAAATTACCGAACTTTGAGTAGTTATAATTCTTAAAGTACTGGTTCAAATTGAATGAAATTTGATATATGCTGTAGTTTTACAAAGCCTGCTTAGGTTCTGAAATTTCAGGCTCCTATCTTCATCCACAACGAAGTTATAGAGGGTCGAAAATCGGCTGAGTTGCTTCGAGAAAAGATAGGTACGGCCGTGCACCTTTTTTTTTTTTTTTTTTTTTCTTACTCGACTTGGGGGGGCACTGCCGTGCCCCCAGATGTAAGACAACTGATCAGACTGTAGGTATGTTCCAATTGTAAAAAAAAAGAAATGTAAATCTGGAGGAGCGCTCCCTATACTCGATACTTACTTAAAGGTTTCATGGTTTCCGTCACAATATCCTGCTGCGAGTACCTACATATCGATGTATGGGGATCACTAACCTAGATACTAAAATGTTTTTAAAAAGATGTACAAATGATTAATCAAAGACTTAAAAGATGACAAAAGAATGATCTCGGAGTTTCTTATAGTCTTTCTTCTCCGGGTGTCACAACGTAGGTAGATAGAGAAAGACTCGTAGGAAGCTAGGATAGGGTCCGGTCGTCCTTGCAAGGCGAGGCTCGCGACGCGTTCTATGCTTCTGACCGAATCCCAGCCCACGCTGGTTGATTCTAATTATATTTATAGTACGCGACTATCACATGCCACATTGGTAGATTTAAATTATATTTAATAACATGACTGTTGAAATGTATACTAATGAATTAGTCAAGATTTTTTTTTTTCCTCTTTTTATATTTGTATCATTGTATTTGACTTATAATAAGTACGATCGATTCGTCTACATTATCAATAAACGTTTTCATTTCATTTCATATTATAAAAGAGGGCGCAATAATAATAGACTCGACGCGAGATACACTGTTTTTTGTAAATATCATTCATTTGAATGATGTGTGCATGAAGTGCACGATCATGTCTTGTGACTAATAGTTACTGTGCCGCTATCGTGAGCGCACATTGCGGTAAAAGAACGTCAAGTTCACTCAGTAATCCGCGTTTAATGACGGGCGTGAGGGCCGGTCCTTATCTCCGACAGACCATTGGGGTGTCATTTGTCATCGTATTTGTTCACTTGGAGCTAGAGGCGCGCTGCGACATCAGCTCGTTTGCTACACGAGAGTACACAAGATAGGTAGGCAGGTTTCATCACTAAAAATAATAAGGATCAGTGAACCCATGAAATGCTATGAATAATGAAAATGTTCACAGTTGGACACAAGCAGGCAGCTTGGTGGCTTTAGGAAATAATCCTGTAACTGCTTGTCATTAATAAGTGAGAAATGATGTTTTGAAAACGGGATCTAAGATGTTGATGCCGTTTTTGCTATGCTTCGTAATCCCACAAACAAGAATTTTCCAATGTGACAAACGAACCCACGAGCATTGATACCTAAAACAAAACTAATACCTTTTGGCTACGAAGAACTTTCTTCTTCGCTTTAACGGCCCGTTTACGTCCACTGCTGAACATGGGTCCCCTCATCAAACCTTGGCAAGCCAGGGTCGTTGAGGCCACCGCGCTTGGCACGCTTGGCGAATCGGTAATCGCAGTAAAGTGGTAGGTAATCTTGTGCTGATAGATGTTGCTGCTCGTCCCTTAGTCGGCTCTTACGACACCCATGGGAGGATATGAGGGGGTCTATTTGAAGCCGTAAACCATATGTCCGTATAAATCAATTTCAATCCTTCTGAATGTAAAAGCACACAAAGTGTAGTAGATATGGAAGTAGGGAGGAGTGGGAGTTTAGTGAGCCTGTGTGTGCGCACAGGTGCACAGGAGACTGACCCAACGGAGGAATGTTCCAGAGAAGTGAGTATTAGTCATCGAGTGTAAGTATCATTTATACAACAATGATGATGAGTGTCATGTTCCTAAAATAAAACCTTTACACTGAGTCATTTTTATGAAAAGCAAATTGCCACAAAATTATAAACAGACCTATAAGAACTATTTTCGGATTTAAATCTATACTAATATTATAAAGAGGTAAAGTTAGTGAATGGTTTGTGAGGATGTAAGGGGTAATCTCTGGATCGACTGAATCGATTTAGGTAATACTTTTACCAATAGAAAGCCACATTTTTTGTGAGTCTAATAGGCTGGCTGTATTAGAAGTCAAGGTTTCCACGAGAATTAATCCAATGAAATAAAACGCTGAGCAACTCTTATATGATAATGGCTGAGGAAAGATTCGTCGTTGCGCTGGCAGACAATCAGACAAATGTTGTTTTACCTAGGCACTGTTTATAATTTCGAATTCAAGTGTTAGTTAGCTGGGACACTCGGTTCCGCACCAAAACAGTTATATTGACAAATAATAACCACTTCAAATAAATTGGCCTAATTATAATTTATGTCAAAATCCTGATAAAAAAAACCTATCAGTTTTCGTGTCTGCTGAACAATTGCGATTCAAGGTTTGTCGGTTTTCCGAGCGCTAACAAGGTTTTAACTTAATACAAGTTTTTTCCTTTTCTCGTTCTATTAACATTGATAAGATATGGTTTAGGAGTTGAGTGGAGTTTTTATGTAAAAACCACTGAACGGATTTAGATGAGCTCATTGACACTAAGTTTTAAGGCTTTACCGTGTAGGCTGTAAAACATCACGCCACGGGCGCGGGTAAAATCACTCTTATTTTATTCTGTAAAATACAATCGATTAGGGAAGCCTCATCATCAGCCCGTATAACGTCCATTGCTGATCAGGGACTTCCACCCGAGGGGGGGTGTTGCCGTAGTCATCACGCTTGGTAGGCGGGTTGGTGACCGCAGTGTCGAAATACACAGGATAAAGTTGCTGCCTATTGATTCCTAGGTATACAATTGTTAAAGATGATGTTATAACAAATGGGGCCAGCGGCTTAACGTGCTTACCGAGGCACGAAGGGTGGTCCCTCAACCAACTAGACCCGGAAAGAAATCTTAGATTTTACGCAAAGATATCTTGTCCGGCGTAGGGATCGAACCCACGTCCTCCGGAAAGTGAGAGACCACGTAAACACAAATCTCCTCTCGTCATAATATTTATATACGTAAGTATGTTGTGCGGTTGCCGGCGCGGCGGTCTGCTCTGTGGACTCACTTATGTAAATGCTGCACTAGCGTGCGCCGCGGCCGCACTCTCTACACTGCGCCAACCAATTTCATAAAGTAAAACGATCGCATTTCGTTCCGCATTCAAATATTTCACGAGAGCAAAGTCAATACAGTTTTCTAAATCATTTTCGTTGCTATCAGATGCGGTGCTCCACTGTGTTACTTCGGTACAGTTCAAATGTACTTTTTAAACCATTTGCATGAATTCTACGAGAAGTACATCTTTTATTTAAAATTTCAGTCTTTATTTAACTCTTTGTACCTGAAGTTGTTGAGGACCAAATAACATTTTATACTTTACAAACTTCCTGTGCGTGGTTTCACCCGCGTATCTACCGTAGGAGAAGTCCCACTAATCATCGATACTTACTTATCTATATTACATATAATAAAACTGTAAGTGGTCGATGTCTGTACATTGAAGATTTTTATGAAAAACCGTTACAGGGGGTCTTAATTATAGCAATAGAAGCCAAAACAACCATTTTTAGAATTTTTGTCTGTCTGTCTGTCTGTCTATCTGTCTTTCTGTCTGTCTGTCTGTCCGGGCTAATCTCAGAATCTACTGGACCGATTTTGATGGAACTTTTTTTATTTGACAGAGTATTACCTGGACTGTAAACTAGGATATAAATAATCACGCCAATTTACTTAGGGGGTAGGCAGGAAATTGAATTTTGATTGCTTTTAACCGATTTTGACAGTTTTTTTTGTTCGACTGAGTTTTACCTGGAGTAAAACTAATCACGCCACCTGACTTAGGGGGTAGGCAGAAAATTGAAGTTTGATTGTTTTGAACCGATTTTAATGGAACTATTTTTTTAATCAAGTGACTGTTATCTGGACTTGAACAAAGGAAACAAATAATCACCTATTTGCTATCATGTTAGTGTTCTGTGGTATTTCAGACCCTTTAATGTTATGGAAAAAGTATAAGACGTATCTTTCTGAAGACTTCCATCATTCTCTGAGGAGCAATTTAAATCAAGAAATTGATCCAAATGACGAAAGAGTAATTAATAGTTCCCTTTGTTCTATTCTGGAGATCCTTTTATCAATTGGTGGTAAATCTTTGAGTGACTTCAGTCTTCCTTCTCCCCAAATGATACCTGATCAACCGCGTATCTATCGTGAGTATGCTACGGAGATAAACTATAGCTCCACTGACCTTACCGCTGTAGTAAATGACAATTTAGAAAATTTGCACCAGAACAAAGGGAAATATTTCACATCGTCGTCCAAAGCGTACTTAATAATGAAGGGAAGATATTCTTCCTAGATGTTCCAGGTGGTACTGGAAAGACCTACCATACAAAAGCGATTCTTGCTGAATTCAGGCGACAAGGTAAGATAGCTTTGGCTGTAGCATCTTCCGGAATCGCAGCTACACTTCTTCCCGGTGGTAAAACTGCCCACACAATGTTCAAAATCCCAATCGATATAGATAGCACTGAAACACCAACATGTGCAGTTACAAGAAACTGCGATAAAGCAAAGGTGTTTCAGGATTGCTGTCTTATCGTTTGGGATGAATGCACAATGCAATTAAAAAATTAAAAAAGCAAATAAAAAAACTGTTGAAGCCGTGGATAGAACACTACGGGACATTCGCCGAAACGATAGTTCAATGGGGAATGTGATGGTACTGTTCTCTGGCTATTTCCAGCAAACTCTTCCGGTTGTTACTCGAGGAACCAGAGCCGATGAAATCAATGCGTCATTGAAACGGTCATATCTATGGCCTCATAAAAAAATTGCGTCTTACAATAAACATGCGAGCACAACTAGGCGGAAATTCTCAGGCACAAGCATTTTCTAATATTCTTTTGGAAATTGGAGAGGGTACTCTTCCTGAAGATGAAGGACAAGTTGTAATTCCCGAAGTTTTAGGCAGAGTTGTGTCGTCCGATGATGAGCTGATAAATTCAGTGTTTGGAGACGTTTCAAGTATTCCGCATCATGATAATTCTTGTGAACGCGCCATACTTACACCAAAAAACATTTTGGCAGGTACTGTTGGAGATGAAGTGGTTTACACGTCCTTTAACAGCGTTGTAAACGAGGACGATGCTACAAACTACCCAGTAGAGTTTTTGAGCTCTCTAATAGCGAGTGGCCTTCCTGCACATGAAAGTCGGAGTGCCCATAATGCTTTTGAGAAATCTAACTCCACCCAAATTATGCAATGGCACCCGACTTAAAGTAAGTGCTTTGCAGAGAAATTTAATACATGCTGAGATTCTCACTGGATGTGGTGCGGGCGAAACCGTTTTTATACCAAGAATTCCACTCATTCCCAACAATTTCCCATTCGAATTTAAGCGCACACAGTTTCCTATAAGTCTCTGCTTCGCTCTAAGGCTGCTGGAGTGGATCCAAGATCTAACTATTTTTCCCACGGCCAGCTGTATGTTGCATGTTCACGAGTGAGTAGCGCTGAACAATTGTTTGTTTTATATATAACTAGGGTAGGAGTAGTAGTAGGATTAGAATGAAATTTATAGTTTATTACCTTGATTAACACATACTTTGCATTCTGGAAAATGAAGGGTTTCATGACAGAAAAACTTAATCCACGCGTGCGAAGCCGCGGGCAGAAGCTAGTATTATATAAAGCTGAAGAGTTTGTTTGCTTGAACGCGCAAATCTCAAGAACTACTTGTCCGATTTGATAAATTCCTTCAATGTTGTGTGGCTATATAGGTTACATTTTATTATGAAGTTAGGGAACGAGAGGTATGCGGGTGAAACTGCGCGCGGGTAGCTAGTTATAAAATATAGCCTACACGCACTCATCAGACTATCCGTGACCACGACGGGTGTAACACATGTCGAAACGTCAACTTAATAAAAAGGTAATATTTTGCCTTAAAATTGTACCGCGCTCAATCGCGGTGCTCATGTCTTGTATAAATTATGATCGCCATAGAATTTTATCCAGCTCCTTCGCCTAATTTGAGTGGAGTGAAGTTAGTAAGTAGCGCACACGTGCAGTGGGTGAGTCGACACTCGCCCACTCGGGGTATGCGCGGGCAATCCGGTCGCTTCAGGAATGCGCGGTAGTGGCTGTAGTAGCTATGTCCGGCGTTGGGATGTTATGAAGCAGACTTAATGGCTGTTGTACTGGTGGTTAAAATAAGGTTCGCTGAGTTGTAAAGACATTAAATAATATCTTTTGTTCTTTCAACTGAAAGTTTGGAACTAACGGCTTATCGTGCTTTCCAAGGTTTGGAGAGTAATCCTTTAACCAAACAGACTCGAAAAACATATGTTGATTTTAAACATAGGTTTCATATTACTGTTTGAAGTATTTTAAGTAGATAAGTATTTTTATTTAATGTTTAGTTAATTATATGCATAGTTTTATGTCTATAATAAATATTGTTAAAATTACATAAGTAAGATCATTATTTTATACCAATCAAGTGCCCATAGCGCCTGTGGCACAGATTTAATTCTATACAGGCACCATATTGTATTACCTAGATTATTTAAATGTATTGTACCTACTGTATAAATTTGTGCACCAATGAAAATAAATAAATTTATTATTATTATTATTATATTATTAAACAGACATTGTTGACAGTTATGCCGTAGTAATTAGTGTAATAGTGTGTAGCGGTAATCAATCCTACGATTTCTAAGGTTTAAGACGAGACTTGGCTCCATACCGCTGCGTCACGGGTTATCTGCGTATCATTCTGTGCGATATTAAATAGATATATTATTTGATTAAACTTATCACATAACAGTCAAAAACTGTTTTAGAGAGCAGTTATAAACAACGAAACTTAACTAAAGTAGATGATACATCGTTGTTTAGAGAAAGTTAATAGGAAAACTATACAATGACCTTACTGTTCTACCTAGCGGCCACAACACATCTTATCTTTATACTGAAATAATGAAACCAGTATGTAGCGATCAACTAGCAGATGTTTAGTTAACTTACAGGAGGACGTTAACAGTGTCACATCACTTCATTGATTTTGATAAATGGTTCATAAATTACCATGATTAACTTTAAAATATAAATACCAAATATTTATCAGAGTTAATAAACAAAACAACAAACAAAAAGAAAAGAAAGGTGATGTTATTGAAATACTTTGGAAAAAACGTGGAACTTCTAACTCGAAAATGAAGACCTTTATATTATAGTGAGATTCAAGTATCCTGATGCCTTTCAAGGTTCTTTCTCTGACACCCGATACCTGTACAACTTCACACGAACTACATATCTTATAAAAAGTGAACCTTCTCGGTAGCAGCCAGAACGAATAGTGATTCAGTTAGTAAAGCGAATTAGACGAGTATCAGTGAAGGGCGTCACGCCTCGAAGGGCTCGATCACTCTCGAGGAGCGGAGGTCGAGCCGGAGGTCACGAGGGTGCTTCACACGTGTTGCTAACTCGACCCTGCGGACACTTCAACTTAGTAATCCACGCACATTATACCATCAAGTATTGTCTATTGTTACTATAACTAGTACCGCTAATAACATTCAATCAATTTATCTTCTGGTTATGTATTTGTGCCTTTTGCTGTCGAAACATTGGGGCCGGGAAAACCGGGACATACCTCGCAGCACCTCTTTAGTGCAGCATGTTCTCCGAGTGCTGGTTATTACTTTGCACAGCAGGTAAGCATTAGTGGTGGTCTGTAACAGGTAAAATTAGAAACCTGTTTCACCTATTCTAGTTCCAAGAAAAAAACAGTTCCAAAAACCTGTTCCAAAATAACAGCCTGTTCCATTGCAACCAAAGACTCTTTGATTGCAACAGTTTTATAATATAGTACCTAGTTTAGCTATCTCTTTCAATTACAATAAGTCAAAAGAGAAAAGAGCATGTTCCAAACTGTTCCAGACAGGTACTGATTCTATCTCTTTCTATTACAATAAGTCAGAAGAGAAAAGAGCATGTTCCAAACTGTTTCAGACAGTAACAGATGCTATCTCTTTCTATTACAATAAGTCAGAAGAGAAAAGAGCATGTTCCAAACTGTTTCAGACAGGAACAGATGCTATCTCTTTTATTACAATAAGTTGGAAGAGAAAAGAGCTTGTTCCGAACTGTTCCAGGTCAGTTTCGTTTGTGTCTCTCTCTTTCTAATGTAAATATTTTTTTAACTGTTCCGATAAATACGCCTCACTCCTAGTAAGCATTGCCATTCAACGGGGTAATGCTGCAAGCATTCTGGGAACCTTGTCAAGTAGAATAGATTTAGAATAGTAGTATTTTATAAGTTATTTTTATTTTAAACTAGCTACTTTTAGTTGTATATTATTTATTTTGTTTATCTTCTGTAATCGAAATCAAATCAGTAAGGGCTAATTAGCAAATAAAAGTATGAGAGAAGTAAATCAGACTGCTTTTGTATGAAAGATCTGTCTAAATTTATATTGATTCCTCTAACATTTACGTCATTCACTACATAGTAATAGCTTATTGTAATTCAAACGAAATCGTCAATTTAAACGTCATTTCTATCTAAAATGACTGGCGTCTTGCCAACCAAATGAGTCGTTCAGGCTCGTCGACGACTAAAGCCTTCAATGTCAAGTTTAGTTTAGAACCAAGACCGACTGAATTTTAAAGTGTACGGTAGTCTCAAGCACACGCGACGGCGAGCGACTACATTTATAGAATGTGATCAGCTCGTCCAAAACCGAACCGGAAAGACAGGATGAATCGTGAGTCTTGTCGACAAATGATAAGAAGATCGGATAGGTACTGTATCCTATGGTAATAAAGATTACTATTTTCTATGTTTCATATCCTTAAACCCCTGAGATCGATGTTGGTTCTAATCGTTTTTTCAAAAATGATACACTGCAACATATATTTTTTTATTCTCCACAAATAATGCTTTTCGAATCACTTCTCCGTTTCAATAAAGTAGAAAGACTTTTATCGGCAGTAGCCATTACCGCCCACGACTTGTCGTGACGTCACCATGATGCTGATTGATTGTAGGCTCTGCACACAATCAGCATATATGTGCTACAATAACTTGAAAAATAAATATACAATCCCTACGTGATATATTTATGATGAATACCTAGATTAACTGTGAGTCGGTTAATTATAATATTACGATTTGAAATAGTTGGCTTCAAAATGCAGAGAAAGATTTGTTTGCTGAGCAGCAGCGCGGCGTCGGGAGCCGGCCGGCGCGGGACAACAAAGCGGATCGGACAAACAGCTTGAGTAAATATTATCGGGAACACCGCGCCTCGGGAGCCGGGAGCCGGGAGCGGGGGCCGGGGGGCGGGGGACCCGGACGGCCCGCGACTGCGAAGCTTTTCAATCTTAAAGTGTTTTTTTTTCTATCAAGCGCCGCATTGATTCCTCTGTGTTTTTATCGAAAAGCATTCAGTGGTTTTTCAAGATTGTTCTTATTTAAACATTAGCTTCTATGGAGCTTGAAAAGCAATGCAGTGAATGGAAGTGTGTCAAGGCGATGTTTTTACAATACCAAGTTTTCAATATTGATGTAACCGCGGGGCGCAACGCTGCGGTTTCGACTGCGTCGGAGTGATACTTAGTTTCAGAGGGATTATTAACTAAGGTTTAATGTAAACTATTTCTTTTGTATTTTTTCCATTAAATAATATGAACGACTTACCACTCGTTACTCATATTTGCACATTAGCATCAAACGCAATAAGTCGAGTGTAATGCTCGCACAAACGGCGCGCCTCTCATCCAGCCAATTAAATGAATACGGTAAATTGGAATAATTAAAAGTTGAAAATGTCGGCGGAGTGCGCCGCAAAGTAATGCATTTACATATCGGAGGGAAGTTAAATTGATGTGCATTTAGCGCGGGCGTCGCTCCGCTGACGTCACGATGTCGCGTCACTATTTGTCGTGTTGTTGCTGTCGCGTGGAGTTCGGACGCTAAGCGCTACGTGTGAACTGCGAGAGGCTCACTTTAATGTGACAACTTCCTCTATAGTTTATGGCCTGTGTTTGGCGGGTGACGAGCTTGTGTCCGACTATTAAACAAAGGAAATGTTCCAGTAGATCACAGGGGTCAGGGTAAGTATAACTTTCTAAAACCATGTTACTAATAAAATTTAAGAACATAAATCAAATAAATTAAATTGAGGAAAAAAGTACTTATAACAGGGAATATGCTCGCGGCACAAGTTCAAGAACAATGTAAGGAGATTTAAGAGGACTTTATTTTTGGAAGGCGGCGGCTGGACACTGAGTGCTCCTTGCGTCCTTCATGGAGGACAAGTTCTCGTAGTAAAGAATCCCTTATCCCAAGTTTCGTTCGGACGGACTGTATCTATACACATACGTGTAGTAGTCCGCTAGTTATGGTGTCGACTCAAGGTTCCGCTCAGTAACTCGTCGCTGAGAAATAAAGTTGAGGAGTGGGAAATTTAGTAGACAATGACAGGTGCCGGTGACGAGGACGAGCAAGCACTACCGCGATGTGCTGCCTCGTACTGTTACTTGGAAGCATTAGGATATGTTGTAGCACAGTAGACAATGCTGTGTAGAACTAATCATAATCGATTGAAAACTTTATAACTTTGCTAAAGTAGAGCTTTGAATAGGATTTGACGGCTTTACCACTAGACTCCGGCTTTCCTTCAGAAAATAATAAGAGGAGTTTATGTATAAACATATCTTATGTTTCCATTCATACACACATGAAACAAACTAGCTAGTAGTAGTGTAGTAATCACCTCAGCTACGGCGTAGTACATAAGATTTAAAAGGAACTAGCAGCACCCGTGTATCATAGCATGTAGCAGCGTAGCATGCAATTTCGTAGTAGTTAAGAAATAATAAGACGATGAACATCCAGTTACAAGCAATATTAACACATCACTGGCTCGTTGACATTGTTACTGTAGTGGTAGACCTGGGCATACTAATTCAATCACAAACATAACTTGTACAAACCAAGTCTCGTAACGCAGTTCTTTTACCGTAATATGTTGTGAAGAATAAGCATAAGAATAAGAATTATTTATTTGTGAGATCTATGTAATACCAAGTCGGTTAATTTATTTAGTCTCTACTTAACTTCTCTCTTCAGCTATTACGTAATTAGCTCACCTAATAGAATTTTATCATATTAAAATTAGAAACTTTTATGCTTAAATATTAGATTAACTTGGCCATTGCATAACACTACAATGTAGCCTAAACTAGCCTTTTCACATGGTTTTACCGCAGTATATCTCCCCTCCCGAGAAACATTTCGTAAAATTTAGCCTCTGTCTGTATATCTAACTTAAATATAGAGCAGTTTAAAATTATTCGTTGTTTAGTATATTTTTATCGTTAGAAATATAAGAAAAGCGGAAAAAATGGTCGTTGAAAAGCTCGTCTCTTGAATCGTCGCATTTTTTTGGTAGAAGACTCTGTGAGACATCACGTTATGACCACAGTAACAGAGGGACACAGCTTTATGTAACAGTGTGTGTGTGTGTGTATATTTGTCAGTCAAGTGACGTCACTCCCCAATATAAAAGTTGTCGCTTCTAGCGGGAGCTCGGATGTCACGCGTTTTGCTCTAATAATGTTTTATTGGCACGCTGTACTCACTAATGCGGACACGATGCTACTCGGAATTTCATTTGGCGTCACTTTTGGGATTAAACTCATTGTTTTTAGGTTTAATATACATTCTGAGTAGTCGATGTTACGAGTTGGCATTTTTCATTTAAATCGCAATTAAATACGGGCGATAAAATTTTGCTTCATCAACCCTTGCTTAGGAATTAATACTTATATTCTTACTAACCAGTCTCTGTGAATGAAAGGTTTCTCGTGAAATTAACTGATACTTGGGTTCTGAAGTGACCCGGCAATTAGATCAGAAGTTAAGTGTTCGTTTTATAAATGGTACATAACTTAATCTTTATAAAATGTTCTACTGGCATGGGAGTTCTATATGTCTACACCAAACATTCCGTCCGTCCCCTTCACGTGTCACAATAGTTTAAAAGGCGTCCATCAAATTAATATTCACCTGACAAGGATTAAATGAATAAACAATGTACATTGAATGATGTATTCAACAACGTTATCAATAGATTATTATTTTCATATTTTCTTCAATTTCCCAGTTATTATTGGGTAGGGTTGTGTTTGGAAATAAATCTTAAGATATTACGATTGAAGATAATATTTAAATGTTTTAGTTATTTTGAAATTTGTCCTTTAAGTTTTTCTCTCGAGTTTAAATATTATTTAAAATGTAAGTCACCCATTACCTATATAATTATAATATTATTATAATTAACAAACATGAATAAAATACAAACTAAAAGTAACTAATTAAAAATAAAACTAACTTATATACAACTATTCTAACCATTACCTTGAGTTTTGAATAAATCTTTATGCTTTAACACTTGCACGACTTAACACAATAACGTTGTTAAAAATGGAGTTAATCTTAAGCTGGGCCAGCCAGTAGCACCATACAATATTTCACCAAGTATTTTACTAAATATGTCCACACTCAATATGCGAATACAAATTTTGTTTTTGCGTCCGTACAGAGTCAAGTACATCAAACAGGACAGGTACATTGTTATCGTGCAAGTGAACGACAGCGTCCAACGGGAGGTTGAGTTCGATAAAGAGCTTGCACTTCCGCGCTCGATGCACTTTCATACATCGCCGACGATCACACGACTAACAATCAAAATTTATTCCCCGTGACAAAATGCTGGTTCAACAATTCAGCATTTTTCTCGGTGCACTTCACTCGAATGTGAATTCTGAGACATTGCTTTAAGGTATAGTTCAGGTCGCAGAGGTCGCAGTGGTGTGAGATGTAATTAGCAGGGACAGTGCGTGACGGCGACGACTGTGGAAAATGAGACGAGGGCGCAGACAGGGGTGTCCGGCGTCACGTGACACGTACACTTCCTTAACTAACGGACTGTTCGAATGTGTTTTGTCATGAAGATATCTCGGATTTAACCTAGGTTAAGATTCTTATTATCCTGAATTTTAGGAAGGGAACTTTTTAACGTACTTTATTATGATAAAGATTTTAGTACTTTTCCATGTTTGTCAGCATTTATAGTTTTCTGTTTTGATTATAATAGCCCATGGACAGTTCGTTGTCAGCCGCGGAGTGAACCGGTAGCCCCTGATAATAAGAAGAACTTCCCCGCGGGGAAGTTCAGAAAAATCTACTGACAACGAGTCTGAATCCGTACTAAGGTACGACTAGTGTCTAAATAAATAAGATTTTGAGCTGTGATTAATTTAATAGGTTTGGGAACCTATACGCGAAAGGATGGGACATGGGCGTGAACCTGTGATGCAACATCTTTCTGCGGGTGAAACCGTTCCGGAGAGTTACCAGTTATTATTAAACTTGTATAAGTACACAACGCACACCCCTAGCCTAGGCGAAGGTCTCGCGTTACTACATCATACCTAATCACACTGAGCTCATCGCTCACGTTTCGTTCTCGGATAAAGAAAGAGCGAAAAGTAGATTTATTTTTATCTCAGTGTTAGATTACCTGCGAGAAGCTGCGCGTGTGACGTACATCTTGTGCTTACAAAGTAAACGCACAGTAAAGTGTTATTATTGTTAAATACAGCCGATGCGTTCCCTTGTTCGGCACAAATTAGTTGGAAATAACTTTTAAACAAATTTGGTTTTAATTAGTTACAAGATCTGTATAAAGAGTTATGTCCACCTGAGTTAATTATTACGACGTGGTAATGTAATGTTCAAGACGACTAAAACTATCAGGATTATTTGTATCATATTCAAATGTGTAATATTTGAATGCATATGTTGACGAATAGCACGTTATGGTAACCGCATGACCGCAAACTACTGCCACCTCTAAAGTGAAATGTTTAGTTAAACAATTGTATTTCAGTGTTATATACTTGCATATGCATACAATTTTAGTAACTTTGTCATTCGTTTAAAGTAAACATAAGTCAAGATTTACTCGAGACAAGATTGGATGAATACCTAACTGAAATATCTAAGACAATACTTTAGCACTATTCTTCGCCCATGGTCCTAACACCTGCCACTATTTGTCTTTAATAAAATAAACAATGAATACAATCAGATTTAACGGTTTTGGATAAGAAATCTAAAACTTGGCACAAGCCCTAGATTATTTTTATCTGTTCATTAAAATCTAGCTACAAGTACCATACTGCCACCGTCGCAACTTATAATATATACATGGAACTCGTAAAAATCCCACAGACTATATCTCGTTGCAACATTGACGAGACCCACGACACACATAAGCGCGCACACAGGACAGCGCAATGAGCGTGAGATACCTGGAGTACACCCTTCACGGCGCCTCACGGCACTCTCTTCACGGTGCCGCGCCCTCTTCATTTATGTCACACCAATATCTTGAGTACATTTTGTGTTATAATTTGGTAATACATGAGATGGCTACAGTTTAAAATGCCTTAATATGTTCTTCACTATTATAAAAAATTGCAGGCGTTATAATAACAAACACAACCTCCGTTGCGTAAGTCGGTATAAGTCTCGGGGGTCGTGGGTTCGATCCCCCCGCCGGACAAGAAATCGTTATGTCACTTATAAAACTTCTTTTCTGTGTCTGGTTGCTTCACTACCCTCCGTTTCGGAAAGCACGCTAAGCCATTGTTCCCGATTGTTATAACCTTATCTATACGAATCGTCTACCAGGGAACGGGCAACAGCGTTTTCTTGTGGGTTACAACATAATACTGCGGTCACCAACCAGCCCGCCAAGCGTGGTGACTATGACAAAACCCTCCCATGGGAGGTGTCCATGTTCGGTGGACATTATACGGGCTGATGATAACAAACAGAAGAAAAACTTTCGTCCGCGATAAGTGTTTCCTATCGGTGTAGATCACTAGGGTTTATTTGACAGAAGAATTATGGAAGATGGACTCAGTGACATTAAAATATAATAGCGAGTGCAAGTGCGCTGTTGATTGGTTCAAGTTCTCCGTCGTACTAATAGTATATTCATAGACCAGTCCGCGGGCGCGCGCCGCTCAATATTATGTAAAGTGACAACTACCCGCCGATTGGCTTTTTATTCAATTCCCTGATATTGTGGACGATGGAAATTAAAAATGCTCTCTTCAGCGCCATCTGCATTATCGATCCTAAATTTAATAACGTCTGTGAGAGCTTTTATCGAAATAACTAATAGAAAAGTTGGTTGTTCGGCGGACGGGAGCTGTCGGGTGATCGGGTGGCGGCACCATATTAATACAGTTATTGTTCTTTAACAGCCAGCGATGTCGCACCTGATCCGTATCCGATATATCGTTTGCTTTATGAGAGAATATAAAATGCATTTTGAGTACTTGTGCTCCAATACATACGTATATCCGGCGATAAAGTTATTATTTTTATAGGTACTAAAAAACTTATTCCATAATTTGCCTGAGAATTATTTTTAAGTGTATATTAAATATATGTGGTATAATATGTTATATAAAGCCGAAGAGTTTATTTGTTTGTTGGCTTGAACGCGTTTATCACAGGAACTACTTGTCCGATTAGAAAAAATATTTCAGTGTAAGATAGCCCATTTATCGAGGAAGGCTATAGGCTATATTTAACTATGAAGTTACCACGGGAACGGGAGTTACGCGGGTGAAGCCGCGCGCGGAAGCTAGCGCTAGTATATGGTGTGTGCATATTAAATATGACAACATTTATGCTGCTACGGCTGATCCTGATAATGTTCATCACACGCGCCAAACTGCACCGGCAGCTGCAGTTTGGCGTCGCCTGACCACGGTGGTGCCATGGTCTACCACGCGACGCCCGCGAGGTGCGAGCTAATTTTGCTTGCTGTTATCGCGAAGGTGAAATAGTTATTGAACACGCTATGACTCGCAGTGATGCATTCCCCGTGGTCACACCAGAGGACTATTGCTACGAGGAACATCGTATGCATGTTAGTCACACCAGTGTACCCACCAGGAATACCAAATTTGAAGCATTCATCGTGGCGCAGCCAACAGAAGTAGCCCCTTTAGCCATTTGGCGCCCGCCGGCTATCAAGAATACGGTGTACACGGGAAATGCAAATTTACTGTATAACATAAACGTTGCTAAAATATCACAGACAAGAGTAAATTGTCGGTGTATAGAAACAAGAGATTCATCTCGATTTATGGCCGTCCGTAATCTGATTGCGTAACTTAAATATTAACAACGAGACTTGGTACGTTTGTAACTGTTTCTTTAATTAGCTTTGAAACTAATTGTTATCAACATTGAAATTCTCTTAATTGGCAAACAGTGACTTAAGTAAAGATGGCCTCGTTTGTGAACTGTAGATCAAGCAGGTCTCAGGCGAGGCGGCGCTCTCCACGTGTTGTTGAGTAAATTACATCATAAACACGAACGTTCAAACAAAGTGAGCGTTAATTACACAAAATTATGAAGAAACTTAATTAACATGTAAGAAAGTTCAAAGTGATACGTGCGCTTCACTATACAACTCAACACAAAGAGCTGCTCATCGTTTAACAGGATGACTGTAGACAATTATTTACTAGAAGTTCGCTTCATTTTTTCATGTAATGAATACTGCAACAATGTAGATATTTCTTTCGTGTTTTGGTAGACATTACCAAAACTTGAATGGTTTGTACCAAACATTTTATTGGAGAAGCTTCGCAATCTTTAAAAAAATGTAGGTTTTGAGTTTATTTTTTCTAAAAATTAAAAAGAAAATGAACTTAGGTACTAGTACACATTTTTTATTAAAGAATAAAAACGTATCAAAGAGAAACAAACAGCCTCCCATGCTGCACCCGACAACCTCCATAATTATTACTGTGTCGGACCGTCGCGTCGTCCGCCGGACCAATCTTCTGTCGCGATTATTTCCCGACGCACACACATCACGGATTACATTTGATTACATACAACTTGAAAATGGTAATTGCTTTTTCATTTACGTTTTGATCGCTACAAGGAATACCATGACACGGACCAATCGAAACTGAATTAGTATTAAGTGAACGCTTTTGTACTTTTGACTAAGCAAGCGCTTCAGCAAAGCGTGCACTTCAAGTTTGACTGTTCGCTTTGAGCGCAACACTCGCCGACTCACTGCGAGTGACAATCTCACTTCACTTTGCACTTCCAATTAAAGTGCTCAACAACATTATTTAGGAAAAACCAGACACGTTACTCGAGTTCTTTGCAAAAATACTGACGATTAAGTTAAGCGAAATTCATTTTGAAGGTTTCTGCCATCGACATTTGAATACATTGACGAGAAAACGTTCATGAGATATGAACATGGTAACATTTTTAAACACTTTACGAAGGACTTCACCGCATGCTAAGAGTGGATTGGTTGGTATCCACCATAAAAGAATTAAAGGCTTCTGAGATATAGTATCTTAGGTTTAGATGCAGGTTTGAATGATGCCGGTGATTTAAATTTATTAATCTCAGTTAGGAAATAGTAAAATTGTTTTTTCTGTTGTTTTAAAATCCTTAGAGTTTTGGTCGTGTAATGAAAAGCAACGCAATTTAGAGATGCCTCGCTATAATCTGAAGGTTTATTATTTACAAGATTTACACTGAAAATATGAAGCTCACGCAAATTTGGAGGAAATGAAAACGTCGCGGCGGCGGGAGTCGGCGCGGGTGTCGGGGCCGGGGTTATGGAAATTCTTGGCGAGATGAATTCCTTACAAGTTTGCTCACTCTCGGAAATCTCCGCCTTAACCGCTGCGGTGACGCCTTAATGGAAAAATAATTGAACCCGCGCGGCACAGGGAGGAGGTGAAAGTGAAAAATGTGCGACCCTGACAAAGAGTTGTTTGTGATATGAACACACGGGGCCAGCACAACGTCACACTGCGGTGTAAGCGCCGCGGGCATGATGGATGACACAACTCGCGCGGTATGTGTTACAGAATATGACGATGTTAACAAACGCAGATGATTAAGTTCACGGAATCTATCTGTATTTTTTATATTCTACTAATTTTATAAACTAGTTGTGCCCCGGGGTTTACCTGCGTTGGACTGCTACTCTACTCCAGTGGGTTATATCGTGATGTTTTGTAACCCATATTGTTAATCCAGCTTATAATTTTAGCTAAATCCGTTCAGTAGTTATTGTGTGAAAGAGTAACAAACACCCATACATACATCTATCAAATTAAATATTATTATTAGAAGGACGCGAAAGTTAGAATAGAGGTAGATGGATGGATAGATGTTTGTAACTGTTGTGAGTGTTCAAGCTCTGATGACGCACTAGGTCAGACTGTAATGTACAAAAATCCTGTTCAATAAATAAAGACAAAAAATGACAGAATGTAAAATAACTAAGATCGTATCATGTAAAATTTTTAATTTTTTTGATTACTTAACGGATAAGTTTACCGTGGTTGATCGGTTGGGTTCCATCGTAACGGAATTAGTTAAGGCATTAGGGTCTATACCTAAGATGCAGGTTCAACTCCTGCCGGTGGTCTAAATTTATCATTGGCGATTTTGAAATTTAATGTAAACATGTTTGCAGCTGAGTTGCTGGATTCCAACGGTAACCCAAAAGTCACAGGGAAACTTCAGCGTACCGATACTACTAGATACCTAGCCAATAATTACACAGCAGTCAACAATCTGCAGAAGGAAAGGTTTAACTAACACTCGTTTAAAATGACCGTAAAATTGAGCCGTTTATCTGCCATACGATTTACCATAAACCTTATCCAACCGATTTTAATAAAATATTACATCAATTTCAAAGGATGAAGAAATTTACAATTAGTTTTTGTCATCGATTAGCTCATATTCAACAGCAGTAATAACACCCATCCAATTAACACGTGCAAGTTCGATGAGAACATTTAAATATTTACTCTCTTGAATTATGAAGGTGCAAAGAAAAAAAAACATTGTTAGTAGTGTATCTCTGCGGCTCGCTCGCCACTACGCGTCGCGGTGGGCTGGCGCCCGCGGCCGCTGCATAATACAAGACGTGTTCATTCGCACAGCGGAGCGTCTTTTGAGGCGTTTCCAGGTCACGCGGCCATTGTGTTGGCCAAAGGATTTGCTCGTCTTTTTCGGAGAGCGCCACATCAAAGAGTCCGCGGCCAAACATTTGTGCTGGCGACCTCACAAACAGCAATCACAATAAGAACTGGGGCGCCCGAGCGCTGCGAATGAACCGCCCGCTTCGCGCTGACGACTTGTAATTACGATAATTTAAATGTCGCTGCTTTTGATGGACGACGCTCCGCGCGGCACAAAGAGTGTTGACGGTGTCCGCGGCATTATGATGCAGCAGTCACCACCGCGGTGTATTCTGTAGCTTAATAATGTTAACAAACGTTGTACTTCTGCGGATAAAACTACAATTTAATTAGAAATATGAATTGCCTCGCCCCAAGAACAGAGAAAAATATTGGTGCTAAATTTAAGCTGAGCTTGCAGTAGATTTCATATTTTACAATGTTGTATGTGTGTGTGTGTTTTAATATATCATCAGACACACAAGACAAAATACTTAACATGATATTATCTGCCGATGCATATAACAACGCTAAAATGTTAAATTCTTATGTCCGATGTTTTGAAATCAATAACAATACAGATAAAGTTCTCGTAGATGTGGGACGCAACATCAGCGGTAGCGTCGGAGAATATAAGTTAGTTCTGATAGAGAGCAGTTCAGTGAACTAGCGACTTGGTGTCACTAATAGCAGGCGAGTTACTGGCGAGTTGCAGCACTTGAACACTTCGCACTGTGACTCGCGCTATTTGTGGACAGAATGAGCACGAATAATTGTTTAGAAATATCAATTATTCATTAGAATTAGATGTTATTACACAGACTATATGTTGAATATTTTTAAAGGTTTCTTTAGAATCATTCAAATCTAAATATCAGTAAATGTGTGCAACAATGGTATTATCATAACTGTAACACGTCGCTCACTCCGATGGTCGGTACATTTAAATAATAACAATAAACAAACAAATATTTCCGAAAGACCTCCGTGACTCCGAGTTTAGGAGGTAGTGGGTTCGATCCCCAGCCAGACAAGATATCTTTCTGTGAGTTCTAAGATTTTCTATTGATTGGTTGAGTGACTACTCTCCGTGCTATGGACGTTGTACGGGCTGATGATAATGATAATGAAGATATTTAGGCAATATCTTACTAATTTTATAAACGCCAAAGTTAGTAAGAATGTATGTTTGTAAAGAGTACTTTCACGCAAAAATTGCTGAACGGAATTGGCTGAAAGTTTGCACAGGGATAGCTGGATTAATATAAAGGCTTCAAAACATCATGCTCCGACCCACTCGAACAGAGCCCCACGAGTAAAACCGTGGGGAGAGTTAGTCTTTTACCCCAGGTATCATATGAATAAACGTATTGAGTATTCAATATGTTTATCGATTGCAGAACCTTTCGTATTTTTTATAGAGGTTTATTCGTCTTTCTGTATGTAAATGTTAATTTCCGATGTGATTAAAACTATGAGAGAGTTTCCATTAGCGTCCGGGGCGGGTCGTGCAAGTGTGCGTCGTGTCGGTAACTCGATCAATATGCATTAGTTTAGTTGCGGCGAGCGCCGGGCGCCGGGCGCTGGGCCCTCGCGGTCGGCCCGCTCACAGACGTCTACTGATGCGTTATTAAAACGGCACTCACGAGTCGTGCTGGACTCTTGCACAACTTTAAATGTTCAAATATGTGAACATTTCTAAACTTTGAAACCTGATTCCATAATCCAAAAAGTATCAGTTTTGGAAACATTATAAACGCTAAAGTTAGTAAGAATGTATGGATGTACAGATGTATGTTTGTTACTCTTTCAGTATGTTTGTTACTACAGAACGGATTTGGGTGAAAGTTTTTCTTTGGATAGTTTATAAACTGGATTAACATAAAGGCTACATAACATCACGCTCCGACTCACTTGAGCAGAGTAACGCGGGTAAAACCGCGGGGCCCAGCTAGTATAGTCCTCCCAAATAATTGGTAGTACGATTAAAACACCAGCAACTTGCTGACTTCGGGCTGCTACTAAGGTTTTCTTAAGAGAATATTAGTCACAAGTGGCGGCATATTACTGCGAGACTAAAATGGCAGTCTTTCATACCACATGAATATTGATAGCATGAGGTCTAATATATTCGATGATTTGACATTTTTTATGATGACAGAGGACAAAAAGTTGTTATCATTATGCCGATCGACAACTATGTGAGTGACAGCGGGCCGTGCGTCCGTCCGTCCATTCATACGTCCGGCTCACTATCGATTGGTCACGGCACATTACCGAGTTGGTTCCGCAATAAATAAACTCTTCATGTATTATGGTATCGTTAATAGTGTTAATAAATTTCAAAATTGAGATGAATGAATTTACATCACCGGAAGGATTTGAACCTGCATTTGAGGTATATCCGCTAGGGGCTATACCTAATATGCAAGTTCGCAGGTGGTCGCATTTTATTCATCTCAATTTTGAAATTTAGTAATCGGTAAATATTTCTGCAAAGTATTCAAAATATTAAAAACTAACAGAGAGTTAGTTGTTCCCGCAGACATGAGTGGTCAATAAATTAGGTGTTACCTGTATTAATGCATTATTAATTATATTACTTAATATGTGTATTGAACGTTGCAATATGTAAGGAATGGAACATTTTGAAATTTGTATTAAATATTGTATACCTATATGAATAATGTAACTAATAATTGTGACGTATCACTTTGTGTATAATAAATGACCGTTTATCAGATCTGCAGTTGCGTTGATATTCAACCAATGTAGATGCCACGATGCTCACATGTTTTCAAAAATATATGTCTATCAAACTTTTAATATACTAATCTCGAATATTTATAATCAGATCAATATAATGTTATGAAGCACGTGTTCTTTCTGTACTAGTTTTGTAATAAATAATTTTAATCAAATGATGAACTCCTTATTAATACAACAAAACTCGTCGCGCTTCGCCCCGGTATTGCCAAGATTACACATTTGTTTCAAGAAAACTAGTAATATATCACCCTAGAGCAAGTTTTAACGTCGTAATGTTCCTCACGTCAGCTACAGGGTTCCGTACAGTTCCACACGGTTCCGTAGAGTTCCACACAAGCGCCTCGCGTCGGCAGGTGGGTGTTATTTTCCGAGCGATTTATCAAATAGCTCATCAACACCTCGTCTCGTCGCTGCAGGAATTTTAGCTTCCCGGCTATGACGCGGCTACATTATTTACTTTAGTTTCGGGATCAGCATTTTGCTGAAGAATATAAGATGTTCTTTATATTTTAAAATGCTTTACAAAACGTTGTTCAAAACATCCGTTTATTATGACATCGCATTTTTGAATCATCACAGTCCATTCTATATGGCCACAGGGATTTTAAATAAATGTTCTGAATAAATTCCCCAATTGTCCTACAGATAAGATTTAAAGATTTTTATCTTCTAGATATCTAATTGGGTCTTGAATAAATACTGCTTTACGGTTGATGAGCGCTATCAGAACTAAACTATGAACTTATACATTTGACATAATAGTAATATTAAAACAAAAAACATTAAATAATAATAATAATAATAATAAGATTTATTTTCTTACCACAATACAAATTACATTTACATACATAGTATAAAGAAAGCAATATATAACTGCAGCTTTACAATTATTATATTGTGGAAGACTGGTGCCTAAGCTAGACGTAAGGTCTGTAGTAAATGTAAGTAAATGATTTAATATTATGAAAGCTTTTCTTATAACTACGAAATAATCACTAGCATATCAGTATGGAATCCATAGTGATGACAATAAAACACAAAGTCCGTGCTATACGCCCTATATTTATGAACTGTTGTACCAACTTGCATTTATCTTTAGAACAAACCTTACATTTCTTAGCTAATTGCAACAAATTCACACTCGGAAGGATAACAAGACTTATTTAAATTGATTGAATACAATGAATAAATAAAAATAGTTGATATTACTACGACTATGTACTGTGTAGCGGCATAGCTACGGCGTAGCGCGCGTGCTACGAGTATTGGCTACGTCATACTACACTTTGTATGTACCTACGGACTTCTCTGAAGTAGGTTATCTTACAATGTCTATTGTGAAAAGGTGAGGTTTCCAATGAACATACTAAGAAATAAATTTTGTACTCTCAAGAGCTTTTAGGTTAAATCTAAACATTCTTATTAAATCTACACTAATATTATAAAGAGGAAAGATTTGTACCTATTTTTGTATGTTTGTATGTTTGTAATGAATAGGCTCAAAAAGTACTGGGCCGATTTAAAAAATTCTTTCACCAATAGAATGCTACATTTTTCCAATTTGACATAGGCTACATTTCATTTTGAAAAAAATTAGGGATCCTTGGTAAAATTTGAACAATGTAACCGAAGGTGTAGAAAAATGAGTCTTAAAATGTCTTTCGTCGAATGCGCTGCCGAAACTATTAGCGATAGAACAAAATAATGTACAACAGTATTGAAGAACATCATAATATCTACAAAAAACTCCGCGGTAGCATATGTCCAACTATTGTAGTTATGTCACTACAACAACTTTTTTCATTTTAAACATTAATGAAAATGCTAACCAAATTCAAACCATGCTATTTATGTGTTTATATTAATCCTTATCCAAATAAATTATTTTATGGTCAAGACCATTTAACTACCTATAAAATAGTTTTTAAGTTATTTAAATTGGACTTTCCATTCAAAAGATATTACAAATTAAAAAATTCAAACAGTAAACAAAACCGCCATAGCGCCGTGGCCGTTGTTTGCGATGCAGTCTAAAAAGCGCGCCGGGCATCGCGGCGGGCGGGGTGGAGGGGGCACTGATCTATATATATAAAAATCAATTGCTGTTCGTTAGTCTCGCTAAAACTCGCGAATGGCTGGACCGATTTTGATGAAATTTGGCAGTAATCGTCGCTTTAACACAGGGAAGGTTTAAACGCAAAGACAAAAAGGGTAGGTAGGGGTTAAGTAGGTGTAATGATAGGTGTACGGTAGGGATAGGGTAGGGGTAGGAGTAGGGTAGGGGTAGGGGTAGGGTAGGGGTAGGGGTAGGGTAGGGTAGGGTAGAGGTAGGGTAGGGGTAGGGGTAGAGGTAGGGTAGGCGTAGGAGTAGGGTAGGGGTAGGGGTAGGGTAGGGTAGGGGTAGGGTAGGGTAGGGTAGAGGTAGGGGTAGGGTAGGGGTAGGGGTAGGGTAGGGGTAGGGGTAGGGGTAGGGTATGGGTAGGGTAGGGTAGGGGTAGGGTACGGGTAGGATAAGGGTAGGGCATAAAAGTCCACCCGTGCGAAGCCGGGGCGGGCCGCTAGTATAACATAAATTTACATATTGGGAAAAATTAAGTTAAGATTAAGTGCTTTATACATGTATTGAATAAATTAATAAGTTAACATTAAACCGTGCGTTGTCAAAATCATCAAATATTTGTACAACAATGTATAGGATTGAGTCGTCATTTCTCGTCGGAGTGACATCGTCAGCAAGCGGCCGCGGCTCAAGTGTTCACATTGAGGTCATTCACTGTGAGCTGTGAGTGTTCCTTCGGCGCCATTGTTGGGTAAAAGCCTCCGCGGTTACTTTGTCTTGTACTAAGAGTAAAGAAGGAGCTTCCAAAGTATATGTCATCCTTTTAACAGAAGATAGTGTCAGTATAGTTTGTATTATATTGCGTTGCCGGAGAAATTAATGTGAAAAAATAAATTTATGTATCTTTAGAATTAAATCGTCCCCTAATACTTGCTGCACGTTCCGCGATAGTATCTATGTAATAATAATTGAATATAAAAAATGTTGGATAAAAACTATAATTATGAAGAAATTTCTTTACTAACATAATTACTACACTTGATACTATTAGCTAATTACGTAAAGCTTAAGTCAAATGGTCCGACTACCGGTAGCGACTGAATAAGTAAATTGATTTGGATCTTACAACTCCTTACGGTGAAAGAACAGCGGTTTTATAAAGAATATGTTTTAATGGGATATTATCTAATGTTTAAACGAGTGTATATACCGACAGACACTTCCGCGTTTCACGCGCAAATAGGGTTTCCTTGTGACATGTTTTGATATTTTGGAGTAGTAAACGCCATTTGGCTCGGGCGAATAAATTTACTTTTGTTGTTATAAAAGGCTTGTGTATATAAGGTTTATACTTATACATTATTATTATATACGTATTTATATACATAAAAGCTCGCTTAAAACATAAAAGCTCAAGAGTTTGTTTATTTCAATACTTCTTTCAGTATTCATCATCATCATGCAATAAACGAATTGAATTGAATCATTTTAGCAGTAGGACGTCCACTGCTGGACATAGGCCTCCCTCATAGATCTCCAGTTATTGCGGTTAGAAGCGGCCTGCATCCACCGTGATCACGAGGACTTAACCAGATCATCCGTCCATCTAGTAGGTGGACGTCCTGCGCTACGCTTGCCGATCGGCGGTCTCCATTCGAGAACGTTTCGGCCCCAACGGCCATCCGTTCTCCGTGCTATATGGCGTGCCCATTGCCACTTCAACGAACTAATCCGTATCAGATATTTTATTTTTCGAGGAAGGCTATATTTTTGTTTGTAGTTCTCCCGAGAACTGGATCTACGCAATAGCGCGCGGGAATCTGGTAAACATTTGAATTCATTGAATGCTGTATATTGCTGTAACAGTTGTTTGAATGACCTGCATCTGTTGTTAAAAGTTGAGTATTGTAAGTCACAATAATAAAGTCCATGTCATATAAGAAAAAAATAATGACTATGAATGAAAAGAAATTTAAAGTTAAAAATATTCATTGTATCGCGCCACGTCCACGTCTCTCTTCAGCGGTCGTTTATGAAAAATGAACAAGTAGCGATGAGATAAATAAGTGATTACAGGAACTTGCGAGCGCCTCGCGCTTGTATAATTGATGTCGGGGGCTTTCTGACGCAGCCACAGCGGCGGGGACACCACAGAGAGGAAATTATAGAAACTGCATCAAAGTCAACGTGTACTTTACTGAGAAAATCAATCGATCCGTTAACTTCCACAGCTGAACATAAGGCATGGAGGGTTCTAAGAAATTAGATTTAGGTGTGGTAAACCAAAGATACAGGCATACAGAGACCAACTCGAGACTCTTGACTTGATCTGCAAACTGAAATTAAAGTGGAAAAAATAAGAAGCATTTTAATTTTTTAAATATTTTTATTCATATGATCTTGAAACGTGAAGCCCTCTCAGAAAGATGCTGCTATATTTTCTATTTAAATTAATTTATGTATTTTAATAAATAAAGTAGTTTGTCGTATTCCAACGATGTAGAACAACTATTAATCCTGTGTCCTTTTAGCATTCCGTACCCAAAAGGCAAAAACGCGTCCATCCATCCATCCGTGTGTCACCAGGTTGTATTTCATGAACTGTGGTAACCAGACAGTTCAAATTTTCCTAGGTGATGTATGTCTCCTATTTCCTTATTTATACACGAAGTATAATGGCAACAGAAATAAGGAAATAGGAAATAAGGTGAGAGGATAAAGGCAAAAACGTAAAATGTATGGGACATTGAACGTTGCGCCTTTTTTACAATCATTGAATAGATGCAAGCGATAGTACGACTCGCTCTTGTTTAAAATTCAAATTTTGAGCGGCCATAGTCGGACTTGTGATCTTTCCCCACCCATTGCACTAAACAATACTAGTAGACAGCAAAACTCTCATAGAAATCTTTAAAAAAAATATCAAAAATAGTATCAAAACTTTTAAAAAGTCATCAATATCCACTAATAATATAATATACACACCAATTTAGAATTCAAACCATTTTTTTTGTTTTGTCTTCTATTTTCCTCTTAGTTGAATGGAAATGAGTCTGGCGTTACGTTGGCCTTGGGCCAAGTAGTCTCTTTCCAGGCGAGACAAGATAAAGAAATCACAAGACGAACAGAAAACGGCTTGGAAGAGCTACTGGTCCTTGAATTATTTAAGGGTGAGCTGCCTATGGCATTGAAACGCAGGCTCATGGACATGTATTCTTCCCGTCTTAACTTATGGTGCACAAACTTGGTCGTTGACTAACATCCAGAAGTCCAAACTCAAGGTCTGCCAACGAGCAATGGAGCGCAGTATACTAGAAACACAATACTGCGCTCCAAAACAAAGATAGCTGACGTAGCTCAAAAAGCTGCCCAACTTAAATGGGACTGGGCAGGACATGTCTGCCGCATGCCGTATAAACTGTGGGCCCAAATAGCACAGAATTGGTGCCCTGTGCCAGCGAGGCGGGGTCGCGGCAGATCACGTAGGAGATGGCGGGACGAACTGGATACGTTCCTACAAAACTGGAAGGAGGACGCGCAGGCTCGCGAACGATGGAAGGAGTGGAGGGAGGCCTTTGCCCAGGAGTGGGACAGTAAAGGCTAGGAAAAAAAAAACTGTAATCTTAAATGCTCCCCAATAAGCTCTGCAGTTAGTTCGATGAGGAGCGCGGTACAGTCGGCGACGGTGTTGAGTTGTCTGGCGTTGTTTATTCATGCGGATCGGCGCAACGCTATTAATAAGTCATAAATCACTTTCACTTCTTAGCTCGACTGTCCCAGCGATTGTATATGGTGTAGGTATAACCAACGCAAACAGATGTTTAGTCTTAAGACCTAACATCTTTAAGATTTGATGCATGTATATTTCTGTAAAATTGGCATAATTCAGTAGTAGGTCTAGTTTGTCAAGACGCAGAACGCCTATCATTAGCGTCCAGTAAGTTGTTGTCACTCGAAAAATTTTGTAGCCGATTATTTATGTTTGTACACATTAACGAATATTATCGTATAAAAACTCATATATTTTCTAGTAACAATTTCGTTGTTTGTTCATATCTGGCATCGAACATGTTACCGCTAATTTTGTGCAATTAATTATTATCTTAAATTGATTTTATTGTAATATTTTTTCCTAATCTCTTATTCTGTATCATTAAAGAAAGTTAAAAACATACAATGGTTGCAAGTGCACACGTGCTTTACAACGTCCCGTCATTATTTTATAACGACTGTGTAATTATTTCTCGCGTTATTGTGAAACAATAATGTCTCCCCGCGCCGGAGCGGAGCGGAGCGAGGGTACTCATTAATGACTCATTTGTAGGACGAAGTGCCTCCCCACAGTCCCACGTACCGCGCCGAGAAACAATTATATTGTTATTTTTTCCTTTAGTCATTCACTTCTATTATGGTCGGCGCTTTGCTTTGGCCTACATTTCAATATTTTTTTACTTTAACGAGTCTTTGTAAAATATCCAAAGGAAAGTGTGGGGCTTCATTGAGTCCAATCAACCGTACTCGTGAGCCCATTGTGATAATTATATCTTATTATTATCAAAATTTATTCGACATATTTTTTTTTTACTTTGATGATTATATTTATACTTTCGTTTGAGTAAAACGTAAATGAAAAATAGAATCTCAACAAAATTAAAAGCCGGGCGGGACATTTTTCAGAGCTGAAATAAAAAGCTCTCAAAAATGTCTGAAATAATTGGCTGTAAGACTGCTGTACGTGCGTCATAAAGTTTCTGTGGTCAGTTAGCAAAAGGCTCCACGAGAGGAGGAGCTAGTAGCAGAAGTTAAATATAAACTAGGAAACGTTTCATTACGACGCAACACCGAGTTCTCCCAACAATCAGTAATTACAGTAACTGGTCGCAGTCTGTCGGAGCCGCCGCGACTGCACTCAGGAGCCACATTTTGTTGTACTCAATTATCGCGCTTTACTCCACGGCAGATGAAATCCTCCGACACGAGGAACTAACAGTTATTCGCAACCTTAGGAGCGTTGTGTTACTGAACTACTGATTGTGTGCCAAATAAATACTGAGTCGAACGTTGAATATCCGACACAAACCGACCTTTGCTTTGTTTACTACACTTTGGCCCTGACCAATGAAGTGTACAAGTCTGTTTCGTTATATAGTTAAAGTAAGCCAAATGCAGTCTAAGGACCCGTATCCCTCTTGTTGATGAGCTGATTTAATTTTAATTAAGTACCTTGTCAAATGCTTTAAACCTGTGCTTAAAAGAAACAGACTGATGAATTTAACGAAATGAATGGACAAACTCTTGAAATTGTGTGACGGAGTATATTGTATGTAAATACTAGCCGTGCCCGCGACTTCGTCCGCGTGCAATAGTGACTTTGAGTAGCAGTTTTAATTATTTTAATGAGACCCTTTTCGTTTCAAAAAGTAGTATCTATGACCTTTCTCAGGTTCTACACTATTTGTGTACCAAATTTTATTAAAATCGGTTCAGTACTTTTGCCGTGAATGGCCGACAGACAGACATACAGACGGACAGAGCTACTTTCGTATATTATTAAGAATAGTAAGGATTGTATTTGCACGTGCACTCATTAAAAATTAAAAAATGTATTCGTAATAATCCCGGTGGTTTAGTTAATGTATGACAAAGTAAACCATGCGCGTGCTGGCGGCAGGTCGAGTCGGTCAGTGGAGTGCAAACTACGCATTAGTATGTAAATAAGCATATTGCATGGTAATGAAGCGCCGCTGTAATCAGTCGCCGGCGGGTGAACTAACTGTGTTCAGTCGCCTTTAGTGCACAAACACTAAATCCGTTGGATACACTAATACGCCGGGGAAGACAATTATCATTTTAGTTCACGTTTCAAGTGCATTGGGAATTAGGACATGTAGTTACGTGTCGTCCATTGAATCTGTGAATGAGTTGCGTTGTGTTATCCCCAGGGAATAATTTTCTAATATTATGAAGTTAAAAAAATCGAGTCCTCGAAAGTGTATACAAGCGACTATGTATTTGAATAGTGACAAAAACTGGAAGGTTTAATTAGGCATAAACATCACGACTGAATATTTTTAGAGGCTCCAACAGTGTTAAACTGAAGGAGCGCTTTTAATACATAATAGCATCTAAAAGTTATTCCACCTAAACATACAGCTATTGTCGCGCGACACAAATGACGTGTTGCGACACTTGCGACCCGACGAGTTAGTATGAGCGTCACGTCGCGTCGCACCGCACAACAAACACGGCGCGACGTGGTCACCAGCCGCGGTCGGAGCGTACTACGAGTACGTGACGAGGCGTGGAGTGGCAGCGCGCAGCATCGCATGGGATAACAATGTTGGAGAGAGGTCTATTATGTAATGATACGGGGCTATTACAGGTATACTGTTTGCGGTGGGCGGGTGATTCAAAATTAAAGCAAATTTATGAGATATACTTTGACACGTCCAGGGTGCAGAGGCGATATCTCACGGTCTTTGTAATGTTAAAACAAGAATTCCGTGCGCGGTTTCACCCGCGTAGCTCCCGTTCCCGTAGGAACTTCATAAATTAATATAGCCTTCTTCAATAAAGGGGCTATTTCACACTCAAAGACTTTTTCTAATTGGACCAGTAGTTCATGAGAATAGCGCGATCAAGCCAACAAAGCACCTCTTAAGCTTTATATATAAGTGTAGATATGTGTAGGGTGTGTTATACGGCTACTGCCGATCGTCGACATAGCTTTTACATAGCCACGTAGTAGGTAAGTTTTCACCTAAGATATTTATATTGTTCGTCGGCGGGAGCACAAGATTGATTCCCCGGCGGCGCGCGTCCATCACTCGCGCCGGGCGACGCTCCCGCCCTTTGTCACTGCCGCCATTGTACACATTCCGACGATTTGCTCAGCATCTGGAGCATACGGAGCTGGGATACATCTTATTACTACATTCCATCTGTAGTAATAAGATGTATTCCTAGTTTGTACGGTTATTATCTAGCCGATAATCTAGCCTTTTATTCCGGATTCCGAACATTACATTGTGTGACAATGTAGTATTCGGAATCCGGAATACACACATGTACTTTTTACTTTTTTGAAATATTATATGATGCCTCCTCTAACTCTTTCCACTGAACTTTTTCAGCTGCAAGCTATATCCAAATTCCAATATAGTTCTAGGGTCAGACCAATGTCATCTTGTCATCTCACTATGGGGTGACTTTGTTTTCTTGTGCCATCATTGGGTTATTTGGTTGCTCCATTTATTGAACTAGCAGCGTAACATATGACTCGCCCTTCCAGCTAAGTTAGTAATACGTGAGGGTGTGTCGGCCTTGTCTGCCCTTCCTAACTATGGATTTCTTTCTTTTTCTCGGAACTTTATTTTCAACTAGGTCAACAAATACAATGGGTCTCTAAAGAAATTAAATAGACAATGTGCATCACCTGCATGCAGGACGCAGATGTTTAACGTTTTTTCTTGCGGAAGATCACAAGGTCTCGGAATGACCTTCCTACCTACTGGAATTAAGGAGTATAAACAAATGTGTTATATAATGTACGTTGGGTTGCGTTTGTCCACAGGCTACGTCATGAGGCCTCGGGGAACCGCGTTTATCTGTAAAACGTCTGCACCGAGAGCGCACTCTTGGGAAATCTTTGCGCTGTGCCTGTATACCTAAGTTCGTTTATAAAACAAAGACAAGTCCGCCACTACCAAGAGTCACATACAACATCTTCAAGACTAACGCTTACATATTTACGGAAATGGTACATACATTTCCCTCAATATATAAATTCTAAAAAAGTTTCATATATTAGGTTTTAGGATATCCTAAACTACATACACATAAACCCTTCTCTCTTGAATCACTTTATCTATTAAAAAAAACCGCATCATAATCCGTTGCATAGTTTTAAAGATCCTCGTATACATAGGGACAAACATCGGGAAACTAATTTGTTTTGCACTATGTAGTGATAAAATCAGTGTCAGGACAAATTATTTAATAATATTTCCTCATTACACACATTACATAACTAAATCACGCCATCTTGAATATATATGAAATAATCAATGTATCGTCGAAGAATATGGTTTTGGAATATGATCTGTTGAAGGAATTAGTATTCAATCGCTATTTGTGTCAGTTCATGAAACATATTCAAATTCATATTCGCTCGAATACGAGCAAGTATTAGATAGTTAACTGTGATTGCGAACCTCAAACGACGGTATTGATGCGACTACTCCACTCCGCAGGCTCCAGTGGAGCGGAGGCGGCACACGAGCCCCCGCCGGGCCCGCCCGCCGCATGTTTATTACCTCGAGAGCCTGTCGCTCTAAGATTTTGTCAGACCTCAGACATTCCTTCTCTTTGACTATCATTGATCTCAGGAGCCTTTGAAGACTGAACAAACGTCATGTCATCAACAAATAGTTGGTAAAGTGAGTTTAAATACATCACAAAGACGAGAACGACGAATGTTAAGCAACATGAATATCATCTTGTTTCAAAACAAATTGTACTCTTTTCATATATGTAAATATGTCGCATAAAACTTAAGAAACACAAAATGTCTTATACTAATATATAAAGCTGAAAAGTTTGTCTGTTTGCTTGACTTGATCTCAGGAACTACGGGTCCGATTTGAAAAATGTCCATTAATTGAGAAAGGCTATTTTAGTATGGAGTTCCCAAGATAACGGGCATCAAGTGTATGAAACTGCGCGTGGGAAGTTAGTCAAATATAAAATACTCGAAAATTAATTACCTCTTACATGATTGAGTCACGCCTGCAGTTCATTGCTGTGCCGCCTTGTGGCGAGAAAGTTGGGTAGAATAATATCGGGTCATTCGTCTGGATATACCAAGCACCAAAAGTCTTTCAGATAATAGCTATGTTTGTATTTATGTATGTAATTTAGATTACAAACAGACAGTAGGTTTGCCTCTTTATCAATTAGGTCGTAATGTAATCGAGCCACCAATCTTTGCCTACATAAGCCATATACCAACATAAGCCTTTTTTGTAGCGCAGTACAATAAGTAAGCGTGGTAAGTGACACGTGATTGTAAGTTCTGACACGTGGAACATTGTCGCGGAGAACTTAAGATATTGTGTCAACTCGTGCGTGCCGAACTACCGCCAGCCGACACGCTGACACACAACACCACAAACAACAACTAAACACAATAGATTCAACTGAAACGGAACATTTCGTAGCCCCAGTGACACCAGTGTGTTCCATTTTCGCGGAATTTTGTGTAAATGTAGCTTTGTTTCATCATAACATTGGTAATTGATAAAGCGGTTAATTCGCAGTCACCTGTAAATCTATACAAATAAATAAAATTGAAGTGCCTGTTTGTTACGGAAAACTAGCCCGCCCCGGCTACGCACGGGTAGGCTTTCTAATGGTGAAAGAATTATCAAAATCCGTTCAGTAGTTTTTGAGTCTATAAGGAACATACGTATGTTAGACTCAAAAACTACTGAACAACAATACTGAAATACTTTCTCTTTTATAGTTATAGATTATCAGGATTTGACTAAATTCATATGAATGTAATAACATAAACACATATTTTTTTGGTCTGTCTGTGTTTGTTGCGGCTAGTCTCAAATAATTTACAAGATGATTATTTTGTCTGTCTGTTTGTGTGTCCGTGTAATCCGACTAACTTCGAAAACGGTAGTATTTTGCCTTTAAAGATACTCATAATCAATCAGTATTTGTCGGTTTAGTGCGAACTGTGTGATAGTTTGACATGCCACGCGGCAGGTCGTGTGTGACCCCATACGTTATAGTGTGTTGCCTATTGTTCATTGTTCAGTAGTACAGCTGCGGAGTTCGTAGATCGCTCAATCAGTGCGTTTGTTTGTGGACACCGCGGCATATGTTATGACAGGAGCACTACACAGTGACGTGGCTTTGTTCTGACAGTACAGTGGAGGAATAAATGATTGTTCACTGTACCAATGTCACCCTGGTCAGTCTGTGTGCTGGTTGTACCGGGTTGGGAGTAAGGCTCTAGATAGGCGACTAGAAGCTCGGGATTCGATTTTACTGTTTGTCTGAAGAATTTCTTTATTAGTTTGCTTTAACTCGCTAATCTCAGGAACTACGGATCCGATTTGAAAACATCCTTCTGAGTTAGATGGCCGATTAATCGAAGAATAGGCTATATTTACTGATTCAATTATTTTGGAAACGGGAGTTACGAGGGTAAAACCTCGCGGTAGGCAGCACGATGCATAATATCAGTGGCTGCATACGATGTAATCAGGTTATATTTATCAAAAAATATACTTCATGTTTTCGGCAGTAACGTCTATTAAATTTTCAATCAATTATTTGTTTACTCGGCGAGAAATGAAAGGAGGATGAATCGGCGAAACATCGTGCGAATCAAAGTGCTCCCTTACAACTCTCAAGGTCTAAATTTCCCGCCCTTGAGCCAATACCAGGAAGGTTATAAGCCTCAATTTATTAAAATGCACAGATTTTTCCTCCATTATATTCCCTCGTTTTTATATTATTCATGTTATTTAGTTTAACGTACAAAGGTGAAGTTAATCTACATCAAAAATGTCATCTAGCGAGCTATCTCTGAAGCGTAATTTAGTGCAGTCTTGAGAGCGGAAGACATCAGTCACGAGCGCCGCGCACCTGCAGGTTAAACATAAGACACAAAAATCTAGCAAAAACAACATCCAGTGCATTATATAAAGCTCACAGCAAAATCATATGCAAAATTTGTGTGCTCTCGATTATAAAAATCATATGCAGAAACATAAAATCAATGTGTAGGTTTATTATTATCTTTCGCCCGCGCGGTTGTCTATTATCGCGACCAAAAGTACATGTTGCCCTCATGGTTCGAAGTATCTCAATGCCAAATTATCCTTTTCGCAGCGCATGCGAATTAAGGTTACTTTTTTTTAGGTATTTTTTTTACGCAATTTTTTTTAAATATAATATAACCTGTCATTCGGGGATAGTTTGGCTTCCCAAGGGTGAAAGAATTTTTCAAATCGGTCAAGTAGTTCCTGTAGTTCAGTACAATCAAACAAACACTCAAATCTCTCGTCTTTATTATATTAGTATAGATTTTCTAAAAAGTAAAATTAGCAAAATCACAAACTTGATTTTTGTTGTGATCAGAAGTATATAGGGGGGAGTATAATTGGTGGGGTACCCAGGATGGCAGTATTGCTGCCTATCCTTGCACCCCACCAATTATTGGCACAGCTTCGTTAAATGTAAAAAAACAAGAAATCCCAACCATCAACTTTATCTACAAAATCTATAGATTTATCTAAGGTTATTCTTTTTAAAATGGCAACACTTGAACCAATATTAGGTCAAATGTATAAAATCGGAGAAAATTGTTTTTTTTTTTAATTGTACAATTAATAATAATTAAAAAAAAATAGATTTATTCACATAAAGGTTTACAAAACTTTGTATGAATTCCCTGAACCCTGTGGTAGGTAAAACCTGTGTTACAGAGATCAGTGTCTTCACCCATACTCACATATTAATGTGCTTTAGAAGGTGTTACATTTATTTTTATACATTTCTATACACCTTTATCATGAAGGAAAGTAAGATAACAATTTTATACAAGAAAAAATACAAAAGAAAAAGAAACAAAATACAAGCATGTGTCTGTTGAGTGTATTTTTCTACATAATTAATGCTTTCGAACAAAATAACTTGAAAAAATATTCATATTGTTACTTTTTACTATTCTCTTCTCTTAAAAAGGCGTATAATTTTCACAAACAATATTTCTTTTACCGAATTTGCTTAGAGTGCCAATAATTAGAAGTTTTTCCTTAATTGCTTGGCTTTAACTGTTTTGGTTACTATAAAAATCCTTCTACAAATCAGTTTGGTTGGTTTTATTAGAATAAAGTGATTGCAATATTGTCGTCCCTGTGAAACTATCTACTCGCACATAAAACAAAATGCTCCAATACGCTTGGTAGTCACGCTCCGGGCGCCGGCTTATACAAGAAATCGGATCAGTCCGTCGCTTCCTGATTCCACGTACTGAGTCGAAGCAAACAAAAGCGTCCATATTTTTGTCACCGACGAGCGTGAATAAGCGGGGATCACCGGACGCATACAAATTCGCCCCGGACAGCCGGACAAATACGCCGGACGTGCGCCGCATGTCAACACAACTACGTAATCAATGAATGCTTTTATTAACGCCAATAATGAGTTGAGTCGGTCCGTCCCGCGCCGGCCATTACTCACTGTGTCCTTATCTTTTAATAATTGGCTTGTTTGTCACGATAATCGGGTCCAGCAGTTCTGTAGAACTGCGTACGTGTCTCGATCGATTTATTGTTATAGAGTTCATATAATACATTCAATAACATTCAGGTAAAACTGTTGCGTTATATATTGGCTAAAGATATACATAGTATTAAAGTGAAGTGAAACTTCAAGAAAACTTAAATTATAATATCGTGCTCAAGTGTATTAGTTTTTCGTTTATTTATGGAGAAGAAGAGAAACTTAAAATATACCCAGGTGTTGAGCTGTATTGTTATACAGAAGTTAGTTAAGCCAAGTGAATGTTTTCTACAATATACATATAATATACTTCCGGCAGTCTAACGTTGCATACGTTAATTGATTGGTACAATACCAGTGTGGGTCACATCGACGCCTGTTTAACCCCCGTAAGCCAGAAGGGTGTGGAATGTAATATCCTCCAGCGCCAAGTTGGAGACATAAAGAACGAGTGGGATACCTCAGACATTTACTTAATACACAAGGTAATTGAAAAGCACCACGGATGTTATTAATTGATTTAAACTTTAGCACACAAAGGTGGACTAAATGCTGAAGGCTGCCAAATCTGCCAGTCGATTTTAGGTACTTTGCAACAAGTCGAATATAAGTATTTTTTATGTGAACTGTTTGTGTTGTGTGATGTTTGTTTCTGGCAGTAGGAATGTCAAAGCGGGTGGCCACAGAGCCGGTAGACGCACGTGCTTTATTCATCGGTTCACTCGACACTCCTAACGATAATTACAATGACCTCCACTAGTATCAAACCAACATAGAATGTCCAATAGAGCATATTGATAAACAAGTTTATCTGCGTAAATATTCCTTAATCAATGAGATTAGAAATAATTTTAACAACATGGTAATACAGCAGTTGAACCGCTGTCATCAGTTTTTAATCTTAAGATTGAATGCGGGCGTCGCAAGCGCCGATCATCCAGCCCAGTCACCTGCTACCCCCACCTTCGTCTGCATGTGGTCAAAATGGTGGTCCCTTTTTGACCAATCCATGGCTACTTAGTTATATGCTCTATACGTTTCCGACGAGCGTTAACAATCAAAATTAAATTTGAAGGTTTTTTAATCTCAACGAGCGTTTAATAATATTTGTCAAAGTTCGTTTTTTTTTATTTTAACTAGTATTAATCGTTCCGTTTTCGCTCGTATAATTAATCAGTGAATTATCTCGGCACTAGCTACTAGTAGTTCAGCCTTTGTGCTCTCTCGCTGGTAAGTAATTAATTATGACGCCCTCCACACGGGTACCACGTAACCATTTCTCTATTCATTGAGCTCAGAAACCTTCCTTCTCTTTGAATTTCAACACGAATAGATAATACAAGTTTTAATAGAACAGTTACTTTCAATGAGAATTTCTCAATATATTCTTAGTTTATCTTTAAAATTTGTTACTTTATAAATTTAGGCTTACCATGATTGAGCAATGTAAGCCACATTCATCATTCTCAACCCGTAGAACAAGGGCCTCCTCTCGAGGAAATGTTTTGCCATAGTTTGGTGACTATGGAAAAACTGCTTGGCAGGCGGGTTGGTTTCCGCAGTATTATGACTTAATACACAGGAAAACGCTAAAGCTCGTTCCTTGGTATACACTTGTTATAATATTCGGGACCAACGGCTTAACGTGCTTTTTTGAGGCACGGAGGATAGCACTCAACCAAGCAGACCCGGAAAGAAATCTAAAAAATTACACAAAACACATCGAACCCACGTCTGTCATTTTGGCACATTGATCGTGTACAATCTATCGGCAGCACGTGACATCTATCATTCATACCCAGTATTGCGATGCATCGTGTCGATACCGTTGCTTCACATTCTGCTTCACGATGTTGCCCATGGCTTCTTTCGCGTAGATTTCCTCCCGCGGTACTCTGTCCCAGTGGGTCGGAGCATGATTTTTTGTAATTTATATGTTAATCCGGCTTATAACCTATTCCCGTACAAACTTTCAGCCAAATCTGCTCAGTATTTTAAGAATGTATGCATACCTATATGTGTGATACTCTAATCAAACATATAGGTATGCATACATTCTTACAAACATTCGCGTTTATAATATACTGGCGACCCGCCCCGGCTTCGCGCGGGTGCAATGCTGATGTATTATACATATAAATCTTCCTCTTGAATCACTCTACCTATTAAAAATATCGGCATCAAAATCCGTTGCATTATTAAAGATCCAAGCATACATAAGTACAGACAGGCAGTGGGAAGCGACTTTGTTTTATACTATGTAATGAAGAAGGATTCCCTTTCTATGTAAATCCAATCCCGCACTATATTCCGTGCGGTACAGATCCATTGTATCTATTCGTGGTTTACTCAAATAGGTATCCAGAGTAAGAATCAAACTCACAACACCATGTCTAAGAAGCAAGTGCCTCGTCGCTAAATCTCCAGTGCATACCAAATAGCTAACTGAATTCCCAATACTAGACGAGAGCGCATCGCAACCTTATTGCATTAAGTGTGGTGTTGTCTGTGCGCCATCGGCGTGCCTGACAATTGTTCCGAGGGGGGCAATAAGCGCAATAAGCCGTGTCCGTGTCGTGTCGTGTGGGCGCCGCGAGAACTCAATCGATACTAGTAGTTACGTTGTTGTTATGATACATATATACAGCAGTACGTACTTCCTGCAGAGACAGTCATCAGTGCAGTTGATATACTTGGGTGACATTTACTACTTAAATGATTAAGATTAGCACTAATAATTGCATTCAATTACATACATTTGTACTTGTTAATAATATTAACAAGTACAAATGTAATATTATGTTTAAATTTATTTCAGGTGTCCTAGAAGTCTGTCAGTCTTGTGTTAATAAATAAGTTCTTAATTGTGTTAATAAATAACTATTTGCTATATTTATTTTCAAAGTTTTATATAAATAACACAAGTATAAAGTTTCTTTCGAGCTTTCATAACAACACAAAAATTTCATGATTTATTTTGTGAGAGTCCCCCCTCCCTTGTTGTCTTCACATGTTTTTCAATTTTAAGTTAAGGCGGCAGTTCCAAAATAAGTTAAATTTAAATTAGGTACTTATTTTCTATTAAATCAACACCTAATCAAACAATTAATATTTAATTTTTCAATGATGGCTCAATGAATACCTAGATGTCACGAAACTAAGAACCCCACCAACTTCTTGTCACACCAGTTCGTTGATCCCCTCCACCTCTTTTACGTGTGAATTACTTTATGACTGGCCCCATCATCGGTAATTAAAAAAATATTACAAAATCTCGAGTAACTTAAGCTCAAAGCAATGCTGTAAAGTGCTAATTAGATTTCTAGATCTTAAAAGCATAAGGTCGCATGTGCCATTATAGGTCAGAAACATTCGTTGTATGTGCCTTTATGTTGTATGTGCACTTACGATCAAATGCTTTTGGGGTCTAGAATTATCGATAGAGATAGCGAGTAATTGATTCGATCGCTTGGAGTTCGATCGCCGCCAGCCTCGCGGAGATAGCGCACAGCGAACCACTCGCGGTATCCACTAACGAATAATTGGCATCACTCATTTATATCTCATTGGCAAATAGAAATAAAGAAACAAGATCTGTTCTAATATTATAAAGGTAAAAAGTGTGTTCGTTTACTAGAACGCGCTAATATCAAGAACTACTGGTCTGATTTAAAGAAATCTTTCTTTATTTTTCTCTAAGGTATTGGCTATATATTATCATGCTTAGAGCAATGAAGAAAGTTTTACAATCGGCATTAACCCAAAGTAACTAAATCAAGCTAGTTTTTGTACGTAATTATCAGATGCGTTACTTAAAAATAAACACTTTTTCAATGACTATTACTATTGGCAGCGATAGCCTAATGGCTAAGAAGTCGGACTTGCGACCATGTGGTCGCCGCTTCGATCCCCACCAAGGGGTGGGTTCGCGTCGTCGGTAGTGCCATTGCACTACCGACAGTTATTTTTCTAATGTCTCAATATTACGTTCTAGTAAGAAAAATCGAAATACCTACTAAAATTTATCAAATTTATTACTCGAAACTAAACATTGAACTCAAATAAGTTCTTAAGTTTAGATTAGACACCTGAACGATCTAAGTAATTATGCTATTAAAATATTTTATTTTCTTCCACGACCTCCCGAGGGCGACCGAGGGGAAGCAAGAGGTGCGGAGGGATCAGGGATAACTTAATTAGAAGCGATGACAAGATGACGAACTGACTAATAGTAGCGACAACGAGTATTCATAGTCTTTATTACCGCGAATTAAGGTTCACAGTCGGTTAAACCTGATTAAATATATTCAGGTGCTTTCGGGCATGAGTACAAAGGTAGCGAATAAAATAGATCGGAATATTGAAGGAAAGGGCTCTGGGTACAAATTGAGAAACCAAAGTAACCTTTCTAAGAACTACACATATAGTAAATGTGAATGTAAGTTTGTTTACTACGCTTTCACGCAAAATCTACTAAACTGATCATCATGAAATTTTGTACATATATTCTTGATGGTATTAGAAGTAGGTGACATAGAGCCATTGGGTTCAACACCAGCGAAGTCGCGGGTAAAAGCTAGTAGTATATAAATTCTGATAGCAATGCTAATCTGCTAAATGCGGTTTTTTATCGGTTACTTTTCGGGGAGTGTGCCTTCCTTTCACCCTTCCATCACCGGACGATTAGGCGCGGCGAGCGGTTTCACCCTTTTGTTGTTGACATTCCTTCAATACGCACGAAGTTATTTGCTTGTTCTTACATAATGCGGACGGCTAAGGAGTGGAATTCTCTGCCGGGGTCAGTTTTTCCGGAACGCTATAATCTGGACATCTTTTAGGGTAAAGTGAACAGACACTTTCTAGGCAAGCGTGTATCATCTTAGGCCTTATATTCGCCTTCCATCAAGCGAGATTATGGTCAAACGTAAGCCAATATTTAATTAAAAAAATAGCCCAATGTAACTGATCAAACATTAATAATATTTAAATGTGAGGCTAATTAATCTCATAACTAGTTTCGGGTGTGGTTTTACTCGCGTAGCTCCCGTTCCCGTAGGAACTTTATAATTAATTTTAGCCTATAGGCTTCTTCCATAAAAGGCTTTCTAACAGCATTCCAGTTCTGTTTGATTGCACCCATCTCAGGCACCAGTCTTTAACAAAATGGGTTGCTTACATATCCCTGTAAATATTAAAATTGTAGTTCAAACACGTACCATCTGTCGCGATGTTAGCCTCAGTACAATTCCTGAACCTGATGAAAACTTGTGTCTAATGAAACATTTCCCGAGTCTAGTCTAGTTGTTTCATTTACTTAATTACGTGTTTCGGAATGCTTATCGTTGTTGGTCTCAGTTGTCGTTTACTAGGCAAAGGGTAATAACCGTTACCTTTAGGTTTACGACAATTGGCGGCATTGACCGCTAATCCTATTGATTAAGACATAATATCCACTCGGGGCGGCGATACGTGTCTGTGACTAAGATAATTAGATAAAATATCTACAAAGGAAAAACGATACATAATAAAAACAACTCTAATACCAAGATCTTGTAGATTGCGCATATTTGAATATACAGAATCGATTTTGTTATTTTTTAAAGATTACTAGCAGAGTTTAGCTATCTACTAGTATTCTCGTTAACTCCTCGTGCCAATCTAAAATGCTTGTGTTACGAGTGAGTTCACATCGGTAGTGCAATGGGTGGGGATCGAGCCGGCGACCACAACATCACAAGTACGTCCCGAGCCATTGAGCTACGGCTGCTCCAACTTAATTTACTGATCGATTTATTCGATCTAATCCAAATATAGCCCAGTAATTTAAGTTCTATATACTAGCTGACCCGGCAGACTTCGTACTGCCTCAATCGATACATAAAAGACCTAAAAATTTGTATAAAATAAACTGGGCCGTAGAGACTTCGTTTATGCGGTACTCCTACCCCTACACTACCCCTACCCTACACTACCCCTACCCTACACTACACCCACCCTACACTTCCCCTACCCTACACTACCCCTACCCTACACTACCCCTACCCTACACTACCCCTACCCTACACTACCCCTACCCTACACTACCCCTACCCTACCTCTACCCTACCCCTACCCTACACCTACCCCTAATCTACCCCTACCCCTACCCTACACCTACCCCTAATCTACCCCTATCCTACCCTACACCTACCCTAAAAAATCTTAGCAAAAAAATAAAGCTCAAATTGACTCTACATTTTAGTTAGAAAACGTTTGTATGGGAAAAAGAAAAAGGCTGTTTTAAGGGGTTTTCAGGCAACTACTAATAAATTAAAAATTAATTAAAAAAACATTGTCCAGCGGACAAAATTGTGAATCTAAACCATTCCCAGATCCCCTTGAACACACACAAAAAATTTCATCAAAATCGGTCCAGTCGTTTGAGAGAAGTTCAGTGACATACACACTCACAGAAGAATTATATATATAAAGATATAGAACCAAATTTTGTTCTGATATTCGATCTAATCCAAATATAGCCCAGTAATCCAGTAAATTAAGTTGGAGCAGCCGTAGCTCAATGGCTCGGGACGTACTTGTGATGTTGTGGTCGCCGGCTCGATCCCCACCCATTGCACTACCGATGTGAACTCACTCGTAACACAAGCATTTTAGATTAGCACGAGGAGTTAACAAGAATACTAGTAGATAGCTAAACTCTGCTAGTAATCTTTAAAAAATAACAAAATCGATTCTGTATATTTGGTTATATAACCAAATTTGATGCCTGAGTTAATCTAACACCTTTATTTAAGCTTCATGACAAAATCACTTGATACAATCAGTAGTCATCAGTCCACAACTGTGATCGCTTCCAGTGGAGCGAGTGCACTTAATATGCACGATCTATCTCGTGCTGCGATGATGTGCCAGAGCTAAATGAATTCCGACTGAATATTGATGATAGTTTTGTTGTGAGGAGCATCTGACTGCGTGTTACTGATCCTCGCAGGACGTTAGGAAGCTAATGTGTGAACGTGCACGGCGTGCTTTTATATGAACTGCTGCGATACTGATTACTTGCATATATGTGTATACGAGTCGTCAACTAGTGTAACGAATAATAAGGTTATATGTACAAAAATATTATATGATACTGCACCGGTGGAGTAGTGGTTACAGAGGAGGTTGCTTCTTACACCTACACAAAAAGATTCCCGGGACAGTGATTAGTGTGAGCCACAGTTGTCTGAGTTTTGTATTCGTGAATTATTTGTTAAGTTCCTTGCGACACAGACATTCATTTCCCTAGTCATAAACAAGACTTTTGATATAGAAAAAACGCAGATATCTATTTAAAAAAATAAAGAGTTAGCATGTGTAAGTACTCGTTTCCGCTTCCAGTTTCACCCGCGTAATTCTCGTTCCCGTAAAAACTTTCTTATAAAATATAGCCTATAACTATATATTCCTAGATAAATTGGCTATCTAACACTAAAATAATTTTTCAAATCGGACTACTAGTTCTTGGTATTAGCGCTTTCAAGCAAACAAAAAAATTACCTTTGATAGTAATGGCCATATGTTGTTGTAGTAACATGTTATTATCAAACACGGATATATAGCTAGGTGCTCGTCTCTCAAGTAACATTATCGACACGAGTGCTTCAATGCCCGTGTAACCGCTATTTTCTGTTTCTTTAAATGTTTAGTTACGGTAATCCCTACATTTTGCCAAATAATGATCGAAACAAAAGGGTTAATTCGGCGAATTGGGAACAAATTTGGTTTCACATTTCAAAGCTTGATATTCGCCACACAAAACTGATCTCGTTTGTAGAATTTCAACTCTTGTTTTATTTTTCAGATCACAATACAGATTATTGGCGTGTGTCCGAGCGTTCAATCAACATACTGCATTCCGATTTTTGTCAGAGGAAATGAGACACATTGACATGTCAGAGTGAATAGCTTGTGTGCTCGCCGCCCGTGGGACGAGGGATGTGGGACGAGGGGCTGTGGGACGAGGGACTGTGGGAACGCTAATACTACTGATTCTGTTGTCAATGTGAGACTTCAATTTCATGGCTGATCTAATCAGTTTCAGCAATAAAGGGAGATTTTCGGAAATATCCATGTCTGTACATACATTTTGTTCATAATGTGTCTCTGCTCGTGGGAAATTGCACATAATAAGAACTGAAGTTTAAATTATGGTGTAATTCATCTATTGATTTTTAATCTATATATAAATATAAAGTAACATGTCCTGACTGACTGATTCATCAACGCCGAGGCAACCTTAATGAAGCTAGACACGTCATATTTGTACCGTGGCTTCCTTTTGTCCGCTAAGTAAGGATTTTGCAAAATTCAACCCCTAAGGGGTAAAAGGGGGGCATTTAAATATAAAGCTCTTACGCGAACTAGTCTTCTAAATATTTATTTATAAGCATCAGTTTCTATAAGTATAACAGAACAAAATACAGGCTAAATGCAAATCTTTAATTTGTTTAAAACCGGCTTTCACTGAACACCAATTGAATATTTTATTTAATAAACTTGATGTACACAGTGTGTACATGTACATGTCGGACTTAATGCCACAGGCATTATGTACAAGTCTGCCTTTGGGTGATGCAGAGATATTTTGTTAGGTGCATATAAAAGCAAATATTGTATATTATTTTTAAATGAAATTGACAGACACATGTTAAATGATGTTAAATATTGGCCATTAGTATTACTATAGAAATGGACATTAAAATAGTCACGTTTTTACAAAAAAGAAGGTTTGTTCTCAAAGAGACGCAACGCAACGTACATGGTAAAATAAGCCCTAGTGCGTTGCAATACTGATAATCTAGGTTGTACGAACAACAAGTACAAGTACAAGTTTTGACAAGTACAAGTGTATGTAAATACCTAAGTGCTGAATAAATTTCATTATTTCATTACGAACGGGTGCATGTGTTTGAAATCATTGTTATCTGTGATTGTAATGTTATTGAAAGTAGACATGCGCAAAATGTGTCATTGAAGTGAAAAGAGTGATATACTTCATTTTAACTAAGTGAACTATATCACTCATTTACTTCACTGCTTCAGTTTATGAATAAGATTCAATTTAATCAGTTTTCGCATGTCTTTGTCAATGAACTAATAACGAGAATGAAATGTTTATTTTGTATTAGTTCTTTAGGAAAGGTTTTTTTATGAAAAGTATCGCTTTATACTTTATATCGCAATATTGTGTACGTATAATATTGAATATAAGTATTTTAACACTGTGAACTAAATGGACTAAACTGAACTATAGAAGTAAATGAATCTGTACTGAACGAAAGAGATATAGTGATTCCAACTGAAGTACTTCAATTGAAGGATTCATTCGCGAACTACACATCTCTAATTGAAAGATTAAATGCATAGAACGATTTTACTAAAAATAGTTAAGTTAATTAAAAAATTCCCGTGGTTAGCCAAACCCACAACAGTTCACAAATTAAATGTGTATGATGACAGTTGATAAATATAATTACGTCGCTATTGATTTGATTTGCCGTCACAAAGTAAACATTGACCTTCCCACGAAGCCTCAGTCATCCATTAGTTCAAATTGTCACACTTGATCAACTTTTGTTCTCGAGAAGCGGGAAAATTGTTGGATTTTTTGCTCCGACGGTACCTACTAGCAATTTGTGTCAAGAAATAAGCTGTTTAATGTTCGGAAGAAACAAATATTGTGTCGCGGTCGGGAAACAAATTCATTGTGAGATTGAGACGAATATAATAAGGTAATATCAATTTATTTCTAAGATAATAACATACGATGGCGATGTTGGAGGGTCTTACAAATGACATTTTGTGTTTTTTATACTTCTTATACAGATACAAGAAGCAGTGAATTTGAACGAGGATCGAATTAGTCGCAAGCCGTGCAAAATGGGGTCCACCTTACAAACCAAGTCTTGGCATACCTGTGTCGTTGAGGGTGATCGTAATAAGGTATTAACAAATCTTGGGCTGATAGATGCTGCTGCCCTTCCATTTGGTATATCCCTTAGTTGCCACGTACGACACCCGTGGGAAGACGTGGAATGGTGTATTCTAAGCCGGCCACTACGGCTGGAAATACTGTACAGTCAATGTCATATGTCATGTCCCTTCTACCCTTTATGCGCTAAAGCTAAATAGTTGGTAGCTTGAATGCGCTAATCTCAGGAACAACGGTTCGATTTGAAAAATGATTTCAGTGTTAGATAGCCCTTGTGTCGAATAACATAAAGATGCATTTATTATGAGGAGGAAGGCTATAGGCTACATTCAATTATGAAGCTACTCGATTTTTGTAATAGTTCGAGTTTAGTTTAATTATGAAGGGACACCGCGCTGAGGAAGCTAGTTGTCGATATAGAAGATAAATAATACTGATTCATAAATCTATTCTGTACAGTTATTATCCTAACGTATTTTATAAAATTCCATTAAACTGGAACACTGTCGCTTGTGCCAATCCGACACGTTCCACTGAAGACAATTAAAATAGTCACCGGAGGCCATAACTAGAACATACATGCGACGAGACACACACACACACACACACACACACGAGCACACACGTACACTATTAATATTAGAAATGCGGAAAAACAAAGTGTGTGTATTTGTTCGTTATTTAAATTGTGTTGTTACACTTGCTTGTATAAGAATCTTTATATTTCTGATGACGATGAGAACGGAGCGAATATCATTTTAGTAATTTACGATTATTCTACATTTACAAAACTTTTATACTATAGTTTGTGTACACCATGCGCTCTTATATCTACGTAACGTACCTATAAGTCGGAACTATTTCTAAAGAACCAGTATATGTTGTGTATTTAAACTGTAGTGAGACACACGCCATCCTACTTATGTTATTAGTATATAAGATTAAAGGGGATTCTAATAAACTTTGAGTTAAACGAAACAAGTACATAATATTTCATTCCATGGCGACTTTCAACTATACATACGAATGGTGTATATAAAATAGTAAGTAACAATGAATATAACTAGTATACCTCTTAGTTTACTGCAGAAAATCTTTTTTTTTCATATGTACCGCCTATTATCAAGATGCGTTTAGTCACTTGACTGTAGAGGCTGTATCGACGGCTTCCTGTGCAGTGCTACATAGTGGTGTGTGACACGCTTCCTGGGTATAGCTGCATAAGAAACCCGCCATTCACACAATTAATACAAGTTCGTTTGTGGATGCGAGTTTTAGCATCCACAGGCGAACTAATATTTGAAAATAATCAAACATAGAGATCAAAATGTATCTGTTATGTTGCGGATCAACAATACTTTTTGTTGCCCTGGTATTATTCCGACAGATAATATAATACTGAAGTTTTGATAACAGAATAACACAACAGCGAAGTTTAGCCTTTAAAGACGCGGAAACGAACCCCGCGCAATCAATGTTGCGTTGATACTTGCGGACGTCGACAATAGCGCCGACAACTAGAGGCAGGACCAGATCTATGTTCTGTTATTATTATTATCTTCACAAGGATGTGGAGAGGATGTATACATATCTACTAGAGCACAAAGAACTTGGAGCAGTTTTGCCATAGCCACCAGGTAGCAGCAGATTTGGTGACTGACCGACGTTTCGCTATAGCTAATGTAATCGGCTATTAATATATAAAGCTGAAGAGGTTGTTTGCGCGCTAATCTAAGAAACTACGGGTCGAATTTGAAAAACCAAAAATTCTGTGTTAAATAGCCCATTTATCAAGGAAGGCTTTATTTAATAACGTGTATGACGTATACATATTAATAAGACTATCTTCCCGCGAGCGTTTAGTAAAATATAGTCATAGCACAACTAAAAATATATCGCTGTAACATCCTCCACTCTGGCCTAAGTCAATTAGCGAGTCCTACGGCAGTACGGCGGCCCCGTGGCCCCCGCGACTCACGCTGAGGGCGTGACTACTGACAATAAAAAACCCGATTACGGCGACAGACAAAAGATCCTCTCGGTTCCATTTGACCCTTTGCGTCGAGATTAAAAACATAAATGCGTTATTATGGACAGACTAAAAGCCTCGGCGAGAGACCGAATTAGATTGTGTGGAGCGCTCCCTCCCCTCGTCCCTCACTCCCCCTTGCTCTCTCCTCCTGCGCCTTCGGCATATGATTTCACCTGTATGTTTTAAGCTTATAAAATACTGTAACCTCTCTTAAAGATAATCATATCGTCGGATTTCGACTGTGAGTAATATGGAAGCGCATTGCAGCTCATGGAATTTGTAGGAACACGAACGTTCAGTTAATTGCTTATTATTAGGAGCGACTGTTGCGGGCGGATGTTATTTGATTTGAGCAGGTTCTGTCGAGCCGAGGCGAGGGGAGGTGCAGTGAGAACATTCTCGAATATGGAGGTGGTTACTGTATCAATACGTGACGTTGAGTTTCGAATAGTGCAGAAACGTTTTAAAAAGTTTATATTTTTCCACGTAAAGTCGACTAGGTTCCCGCGTGCAGTTTCACCTGCGTACCTCCCGTCCTAATGGGAACTTCTAAATTAAATAAAGCTTACAACTTTTCTCGTTAAATGTTCAATCTAACACTGAAAGATTTTTTTAAATCGGTGTAGTAGTTTCTGAGATTGTCGCTTTCAAGTAAACAATCATACACACTTTTCAGTTTTATATGTTAGTATAGACGTGCGAGCGATTAATTCAAGATGAAGCTTTAAATCTTTAAAATAGCTTCATACGTAGAAATTATCGTCAGAATTGTGATTTATATGCGATTGCGGAAACATTAATAATACATAAGTAATTGCATGTACAATACATATGCATACCGCCGACACTAATACTAAACGTACCATTTAATATAACAGTAATCGGTTCAATCACATTAATTACAGACACCAAGCGAAATGACCGCGATGACGAACAGACAGCGACGCACATTTCATTATGTATTGTGTTATAATTTACCAATCACACTAATGACACCTAGGTACACGGGTTATTGTGTTAACTTATGTGAGTCAAATCGATATGAAGAGTAGTACTCATCATTTAAAAATAAACTCTAAGAATTGATTGTGTTGAATTATTGAGTTTTAATTTTGTTTTTATTGATTATTTTTATTAAAACAGTTTTTTTATTTAGTGCACACACGCTTAACTTACTTAGTGTACGCTTCACACATTTATATTTTAGGTTAAACTTGATTAGTTGTTGCCGATGTATCAAATCATACATTATAGAAATTGCTGTGTGATTGGCGGCTTAGAGTTGACTACCGCATGTCTTCCCATGGGTGTCGTAACAGGCGACTGAGGATTATAAAGCTGGTAAGCTGCTAAGCTGAGGATTATGAAGCGGAGGGGCTACAGCATATTTCAGCAAGCATGATGATTATTGCAATTACTCTTAATGACCCTGGCTTGCGTAGATCTGTAACGTGGAGGTCCATGTTAAGCTGTAGACGATAATGTCAAGTGATAGAAACATAAGTATTTTAAACAGTCTGTTTCTGTTTGTCGCTAAATCAATGACAATGAATGGACAGATCTTTAAATGGAATACTTCACTAAACGTTCGTGGTTGTATTTCATGAAATGGTCAGTAAATTTATAATATTTACTAGCTGCGGCCCGCGGTTTTACACGCTAAAACTAGTGAACGGAATTAGCTGAAATATGCACCAGGATAGGTTATACGCTGGATTAACATATAGGCTACAAAATATCACGCTCCGACCCACTGGGGACAGTAACGCAAGCAAGTAACGCAAGACAAACATCCATTCATACTTACAAACATTCGCGTTTATAATATTAGTAGGATTAAACATTAACGTTTAATAATATGTCAACACAAGTAAGAGAAGATATTCTGACCATAACATATCGATACTAATATTATAAAGAGTTATTCTGTTTTTATTTTTTAAGATTACTAGCAGTGTTTTTGCACATTAACCCCTCGTCTTGTTAACCCCTCGTGCTAAGCTAAAATGCTTGTGTTACGAGTCGGTTCACGTCGGTATTGCAATGGGTTGGGGGTCGAACCGGTGACCACATAATCGCAAGTCCGACGCGCATACATCGGGCTACGGCCGCCTATTTGTTTTTTTGCATTGAATAGGTTTCGAAACTATTGGACCGATTTCAAAAATTCTTTCCCTATTAGTAACCTACTTTATCCAGGAGTAACATGATGAAGTTCTTACATATTGAATGATCAAGTTCTTACGAGAACGAGAACAAAAGATCAAAATTGATAACTACATAGATCGATGATGGATGTTTGTAGTTCAATCTTGTCAGAACGGTTGAAAACATCTGGACGAAACTTGGTTTGGAATACAATGTCTGATTTTATCACGGAAATAAAAACTAGTAGGATCAACATAGCTTCTGACGCCAGTTAAATCGCTGGAAAAATGTAGTCATTATAGCCATCCATTTTATAATGAATTATAATATAATTTAATATTACATAAAAAGTTGTAACTCATAAAAATAATATACACGGGTGAAACCGCGCGCAGAAATGTAATATCCATTAAATTAATTAGCTGTTAGTATCTCTAGTGTTGGAATTATACTGCAGTATAATACAGACAGAAGGTTCACGTTTCCGTCGAATCGATCGCAGAGCTCATATTACCTCATGCACACTCAGATTTGATGAAATAGATCCATATCAAGATTGGTACCTCATACGTTGGAGTATTAAACCAGTGGCATACTAGTAACCGATGGAAAATAAATGTAACAAAAGGAATTTATCGACGAATAACCGTTTAATTTTATGGAATCGGAAACAATACATCTATTCATTCTTATGTATGTGCATGTTATTTAAAATACACCGAAATATTCTATCCGATTACAAGTCCTGGAAAAAATAAACTGCAGGTATGTTTTAAAGTACCGATTGTTTTACATTTGGTTATTTTAATTTTATAGTTTCGTTTACTCATTTACGGAACCATCGTCATTCTATCATAAGTTCAATGTCCAAACAGCTGCATTGAATCCGGAGCACTTATATTAATATGGCGGTCACCCCACAATTAATCCGAGTGTGTGTTACTAGTGTAATAGATTAGGAATAAATTGCAATAATCGGAAACGATTTTCAGTAATGCACGGTTAGAAGTACTCTAAACCGAAAGATGAGAGATTAATAAATGTGGAGGAGGCAAAAATGGTATGTAAAAAGTGAAGGGAACTGCTGACTACACCTATTGGAAAGAAGCGTGAATGTATGTATGTATGATTTCAATCACAATATCAGAATCAAACTGTTAAAACGACGATGAAAATAATATGCAGATACTCAGTACCTATATAATTATCAAAATCGTATCCGCGCTCTCCTAGGGTTTCGTCACTGTCACCACGCCTGGCCTACGGGTTGGCGACCGCTCTAAACTCAGCAAGCCCTTTCTTGGTATACCTAATACCACTGACATGCATAGTATTAAGACAACCAATGTATTTTGCAGACGGCGAAATCATTATTTATTTTGTAATATCTTACTACTATTATTCTGGCACAAATAGCAGTGTGTTCATACCCTTAGCCAAACCAGATGCAGTGTAATGAGGAACACGAGCGGTGCTGACATCTGGTGGAGTGAAGTTATAACAGTAGTAGTCAGAGAGACTGACGTCATCACTCTACACATTTTTACCCGACACCACCAAAAAAAGTGAGGTTCAAATAAATAGTTATATTCATCAATTTCCGTGGTGTACGGCCTCCGCGGTCGTGGGTGTCATCGCCGGATAAGACAACTTTGTGTGAAATTAAAGATTTCCTTCCAGGTCTCTTGTTTAAGGTTCTATATTCAATGATGGGCGTAATACGAGGAGATGATGATAATTAGGACTCAAAAACTCAAATATTTTAATGCATTCCATGTGTAGGTATTACATAAGGTGTAACAGACTTCATGCTAATCGTCTCATACGATACTTCTTTATTATAAATATCAGATTTTTGAGCTTTAAGATATTAAAAGTTGTCTGTTATTCGATCGCGCTACTATAGCAGTGTTCATCGTTGATGTTCACTGCTGAATATCGGCCTCCATTTAAAAAACCTTGGCAAGACATGATCGTTGAGGGACATTGCAGTAATCTCCTACCTTGGCAAGCGAATGGGTGATCGCATTAAGGTCAGTATCCTTGTGCTGATAGATGCTGTTCACTGCTGTCTATCCATCAGCTGTATGTCCCTCTGTCGCCTCTTATTGCCTTTCCGAAAACATTGACCGGTGTATGTTAAACCGGAAACAATGTCACGTCTACCTTTAGTTTACGTTAACGGTTCGTTACCGAGATTCTCAATGTTAGACGAGTTACCTCATAATGTATCTGTGAATGATAGTGACAAGTACGTACAGACGTAATACCGTACAACCAGGAGTAAGGTTCTAATTAAACTCAGTCGACAGTGTCCAGCGCACACTCGCTCGCTGTGGGGTCGTCGGGAATAATACGACGATTTTACTCCGATAGTACGGTCTTGAAAGATAATTGTGTGGAAATCAATGTAGTAGATACATGTCAATTGTTGAACTAGATAGTTTCGACGTTTAAATGGCTTTACATTTGCTTCATTCCTGTACATAAAATATGGACGAATTTGGGAATAGGAATAATTTAACTATACAGTCTGCAGGTATACGTTTACCTGCAGACTGTATAGTTAAATTATTTTTATCAGGTCTAAGAGTCTGTCTACACGATTAAACTAATACTTGATCATATTAATATTATTGTTCTTATTTAAAGTTTAAAATCAATACTATAATTTATAGGAAAAGTGATGAAATTAACAAGACTTTAGTCTTTTTTCCTCAGACTAATGTGAGTACATTAGTTCCAGACATAAAGGTGAGCAAGGCTTGACCTTAATAAACGGTTATAAAACAATAAATTAAGCAACCTGCGCCAGAGGGCGCCCTTCGGAACTGAGGAATGATAACTTAAAATGTTGTACAACTGTCTCTTTACGTTACAGTTTGTTGGCCCATTGAGGCGGGTTGTCTTTCATTATGACTTCAGTTTGAGTTGCTCACAGAAATCATTCACAATTACATGAAACAAATACCTTGAACCGCCAATATTCTATTAAATTGACAATACCCTGTTAACTGCCCCATAACCATTCATACTGAAGCCAACACCCTTTTATAGCCACAGTGCAATATAATGTAACGTTCGGCGAACAGAGAACACACCGCGTCGTGTGGAGACGTGCCAACCTTGTCTCTCACATACACGTACTGCGTTGTGATTGATAGTAGTAAATAAGTCAACGTCGTACCTTGCGTAGTATAAAATCATGTTTAGCGTAGTATGACCGCAGATCATAATTTTATAGTTATAGATTTTTAAAAGTAACTCCAATTTCCATCATATTCGTAAAAGTTAACGATTTTATAATATTGCAGTTTTTGGAAACAGTTTCTTGAAATATGTCTACGCTAATATAAGCTAAAGTTATCAAGTTTTTAAAAGGCAAACACGACACTTTTGTGTTTAATTTTGGAGTTATTCCTATTTTTAATTCATTACATTCCCGACAGTGTTATTTGTAGCATCACTGCTTTGCAGTTTGTAGTTCATTATCTATATTAATTTGATCATCTATATAAAAAGCTTTATTCTGAATGACAAAACAACGTACAACCTAAATTGCTGATCGGAGGGAACTTAAACTTGTGGTAAGGGTATATTTTCAGTATAAAGAAGGCATCCGACAAGAAAGCGTTTTTAAAAATTCCAACCCTATGAAATGTGGTTGCAAATCGAAATTAAAATTGTAGTATGAAATTGCGGATGAATTTATGGGCTTTTGAAGCGACTAAAAGCTGAATAAAATAATGTATTATCTAATACTATATATAAAACTGAAGAATTTGTTTCTTTGCTTGAACGTGCTAATCTCAGGAAACTACTGGACCGATTTGAAAAAATATTTTAGTGTTAGATATCCCATTTATCGAAGAAGGCTGTAGGTTATATTTAATCATGACATTCTTACGGGAAGGGGGGTTACGCGGATGAAACAGCGCACGAGAAGTTTGTAAATAATATAACAGCAATAAGCTTAGTCCATTGCACAGAGTAACTGGGTGAAAATAACTCCATTGTTCCAGAGGTCGAGCAGCGCCACCGACTTACTGCGAAATGTGACGATAAATGACGCCCGCTGCAGTGTTAGTGTCGCTCTCATAGCTCAGTAGTACGTAGCGCACAGTCTAACACTCTGTGGGCAACTTACAGTTCTAATCTTGCAGAAGAGTTGTGTTCTACAGGTTACAGGCTTAGAATAAAGCGTTTGCTCGTTTGTATTGTTGTTATGTTTGAAAGGGAAGAAAGCTACAGAAGAATTGAAGATGGTCCGGTGTCGATAGGTATAACACATTAATAAATTTAATTTTAAGTCAATTTTATCCATTTAGTGCGAGTCATTAAATATATTTTGAACTGCTTTAGCTTTATCTATGTTTGTGATACATTTCAACCTGATCCGTTCAGCTTGATTTATATAATGTCTATCTGAACTTTCACACTCATAATATAAGTAAGTTTTGCTATATACACACTTTACAGGCAATTTATTCGAATTAACTTAATGACTATAAAATAAAACAACTTTTTTATTTAATGAAAATCATTAAATAACATCTCTTTACACTATAATAATAATATCCATTTATTTTCCCTTCACAAGGATTACAATAATCAAACAATGTTAATCTGACTTTGTAAGAGACTGGTGCCACATTACAAAACTTGTATTATATGTCACTGTAACAATATGTTGTCTTTTCAAATATAAATATGTATTTATGAATAACGTTTTATTGTTTAGAATGTAAAGCATGTCGGCAGAAGCAATTATACTTAACCTAACACCAGTATTGCGTACGCTGGTCGCGTGCATCGTAATACACGCACGTCGTCGTCGCGCAGCCTTCACCAAATTACCTCCACCGAATTATGAGGTAATGATACGACCCGGATGAAAACTGAATTACGACCTCACTAACATTGAATATTTGGAATTAAACCAATACCAATAAAGGTGTATTACTTTTAAGTAATTTATGAGATTTTCGAAACTCTAATTACCGAAATACTAATACAAATATACTGTGGTCTATAGATTCTATTCCACTTAAACAACACAACGTCGCCTGCACTTTACCGACCGATTTTTTGTTTGTTTTTTAAACAACCAAATTGCTCAAATCGTCTTCAAATTATGCGCATGCATTTTGGCCATCTTTTTAGATATATTGATTGATATCGTTGCTCGTTTTAATAAAATATAATAATTATAAAAATAACATCAATATCTTTAAATCCCCGAGCTTTAGAACAATGATCCTGTTCTGAAATTAAATAAATGAATTTTATTCAGCACTAAGGTATTTAAATACATTTGCACATGTCAGAATTCTAATTTAATGAGATCAAAAAAATATAATACAATCTATAATAATAATTAAAAGATAATTCTTACTCTATGAAATATCCGACTAGGTAACTAACCGTAGTAGGCAATAGCAAATCATTCAAATGTAGATTTTAATGATTTGCTATTGCCTACTACGGACGGACTGTCCGTCCGTCAGTTATCTAATTATTATTATAAAAGGAAATTAAAACCGCATCAAAATTGCAAGTGGTGACACTTTATCGCACGGCACTGTATAGTTGCGTCAGTTTCGCCACGCATCACTAGAGTGCCTCCCCTCTCCCCTCTCTCCCCCCCGCCGGCTCCGCGCATTGTCTAAGTCTTGGCGTCTCATTATCCCGTCGCTCCTCGGCTACAGGCTCCAGCGGCTACAATAGCCATTGTTTCATTCCGCACCATCACATCGCACCGCGAGGTCATATAAGGTCGGCCGAGCACGAGCACGCTCAGCACCGGCGACAGGATCAGGATCACAGAACATACCTAGATGACACAAAAGATAATGAACACTTTCAACAGCTGGAGAAAAGGTTTAATTACATAATTTGCATAACTATACTAATATGTAAAGCTGAAGAGTTTGTTTGCTTGAACGCGCTAATCTCAGGAACTACTGGACCGTTTTGGAAAAATATTTAAGTTTTAGATAGCCGATTTATCGGAAAAGGTTACAGCCTATATTTATTTATGAATTTTCTTAGAGAACAGGAGTTAATCGGCTGAAACTACGCGCGGAGCTAGTTTATTTATATTCATGCTATTCCTTATGTGAAAAGCTATCAAATATGACGGCTATGGTTGAAAATGCAATTATTCCGATCGATATATATTTGATTCAGCAAATTATTTTTGGACTAGCTTCCCGCGCAAGGTTTCACCCTTAATCTAATCCTGTTTCCATAACAACTTCACAATTGAATATATCGCCTAGCATTTCTCGATAAATGGGCCATCTTACACTGAAACATGTTTTCTAATCGCACCAGTAGTTCCTGAGATTAGCTCGTTCAAACAAACAAACAAACTCTTCAGCTTTATAAATGGGATTAGATATAGATTACAGTTTAGCTGTCTTTGAAAACCTATTATCTGATTGAATAATATACATATTAATGTCCGTGTGGTTTCCGGCTTAGAATAGACCACCCCATGTCTTCCCATGGGTGTCGTAAAAGGCGACTAAGGGACATATGGTTGATAGATGGGCAGCAGCATCTATTAGCTCAAGGTTGACATCTTACTGCGATCACCAATCCGTCTGCCAAGCGTGGTGATTATGGCAATATCCCTCTGCGATCATGGCTTGCCGGGGTCTGTTAAGAGGAGGCCCATGTTCAGCAGTGGACGGAAACGGGCTGTTGATGATGATGATGACATATTAATGAAATACAGAAACGAAATACGCTCACACATTACCACTAAGTGATAGTTCCTCTCTTTAATTACATTTCATTTATATTGGAGCTTGGAATGAGGAAGTCAGCGACGTCACCCCGCACCTGACGCCTGACGGCCGGCATCCGTCGGGTCAACATATTGGCGCTTCGTTAATAAAGGAAAAGAGAGTGCACCTGCGAACACTCATACATATGTATGTAGCTGGGAGGTAATAACTCAAATGACAGATGGAGAAGCGACGGATGAGCGCGACATTCGGAATATTATCCTCTTATTTTATGATTACCTACATATAACAATCTGAATGGTAACAATTCTTTATATTTGTTATTAATTATTGAGTAATTAATTATCTCACTTGACCGTGTGGTTTCCAGTTTAGAATAAATCGTCTTCATGTCTTCCCATGGGTGTCGTAACAAGTGACTAAGGGAAATCACACACCTGATGAATTGTTAGCAGCACTCGTTGTTCCATGCTACGCCCATGTTCAGCAGTGGGCGTAAACGAGCTGATGAATTATCATGACGGTGTAGATACATTTACGCAAATTAAATAAATAATTATCTTTAAAACAAATATATATATATTCATTCTCATCAGCTCCTGAATAGATTCCGATAAGTTTAATGAAAACTTTTAAATACCTTAAATTGGTTTACGTAGGTGGTCGCTCAGTGTGCGGCGCCCCTTACAGGCGTGCGTCGTGACTCGGCACTACGCCATTAAAGTGTTTTCATTTAACGCAAAATTAATTGAATTTTTAATAACGCCACGACATTGTTCGCGGAGTGCGCTTGAACCTTCTCACGTTCGACGAATGCTAATAGATTACATCAACTGTGTGCACTGAGTGTTGTGTACCGAGAGTGCCTGCGTCCATATATCTGACAACGGAAATGTTTTAATGTCAATTAGATTTAACGTCGTTTGTTGATTTGTCATGCACACGTCACATATGGTGAGGAAAGGAATAGTATGCCTTTAGTTGTTGTTTGTGTCGCGTCGCACAAACACTTGTAAGTGGTGTTTACATATCTAGTGGTAATTTAATCTAAAAAATGTTCGTAAGAAAATCTTTTAAAATGCTTTAATCTAATTTTCCAACGCTTCCTTGAATGTGATAGTCATGTAATTTTCACTTGGAAACTTTGAAGCTCATATCAGTTCCATACATTTAGTGTCAGATTCACAAATTTCCAAAGAAGATGCTCTTAAAATGTATGCAGTTTATATTCAGAAAGTAACGTGGATTTTAAGTAACATTTAAATTTGTATTATTCACTATGTTGAATGTAGTAATTACTACTTTAAAAGTATAATTAGATTGGCTTTCTATTTTAGTCCTTGCGGTTGACGTTTTACCACAGACTCCAGCCTTTCGCTAAGGAATAAAAGACTAGATGTTTAATGTAACCTGTAGGTATTTAAGTTACTTTGTGAAATGGTAATAATATATTTCAAAATTGAGATTAATAAAATTCGACCACCGGCAGGATTCGAACCTGCATATTAGGTTGAGCCCCTAATGCCTTAACCAATTAGACTACGGTGGAACCACAGCCGGTCATCGAAATGTATTAATCTCTTTGTAACACGTCTCTAGCCTAATTGGTTAAGGCATTAGGGGCTTAACCTAAGATGCAGGTTCGAATCCTGTCGGTGGTCGAATTTTATTAATCTCAATTTTAAAATATAGTATAAGGTAAACTTTTCCATAAAGTATTCAAAACATGTAAAAAAAGGGTAATAATATAACAAAACAGATTTTATAAACTCTCTGTATGTTTATTATTTGATGTATTCAGAAAATGATGTTCTTGTTCTGAACAACAAATATTATAAAATAATATTATTAGAGGGAGTGACGCAAGAAGCTTTATATTATTATACTAAACATATTATGAGGAACGGAGCCGCAAACCAAAACCATTAAAATATTCGTCATATTTCCTTGTACGAGAAACTATGCACAAAAGATTCCTCATATTATCCGAATAAAGACGTAATGGGAACTTGACGAGCTTTCGTGTTTGTCGATACGTACGTACACCTCTTATCCTTCCGAATTAAAATAACGTTGGAACTTTCAACTTTAGGAACGAATACCTCTCGAAACGAAATATTGGGAACGAGGCAGAGTCGAGTGATACTGATAGTTCATCGAGTAATAATTCCGTATTCAATGAATTAAGCGCATTGATATGATTCATTGTGAGTAGTTAATCATCCGATGCTTTGTTATGATAATGTTCCGATTTTGGAATTTGCGTGGAATGTTTAATGTTTAATGGGCTTATTGGTTAGCTCTAGCATAATGTATTAATTATGTTCTAGAGCTTACCAAAGGCTCTGACGACGTGGAGTATTAATAATTATCGATTTATTACATAATTTGGACAACAAAATTATAATGTACGAAAATCAAATAAAGAGCTTGTAGCGACATCTACAGTAACCGCACAAACACACAAGAAGACGAGCAGCGCCATCTAGCACCTAGCATCCCAACTAAACTGTATCGCGCAATACAAGTTCGCAAGCTAATTCGAACATATACAAGTTCCGGCCGCCGGGTATACCACCTCGCCCGGCAATGAAGATCTTCGTTTTCTGAGGAGGAATATCACCAAACGTTACTCTACAAGCTGTCCTTAAATAATATTAGAAATGATTTATGTATTTTTATTTGTAACAGATAAAGGTAAAAAGCACTGGACCAATTTTATAAACTCTTTCTAAATAAGACGAAACACGTAGCTGTAGCTGAGTGTAGTGATGAGATTCCTACGGAAACGAGATCTCCGTCAATCAATCAGACGAAACCGCGTAGGGAGGCGCGTGAAACAAAATTATGGTATGACAATACGATATATCATAAATTATTTATCGGCTAGAGGTATTATCCCATAAGTTATCCCTAACACAATTAAGGTATAATGTGTGTCCTCTGGGGATGGCCATTAGACAATCACTATGACATATTACAGATCCTTGTTAAAATCTGACACGATTACCTGTTCACTGTTGTCGATACGTTCAGTCACTGTGAGTCACAGTCATTAACTTGCTAGGATTCTTATTGAAAACGAAAATATGAAACTAAACTCAAAGTAACATGCAATGTAATGGTTGACTTAGGGCCTTAAGGGTTGAGTATGTCTCAAATAAAAACAAGTTTTATAACGTCCTGTAATGTGTAAATTAATTCACTGTAGGCTTTAGTTTTAGTTTGTTATACAACAAAAGTATTAACGCTACTATACTATGTATATACGCTATGTATGAGATGTACAATGACCGTAGGAAGCTAAGTAAACTCTGTTCATAGTCAGTTGTCGTTTCTCTAAGTTGCTACGTCGTAGCGGCAGTGCTACGACGTAGCGCTTCGTAGTACATACTTTGTTTCAAGTTTTGAAAGCACCTTTGAAGTGAAACAAGCTCGTTACAATGTGACGCGCTGTGTGCTCTGCGGTCACCGCAGTGTGTGCGCGCCCTTAATTAGCGCTTTTGATAAACTCCAGCGGTTTAAGGCCTCGGGTTACCTTCAATACTGTTTCATATGTTAAGGTTTTTGAAGGGTAACCCTTTGGCCCATAATTTAATCTTCTATATATATAAAAGAAAGTCGTGTTCGGTGTTAGTTACACTATTTATAACTCAAGAACGGCTGAACCGATTTGGCTGAAAATTGGTAGGGAGGTAGCTGAGAACTAGGAGAAGGACATAAGATACTTTTTATGCTGTTCCCGCAAGGAATATAAATACTCTCTGCCGGTTAAAAGGAGGAGGATAGGGGTAGGAGGAGGGTAGGGGTAGAGTAGGGGTAGGGTAGGGGTAGGATTAGGGTAGGGGTAGGGTAGGGTAGGGGTAGGGGTAGGGTAGGGTAAGAGTAGGTGTAGGGTAGGGGTAGGTTAGGGGTTGGTTAGGGTATAAAAGTCCACCCGTGCGAAGCCAGGGCGGGCCGCTAGTTCATAATATTTCTATCTTATAATTGACATTACATATAAGATACCTGCTGATTCCTGCGTATGCCAAAAAAATCCTGTTATCTATACTAATCTTATAAATAAGAAAAGCTTGTACGTTTCTATGTTTGTTTCGAAGAAACTTAAAAACTACTTAACGGATTGTCATAATTCTTTCACTATTAGAATGCTACGTTATCCCGGAGTAACACGGGCTATAAGAGTCGTCCGTGCAAAGCTTGGGCGAGCCGATATCAAATATAATTTTACACATAATTTTGACAACCCACCGTAGCGTAGCGGTATATGGCTCGCTTTAAATCTCGGAGGTCGCGGGTTCGATCCTCACGCTGAACAAGAAATCTTTGTGTAATTCTTAGATTTCTTTCCGGGTCTGGATGGATAAGAGACTACCCTCCGTGCCTCGGAAAGCACGGTAAGGTCCCGATTGTCATAACATCATCTATAACAATCGTATGGGAACAGGCAGCAACGTTTCCTTGTGTGTTACAACATAATACTGCAGTCACCAACCCGCCTGCCAAGCGTGGTGACCATGGCAAAAACCCTCCCCCGGAAGGAGGCCCATGTTCAGCAGTAGACGTTGTACGGGCTGATGATGAGACATTTTTGGTTATAGCCTAACAACCATGTTCTGTGCAAAAATTAAGTAAAAGCCATTGCTCTCTGTTGTCATAACAGTCATATACCAGGAGACGGGCAGCATCGGTTACCTGTGTATTACAACATAAAACTGTGGTGACCAACCGAGCGTGGTGTCTATAGCAAAACTCCTACGGTGATAGATGTACTACTTATGATAATGTGCTACTGATAGTGTAATAAAAAGCTGTATCACATAGCTCATTAGTTCCAAACACCATTAAACTACAAACACAGCCAGCACCCGCTCACCGCTGTGTTAACCGAAGCTTCCGAGCAGCTCGCCACGCAGTACCCGCAATACGCGAAACACGTCGAATACCATTAATAACTGTAGCAATACCAAGAGTTCATGACCATTGACATGAAATAAAAGCAGTTTTAAAAATAAAATATCACGTTAATTCATTGCCGTTGGAGAAGACGCATCTTTGAGTGGAGACCTTGTCTGGGCAAACGTAAAGTAGAAGTTACGGCAAGATGGACTGATGACCTGGAAAGAGTAGCTGGAGTATACTTGATGCAGAGGGTTAGGTAAAGATAAGCTGATTGATTGAAGCAGGTTTCAATGTAACATTAGAGTGTGTTAATAAAATGGTTTTGGAATGTGTTTAGAATTGTATTAATTATTATTAATACAACTTATATTTAAGTAAATAAATCAACTATTAGAGACCGTACTATTAGCGTCTGTTAATTTATGAGACCGTAACAGCACAATCAAAACCACTGGATTAAGTTTATGAAGGTGCCGTTAATTTTGTCGTCCAAAATAATTTAATCAAAACATCACATTTATTATCATCACTGCGTATTAAACTCGTGGTAGAGCTACTAAATCAAACATTGTTTCCAATAATGCTCCAATATAATAGCATTATCTCTAAATACAATTGACTGTTGTCCGCAGTGTACGCGGAATTATCACAAAAACCGCATGATATAAACACGGTTCGGTCATAATGATTTATTGCCGATTTTGTATCCAGTTATATATGAAATTGTATATTATTAAGTAGTTCGACATTTTCAAAATGGTTGTTATATATACTAATTGCGCCCTGCGATTATTGCTTCTGTTTTGTTAGGATATTTCAAGCACCAACCCATCGTTCTGTGGAGCGGTGACGTACCACGCCAAGGACATGACAGAGACGGATGCGATCTTGAATACAAGGGCTGGCTAATCGCTCCAAACTCAATTTATTTTTTGATCTGATCTGATTTAAACTATTCTTCACATAGGCATATTTGAGTTCGTGCAATTAAATAATGGTTCAAATTAAACAATATAGGTCAATCTACCTGTCTCCAGCAACAAAGTAAATAGCACCAACATTTATATGAAAGTGCGGACTATGTTACTGTTGACAAGTCATTACCATTCGTTTGTTATTCAACGCAGAATATGTCTGTGTAATCACTCGCATACTATGCGACATTAATCATATGCATATTTTACACTGCTTTATCGTTAACAAGGTTTTTAATTGATGATGATGTCACGCGCGTACTGAATTTACTTTAAATTAAATACTTAAATATCTTTAATTATCTTCCAAGTTTACTTATAAACCAACTTGATACATCATATTTGAAAGATAAAAAGTTATTAACACAAACGCATCGAATTTAAGACACCCGTTTTTAATCGCGGGTTGAAAAGACGAAACTATTCATTGATATTAAAAGCATTACTTAGGTTCAAAGGACTCAACGTTGTTGAAGACAGCGAACAGTGACTTTAACTAATAATCACACGTGTGACGTCACAGTGTGTTAATTATTAACATACTGCGACGTCACAAACATTTTACAACCTTAAAATCGACGCGCCTTCTACCAGCGAGGTACAGTCTAACATAACGATGTTACAGCTGCGATCGATGTGTTAACTACTGTCATCACTGTCACAACTATTTTATGGTTTTGAAATCGGGTTTTAAACATATTTGTTTTTTTTTATATTTTCTTACACAATATTAGTTGAGGCTTTTTTCATAATGACGGCAGTGTTCGAAGCTTTTGTTTAAGTTTTATTTATTAATTGAGACTGAAAATAAACTTGTGTATGTGTTCAAAAGGTCACCTACACAACTGATTGTTGCAGGGCAATCTTCTTTAAATGAAGAACGCATCGCTACTGTAGTGTATAACATTTCAATATTGTAACATTGAAGTAGTATCGCCGATCATAACCCGCCGCAAAGAACACAATAACCTCACAACGCAATATAAACCGTCAATGTTAACATTTTATGAGACATACAATATACGTCCTCCCTGGTGCACGGAGCGGATTAGTTCATCCATGAAATTGAAACTCAGGCGTACCCGTATGTAGCGCTAGTACTCCGACATGCTTATTCAATTTCGTTCGGCATTTGTTAGGTTTCGGGAACAAAAGGACAGTTTTTTTTAGACGCATAGAATTGGAAAATTTGTCACGAAATACTTGTTCAGTGCTAATCGAACTCGATGGAGCTCTTTTCAATTCACATGCACTTTGATTCAAAATAAGAATCACACATTATTTTAACATTGTTTTTGTTGGTAAAATCTAAAAAAAATATTAACAGAATTTCTTCGATTATATAAACACTGTCAGTTACGTAACAGTTTTTTCCTTCTTATTAATAATCATAAGTGGCCACAAATTCGCGTACTTGCCCAGTTGAGTATGTTTCGCCGGACTATCTCATGGTAGTTGAAACCCGGTAGTAAATGACCAATTGAGTTTTTTCGCTGGGTCTGCTCAGTTTGGGCGCATTGGATCCAGTGGTATTATAAACACTCGTCCGCCGTTACTCCTGGAGAACAGAACAAGAAAGTTCTTCACTACCGTAATCAATATAAATATATTTTGGAAACAACTAATAGATATTTTAAGCTATTTTGTGTTTTAAATAATAAATCTAAATTACAAATATAACATACAGCCTTACCATCCACAACACACACAATATAATTTATTTGACAAACTTTTTTAGGCAAAACCAATTAGTCCATCTATCTGGCGCATTCAGCCGCAGTCCGTTAGTCCGATTCATCATCCAACATGCTGCAACAAGTAAAAATATGTTTCGCTGATTTCGTTCACACGCACACACACAGATGAGTTCTCGTTACAAATCAAATACAAAGCTAACAGTGTACGTACAGGACAAAGCGTTTTATTAATATAGATAACTACGTGGAAGCAATTTATTGCCAATGTTCTATGATTAGTACAAATACACTGAGTCTTACGACAAACGTTACGTAATGTATGCAGTGTAGCCACAGTATGACAGAAAGATATCGACTTTATAAGAGATGAGTGGCTCTTTCCTGACTTTCTGGGTTGACAACAAAATTACTAATGTGTGGATGTGGTTTACAAAATTATGAAACGTGGAAAACTTCTCAATCCAGCTTACACTTCAATCAATCAAATTTTTACCTACTTCGGATATTGGCTTCCCATAATTTGCGGCCGCAACGTCTGATCCTGCGCCTTCCCTATTCAGTGTACTTCGGCTCTTTTTCAGATCACAGGTTCATCCGGGGGACGTACTTTCTTACGTTTGCCGAGACGTGGTCTCCAAATTAGCACGTACTAGATAAGAATTCAATTATAAACTAGTTCCGAAACTTTTATTAGTACCATTTCTTGAGCTACAAGACACCGAGGGAATAACTTTGTACAATTAAGTAAAATTTCAAGTGTTCGTTCTATAAATTTCTTCTTTACTTAGACAAGAATATAAAAGTTTTAAAGTAACAGTTATTAATATACTACCTGTACCAGCTAACTAATAGCAAGAAAGGTTAAATTGAATGATTGATCTGTGTTCTAAAACTAAAGTGATACTTTTGTTAGATTATGTCTTATACAGTGTAATTTTGACAAGTACAAGTTTATGTAAATACCTAAGTGCTGAATAAAGTTCATTATTTCATTATTTCAAATCATATCCATACTAATATTATTAAGCTCAATTATAAGACAACCTCCATAGCGTAGCGGTATTTGGCTCGCTTTAAGTCTAGGAGGTCGTGGGTTCAATCCCCACAACGTACAAGAAATCTTTGTGTAAATGCTTAGATTTCTTTCCGGGTCTGGTTGGTTGAGGTACTACCCTCCGTGCCTCGGAAAGCACGTTAAGCTGTTGGTTCCGATTGTTATAACATCATCTATAACAAGCGTATATCAGAGAACGGGCAGCAGCATTTCCCTGTGTATTACAACATAATACTGCGGTCACCAATCCGCCTGCCAAGCGTGGTGACTATCGCAAAACCCTCCCCCGGGAGGAGGCCCATGTTCAATAGTGGACGTTGTACCGGCTGATGATGATGATGATGATGATGATGATTAAAAAGCTGGAGAGTTTGTTTGTTTGCTAAAATGAGCTAATTTCCGGAACTACTGTCCGATTTGACAAATTCATGTGAATGCTACGTTATCCAGGAGTCACATAGGCCATATTTAATGATAAAGTTTTTACGGAAACTACACAGATATACAGAAAACCGCGGGAATCTTGTCAAATATATAAATATTTGACAAGATTCCCGCGGACTAACATATTCTTATAAATATTGCGTAATATAACATGAGGTAAATATAGTTTTGTTGTCATAGATTTTTGTGAAACAAAACATTTATTTCGATATGGTAAATCAGCCATGAGGATTTTAGCTCAATTGTTTGTTTAGCTTTGTGTAAATTTGTTAAAACACTATAGTCTGAATAGCTAAATTATAGTTATGTTATGTAAACGATTGTGTTCATCATTAATCAAAATAAAATCTGTAGTAATCTGTATTGGATTGAAGAAAAATCAATCGTCGTTTTGATAAATTTGCTGCTCGTCACATGCTTGAATTGTGCCGACCACTAAACCACCTCGACTTAAAGCTGGACTTGTTTTAGTAGCTATACAAAATAACAACTTTATTTTAACAGAAATATATAGTTTTGTAAACCATTGTGCTGCGTTCGACAGCTCTTTAATTGTTTCAATAAACTCATATTTTCTTTTATACAAAAGTTAAGTTAATGTTAGTTCGCTCAGTCCTTTCATAAATGAAAGTGAACAAAATGTAGATATTGACGTGTTTATTCCTGCTAAAATAGACTCAAGTAGGATAAGTATTATATAATCGGTATTATCGGAACTCCCACTTGCGGTTTTCGTTTAATGTGTCAATAACTTTGTTCCATTTAAACATAGTCTATTTATAAATAGTTTATATTAACCCGCTCTCCCCGGGGTGTTACCCGCACAGCTTATTAATATGTCACTGCTGGATAACATGGCTATGTGAAACCACGAATTAAAACGCTTTGGGTTCGATTTTAACCTGGAAAATGATTTGTTTGAACAGTGGATCTGGACGTGTATAGTGTTTGTAAATTATCCCGCAACATAGGAATTAATGGGTTACTTAGTGTGGGAGTTAAAAATAGTCTTAAAAATATTAGAATCGAATTAACGACTCATCTCTATATACTCAACGGTGAAACCAACTTTGAACGAAACTTAGTTAGTTTAAGTTAAGTAAGTTAATATTAACAAACCTGAATAAATACAGCAGTTATTATTATAAACTGTTATTACTCGAACAATGTAGCAATGGCAGATACTCCGGAACTGGCCAGAGTATCGGGTTTCCATTGCAACAACCATACAGAACGCATTGAAATTTGATGTGGAATAGATATAAATGTTAATGTAATACTATCAAAGTAACAACTATCGGTAGTTAATAGTTTTAGCTATATTGCAGAGACTTCGAGAGGAAATATTGTTTGCATTGGATAAAGTCATTTAGTACTTTAGAAAACGTTTCACTTATCTAAGAAACGAAGGCTTTATTTGGAAATAAGTGTTTTGCAACAATCATAAGGCTGATCCCACATTGGCTTTTGATAATTCTTTCGCCATGAAAATGCCACATTATCCCTGGGTAACAAAAGCTTTATTTTTTACTAAAAAAAGGTGTATATTTGTAGTAAAAAATATAGCTATGTGCGAAGCCGAAATGAGATATAAAATAAGCTATCTACGTGGTCGTCCCCTCGAACACAACAAACAGAATGACAAAAAACAACACTATTTTTAAGTTTTGTTCGTTTTAGGTACCCTTTATGCATTCATAATTTCATATGCATTTACTTAAAACCTGTTATTTTTCCATTATAAAGAAGCACTTCAATTTAATTTATTCGTAGCTATTAAAAAGAAACAAGAACATATTTTGCACAAAACATTTTATTTCATCACTTCATAGGTATGACACTGTGTTTCAGTAATCGTCAACACAACTCGCGTCGGTCTGTATCAGCGGCGCCATCCCGCTGTGACCACGAAAATTATGCATATAGCTCTTTAAAAAGCCTTTGAAGCCTTAAAGTAAACTAGGCCGCGTACGAAATGAGTACGCCTACGTAATATTTGAAACGAAACAACGTTTTGCAGTGTACAAACGTTGCAGACGGGCTGGGACGGGCTGGGCTGGGCTCCCCAGTAATTAACATCTTCCTCTCCACGTCATATTTACATATTATTTAGAATGGAGACGTCAATGCTTATTTCTGTCTCATCGTCGAGTTCATAATTAATAGTTAGATTAATAATAATAATAATAATAAAGCCTTTTATTCACATCTCTTAACTAATAAACTATAATTTTAAACTTAAAAATCAACAGTATACTCTAAAACTAAGTGTCGTTATATACTCATGGTCCACCTAAATAATGACAATTGTTCTAACCTAGTATAGACAGAACAAGCTATTTGACACAATATAGTTAAATAATAAACTAAGACGTTAAGACTAAAATATTATTAAAATAATAACTTAAATACTTGTTTAATTTGAAAATTTATAAAATATGATAATTAATAATAATAATATTATAAAATATGATATTATCTAAATAATACTTAATACTAAATTATTGTTTTGACTATTTGCAAGTGCCTGTAATAGGTTTACGTAAATAAAAATGATTTTTATTTTTATTTATTTTAAGTAATTTTCTTAAACTTTTATCTGTTAATAGTTAGATTATATTCTGCTTTATATAATTGGTGCTGTGTTGGAAGGGGAGAAGTGGCATGAAGGGTCACCAGCCAAATTTGGTTGGGGATTTTATTTTTAAGTGGCAACACTGATCACCAACCAAATTCGTCCCTAAACTACCGAAATAATGCTAGTGGCTCTTTCAAAACCTGGCTCCTTCATGCCACTTCTCCCATATAGACGATCGTCGATCAGTAATTATTCATACAGGCATAAGTAAAATTTTATATTTTTACTTTCTTTCCAAAATTTAACGACTAAGCCGCTTAAGCGTTTTTGGATGAAAAATTATACATTTATTTAAAAATGTACAGTCACATCATACATATTATACAAATATCCAAATTACATTTTGTAGTGGTTTGCTATCTGAAGTAATGACACAGCATAAGTACATAGCATTCACTGATTAAGGCAAGTGTTTTACTATTCATTATTAAGATTAAAATTGAGTAATTTTAAGTTAATATGCAATATATTCATTTTTATATCATCTTACATTCAAAAATGTTTTCTTTTTTAAAGATTACTAGCAGAGTTTTTGCACGCTACGAGTAATCTTGATAAATTCGTGCTAAGCTAAAATGCTTGTGTTACGAGTGAGTTCACGTCGGTAGTGCAATGGATGGTGATCGAACCGGCGACCACTTAGATTGCGTCCGACGTCCATTATTCTACGGTCGTTTCTAATTTACTTTAATAACTGATTTACTTTTGAATATTTTGAATCACCGAAGCCTGATAGTAAAAACAAAGAATGCAGCTTGATAAAGTTCTTCTTCTTCTCCTTCCTGCCCTTATACCTTATCTAATTCAAAGTTCAAAATCATTTATTCCGTAGAAACAGTTTCATTTATTTAGAATTTTAATAATTTTTCTCTATCATGCAGTGCGTGACGTGGCGAACACTGAGAAACACTGCCCTCATTAAATATTATTACTGTTGAAAAACAGGGTTTAAAAAAAAATTACTTAATCCTTCAATTTACATTGATATTGGAGCGACCCAATTCCAAGAATATTTATCACTAAAATAATCAGCAATGTTATAATAAGCCCAGCTACACGATACATAGATAGAGTGCATAAGTCCTGTGCGTAGTGGTCGGCTGCGATGGTTCATTACAGTGGTAATGACGCGCCGAGTGACCGCAGCTCGCTGCGACCAAGTAAATCTGCCGGACAATGTTTATGTCAACGTTTATAGGTTTGTGCGCGCCGCTCAGTCACTCGCCGTAGTTAGGCTTTCTTTACAACAATACTCATAATTATTGTATTTTTATTAATTTTAATTACCGTTGAGATAAAACTCAATATAATGTGTACTAATATTGTAAATTTATTGATTACGTATTGTCTGTTGGTTTTTTTAATTCGGAAGGACTATATGCAGTTAGCTATGAGGCTCTTGCTATAATACCGGGCATAAAGGCGAGCAGTTGCTTTGCCCGGCAAAGTTCCAGCCTAAATTGGCTTGGCTTGCATTGAAAAGCTCAAAAGTACAGGTCCGATTTTAAAATTGCTTTTACCATTAGACGTTACGCTACGTTATACAGAAAAACCACAGGCTATATGTAATTATGAAGTTCCCACGGGACGGGAGTTGCGCGGGTGAAACCCCACGGAAGTTAATAAGTAATAAAAACGTAGTGCTGAACTCGCTGGTCTAACGCTAATGTTGGACCGAACCTGTCGAGATCCTGGGTTCAATTACCAGGTCAAGTAATTGCATCAATGTCATGAAGTTGGTGGTGTTTCACCCGTGCCTCGGAGAGAATATTAAGATATCTTAGGTCCTGTGCCTGATCTCTCACCGATCATGTCAGTAAAACCTTCAAACCGGATTTTGAGAGCAAAAGAGGGGTGACTCTACTTGTGTATGCATCATACACTTGTGCACTATAATATGTCCTACGCCATCTGCGTAGGACCATTCTCCTTAAAGATTGGTCGCCGTGGCCGAAATCGGCAGGGCTTTACTTTGCAGACTAAGTACATACTTGTACTTTTTAATATATTAATAATAAATAATACTCCAATATAACAAGCGTGATCTGCGAGAATCACCATCAGCATTTATTTGACACCAGATTTTGGTTATGAATACACCCGCTAAACGTGGTCATTGTCTATGACAAATTCTCAAATTTGGCTTGTATGTATTCCAACTGAGAAATATGACCATAGATGGTCGTTAGCTGATTTACTAAGAGTAAAGTTATAGACATCAGGAAAATTTGTCCAACCGTGACAACAAGCTAAATTAAAACAAGAAAACAACACATTAGTAGTTGTCCAATAAATAAGTAAGTGAACCTTTTTCGTTAATTTTCCATCGTCCTTATCTTCGGCAAGTCACGTAGCCTGTCGTACCGGATATCAGTCATTAGACGGAGTCATGTCGCCCTCGCTTTGTTACCTTGTGACGGACAACCGCCGCTCGCATCGAGGTACGAGTTCAACCTGTGATCGTATTAGCTCCGTGATACAATATTACTACTAGGTATACAATATTATTATCATTTATATCTTTAATAATATTGTATACCTAGATATCACCAATATTATTATCATTTCTGTCTTTTAGCAGAAAGGTGCTCCTATTGTGCTGGTGCTATATGGCAACTTTTTAAGTGTCGTTTGAGAACGTTCTTATATCAGAGGTGTTGTCCGCGCTTGCGGTCACCAGAGTCAACGAATTTGAAAACAAGGCTGCGCTAAGCTTGATGCCAAGCGTTATGAATTGAAAGCCGAACTAAATAATTGATGGAGAGCTCAAATGTCCGCAATGAGCGAGGACCTTCACAAAGGAGATTTGCTTATATAAGTCATATGCGAGCACATGAGAGACACGGGAGATGAACCAGTAGCCCTGGCTGATATCGGTCGGATCATCGTTATCATTATCTTTAATAATATTATAAAGAGGAAAGATTTATATTATTGTATATTTGTTACGAATAAAGTAGTAAACTACTGGACGGATGTCGATTATTCCTCAGTAATATAGGCTCTATTTAATTATGAAGTTTCCACGAGAACGGGAGCTATGCGTAAATAAACATAGAATTGTATGTTTTAATTTTGCGACGATAGGTATTTTATATGTATTCAGGTTGTCTTCATTAATTTTAATGTGAGTGTTATCAATTAATTGTGTCAATCAATTAATTATTTCACGTACAAGTATTGACGAAAATAAAGTCTGATTTAATTAAGTTGTATCGTGTAAACACATGTATTTTATACAATGCGGGACTCAATTGTAAGCTATCCATACCATATTATCATTTTCACGGAAATTTAAAATAATGAATCATTACAGTAAGGTTTCCTGTTTTAATACAATTCATTAAATTCCATTATTGTGCAAATAATTATTATGAAACCCAGACTATAATAAATAATAATAAAATGTATTTGTTTACACATTTTATTACATTTACATAGATACAGATATATGGCTAAACACATGGCATCAATACTTATATATATGACTATGTAATTCCACTTTGTGAGAGCTGGTGCCCATTGTAGGTTTATAAAAACCTGTATTACAGGTCACCAGGAACTATGAACCGATTACAAACAAAATCGATATATATGTAGCTCTGTTAAAACGTTTGCGAGTGTCAAAACTTATATTATACGTAAACAGATAGATGAACAAAACAACAGGCCTTTTATCGTATTAGGCGCTCCCCCGACAGATATCAGTTGTCACGCCGCTGGCACGTCTCTCGGACAAACCGCTGTAACTAGCCATAATGACTCGATACAGGAAATAGTACAATGGATTTGTTCATCATGCGGCTTTACACAGAAAAATATTTGAAATTTAAGTTCCCTTAAATAAATCAGTCAAATATATACAGATTAATTATGTTATTTAATACACCATAGCATTCAACGAATAATAGAGTTCAGGTAACAAGGATTTCTCTGTTATACCGCTGTTTATTCATAAATAATATGTTAAAATAAACTAATGTCACTTCATACGCCGACGACGACATTTCTTATAATTAATCAAGCATAGAGGTCATTTGTTTTACGAATGTTTATATGAAGTCAGCAATATGGTAGGGCTGCTACAAATCTTTATAATGTTGCCCATATTTATTTAAACGGTCTTTTTACGTATTCCAGTAATGATAATTACTTTAAACTTATATCAATTAAATAGATCAATTGTAAATTAAATATTAAGATAATAGTATCTCACATATTCCAAAGTAACTCAATAAATTCTCCATTTGAGTTCGTTTATTTATATATTTTCGCATAATAATAATAATATAATTGATTTTATAAAAGGAAAATAATGTATATTCTAAAATTACCTTAATAATATCATGCAAATATTTTAAGGAATTTGAATATTTAAATATTAATAATGAATTACTATTACTATGATAATGAAGTAGTAATCTTACTTATTAATAAATAATGATTATTACTATAATAACATTTGTTTAATCTTTTATTTGAAGATAATCTTAAATAAAGTTATAATGAGCTTTGAACATCAATTGGCATTTAGTAATGCAACATATTTGATTTGACAGCCCTATCGATTTGTATACGAAATCTGAGGTACTAGGGGGGTAGAGGGAAGAGGGACGTGGTGCTGAACTATAAGTTTTGAAACAGTTAAAAAAATTGGGCAGTTTAGTAACAATCAGTCTGAGACACAGTTAGTCGGGATTTAACTCTAGAGAGTCAACGTGACCACTCCTGAGTTCCCTGGTATTTGTGAACTGGCGGGCATTCAGGGTCTCTCCTGGTGAACTAGTTACAAATACTACGCGGCGGGCTTTTGTACTGGATTTCGAAAGATCCTTGGTGTGTCAGAGAAAACCTCTAGTGTTCTAGTGGATTGCAGTGAGTGTTCGTCAAGACAAAATACTACAATTCTATTTTTAGCTATAAAATCAATGCATTAATTTGTGATAAATCTTTATTTTAATTCAATAGATCAATTTTTGAGTAATTCTTATTTTAATATTATTCATATTATTTGAGATTTGGTGCTTTCTTATAATCTTTTAATTTGATAAATTTTACTTTTCATTTGCTAATTTAATATAGATTTAGGTTGTGAAGTGTTGTGCCTATAGGTTGAAGAGTTGGTGAGTAGCGGGGCAGAGGTGAGTCCATTTATATTATGGCTGTTTGCGATATTTAATCGTTATTTTATGTGATTATTTTATCACTAAATTTTTGAATGTTTTAATTATGTTTTGTGTTATTCATAATTCTATACTTTTGACGTATGTATTGAACAAATCCAACAGATACTATTTTATAGTTATCTCTTAACAATCTTTAACTCTGAACCAATTTTATATGATTTATATAAAAAGCATTTCTGATTGTGTCAAAATATTAGCCATTATTGTAAAATTAATCTTTCTTTGCTGGATTGATGGCTGATTAACACATTCAATAACAAATTACTATGTGTTTTAATTTGAGTTGCAATTAATAGGTATACAAAACCAATTGTATCATTATCCTATTTCCATCAGGTGAGCACTTGTGGCAGCCTTGAGATTACTGTACTCAAAAGAGATGGTTTCTCGTATCTTCGGTAGATTGGGAATGTGCAGTTGTACATAATAAGATTACTTAATATCTTATAAATCTGGATGATATTGATTTAAATTAATCATGATTCTAATGAAGGTTTCAAAGATACATATATTTTTATAGTGGTAATATTTTGATAACATATTTTGAAATGTTTTTCATATTGCAAGGAGTTGCTCATAACCTTATGTGTTATATTTTAATTATGTGTCAGCAATATTATTTTAACTGACATCTAAGTATGATATGACTGATCATTTAAGTCTGAATTTTGATATATTAATATGACTTAATTACCGGCAAAATATGGTTGAATGCTGACTTATATTATTGACATACTATGATTGGCTAACTTGTGATAAAATTCACATTTCTTTTAATTCAAAGATAATGAATTGATGGTTGATTAATACTGTTAAAAGTATAACTAATAATTAAAGCTCTTGGTAGAATAACCCACTGAGTTTGTTTCGCCGGGTCTTCTCAGATGGGGCGCGTTGGATCCGGTGGTAGTATTAAGCCGCGTCCATTTTTAAATACTTTAATAAATCAAAAGTCTGTTGAATTAATAAATTTCTAAAGTTATACACAAAGTAATACCTGTAATTGGTTTTCATAAATAAATATGATTTTAATTTATTTTATTTAATAATCCCTAATTAAAGCCGTAACTTGGCTAAATACGGGAGGGTGGCACAGACTGGACGGTCCACATCAAGCGAGGCGGGGAGGCGCCAGCTTTTTAACCGTAACAAAATAATGTTTGTTCATAGATACAAATTACACAGGCTAAAATATAATTATATAAATTCATTCTAACATAATTATCTTTATTGATCAACTATATTACTACTATACTTAGCAAAGCAGTATTTTACATTACCAATTTGTCTTTGGACTCATATTATTTATATTTTGATATAATATTTTATTAATTATTATTTTATCATAATACTTTACTTAAATAATTAGATTAGAATTTTATTAGTTCAGGTTTATTTTGGTTAGGTTTTGACTGTTTCCTCATCTCAAAAAGTTCAAGGGTTACTAAACTAATAATTACTACAATAATAATTAATAGAACTATTACTACACTAATAATTACTACAGTATATTTACTATAATTCAATTAGTACAATAATAATACACAACGTAGTTAGGGAAAGTTATCGTATATCAATGTAAATAATAAGTAGGGATAAATAAACACAACGTAGGTATTCTGATCATTAGACGAATCACGAGCCAAGTTAATTACTTTCAATCAAACATATTAACAAGAAAACGTTTATTTAGCAATTTTTTTAGACGAGCCATATATTTAATCCTTCCCTTTGTTCTAATATTAGGCTAGGTTATGGTAGGTAAGTGTGCGATACGTTATTATTGCTGAGTTTTTAATACATCATGTTTGGCAGGTTACATTTTGGTAGGCCGGTGACCAGGATTATTATTATTATTATTTTTTTTAATTAATCAATAATTTATATTTATTTATCTTTATCATAGAGGTTTTAATATGAGTAATTAATTAAATCAAAATATTTGTTACATTCTTCTCTTAGTTAGTTATTAATATTTTCATAATTTTTCGGACCATAAGATATGAAAAGTGTTTGATTGAATTTAGTTAATATAAAGTGCAGTTTTATTTAGCTGCACAATTTGTTGCGGTGAAAACGGATATTGAATGAGGAAATTACTAGGTCAAATTATTTTTAATTTATAGGAGTAGTTAATTTTAGGTTATTTATAAATACTTAATTATATTTAGGTATGTTTTATTATCATATTACGGGATATAAAAAGTGTAGAAAAATAACTGATTTAGTTTTACAAATATCTATATATTAATCTATTACGCGAAATTCCTAGTAAATAAAATTAAATGATGAAAGAGCTTTTGTGCTTGTCAGGATCAAATTCATTATTAAGAAAATAATAATTAAGTTTTGTAAACTCATTCTTTAAATAGATAACTTTCATTATTTGGTGTTATAAATAATTACTTGTTTATGCAATTCATTATACAATCCACTGTCAGTTTGTATGTCATTAGTTTACATGACAGTAATTGAATGAAAAAATACTACAAATGCGATAAGACCGCCCATTGTACTGTGTCTATTATTTTTTTCTTTGTCCTGTTTACTTATGTGTGCACAATAAAGAGTATTCTATTCTATTCTATTCTATTAGGTGCGTAATTAAAAGTTATGGTTAAAAATTTAATGTTAGATTATTATTTTTGAATTCATTTATTTATCATAATTTCTTACAATCGAGTTATGTTTAAAAGATAAAGATGCAAAAATAGGTTAGGAAATAATAAATTAAGAACTGACTCGTACTTAGTATTAATTTCCTTATAGGTACTTTAAATTTTAATTTAACAAATTTATGATACTTACACTAAAAAAGTAAAATTAGATTTGCAATTATAGTATCCCAATAATAACAAAAAAAAAAGAAAGATTAATGAATTATATATTCAACAATGATTAAATACGGAATGTATTCTATTATTATTTTATTTGGAATTATTGAAAGCAATAATGATTTATTTTATAACTAACGATAATAGTTAATAAATATTGATCACTTGACTATTAAAATGATATTTTAAATAATTGACATAATGTAAATAAATTGGTATATTTACAACAATATAAGTGAGTTTACGTTAGTGGTACATATTGATTCTAAGGTATTGTGGATCAATGTTTTATTTAAGTGTATAATCACAATAGTTAGAATCTTACAATAAGTATAATATTTAAAGCTTTTAAGTGGCATAGTTTATGGCATTGACTAGGATTTGTCTGATATCGGGTTCGATTCCCGTGTCATGTGAAGTGAGAATAGTAAACAATAGGTTCGTTTCCTATTACAATATAATGTATAATGGCAGATAATGTAATGAATTTGCGCTTTTCATACAACATTTATATTTTAAAATATTATATGTTGAGTACATTTGATAAAGATCTTTAAAATCGGTTTATACTTATGTATGTAGATATGTTTGTCTGTTAGTGAAATATGATATTATGTCGAGAGTGACATTGTTATGATAGATTCATTTTAGTTATAAAAAAGGACGAAAAATTGCGTGTAATAACATAATTTTAATTTTAATAAAAATTTAATTTGAATTTAAATTAATAACGCTTCTTAACAAATATTATACTAAAGTATTGTAGGTACAATATACATTGACTCCATAATATTTTATAATCAGCAGGTATAGGTATCATCATCGAACTGTCAGTTTAATCAGTTCAGCTATTTTAAATAATCAAGTAACTTGAATAAAATTAACAAGTTTGTGCCCTAATAATATTAGTAAAATATAAGATCAAAAGTTTATGATTAATTTTATCATCTTATATGTGTATTTGTGCTAAAATAATGTATGGTATGGAAACATTGTTCACAGTTTTATGTTGCTATGAAAGATATTGGCTAAAGTTTATTTTTATTTTATCCGATATATTTAGATATAATTTTCTTAAAAATAAAAAAGGATGAACGAAAGTAATTACCTACGTATATGAGATTGATGTTTCTATAAGTTTATTACCTTATTATGTAATAGGATAATGTAATATTAATCTAAATAAACATAACTTTCCTAATTTAATTAAATACAATTCAAGAGTCATAAGCTCTGGGGGGCATGTCATAAATTACAGGTTAGGAGTCGTAAACATTTTGTTAGTTTATTTAAAGTTTAGTACTTGTAGAGTTAGGGGGGCACAATTTTACAATTTTTATTTAATGTAAGAGCTACTCCTACAATCCAGTTTTCTTTTAATACGTTAATACTGCTTTGTTAATTATAACTACAAATTTAAGATATTATTTAGTTATATATGTAGTTAAAAATAAATTATAAAAGAGCTATTTAGTCCTATTTAACTGATTTGTTACATCAAAAGGTAATAGTAGTCGATTTGTCGTGGAAATATTAGACTACAAAATGTTGTGGGTTCAATCCCTACACTATTATTTATTGGGCGTGTTTTATTACAAATGGAATTTTGAATCAAAGACAATAGGGGTTCGATTCCCTTATTGGATATTAACTCGTGATGATGGAGTCATGTTAAGAGGTATAGGAAAGGTGGGTTCGATTCCCTCCTATAACACCTACTTGTGAATAATTAAATTGGTTTTTAATGTTCAGGTTATTGGGTTCGATTCCCTTACATAATATCTGTAGTTGCAGAGTCAGCATGCCATAATTAATGATTTGGGGTTCGATTCCCTACTATACTACCTGTGATTGCGAAGTCGGTATGTCAATTAAATAAGGTGGGTTTGATTCCCTCCTATAATATATGTAGTTACAAAGTCGGTATGTCATACATAAATAGAGTGGGTTCGATTCCCGCCTATATTATCTAATCCACAGTTGCGAAGTGGTAAATGATAAGTAAATAATGTGGGTTCAGTTCGTGCATAAGAAATTGGTGATTATTAAGTAGTTTATCAGACAATGAAGGTTCAATTCCTTCATATAATAACTGTTTGTTGTCATAAATATATTTTGATACATTGAGTTAATGTGGGTTCGATTCCCTCATTATATATTAACCTATTGCTGTGGCTAAGCAAATAATATCGAGATCATCTTATGGGTTCAATTCCCATACTAAATAATTTTCTGGTTATGAAAAATGTAAGAGAAGGAAAAAATATGGGTTCGATTCCCATAGTTAATATAATTTGTTAATAATATATTATACTTCTGGTTGTGAAAAATGATTAAGAGACGAGATATGTTATGAGTTCAATTCTCATACTAAATATTTATTGGTGGTTTGAATTGAGATGAAAATGTTCTGGGTTCGATTCCTAGATAATTACCTGTGTTTGAAAATATTACTTCAATGTTATGGGTTCGATTCCCATATTACATATCATAATTGTGATTAAGAAGAATCATTTGGAGGCGATACATTATGGATGGCGAAGTGATAAAGTACTTGGGTTCGATTCCCTAAAAAAACATATCTATCGAAGATTATGTAAATTGAATGCATGAAAAGGATGATTTCCCGCACAGAAATTCAATTAATGTTGAGTCAAACTAACAAACAGTGATAAAAGGTAAGGTTCATTATATAGTTTTAAGGTCACATATAATATTGAGTAATTCCTTGCAATATATAGTTCTTCCTACAATTATTTTAGTCTATTCTGCAATTCGCGAAAAGTAAAAAAATATATGTTAAACAGCTTACCCCTCTTAAGTAATGCTTTTAAACATTAATTATATTTATCCTAACTATTCGCTTTATCGGGTTTTGGTAAAGTCGGAAGTAGCGAGAATAATCACGATTGCTGGGATCTGATTGGATGAATGATTGTTTTAGATTTAAGTTAATTTGTCGTTAAGCTAGCGTTTCCAAAATGTGTTTGCATTTGGCGTAGTATAGTTATAAGGAGCGAAGCGAGCAAAGCGTAAATAGTAATAATAAGTAAGCAAAGCGTAAGCGTAGTATGTTTGGTTTGGATTCGCTAGTAAAACAGACAAAATGGTATACGAGGACTTCTAATGGAGCCAAAACTACAGCGAATGGCTAATTTGTTGGAGTCTAATCTTCAGATACTGCACACACCACCAAAAATGGCCTTTTATGAGGTATATAGGTGTTAGGTTAGGTCAGCAGACACAAAAAAAACATCAGCAGAGCTGAACTCATAAAAAGCCCACACTCCACAAGAAGCTAACAGCAGATCTAAGTCCACACTGCTCATTCTCCTTTATTGTGACTTGTTGAACTAAGTTAGGGGTGTGGAATAATTGGGTTGCTGGCGATGTATTTTTGTACGAACTACATTAGTTTCAATTTTGGCGTAGAAAACATTTACCCGGCGATCCACTTGGTACGTAAGCGAAGCAGTACCCTGTGAGTGGTGGTCTGAGTTATGGTCGACTAGCGGATGGTGGGAGTCACGCCCCATCAGTTTTGAAGTCATAAATGATTCTTATGGGTCTACAAAATGCATTGGCAAAACAATGAAGCCACATTTTTGGTTTGGGGAGGCATTTCGCAATAAGGTATAAACACACACACACACATTACACGTCTGGTTTGGTCTCTGACAGATTAGATTAGTTTGTTCTCTTTTAGTTGGAACAATTTTACTTCGATCAAACAGGTTTTCCTGTTTAATCTGCATAAAATTGGGGGGGCAACTGTAACTAGCCATAATGACTCGATACAGGAAATAGTACAATGGATTTGTTCATCATGCGGCTTTACACAGAAAAATATTTGAAATTTAAGTTCCCTTAAATAAATCAGTCAAATATATACAGATTAATTATGTTATTTAATACACCATAGCATTCAACGAATAATAGAGTTCAGGTAACAAGGATTTCTCTGTTATACCGCTGTTTATTCATAAATAATATGTTAAAATAAACTAATGTCACTTCATACGCCGACGACGACATTTCTTATAATTAATCAAGCATAGAGGTCATTTGTTTTACGAATGTTTATATGAAGTCAGCAATATGGTAGGGCTGCTACAAATCTTTATAATGTTGCCCATATTTATTTAAACGGTCTTTTTACGTATTCCAGTAATGATAATTACTTTAAACTTATATCAATTAAATAGATCAATTGTAAATTAAATATTAAGATAATAGTATCTCACATATTCCAAAGTAACTCAATAAATTCTCCATTTGAGTTCGTTTATTTATATATTTTCGCATAATAATAATAATATAATTGATTTTATAAAAGGAAAATAATGTATATTCTAAAATTACCTTAATAATATCATGCAAATATTTTAAGGAATTTGAATATTTAAATATTAATAATGAATTACTATTACTATGATAATGAAGTAGTAATCTTACTTATTAATAAATAATGATTATTACTATAATAACATTTGTTTAATCTTTTATTTGAAGATAATCTTAAATAAAGTTATAATGAGCTTTGAACATCAATTGGCATTTAGTAATGCAACATATTTGATTTGACAGCCCTATCGATTTGTATACGAAATCTGAGGTACTAGGGGGGTAGAGGGAAGAGGGACGTGGTGCTGAACTATAAGTTTTGAAACAGTTAAAAAAATTGGGCAGTTTAGTAACAATCAGTCTGAGACACAGTTAGTCGGGATTTAACTCTAGAGAGTCAACGTGACCACTCCTGAGTTCCCTGGTATTTGTGAACTGGCGGGCATTCAGGGTCTCTCCTGGTGAACTAGTTACAAATACTACGCGGCGGGCTTTTGTACTGGATTTCGAAAGATCCTTGGTGTGTCAGAGAAAACCTCTAGTGTTCTAGTGGATTGCAGTGAGTGTTCGTCAAGACAAAATACTACAATTCTATTTTTAGCTATAAAATCAATGCATTAATTTGTGATAAATCTTTATTTTAATTCAATAGATCAATTTTTGAGTAATTCTTATTTTAATATTATTCATATTATTTGAGATTTGGTGCTTTCTTATAATCTTTTAATTTGATAAATTTTACTTTTCATTTGCTAATTTAATATAGATTTAGGTTGTGAAGTGTTGTGCCTATAGGTTGAAGAGTTGGTGAGTAGCGGGGCAGAGGTGAGTCCATTTATATTATGGCTGTTTGCGATATTTAATCGTTATTTTATGTGATTATTTTATCACTAAATTTTTGAATGTTTTAATTATGTTTTGTGTTATTCATAATTCTATACTTTTGACGTATGTATTGAACAAATCCAACAGATACTATTTTATAGTTATCTCTTAACAATCTTTAACTCTGAACCAATTTTATATGATTTATATAAAAAGCATTTCTGATTGTGTCAAAATATTAGCCATTATTGTAAAATTAATCTTTCTTTGCTGGATTGATGGCTGATTAACACATTCAATAACAAATTACTATGTGTTTTAATTTGAGTTGCAATTAATAGGTATACAAAACCAATTGTATCATTATCCTATTTCCATCAGGTGAGCACTTGTGGCAGCCTTGAGATTACTGTACTCAAAAGAGATGGTTTCTCGTATCTTCGGTAGATTGGGAATGTGCAGTTGTACATAATAAGATTACTTAATATCTTATAAATCTGGATGATATTGATTTAAATTAATCATGATTCTAATGAAGGTTTCAAAGATACATATATTTTTATAGTGGTAATATTTTGATAACATATTTTGAAATGTTTTTCATATTGCAAGGAGTTGCTCATAACCTTATGTGTTATATTTTAATTATGTGTCAGCAATATTATTTTAACTGACATCTAAGTATGATATGACTGATCATTTAAGTCTGAATTTTGATATATTAATATGACTTAATTACCGGCAAAATATGGTTGAATGCTGACTTATATTATTGACATACTATGATTGGCTAACTTGTGATAAAATTCACATTTCTTTTAATTCAAAGATAATGAATTGATGGTTGATTAATACTGTTAAAAGTATAACTAATAATTAAAGCTCTTGGTAGAATAACCCACTGAGTTTGTTTCGCCGGGTCTTCTCAGATGGGGCGCGTTGGATCCGGTGGTAGTATTAAGCCGCGTCCATTTTTAAATACTTTAATAAATCAAAAGTCTGTTGAATTAATAAATTTCTAAAGTTATACACAAAGTAATACCTGTAATTGGTTTTCATAAATAAATATGATTTTAATTTATTTTATTTAATAATCCCTAATTAAAGCCGTAACTTGGCTAAATACGGGAGGGTGGCACAGACTGGACGGTCCACATCAAGCGAGGCGGGGAGGCGCCAGCTTTTTAACCGTAACAAAATAATGTTTGTTCATAGATACAAATTACACAGGCTAAAATATAATTATATAAATTCATTCTAACATAATTATCTTTATTGATCAACTATATTACTACTATACTTAGCAAAGCAGTATTTTACATTACCAATTTGTCTTTGGACTCATATTATTTATATTTTGATATAATATTTTATTAATTATTATTTTATCATAATACTTTACTTAAATAATTAGATTAGAATTTTATTAGTTCAGGTTTATTTTGGTTAGGTTTTGACTGTTTCCTCATCTCAAAAAGTTCAAGGGTTACTAAACTAATAATTACTACAATAATAATTAATAGAACTATTACTACACTAATAATTACTACAGTATATTTACTATAATTCAATTAGTACAATAATAATACACAACGTAGTTAGGGAAAGTTATCGTATATCAATGTAAATAATAAGTAGGGATAAATAAACACAACGTAGGTATTCTGATCATTAGACGAATCACGAGCCAAGTTAATTACTTTCAATCAAACATATTAACAAGAAAACGTTTATTTAGCAATTTTTTTAGACGAGCCATATATTTAATCCTTCCCTTTGTTCTAATATTAGGCTAGGTTATGGTAGGTAAGTGTGCGATACGTTATTATTGCTGAGTTTTTAATACATCATGTTTGGCAGGTTACACCGCTCCCCTGAGACATATCGTTGTGACAACGCTGGGTACGCTTACGTAATGGGGGACTAAAACTTGCCATATTTTGTATCGAGGCGGATCATAGTACACACCACGCTTCCATGATACGTTGAACAAAGGAAACTAAAATATTTAATATCTGGGGGCACGGCAGTGCCCCCCCAAGTCGAGTAAGAAAAAAAAAAAAAAAAAAAAAAAAAGGTGCACGGCCGTACCTATCTTTTCTCGAAGCAACTCAGCCGATTTTCGACCCTCTATAACTTCGTTGTGGATGAAGATAGGAGCCTGAAATTTCAGAACCTAAGCAGGCTTTGTAAAACTACAGCATATTTCAAATTTCATTCAATTTGAACCAGTACTTTAAGAATTATAACTACTCAAAGTTCGGTAATTTCGGTAATTTTGTCACTCGCTCACACGTGATTGACCGATCATCAAAATGTTTAGGCACTTCTAGCAGACGTAGAAGCTTCAAATTTTGAGTACTAGTAGAGTTTAGTGTAAAACTCATGGGAAAATTCCAACATTTTGCAATTTCGGTCTAGTTGTTAAGTTTCATCAACTGCATTAATAACTTTGTTATTTCTTATAAATGTATAGGATTACAAAGTTACATTTGCAGTCAGTGAATCAGTGTAAATGAATATGTATGATTTAATGGAAGAATAGGTGTAGATAGGGACCTAGATGCGATTATGTTGAAAGGTGGTGGCTAAGTGGTTACGTTAGTTGCTCCAGAGACCTGGTTTTCTGCGTTCGATTCCCACCCGGGACAATTATTCGTCTAAAATTAAAACAGTTGTATTGAGTCAGGGGGTGCTTTGTTTTCGTTAATCTATCGAGCGGTGCGACCTTCGCGACACAGGGATTAATTTAACAAATAAAAAAAAAATCGAAGGAAAAAAAAAAAAAAATCAATGGAATGTAAAAGCAACTGTGCTATGAACGATAGTATACTAACAGGCCGCGGCCCCTTGAGAAGTAGGGACCCCGTGTACTCTGGCATCCCTGAAACTGGTTATTTGAACCCAGGAGAGCCCGCAACACCATTTGAGTCGCGGACGCTGCCATAGGGTATCCCAGATAGGCAACAGTTCCTGGGCCCCTCACCAATTGTGGTCAGAGGAGTAACCGGGGGTTTAAGTGTTTTTCTCTCAAGGTATGATTTGCATTCCACTGCTATGGAGAGGGCGAGTCCCACATACCCCACCGCTCGTGCGGGAACGCCGCAGTGTCGGAGGAGATGCGTAAAATTCTTGCATTCCCCCCGGACAAACACTACGGCTTCCACGCTTCCCGTTCGTCACAGAAAGACGGTCACTTTCTTTCAAGTAATTAACAAGTCTTACTGCGATATCGCAGGTATACACACACACCACGTTTTATTTATCTGACACAAACTGTATTTGCATATTCATTTTATCAAATATTTTTTACACAGTTTGATGTTAACTAGGTAACTTTAAATTTACTTATGTACATATTAGCTTATGGCCGCGACTTTGTATCAGTGGAAAAGTTACTTTGACCCGCGACATAGATAATAATTTCCCTAGTGCGGGAGCTGTCTCAAAAAAAGCCAAAATCGGACATGTGCCAAAAAATTCTTTATTTAAAAACCTTTGACAGTGAGGCCGTGAGTGCCATACATAAGTTCATGTTAATCCTCTGTTAAGCTTGATGTAGTAGTTTTCGATTAGGTACATTGACAATATTTATAATGAATGAGAGATAACAATTTTAAATAAGGATTAATTTTAAATGACGTTTGACGAGTGCGACGAATATCAATAAACCATAAAAAAGTACACGACGCAGCTGCTCTTGTTACGTATGGTAAGTGTTGCCATGCCAGCTAGGTACGTGGGTATTCATATATTCGTAAGTTAATTTATTTTGTAAATAAAGGCACCGAGTTACGAGTCTGGACGGCTTACATTTAATTTAAGTCTACTTTGGAACGATTAAAGCGCAGGAATCCTCCATTTGTGCATACAATAGACTAAAACCGGCCAAGTGCGAGTTGGACTCGCGCACTAAGGTTTCCGTACCATTTTCAAGTGCCTACCTAAAAGTTGTATTGGACCTAAAAGTTGTATTGCCACAAAAAGTTTGTTGTATTGGAGCCCCCCTTAATTATTTAATTTATGTTTAGTTTGTTAATATAGCAACAGAAATACATAATTTGTGAAAATGTCAACTGTTTAGCTATCGCGGTTCTTGAGATACAGCCTAAATCCGTTGTAGGTATTCAAAAAAACTATGTAAATTGTAAAGCAAAGGAAAAAAGGTACAACTATCTACAAAAAGAAATGAGATGCCATCAAAAACATACTTGTAAAAAAACCCAAGTCTCGTAACGCAGTTCTTTTACCGTTAAAAGTTGTGAGATCTATGTAATACCAAGTCGGTTAATTTATTCAGTCCCTACTTAAGGGACCTTCTGTCTTAAGCTTTTACGTAACTATCTCACCTAACAGACTCTTAAATGATCTTATCAAAATTCAAAACTTTTATGTTATGAATATTAGATTGACTTGGCCATCGCAATAAACACTTGTGAGACACATTCTAATAGTATCCGATGGACAAGTTAATTTATTATTTAAAACTTAAAAGTTTCGAATTTTGATAAGATCATTTTAAGAGTCTGTTAGGTGAGATAGTTACGTAAAAGCTTAAGACAGAAGGTCCCTTAAGTAGGGACTGAATAAATTAACCGACTTGGTATTACATAGATCTCACAACTTTTAACGGTAAAAGAACTGCGTTACGAGACTTGGGTTTTTTTACAAGTATGTTTTTGATGGCATCAATTTAACTGTGTTTATTCAAAATTCTACAGTGATTATAAATATGTACTATTTTTATACAAAAAATCATTCATACCCATCTATAATATATGTGTATATGTTGTCTTTACACTATTTTAAAATCTTTTAACCAGTTACTTTAATCTATATTTTTATTGATAATTTTCCTAATAACAATACATTTTTGATGTAAAAAATATATTTTTGTCAAAAACTAGGTAACTACTGAACAAGTTTTGGAGTTGTAACGCCGTTCATTCAAGTTAAATGACGGTTGATATCCAATCACTTTCCGGAGACACGCTCGTGAGAAGGTAATCTTCGATAACTTCAGATTCTCGGTAATGCCTCCAGGGAGCTATGACGGAAGCACGTAAGTACTAACAAATATTATTTATTTGATAGTAGAAAATAGTTAAGCTTACTTTATTCTAGAATTGTGTATAAAAAGTCTAGTTTTTAAAGGAACTAACAGCATAGCAGATACAATTTTTAGGCATCTGGTATTCGGTTAATTAATTAGACCTAAGTGAGTACCCACACTTTTATCAAGTTTCCCTTGAAGCGTTTCCAAATTAGCATAATTAGGGTTTTTAGTAGACGCGGGTCTCAATCGCGGTACAAATTAAAGGCAAATATCCGACGTTTCGACATGGGTTACACCAGTCGTGGTCAGTCTATCCGTGACCACGACTGGTGTAACCCATGTCGAAACGTCGGATTATTAAAAAGGTAATTATTTGCCTTAAATTTGTACCGCGATTGAGACCCGCGTCTACTAAAAATTATGTGTACAAATCGCGAAAGTTTAAAAACATTTATAATTAGGGTTCTTGATAATGTATCTCTCTGGTAAAAGATTTTATGAATCGGAACACGTCGATTTTCTTTTTAGATTAAATTGACCTTGCCGCACTATTTTACGTGGATTATTTCAGTTTCTGTGGGAACCTTATCACCTAATATTGCTTCATGATTAGCTTTGTAGCGAAAGAAGATTTTTGAAATCGGTCTAGTCGTTTCTTCGATTATATATTGATTACGAACAAAAATACCTATCATCACTTGTTATAATGTAAGTGGTAAAGAAGGGGTTATTCTCATAATTAAGTGCAAAATTAATAAATACAATGTGTTAAGTGAACGAGTAACAAAGCGCTTTTGAATAGTTATTTTAAACGCAATCAATTACTTAGCCGGAGCGCGTCGGGGCGAGGGCGGGCAGCGGGGCGAGGGGCGGAACTGCGAACAATGTCGCGTCATTAAAAAATCTATTAATTTTGGTTTCAATGTAAACGTTTTAATAGAATACAGTCGAGTCACGACACACAATGTTATAAGGCTGGATGCATACGCAGCGACAATTTATGTACTTAAATGAATGGGAAAAAGTTAAAAAGCATGTTAAGAAAAAACAAACGAGAAAAATGTTGGCTAAACGAGTAGTAATTAGAGCAATACCAAGCTGATACACATAATCAGACAAACAAACAGTATTTAATTACACTATTAAAACCTCCGTAGCGTAGCGGTATTTGGCTCGCCTTGAATCTCGGAGGTCGTGGGTTCGATCCCCACACCGGACAGAAAATCTTTGTGTAAATTCTAAGATTTCTTTCCGGGTCTGGTTGGTTGAGGGACTACCCTCCGTGCCTGGGAAAGCACGTTAAGCCGTTGGTCCCGATTGTTATAACATCATCTATAATAATCGTATGTCAAGGAACGGGCAGCAGCGTTTCTTGTGTGGTACAACATAATACTGCGGTCACCAACCCGCCTGCCAAGCGTGGTGACTATGGCAAATACCCTCCCTCTCGGGAGGAGGCCCATGTTCAGCAGTGGACGTTATACGGGCTGATGATGATGATGATGAATTACACCATTTAACCTCTGCCAAGGTCCAATGACAAATTAATAAATTTATTTATAAGAAAAAAAAACGTTGTGTACGTAAATATTGCAAATAGTAGACAACTGTAAACCGCAAGCAGTGTATCGTGATCCCCCCACCCCCCTCCCGTCCCCGCCGAGTGACGTAGCGGAATCACACAATAGCTATTGTAGAAGCGGCCGACGAACGTTTACAGAAAGGATTTTTCTAAATAACGAACCGAACGCGTTTGTACAGACACTGTACGTTTAGGCCTCATTAACGTAGACGTAGTGCGTCAGCCGTTGCATTGTACTTCTGTCACCATTAGAAAACTACGTTATTAGGAGTAATATAAGCATATTTCATGATGCAATGCCCCACGGGAACGAGAAGCTAAGCTGGCAAAACCACGCACGGGAAGTTAATCTATAGTAACTATATAAGAGGAAAGATTTGATTGTTTGCATTGATAGGCTCCGAAACTACTTGACCGATTTAAAAAGAATCTTTTACAGTTGGGAAGCTACACTATCCCCGGATGACATTGGCTATATTTATTTATGTAGTTTCCATAAAAACGGGATTTAAGCGGGTGAAATCTTGGGCGGGAAGTTAGTTATTAATATGTCACAAAATAAATTTTAAACAAGAAATTGAGTAAAATCTTCAGTCAACTAAGATACTGTAAAATGTAAGTCCAGAAGTCCGCCAAGTGTCCGTCGCGGTCCCCCGCGGCCGGTGCTCGCGACAGTCGCGACACATTTTATTGCGTCTCTTTGTGGGACCGCCCGCACATTTGTACCGACTGCACACTTCCGCAGACACTTTGACAGTTTATTATCTGTTTCAGTGGACGATCGTGAAATGTCTTCAAGTGGACAGTAAAGAGTGTATTTGTAAGAACTTAACTGTTATATTCTTGTATTTGTTTTTATATATGTATGTTCAGACAAATGGTCTATAACCACTTGATATTAGGTGGCAGAGCGGTCGAATATAAGGACAGCTGGTGCCAGTACAGTAGGCTCTTGTTCTTTCGCTCCGTGTTCTGGCAATCTTACTACTACCGTGGTATTCTGTAAAGTGGAGGTACTTTAGGTTAATTGTCTAATAGAAACTATCACATGGAAAAAAATGAATTTTAAGCGAATTTTACTCAAAATTGTGTCACAATTTAAAATGCTGTCCTCTGATAATGTTTTTTCTGGTTTATGTTGAACGCCCTTGAGTACCAGGTCGTCTCTTCTCCTCATGAGTATTACAGATCATACTACAGTATAGTTAATATATGATTAACACACCAACAATGCCCACCAATTTGTGAAGAAACTGATGTGTAATAAAGTGTTAGGCGTATAACAAATAAAATTGTATTAAACGTACTTTTAACTTGTATGTAGAATAAAACATTTATTCTTCATACTAGTTAAAAGTACGTTATTTATTTTCTTTGAAAAAAAGTAATGTTTAATCAATTTAATTAAACGCAAGGATTTACTTTTGCACTGATATAATGAGTACGGCATTAATCCTGTGTGCAGGATTTCATGAATTTCTAATGCAATTGTAATTGTACTGATACTGCACTGATAGCTTATGCATTACACAGCGCTCGCTGATCACTAATTACTTGTGTGAACGTTATAAAGTAAATGTTTATATTACTAGGATAGTATTCAAAATACGTGCGCGTGACGTCATACTTTTTCAATCAAGACAGAAGTAGCTACAGTTTATCGTAGGTACTGTGACAAAAAGAATGATCTCGGAGTTTCTTATAGTCTTCTCCGGGTGACACAACGTAGGTAGATAGAGAAAGACTCGTAGGAAGCTAGGAAAGGGTCCGGTCGTCCTTGCAAGGCGAGGCTCGCGACGCGTTCTATGCTTCTCACCTAATCCCAGCCCGCGCTGGTTGATTCTAATTATATTTATAATACGCGACTATCACACGCCACATTGATAGATTTAAATTCTATTTAATAACATTACTGTTGAAATGTAAACTAATTAATTAGTCAAGATTTTTTTTTCTTTGTAAATTTTTATCATTGTATTTGACTTACAATAAGTACGATCGATTCGTCTACATTATTAATAAACGTTTTCATTTCATTTCACTTTATCCGTATTTATAAAGCTTGTTTGATTGTTTGTTTGAACGCGCTAATCTCAGGAATAACTGGTTTGATTTGAAAATTCTTTTAGTGTTAGGTAGCCCATTTATCGAGGAAGGCTATAGGCTATTTAATTTTAATAATAATATATATAATTTTAATAATAATGAAGTTCCTCCATGGTGGAGAGTTGCGTCATGTATACTTTCTCACAGAGGTGACCTCCATACTTTCCGAAAACCATTAATAAAACATAATATTATCTCCTGTTAAACGAATGGATTCGGAAATCTCTAACATTTGTATTAATATTAATAAAACATACCATTTGGCGCAAATCGCAATAACTAATCTTTTAAAAGGACGTTTCCTAATGTGTTAAAATATAGTCCGACTGTACATATATTATGGATGAAGTACGTAACATGTAAATCGCCCACAGTATTTGAAAAACTTATTGAAACGCAGTATTTATGTTAATAATATAAAAATATTAGTTCTTATTACATCAACCTCACTTTTAAATGTTTAAAGTATTGCTGAAGTATAACATGAAAAAGGAAAGATTCTGTAATTTAGAAGATTAAATCCAAGTTGGATCTGCCTCAGCCAATATTCCAAAAGTTAATCCTCATGCTGGCTTATATCTTAATGATAATTAATTTGCTTCGATTATGATGCGATTGGCCTTTATTTAAAAAAATATACATCTGTTAATTTTGTAAGGAAATGAAATTGATTGATTGGCTTTACAAACACATTATTCGAGGTCACAGATTAATTTTATGTAGCAAACTATATTTCATATCAGTTCATTGGCTAGTTTTTTAAGATTTACGGTTTTGTCCCGCGAGTTTTTCGTGCCATGGGATGTGTCACAGTATTTGAAAAGATTTTTTACCATTCTTCTCATAGGCGAAAACGGTCTGTGGGACGAAACGATGAACGAGCCCAAATAAGTTATAATTATTAAGAATAAGGGTAGTAAGAAGTAGGGTTTCTTCTAAAATGCAATATCTCTTACCTTGACCTCGTAACCTTGTTGTGGGACACGAGCGCATTGTAGGTGAGTCGGTTGGTTGTTAGGTGAGGTGAGTGAGTAACCCACTTGTGTGTCCGCTGAAGTTGTCTCACAGAACGGAAGCGCGTATATCATGTTAACCGTATCTTAATATTTATGTCACCAACGTTTCAGCATCATCAGCCCGTATAACGTCCATTGTTGACCATGGGCCCCCTCTCGAGGGAGGGTATTTGCCATAGTCACCACGGTTGGCAGGCGGGTTGATGACCGCAGTATTATGTCGTTATACACAGGGACACGCTGCTATCCGTTCCTTGGTATACAATTGTTATAGATGATGTTATAACAATCAGGACCAACGGCCTTACGTACTTGGCTTACCTTTCCAAAGAGATTGATTCGCTGAACATCTTGACTGGTGGACTTTTAAATCTCGAGAAGAGTACCGCGGCACTCTTTGTCGGATTGACTATGATTCTCCACTTTCTGAACCATTTGCCTAAAGCATTTGATGCGGATTGTATCTTAAGATGTATACCACTCTGTCTGCAGTCTGCGGTCACAGTGTTGTCTGCGAAAAGACCCAGATGGGCATTCTTGGGTTTCGATATGTCGCTTGTATAAAGCGTTTGAATCGGTTGAGGGGAAAAGTAATCTCCTTCTACACAGCACCTCAAGGTTTTCCTTTGAGAAGTAGACTCCTATGAAGTGCACGAGACGGTGAATATTAGTTCAAAGTGGTATACGTAAAGTCGCACTGTGTGCTTATATGTAAGTCGTCAGTGTACAGTGGTGAGTAGCACGAGGTCGACAGTTGAGAGGTTGCGGAAGTTGCTAACAGGAAATCTAATTTCGCGTCTCGCCCGGGCTTTTAGTCCGTCCATAATAACACATTTATGATTTTAATCTTTGACTAAAGGATCAAACAGAAGTTTGAAGGCACTTTCCTTGCTACGGCTTTAAAACGAAGAAGTTTATAAGTGACGGAGACGTCGGAAAGATTCAACATTTATTTTTGTCTTTCAAATTGGCACTATGTGGATGATGCATTGCTACTTTAAGAATCATTAAACAGGTAGGATTTTTATATTATATAAAAGTTAATTATAATGATTGAAAATCCATAAGTATCGACGTTGTAAGCCTATTAGATAGGGATGTTTACTGTGAAACGATTTGTTTTTAAGTTTATAATCGATAGGCTCAAAAAATATTCACTCGATATCACACATTTTTATAAGAAAACTACACTAATCGACATTTATTTTAGCCATATTTCTACTAAATCTTAACCAATTTTTTGCTGTTTGTATATGTTAATGCGCTAATATTTTAACAATATGTAAGCCACATTTATTCTAAATAAATTTGATTCAAGCACTTAGAATATAAAAATCACTATTTTGTTTTGTTTTCATGATATATATACATATATCAATTTAGTTATATTAATAGTTTGAAATAATAATCAGCGTGTTCTTTAACTAAGCTTGTTCATAGACTTCTGATCCCGGTTGATATTAAAAGCTCAGAGACAAACGTCTTCAACAGTTAAACCGAGGACACGTCTCGACACTATTTGTTGTATATGTTACGGCTAATAGCCGAAGTGCGGCTACACCTAGGTTTAGCCGGCTACAACTAGGTGCAGCCGACCACATGCGGTTAAACTTAGATGTACCTATCCTACTTATCTTCGGTTAGAACTAGGTTTTAATTAAATAAGCAATACCTATGCACGACCCAAAAAGATGTTGGGGTGGTAAAAAAAAAAATAACCTAAACCTAAACCAATGGAGTTGAACAGTGACTTATTTTTATTTTATTCTTTATTGTACACATGAAATTGGAGTAAAAACAACATTTAAAGATGATGTACAATGGCGAGCTTAACTCATTAATGAGTTTTCTTCCAGCAAATTTTCAGAGTGTAAAATTAAGGTAAAATGGGCAAGAACAGTGTACACGACAGACTTTAGATTAAACAATAATAATAAGTAGAATAGATTATTATATATATCCGACTAATACACATACGCATACTAATACATAATAATATATACATACATACATCCAAAATATAACATTATAAACAATAAACTAATACATATTATAAAAACTACTAATGTGATAGATAATGTTCTTTTATTCTTTTTTTAAATACGTCAATAGATGAACTTGCACGAATAGCATGTGGAAGAGAGTTCCAAAGGCGTACAGCACGAATGGTGAAAGAGACTTATTGAGGTTGATCTCAGTTTAACCGCATGTAACCGGCTAAACCTAGGTGTAGCCGCACTTCGGCTATTAGCCGTAACATATATACTACTGTACTAATATTAGTTTTCAGTCTCCGTGGACAGTAGTAGATAAGTGTTTGCATGCATTATTCGATGCTATAAGTGGTTATCGAAGATACCTTGGACAAGTTATCCAGGTTGGTATAACCAACTGTGACAAAGAGAAGTCGACAGGAGGATGCGATTGGGCTGTCCGACTTCGGAACTTTCGGACTCGTAACCACGATCAATATCAAGTGATGGAAATTATAGAAAATGCATTTTTGTGTGCCTCAAACCCGTTAATGAAAATATCTAATCGAATAACTATTCTTGTTCTCTCCATCGTATAAGTGTTATGAAATAAACCGCACGCTGGCGTCCAAAGCATAAAAAATACTGACATTCTGCGCGGGAATTCATCCACGTAGGCATAATGCCCATATGAAATTTTCATAACAAAATTTTAACTGCAGTCTGCCACGAATATCACACACTGAAAGATTGTTTTCAAATCTGATATATAGTTCCTGAGATTCAAACAAACAATCTAATTCTTAAGTTTTATATATTCGTATAAATAATTATTTTAACGAAAGACTTCACACCAACTTTTATGATGAAAAATAAAAAACAAAATGAATACCTATGAATTCCATCAATAGACTGAGTGAAAAGGTCGAGTTACCTTCAATATTACTAAACATGGGTACTTTAATATAATTCTGTAACAATTTGTAGTCAGCACCTTTATGTAAATACAGCCAGGCCGGGACAGGTGATAGGATACAAAGGACTATCTCCAGCGGTCCCGCCGCCGGGGAGCGGGACCAGTCACGCGCTATCGCCTTCACAATACATGTGCTTATTTACAATCTGCAGAGCTTGTCGGTTCGCTTACTACTTATAATGCAAATTAGAATTTAAGAGCAGTGGTTAAAGTCAATTGTTGTATAGTACAGAAGCATGGAGTTTTATTGATGTTTTTGTAATAGATTTCAAATGTCCTTATACTGAACAACATTTGAGACGAGGGACTATTTACTTGGGAACGTACATTCGATGATTTTAGCCAGTGTAAGATTTCTTACTTATATATATAAAGCTAAAGAGTTTATTTGTTTACTTGAAAGCGCTAATCTACTAATAAAACTATAGGCCCGTTTTGAAAAATTCTTTCAGTGTTAGATAAAAAAAGAAAACGTCTCCATTGAATCACATTCACTGAATGAGTGTTGTCGCAGCCAAATGTTTCATTGTTCCGTTCCAACGGTGATGAGGAAACAAAACCGTATTGTGAAGATTTATGAGTGGAATAATTAAGAGCCTCCACAAACGATGGCTTCCTGGACTTGTATTTAAATAAGAAACGAATAAATTTCCCTGATTGCGTGTTGCCAAATGAATAGTCCTAAATATTTTTCATTAAGTACTCCGATGTTCTTTGCAGTAATTTGTTTATTTTTTATCGGGTAATATTAGGGGAAGGACAAGGAAACTGAATTGAGGATGCGGTAATCATTTATATTAAAAAATAGTTCCCTTCATTTCAAAAGCCCGTTTAAGTCTCCTGGACATAGGCATCCTATTAACCAACCTTTGCAAGCCAGGGCTGTTGAAGGAGGGCCGCATAGTTTTTTTGCGTACCCGGCCCTCGCCAACGGCGGATCGAAGGAGTGTACGGGGGGTTTTAGTGGTGTAGGGTATGAGTTAGAATACCACGCTATGGAGGGGGCGAGTTCCACATACCCCACCACCTGCGCGCGAATACGCTGCAGCGGCGGTGGGAACGGGTAAATGCATTTTCCCTGGACAGAAAAAAAGGGTTGTTGAGGGATATTGCCATAATCTCCACGCATGGTAAGCGGATTGGTTATCAAAGTAAAGTAAGTACCCTTAAGTTGATAGATGCTGCAGGCCATCCATCAGTTGTTTGGCTCCTAATTGCCTCTTATGGCCCCATGGGAAGATTTGGGGTAGTCTGTTCTGCACAACATCAAAACCACAAGGCTGTCATATAACATAGTTATTTCCATTAAAATCGCTAGGTTTACGCAACGATCCCATTTGTTTCTCAGTAGCCGGGTGCTGCTGAAATCCTTCCGAAAACTAATTCAAGAGGCTTTTAAAAATCCTTTGACTTTGTGCGCCACGAGGTGAATAAATGTTTTATTAATTAGCCAGCTACTCAATTTCAAACAATGTTCTCAATAATGCAAAATCAGCTCGAATCTGTTTTACCCGTTTGTACAAATAGCCCGTGCTCCTCATCATGAGTTTGGTGTTCCGTAAGGTAGAGGCAATTCCCTCGGCGAGGAACTTGACTTGAAACAATACAGTTTCATTGAAACCACAAACATACTAAACTTGGCTGCGATTTCCTTTGTATTGAAATCTTTCGTTCGCATTGATATGAGCGCGTGTGCGCTTCGTTATACAATGTTATCTAACAGTGGCATCTTCCCAACCAAAACATGTATCTAGAGGTACAGTCGTCACAATAAACATATTAATCTACAAACTAAATTCTGATAAAATAAAAGAAGAGATTTCTTTATATCTCGTGCGTGCATCGCAGGTTGGTATGTAATAAAAATATCTTTATTGATTTGATTTGATATTCCTTTTAAATGTCCATGTGTCATAAAAGAACAACATCAACATTTAATCAAATTAAAACATAATACTTGCAATAATTCACGGATTGTACAAAGACTCCATTCTGCTATAAAGAATCTTTGAAGTTTGTTATACAAGATAGAGAGAAATGAGATATCGATTAAAGTATAATTTTGTATATTAGTGAAGTTGTGCATTTGTCATTTAGGTGGAGTGTACCTACCTTTTCGTATTCTGATAGAATCGCGCGTCGGCTGATTGAATGTGTGACACTATTGCGTCGGCTCGGGGAATGTTCGGGGGAAGATTGGTTTCATTACGTCAGCCGGTTTCACTGGGGTCTTGATGAGATAACACATTTATCTAAATTATAAGTATATCCCAATATATAAATATATGCTTCATGTCCAATATTAAGAATACTTATAAGTTGTCGTTTTAAACCACAAAAGTAGTAAGTTTAAAAGTGGTTGCCAAGTTTTATAGATAATCTAGAAATTCATTTCTATACAAAAATCTGAAACAAAATTTAATCTCAATTTTCTTTTCATTTCTACAGCAATGTTACAAATTTAAAAATGATGTAATTTGGTTGCTTCAACAAATCTTATGTTATTTGCTTTGCTTGTTAAATAAATGGTTTAAATTAAGAAGTACAAGAAAAACATATTTTTAAATATTTTGTATTGTTGGAGCAGTAATGAAAAAATAAATATTTTAAAATTTTTCAGTAGGTGACATGCTTACATCAAAAGAAGCGGTCGTATCCCAATGGGTGGGGCGTTCGACTTGTGAACTTGTGGTCGCCGGTTCGATACCCACCCATTGCACTACCGATGTGAACCCACTCGTAACATAATAGCATTTTAGCTTAGCACGAGGGGTTAACCAGAATACACATACGGAGATTGCAAAAAAAAGGTATAACCGGTACATAAAGTTAACCTGTATAACTAATGATATTTTTTTATGAAAATTTGATGGCTTGATTATATAACTTGAGCCTTTGAGTAATTTATAAGAACAAAGTTCCGTTTCTGGACAAAATAAGACGAACCTTCACAAAATTCTTTGTTTCTGAATGTAAATAGAACAAGAGATGTTTTGTGTTTTTTATCTATGTCGGTAATCAAATTGTACAATGGAAATTTATTCTGTTTTAAGACAATCTTCAAAGGCACATAGTTATCATAAATTGTTGACTTTGTAAGATTCCGACTGGTCGACTGGTGCTACGGTTCTGTACGATGATATTTTTGGCCACGATTCATTAACGAGTCTTCTTGTAGTCAACAATCTTAGTGTTAAAATCTGTCGAGAAATGTTTTTTTCAGATAGTGTTTTATAAACTTTATTATATAAATATCTTACGTAATAATATACCTATTGTGTAGTAGCTGGTCCGTACGGTCTCCTACGCGTGGATCCCGTCCCCGGGGGAGCCTTGTATTAAAATACTTATGCCCGGTGAAGTAGCACAAGCCTCGTGGCTACCTACGCAAGTGAAACCGAAAATAAAAAATAAAAAAATCTTAAAATACAACCAATGCCACTCACAAACAATGTGGCTTTCTGTCAATCGTTGACAGTTATTTCAAACAACTGAAACAACAATTTCATTAGAAAAATTATTTTATTTTTTCGTAAATTTTACATTTTCTTATTTTTTACTTTCATAAGAACCTTTCTCTGACAATAACAAACACAACAAGAAAAGCATTAGCGAAATCAGTCCAGCCGTTCACGCTTGATGCCGTGACCAAGGTAAATAGAGATTCATTTATATATATATATATGTGAGTATGTATGGTATAAACAAACTAAATACCTATCTTGTAAGCGCAAACAGGCCTTGTTTATGTAATAAGATCGCGGGCAGCCATGAATCCTTCTTAGTATCGCGCCATAACTCTATCCTTCCCTGTCTGCCTCATAACTTTATAAAACCGTAAATTTAACGAGACCACCCGCCAGGTTAGGCAACGTTTCCACTGAAAAGTAGCTTACAATTTGAGTTAGCTCGCCATGATACTATATCACTACATAGTATATATAAAACATAAAACAAAGTCGCTTCCTGCTGTCTGTCTGTACCTATGTATGCTTAGATCTTTAAACTACGCATCGGATTTTGATGTGGTTTTGATAGATTGATTCAAGAGGAAGGTTTACAAGTATAATAACGCGAGCTACGCGGGTGAAACCGCACACGGGAAGCTAGTAATCTATAAAATAAATTAAGAATTAGAATTGTTATTTTGTCACTTGTAACATAATTATATATCGTGTTTAAATAACTTTATTAGCACTTGGTGATAATAACAATCATATTTATTGGAATTGTTATAAATCTCATTTGATTTTCATGACATTAATCGTATTGAACAATACATACATTTATTCATCAAAAATGAGTAATACAATCTATCTAGACTTTGATTAAAATTAGCTTGTATTTTTTTAGTTTAGCTCCGGTTTGCTGGATTGTCGGGGTTAAATTAGGCGCTATATTTAGTTCTAAAACAACAGAATAGATGAAGTTCCTTTATTAAACAGATTTGCTGCAATATAATATTGCAGCAAATCTGTTTACTGGGAGTGCGGAAAGCGAACAGGCTGCGAGGTACCAGGCAAGTGGTAATCACTCGTGTTCACTCAACAACCGGTATATTCATTCTTAAATTAATATACGGGTTGTTCAAATGATGTTTATGTATAACAGTTTGTGTTTATTTAAGCTTCGCTTTAATAACATGATGTCATGTTATATAGATTAAGGCTTGAACGCACGCGGTTTCATCCGTGGATTGCCTCAACAATTTTATTTATTTATGCACAAACACAACAAAACAAAATTAAACTTATATATAAGGAAACAAATTGCACAAAGGTACTGCTTATCTCAAAAGAAATCCCTTCCAGCAGACCCGCAAGAGGAATTGTAAAAAAAAGGGTAGTGTGCCTACATTTTTTAGTTTACCAATAACAAACAATTTAAAATGCAATTTAAATTTTAAGTTAAGCGCTGTCTGTCTTTCCGTATGATATTAAGATTTGTAAAACTACGCAAACGGATTTAGTTGCGGTGTTTTTAATTAGATAGCGTGATTCAAAAGGGAGGTTTATATAGCAGGGAAAAAAAAGTTTTTTTTTTTAATATTGCTACATGTGTAGATTCCACAGATTCAAAATATCAAATTCGATCCAAACTTTTAACGTGAATGAGTAGATAACCATCTTACAAACTTTTTTTTAACGCATACCCTATTAAAGTACAGTCAGTCAGTTAACATTTTGTTTGTCTATCAACAATGTGCCTGAGCCACCGACCGCACTACACAAACCAATTCCATTCGTTGAACGAGCGCCGAGACAACATTCCGGGTACTTGGCGGTACCACGAGTGTACCACGTCTTTGCCACGTTTGTACCACGAGTGTGCCACGAGTATACCACGAGTGTAGTGCGAGGGTTCGGATATGGCGAGGTATACAAACTACACAGGTTTTGTGTGAAAACATCTCAGTGTTGTCACAACTCGTGTTTACGGAAGAGCGTCGCTGCATGAAAATATAGGGTACCTACATTCAGTAGGTAAAGTTTATGGATAGCAGGACCAACTGTCTAGTTGAGAATCTAAACGTGATTTATTTTAGAACTAGGTACGTTTCACGGATTGATTCTGGTTAGATTTTTACTCTGCTCTAGTGTAACGAAGCGTCATGTTGTTAATCTTACAATCGAATCTTACAATGATGCGATATATTTGCAAAATCGTTTTTCGCGTCAATAAACATCCATACTTCTATTTATACCAACTCTCACGTTAATAATATAAGTAGGGGATTAGAATTAAGGAATAATATAAGATCTAAGTTTAAATTGGTTCCAGGTCATTAAATACGTTGTTAATAAACTACAAACTAAATTTACGCCGCATTGAATGTAAGTCCATACAGTTGATTAAGTAGATTTAACAAGGTTTCACTCACCAACATAAACTTACTATTGCCAATTGATTGCTAAGATATTGGATGATAACAGTGCTCATGAAAAGAGACTAAGGTTATCTAATATAATAATTGTGTGCAAACCTATAACGGTACCGCATTCTGTTGTATCAAATTACTTAATTTAACTTTATGTCATTTGATATTTATATTATTTTATAATCCAATCAAGGCCTTAAGATATTTACATTGGAGCTTTAACCAAAACGAATTTAATAACTAAGTTTTAACATTTTGTTAAGACGTAGTCACCGACTTTTGTTTAGGTTGTTGTCATTTCTTCTCAGATAACTATGAAATCATCTCGGTAGCGTTGGCTGTCGAATAAATTAAAAAAACGCATCAATATCGATGCATTTATTGGGCTGCTACGATGCCACATACATATTCACACATGGAAAGATACAGATACACACACTCACACACACACATCAAACTTGCAACCCCTGTTCTTTATCGGTTCATCTTCAAATGAATATTTGAAGCGCAATAAATGTCAAGTACCCTCAAACAATACAATTTATTATGACGTTTATTTTTAGAATTACACGAATACATTTATTTGTTTTTTTATATGAATTGTGGAAAACTTACAAGTGTTGTTGTCGAAGTCGAAACTTATTAACCGAAAACATCGGTTAATAAGTTTCGACTTACATCAAATAGTCTTCATAAGAATAAAGGCAATATACTAACTTCAGCTTTACTTAGTAATTCATCGTCAGCCCGTATACCGTCCACTGCTGATCATGGGTCTTCTAGCACCTATAGTCACTCGCTCAGCAGGAGAGTTAAACACAGAAAAACTACTTCCCGTTACCTGGTACATAATTGTCGTAGACGATACTTCAACAGGGCCAAAGGCGTACTTTTCTAGGCATGAAATATATTCGGTAGTGTTTATTTTATTTTAAACTTAGATTTTTGCAAAGCCGATATGGATCAATTACTTAAAATATATTGTAACGGTTGAGCGTCGGCTAGCTCTGGTTATAAGGGACTGAAACACGTAAAACGCAGTTTAATATATATAATCCATAAAACATCACGGAACTATCTAGTACATCAGATTATGCACCGTCCCTTGTTAAAAAGTGACCTGCGCTGAGAGACGCGCGCATGTTGACATTCTGGATTTCATAGAGCGAGTTTGGACGCCACCGACCTCGTTGGGCGGGCACATTATAATTATATAAATAGCATATTTGTATTGGTACAAGTATTTGAGAAACTCTATACATCTTGTCATTTGGAATGCAAAGAAGTATTTTATAAGTAATTGAAAGCAAATATAAAAAATACTCTGAATGTAAGTTATTTTTTATTATTACATTTTTTATGTTCTTATAGGTTATACTTTGTTATGACCAATTAAACTCAAATCAAACGGTTTGAGCTTAACAAGGTAGTGAATTTTAGGCACCGCCTTTTTGGCATTATTCAATTCCACAACCAGTTTCAAATCACTTTTGTAATTTATTGCAAATTTATTTCAGTGAGTACCTTATGAAATCTCTTGAGACATAAATTGTACGATTAAATTATTTATATCAAATCAAAATAAAACAGTCATAAAGGATATATGGATGATATGTACTCTATTTAACGTTGATGGTATTTTTTTTTTCTAGACTGTTTACCCTCTTCTCCTGTGCACCTACCGCGTTGTCTTTGCCTTTGCGCCACCCAATGTTTGACTGGTAAAGAATGCCTCTGGCATTAAGTCCGCCAATGTACAATTTTGCTCAGAAGTTTTATTAATTAAAATAAAGTTATTTAGAGTTCATTTATCAAGTCTTAGTAAAAATTGATAAAGCAAAAGCATTTAATTTTTTTTTCTTAGTGTACTAAATCTTCCCTTAGATAAGTAGGCTAGGTTTCGCTGCTCTAGTGGGTTCTGTAGAAAGACGTTTTGTTAAGTTAAATTTTTATAATTTTCCATGTTACTTTTTTACGAACCAATATACCTACATTCTTCTAAGTGTTCAGAAATTCTTGTATATAAATAAGTAGAATACTATACTAGCTAAATTATTAGATTTAGAATAGTAGTATATAAGTTAGTTTTATTTTTAACTAACACGACTTTCTTTTATATATATAGATTAGTTACTTTTAGTTTGTATTTTATTCATGTTTGTTAATTATAATAAATTAGTAGCTAAATAATATAAGTGGTATATTATTTAGCTTGTATAGTATTCTACTTATATTTATTTCGCAAAATAATATACTATGTATATTATTTTGCTAAGCTTCACGAAATAACTATAAAAGTAAATAGTTCAATCATGAGCATCGCAATTACTTTTGTTATTGTCACGCGATATAGCACTAACGATTAAAAATAAAAACAACTAAACGTGATTCTGTATTTTATCTTCAAGCAAAAATATAAATTCTTAGTTTACTGTATTTCAGTACACGAAGAATTCTTAAACTTGTTTTGTTAGTAATCTTAGCACAAATGAAGCATATAAATGTTAGAGTTGGTCTATTAGGTGGAGGTGGTGACTCCAAATATGGTCTCTCTGAAGGTGACAAGGATCGTCGCGTATTATGCAGGGCGCCAGTAAAACGATGACTCATTGTATATTTTACTTTATTTGATGTTAACTGTTACAAGTGCGATGCAATAATGAACTAACTCGTGCGGCGTGCTGCCTTATAAACGATTCTCCCCACTCTCCCCACCTTGCGCGTTCAACGTAAACAAGTGACGTAATATTTTGCTGCAAGCCGCACGTGTTGTTTTTACTTAACATTTTAGACTTAATTCTAGTGTATTACGTTACAATATTCGTACAGTTAATTATTATTAATCAAAATAATGAATCAATAGTTAACAATAATTTAAATCGATTAAATCACAAATAAATTAACAATAGTTTATTGCGGCGCTATCACGGCCATGCTGACAAGCAGCTCGTGCTCGAGCTCGTGGTATTATCTTCCTGAAATAAGAAAAGCTTTGCTAAAGTGTAACATTATTATTTTTTTTTTTTTTTTTTTTTCAACTTAGACTCAGAGGCTTAAAAATAAGCTTGTTCTGATTTAAGTTCAGTTGACAAAATCAGAGGCCTTAATTATAGCTTGTTTCAAAAGTATTGAGGCCAAGAAACGTTTGCCAAGCTCAGAGGCTCTAGGCTTGGTTTGGCATTAGTTCCAGACCCAAAAATATTTGATGAACTCAGAGGCTATTAAGTGGCTTGTTTTGACAAATTATTTTTTATTTTTTGTTATTTGCTATCACGGTTCATTCAAGGTTCGGGTCTGGCACCAGCCTTACATGTTCGTGAGATATCACGGTATTTTTCTGACCAGGACGAAGACTCTGTACTTCGTATCGATCATTATCAAGATTTTTTACAATTTGATATGGCCCTAAGTACTTGGGGCCCAGCTTGTTATTAGACCATTGAGTATCTTTACAAAGCACAAAATCTCCTGGCTTTAATAATTTGACTTTAGCACACTTGGAATCGAAACGTTCTTTGGTTTTAGAAGACTGTTCGGTCATTCTGATAAAGGCATTTGCACGGATAGCGTCTCTATCAATAGTATTAGACAAAAGGCACATCTGTTCGATAGATGGAGCAGATCCTTGTTTACCGATTAAAAGCTCTAATGGGGTATATCCAGTTGACTTACATTTTGTGCTGTTTATGGTTAATTGTAGTTCACCAAGTTTCGTAATCCAAACTCTAGCTTGATTTTGAGAAATTACAGTTAAGTGATCTTTTAATGTTCTCATCATTCGTTCTATTTGCCCATTGGCTCGAGGGGTTCCACGTGCAATAGCATGATGTTCTATATTGCCGTCTTTAAAAAAAGATTGTACTTCAGTCCCCATTATGGCAGATTCCCGATCCGAAATAACTCTTGATGGAGTTCCAAAGAGGTGAATTAATTCTTGGAAATATTTAAGTATTAAGTTTGAACTTTTGTCTTTTAATGCACGAATAAATGTAAATTTTGTAAAAGCATCAATTGCTACAAAGGCATAAGCTTTCCGCGTGGCTCCGCTTAAGTTACCCATTAAATCAACATGAATGGTTTGGAAAGGTATATTGTTTTTTTCTATGGGATGAAGGCATATTTGCTTTTTTCCCGTATGTCCTTTTCCGATTTTACATGGAAGACATTTATCACAAAAGGAACGAACCCTTTTGGTCATGTGTTTAAACCAAAACTGTTCCCTGATTTTTTCTAAAGTGCGTTCCCAGCCGGCATGTAACAGAGTGTCATGATAACGATTAATCAATGGAATCACAAGTGAGTCGGGTATCAACGTACGGGTGAGAGATCTACCGCTTTGGGTTTGAATGGTTATCATCAAAAGGTTATTTTTAAGGCGATATTTTTTATCAAAACTTTCTTTATCTTTAATTGCGTTACGTATTTTTGATAATTCAGGGTCTCTTTCTTGTTCTACGATTATCCAAGATGGGTCTTTTGTGAGAATGTTAATTTGAAGGTTTCTGCTAAGAAAGTCTACATGGGCCATTTGTTCTCCTTTACGGTAAACAATGTTAAAATCAAAATTTTGTAAAAATGCCCACCAACGATGGACTCGTGGGGTTAGTTCTTTTTTTGTACTAGAAGCTTTAAGTGCGTTACAATCTGTATGGATGGTGAACTTGCGTCCGTAAAGGAAATGCCGAAAGTGTTTGAGGGCCCTTACTACAGCCAGTGTTTCGAGCTCATAGGAATGATATCTTTCTTCAGTATTAGTCGTACGCATGCTGAAATATTCTACAACTTTTTTACGGTTGTTATCAACCTGTATTAGCATAGCCCCTAGCCCTTTAGAACTGGCATCAGTGTGGACCTCTGTGGGTAGATCTGGATTAAATATGCAAAGAATAGGTTCGGAAGTCAAGAGTTTAATTACGCTTAGTCTAATCCTTTCGTGGTTTTCAGTCCATTCAAACTTAACGTCATTCTTTGTTAGTTTGTACAATGGTGCCATTAATCGAGAAAAGTTGGCAATAAAGCGTCGAAAGTAGCTTGCAAGACCATTAAATTGTCTAAGTTGTTTCAAATTTTTTGGGGGTTCTAAATTTTTCAAGGCACTTACTTTTTGGGGATTGGGTCTTACTTGACCATTTTCAATTATATTACCTAGATATTCAACTGATCGTTTCAAAAATTTACACTTGGATGGGTTAATGGTAAAACCTGCTTCTGAAAGTCGTTTAAGTATTAAGTCCAGTTGGTCAAGTCCTTCTTGTTCACTACATGATGGTATTACTACATCGTCCATATAAACTAAGGCTATTTTGTCCTTGTAATCCCCTAAAGCGGCATTTATAGCACGCTGGTAGACTGATGGGGCATTACATAACCCAAATGGCATAGTAACATATTCGTATTGCCCATCAGGTGTAACAAATGCCGTCTTTTCAATAGAGTCTTCTGAAATGGGAATTTGGTGAAACCCTGATTGCATATCTAAAGTTGTGAAATATCGGGATTTGCCTAGTTTGTCGATTTGATCCTGAATTAATGGAAGTGGGTAATGGTCTCTGACTGTGTTGGAGTTCAGTTCCCGAAAGTCAACGCAGAGACGATCATCTCCGTTTTTTTTTTTTACTAGTAATATAGGGCTTGCGAAAGGAGAACAGCTCTCTCTAACTATGCCTTTAGATTTTAAGTCTTCAATAATGTTCTTAACTTTTTCTCTTTCTACAGGGGCCAGCCTGTAGGGACGTCTTTGAACGATGCGGTTAGGATCCTTAAGTCTTATAGTAAGACTACCTGTTATTACTCGTTTTGTTTGATTAAGGATAAAAGATTTCGAATATTTTTCGATAATAGTTTTAAGGGGCTGAACGTTTTTAAGATCAGTGTCTAAAGAATTGAAAAGATGTGGCGAGATTTCACAACTGAAAATGTGTTTTTCTCTTTGTATAGAAACACCTTGGCTTGTAATAGAAACTTTCAAACCTGGTACATGTAACGAATCGATTCCAAGAATAACGTCATAATTCAGGTTGTCAACAACATGCAATTTTATTTCAAATGTAACATCGTCAAGTTTTGCTGTTGTATCAATTACTTCATTTGAGATCATTGAGTTGCCAGAGAAGCCGCTTAATTTAATTATTTCAATACTACGTTTCCCTCTTACAGATCCAGCAATATTACTCTTGACGAGGGAACATTCGGCACCTGTATCAATTAAACAGTTAAGAATTATATCACCTATTTGGAGTTGCTTGTGGCTGGGTGTCGAGCTCTGTACACAGTTCACGCTGTGCCGTGATGAGGGTGATGCTGCACTGGTTGTGGCTGTGATGGTTGTTGCTGCGGGTTTGTTCTTGTGCCAACAGCGGTCGGAGAGATGTCCGGGTTTTCTGCAATAACTACAGATTTCTTTGTTAGAGTATGCTGTAGTCTTTGAACGGCAATCCCTTGATTTGTGTCCAATTTTTCCGCAATTATTGCATTTAACCGGGTCAGTATATCGCGGTATTTTAGACTTTGGAGCCTCATCCTCAGTTGTGGTAAAATCAGCAGGTCTCTTTCGGTAATTTGCAAGCGTGGCAATCAATTCAGCCTGAGATTGGGGTATGGACCGTAATAGTTCGGCTTGGTAGAACTTTGGCCTGACTCCGGATATAACTGCTTCGATTATTAAATCGGTTGGTGCATTCGGTGAAATTCTGGAAAATAAGCGCCAAGCTTCAGTCACGTATTCAGCATATGATTTGGCATTATAAGATGTGTATTCTCTGAATTTATTGACGTAAACAATATGTCTTGTTTCGCCACTGAACTGGGTAATTATTTCCTTTTTTATGTCTACCCAGGTAGCCAAGGAATGTGCTTGAGCATCTGCCCAGTCTTTGGCTCGTCCTTTCAAGCTGGACAAGGCCTTCATCATAGCAATAAATTGTGAACATCCACGAAGGCTTATTAATGAATCGACTTGTATGCACCATTCCTCAATAGTTAATTTATTCTCATCAGGGTCATAATTAGGCAGGTAGATTTCGTTCAGTTTGTGGCTATTTTGCGAATTTTGTGAATTATGGAATACCATCCTTTCCAGTAATTCAATCTGCCTCCGGAGAAGTGACACCTCATCGTTGTTCCTGTGACTTGATGTTGTCCTTAAGACAGGTGAGTATTGTCCAGGGTTTTCTTCTTCGATATATGGGCGGGTAGTAGGCTCTTCATTCCTCTCTTCTGATGTTAGAGTTGGTCTATTAGGTGGAGGTGGTGACTCCAAATATGGTCTCTCTGAAGGTGACAAGGATCGTCGCGTATTATGCAGGGCGCCAGTAAAACGATGACTCATTGTATATTTTACTTTATTTGATGTTAACTGTTACAAGTGCGATGCAATAATGAACTAACTCGTGCGGCGTGCTGCCTTATAAACGATTCTCCCCACTCTCCCCACCTTGCGCGTTCAACGTAAACAAGTGACGTAATATTTTGCTGCAAGCCGCACGTGTTGTTTTTACTTAACATTTTAGACTTAATTCTAGTGTATTACGTTACAATATTCGTACAGTTAATTATTATTAATCAAAATAATGAATCAATAGTTAACAATAATTTAAATCGATTAAATCACAAATAAATTAACAATAGTTTATTGCGGCGCTATTCTGTGTCCGACCGTTGTATCGAGCAGAGCTCCGTAATATTGGAATAAAGGTGTCAGGTGGATTGGGACACTTCTTCGTCGGTTGTCGAACAGAACGGACCTCCGAGAATACTATAAAGCTAAGTCAATGTTATATTGTAATTACAGTTTAGGCATTAGCTATTTATGACTTATTTTAAAATATTAAATTAAGTGATTCAAATTCAAATTCTTTATTTCAAATGTTTTATATTTGATATTTCTCTTACTTGACTTTGTATGGAAAATTAAATAGAAAAGAATTAAATATGAATAAAGTTATACCATCAAAATGAAATATAATTTCTTAAATAAATATATTAATATAAACCCAATAGAAATAGATATGGAATATCTGTATGTATATATATATATATATATAATGATATGATTTATATTAGAAATAGTTTTATATACAACGTTTTGAATTAGAAATGGTTGATTTGTAGATACTTGTATACATATATGTATTAAATAAATATAATTAAATAAGTTATACAATTCTTTTATTTTAACATCCTATACATACAGATATTACATGTTAAAATCAAAGGAATTGTATCTTATTTAATTATATTTATTTAATACATATATATATACAAGTATCTATAAATCAATCATTTCTAATTCAAAACGTTGTATATAAAACTATTTCTAATATAAATCATATCATCATATATATATATACATACAGATATTCCATATCTATTTCTATTGGGTTTATATTAATATATTTATTTAAGAAATTATATTTCATTTTGATGGTATAACTTTATTCATATTTAATTCTTTTCTATTTAATTTTCCATACAAAGACAAGTAAGAGAAATATCAAATATAACACATCACTTCATTTAATATTTTAAAATAAGTCATAAATAGCTAATGGCTAAACAGTAATTACAATATAACATTGACTTAGCTTTAAAGTATTAGGATTATATTATATTAGGATTACGAAGTGATCCTTGGAACTGCTTCATCACGACCTGTTGCGACTCAACCTTGGCTTCAAGCAATGGGGTCTACGCAACAGGGGCAACAGCCGATGATCAATGTACCTATGCCGAATACGTCCATGGGTGGGGTGCCACCTTAATTCTTCATGCACATGATGCAAATGAATCAGCAAATGTTCGAGCGTTTATGCAAGAGTTGTGGGAAGAGGGCGAACACGAAAAGTCGCTCATGATCAAAAAAAAAAAATGCACCTCTCTAACATCCGAGGTCTGCACTCCGATCTCATACCGGTCAATCACCACCATGAGACCGAAAAACCACATCTGCTGTTCCTCATGGAGACGCAAATCAGATGTCCGGCTGACGCAGCATGCTTGCGCCGCCCGGGGTACACCCTGGAGCACAGTTTTAAGCCACGCGCTGGCGCCTGCGTGTGTGCTCGCGATGACATCTGCTGTCGGTGTCTCCGTTACATTGAGGATTCCAGTTTCTCGCTTGGAGCAGATACTCTATGCTGGTGTCTATCAGTCGCACACCGACAACATGGGGACAACCAGGTTGTTTCACTATCTTTCGGACTCGGCTGAACTGGCTCAGCTCAGGTGCCCATCGGCGCAGCTTGTTGTTCTGGGGGACTTCAATGCCCACCACCAGGAGTGGCTGTGCCCATGCCGGAGCACCGGCCATGCTGGGGGATTGGCGTGTGCATTCGCACTGACGCTTGGTCCCTCCCAACTGGTGACTGGACTGACACGGGTGCCCGACATTGATGGCCATGCGGCCGGTTGCTTGGACCTTCTGCTGACAACTGATCCAGACCCATGTCAAGTCGCGGTTTCCTCGCCGTTGGGTGGCTCCGACCACTGTCTGGTGAAGTGTGTGTCTGTCTGCTCGCCACCCGATCCCGATCTCAAGGGGACTAGGCGAGTATGGCGATACAAGTCAGCAGATTGGGATGGGATGCGGTATTTCTTCGCGTCCTGCCCTTGGCTGCGCTTATGCTTCTCTTCAGACGACCCAACTTGCTGCGCGGAGGCTGTTTCTGGGGTGATATGCCAGACTATGGAATATTTCGTTCCATTTTCTGATGTCTCACTCCGAGACAAGGCCCGTTCATGGTTCGGCGCTGAGTGTGATAGTACTGAAGCACATAAGCACTCTGCTTGCCGAGCGTGGGCGGATGCTCGAGCCCGCAAAGCGCGAAATGTTCGGGGGCTGAAGAGAGCCTTCAATGGTGCTGCCAAGTCTTGCAAACGTGCGCTACGCAGGGCCCGCTTTGACCATATTGGACGCATTGGAGCCACACTAGCATCTTACCCATCTGGGAGTAAAGCTTTTTGGTTTCTTGCCAAATCGGTCGAAGCCTATTTCTGTCGGTCCTCTTTTCCGCCACTGCAGGAGCCGAACGGTTCATTAGCTCACACCGCCAAGGAGAAAGCAGAATTATTTGCATCTCTATTTACTAAGAATTCACAACTAGATGCTGCTGGTAAAAGTCCACCCAGGTTACCTCATTGGACTTCTACATTCGGCAAAAAGTGGTACTTAAACATTCTTTGCACTCTGGATGTGAATAAGGCTGGTGGTCCTGACGACATTCCTCTCCAGGGTGGGGCGGTACTTCACATCTTTCTATCTATCTTCAGATATTAGCTGGATGCTCTGGATGCATTGGGGCGTCGAGCGAAGAGTCATAGGCAATGGCTCACTTGTGGAGGCAAGTCTTCGGAGCCTCGAGTGGCCTGCCTATCGGTTTTTTATCGGTTACATTTCAGGGAGTGTGCGGAGGTTCTACATAACCTGATGCCCCCTTCACCCTTCCATCACCGGACGACTGGGTGCGGCGAGCGGTTTCACCCTTTTGTTGTTGACATTCCTTCGATACGCACGAGGCGATTTGCTTCCTCTTTCGTGGTGCGGACGGCTGAGGAGGGGAGTTCTCCTGCCGGGGTCAGTTTTTCCGGAGCGCTATGTTCTGGAGGTAAGCCTAAATTTAAACTTCGTCGTGCATCACAACCTGGTGATCAGGTAACCGTATCGGCAGAAGATGAGCCACTACCATCACCTGAAATAGAAATAGAGCCCCGTACCAAGCACATCAAGTGACGGGTTGCCTCAGCAAAAACTACGAGATCAAAGTGAAGAAGATTCATTGCCACAATAAACTGTGAGTTGAACATATTTACAAAATATTACCTTGAATTTAACTCTTTTAGAACCTGTGTATAAACACCTTCAACCTAGTTCCATACTCCCAGTAGAGCCTCTGTGTACCACGGCGAACAGGACCGCCCAGAGCACAGCATCATTCCATCCCCTACGAGAATCTCCGAGAACCCTACGAGAACCTCCGAGAACCCTACGAGAACCTCCGAGAACCCTACGAGAACCCTACGAGAACCTCCGAGAACTCTACGAGAACCTCCGAGAACTCTTCGAGAACTTCCAACACCTTACACACCTTATTAGCATTGATATTCCTAGACTAACATAGAAATGCATGTTTTTACATAACAACAACAAGTTGCTCACAGATACCCAACTCAGAGAAAGTTATTTCTAGTATTGCAGATTTCGCGAAGAACCCTACGAGAACCTCCGAGAACCCTACGAGAACCTCCGAGAACCTCCGAGAACTCGTCGAGAACTTCCAACACCTTATTAGCATTGATATTCCTAGACTTACACAGAAATTACTATCTGTAATAATAAAAATAATACTCCCAAATATTTATTCAGTTCTGTCTTTCAATAAATTATTTAATCTGTTTTTAATGAAAACGTAAATAAAATTCGTATAAAGACAACCGATTGGTAAATTGTGAATACCAACTAAATAATAAAAGTAACTGGACCAAAACTTCTTGGACATGCCTATCTGAGTATGTTTCGCCGGATCGTCTCGATGAGGCCGCGTTGAAACCGGCAGTAGAATAACTCCACTGAGTTTGTTTCGCCGGATCTTCTCAGTTGGGGCGTATTGGATCCGGTGGTAGCACTAAAGCGCGTTCGTTGAGATACTTATGGTCCGTCTAAATAATAACATACTCAAAGGACAGAACTTAGATTTAATCATAGATGCAAAATAATAAAATAAAATAAATAAAATTGTACAATTACGCGACGAGAATCAACGAGGCTGGTGCAGAGCGCGCACCGCCTGTCAGAATGGCCGTATCGGCGCAACCACATAAAATAAGCATAGCAACAACACTTCATTAATGATAAACACATACATCCCACTTCTGATGACGAGGAAGGACGAGCATCGTTGTTTTTAATAAGGTGTGACGTCATCATTGCTGACGTCACATTCATCAGGATGGTTCTCTATCGAGGGTTGTTGATCCATAGTAACAGCAAAACTCCATAATATGGTTTTCAAGTTTTATTCCAGTAGATAAGTTGCAGTCTACGAAGTACGAAGAGCAAGTCGAGGACAAGGTCACGAGTTCGTCTGACACGTGCCCTCCGTCAAGTGCACCGCGATGTTCACATTACTTGATTGGCTAAGTTGTTCATTGTCGGCGACGAGACCATATCAAGACACAAGGGCGCAAGTAGTGGCGAGATCTCAATGTAATTATAGAAACTATTTTAGTCATTTGTTAGGAATTTAAATGATTTATTTGATGTTTTTCTTGTTTTAAAATAGTTTATTTTAAGTAAGGTTTAGCATAAGTTTTCATGTTACAAGTAACTAGACAGTTTAAAGATTTTTTTTTGTTAGTTTAAGTTTCGATTCAGTATAATTACGTAACTTGAAAATCGACTTTTTTGTTTGTGGATAGATTTTGATAATTTTAAATGAAAGGTCTAATTATAAAACTAATAAATCCGTTTGAATTATTAAAATCGGTCAAGTAGTTTAGGATTTATTAAGGATTTTTTATAATGAAAATGTGTAACTCTGTAATTTTTGATCTTTATTGTTGTAATACATTTTATTTGTACATAATTAGGATTAAGTTAATGTTTATATTGAATAATAATTATGTAAGGATTATTACAACATCAAAATTGTACATATTATATGAAGAAAAAATAAATAAATGGGGGCAAAACAGATTTCGGCTTAGCAAAAAATATCTAACAAAAGGGCTACAAATGCGCGGTTCCCTTCGCGGTAATACAACCGAGTATAAATTTAGTGCCATTTTCTCGGCAAAGTCAGGGACAGTTACGGACGCTCAGCCGACAAGACCAGTCGCCTCGCTCGGACCCGATACTCAAGAATCGCCCGGCATCGCCGCAAGAGGTCGCGAGGGAGCCTCCGTGCCATCGCAGCATCCACCGCGCGCCCACATGGGTAAAAACGACCCACCCGACTCCCCCCCGGGGCGTCGAGTGACACCTGACGTCCGCTCGTCCGGCTCCTCGCGGGGCCGGCCGAGCGGTCCGTCCTCAAAAGGCCCTTCTCAGGGCCAACCCAAAGGCCCTTCTCAGGGCCAAAAACCACCGGTGACCACCACCACCGCCGCCGCAACCACCGGGCACGGGTCGAGGCCCGCTCGTTCGCCTCCCCGTGACCCCCGCGTATCGGTGAGGTCGAGCACCAGTTCGTTTCCGAGCTCCCTCCCGGCAACGGGTAGGTCGAGCCCCGCGTCTCGCGCTGCGCCCAGGACCCCTGCCACCACCTACACCCAAGGAAGAAATCCCCATGTACCGACCACACCCAGTGCGCCGGAGCAAGTACCCGCAAAAAATTTTACTTCTACCCGCAATCGTAGAAGAAAAACGACACCCCAGCGCCGTCCGTCCGGATCGCGCACCCAATGCGTCGCTGCAGGAGGGCAGGAGGGATTATATTCCCCGGCCCCGGCAAAGCTGCGACCCTCAACTCCCTCAGTGCGTTCATGCAGCACGGGTTCGGTGGACTCGATCCCGGACGTGCACATGAACACACCCACGCCGCGCGAAAAGCGGCCACGCAGCCCCGAGGAGCCTACAACGGCCCACAAGCGCACGGACACATCCCCATCGCCCCCCTCGCTCTCCTACAGGGAGGCAGTGAGTCGATCCGCAACCCCAAGTGAGTTTAGTGATAGTGATTACGAGAATGTGCGCACTAACGCACCAGTGTCACCACGTCCCCGCAGTGAATCCAATGTCAGTGAATCCAATGTCAGTGCAAACCCAGTGCACGACAGTGACCAAGTGCCGGCAGCGAACCCCGCGGGTGAAGCGAGCGAGCGAGCGCGCGGCGCCCGGTACCCGCCCTTCATATGTGAGAAGTTCCCCGACTGGGCGCGCCACTTCCGCGCGCTCAAACAGATTCTGGGCCACGCCCCCAATGCTCGCCCGTTCGGCCAAGGAGTCCGCTTCACCCCGCGGACGGAGGAGGAACACAGGCAAGTACAAAGCTACTTATATAAAGTACAAAACCAGGATGGAGTGGTCTGGTTTTCGTACTCGCTGCCGGCCGAGAAGAGCCTCAAAGTGGCGATCCGAGGCCTCCCCGCCGATACCCACCCGGATGACATATCCGACGAGCTCCGCGACCTCGGGTTCGAGCCCGAGTACGTGCGGCACATCAGGGCCCGCCAAGGACGGCCGGGATGCATTTTCTTTGCCATCCTAAAGCGCACCCCCAGAATTACACCGGGCATATATGAGATCACAGAGCTACTGTGCATGCCCGGTGTAAAAATAGAAGCCTGGAGAGGAAAGAGAAGGCCGGCTCAATGTCACAGATGCCAAAAGTTCCGGCACTCCTCACACCAATGCCACCGCCCGCTCGCGTGTGTGCGATGCGGAGGTGGCCACCCGGCCAAGGAGTGCCCGATCCCTATCGAGGAGCCGGCCTGCTGCGCTAACTGCGGTGGCGCGCACCCGGCAAACTCCTTAAGATGCCCCACGTACAGGGCCGAAGCCCGAAACAGGAAAGCAGGGACAGTCGCCATCACTGGCAATAAAACGCCGGGGCCCAAGACGGTCGAACCGACCCCCCGAGGCGAAGCCCCGAGCAGCACGCTGATGGCGGCTGCAAACAACCCCTGCGAGCGCGGAGCTCCAGCGAAGCCCCGGAGGAGGAAGAGGTCCAAGAAGAGGGCCGCCCCCTCCCCCCCCCCGACAGACGCTCTCGACAAACCGTCGACGTCCACCGGGGGCGCGTGCCAACAGAAGGCCGCCCCCGCCGAGACCACTACCACCGTGGCGGCGCCGCCCCCTGGTAAGAAGGGCAAAGGGGCCAAAACCCCTAACCAGACGCCGGGAGGCTTTTTCTTTGCCCCACAAAACCTGGCCCGACTCGTCGAGAGCGCTGTAAAGCTGTTCCACGAAGTCTGGACAGCGAAGGGGGAGGGCAGAGACATCACCCCCATCCTAGTGGCCGGTGTGTGCACGATCATGGCACACTTCAATGGCCACTAGGGAGCTCCAACGAACCCGCGGCCTCAAAGGCCGCCCTCTTACGGCTTTCACTACCCCCCCCCCCCCCCTGACCGGAGGAGACTCCCTAGGGATCTGGTGCCGGGCGACTCAGTCGCTCCCCCCGCCCCAGGCGCGCTTGCGCCGGGGCAGCTTAAGGGAACCTCCTAATCATAGTCGGCGCACGGTTGTAGATCGGCTCCTGCTGGGCCTCACCTCACGGTGTCTCACCCGGTAGGGCCTCGATCTCCCGGCGCCGTGAAGCATTAGGAGGTTCCACACACTCCCCCGTGACAGCTGCCCCGGGCCATAGCCCGGGCGCTCACTCACTGCGGCCACCAATCACCAGTCCCTAGGGACAGGATCACGGGTATCACCCACACCAACTACCTGCCTGTAGTCACAGGCAGCGTTTGAGACCTCGGTCAGGGGGCAATACGCCCCGATACCGACTCCTCGGCGCCCTTACGGGCGCCTGAGAAGTCTTCAGCGTGGGCAAAGTCAGTCGCAGCTCAGCCGTCGAAGAGGCAACAACTACAAGGAAATAAGAAGCCGAAATCTGCAAGCCCAAAATAATAAAGAAAATTCAGCAGTATTATTTCGCCTCCTCGCTACCTGTCCTCTGGGGTCGTAACCATCCAAAGTACCTACGCATTCAGGGGTGCGTGGTGACGTATGCAACCAGCGGAGTCACTCGACTCGGAAGGAACATACGTCAACAACGTGGGAGACTGTCCCAGGCTGACCGTAAGGTACTGAACGTACCCCGGCCAACCCCAACATTCATGAACGGACTATCTTGTTCATTTTCTATCATAAAGGTTATATTTTTCTATTTTTAAGGTATATTACGCCAAGTAACTGAGTCGTTCTTTAGATACATAAGTAATTTCCTAGACACAAATATTACAGGCGGAGAAACAAACATATTTTTACTGCCTTGGTCTTTTCCCAAAGTGCAATAACATTTTTTAAACTTAGATATCTCACCTGTTAGCTGCAGACTTGTTGCCGACACTAAGAAAAAGACATTGGTCGTTTTTTGTAATCAACGCTTCAATAGCTATCTAAAATATTTAGATAATTATTTGTCGCCACTTATTGTGTATTCCATTTCAAATGTCTTGTGACAGTTTGCCGCGACGGATACGTCTTAATTTGTGTTTGGTATGTGGTTAAAGGAGCTCATAGCATTGGCACGTAGCAAAGCTTGTGAAGTGTTTGTGACATGTGTCAGCCTGCCTCAGTAACTAACAGGACTAATGGGAGGTGACATTTTATATAAAAAATTCTGACATGGGACATCACTATCACTAGGTTACTGAAAATTCTTGGTTATTCATCGTATCGTACTGCACTTATAAATTGTAAAACTAGAAAACAAAAGTCTTGTTTATTTGTAGCATTTAATCAGCTAATATCTTTCCAAAGAACGGACATTTATGAAATGCACTTGTATTTATATTATTAGTCGGGCTTTTCTTCCACCCCCTGCCCCCTAAGTCTCCCCTTTCCCCGTGAGGCTTAATCACGATAGCAGTTTTATTTTTTTTGGTTTGAAAGTTGTTTTGCTTTGTATTTAAACATCTTTGTAGTAAGTGTGGTGTTGTTGGTGTGTTGGCGCGGCGCCAGGGAGTGGTGTTCGTTAAGAAGGAAACCCTGGTTTTAGTGGTAAATTTCAATTGAAGGCTTATATTTATTGGCAGTTGCTTGTGTTGTGCTCTGTAGCCACGCCACCGTATATTTTTTTAATATGATTTAACCCATTTTTATGTACGGCTGACGGACACGACGTACATGCATTGATTGTGAATGTACGACTTTTAGTTTTTAAGAAAAAAGTAAATTAATGTGGCGTTGCTGCGGAATGTATGATGCAACTATGTTATGTTTATTTATTTGAAATTTATATGTGCACGTAAAATATCACATTTTTTATAGTACATATAAGGCCTTATTGAAAAGGAGCTGGAACGCTTAGCACTAGAGTTGCCCAACTATTGATAGTTTCGCTATCGATAGATTACCTCGAAAAATAGTAACAATATCGATAGTATCGATAATATCGATACTATCGATATCACAAATTAACTAATACTATTGATTGGAAGCAATAGTATCGATACTATTACATTATAATACTATCGATATTTTTAAAGTAGTACTATCGATACTATCGATATTATCGATAGTATCGTTGCATTAAATGATTAAAACTATCAATACTATCGATAGTTTGTAAAACTATCGATACTATCGATAGTATCGAAGAGCAACCCATGTTTAGGAGCAATACTATCGATACTATCGATAGTATTGCTCCTAAACACAAATTGGTCTTCGATAGTATCGATACTATCACTAATATCGATACTATCGATAGACTATCGATACTATTGATATGACGTCAACTATCGATAGACTTTCGATAGTCGACTATCGATAGGCAACACTACTTAGCACGATCGTCGGACGCATAAATAAAACAACATAACTGAATAAATAACTGACCTACACCTGGCTCATGTTGAGCTCAATGTGTCGTAGCGATGTTATTAAAGTGTCTGGCCGCGATCACAAGTTATCTAACGCGTTCTCATTGATACCGTACTTATAAGCCCTAACATTATATTTGCTTTTATATATTTCAGAGGAACTGAACGTCCGCAAATATGTTGACTCTACAATATTAGCTCAATGTCTTAAAAATACTACCGAAGTAAAAGTACACCAATTTCATCTGTGAAAGTAAGTAAATTCGTATTAAGTAGGTACGAAATGAAAATATATTAAAATAAGCCCATTCGTATAACAAAGAGCTAAAACGCCACAGATCAATCCTATAACTTACTTCTTTTCTCAAAATGAGAAAGAAACCATATAAATTGAATATATATGTATGTCCGTATTTTGCCCGCGTGTACCTATTGTTCGATCAATGTACTAATCTCAGTACAAAGCTGGACTCGTACGTGTCACAACTCGCACAAAAGAACTCACTCTGGTGTGCTGAAGAATAATTCAGTTATTCATCACTAAGTTAAGTTACGAAGTGTATGCTTCAGAGAAACTAAAGGCTAGGTTACTCTAGACTAGGGTTACCATAAATGTTTCGACGCTGACCGGGACAATGGGCAGAGGGGGTAAATGAAACAATAACGCGTTACACAGAGCCGAGGGGTTCCATTTCGTACGCAGGACGATAAGACAAACAGGAGCTCGTATTGCGTATAGAATTGGTTGACACTCGAAACCGGGACATGTCCCGGAGTACCGGGACGTATGGCAACCCTACTCTAGACCGACAGCCGCGTTGTGCGAAGACGTCGCTGCTGCCATTCATCAGACTATCCGTGACCACGACTAGTGTAACCCATGTCGAAACTTTTGTTCAATTAAAAGATAATGTTTTGCGGTAAAATAAATGCTCTGATTTATGTTTAGCTAAAAATGGCGAAAGTTTAAAATTATTACTTTACTTTTTCAGCTCGTATACGTCCACTGCTGAACATAGGCCTCTTCTTAACAGACCTTGGCAAGAGGGATGTTGCCATAATAAACACTTGGCAGGCGGATTGGTGATCACAGTAAGATGGTGAGTATCCTTTGGCTGATAGAAGCTGTCCTTAGTCGCCTATTTCGACACCCACGAGAAGTTATTGGGCTCTCTATTCTAATTATTTTGAACACTTTACGGATAAGTTTACCATATACTATGTTTCAAAATTGATAATTTATAAAATTCGACCACTGGCGGGACTCAAACCCGCATCTTAGCTTAAGCCCGTAATGCCTTAACCAATTAGGCTACGGTGTAACCCTACCGGTCATCGAAATTTATCAATCTCTTTATAACCCGTCTCTAAGGCAACATAGCATATGGTAAACTTATCCGTAAAGTGTTCAAAATATTTAAAAACGGTGTCATCGTTTAATATTTAATATCTAATGCAACTTTGGATATATTAGTCGAAGTAATGCGGATCATTACCGATAGATGGCACTAACGTCCTCCTTAGAGACGTGTTATATAGAGATTGATAAATTTCGATGACCGGTAGGGTTCCACCGTAGCCTAATTGGTTAAGGCATTAGGGGCTTAACCTAAGATGCGGGTTCGAATCTACTCTAAGGTGGAAACCACATTAACAATGATAAATTTTGTGGTATCCTAGTAATATTATAAACACGAAAGTTTGCAAGTATGGATGGATGGATGTTTGTTACTCTTTCAGGCCAAAACTACAGAACGGAATTGCCTGAAATTTTGCACCGGGATTAATTATACCCTGGATTAACATATAGGCTACAAGCCATCACGCTCCGACCTACTGCAATAAAACCGCGGGACGCAGCTAGTAAAAGTTTAGTTAAAATGTTCGTTCCACATAGTATCCTCACGCGGCACTCAGTTCGCAGTGTTACAAATACAACAGTTCTTATATCGATTACAAACTCTTGCAATAACAGCTGCAGTATGCGTTGTCGCGGCACCAGCGCCGAGACGATACCCACGGAGGTCATGAACATTAATTATATTTCTTCATACTTGAAGCGGCCATGGCTAGGGCGTCGGACTTGCGATCGTGTGGTCGCCGATTCGACCTTCACTCACCCCCACAATGTTTTAATTTTTAAGGGATTGGCTAATGAATAGTAGAAAATATCTTCCTATTTTTTAATTTATAACAGGTTTTATAAATTAATTCATAATTTGTGTATTCTTGTCTCTAACAGTTATCGATAATAAATTATCTATAAAAAAAAGAAATGTCATCGTAATTCGTTTATTGGTGTTTATAAACATGTGTTTATTATGGAGGTTGCTTACAATCATTGAGATACATTAACATATATTTAAATACAAAATATTAATCTTAAAATAAAATCCTCATGCATTAAACCACTACAATTATAACAAAAATGAAAACTTCCATGTTACCTCCGCTATGTCTCTGCTCTGAGCTCCGGAAACTCGCTAGTTTGTTAGTAACCCAAAGTTTTTCCCCCGGCTCCGCCTGCACTTGTCATCTGCTTGCAGTTTGCACAATACCGCACAGAACGAACTTGCGCCAACTTTCTTCCACAAATATGTATTGTATCGGTTATGGCGAAGCATGCGGCGACGGGCACCCGCCGGGGCAGGTCTACTTACGTAATGTTCCAATACTATTGAGTTACAAGTTTCTGAATTCCGGCAACTTGAAAACATTATAAGTATATTGAAGGTTAGTGTTTCAGAAAAGAATTCAGCATGCCGGAGACTATTTCATCCTCATGTACTTAGTTTGTGTTTTTCGTTCGATTAATAGAATATTAATCAATCAGCTTATCTCTGTCTACTGCTGGATGTAGGCCTCCCTCCTATTGGGCCTTAACACCAGGTCCGCCCCCCACATCCAGTGTACTACAGCTATCCTTTTCTGTACATCAGTCTATATTTCCGGGGGGCGCCCTACCATACGTTTGCTGAGATGTGGTGTCCACTCTAGGACGTATCTACTCCAAAGGCTGTCAGTCCTTTTGTAGATGTAGTGTTCACTACGTAGTAGGTACTACTAAACGTAGGATCCAGCCAGCCGTTGCTCTCTGCTCCCCCAACACTGCACACCTCACTTGTATACACATCAATATTTATTATATGTATGATACATGCTCATTCCAAGAACATACAGTACACTAGACATGGCCAGCCGATTGCCACTTCAACTTGCTTACTCTGCGGCCTATGCAATGGGTAACAGTACTTCTCTGTCGGCTAACCTCATTGCGAAGTTATCCTTCAGAGAAACTCCAAGCATAGCTCGCTCCATAGCTCATTCAATTTGAATGTATGGACTAGCGACGCAATGTCTCAGCGCCGTAGGTCATGGCAGGTAGAAGTCACTGATGGACTATTAAGAAGTGTACAAATACTTTATGTTTTATAGGATTTTTCCTACTGTATACTCTCGGAATGTAATTCCTATGAGTACCCCACAAACTCTGAGGAAAGTAAAACATTCACTCTGGTAATTTGGAAAAATCAAGGTCGGCAAAGTTGAGCTCACGACCTCAGCAGGCAGTTTTAATTAGAGTCTGCTTCGTTGTGCCCTGATTTATGAAGGAACTCCCCGCCGCGCCGACCAAGTAGACAGATTTGTTGAGAAATTATTTGAAAAAATGCCTCTATTCAAAGAATTTAATTTGATTTTTATGAAAGTTAGTTCATTTGTAAAACAATATTTTATCAAGAATTTAATTTGTTTCACTAGCGTCAAAAAATTTATATTTTTCCATAAATGAAATTCTTTGAAAAATGCTCAACTACTGTTAAATCTGTAATGGAAGGTTTATCCTCTGAATTACATTTTTTTCGTTAAATTTTTTGTATATAGTTTGTTTTTTTGTATATGACATAGCTATGTGTCATTCAAATAAGTGTGGGTACTACGGGCCGGAAAATAAAAAAAAATAAAAGTTTCAAAGTTCATCAGTGAATTACTTAGTTAGTAGTTAGTTTGATCAACTTTGCGAAAAATGAAGGTAAGATCCACAATAAGTTATATTTTTAATTAGTTATTCGTCCGTTTCGTCAAATTTACGTACAGCATTGTAGCTTCAGAATGTTGTTGAAGCGTGTCAGGTATGTTCTCAGACGAGTGCGTTCTTTCCTTGCGCCGACCGATGTCTCGGCTCGCTTGTGCAAGTGACATGAAGAGCCCGCTCGTGAATCATAAAAAAGATACCAAGTTTATGACCAAGAATAAAAATTCGTAACGTATAGCTTATAACGAGAGGTAACTTTATACATGTTTTTATGAGTTAAATCGGTAAGTTAATTTAATTCAATATTCAATATCCATAGATGCCTTTAACATTTTAGGGTTTGTAGATTTTTTTATTGATTATTTTATAATGCCTTATAGAGGGAACCCATTGTTACATCATCAGCCTTAGAGAGTATTTGTCATAGTCACCACGATTGGCAAGCGGGTTGGTGACCGCAGTATTTTGTTGTACCACACAAGGAAACGCTGCTGCCCGTTACCTGATAAACGATTATTATAGATGATGCTATAACAATCGCGACCAACGGCTTAACGTGCTTTCCGAGGCACGGAGGGTAGTCCCTCCACCAACCAGACCCGGAAAGTAATCTTAGAATTGCCGGCGTGGGGATCGAAACCACGACCTCCGAGATTTAATGCGAGCCAATACCGCTACGCTACGGAGGTTGTCACATGTCACACGAAAAAGAAAAGATAGAGAAAAAAATGTCCGCATCGCTGTCTGCCGGGAAGGTTCTCAAGGCTTTTCTACGCTGAACGGCAATAAGAACTAAGCCTTGTGCTAAAAAGACACCAGCTTACGAATACGATGAATTTTTATTATTTTAGAAAATTAAAAACAAGTTCAAAGTTTCTGACCCAATACAATTGTTTTTTTTTTGTCCGGTTCTCGTGGGTACTTTATAATTAAATATAACTTATTGTCATCCTCGTTAAATGGGCTATCTGACAGCGTTTTTATTTAAATAGGACCAGCTATAATTATCGGCCGCAGAATGCACTTTTAGCTGTTACTTTAGCGCGGTAATTGGTACTTTCTTCATTCACTGAATTCATTCGAGCGCTCACAATGCATACTTTGTGTTCTAATAGTGAGAAACTTATGAACATTCTTACAGTTGGAGGATCCCCGAGGAGCTCCAGAACAATTTAACACACTAAGTTATGTATTGTAATATATATGTCCGACGCCGAGAGCACCTGCCTCATATCTTTGGGGAAATACTATAGGTTATCAACCGACTTCCACAGGAGGAAGTTCTCATCGACAGTGTTTTTTATTTGTTACCTCAGACATATGACGGGGTCAACCGATTTTAATGATTATTTATTTACTTGAAAACTAGTGCCTCCCGTGTTATCCCATTTCAATTCGGTCTAGTTCCATTAGAAAATCTTAAATATGCATTAATAAAATTTGGTTGTTGAATTGTAATGGATTTAATTAAAGGGTTGTTTGATGAGGCTAGGTTAGTTTTAATAAGATTTTTTAGTGCATATGAATTTGTATCTTTGAAGTCGGTTTTTTTTCGTTAAAATTCTTTAATTATAAAACCATAACAACTTTATTTAAAACAAATATTTAACTATAGTAGTATGTATATATTTATGAATCCCAGCAGCGGTGCAACAATGCCAAGGAAATGTGATATACGACAAACTTGCATGCAAATTGAGACAAGTTTGTTACATGGAACGTTTCCGACAAATCTTATTAGCACCGAAATAATAGTAATATGTCCGACACAATGTTCAACGTTAACAAAATGTTTCAGAATTGAGTGAACTGCTTTATGAACGACAAACATTGTTGCAGACACTGTCAGTTTAGTGCTAATAAGATTTGCGCGAAGGGACGGAATCTTCGTGATTTTGAATGTTGTCGTTATTCAAGTTGTTTAGGATTGTTTTTGACAAAGGACTTTTACATAGACTGACAAAAAAAAATGCTAATGTAATTGCTTGTGCTTTTGTTGTGTCAACACGCACGTATTCACGGATGAATGATCGATTATTCGTCCGAGAATTTAAAAGTAAAATACTTCGTTAAAATTCACAAGTTAATTAATTTTAATTAAGCATTTTATCTTATTTGAGATGTATCCCAATATTTGAATAGCTTAATATTTTAGCAACAGTAGCTTCTTCACCCACGTAACTCCCTTTCCCGTAAGAACGTTATAGTTATATACCCCTCAGCTGTCAGAGCGACCGGGGCCCGGTCGCGCGTTTGGTGTCGTGTTTCAATGATAATGACGCGTATGTGTTTATATTTAACCCACTTATACTTATGACAACATGTAGGTGAAGAAAGAGGCAAGCTAGTGAACAAATTGTTTTGTGTGTATTTTTGGCGTAGTTATATATACACCGTGAAATTTTAATGGTTGTTTTCCCGAAGCAGAACAACTTGCCGTCGGTAGTACTATCGAAACATTTTTTTTTTTTTCGACCTGTTTTGGATTTAAAATTATTAAAAAAAAATTTAGACAACTCGAAAGCGTGATAAACATTAGTAACACTAGACGGAGTGAACGGACCTTGTAGGTACTACTCGAATCGCACGCGCTGCTGACAAAGTAAAGAACGATCCATAAACGTTCAAAGCAAAATAAGAGCTCAATGGTAGTTATACGGCATAAAATAGCCTGCACGCAAGAATCACAAACGAGCCGACTTCCTTTGTCATTCGCCGCGCGGCGCCGACGCCGGAACGCCCCGCGCTCTCCTTCGACTCCCTCCTTCCTTAGTTGTCCCGTGAACGTCGGAAGCGCAGCTTATTACTTTATTAGTATTATGGATCGACATTACAGTTTTAGTAATGTAGAGTACGTCGCTATGGTGCAACTGTACGCTAGGGCTAATTATAATTCCCATACTGCCTGGCGTCTTTACGCCGAGCTGCAACACTTGGCTTCACTCCGTCTTCGCGGAATTCTGAACCCTCAAGTCATACAGGACCGGACGATCGTAGCGGCGACGGCTACTCGATCATGGGCAGTTCCAAGTGCCAGCACATGCACAGGGCAGAGGTCGATCGGCCGTTCTTTCGCCAGAGCTCGACGAGGAGATCATCGAGTACTTCGAACGCGATCCTCGCCGAAGTACGCGAATGGCGGCAGCTAAGTTTCGCGTAAGCCAATACTACGTCTGGAAATTACTCAACTCAGAAGGACTTCATCCATATAATTTCCGCGGAGTTCATTTAATTTTTCATTTTTGTTAAATACGCCTTAAATACTTTATTAGGTATCTAATTCAGAAAATTATTGTTCTTAGATAATTAATTTGTTTTAAGTTACGTTTTCTGTAAGTTATAGCTAAAAAGCTATAACTTACAGAAAACTTTAGATACAGATAAAGCTTATTATTATGATTGGGTACTGTGTTACATTACCTAAGGTGTAGGTATCAGCTGATTGACTAACACCGGGTCAACGAACGCGCGCCCGATCGACGCGAGCGCTAGGTATCGCGAGGTATTACTATCGGTTCGATGTCACTTTCGAGTTCGGTTTTTCACGATTGTTAATCGGCCATTTTTGGTTTATAATATTTAGTTTTTGTATAAATTGAATGTTTAACTAAGAACAAACCTTATCGCTGCGGGAAAACAACCATTTAAATTTCAGCGTGTATGTAATAGATACCAACGAAACATACAAATTCGTGACAGACGTCTGACAAATGAGGGGCTTACCTACTCCTAAATAACGTAGCATTCTAAATCTAAAGCAAGTTTAAATCTTCAGCTTTATTAGTATAGATAAATGTGTCGACAAAACAATACTTATATAATATTCGTATCTGAAAAAACATAAATCTCAATTTTAAAATTGTTTTCATCTTGTCTAGTAATTTACTTATTTAAAAACTCTCAAACTACCACAATTTGCGAGTAAATTGTCATTTGTGTAATAGCACGAATAGTCCAAGCGCCGCGAGAGAAGCAGTCTGCTCATAACAAGCGGTCTGTGAGCAATTAGCGGTCTGATGACAACTGCCGCCGCGCGACGTCTGAGCGATGCGCCTTCACTTAGTGGCTAGCTATTGTGTTTTAGCTTTAATTATTCTCAACACTATACAATTTCATATTTTAGTAATTTTAATTGAAACTGCGGTAAATTATTTGCCTTTTGGTTTGTGTATAAAATATAAATATTGAATTTTAACTAAGTATATAAGAGTCAGTTTGAAGCAAATTATTTTCTAAAAACTTTTGTCAGATTTATACTAAAGTTAATTTTGGTGACCGCCCTGGGCCAAGGTCCAAGACCTAAACTAGTTGTTTTTAAACTATTGAATAAAGTAGCCCTTGCTCACTATTATTTTCGGTTATAGATCTTTGTGTTTTACTTTTTTTGAGATTACAAACTATTGTACCGATTCATAGAGGACGTGTTTTATCTCGTTTTTATTTTCGGACGGACATATTTAGTTAGCCAGGAGGCTTTTGCTGCTTCACCGGGCATAAAGGCGAGCAGAGCTCCAGCCTAGATAAATGGTTTAAATACTACAAACGAAGCAACCTGCGCAAGAGGGCGTCCCCTGTGGGACTTGGACCTCGGCTCAGGGCGGTCGCTGACGGGGAGATTGAGGGATTATGGCTTTTTGTTTCTTTAGGGGAGTTTTGTGCGACTGTCGCTCTACTTTACAGTTCGCGGGCCTCTCGGACTTCGGGTCTACGAAAGCATCGGAAGGTTCTTAGCAAACTAAGGGTCGGGAGGGGTTTTATCTCGAATCGCTTCGGTGTTACTTTGCATTAAAGTGAGGTAAATATTACAAATTAATCTTTCCAATTTAAAGTTAAATATACGGAAACTAATACTATAAATTGGAAATATTAATTTGTAATGTTAACACTCATAACTAAAGTACCTACGATACTAAAAGTTTTAGAGACAGCTAATTAGTCTGTATATATCTGTATGCCATCAAAAACATACTTGTAAAAAAACCCAAGTCTCGTAACGCAGTTCTTTTACCGTTAAAAGTTGTGAGATCTATGTAATACCAAGTCGGTTAATTTATTCAGTCCCTACTTAAGGGACCTTCTGTCTTAAGCTTTTACGTAACTATCTCACCTAACAGACTCTTAAAATGATCTTATCAAAATTCGAAACTTTTATGTTATGAATGTATCTCATTTCTTTTTGTAGATAGTTGTACCTTTTTTCCTTTGCTTTACAATTTACATAATTTTTTTGAATACCTACAACGGATTTAGGCTGTATCTCAAGAACCGCGATAGCTAAACAGTTGACATTTTCACAAATTATGTATTTCTGTTGCTATATTAACAAACTAAACATAAATTAAATAATTAAGGGGGGCTCCAATACAACAAACTTTTTGTGGCAATACAACTTTTAGGTCCAATACAACTTTTAGGTAGGCACTTGAAAATGGTACGGAAACCTTAGTGCGCGAGTCCAACTCGCACTTGGCCGGTTTTAGTCTATTGTATGCACAAATGGAGGATTCCTGCGCTTTAATCGTTCCAAAGTAGACTTAAATTAAATGTAAACCGTCCAGACTCGTAACTCGGTGCCTTTATTTACAAAATAACTTAACTTACGAATATATGAATACCCACGTACCTAGCTGGCATGGCAACACTCACCATACGTAACAAGAGCAGCTGCGTCGTGTACTTTTTTATGGTTTATTGATATTCGTCGCACTCGTCAAACGTCATTTAAAATTAATCCTTATTTAAAATTGTTATCTCTCATTCATTATAAATATTGTCAATGTACCTAATCGAAAACTACAACATCAAGCTTAACAGAGGATTAACATGAACTTATGTATGGCACTCACGGCCTCACTGTCAAAGGTTTTTAAATAAAGAAATTACTAAACTGTTTTTAATGGAACTTTGGCACATGTCCGATTTTGGCTTTTTTTGAGACAGCTCCCGCACTAGGGAAATTATTATCTATGTCGCGGGTCAAAGTAACTTTTCCACTGATAAAAAGTCGCGGCCATAAGCTAATATGTACATAAGTAAATTTAAAGCTAGGTACCTAGTTAACATCAAACTGTGTAAAAAATATTTGATAAAATGAATATGCAAATACAGTTTGTGTCAGATAAATAAAACGTGGTGTGTGTGTATACCTGCGATATCGCAGTAAGACTTGTTAATTACTTGAAAGAAAGTGACCGTCTTTCTGTGACGAACGGGAAGCGTGGAAGCCGTAGTGTTTGTCCGGGGGGAATGCAAGAATTTTACGCATCTCCTCCGACACTGCGGCGTTCCCGCACGAGCGGTGGGGTATGTGGGACTCGCCGTCTCCATAGCAGTGGAATGCAAATCATACCTTGAGAGAAAAACACTAAAACCCCCGGTTACTCCTCTGACCACAATTGGTGAGGGGCCCAGGAACTGTTGCCTATCTGGGATACCCTATGGCAGCGTCCGCGACTCAAATGGTGTTGCGGGCTCTCCTGGGTCCAAATAACCAGTTTCAGGGATGCCAGAGTACACGGGGTCCCTACTTCTCAAGGGGCCGCGGCCTGTTTGTATACTATCGTTCATAGCACAGTTGCTTTTACATTCCATTGAGTTTTTTTTTTTCCTTCGATTTTTTTTTTATTTGTTAAATTAATCCCTGTGTCGCGAAGGTCGCACCGCTCGATAGATTAACGAAAACAAAGCACCCCCTGACTCAATACAACTGTTTTAATTTTAGACGAATAATTGTCCCGGGTGGGAATCGAACGCAGAAAACCAGTTCTCTGGAGCAACTAACGTAACCACTTAGCCACCACCTTTCAACATAATCGCATCTAGGTCCCTATCTACACCTATTATTCCATTAAATCATACATATTCATTTACACTGATTCACTGACTGCAAATGTAACTTTGTAATCCTATACATTTATAAAAAATAACAAAGTTATTAATGCAGTTGATGAAACTTAACAACTAGACCGAAATTGCTAAATGTTGGAATTTTCCCATGAGTTTTACACTAAACTCTACTAGTACTCAAAATTTGAAGCTTCTACGTCTGCTAGAAGTGCCCAAACATTTTGATGATCGGTCAATCACATGTGAGCGAGTGACAAAATTACCGAAATTACCGAACTTTGAGTAGTTATAATTCTTAAAGTACTGGTTCAAATTGAATGAAATTTGAAATATGCTGTAGTTTTACAAAGCCTGCTTAGGTTCTGAAATTTCAGGCTCCTATCTTCATCCACAACGAAGTTATAGAGGGTCGAAAATCGGCTGAGTTGCTTCGAGAAAAGATAGGTACGGCCGTGAAAATTTTTTTTTTTTTTTTTTTCTTACTCGACTTGGGGGGCACTGCCGTGCCCCCAGATATTTATGTTGCTTAACATTCGTCGTTCTCGTCTTTGTGATGTATTTAAACTCACTTTACCAAGTATTTGTTGATGACATGACGTTTGTTCAGTCTTCAAAGGCTCCTGAGATCAATGATAGTCAAAGAGAAGGAACGTCTGAGGTATGACAAAATCTTAGAGCGACAGGCTCTCGAGGTAATAAACATGCGGCGGGCGGGCCCGGCGGGGGCTCGTGTGCCGCCTCCGCTCCACTGGAGCCTGCGGAGTGGAGTAGTCGCATCAATACCGTCGTTTGAGGTTCACAATCACAGTTAACTATCTAATACTTGCTCGTATTCGAGCGAATATGAACTTGAATATGTTTCGTGAACTGACACAAATAGCGATTGAATACTAATTCATTCAACAGATAATATTCTAAAACCATTTTTCTTCGACGATACATTGCTTATTTTATATATATATTAAGGTGGCGTGATTAGGTTATGTAATGTGCGTAATGAGGAAATATTATTAAATAATTCGCCCTGACACTGATTTTATCACTACATAGTGCAAAACAAATTTGTTTCCCGATGTTTGTCCCTATGTATGCGTAGATCTTTAAAACTATGCAACGGATTATGATGTTGTTTTTTGTGATTCAAGAGAGAAGGGTTTATGTGTTTGTAATTTAGGATATTTGCATTTCCAAAAACCTAATATATCAAACTTTTTTTAGAAGTTATATATTGAGGGAAATGTATGTACCATTTCCGAAAATATGTAAGCGTTAGTCTTGAAGATTTTGTATGTGACTCTTGGTAGTGGCGGACTTGTCTTTGTTTTATAAACGAGCTTAGGTATACAGGCACAGCGCAAAGATTTCCCAAGAGTGCGCTCTCGGTGCAGACGTTTTACAGATAAACGCGGTTCCTCCGAGGCCTCATGACATAGCCAGTGGACAAACGCAACCCAACGTACATTATATAACACATTTGTTTATACTCCTTAATTCCAGTAGGTAGGAAGGTCATTCCGAGACCTTGTGATCTTCCGCAAGAAAAAACGTTAAACATCTGCGTCCTGCATGCAGGTGATGCACATTGTCTATTTAATTTCTTTAGAGACCCATTGTATTTGTTGACCTAGTTGAAAATAAAGTTCCGAGAAAAAGAAAGAAATCCATAGTTAGGAAGGGAAGACAAGGCCGACACACCCTCACGTATTACTAACTTAGCTGGAAGGGCGAGTCATATGTTACGCTGCTAGTTCAATAAATGGAGCAACCAAATAACCCAATGATGGCACAAGAAAACAAAGTCACCCCATAGTGAGATGACAAGATGACATTGGTCTGACCCTACGACTATATTGGAATTTGGATATAGCTTGCAGCTGAAAAAGTTCAGTGGAAAGAGTTAGAGGAGGCATCATATAATATTTGAAAAAAGTAAAAAGTACATGTGTGTATTCCGGATTCCGAATACTACATTGTCACACAATGTAATGTTCGGAATCCGGAATAAAAGGCTAGATTATCGGCTAGATAATAACCGTACAAACTAGGAATCTGGGGGCACGGCAGTGCCCCCCCAAGTCGAGTAAGAAAAAAAAAAAAAAGGTGCACGGCCGTACCTATCTTTTCTCGAAGCAACTTAGCCGATTTTCGACCCCCTATAACTTCGTTGTGGATAAAGATAGGAGCCTGAATTTTTAGTAACTAAACAAGCTTTGTAAAACTACAGTATATTTCAAATTTCATTCAATTTGAACCAGTACTTTACGAATTATATCTAGAGTTTGGTATTTTCGGTAATTTTGTCACTCGCTCACTGCTGACTGACCGATCATCAAAATGTTTAGGCACTTCTAGCAGACGTAGAAGCTTCAAATTTTGAGTATTAGGAGAGTTTAGTGTAAAACTCATGGGAAAATTCCAACATTTTGCAATTTCGGTCCAGTTGTTCAGTTTCATCAACTGCATTAATAACTTTGTTATTTCTTATAAATGTATAGGATTACAAAGTTACATTTGCAGTCAGTGAATACGTGTACATGAATATGTTTGATTTAATGGAGGAATAGGTGTAGATAGGGACCTAGATGGAATTATGTTGAAAGGTGGTGTCTAAGTGGTTAGGTTAGTTGTTTCAGAGACCTGGTTTTCTGCGTTCGATTCCCACCCGGGACAATTATTCGTCTGAAATTCAAACAGTTGTACTGAGTCAGGGGGCGCTTTGTTTTCGTGAATCTATTGAGCGGTGAGACCTTCGCGACACAGGGATTAATTTAACAAGTAATAAAAAATAAAAAAAAGTCTTAGGAAAAAAAAAACAATGGATTGTAAAAGTAAGATAGTACATAAGTTGTGCTATGGACGATAGGATACTAACAATCATAACAGCGTCTGATGGAGGTGGCTTGCCCGCTTGAGCCATGTCTCAGCAGGAGGCTGCGGTCCCTTGAGAAGTAGGGACCCCGTGTAATCTGGGCGTCCCTAAAACTGGTTATTTGGGCGCAGGAGAGCCCGCAACACCAATTGAGTCGCGGACGCTGCCAGAGGGTATCCCAGATAGGCAACAGTACCTGGGCACCGCACCAATTGTGGTCGGAGGAGTAACCAGGGGTTTTACTCTCATGTTATGATTAGCATTCCACTGCTATGAAGAGGGCGAGTCCCACATACCCCACTGCCCGTGCCGGAAGTAACATTCTTGCATTCCCCCGGACAAACTTACACCACGGCTTTCACGCTTCCCGTTCGAAACACAGAAAGACGGTCACTTTCTTCCAAGCAACTAACAAATCTTACTGTGATATCGAAGGTATACACACAAACCACGTTTTATTAATCTGACACAAACTATATTTATATAATCATTTTATCAAATATTTTTATACACAGTTTGATGTTAACTTCAAAACTTTTATGTTATGAATATTAGATTGACTTGGCCATCGCAATAAACACTTGTGAGATACATTCTAATTATATCCGATGGCCAAGTTAATCTATTATTTAAAACTTTAAAGTTTCGAATTTTGATAAGTTCAAAATAAGATTCTGTAAGGTGAGATAATTACGTAATAGTTTAAGATAGAAGGTCCCTTAAGTAGGGACTGAATAAATTAACCGACTTGGTATTACATAGATCTCACAACGTTTTACGGTAAAAGAACTGCGTTACGAGACTTGGGTTTTTTTACAAGTATGTTTTTGATGGCATACATCTTATTACTACAGATGGAATGTAGTAATAAGATGTATCCCAGCTCCGTATGCTCCAGATGCTGAGCAAATCGTCGGAATGTGTACAATGGCGGCAGTGACAAAGGGCGGGAGCGTCGCCCGGCGCGAGTGATGGACGCGCGCCGCCGGGGAATCAATCTTGTGCTCCCGCCGACGAACAATATAAATATCTTAGGTGAAAACTTACCTACTATACGTGGCTATGTACAAGCTATGTCGACGATCGGCAGTAGCCGTATAACACACCCTACACATATCTACACTTATATATGTGGGATATAACATTGTAATTATTAAAGTATGAACGCAGCTTAATATTGTAATGATGGAACGCAGCCGATGAATGAACGGGAAGTATGTGTGCGAGCGAGAGAGGGGGATGAGAGGAGACACGACGAACGACGTACGGTTGTAATTTCTGGTGCTCTAAAAAATAAAATAGTTTTCAAAGTTTTTAGTCGTTTATTTTGCCACAAGATCCCACAAAATTGGGGGCTCGTCCGGGATTGGCAAAATAACAACACGGGTTCGAGTTTTGTACGACTTATCAACGACGACGAACGACGGCGACCGGCACGTGGCGTGGTACGGCGAACCTATTCGAATTTCGAAAATCAACGGCACGGCGGCTGAAGATAATTTACGACGATGGCGAAAGAAGAAGACGTGCGTGCTACGGGCCTAAACCCTATGTTGTACCTAACTTCGGACCTAATACCAAAATTCACTGGTCAAGATAAAACGTATCCAGTGACGCGATGGATACAAGACGTCGAAGACAACGGCGAAATATGTGGTTGGACGCCGTTACAACAGCTGCTGATGGCGAGGAGATCCCTATCAGGTACCGCCAAACTATGGATGCAAGCTGAGCGTCCTCACAAAACGTGGGAGGAACTCAAGGCGGCGCTGTCTAGAGAGTTCCCGGACACCATCGACATCAAAGCGATCCACGAGCGTATGAGTCAACGAAAGAAAAGACGTGATGAGAGTTGCATCGACTATATGATGGTCATGAAGGAGTTAGGAAAGAGGGGAAAGATCCCCGATTACGTGGCCATCAAATACATCGTCGATGGCATAGTCGACCACGAGACCAACAAAATTATGTTATATGGTGTAACGACGTATCCCGATTTTAAGGAAAAATTGAAGATATACGAAACTCTGAAAGAGAAGATGAAGCTGGAACATCCTCGAAGTAGTACCTATAAACATGAAAAACGCGGCATCTTTCGTCATGAAAAAACGTTAAAAAGGTGCTACAACTGTGGTGACGGCGATCATGTGTCGGAAGACTGTCCACAGAAGGCACAAGGTCCAAAATGCTTCAATTGCAATGAGTACGGTCATATTTCACCTAAGTGCCCGCATAAAAACATGGCGGTAGGCGGCTGTAAAGAAGATTCTAGTTCGAGTTCATCAAGATGGCGTAGTTCCGGCACTTCCGGCGATAGAAAAGTACACAGTGGGATCGGGAGCGGCGAACGAGTGAGCAAACAAGCGATGTTCGGTCAATCATCGTTCAACAACGCGGATGATACGTCACACTCACCGAATGACAGTGTCAAGATGACAGATGACGACGAAGATAGGAAACGTCAAATTGAATATGACATTTACGATGTAAACAAACAATCGCAACTAGAAAAACCTTTGAAGATCGTAGAATTATGTGGAAAAACGACAAGTGCGCTTATTGATTCGGGAAGTGACGTTAACTTAGTGTCTTCTGAGTTTTGTGCGGATGTTAGTAAACAGATGAACAATAACATAACACTGTCTGGACTTGGTTTTGCTAAAGTGCAGTCATTAGGTTGTATAACAACAAATGTTGTGATCGACAGTACGAAATACGACGATGTGTTATTCTACGTTGTACCTAAAGACTGTATGCCTTTTGATGTAATAATAGGTCACGAATTTCTGAGGAATGTTACAATGGTGATGAATGGTAGTGCTGTGTGGATAAAACCTGTAGAATGGGTGAATTTAATTAATTGTTTTTGTTGTAGTGTCGATGTTGGTCACGTAAGTAATACTTACCTTAAGGATGAGGTTATGCAGATGGTTGAGAGCTATCAACCGTGCCAGACTAAAGAAGCTCCTATCCAGCTGAAAATAATTCTAAAGGATGATGTCCCTGTGGTGCAACGTCCACGACGCATATCTCTAAAGGAGCAAACAGTGGTTGAAGAACAAGTTGCAGAGTGGCTTGAACAAGGAATTGTACAAGTAAGTTATTCTGAATATGCAAGTCCCTTAGTTCTTGTTCGCAAAAAGGATGGCAATATTAGGGTATGTGTTGACTACAGAAAATTGAATTGTAAAATTGTAAAAGATGAGTTTCCATTGCCGATAATCGAAGATTACATTGACAAGTTGGCTGAGGCAAAAGTATTTAGTGTACTGGACTTGAAAAACGGATTTTTTCATCTGAATGTGAGCAGTGAGTCAGTGAAGTACACTGCATTTGTTACACACCATGGTCAGTTCGAGTTTTTGAAAGCTCCATTCGGCTTGTCTGTTTGTCCCAACTATTTCATGAGATTTGTGACCATAATCTTCAGAGAATTAATATCCAAAGGGATTGTCTTAATATTTGTGGATGATATTCTGATTCCAGCAAAAGATGAAGAAGAAGCTGTGGGTAGATTAAGAGAAGTCTTAAGAGTGGCATCTGAATATGGGTTGCAAATAAACTGGAAGAAGGCGCAGCTGATATGTAGAAGCATAACTTATTTGGGTCATGCTATTGAGAATGGGCAAGTACGACCTGCCAGTGAAAAGATTGATGCTGTCACAAAGTTTCCAGAACCCAAATCAGTTAAGCAATTACAAAGTTTTATCGGATTGGCATCATATTTTAGGAAGTATATCCAGAATTTTGCATCTATAGCACGGCCACTTACTGATCTACTCAAGAAAGATGTTAATTTCGAATTCAACGATGAACAACGGTGTGCATTCAATCGCTTGAAGGAATGTTTGACTACTAAACCAGTTTTACGAATATTTAATCCAAGATTGGACACAGAAATGCATACAGATGCATCACGGCTGGCTTATGCTGCTATACTCATGCAGCAATCAGATGATGACGGCGGACTACATCCAGTATATTTCATGAGTCGTAAAACAAATGATGCGGAAAGAAAGTACACCAGTTATGAACTTGAAAGTCTGGCCATCATCGAAGGAGTAAAGAAATTTAGACACTACTTGTATGGTATAAGGTTCAAAATCGTAACTGATTGCCAAGCATTTCAGATGACACTTATGAAAAAGGATTTGAGTACGAGGGTTGCAAGATGGGCATTGCTTCTGCAGGAGTTTGATTTTGTGGTGGAACATCGGCCAGGAACGAGGATGAAGCATGCGGATGCATTAAGCCGGTACCCATATTGCGCAGTAGTAACTCTGCATGATGAGATCAGACAAGCACAACAGTTGGATGATGGTTTAAAAGCTATAATAGAGATTTTACAGGAGAGATCTCATGGCGATTATTATGTTGATAATGAATTGCTGTACAAAGGAATAGAGAAACACTTAGTGATACCAAAGTCTATGGAAAATGAAGTCATTAAAAGGGCTCATGCAAATGGACATTTTTCCAAAAGGAAGATGATTGAATTAATAATTAAAGACTATTTTATCAAGAACCTTGATAAGAAGATTGAAGAGTTTATTTTAAGTTGTATTCCATGTTTATTAGCTACGTGCAAAGGAGGAAAGCAAGAAGGATTCCTAACTCCAATTGAAAAGGAAGAATCGCCGCTGCATACACTTCACTTGGATCACATTGGTCCAATGACCGAGACGAAGAAGCAGTACAATCATATTCTTACGATGGTAGACGCATTTACGAAGTTTACTTGGATATTTCCCACCAAAAGTACCACAAGTAAAGAAACTATTGAAAAGTTGAAAATTCACCAACAACATTTTGGCAATCCGACCAGAATTATCACTGATCGAGGAACGGCTTATACTAGTAATGAATTTAAAGAATATTGTGAGGATGAAAACATACAACACATCAAAATTACGACAGGAGTGCCAAGAGGAAATGGGCAAGTGGAAAGAGTTCATCGCACTATAATCTCTGTGCTTACTAAGATGTGTATAGAAAACCCTGCTCTGTGGTACAGGCATGTAAGTAGACTACAGCGCTCATTAAATAGTACTTTTCAGCGAAGCATCAACACTTCACCCTACCAGCTACTTATTGGGACTAAGATGAGAATGAAAGAAGATCTTGAGATCTATGAATTGCTCTTAGAAGAAGAAAGAGAAAGCTTTTTAGAAGAAAGAGAAAACCTCAGAAAGAAAGCTAAAGAGCAAATTCTACAAGTTCAGGAAGAAAACATAAGAAATTTTAATAAAACGAGAAAAGAAAGTACAAAGTACAATGAAGGAGACTTAGTGGCCATAAAACGCACACAGTATGGCACAGGAATGAAGCTGAAGGCCAAATACTTAGGACCCTATCAGGTTGTTAAAGTAAAGAGGAACAACCAATACGATGTGGAAAAATTCGACCATAGTGCTGAGGGCCCTGGGGTAACATCTACCTCAGCAGATTTCATGAAGTTGTGGCCTGGTGTCAACTCCAGAACCTGAATGGTAGGAGTTTTTGTCTACTTATCTTGGTTGCGTATGAAAGGTTGTGTGCAATGTTGTTGTATCTTTTTTTTTAAATTATACCTCAGAAATTTTGTGATGTTAAGTTGTAACTTTTTCAAATTAAAACTTTGAAATTTAGTGGTGTTAAGTTGTAATACTGTATTATTAGTAAGTTAGCCTTAAGTTGAAAGCTAGAGATGAATGTTTGTTTGAATGTCTGAGGACAGACATGGATCAGGATAGCCGACTGTGGGATATAACATTGTAATTATTAAAGTATGAACGCAGCTTAATATTGTAATGATGGAACGCAGCCGATGAATGAACGGGAAGTATGTGTGCGAGCGAGAGGGAGGATGAGAGGAGACACGACGAACGACGTACGGTTGTAATTTCTGGTGCTCTAAAAAATAAAATAGTTTTCAAAGTTTTTAGTCGTTTATTTTGCCACAAGATCCCACATATATAAAGATTAAGAGTTGCTTTGTTGGCTTGATCGCGCTAATCTCATGAACTACTGGTCCAATTAGAAAAAGTCTTTGAGTGTTAAATAGCCCCTTTATTGAGGAAGGCTATATTAATTTATGAAGTTCCTACGGGAACGGGAGCTACGCGGGTGAAACCGCGCACGGAATTCTTGTTTTAACATTACAAAGACCGTGAGATATCGCCTCTGCACCCTGGACATGTCAAAGTATATCTCATAATTTTGCTTTAATTTTGAATCACCCGCCCACCGCAAACAGTATACCTGTAATAGCCCCGTATCATTTCACAATAGACCTCTCTCCAACATTGTTATCCCATGCGATGCTGCGCGCTGCCACTCCACGCCTCGTCACGTACTCGTAGTACGCTCCGACCGCGGCTGGTGACCACGTCGCGCCGTGTTTGTTGTGCGGTGCGACGCGACGTGACGCTCATACTAACGCGTCGGGTCGCAACACGTCAAGTGGCATTTGTAGCTGTATGTTTAGGTGGAATAACTTTTAAATGCTATTATGTATTAAAAGCGCTCCTTCAGTTTAACACTGTTGGAGCCTCTAAAAATATTCAGTCGTGATGTTTATGCCTAATTAAACCTTCCAGTTTTTGTCACTATTCAAATACATAGTCGCTTGTATACACTTTCGAGGACTCGATTTTTTTTTGTTTTTAACTTCATAATATTAGAAAATTATTCCCTGGGGATAACACGACGCAACTCATTCACAGATTCAATGGACGACACGTAACTACATGTCCTAATTCCCAATGCACTTGAAACGTGAACTAAAATGATAATTGTCTTCCCCGGCGTATTAGTGTATCCAACGGATTTAGTGTTTGTGCACTAAAGGCGACTGAACACAGTTAGTTCACCCGCCGGCGACTGATTACAGCGGCGCTTCATTACCATGCAATATGCTTATTTACATACTAATGCGTAGTTTGCACTCCACTGACCGACTCGACCTGCCGCCAGCACGCGCATGGTTTACTTTGTCATACATTAACTAAACCACCGGGATTATTACGAATACATTTTTTAATTTTTAATGAGTGCAATTATGAACGATCGTTTCGTCTAACACATGCACGGTAGATCAAAACAAAATGAACCTGACTTTGAACTCTCATGTCGTCGAATGACAGCTAACGTGCAAATACAATCCTTACTATTCTTAATAATATACGAAAGTAGCTCTGTCCGGCTGTATGTCTGTCTGTCGGCCATTCACGGCAAAAGTACTGAACCAATTTTAATAAAATTTGGTACAAATAGTGTAGAACCTGAGAAAGGTAATAGATACTACTTTTTGAAACGAAAAGGGTTTAAGGGCATTAAAATAATTAAAACTGCTACTCAAAGTCACTATTGCACGCGGACGAAGTCGCGGGCACGGCTAGTATTTACATACAATATACTCCGTCACACAATTTCAAGAGTTTGTCCATTCATTTCGTTAAATTCATCAGTCTGTTTCTTTTAAGCACAGGTTTAAAGCATTTGACAAGGTTTTAATTAAAATTAAATCAGCTCATCAACAAGAGGGATACGGGTCCTTAGACTGCATTTGGCTTACTTTAACTATATAACGAAACAGACTTGTACACTTCATTGGTCAGGGCCAAAGTGTAGTAAACAAAGCAAAGGTCGGTTTGTGTCGGATATTCAACGTTCGACTCAGTATTTATTTGGCACACAATCAGTAGTTCAGTAACACAACGCTCCTAAGGTTGCGAATAACTGTTAGTTCCTCGTGTCGGAGGATTTCATCTGCCGTGGAGTAGAGCGCGATAATTGAGTACAACAAAATGTGGCTCCTGAGTGCAGTCGCGGCGGCTCCGACAGACTGCGACCAGTTACTGTAATTACTGATTGTTGGGAGAACTCGGTGTTGCGTCGTAATGAAACGTTTCCTAGTTTATATTTAACTTCTGCTACTAGGCCTCCTCTCGTGGAGCCTTTTGCTAACTGACCACAGAAACTTTATGACGCACGTACAGCAGTCTTACAGCCAATTATTTCAGACTTTTTTGAGAGCTTTCTATTTCAGCTCTGAAAAATGTCCCGCCCGGTTTTTAATTTTGTTGAGATTCTATTTTTCATTTACGTTTTACTCAAACGAAAGTATAAATATAATCATCAAAGTAAAAAAAAATATATCGAATAAATTTTGATAATAATAAGATATAATTATCACAATGGGCTCACGAGTACGGTTGATTGGACTCAATGAAGCCCCACACTTTCCTTTGGATATTTTACAAAGACTCGTTAAAGTAAAAAAATATTGAAATGTAGGCCAAAGCAAAGCGCCGACCATAATAGAAGTGAATGACTAAAGGAAAAAATAACAATATAATTGTTTCTCGGCGCGGTACGTGGGACTGTGGGGAGGCACTTCGTCCTACAAATGAGTCATTAATGAGTACCCTCGCTCCGCTCCGCTCCGGCGCGGGGAGACATTATTGTTTCACAATAACGCGAGAAATAATTACACAGTCGTTATAAAATAATGACGGGACGTTGTAAAGCACGTGTGCACTTGCAACGATTGTATTTTTTTAACTTTCTTTAATGATACAGAATAAGAGATTAGGAAAAATTATTACAATAAAATCAATGTAAGATAATAATTAATTGCACAAAATTAGCGGTAACATGTTCGATGCCAGATATGAACAAACAACGAAATTGTTACTAGAAAATATATAAGTTTTTATATGATAATATTCGTTAATGTGTACAAACATAAATAATCGGCTACAAAGTTTTTCGAGTGACAACAACTTACTGGACGCTAATGATAGGCGTTCTACGTCTTGACAAACTAGACCTACTACTGAATTATGCCAATTTTACAGAAATATACATGCATCAAATCTTAAAGATGTTAGGTCTTAAGACTAAACATCTGTTTGCGTTGGTTATACCTACACCATATACAATCGCTGGGACAGTCGAGCTAAGAAGTGAAAGTGATTTATGACTTATTAATAGCGTTGCGCCGATCCGCATGAATAAACAACGCCAGACAACTCAACACCGTCGCCGACTGTACCGCGCTCCTCATCGAACTAACTGCAGAGCTTATTGGGGAGCGTTTAAGATTACAGTATCTCACGTTTAACATTTGTTTTTACTATAGGCCGACGTAACGCCAGACTCATTTCCATTCAACTAAGAGGAAAATAGCAGACAAAACAAAAAAAAATGGTTTGAATTCTAAATTGGTGTGTATGTTATATTATTGGTGGATATTGATGTCTTTTTAAAAGTTTTGATACTATTTTTGATATTTTTTTAAAGATTTCTATGAGAGTTTTGCTGTCTACTGGTATTGTTGTTAACACCTCGTGCTAAGCTAAAATGCTTGTGTTACGAGTGGGTTCACGTCGGTAGTGCAATGGGTGGGGAAAGATCACAAGTCCGACTATGGCCGCTCAAAAATGTAAGAATTTAAAACAAGAGCGAGTCGTGCTATCGCTTGAATCTATACAATGATTGTAAAAAAGGCGAAAAGTTCAATGTCCCATACATTTTAGGTTTTTGCCCTTTTTCTCTCGCCTATTTCCTTATTTCTGTTACCACTATACTTCATGTATAAATAAGGAAATAGGAGACATACATCACCTAGGAAAATTTCAACTGTCTGGTTACCACAGTTCATGAAATACAACCTGTGTGGTGACACACGGATGGATGGATGAACGCGTTTTTGCCTGTTGGGTACGGAATGCTAAAATGAAACAGTATTAATTGTTGTTCTACATCGTCGAAAAACCACAAACTACTTTATTTATTAAAATACTTTTATTAATTTATATAGAAAATAAAGCAGCATCTTTCTGAGAGGGCTTCACGTTTCAAGATCATATCAATAAAAATCTTATTTTAAAATGCTTCTTAATTTTTTCACTTTAATTTTAGTTTGCAGATCAAGTCAAGAGTCTTGATTTGGTCTCTCTATGCCTGTATCTTTGGTTTACCACACCTAAAAGTTAATTTCTTAGAACCCTCCATGCCTTATGTTCAGCTGTGGAAGTGAACGGATTGATTGACTTGCTCAGTAAAGTACACGTTGACTTTGATGCAGTTTCTATAATTTCCTCTCTGTGGTGTCCCCGCCGCTGTGGCTGCGTCAGAAAGCCCCCGACATCAATTATACAAGCGCGAGGCGCTCGCAAGTTCCTGTAATCACTTATTTATCTCATCGCTACTTGTTCATTTTTCATAAACGACCGCTGAAGAGAGACTGTGGCGCGATTCAATGAATATTTTTAACTTTAAAATTCTTTTCATTCATAATCATTATTTTTTTCTTATATGACATGGACTTTATTATTGTGACTTACAATACTCAACTTTTAACAACAGATGCAGGTCATTCAAACAACTGTTACAGCAATAAACAGCATTCAATGACTACAAATGTTTGCGGTATTGCGTAGCTCTAGTCGGGAACTGGAACGGAGAAATACAAACTAAAATATAGCCTTCCTTGAAAAATGAAATATCTAATACGGATTATTTCGTTGAAGTGGCAATGGGAAGGCCATATAGCATGGAGAACAGATGGCCGTTGGGGCCGAAACGTTTTCGAATGGAGACCGCGGATCGGCAAGCGTAGCGCAGGACATCTACCTGCTAGATGAACGGATGATCTGGTTAAGGTCGCGAGATCACGGTGGATGCAGGCCGCTTCTAACCGTAACAACTGGAGATCTATGAGGGAGGCCTATGTTAATTTCGCTGTCAGGACGAACAATATTTTATGAACTTTATGTTTTAGGTGTATTTGTGTTTAAGCTAAACTAAATAAAAGTGTAAGTACTCGGAGTATGTCACAGTGCGCCCTAACAAATGACGACCCTGATGTGTCTTTGGGCAATTTAGTGCAGTGCCGTGAATGTACCCAGGTGCGTTTCTTCAAAGGGCAGAGAGGTTTAAAAATACACCAGCGAAAATGCCACCAAAATTCAAACCTACCTTTGTCTGTTCCATTATATGATCAAAGCCAAAATTCTACCGATACCCCAAATCCTTTAAACGACTATACATTTTGGAAAATTCTTTCGGAATTCAAAAAATCCAAACCAGTTTTAAAACGGGTTCCGCGGGGTGCCCGCCTTTCGGTTGCCTCTGCCCTATCTCTGTCTATTAAAGGTGTAATTGAAAGTAACTCAAAGCGCGCCTGGGAGCATTTACTCTTATTCCCATACATTGTTCTCCATGTCAATGTTGAGAAAGGTAATAAAAAATCCTTGACCACTAGAATTAAAGAAAATTGCATAAAATTTAGCACTATTGACGCACTAAATTCTTTTTCGTCTATAAATTCGGATCCTTTACCAAATTGTAATCATACTAAAATTCCAAAATCTGCTACCGAGTTTTCTACATATAACCGTGTGGAAAGCAAAGTAGCTGATGGAGACATAAAGGGTGCTGCACGAATTTTGTTCTCCAGTGACACAATAGCACCTGCAAATCACGAGACGTTTTTGTCACTGGAAAGTAAGCATCCACCTCCAGCTGCAGATCTAAAACTTCCCCAAGCACCTGGAAGCTCCGTGGAGGTCGAATTGTCTACCCGAGAAGTCGCCGTGGCCGTTGAATCTTTCCAAAGCGGATCCGCCGGTGGCCTAGATGCTCTCACTCCCCAACATCTTAAAGATTTATTATCTGCTAGAAATGGGGAAACTGGTGAGGCGCTTTTGAGAGACTTGACGGCTTTGGTAGCTCTCATGTTGTCAGGGCAAGTCAATACCGATATCACGGGGCTTCTGTATGGAGCTAATCTTTGCGCTTTAAAAAAAAAAGACGGTGGCATAAGACCAATTGCCATTGGTATGACATACCGCCGTCTTGCGGCCAAAATTTGTTGCAAAAAAATTTCACCACAACTTGCCAATCTTTTTCAGCCCCTTCAACTAGGTTTTGGATCTCGGGGTGGCTGTGAGGCTGCCGTCCATTCAGTACGGACATATCTCAGCCAAAATTCTGGAGAGGTGCTGTTGAAGGTGGATGTAAAAAACGCTTTCAATTCGGTGGACAGGGGAGCCCTTTTGACTCAAGTAAGAGATAAAATACCTGACTTTTATCATTTTATTTGGCAATGTTATAGTTCAAATTCAAAATTAACTTATCTCGGCAAAGAAATTTCCTCCGCAGTTGGATGTCAGCAAGGAGACCCTCTCGGGCCAGCTATTTTTAGACTTGCTATTCATCCTATTATCCATCGCCTTCAATCAAAACTTAATATTTGGTACTTGGATGATGGGACAATTGCTGGCAATGTAGATACTGTTTGCGATGACCTTCGCTTAATTATAAAGGAGTTCCACCAAATTGGGTTGGAACTCAATTTTTCCAAATGCGAACTATACATTGCAGACAATTGTCCTTCCAAAGATTTGGCTAAAGACAATATTAATAGTTTGGCCCCAAATATCAAAATTATTGATAAATCTTCACTGTGTCTGCTGGGCTCTCCTGTCTTTGACGAATCAATACCTGCTTTTGTTGACAACCAAATTCAAAATTTCTTAAATAACTCTGATCGACTATCTAAAATTAGCCCTCACATTGCTTTTACTATTCTAAAATTTTGCCTTTTTGTCCCTAAATTCACCTACACTTTGCGATGTTGTCAGTTGTGGAAACATATTAATATTCTAAAAAATATAGACAACATCGTCAAAACCAGTTTAGAATCAATTTTGAACATACGTTTTGAAGAAAGGACTTGGTCACAGGCTTCACTTCCAGTTCGATTAGGGGGTCTCGGCGTTAGAGCCATTTCAGACGTTGCTCTCCCCGCTTTTTTGTCTTCTGTCTATAGTACCCAAAATTTATCACATAAAATTCTCTCGGCTAGTCTAAATAGTTATAATATTTCTTATATGAAGGAAGCTGAGTCTGAATGGCTTTTGGCTTGCCCCAACTCTGCCTTGCCATGTAAAACATCTGTTCAGCGGCAATGGGATGGGCCGCTCTATGAGCTGACGCGGAATAATTTGTTACAAACGTGTTCCAGCTCTGCAGATCGTGCCCGTCTCTTAGCCGTTGCGGAATGGGAGTCAGGCTTGTGGCTGCATGCGCTTCCGTCACCAAATACAGGCACCTTAATGGATGCAAATACGTTTCGTGTGGCAGTTTCGTTGCGCCTGGGTGCGCCGTGCTGTGCTCCCCACCGCTGCGAGTGTGGCGCCAATGTGACCCAACTCGGTCACCACGGCCTGTGTTGTAGCAAAAGTGCTGGACGTCTGTCCCGTCATGCCACTATTAATGATATAATCCGTCGGGCCTTCAGCTCGGCAAATATGCCAGCCGTTTTAGAGCCTAATGGCCTTATGCGCGACGATGGTAAAAGGCCCGACGGAATGACTCTGGTGCCTTGGAGGATGGGACGGCCTTTGGTGTGGGACGCTACGTGCGTCGACACCCTCGCGCCGTCTCATCTTTCCGGGACTCAGGGTAGGGCTGGCATGGCGGCTGAATCCGCGGAGAATCTCAAGACGCGCAAATATAGTACCCTTGATAGTGGTTATGTATTTGTGCCTTTTGGTGTCGAAACATTGGGGCCGTGGGGACCGGGAGCCAAATTAATTTATAAATACCTCGCAGCGGCCCTCTTAAGTGCGGCACGTTCTCCGAGTGCTGGTTTCTACTTTGCACAGCAGGTAAGCATTGCCATTCAACGTGGTAATGCTGCCAGCATTCTGGGAACCTTGCCAAGTAGTATAGATTTAGAATAGTTGTATATAAGTTAGTTTTATTTTTAATTAGTTACTTTTAGTTTGTATTTTATTCAAGTTTGTAGTGAATTAAAAATAAAAGTATAAACCTTATATACACAAGCCTTTTATAACAACAAAAGTAAATTCATTCGCCCGAGCCAAATGGCGTCTACTACTCCAAAATATCAAAACATGTCACAAGGAAAACCTATTTCGGCGTGAAACGCGGAAGTGTCTGTCGGTATATACACTCGTTTAAACATTAGATAATATCCCATTAAAACATATTCTTTATAAAACCGCAGTTCTTTCACCGTAAGGAGTTGTAAGATCCAAATCAATTTACTTATTCAGTCGCTACCGGTAGTCGGACCATTTGACTTAAGCTATTACGTAATTAGCTAATAGTATCAAGTGTAGTAATTATGTTAGTAAAGAAATTTCTTCATAATTATAGTTTTTATCCAACATTTTTTATATTCAATTATAATTACATAGGTACTATCGCGGAACGTGCAGCAAGTATTAGGGGACGATTTAATTCTAAAGATACATAAATTTATTTTTTCACATTAATTTCTCCGGCAACGCAATATAATACAAACTATACTGACACTATCTTCTGTTAAAAGGATGACATATACTTTAGAAGCTCCTTCTTTACTCTTAGTACAAGACAAAGTAACCGCGGAGGCTTTTACCCAACAATGGCGCCGAAGGAACACTCACAGCTCACAGTGAATGACCTCAATGTGAACACTTGAGCCGCGGCCGCTTGCTGACGATGGCACTCCGACGAGAAATGACGACTCAATCTTATACATTGTTGTACAAATATTTGATAATTTTGACAACGCACGGTTTAATGTTAACTTATTAATTTATTCAATACATGTATAAAGCACTTAATCTTAACTTAATTTTTCCCAATATGTAAATTTATGTTATATTTAATAAGATTGTTTAGATTTAACCTAAAAGCTCTTGAGAGTACAAAATTTATTTCTTAGTATGTTTATTTGAAACCTCACCTTTTCACAATATACATTGTAAGATAACCTACTTCAGAGAAGTCCGTAGGTACATACAAAGTGTAGTATGACGTAGCCAATAGTCGTAGCACCAGCACTACGCCGTAGCTATGCTGCTACACAGTACATAGTCGTAGTAATATCAACCATTTTGAATACATTTCATTGTATTCAATCAATTTAAATAAATCTTGTTATCCTTCCGAGTGTAAATTTGTTGCAATTAGCTAAGAAAAGAGCTATGTTCTAAAGATAAATGCAAGTTAGTACAACATAAATATAGGGCGTATAGCACGGACTTTGTGTTTTATTGGCATCACTATGGATTCCATACTGATATGATAATGAGTATTTCGTAGTTATAAGAAAAGCTTTCATAATATTAAATCATTTACTTACATTTCATGTTATTTGTTTTAATATTATTATTATATCAAATGTATAAGTTCATAGTTTAGTTCTGATAGCGCTCATCAACCGTAAAACAGTATCTATTCAAGATCCAATTAGATATCTAGAAGATAAACTTATCTGTAGGACAATTGTTGAATTTATTCAGAACATTTATTTAAAATCCCTGTGGCCATATAGAATGGACTGTGACTGTAGTGTTCAAGTCTCATTCGTGTAACGCCACAATTTTTCAACCAAAACATAAACTTACGAGTTATAAGTTCGCGATATTTTCAAAAATGCGATGTCATAATAAACGGATGTTTTGTACAACGTTTTGTAAAGCATTTTAAAATATAAAGAACATCTTATATTCTTCAGCAAAATGCTGATCCCGAAACTAAAGTAAATAATATAGCCGCGTCATAGCCGGGAAGCTAAAATTCCTGCAGCGACGAGACGAGGTGTTGATGAGCTATTTGATAAATCGCTCGGAAAATAACACCCACCTGCCGACGCGAGGCGCTTGTGTGGAACTCTACGGAACCGTGTGGAACTGCACGGAACCCTGTAGCTGACGTGAGGAACATCACGACGTTAAAACTTGCTCTAGGGTGATATATTACTAGTTTTCTTGAAACAAATGTGTAATCTTGGCAATACCGGGGCGAAGCGCGACGATTTTTGTTGTATTAATAAGGAGTTCATCATTTGATTAAAATTATTTATTACAAAACTAGTACAGAAAGAACACGTGCTTCATAACATTATATTGATCTGCTTATAAATATTCGAGATTAGAATATTAAAAGTTTGATAGACATATATTTTTGTAAACATGTGAGCATCGTGGCATCTACGTTGGTTGAATATCAACGCAACTGCAGATCTGATAAACGGTCATTTATTATACACAAAGTGATACGTCACAATTATTAGTTACATTATTCATATAGGTATACAATATTTGATACAAATTTCAAAATGTTCCATTCCTTACATATTGCAACGTTCAATACACATATTAACTAATATAATTAATAATGCATTAATACAGGTAACACCTAATTTAATGACGACTCATGTCTGCGGGAACAACTAAATCTCTGTTAGTTTTTAATATTTTGAATACTTTGCAGAAATGTTTACCGGTTACTAAATTTCAAAATTGAGATGAATAAAATGAGACCACCTGCGAACTTGCATATTAGGTATAGCCCTTAGCGGATATACCTCAAATGCAGGTTCAAATCCTTCCGGTGATGTAAATTCATTAATCTCAATTTTGAAATTTATTAACACTATTAACGATACCATAATACATACTATTAGAATGTGTCTCACAAGTGTTTATTGCGATGGCCAAGTCAATCTAATATTCATAACATAAAAGTTTTGAATTTTGATAAGATCATTTTAAGAGTCTGTTAGGTGAGATAGTTACGTAAAAGCTTAAGACAGAAGGTCCCTTAAGTAGGGACTGAATAAATTAACCGACTTGGTATTACATAGATCTCACAACTTTTAACGGTAAAAGAACTGCGTTACGAGACTTGGGTTTTTTTACAAGTATGTTTTTGATGGCATCTCATTTCTTTTTGTAGATAGTTGTACCTTTTTTCCTTTGCTTTACAATTTACATAATTTTTTTGAATACCTACAACGGATTTAGGCTGTATCTCAAGAACCGCGATAGCTAAACAGTTGACATTTTCACAAATTATGTATTTCTGTTGCTATATTAACAAACTAAACATAAATTAAATAATTAAGGGGGGCTCCAATACAACAAACTTTTTGTGGCAATACAACTTTTAGGTCCAATACAACTTTTAGGTAGGCACTTGAAAATGGTACGGAAACCTTAGTGCGCGAGTCCAACTCGCACTTGGCCGGTTTTAGTCTATTGTATGCACAAATGGAGGATTCCTGCGCTTTAATCGTTCCAAAGTAGACTTAAATTAAATGTAAACCGTCCAGACTCGTAACTCGGTGCCTTTATTTACAAAATAACTTTTCCACTGATAAAAAGTCGCGGCCATAAGCTAATATGTACATAAGTAAATTTAAAGCTAGGTACCTAGTTAACATCAAACTGTGTAAAAAATATTTGATAAAATGAATATGCAAATACAGTTTGTGTCAGATAAATAAAACGTGGTGTGTGTGTATACCTGCGATATCGCAGTAAGACTTGTTAATTACTTGAAAGAAAGTGACCGTCTTTCTGTGACGAACGGGAAGCGTGGAAGCCGTAGTGTTTGTCCGGGGGGAATGCAAGAATTTTACGCATCTCCTCCGACACTGCGGCGTTCCCGCACGAGCGGTGGGGTATGTGGGACTCGCCGTCTCCATAGCAGTGGAATGCAAATCATACCTTGAGAGAAAAACACTAAAACCCCCGGTTACTCCTCTGACCACAATTGGTGAGGGGCCCAGGAACTGTTGCCTATCTGGGATACCCTATGGCAGCGTCCGCGACTCAAATGGTGTTGCGGGCTCTCCTGGGTCCAAATAACCAGTTTCAGGGATGCCAGAGTACACGGGGTCCCTACTTCTCAAGGGGCCGCGGCCTGTTTGTATACTATCGTTCATAGCACAGTTGCTTTTACATTCCATTGAGTTTTTTTTTTTCCTTCGATTTTTTTTTTATTTGTTAAATTAATCCCTGTGTCGCGAAGGTCGCACCGCTCGATAGATTAACGAAAACAAAGCACCCCCTGACTCAATACAACTGTTTTAATTTTAGACGAATAATTGTCCCGGGTGGGAATCGAACGCAGAAAACCAGTTCTCTGGAGCAACTAACGTAACCACTTAGCCACCACCTTTCAACATAATCGCATCTAGGTCCCTATCTACACCTATTATTCCATTAAATCATACATATTCATTTACACTGATTCACTGACTGCAAATGTAACTTTGTAATCCTATACATTTATAAAAAATAACAAAGTTATTAATGCAGTTGATGAAACTTAACAACTAGACCGAAATTGCTAAATGTTGGAATTTTCCCATGAGTTTTACACTAAACTCTACTAGTACTCAAAATTTGAAGCTTCTACGTCTGCTAGAAGTGCCCAAACATTTTGATGATCGGTCAATCACATGTGAGCGAGTGACAAAATTACCGAAATTACCGAACTTTGAGTAGTTATAATTCTTAAAGTACTGGTTCAAATTGAATGAAATTTGAAATATGCTGTAGTTTTACAAAGCCTGCTTAGGTTCTGAAATTTCAGGCTCCTATCTTCATCCACAACGAAGTTATAGAGGGTCGAAAATCGGCTGAGTTGCTTCGAGAAAAGATAGGTAGGTTTTTTTTTTTTTTCTTACTCGACTTGGGGGCGCACTGCCGTGCCCCCAGATAAAAGTTACGCTTAATCCTAATTCCGTGTCGTGCTAATATGATATTGAAAAATTTACAAGTGAGTGATTTTGTACCGTTATCACATCGCGGTTATGAACAATCGATCAATAGTTATTCGTACTAGCAAACATTCGGTCTCGCGTAATTCTATCTTCTACTATCTTTACCGTAACAAAATATAATGGCGACTATACCTTGTTTATTCACTGTTTCAAATAAATATGTTATTCAACCAAAACATATCACAGTCGAAACACCAATATCAAGCGCGATACGTAGCGAGATAACGCGACTCGACGCGACTAATTACCAACCTATTGATTACAATAACCGCTGTAATTGTGACTGACGCCGGCGGTGTGGTGCTGCCTTAATTATGGACCATGTACCAATTACTGCCCGGCCGGCAATATGCTAATATTGGATTATGACGTTTATAACATGATTAGTGCCGCCCGCCGCTCGCCGCCCGCCGCCGGCCCTGTCAATATTATGCATCACTGTTTGAGTACCCATGCAACTATTACAATATATTAATACACTTATTTTAGACAACTCCGCTATGAAATATTTATTATTTTAAGTGCTGTTTGTGGTCAGTTGATCTCACAAACATTAGCTTGTGTGGGTATTAGAACTCTTCTCACTGGCGAGCCACTGGATTTCAATTTTATATTCATTAAATATTTGTAATGTTTATAGTAACGGTTCTGGTTATTGACAGACTCTAGACCGTTACTCGGAAAGCTCGTTAAGCCGTTCGTGCCCAATACCAGGTTTACCTGTACCGGGCATCAGTGTTTACTCGTGTATATGCTGTACTCTATATTAAGGACATCAACCCGCTTGTGGTGACACTGGTGACTATATCATCATGTCGAGAAAGGGCCATTTTTAGCCGTGAACGTTAAACCTTTGCATACACATTTTATTATAATAAATATGTAAGTGTTTACACTCTTAGGTCAAATTGTTATTTTCGATGTATTGCAAGCACGTAACTATATGGTATACCTAAGTACAATTATGATTAATATTGAGATCGATACAAACATAAATATAGTTGACTAGCTTTTACCCGCTTCGCTTGCATAAAAGCCAATGCCCCTATATTACTTCTAATACTTCCTAAAATATGTGTATATAGTTTCATGATGATCGGTTAAGTAGTTTTCGCGTGACATCGTAAGAAACAAACTTACATACACATTTATAATATTAGTAGGGATTTTACCTTGTTCTTCATATTCAATCTAATTAGCACATCAATTACTAGAAGATACAAAACCCATCTCATCAATGCGATGCGTGAAATTGATCATAATACTTAACCGATTTATTAATCGTGAATACAAAATGTAAATGACTTAATGCATTAAGCGTCGAGTTAAATGCGCGCTCGTTTGTCGCTAATGCGATGACACACGGCACACGCGATTAGTGCACACTCATTTTGTTTACACTATTTAGTTTATATTACTTTAGAATTTTTGACGAAACAGTAGTAGTATTTTGTAGTACTAGTGGCGAGTAAAAGTGTTTAGTGGTCAACATCTATTTTATTTTTTAATTGATAACTCCAGCACTCGGAATTAATCCCGGTGTCGCGGGGGACTTTACAAACATTCAATTCTTGGACACAAAGTACACCCAGATTTAGAACAACAATCTGTGAATCACACAAATAATTGTTCCAGCAGGGAATCGAACCCAGAACACCAAGTCTCAGAAGCAACTGTCGTAACCACTGAGTCACCGGTGCAGTACAGCTAGTTGATAAATCTTCTATATGTCTGCTGGATTCTCCTATCTTTGACTAATCGATACCTGTTTGTATGGAGGCCCAAAGGCAAAGTATGCCTTTGGGCATGCCCCAACTCTGCCTTACCAATACACGTCTGCGCAGCGGGTGTGGTATGGGGCGCTCAGTGATCATCGCATTTTGGTTGACGATGTTAAAGTGACTCTAACTGGTAACGATATTTTACAAATACAAATACAAAACCCAATGACTCTTTGTATCGCGAAGGACTTGACATATACAACATTTGGGGACAGAATGAACACCCAGACTCATCATCATCATCATCATCCACAGCCCGTCTTCACCCACTGCTGGGTATAGGCCTCTCTTTGCTTGTGCCAAGCTCCACGATCTCGCGCCAGCCTCAGAACAACGATTATCTGTGGTTAAATATTTGTTCCAGTTGGATATCGAACCAGATCTCGGAATATCTTAGCCATTGAGTCACCGGTGCAATTGACCAAACTTTAATAAAAAAATGGTTATTCGCTAAAACATACGTATATACATAGTGGAAAATAAACAAAACAAACATAGAAAAATGGACCATAACAAAATATAAATATTACATAGAATGGTCAACACATAACTCTTCCGCTGTTTCGGTCTGGTAAAAACTAATCAAAACCAGTACATAACAAAATCCACGTACAATACTTATCTCGAAACATAACAAATTCATTTTCCAAGAAGCCGTACTACTAACATTATATCATAACAAACAGAAACCTCATTATCTTCAACATTTCTATCAACTCACCGACAACAAAATACAAAAATCCTTTCAATTTATTTTCCTAGAAGATTACGGGCACAAGATGACATTTAAAACGGGCAGAATAAATAATATTACAAAATGAAACCGTCAGGTAAATAATAACTGCGGACGCCGAACACACTGCAATATGAAAGGCAAATAAAAACCGGCCAAGCGCGAGTCGGACTCGCGCACGAATAGTTCCGTGCCATTTTTAAGTGCCGTTATAGATAACAAGCAATAATAGGGCAAAAAAAAAAGTTGTTGACTACCTCCGTAGCGCAGCGGTATTTGTCTCGGTTTAAGTCTCGGAGGTCGTGGGTTCGATCCCCACACCGGACAAGAAATCTTTGTGTAAATTCTAAGATTTCTGTCCGGGTCTGGTTGGTTGAGGGACTACCCTCCGTGTTTCGGAAAGCATGTTAGGCCGTTGGTCTCGATTGTTATAACATCATCTATAACAAGCGTAGAACAGGGAACGGGCAGCAGCGTTTCCCTGTGTATTACAATTTAATACTGCGGTCACCAATCCACCTGCCAAGCGTGGTGACTATGGCAAAACTCTCCCTCGGGAGGAGGCCCATGTTCAGCAGTGGACGTTGTACGGGCTGATGATGATGATGAATATTTGTTGTTATAGTGGCACCGGAAATACATCATTTGTGAAAATTTCAACAGTCTAGAAGTCTAGCTATAGCGGTTCTTGAGCTAAAGTTTTATTTTTACGTGTTGGAAATCTTTTATAGACTTTCCACCGTCGTAGGGTCCCATTATTGTGCTTTGGGGACGGAACCCTAAAAAATCGCTGCCCTCGACCGTGCTCTCGTACTGTTGAACGTTACAGTAATGTAATGGAACTATTTGACATGTACAAGTGTTTGTATGAACTTTGTTTTGTGGAATGAGGGACTTTGAAATACATGAGAGACAACTTCGGGAGGTAGTCTAGTGGTTTGAGGCAAGCCTTATGTAGCGGAGATCGTGATATAAAAGATGTTATCTACACAAATAAATCAAATTGCAGTGTCTGTTTGTAATGGTAAATAGCGGGTGTTACTTTAACTTTACAAATAAAAATAACCTATAATTAAAACCTAACTAAGAATTAAAAACTACCAAAAGTTAAAAAACTAACGTAAAACTAAATACTATTCTATGTAAATTATACATATTATAAAAAGCTTCTCTTTATTTTACGTGTCCGATGGTTTGAAAATAGGTATATTTCAGAAACCCCCTTGAGTCATATTTTTTAACCAAGCGGGGTTTCAGCGTGTCTGTGTTTTTTTAAGATAACTATAAAGTTAACCTATATATAAATTTACTTTACTTGACTTATAAAGTTTCTAAAATTCGATTCGTTTGTCCGTTTATTCCAACTAATCTGATAAGCTATATGCTCATTTAATAATAAAAAATAAATCCTTATTTTACGCGGACGAAGTTGGGAGCAGTAACTGGTTTTGAATTTAAATCATCATCATCACCCCGTATAACGTCCACTGCTGAACATGGGCCTCCTCCCCAGGGAGGGTATTGCCATAGTCACCACGCTTGGCAGGCGGGTTGGTGACCGCAGTATTATGTTGTAACACACAAGGAAACGCTGCTGCTGTTCCTTGATATACGATTATTATAGATGATGTTATAACAATCGGGACCAACGGCTTAACGTGCTTTCCGAAGCACGGAGGGTATTCCCTCAACCAACCAGACCCGGAAAGAAATCTTAGAATTTACACAAAGATTTCTTGTCCGGTGTGGGGATCGATCCCCACACCGGACAAGAAATCTTTGTGCTTTGAAAGCGAGCCAATTACCGCTACGCTACGGAGGTTGAATTTAAATACTATAACATGTTTTAACAATTTACACAAACCAATGGATTTCTAATCAGCTACCTATTAATTAACGATTATATTGGCATAACATCAATATTTAGGATCTTTAGTATCGCAATGAATATGATGGGTTGGCAGCAGCACGACTATGCAGTAAAATCAAATCGGTGATTTGAGCGCGTGTTAACATAATGCAGAAACAGATAACATTAACGTTTATTAGGTTACTGATGTTCCATTAACTACCGACTGCGCCAGGAAAAATCGAACTGATGGAAAATAATAACTGAGGAAGTTGTTTTGTATATTGAACGCATCTTCCTGAAACTGTCCGTCTAATTTGATGAAAACATTTGCATATAAACTAATAAATAAAGTTGAAATATTTGTTTGTTTGCGAAAAATAAAAGGTTATTATGAGAAAAATACAATAAAAAAAACGATCTGTCTGTGTGTCTGTTTGTTCCAGCTTATCCCAGAAATGGTTGGACCGATTTTAACGGGACTTTCACTTATAGTTAATTTTATAAAGCACAAAAAATATTATGATTAATATAGGCTTACAAAATAAGCAATTTCGTCAAGTTTTTTTTTGTTCGTGTATTTATTCTTCTCATTGTTAAATAAATGCTTATTTTACTCTGACTAAACACAGAGCAAATAAGCATAAGAACGCCGATAGTCTGCGACTTGCAGTTTGGTACATAAAGTCCTTTTTTTTCGGACGAACAATTGTACTATTGAGGTGTGTGCATCTTTACCGGTTTTTTATTTTCATAAAGTCGATCAAGGCTTTTTCAATGGCTTAAAACTTTAATGGCTTTCCTTGGTCTTGGACCTTAGGTCAGGACAGTTCGTGGCGGGAGTATTGCAGAATGATGCTGCCGTTACTTCTCTCGTACTACCGTTTACTTCAAAATAGCAGCTCCTATAACAAAGTCCGTGTCATCACTATAACAATGTTATTCGCTAACACTTCACACGACGTCGAAGTTCTGATGTCTGTTCATCACAATCATGTTAACTTTGGCTTCGTGGGATAGATTTTGCATTTAACACATTATGTGCAAGTGTAATACAAGTGATTATCGACTTTGTCTCGAAACTGTTGATTACTCTCGTAGCGAACTATTCATTATTCAATATTACGTTCAAGTAGCAATGTTTTTAAAGAAATTGGTACGTATTTGTCTTATTTAATATCTATTTAATATTAGTTACACACATCCTTTGTGACGTAGCGGCATAAATTTAGTTTGAAGTATTAAGGCGGAGGAGGAGTTCGTGGGATCGATTCCCCGCCTGAAAAAAAAGTACTGTAACGTTTCAATTTTTTTTGGAGTGTCTGGCTGATATACTGTCGTCCGTTTCTCGGAAAGCACTTTAAGCCGATGGCGTTAAGCCCGATTGTTATAACATTATCTATAGCAATTATATACTAAGGAACGGCCGCAGCATTCCCCTGTGTGTGTTGATACTGCGGCCTTTAACCCGCCTGGAACGCTTGGTGACTATGGTGAAAATCTTTATTGTGGCTAGAAGCAGCCAGCATCCACCGTGACCCCGCGGCCTTTACCAGATTATCCGTCCATCCAGTTGGTGGGTGCTACACTACGCTTGCTGATCTGCGGTCTCATTCGAGAACTTTTCGGCCCCAACGGCCATCGGTTCTCCGAGTTATATGGCCTGCCTATAGCCACTTCAACTAACGAATCCGTTGGGCTAACTAATTATATGACAACCTCCTCTGTAGAAGTGGTAATTGTCTCGCTTTAAATCTCGGTGGTCGTGGTATTGATCCCGACGCTGGACAAGAAATTTTTCTCCAGATTTAAATATTTCTTTTCGGGTCTGGTTGCCTGAGGGGCTACCCTCCGTGCCTTGGAAAGCACGTCAAGCCGTTGATCCCGATAGTTATAACTTCATCTATAACAATCGCATACCAGGGTACGGGCTGCAGCGTTTCCTTGTGTCTGCCTGCCAAGCGTGGTGACTATGGCAAATACCCTCTCCCGGGTGGAGGCCCATGTTCAGCAGTGGACGTTATACGGGATACCGCAGGAAACAGAGGGAGGTTTCACACTCATTTCATTAAAGATTTTATACAACGGTAACAATGTAGCCTTGTTATCATCTCATTTGTATTATTTAGCATCCAACAAGTAGTTAAATCATGCAATGAATTCAATAGTTGAGCGGAGGCAGTCGGCTCCAAATGTAATATTCAGTTAGTCGGTCAGTGGCTTTGTGTTGGTGAGCGTTGCTTTAGATTTACCGCCGTAATCTCGGTCTGTTTGCACCGCGCGGTACAAAGCCGCTTTTTTGCAGAGTAATTACAATTTTGGAAGCATTTCGTTTCGTATTGAAACTACTTTGAAATTCCGGCACAAAATGAGTAGAAGTCATTGTGGTTGGACTATTTCATTTTGTATGTCATTCTCAAAAAGAAAATTTTATATTATTATGGTAGATACATTTTGTAAAATTATATGCCATCAAAAACATACTTGTAAAAAAACCCAAGTCTCGTAACGCAGTTCTTTTACCGTTAAAAGTTGTGAGATCTATGTAATACCAAGTCGGTTAATTTATTCAGTCCCTACTTAAGGGACCTTCTGTCTTAAGCTATTACGTAACTATCTCACCTAACAGACTCTTAAAATGATCTTATCAAAATTCGAAACTTTTAAGTTTTAAATAATAAATTAACTTGGCCATCGGATACTATTAGAATGTGTCTCACAAGTGTTTATTGCGATGGCCAAATCAATCTAATATTCATAACATAAAAGTTTTAAATTTTGATAAGATCATTTTAAGAGTCTGTTAGGTGAGATAGTTACGTAATAGCTTAAGACAGAAGGTCCCTTAAGTAGGGACTGAATAAATTAACCGACTTGGTATTACATAGATCTCACAACTTTTAACGGTAAAAGAACTGCGTTACGAGACTTGGGTTTTTTTACAAGTATGTTTTTGATGGCATCTCATTTCTTTTTGTAGATAGTTGTACCTTTTTTCCTTTGCTTTACAATTTACATAGTTTTTTTGAAAACCTACAACGGATTTAGGCTGTATCTCAAGAACCGCGATAGCTAAACAGTTGACATTTTCACAAATTATGTATTTCTGTTGCTATATTAACAAACTAAACATAAATTAAATAATTAAGGGAGGCTCCAATATAACAAACTTTTTTGCGGCCTTTTTTGCTCGATATCTATAACGGCAATAGGTAGGCACTTGAAAATGGTACGGAAACCTTAGTGCGCGAGTCCAACTCGCACTTGGTCAGTTTTAGTCTATTGTATGCACAAATGGAGGATTCCTGCGCTTTAATCGTTCCAAAGTAGACTTAAATTAAATGTAAACCGTCCAGACTCGTAACTCGGTGCCTTTATTTACAAAATAACTTAACTTATGAATATATGAATACCCACGTGCCTAGCTGGCATAGCAACACTCACCATACGTAACAAGAGCAGCTGCGTCGTGTACTTTTTTATGGTTTATTGATATTCGTCGCACTCGTTAAACGTCATTTAAAATTAATCCTTATTTAAAATTGTTATCTCTCATTCATTATAAATATTGTCAATGTACCTAATCGAAAACTACAACATCAAGCTTAACAGAGGATTAACATGAACTTATGTATGGCACTCACGGCCTCACTGTCAAAGGTTTTTAAATAAAGAAATAACTAAACTGTTTTTAATGGAACTTTGGCACATGTCCGATTTTGGCTTTTTTTGAGACAGCTCCCGCACTAGGGAAATTATTATCTATGTCGCGGGTCAAAGTAACTTTTCCACAGAGACAAAGTCACGGCCACAAGCTAATATGTACATAAGTAAATTTAAAGCTACCTAGTTAACATCAAACTGTGTAAAAAATATTTGATAAAATGAATATGCAAATACAGTTTGTGTCAGATAAATAAAACGTGGTGTGTGTGTTTACCTGCGATATCGCAGTAAGACTTGTTAATTACTTGAAAGAAAGCGACCGTCTTTCTGTGACGAACGGGAAGCGTGGAAGCCGTAGTGTTTGTCCGGGGGAATGCAAGAATTTTACGCATCTCCTCCGTCACTGCGGCGTTCCCACACGAGCGGTGGGGTATGTGGGACTCGCCCTCTCCATAGCAGTGGAATGCAAATCATACCTTGAGAGAAAAACACTTAAACCCCCGGTTACTCCTCTGACCACAATTGGTGAGGGGCCCAGGAACTGTTGCCTATCTGGGATACCCTATGGCAGCGTCCGCGACTCAAATGGTGTTGCGGGCTCTCCTGGGTCCAAATAACCAGTTTCAGGGATGCCAGAATACACGGGGTCCCTACTTCTCAAGGAGCCACGGCCTGTTAGTATACTATCGTTCATAGCACAGTTGCTTTTACATTCCATTGAGATTTTTTTTTTTCCTTCGATTTTTTTTTATTTGTTAAATTAATCCCTGTGTCGCGAAGGTCGCACCGCTCGATAGATTAACGAAAACAAAGCACTCCCTGACTCAATACAACTGTTTTAATTTCAGACGAATAATTGTCCCGGGTGGGAACCGAACGCAGAAAACCAGGTCTCTGGAGCAACTAACGTAACCACTTAGCCACCACCTTTCAACATAATCGCATCTAGGTCCCTATCTACACCTATTCTTCCATTAAATCATACATATTCATTTACACTGATTCACTGACTGCAAATGTAACTTTGTAATCCTATACATTTATAAGAAATAACAAAGTTATTAATGCAGTTGATGAAACTTAACAACTGGACCGAAATTGCAAAATGTGGGAATTTTCCCATAATTTTTACACTAAACTCTACTAGTACTTAAAATTTGAAGCTTCTACGTCTGCTAGAAGTGCCTAAACATTTTGATGATCGGTCAATCACGTGTGAGCGAGTGACAAAATTACCGAAATTACCGAACTTTGAGTAGTTATAATTCTTAAAGTACTGGTTCAAATTGAATGAAATTTGAAATATGCTGTAGTTTTACAAAGCCTGCTTAGGTTCTGAAATTTCAGGCTCCTATCTTCATCCACAACGAAGTTATAGAGGGTCGAAAATCGGCTGAGTTGCTTCGAGAAAAGATAGGTACGGCCGTGCATCTTTTTTTTTTTTTTTTTTTTTCTTACTCGACTTGGGGGGGCACTGCCGTGCCCCCAGATTAATTCTATCTGCACATTTTGCCTCACATGTAGTTAGAATAAAGTGTTTGGGGTGTAAGGCACGCAATGTGAGAGAGAATTGAAAACATGTTATGTTGAGTATACTGTCTTTATTTTAAATAATAAAATAGTTTTATAATAGAGTAGGCACACTCTATATTACTCTACAAGGGCTTCGAAAGTATGTAGATCCCGTTCCCGTGGAATCTTCTTTCTTTAAAATAACTTGCGTTTTTATTGTCCCCGGGAGGAACATCATAGAATCATCATCACTATATAACGTTCACTGCTGAACATAATCCTCCTCTCGAGGGAGAGTTCTGCCGTAGTCACCACGCTTGGTGGATGCTGTGGTCACCGCAGTATTATGTTGTAACATACAAGGAAACGCTGCTGCCCGTTCCTTGGTATAAAAAAGTTATAGATGATGTTAGGGTCAATGTGGCTTCCGAGGACAGGAGGGTAGTCCCTCAACCAACCTGACCCAGAAAGAAATCTTAGATTTTATTCAAAGATTTCTTGTCCGGCGTGGGGATCGAACCTCCGAGAATTGTGCCGATACGTAACGGAGGTTGTCATCAAAGAATATAGTTTATTTACGTATGGTTGCGTACTTTCAAATGGTATATTGCATATTGACTCGAGTTGGTCTACACGTTCTAGTTTATATATTCCCGGCGGAGGGACCTCTGTTAACCGTAACATCATATCTAAACTTTCGTCAATTTCCCAGAACACTTAGTAACTCAGTTATGTTCAGGCATTTCCGAGTAAAAGCCCAGCAATGTTGTGCATAGAACATCGAATAATAGCAAAAAAAGGGTTTGTTTTATTCGTAGGTTGATTAAAAATTGCAAATTTAAAGCTAAAAATAAATCCATTTTTATCTTCGACATCTACTTATTATCATCAGCCCGTATAACGTCCACTGCTGAACATGGAACTCCTCCCGAGGGAGGGTATTTGCCATAGTCACAACGTTTGGCAGGCGGTTTGGTGACCGCAGTATTATGTTATGCCACACAAGAATATGCTACTGCCCGTTCCTTAATATCTGGGGGCACGGCAGTGCCCGCCCAAGTCGAGTAAGAAAAAAAAAAAAAAAAAAAAAAAGGTGCACGGCCGTACCTATCTTTTCTCGAAGCAACTCAGCCGATTTTCGACCCCCTATAACTTCGTTGTGGATAAAGATAGGAGCCTGAATTTTCAGTAACTAAACAAGCTTTGTAAAACTACAGTATATTTCAAATTTCATTTAATTTGAACCAGTACTTTACGAATTATAATAATAATAATAATAATCATTTAATTCGGACATAATTAAAAATCCATAATGAGTTAGTAACATAAAAAACTTACAACTATGTTAGTAACCTTAAGCAAAATAAATTAATAAAAAGAAAAAACAAAATTAATTCATAAACCTTCCCTCTGCGCCGGGCCTGCAGGCATGCCTACGTGACCAGTGCGCAAGGAAAGGGCAGTCTGGTCTCTCAGCAATAACGCTTAGGATGCTGTTGGAACTCCCACGTATCCTACGCATCAAGGAGGCCGCCCTTTTACGCATGATAGCCTCAAAACTATCAGTGCCTGCCTCAGCAAACATGCCCGACGCGCTACAGAATCGTGGAAGCCCCAGCAGCACCCGGAAGGCGTTATTATATTGAATACGAAGAGCGTTGTAGGCCTTCTGCGTATACTTGATCCACAGGCTGCAGGTGTAAAAAGTCTGGCAGTAGGCCGTAAACAGTGTAATTTTCACTTCTTTAGTACACCTAGCAAACCTGCGGGCCAACATATTACATCGGACCGACAACGCTCTTCTCTCTCTCTCTCCAAATCATCATTATCACTCAAATCCTCATTCAAAACGTGCCCAAGGTATTTAAATTGAGACACTCTCTTAAGTGCTTCCCCATATAGAAATACTGAAGGAACCGACTTAGGTTTTCTCGAACCAACACGAAAAACCATGACTTCACTCTTCCTGACATTGTACAGGAGTCCATGGGTCGTGGCGTATTGTTCACACACCCCAAGCAACCGTCTGAGTGCATCAATCGAAGGACTCAGCAGCACCATGTCATCAGCATAACTTATACTATTAATGACCTTGCCATCAATAGAGCATCCTACACCGGTGCTGCCGAGCTCCTCGACCAGCTGATTGACGTATAGGCTAAAAAGCCCTGGGGAGGTCAAGCCACCTTGCCTCACGCCACACTCCAGCCCATACTCACCAGACAATGCACCCGACCATCTGACCTGGTTAATTTGGTGGTTATACCAAAACTCGAGGAGGTTAACCAATTCACGAGGTATGGTATTCTGTCTCAGTTTTGACCACAGAATATTATAATTAACCAGGTCAAACGCCTTGGAAAGGTCCAGAAAAGCTGCATACACAGGAGTATTCCTATCAGTATAGTACCTAACCGTGTGCTTAAGCGCCAGAATAGCAGTTTCAGTGGACAATCCGGCTCTAAAACCGAACTGAGCATCATGTGGTTTGAGCTCGGCACTTATCCTACGCTCAAACACACGGTCAAGCACCTTAGCTGTTACAGTGGCTAACGAAATTGGTCTGTAGTTGTCCTTGTCAGACGCATCCTTAGTTTTACTCTTAACTATAGGCACAACTATCGTTCTCATCAAGTCCACAGGTAGATAGGAATTCCTCACACAAAAGTTGAAAAACATGGATAGGATCCTAGGAAGATGTGGACCAGCATACTGAAAGTGTTCAATGCTTAGGCCATCATGTCCAGGGGATTTGCCTCTAGTCATAGATTTAATAATATCATTTATCTCCCGTGCCGAAATATTTATTGGCTCTCCAGACATGATGTCCCCGGCGACACGTACCTGCTCCTCCACCCGAACTGGAGCTACCGCTATAACTAGTCAAAGTTTGGTATTTTTGGTAATTTTGTCACTCGCTCAATGCTGACTGACCGATCATCAAAATGTTTAGGCACTTCTAGGAGACGTAGAAGCTTCAAATTTTGAGTATTAGGAGAGTTTAGTGTAAAACTCATGGGAAAATTCCAACATTTTGCAATTTCGGTCCAGTTGTTCAGTTTCATCAACTGCATTAATAACTTTGTTATTTCTTATAAATGTATAGGATTACATAGTTACATTTGCAGTCAGTGAATCAGTGTACATGAATATGTTTGATTTAATGGAGGAATAGGTGTAGATAGGGACCTAGATGGAATTATGTTGAAAGGTGGTGTCTAAGTGGTTAGGTTAGTTGTTTCAGAGACCTGGTTTTCTGCGTTCGATTCCCACCTGGGACAATTATTCGTCTGAAATTCAAACAGTTGTACTGAGTCAGGGGGTGCTTTGTTTTCGTGAATCTATTGAGCGGTGAGACCTTCGCGACACAGGGATTAATTTAACAAGTAATAAAAAAAGGGATAAAATATAATGACCACCAAAAATATATACTTGACACCAGAAAAATAACGTCTAAAATTATAATAGTACTAGCTATTTTAGTCACGACTGCACTTCAAATTGTATTCGAACACCAAATGTAGTTAATGATCACCAAATCTTAGCGAGCAAATTATTGCGCTATTTCTACCTTAATAAAATCAATGAAAAATGACAATCGGTTAGGTTAGGTTAGAGCTGCGGCCATACAACGAACCGAATAGTAAATTAGTAAAACATTTAGGTACTTTTGGTGATCATTTACTACTTTTGAGTTAACAATGATTTATTTGGAGTCATTTTGCTTAAATACGATAGCGAAATGTTAAAACTTTGGTTACAATTTTACATTAAAATGCGGGTTTAATTTTGGTGTTATATGTTACTATATCTGATGGTAAGTTAAACATAAGCCATAAAAAAATAAAAAAAAGTCGTAGGAAAAAAAAAAAACAATGGATTGTAAAAGTAAGATAGTACATAAGTTGTGCTATGAACGATAGGATACTAACAATCATAACAGCGTCTGATGGAGGTGGCTTGCCCGCTTGAGCCATGTCTCAGCAGGAGGCTGCGGTCCCTTGAGAAGTAGGGACCCCGTGTAATCTGGGCGTCCCTGAAACTGGTTATTTGGGCGCAGGAGAGCCCGCAACACCAATTGAGTCGCGGACGCTGCCAGACGGTATCCCAGATAGGCAACAGTACCTGGGCCCCTCACCAATTGTGGTCGGAGGAGTAACCAGGGGTTTTACTCTCATGTTATGATTAGCATTCCACTGCTATGAAGAGGGCGAGTCCCACATACCCCACTGCCCGTGCCGGAACACCGCAGTGGCGGAGGAGATGCGTAACATTCTTGCATTCCCCTGGACAAACTTACACCACGGCTTTCACGCTTCCCGTTCGAAACACAGAAAGACGGTCACTTTCTTCCAAGCAACTAACAAATCTTACTGTGATATCGAAGGTATACACACAAACCACGTTTTATTAATGTGACACAAACTATATTTATATAATCATTTTATCAAATATTTTTATACACAGTTTGATGTTAACTAGGTAGCTTTAAATTTACTTATGTACATATTAGCTTGTTCCCTAGTGCGGGAGCTGTCTTATAAAAAGGCCATAATCGGACATGTATTATGTAGTTGTACCATAATTCCATCAACAACAGTTCATCAATTTCGTAATTTTAAAAACCTTTGACAGGCCGGAAGCCAGATGGCCGTGAGTGCCATACATAAGTTCATGTTAATCCTCTGTTAAGCTTGATGTTGTAGTTTTCGATTAGGTACATTGACAATATTTATAACCAATGAGAGATAACAATTTTACATACGGATTAATTTTAAATGACGTTTGACGAGTGCGACGAATATCAATAAAGCATAAAAAAAGTATACGACGCATCTGTTCTTGTTTCATATGGTGAGTGTTGCCATGCCAGCTAGGTACGTGGATATTCATATGTGCGTAAGTTAAGTTATTTTGTAAATAAGGGCACAGAGTTACTAGTCTGGATGGTTTACATCAAATTTAAGTCTACTTTGGAACTATTAAAGCGCAGGAATAGGTAATCCATTTGTGAATACAATAGACTAAAACCAGCCAAGTGCGAGTCGGACTCGCGTACTAAGGGTTCCGTACCTACCTGTGCCTACCTTTCAAGTGCCTACCTGTTGCCGTTATAGATATCGAGTAAAAAAAGGCCAAAAAATAGTTGTTGTATGGGAGCCCCCCCTTAATACTTATTTTATGTTTAGTTTGTTATTATAGCAACAGATATACATAATTTGTGAATTTTTCAACTGTTTAGGTATCGCGGTTCTTGAGATAGAGCCTGGTGATAGACAGACAGACAGCTAAGTCTTAGTAATAGGGTCCCGTTTTTACCCTTTGGGCACGGAACCCAAGCATTTAATGTCTAGACATGCTTAATATTGTTGCATCAAAGATATCGAGAAAAACCCATAGAGAAATGGAGTGGGCTTTGAGAAAAACTGTAGCTGAAGTTCAAGAAGTAGTACCGGTAAAGAAAAAGAGGAACACAACCTACAAAAATTGGAAAGCTCATCATCAAGTGACAGAGTGGTAAAATCCATTGTTGGTATTTTAAAAAATAATGTAAATTGTAAAGCAAAGGAAAAAAGTACAACTATCTACAAAAAGAAATGAGATGCCATCAAAAACATACTTGTAAAAAAACCCAAGTCTCGTAACGCAGTTCTTTTACCGTAAAACGTTGTGAGATCTATGTAATACCAAGTCGGTTAATTTATTCAGTCCCTACTCAAGGGACCTTCTATATTAAGCTATTACGTAATTATCTCACCTTACAGAATCTTATTTTGACCTTATCAAAGTTCAAAACTTTTATGTTATGAATATTAGATTGACTTGGCCATCGCAATAAACTAGTCTTGTGTAGTTCGTGAACGATGAACGAATAGGAGCCGTATCTTCGCACTGTACTAGAAGAAACGTTTCCGAACGCTGATTTGTAATCGGTCTAATAGGTCAAATAGCTCTTTTCGTACTTCGTACATTGTAAACCGCGAGATCGTATAAGTGCGAGTGAGATTGAAAATGAAATATCACTGACTGATTGTTTTTGAGAAGTACGCCATACGAATTCATTCGTAATAATGTAAATTAATACAATAGTAACCATAATTTGGTCACCGTGGTGATTTGGTGGCTACTCTGTGGTCCGCAAATACGTTCTAAGTACTTAACAATGTTCCTAGAGAACGTATTTGCTCTGTGGTCCGCGCTGTCCTATATGGAAATGCTGACCGAGAGCAAAGACCGAATAGAGCTGTTAGAGCTTATAGAATGAACTAGTTCACTGTCCGAAATGAACTAGTACGGAGCGATCTTGAAAATGACCGAGCAGGCTCAAGACTACAATAAACACTTGTGAGATACATTCTAATTATATCCGATGGCCAAGTTAATCTATTATTTAAAACTTTAAAGTTTCGAATTTTGATAAGGTCAAAATAAGATTCTGTAAGGTGAGATAATTACGTAATAGCTTAAGATAGAAGGTCCCTTAAGTAGGGACTGAATTAATTAACCGACTTGGTATTACATAGATCTCACAACGTTTTACGGTAAAAGAACAGCGTTACGAGACTTGGGTTTTTTTACAAGTATGTTTTTGATGGCATACGATTTATATAGATAATAATCAGGACCAACGACTTTACGTGCATTCCGAGGCACGGAGGGTTGTCCCTCAACCAACCGGACACGGAAAGAAATCTTAGAATTTACACAAAGATTTCCTGTCCGGTGTGGGGATCGAACCCACGACCTCCGAGATTTAAAGCGAGTCAAATTCCGCTTCGCTACGGAGGTTGTCGACATCTACTACAGGAGTCAATTCATAAATAAGAATGACTCCTTAACGACACAGCCATGGTACGACGTACATTTACTACATCCATTAAATACTCAGTACTTAATCTAAGAATAACAATTTAATTCAATCTTATAATAAAAGGTGGGCGTTATAAAAGAAGGTAATTATGAAGGCGATTAGCGTGGGGCCGCGCAGTGGGCCGTTGTCTGCGTAGCAACGTAGCGCGCGGATTAGCCGCACGAGTTATGACCAAGATAATGGTGTCTTCGGAGGTTTCAGGTCATCGCACTGTGGGGAGTTATCGCGGAAAACCAGTTACGAGTTACGATTACAAAGATATCGAAGAAAATAAATTTAATAAAATTTCCCTGTATTGGAAACATTTATTCTAATATCCTTTAGCAATGCAAATTATATTTTTTTGTTTTGGTACTTGTATTATATATTTTCAATCATTAACAAGCATTCGCTCAATAGTAAAGTCATTTTCAAAAAACATAGTTATTCAATTTTTCAAGCCTTAAGTATGCTTGTTTGACTACCTTATGATAAAAAACTGCCTACTACAATGTAAGACTCAAAACTCTATAACAAATTGTAGTAATTCCGTTAAGCGATGGACGAACATTGTTGGACCAACTCTAATAAACAACAACAGTTCACTGGTTGGTAGTATTGTCTGTGCGCTACACCATATTAGGCGGTACAAAGATGTTATAGCTATAATAGTTAGATAAATAATTATTTTTGCATTGAATAGATACATCGAGTCCACGTTTTTTGTACGTACTGCGAAGATATGGAACTCCTTGCCGGGGTCTATATTTCCCGATAAGTACGATATGGGTCTGTTCAAATCAAGAGTAAACCGGTTCCTTCTAGGTAAGCGTGTTCCATCCTAGGCTGTTCCGATGCTTAACATCAGGCAGGGTGTAGTCAAACGCTAACCTATTTATAACAAAAAAAAAACAAATACTAAATATTACTTTCGTTGTAGTAAAACAAACATAATATTCTATTATGTTAGTATGGAATATTTTAGATCGACCAGGCAGTTTACTCTCTTTATAATATACTAGCTTCCCGCGCGCGGTTTCACCCGCGTAACTTCCGTTCCCGTGGGAACTTTATAATTAAATATAGCCTATGTCATCCGGGGATAGTGTAGCTTTCCAACGGTGAAACAATTTTTCAAATCGGTCCAGTAGTTTCGGAGCCTATTCAATACAAACAAACAATCAAATCTTACCTCTTTATAATATATTTTTTATGTAAAATCTAAAATTTATTTTCGGATCTGTTTGGTTAAGGTATCATCTACAGCAGTGGTATACCAGGAAACAGGCAGTAGTATTTAACTGTGTCACAACATAATACCGTGGTTATCAACATGCCCACCAAGCGTGGTGACTATGGCAGAAGGCCTGCATTTATCTTCTTCTGCTGACGTAATACGGGTTGATGATATAACTAGCAAGGTCTATCCTCGATTAAATTAGCCAAGTTTATTCAGTTCTTTTCTGTTCATAAAGTCCTTGCAAGTTAACAAAGTAAATCTAAAATCCTTCGAGATTTTCCTTTCAAATAGCATCATAAATCCTTGAATAAAATGTATATCTTGTCTGCTAAATTCGGACGCCATACAAAAAACGACAAAAAATCCACGTAAGCGCTTAAAAATATACGCTCGCGAGTATAATATTGACTCTCTACGGAATGCTTACCACCAGTTTGACACGTGTGGCTTACGATATACGTAAGCCACACGTATCGAACATTTTGGAACAAAACATTTTCGTATGCATTTATATCCTCCTTTTGTGACGCCTTAAAAACTAAAATCAATGGTTCCCATGCGTTTAGCCGTCATACTTGTTCTTTGTAGTCGTCATAAAATATAACCTTTGGTGATTGGTGAAAAATTGGTGCTGTACCTAATTAATTTCTGAATTACAAATAAAAATACAAATATTATTTGACTATTATAATACAAGTGTCAACACACAACGAGAAATTCCCATTAGTATCTCCCGTTCCGGTGGGAACTTTAAAATTAAATATAGCCTTCCTCGATAAATAGACTACGTAACATTTAAATATTTTTTCAAATCGGTTTAGTATTTCCTGAGATTAGCGCGTTCAAGCAAAAAACACACTATTCAGCTTTGTAAATAAGTATAGATATAGACACATTAAAATCATGTTCGTATGATGCGTCCCGTAATTTTATCCACCATTAAAACTAGAATATTTATTTTTGTTTTAACATCTTAACTTCCAACTCGTGGTAATCACTATCAAGCCTCTTCTCTCTTCTCTTTCTAACGTTGTAACTTACAACCCGAGCGCACTTACTGAAGCCTCCAACACTATTACCCCTCCAACTCTCCGCTGCACATGAATATTCCATACTGCGCCGAAAATACGGCATGACGAGGGAAAAGCTCACTACACTACTGCACGGAGTAAGGTTGATTTAACATTAATTATGAATTTTAATTAAAAGAAAATTTGCATAGTGGTTAAATATCCGGTAATAAGGTTTTACTCTATAAAATTTTATGAATTGTGTACAATAAGATTTTTTTTATCTATCTGTTTGTTGGAACACTTTAGAAATTACTTACTTAATTATATGGCAGTAAACCATAATTAAGCTTTAATTCACTTATAAATAAGCCGTAAATTTGATAACACGATAATTATGACATTCACAAGAATAAAATATTAAAAAAAAATATCAAAACCAATGAGTTTCTCAAATTAGATCTCTGAATTTTAATTGCTTTTATCTATTTCGATGGATTACTTGTATTTAACTCTTAAAGTAGTTATAGTTGTCGTCACCAGATCGGTTGCGTGCTGTGCAAGGACCTCTTCTTTATAGACTTTGGCCAGCCACGGTAGTTGAGCGATATTGACAAAATGACCATGCTTGGTAGGTGGATTGGTAATCGTAGTAAGATAGTAAGTAAGTTGAAATGCTGCTGCTCATCCTTCCGCTGTTAGGAGGCAGTAGATAAAGGTACAATAAATTAGTTTTGAACTTAATTACAAGTCAGTAGAGTTCTTAATGAGGTGGTAAAAAATGTTTTTTTCCTATTAAAGGGTAATGGAGAAATATAAAAAAATACGAATAATAAAACTACAGTTAAATGACAAAGAAACAATAAATAAAATACAAACTGAGTGATTTCAAATGGCTTATTCAGTTTTAATTAACGTTAAGCGCACTCCTGATTAAATCAACCGTTTTTAATGACATTGGATTAGAATAAATTTTATATTAATCTGGGTCGTTACTGCTCCTAAGCTACTTACTGTTCTGGTAAAAAAATATAGTATAAGTATAGTATAGCATAAGTATAGTATAAAATATAGTATAAGTATAGTATAAAATATAGTATAAGTATAATAGCATACGTCGTGTAGCATTATAATGCCTTTATTTGTTATCTCAACACAGACATACCTTTCGACCTTTGTTTTATCATATCATACTCATCAGGATCATCATAAAAGGTCCACTGTAGACCGGTGTAGTCCGATTCATGGTATGCACATTGTATTTTCGATATACTATTAAATTCGACCCGCCCCGGTAACGCACGGGTGCAATGCAGATGTGTTATATATATAAACCTTCCTCTTGAATTACTCTATCCAATAAAAGACCGCATCAAAATCTGTTGCGTAGTTTTAAAGATCTAAGGATACATAGGGACAAACAGTCAGCAGTAAGCGACTTTGTTTTATAAATACTATGTTGTGATAAGTATATCGGGTAACGATTAACACACAATAGACTCCATTATTACGTTTTTTATTTTTTTTAGATGGCGTTTTATAATTCACCAGGCATAAAAGCGAATATTGAAAGCCTTATAAACTACAAACTATGCGACCTTTGGAGACCTCAGCTCGGCCCAGGGAACTATTAGATGAGTTTTAAGGAATTATAACTTTTAGATTTTTGGTGAATTTCATGCAACTGTTGCTATACTTAAAGTTTGCGGTCTTCTCGGGCTTCCGGTTGACGAGAGTATCGCAAGACACGATTAGCTATAATACGCAACACATATGACTAAAGATGCATTAGGAATAAAAAAAATGTATTAACATTTTAAAATGTTTGATTCATCATCATCAGCCTCCCTCGGGAGGAGGCCCATGTTCAGCAGTGGACGTTATACGGTATAATGTCCACTGCTGAACATGGGCCTCCTCCCTCGGGAGGGTACTTGCCATAGTCACCACGCTTGGCAGGTGGATTGGTGACCGCAGTGTTATGTTGTAATAAACAGGGGAAACACTGCTGCCCGTTCCCTGGTTCGTTTGTTATTCATGATGTTATAACAATCGGGACCAACGGCTTAACGTGCGTTCCGAGGCACGGAGGGTAGTCCCTCAACCAACCAGACCCGGAAAGAAATCTTAGAATTTACACAAAGATTTCTTTTCCGGTGTGGGGATCGAACCCACGACCTCCGAGATTTAAGGCGAGCCAATTACCGCTTCGCTACGGAGGTTGTCTATGTAAATGTTTGATTACTTTACGGAACATTTTACTGATAAATTTCAAAATCATTTCCCCTTAATGCCTGCCGGCGGTATACATTTATTTATCTCATTTTGGTGATTTTGTAGTTTTCTTTAACATAACGAAGAAATAATAACAAAAGATGTATGAGTAATTGAAAGTAGGTAGTTTTAATGTCAGAGGCAGTTAGTAATAATGGAACACTAACAAGTTTATCAGTTACAATATTATTTATCTTTGACATTTCAAACGTTGGATTAATTTTGGCTCAATTTTAATTTGCTTTGAAAGTCATTTAAATAGTTAACTTACCTACTTCAATGTCAGAAAATACTCTTTGATGAGTTCGACCAATAGAAATAAGTAAATAATATTAACTTTATGTTGCTGAGATTTGTTCAGCAGTTCAGTATATTATTAATGAGATTTGTTCAGCAGTTCAGTATATTATATGCTAGTCTTCTCCGCAAAATAAATAACTCTTTTATGGGAAAATGTAGAAGGTTCTACAAGAAACTTCCCAATAATATAATAGTATTATCAGTTTTAAACAACAATTATAGCCCAATTGTGTTACAGGGCTTATTATAAAGTTCTAATTATCTTAGTAAAGAAAGATGACAATGAATCCCAAAGAAATAATGGAATTTGAACTTTGAACATAAATTGTTTGTTGTAAAATTTAACAAGATCCAGCTAACAAGTGACAATGCAGTGTTTACCCCTATTTGTTTATATTTTTCTACAAAGTGAGAACAAACAAGGAAGCATATTGCGCAACTAGGATAGTACGCGACTAATCCGTGCATTATCGCAGCGTCACGAGCGCGCGGCGAACTAACATCTCCAATACGCGATAGCACGAGACCGCGACTTGCATACCTAATGCGAGATAGATATACCAATGTAGTAAAGTCATAGAAAGAATATGCAACTTTAAAGGAATGATTTTAGCTGAAAGTGCTTTGTTACTCAATGCATACAAGTTACGCAGTCTTTATTGTTATGTCACGACATTGAATATACATATTATGTACGTATGCGAATTTGGTTTTTTTGGTATCCGGAGTATCTTTTCATTGTCCACACTAGTGAGCAACAATGAATCCATGTCCTTCACAAACACAGCCCCACTCAAAACAACTGTGCGAGTAAATATAAATATGTTTTCCGGGTGGAGAATGAACCCAGAATACTTTGACAAAGTAAAATATTATATGCTTATCATAGGACTAGCCAACCTCCGTAGCGTAGCGGTATTTGGCTCGTTTTAAATCTCGGAGATCGTGGGTTCGATCCGCACGTTGGACAGAAAATCTTTGTGTAAATTCTAATTCTTCTTTCCGGGTCTGGTTAGTTGAGGGACTACCCTCGGTGCCTCGGAAAGCAAGTTAAGCCGTTGGTCCCGATTGTTATAACATAATCTATAATAATCGTAAATCAAGGAACGGGCAGTAGCGTTTCCTTGGGTGGTACAAATAATACTGCGGTCACCAACCCGCCTCCAAGCGTGGTGTCTATGGCTAAACCCTCCCCGGGAGGAGGCCCATGTTCAACAGATGATGATGATGACAAACCTTAAATTCGAATAAACTGACAGAAAACAATGTTAACTTTATATTTTTGATGACGACTATTGCATTCAGGAAATAAATTAAAGTGTCGCGGGAAATTTCAACACACCACTTCAAAAGCACACCCACACTCAGAACAAGTAGGTACTCAGTAGTTCACACAAATACTTGTTACAGTGGCATCATTATGCTTTACTACACTTAGATAGCACTTACAAGTCACACTCCTGCTGTTAAGTGACCTGTTAACACGTAAGTAATCTCGAGACACGACGATTAAACACTGCTAAATATCATGTTATAAATTCAGAACTCCTGTTAATCCATGGACTTTATTTAAAAAAAATACCTGTTGGTGATTATGATGTACACTTTGCTTAAAATATTTTAATAAATATACAAGGTGTAACGGAAAGGGTATATACATAGAAAAAGCAAGGCTTCTTTGGATCATAACAAACGATATGGCAAGGGTTATTTAATCCTATCTCTACAAGTCCAGAAGAAATGTTTTTTTTTAAATTCATGGATAACAGAAACCAAACTTTTCAAATTGAAATAAATACATCACTAGCACTCAATCAGCTGATCGATGTCAACGAACTATTTGCAAGTAAAAATTAACTTCTTACTCCTGGTATTTCTGAATAAAGGGCATTTTTATTTTATGTTTGCAAAATAATACTGACTTTTTTATTTTATTTTGAGTTATAACAAACGATATGGCAAGGGTTTCTGCCATATCGTTTGTTATGATCCAAAGAAGCCTTGCTTTTTCTATGCATATACCCTTTCCGTTACACCTTGTATATATATCAGATTTAATTTAAACGAAATAAATCTGATATCATCATCATGTCATGCTGATTTTTGAATTTCGTTTTTAACAGATGTATCAATCCTCGGATAAACATAACCAGAGAATAAAATTTAATGGTGACAGATTTTGTATGGAATTTTGTCAAAATAAAAAAGTATTCTTCTGAAAATTCTCGTCAATCTGACGATTGAAAAACTAGCTCGTAGAAAAGTTTAAATGGTGGGTTGGATTTTTGCAGCTATATGCCGCGAGCAAAAATATTCAAATGCAGTACAAACTAACATTCAAAAATACGTGTAACAGCACACAGCGGAATCTCGACGTGTTCGTTCCTTCACTTTACGTAATTTTCAGATTGTTAATGCGCTCAGCGCTCACATCTAACGAAGTATTACTTAAGATTATTTCGTGAACAAAATCACTGTTTAAATCTCACTAAGACAAATGGCAACACAATGCTGTCTGCAGTTTCTTTAAGAAATACTCGTGTATTTTCATTTGAACGGCTTTCGGCCATCTTGACTCCCAAGCGACGTCTCAAAGAAGAATAGATTGTACAAAATAGGTGTAAATAAAATCGGGGCAATGAATAAACCGAAACGTTACGCTAAGAACACACTTCATTTACGAGCTTGAAGTTTGTGTTCCTTCTCTTAATAGACAACCGACTTATAATTAATAAAATTAGAATCAGCATATCATTCAATATGATAACTATTTTTGCGAGAAATTAACCGGGGATTTTTTTAAATTAAATTCCTGATTCTAATTCTCATCATCAGTCCATATAACGTTCACCGCTGAACTTAGGCTTCCATTAAAGGGGCTATTGCTATAGTCACGACGCGTGGCAGGCGGGTTGGAATCAATCGCTTAACGTGATATCCGGTCGGAGAGTAGTCCATCAACTAACTAGACCTGGTAAGAAATCTTACACTAATGTTTCCATCCAGCGCGTGCCGGGCCTTAGAGTACGTACTCTAAGGCTTTAAATAAGACTCATTCCACTATGGCCATAGAGGTTTATATATGAGCCTGTTATGGTCCACTGCTGGCCATAGGCCTCCCTCATCGATTTCCAGCGAGAACGATTTTCATTCACTCACTCCATGCAACCTTAATGAGGTCGTCGGTCCATCATGCAGGCGGGCGTCCCACTGTGTGCTTGCCAGTTTGTGGTCTTCACTTGAGAACATTTCTGCTCCATCAGCCGTCATGGAGCGGGAAGGAGCTATGTGTCCTGCCCATTGCCATTCCATTTAACCTTCCATTGAACCTTCGTTCTCCTGAGGATCTCTTCATTTCTGATTCGATCGCGGGGAAGAAGGAAGAGGGAAGAGGTTGTTGTGTATAAATTAAATTCTATATTTTTCCCAAAAGAGGACTTGTCTTCGGAGCAAAAGTGCAAAATTTATGAAACTAGAATGCAGAAAACAATATTTTGGAACACAATTTTATTAGCCTCTCAGTCTCAATCGACGCCATAAAGTTGTTTCCGACTCGGAAATCCGATTCTTCTGTGCAATTGAACGCGTATTCAGTGTGAAAACAAATATATTACACTAGCTGTACCCCGCGGTTTTACCCGCGTCACTCTGCTCCAGTGGCTTAGAGCGTAATATTATGTAGACTATATTTAATCCAAGTTATAAACTATCCGCGTGCAAACTTTCAGCCAAATCCGTTCAGTAGTTTTTGCGAGAAGTACACAAGAACATATATCCATACATTGAATGTTTTTGAATACTTTACGGAAAAGTTTACCACTTTGAGATTGAGATTAATAAATTTAGATCACCTAATTAGGAAAAACAAAATTAGAATGTAAACATATTATTTATTTTTGCTAGCTTTTGCATTTATAATATTAGTAGGATTTCAAACGTGAAACTCCCGATTCCGTGGGATAGATTCGCTTAGTTTTATGTTTATTCACAATATCATAGATAATAATATATCATGTAAAGGTTTCCGTGGGAACTTCACAATAAAATATAGCATATGTCTAATATTTGTAACATATATAAATTAAAAAACAATAGTTTTAATGGGAACCATTCTGCACCAACCCACCAAGGAAGCAGGTATATTATCTGAAGTTAAAGTTAAGGTTACTTTAGATTTTGTGAACAGTGTTTTGTCGAAATAAAAACTATTATAGTTAAAACTATGTTTCTTCCCTCAACAGTGAAACTTGCGGCGGAGCATCGTCCACGTGACTACGATATAGTTTACTACGCTTTGCGGCTACGTGGCTGCTACGGACATGCTACGGTTCTACTACGCCGTACAAAACCTTTCAATTTAAATTTGAAATATTTATATTCGAATATATGTCAATAAAATCTGTGCATAACATAGAAGCAGTCAATTTTGAAAGATAAAGTCGATTTTCAAATCTTATTTATTATAAAGCCTTAGCGTAGTCCGGGGTTTCCTGCGCAGCTCCTACGAACTGCTGCTCATAAACTATACCCAATATTGTTATTGGAGAACGTTTCTACGAACTGCAATCTTTGTAATGGTTAGAAGAATGGTAAGAATATCTAGGTACAATATTTTTATACAGAGTAAAGAGTTTATAGTTTATATTGAATAGTAGTACTGCACCAATTTCAACATTTGAAATCTACGTTATACAGAAGTAATATAGGTTTGACGAAGTTACCACGCTAAGTTTGAAGCGGCCGTAGCCCAATGGCTAGTGCGTCGGACTTGTGATCTTGTAGTCGCCGGTTCATTCCCCACTCATTGCACTATCGACGTGAACCCACTCGTAACACAAGCATGTTAGTTTAGCACGAGGGGTTAACATGAGTAATAGTAGACTGCAAAGCTCTGCAAGGAATCTTAAAAAAAATTGGAGCTACGCGGGCAAAACCGCGCAAAGTGATTAGTTTAAAATACAAATGCTCTTTTAGTAATAATAGTATTATTATAATTGTTAGCCCTATCGTTAACACAAACACAGTTTTTATTCAAGTGTAACATACAAAAGAATTAAATGTAACCACATATTTATCTGTAATACAGGTAATAATAATATTATAAGGGCAAGTAGACCTTTCCATTTCTTTTGCCCTTTTAGGCTGATTCCCAGAAAATAATTGAAACACCTTCTTTAATAAAAATAAGCAAGAATTGTTATGTTTTAATTTAAATTTATATTAATGAGTTAAGTGCTCTTGGCTGTAGGTTGGATTTTTTTTAATATACATGATATTGAATTAATCTTAGGTACTAATTTTATCTGATTTTTTAAAAATATACATTTTTGTTGTCTATACTATATACTAGCTTTCCGCGGAACTCCCGCTCCCATAAATGTCTTCCTCGATAAATGGGCTATCTAACACTAAAATAATCTTTCAAATCGGACCAGTTTAGTTCTTGAAATTAGTGTGTTCAAGTTGACAAACAAACAAACAAATCAGCTTTATATATTAGTATAGATATAAAAACGGTTGGTTTCAGGAACCACGAAACCAATTTGTAAAAATACTTCAGTGTAAGATGCTCATTTGTCGAGAAAGGCTGACTATATTTAATTATTTATTTATAAACTAAACTGACAAACTCGTACACTATCTTAATCTTTACATATAATATAAATTTGACAAAAGATTATGGGCTTATCATACCTTGTGTACAAAGCAGGTTACCACAATGGTACCGAGTGCCAACCTCGTAGACATTTGTCAGAGCTAGACACAATCAGACGCTATTTTTCTCCGCAAACTGCGAAGTTTCGGAGAGGTCTGACAAAAGTACAGGAAACCCGTGTTAGTTGCCTTTTCCACTGAGGCTTTGATATTCATTGGTAATATATTACAAAGTTGCAGTCAGATATAAATGTTATGTATTCTGTGAAACGTTTTATTACGTAGTAGAAAATTTTTTGACATTTTAATCTCAATGTTACCGTGTAAAATAGCGGTATAGCTAGTATTAATGGTATTTAGGTATAGTAACAACCTCTGTGCCGTAGCGGTACAAGTATTGCTTCCAGTCTCATAGGTCGTTGGTTTGATGCCAACGCCGGACTAATGTATCTTTATGTAAAATTTAATGCCATCAAAAACATACTTGTAAAAAAACCCAAGTCTCGTAACGCAGTTCTTTTACCGTTAAAAGTTGTGAGATCTATGTAATACCAAGTCGGTTAATTTATTCAGTCCCTACTTAAGGGACCTTCTGTCTTAAGCTATTACGTAACTATCTCACCTAACAGACTCTATAATGATCTTATCAAAATTCAAAACTTTTATGTTTTAAATAATAAATTAACTTGGCCATCGGATACTATTAGAATGTGTCTCACAAGTGTTTATTGCGATGGCCAAGTCAATCTAATATTCATAACATAAAAGTTTTGAATTTTGATAAGATCATTATAGAGTCTGTTAGGTGAGATAGTTACGTAATAGCTTAAGACAGAAGGTCCCTTAAGTAGGGACTGAATAAATTAACCGACTTGGTATTACATAGATCTCACAACTTTTAACGGTAAAAGAACTGCGTTACGAGACTTGGGTTTTTTTACAAGTATGTTTTTGATGGCATCTCATTTCTTTTTGTAGATAGTTGTACCTTTTTTCCTTTGCTTTACAATTTACATAATTTTTTTGAATACCTACAACGGATTTAGGCTGTATCTCAAGAACCGCGATAGCTAAACAGTTGACATTTTCACAAATTATGTATTTCTGTTGCTATATTAACAAACTAAACATAAATTAAATAATTAAGGGGGGCTCCAATACAACAAACTTTTTTGCGGCCTTTTTTGCTCGAAATCTATAACGGCAATAGGTAGGCACTTGAAAATGGTACGGAAACCTTAGTGTGCGAGTCCAACTCGCACTTGGCCGGTTTTAGTCTATTCTTTGCACAAATGGAGGATTCCTGCGCTTTAATCGTTCCAAAGTAGACTTAAATTAAATGTAAACCGTCCAGACTCGTAACTCGGTGCCTTTATTTCCAAATAACTTAACTTACGAATATATGAATACCCACGTACCTAGCTGGCATGGCAACACTCACCATACGTAACAAGAGCAGCTGCGTCGTGTACTTTTTTATGGTTTATTGATATTCGTCGCACTCGTCAAACGTCATTTAAAATTAATCCTTATTTAAAATTGTTATCTCTCATTCATTATAAATATTGTCAATGTACCTAATCGAAAACTACAACATCAAGCTTAACAGAGGATTAACATGAACTTATGTATGGCACTCACGGCCTCACTGTCAAAGGTTTTTAAATAAAGAAATTACTAAACTGTTTTTAATGGAACTTTGGCACATGTCCGATTTTGGCTTTTTTTGAGACAGCTCCCGCACTAGGGAAATTATTATCTATGTCGCGGGTCAAAGTAACTTTTCCACAGAGACAAAGTCGCGGCCACAAGCTAATATGTACATAAGTAAATTTAAAGCTACCTAGTTAACATCAAACTGTGTTAAAAATATTTGATAAAATGAATATGCAAATACAGTTTGTGTCAGATAAATAAAACGTGGTGTGTGTGTATACCTGCGATATCGCAGTAAGACTTGTTAATTACTTGAAAGAAAGTGACCGTCTTTCTGTGACGAACGGGAAGCGTGGAAGCCGTAGTGTTTGTCCGGGGGGAATGCAAGAATTTTACGCATCTCCTCCGACACTGCGGCGTTCCCGCACGAGCGGTGGGGTATGTGGGACTCGCCCTCTCCATAGCAGTGGAATGCAAATCATACCTTGAGAGAAAAACACTTAAACCCCCGGTTACTCCTCTGACCACAATTGGTGAGGGGCCCAGGAACTGTTGCCTATCTGGGATACCCTATGGCAGCGTCCGCGACTCAAATAGTGTTGCGGGCTCTCCTGGGTCCAAATAACCAGTTTCAGGGATGCCAGAGTACACGGGGTCCCTACTTCTCAAGGGGCCGCGGCCTGTTAGTATACTATCGTTCATAGCACAGTTGCTTTTACATTCCATTGAGTTTTTTTTTTTTTTCCTTCGATTTTTTTTTTATTTGTTAAATTAATCCCTGTGTCGCGAAGGTCGCACCGCTCGATAGATTAACGAAAACAAAGCACCCCCTGACTCAATACAACTGTTTTAATTTCAGACGAATAATTGTCCCGGGTGGGAATCGAACGCAGAAAACCAGGTCTCTGGAGCAACTAACGTAACCACTTAGCCACCACCTTTCAACATAATAGCATCAAGGTTCCTATCTACACCTATTCTTCCATTAAATCATACATATTCATTTACACTGATTCACTGACTGCAAATGTAACTTTGTAATCCTATACATTTATAAGAAATAACAAAGTTATTAATGCAGTTGATGAAACTTAACAACTGGACCGAAATTGCAAAATGTTGGAATTTTCCCATGAGTTTTACACTAAACTCTACTAGTACTCAAAATTTGAAGCTTCTACGTCTGCTAGAAGTGCCTTAACATTTTGATGATCGGTCAATCACGTGTGAGCGAGTGACAAAATTACCGAAATTACCGAACTTTGAGTAGTTATAATTCTTAAAGTACTGGTTCAAATTGAATGAAATTTAAAATATGCTGTAGTTTTACAAAGCCTGCTTAGGTTCTGAAATTTCAGGCTCCTATCTTCATCCACAACGAAGTTATAGAGGGTCGAAAATCGGCTGAGTTGCTTCGAGAAAAGATAGGTACGGCCGTGCACCTTTTTTTTTTTTTTTTTTTTTTTTTTTATTTTTTTCTTACTCGACTTGGGTGGGCACTACCGTGCCCCCAGATATTTCTTTTTCGGCCTGGTAGGTTGAGGCACTACCCTCCGTATCTGGGAACGCATGTTAAGCCATGGTATCGATTGTTTTAAAGTTATCAATAGCAATTGTATACCAGGGAATGGGCAGCAGCATTTCCCTGTTTGTGTGTTATTTCGTACTACTGTCACCAACTAAGCGTGTTGACCATGGCTAAGTCCTCCCTCGGGAGGAGGCCCATGTTCTGCAGTAGACGTTGTATAGGTTGATGATGAGGTATAGTAGATCCAAATAGTTATTTAATATATTATTTACCGTTTTTTTAGTAAAGTGGAGACCCTTTTTTCTACCCGTTGCTGAAGGGTCGTGACAGGAAATATCAAACGAAAGATAGTCGAAAGTAATATTATAAAGGCAGGTGCTGTCAGATCAATTCTAACCGACCTGTCAAGTCCAAATAGTTGGTTAAGGAAATAAATTAAGTAAAAAGGGTGAGTGCTTTCATTATTGAATAAAATTTGTGTAAAGGGTTGTAAGTTTTTAAAGTACTTAGACAAAGGCTTAATTTAAAGAAATATTCTACAGATAATTAGTGAAATCGCTAAATCTAACTACTGATCTAATTTGTGATAGTATTAATATTGTATAATACTTTTATTACATACGTAAAGGGGCGGATACCGTAGGAATCTATTTATGCCAAGCAGTACCCTGAATCACTGACAGATTTATCAACGCACAGCCTAAGCGGCTTAACAACTTGAAAGTTTAACAATATATTTTTCAAGCGCCCAAAACAAGCAATCAGGAAGGATTGTTGCAGTATTCAATCCCTAAAGAGCGATCTGCTGCGTACGGTGTTGGTTACAAAAGGTGAGCAAAATCATAAAAATACGGATTATTATTTGTACTGGAAGTCGTATAAATATTTGGGAACATGATCCGCGATATAAAAAGTTCCATCGAGGCAGAGATTAGCGAGTAAAGTGACGTCGCTTGTCTTGTTCAAACCAACACAGACGTAAACGCGGCGCTAGAAGTGAATTGAGGATGTAATATTGGATTTAAGAATATGTTTTAAAGCGCTGTAATGAAAGGAGTAATTTTCCGAATTATTATTAAATTTCCTTAGTAACAATACACTGAAAATGTTTGACTATCATAAAACTTCCGTATAAAAATTGATTAATTAAATGGATTAGTATATAAATAAATATATTGATTAAATTATCAAAAAAGTTATAACGAAGCAGGTAAGCTTGATAGCTTAAAAACTCTATAAAATTTTGTAATTTATGTGTTTGTTATTGAATATATTAAAGTAGGTATTTTTTAAGAGAGCTCTTTTTTAAAGCAAGTAACAATTCATCAGCACAAAACAATAAGTTAATTTTTTGTGATTTATTTATCTTATATCTTTGTCTCCATTCGTTCAAGGTCATTTCCCTCAGTAATATCCAAGTCAGTCCCCTCTTCAAGGTCAGCAGTAAAATGTATCATTCTGTATTGAATAAAGCTCGTAAAAATATAAGCACATTGTGCAAACAACCGAGTCGAATATTAGGGGGATCAACACAGTAAAACATGTCTAGATCGCGGTGCAATATGGTTGTCACTTGTTTAAGTTTGTTTGTAAATGTTTTGAACAATAAAGACGAATTATTAATGTTAAGTATTAAACATCACACCTGGGGGCCGAGTCTGCTATTTTTTTAAGTATTGTGCCACCATAGTGCCATCATGATATCATTGTGCCAAAAACGGTAAAATCTCACTATGGTGTCGGTGTATGGTGTTGCTACCGCAGAAAAAGGCCGTCAACAGAAGTAGCAGGGGAGATGGTTAGGGAGATTGTTATGTTTGTTTAGGCGATTTCAACACTTATAAATGTATCATTTGTTATTATATTCAACTACGCTAATGTCATCGTGGCGTCATAGTGACACCATATGACGTCATTTGGATTAGTAGATTACCAAATGGGAAAAAATAGACCATTGAACTGACATTGACAGTTCATGGACACGCCATTACGTTAGTAGACTCGGGGCCCTGTTTGGAACATGTTTTTTATGTAATTTTTAATAAGTTTTGCTATCGAATATGAACGGTATTTCCCGTAACCAACACCTTTTATTTAAATTAATAAACAAATGTCAGTTGCTATAACTGCTCTGTTAACACAAATTTGTGACCGTTTCCCTAAATATATTATTGCATTCTGACTGATCTAGATTCTAAATGTTAATTAAAAAGTTTATTGTTTCACAATGGTTTTCCTTATCACCTAGTGACTGAAGCCTCCTTTTAAGCAAATTATACTGTATGTGTAAGGAGACCATACATATTTTGTAAAACTTGCATATACATACATATTTTGACTGCACCGGTGGCTCAGTGGTTACGGTAGTTGCTTCTGAGACCTGGTGTTCTGGGTTCGATTCCCACCCGGGACAATTATTTGTGTGAACCACAAATAGTTGTTCTGAGTCTGGATGTACTTTGTGTCCGTGAAATGTATGTTTGTAAAGTCCCCCGCGACACAGGGATTTATTTCCCTAGTGCGGGAGTTGTATTTAAAAAAAAAAAACTTGATATAGTCCAAATATTTTTATAATGTATATTTTGGTGCAAGTGTGTGTGTGTGTGTATAAAGTAGTTACTGTTATTCTACCTTTGTTTCACATCACAAGTTAATTTAACATTGTATTTAGCTATTTAAATGATACTTTTGTTAAATTTAGTCTTACAAATTGTAATTTTGACAAGTACAAGTGTATGTAAATGCCTAAGTGCTGAATAAATTTCATTAAACTAAAATGCTAGATCTAAGTCTTTAAAGTAAATGTTTAAATTTAATTATGGAAAAGCAATAACAATGACTGTTCTACAGAATATACGAGTTAAGTGAGCTCGTCGGCATCGAACACCTGATACCTAATACCTTGTTTAAAAAAGGGTTTTCACGTGATTACAACGATTCTAAGATGAAATCGCCTTTCTAAAGTTGTTTATTTAAGGAAAATATTATAATATTTGAAAATAAGGAGATATCTCTTGCTAGTTGAGCTCAGAGCGTAATTGGTCAATGAGTTGGTATGATAATGATTAAAAATAAGGTGCAAATAAAGGAAGATTTATAAAGACAGCCCGCAGTCACACTGTGGTACACTGTCACAACGCCAACTCACCTTGACTGGAGACCTTCCGCTTTCAGTCTTATCCTCGTATTAGTCATATCTTTTAAAGATAACTGCAAAGATAACAACAGCAACAGTACTCAAAATGACAAATCAATAGGATCTGCGCAAGCTAGTAAGACCGTTATAAATCTGAAGATTATCTAATTGCCTACACGTAAATTATTTATGCTTTTTGATTGCATCATATTTAAACAACAAAAAGAAACCGACCAAGTGCGAGTCGGACTCGCACACGAATGATTCAGTACCACTTTTAAGAGCCTGTTACCTATTGCTGTACTTGGAAAACAATTGTTTGTCATATGAGCGCCCCCTTAAATATTAACTTTATTTTATTTTTAGTATTTGTTGTTATAGCGGCAACAGATATACAACATTTTTGAAAATTTCAACTGTCTAGCTATCGCGGTTCTTGAGATACAGCCTGGTGACAGACATACAGCGAAGTATAAGTACCTAATAGGGTTCCATTTTTACCTTTCGGGTACGGACCTAAAAATAGACATTCGTTTTCGTTATTTTTTGGTGCCACAGTCAGTCGCGTCAGACTTATAATAATCCTTTTTTGTGTCGGGGATTCAAAAATAAGTTTTTGCAACTTATTATGCGAAGTGGTGTCAGGGAATTGCATGAACAATAATGATCATATTTGATCTTATGTTGATAAACGAAACAGTTAACGAAATCGTCCGCAATGCGGTTGGCACAAATAAACGCGAAATCCAATTAACAGTTACGGTGTTATTTTCATAATAACGATTACTTCTGATTGTCGGGCGATAGTTCGTGATCTTTTGGAAGTACTAATTATTTTAAAAATTCCTCTGAGTTATCAGTTCTTCTCAAAGTTGTCACGTCCTGATCTGGTGGTAAGAAAAGAAATGGTCCCATCTTAAGAACATGTATTAAACTATTGTAATTGTATCGATATGAATAAAGAAATTTGGACTTGGACTTGAACGATTTAACTCTATGTTGCGATAGTAATCAGCTTAACTGGATCGTTTTCAACTATATACATATAATGTGCGTCATAGTTTCTGATTACGTAAGTGACAAAATGCATGAAATTGAGTCGCTCGTTATACTTTGTCATAACATTCGTAAACTCACGGCATTAGTCTTGCATTAAGTCTCTAAAGTCTAGACTTGGTTCCCGTGCCTAAATTTTTCAAGTATGTTGAGGCACTACGGTTATCCAAACTTCTGCTAAGCGTGGTAACAATGAAAAAGTGTTTTGGGAGCTTTGTTCATTAGTGAACATTCATCACTAACTAAGCAGCCGTAGCTGGCTAGGGGCATCAGACTTGTGATCTTGTGGTCGCCGGTTCTATTCCAGGCATTGCACTACCGACGTCAACCCACTCGTAACACAAGCATTTTAGCTTAGCACGAGGGTACTACACAAGCATTTTAGCTTAGCACGAGGGGGTTACAAGAGTTAGTACTAGTAGACTGCAAAACTATGTTAGTAATCTTTTAAGATAAATCTAAACATATCAAGGCTTAGAAGAAAGCAGCAATTTCAGCCGCACCGTCGCAAGCACCTACTTATATAAATAGTTATGTATTAGATGACACTGTGGCCAGTTTATGTTCTACAAATAGCTAGTCTAGACCGAGTCTTTTGTGTGAATATTTAATTCATGCATATGCCAGTGTATCTAGCTGGAAACAGAACCATTCCAACAAATAGCCTAAGCAGAATAAGCTAAAACTTTATCTGTGTTTAGAACTGATGAGATGTTTTTTTACTACACACAGAGGAAGCGAATTGAATTTCAAATAGGTATACAATTTATTAATACCACAATATCTTTTATTGAGAGACATAAAATTAACAACCACCTATATAGCTCAGCCTGCCTGTTTATTGTATGGATTAAGGTAATAATATAATATTTTATAATCATAACATTAAATTTTTTCCCAAAATCTTCTACGGCAGATATATTTGTTATCCTTGACAAACGCGTATCAATGGATGAGAGCCACCGGCTTTGGAAGTTTCGAAAGCCGCTCTTAATGCCCTTTAGGGGTCTTTTGAAATCTCTAATGACGTACGTTTAGCTCGTTTTGAAGTAAATGCCAAATAAACATGTTTGGTTGCCATTATCAGCGGGGACTCAATTACCAGCCTAAGGGCAGGCGAGTAAATAATTCCATTCATGGATATTTTTTTAGGTTTTCGACGTATTGTCACTTGAGAGGACTTAAAAAGGTTTTGAATAGAATATTTTTGAAGCAATTATGCGTCGAACTGCCCATTTGTCGAACGTATAGAAAACTTTTATGAATCGAAATTGTTTACATCAAGTAATGGTATATGTTTTTTCAGTTCAAGCTATTATATGAGTATTGAATACTTAATGATTAATTACACGTTTATTACAGTTCAAACTCAAAACATTCGATTTTAATTAAATTTGAAAAATTTTAACCTCAGATCATACACGTTATAATAGCATGAAAGACATATATGTATATAGTAAATATAGGTATATGAGATATGTACGTATCAAATACTCTTTATAATGTTTACCTGCAATCTTGTTACCGACATAAATACTTTTTGGTTTGAATAGTTTTCTTTTTATAAGTTTTGTATTAGTTTTTTGTTTATTTTTGTCTATTTATTATTGTCATATTTATTGGAACTGAAAATCATAAATTATAATATTTTCTCGACCGTTGCGTTTTTATTTATTATTAACTATATAAAAAAACACATCGACAACGGTCCGCCATCCAGTCGACAATAAATCTAGTCTTTTTCTTCCTTAAGTGTTGTGTACCGAGTCAAGATATTGTTTACTACAAGTCAGAGAGGATTACGTGTCACTCCCATTTGTATAACAAACAACACAGCAAACTATCTGGATGATAAACTAGATATCATATATAGAATACCTACGGTAAATAAAAATCTGGGTTAAAAGAATTGCCTCTCAAAACAGCTAAGATCATAAATCTTACTGTACTCTCAAAGTTATTGTATTTTTGTTAGTTTGAATATTTATTTATTGATATCTTTATGCACAACATGGTACAAAGGCGGACTTAATGCCAATGGCATTCTTTACCAGTCAACCTTAGGGTGATGCAGAGAAAAACATGGAAGGTGCACTTTAAAAGTCAAGAAAAGAGATAACTAAAAGAAATAAGTACAAACATAATAAAATAATTCCAAAGTATACACAAATACGTCAATAAACAAACTACTATATATAAGAAAGAAACATAAATACATACATACATATAACATATTTATAATACAACGCCTAGTAGCGAGTGGACTAATTTGGTTCTACCAACGATATAAGCAAATTTTCTCGGGTTTTCTTTTTAAAATTATAACGGCTTTTTGCCATCTTGATTTCGAGCGGAGATCGTTCCACAGAAGAATTGGTTTAACAAACAAGGAAGAGTGAATAAAACTAGAACGATGGGATGGACATTGAAGTAAGCGGTTGTGATACGATCGGGGATTTTTATTGTGACTTGAATGAAGGTATTGAAAGTTAGAAGCAAGATAAGCCGGAGAGTAGGGAGCATCTAATAAAGAAAAGAGAGTGCAAAGTGCCTTTAGTGTTCTACGCTGCCGTATTGAGCTCGATATAAAATGTCCTGATCATATTTACGAAGGTTTAATGAATCGAATGCATGTATTTAATTCTTGATCCAATCACCACATTTTGTAGTTTTCCTCGAAGCACGTTTTCCGATGGGCAGTTATAATAATATTCGCGTTCGCGTGGTTCTACCCGCGTCACTCTGCTCCAGTGGAGCGTGATATATTGCAGCTTGTTTATTAATCCAGCTTATAATCTATCCGCGTATAAATTGTCAATGCGTTTAGTAGTTTTTATGTGAAAGAGTGACAAAGACACTTCCATACATTCTTACAAACTTTTGCGTTTATAATATCTACCTCGATATTACTAGCTTCCTGTGCAAGGTTTTATCCGTATAGCTCCCGTTCCTGTGGGAACTTTATAGTAATATATATACCTACAATGGTAAGTTTTTATTTTATTAATTGTTGGCTCCCACTTTGGATCATGGTGACAAAACTCAATTACCTTCAAATCTATCACACAACTTCGTTTTTCCGAGATGATAAACCAGACCAGATCTAGAACCCATCCACGCTCCATTTTGAACATATATATCCATCTTATGTTTTTACTTTCGCTATTTGTAGATAATATATTTATAGATAACTAGCTGACCCGGAGAGACTAACGAACAGCAATTGATTTATATATAAAGCTATATGCTTTATAAAAGTATAATAATATGCCTCAAACTCATTAAGAAATGCAATACAGTACCTTTTGAGTATTGAGTTATAATATTTCTGGATCAACACTAATAATAATGCAATCAAAGCAATCACCAGTAAATACCGGAAATCTTACTTAACAAATGGAATAATTTATCTACGGATATGCCAATACAGCGAGCGTTTAATAAAGACTTCTCGTTTACATACGAAAAGCTGAACTACTCGATAGCTGCCATTACGTTAACATTGTAATTAGTGAGTGAATAGTCGCCAAAATGGCTGAAATAGCGTTTGAACGTCGCTAATTGCTTGTTTTAATAGCGTTCATACTAGCTGTAGTTACACGGGCCATTTCAATAACTGTCGCACTAATATAATATGGGTCGTGTGTGATGATGTATCGATGTTTGTTTCGTTTACGCTCTGTTTACTGATCTGATTCGTACGAAATTGTTACATAATATAGTCTTAACTGTAATTGGGATTTCGCTCTTCAACTTCCACATGATTTAACAGCGAGAAGATAGAAGAGAATATGAGTAGTGTGCAAAAATTCTGCTAGTAATTTTTTTTTTGTACAAAAGTAGATTATTGATGTGCAAATAATGTTAGCTTATAATTTAATTATTCTGGCCTGGAATTGAATCTTTAATTAATATATACTGTGTTTCAGCCTTGCACTATGCATAGGTGAAACATAGTATGACATATAGCATTATAGTCATCAGAAAATACATACATTTTAGTGTATTAACTGAAACTCAGTATTCCTACGTTAAACATTGCCAATTTTTGCGCAAAATATCTCTACATATCGGTAAGCTGGGTACTGTGAAAGGCTACAGATATTTCTCCGTAGTCAACGTATTTCAAATGTTCGAATTAAAAAGCTTTCAAATATCGATATATTTGTAAGTTTATAATAGTATCGTGTATACACACAAAAACATAGGTATATATCTTAAAAAAGTTAACAGCTAATCCGATGCTTTCGTGAAGTCTTCATTTAGCATACTGGAGACGTTGCTTAGTAGTATAGATGTAGAATAGTTAGAATTTTATAGGTCCATTTTAGTTTAAATATGCTACTTTAAGTTGTATACATGTATAATATTTTAGTACTTGACTACAAATAAATTATTTATGCTCATAACGTGAGATTTATTCTTGATGTTAAGTGCGCTGTAGCAATTGTGTCGCAATTATTTATTAATGAACTGATATTATTGTTTTAATGATAGAAAGCATTTCTAGATGGCAAATAATGTATTTTATACATCAATTGTAGTGTATAATACGCTCATACAATATTGCTAATTGCGAAAAGGATTTTAAGGCGATAACTCGTAATTATTCTGCATTTAATAACCGTAGTTGCATCGCAGCATTTATATTTGGAAATATAATTTAAATATATTTTGTAAGAATGTTCATAAACCCAAAAAATGACTTGTAACTTTGTATTGTAATATGTTTCTGTAAAATTTGAAGCGTTTGACATAATCAAACAACATCTAAAAAAGCGTAGATATTACACATTTCTGATTATGAAAACGACAAATCGGCTTCACAGAGACTTGCATCATAAAGTACTTCTTAAGTTTCTAATAAAAGACATCATTTATTTTAGAATTGCTCTGAATTTCTAGCCAGTTCTGCTCAGAGTTGCCATATATTCTTTTTCGTTTAATTTGTAAAATATGTTTTTTTTTTGCTTCTCCTACTTGATAGGTACTGAGTAAGTTTGATAAAAATGATTGAAACAATCAGTGTATTAACGTCTCTTTCTTACGGTTAAAAATGTAATTCTATTTCTTGCATTCTGTCAACTGTAATCCAGTTTGCCATTGCCTTAAGACAAGTACAATCACAAGGTAGTATTACATAGAAGTAAGAACAACAGTAACTGTCTTAATAATAAAACATCATAACGAGTACAACACAACACGTAGCAGAAATAGCGTTGAGTGTATTTTATAATATTTCATCATGATCCTTAGAAGATAATTAAAATGTTAATATTTAAACGCACTGTTATTCTGTACTGACAGTGTACACGTTATAAATGAGAAGATTTTACAATAAATGTAGCTAGTACTTAAACATTTACATTTCTTGTTGTAATTGAAATGAGAACACAAACAACCAATGGTATGAAATGTTAATGAAATAAAATATGAACATTTAGGTGACGATGAAACAAAGCGCAATCGTTGTTTTGCAAAAGTTTTCAGTTTCATTGAAACTAGAAAAATGCTGTAATTCAATAGAGTTTTAAATCATTTGTGCCAGAATTTCTAAATTTAACGTGAAAATAGTTTTTCAAATTTTTTTTGTCTGTTATCTGCCAGGTGTTTACTCTATGAGGAGTTATATTTTGAAACATATGTATAGATGTATGATAGATAATCATAAATGAAAAACAGAGAGAGATAGTTATAAATATAAATGATAAACACGCCAAAAGTATAAAAACTGGGTTTGCATGCCTACTTTGGTTTGTAATATTTAAGTGATAAAATATGACGTAAATATTACAAACCACTTAACACATCGTATATAAAATATTGAAAATGGTTTATTTATTTATAAGATAAGATGATTCGCCAAAAAAAAATCGACAGCTAGCTTCAACTTAATGCCGTGCGGTTTCCGGCTATGCCTTGTGGGGTCCGGTTATGGATGTCCTAAGAGGCGACTAAGATACTTACACCGGATGGCAACAGGATCTATCAGCTCAAAGATAATCCCATCTTACTGCGATCACCAATCCGCCTGCCAAGCGTGGTGATTATGACAACATCCCTCAACGACCATGCCTTGCCAAAGTCTATTAAAACGAGGCTCATGTTCAACAGTGGACATCAACGAGCTAATTAAGTAAAAAGTAAGATAAAGTAACTAGCTTCATATAATCAACATAGTCATACAGAATAAGGAATAGCGTAATTAGAGAACGGTGTGGAGTGAAAAAGGACGTGATTACGAAGATAGAGAAGGGAATGTTGAGATGGTTTGGTCACGTAGAAAGAATGGATGAAGAAAGATTGACAAAACAGGTATACATGGCTAGTGTGACCGAAAGACCTCGACGAACGTTCTCTGACCAAATAGGAGACATCCTCGCAAAAGGTCAAATAAGATCCACCCTAAACCGACGTGCTTGTATGAAGAATGTTATGAGAGTGAATGAAGCGAAAGATGTGTGTAGGGACCGTAGCAAGTGGAGGACCATTGTCTCTGCCTACCCCGCTGGGAAACAGGCGTGAGCTTATGTATGTATGTAATCAACATAGTCTTTGTCGAGATTATTAAGACTGGTGCTTTAGTTAAAATATCGACTGTTTGCCGCAATTATTTTTTTAATTAAAGGTGTCCAGATGAAAACATCACCACAAAAGCTTTTCTCAACACAAGTTTATACAAAATTGTTATGAACACAGAGAGCTGATGTTAGGAATTTACTGAAAGGAAAATATATTTTTAACTCGGTCATAAGATTACTTAGAAGAATAAGTTTATTAACAAAATAAGAAAAAGATCGCATTGACTATTGAGTAGAATGAGTAAGACAATTCATCATTATCATCAGCCCGTATAACGTTCACTGCGAAGGTATTTGTCACAGTCACCACGCTTGGCAGACGGGTTGGTGACCGCAGTCATATGTTGTACCACACAAGGAATAGCTACTGCCCGTTCCTTGATATACGATTATTATAGATGATGTTATAAAAATCGGCACCAACGGCTTAACGTGCTTTCCGAGGCACGGAGGGTAGTCACTCAACCTACCAGACCCGGAAAGAGATCTTAGAATTTACACAAAGATTTCCTGTCCGGTGTGGTGATCGAACCCACGAACCCCGAGATTTAAAGCGAGCCAAATACCGATACGCTACGGAGGGTGTAATACAATTAAATATTTGCAATTTTAACGCTAATGGTTATTATTTATTTATTTTGTGAAGCTGTGGCCATTGTTGAAATTCTGATCGAATTTATGGATGTGTTTGTTAGTGCAATTGTGGTGATAAATGATTTAAATACTATTAAATATTTGCCAGTAAAATAATTCCAGCGATTGATGATTGACTGACTGACAAATAAACTTACCTAACTATGACTACTTTGTTTTACTTTACTGAGAATTTTAGTTAACTAGATGTGCCCGCCGTGTGGTTTCCGGCTTAGAATAGATCACCCCATGTCCTCCCATGTGTGTCGTAAAAGGCGACTAAGGGACACATGGCTGATGGATGGGCAGCAGTATCTATTAGCTCAAGGGTTACATCCTACTGCGATCACCAATCCGTCTGCCAAGCGTGGTGATTATGGCAATATCCCTCAACGATCCTGGCTTGCCAAGGTATTTTAAGAGGAGGCCCATGTTCAGCAGTGGACTTTAACGGGCTGTTGAAGAAGAATAAGAAGATGTGCCCGCGACTACTTCCGCGTATAATAGTGACTTTAAGTAGCAGTTTTAATTATCTAGGCTTAATAAATGACGATACTTCCAATCCCCCCCTTTCAACCCTCTATAACCATTTCTTCGCTATAAAAAGAACTCTGTGTCCTTTCGCAGTTTCTAATCTGTTAACCAAATTTCATTTAAATCGGTTCAGTAGTTTTAGCGTGTAAGGCTGACAGACGGACAGACAGACAGTGTATTTCGCATTTAATAATATAAATAAGGAAGTAGGGATAAATATACCAACAGCCATTACCGAACTTATATTAAGGAATCCTAAATCATTATTGCACTTCATTCACATAATCTACGAGGTTTAAAACAAGCCGTATGCCGTTACCTCTCGAATAGTTAAATTTACTCGCAATCATAAATATTAAACAAATAGTTTACCGTTACAGGCCGTTTGTAAACCATAGTCCTATGTTTTTAAAAATGGAACTCTCATGGAATGACACAATGATGATTGTCGAATATGAAACAGCTCAGAGTATACAACAGTGTGCTATTGACCTTTGACTGTTTTATTTGATTGCTAATACATAATAAAAAAACACGATATCAAAATATGACCATGGCCTTGACTATGTACAAAACCCCCGAAGATATATTCAAATCTGATTCCCGAAGCACTCCACTATACCAACACTGAGATTAAAATTTAAATAAAAGTGGCTCACAAGGCTGTTAGCTCGAGCAACATTAGGACGGACTGCGCGGAGGTTCCGTACAAAGATAGACGGAGGCTTTATGACTACAACATCCCTTTTATTCGTATATTTGTCAGAATTCACACATTTCAAGCTCTTTGTAAAAGTGTCTGAATAGTTGGGGTAGTCGGACACTGACACGTAACAAAATATGAAGGAAGGTTGAACATGTAAGGTAAATCTGTTAAAGAAGATAGTAAGTTTCCAAAATTCTGTGTTTTACAGCACACAGAATTTTGTAAACTGAATGTCATATTATAGTTTAGCATGACGGGTTAACAGTGCAAAAATTCTGCTAGTAGTATAAAATAAAACTGTATGTTCTAATAAGTAGTTAAGTAAGTTAAATTAAAACCTGTCGAGGCTTCGTTGTGGCTTTGTATGATTGTAAGTTCCTGATGAAACTTATGCTAAGTTTATATTAAAGCTAGTCTTCTCCATAAAAACTTTACCTGTGCCAGTTGTGATATCTATATGCGATGATTTTTTTAAATTGTTAAGAAAGTTTTCATTTCATATGATCTGTTTGCGCGCGGTTTGTGCACGTAGCTTTTGTCTCCGTAAGAACTTAATAATTAAATATAATATTATAAAGTGGATTTGTATATTTGTATTTTTTTGTGTATGTTTGTAATGAATAAACTCAAAAACTACTGTGCCGATTTCATAAACTTTTCCACCATTGGAAACACAACTACATTCACCCTGCGTGACATAGGCTATATTTAATTATGAAGTTCCCACGGGAACGAGAGTTGCACGGGTTAAACGTTAGAAACTAGTAATTTATTATAGCTAATATATGTTACTCCGATATTAGCTTTTAAATAATGAAATATTTTTTCAGTAGTTACGGGCCTATAAAGTGCAAACAAACAATCGGTCACCGTAGCCTAGTTGGTAGTGCTCCTGCCTACGAAGCTGGTGGTCCTGGGTTCGAATCCCGGTAAGTGCAAATATTTGTGTGATGAGCACGAATATTTGTTTCTGAGTCATGGATGTTTTCTATGTATTTAAGTATTTATCTATCTATATAAGTATGTATATCGTCGCCTGGTACCCATAGTACAAGCTTTGCTTAGTTTGGGGCTAGGATGATCTGTGTGACATTGTCCCTAGATATTATTATTATTAATGTTTTTTTTAATAATATTAATAACGGCTATCCATGGCTAATGAAACTGTTTGGTAGTTATAATCATAAATATTGTGTTTTCTTTACTTGAATAATTGTTACCTGTTTACTGCGTGTTTTAGGTTACATCAAATTTACAATTACACAATACTACAACTCTATATTCGATATCACATTTATAACTTAACAATAATTATTGGTATACACTAGGAACAGTCAGAGCATCGGCTTATCAAAACGTATAATACACAAATGAATCAAAGAACCCACAATTAACTATTGAAGTGAGCTGCCATTTCAGTTTATTTATGACAATTTTGTCGAAACCACTTCATCCGTATAATTTGAACTAGTGTTGCCTATCGATACTCGACTATCGATATACTATCGATAGTTGACGTCATATCAATAGTATCGATAGTCTATCGATAGTATCGATATTAGTGATAGTATCGATACTATCGAGGACCAATATGTGTTAAGGAGCAATACTATCGATAATATCGATAGTATTGCTCCGAAACATGGGTTGGTCTTCGATAGTATCGCTAGTATCGATAGTTTTACAAACTATCGATAGTATTGATAGTTTTAATCATTTAATGCAACGATACTATCGATAATATCGATTGTATTATAATGTAATAGTATCGATACTATCGATACCGAATCGGTATCGATACTATCGATACTATTGCTTCCAATCGATAGTATTAGTTAATTTGTGATATCGATATTATCGATACTATCGATAGCACTATCGATAACACTATCGATATTGTTACTATTTTTCGAGGTCATCTATCGATAGTTTCGCTATCGATAGATGACCTCGAAAAATAATTGGGCAACTCTAATTTGAACCGGTACTCTAGGGCATTCGATCCGCCGCGGCGTCAGCTTTTAAATTTTTACTTAAAATGCTGATTCAATAACACTTGTTGAGTGGTCTCGTGAAGTTTGCGAGAAATAAAATTTGCAGAACGACATAATATGAGTTGTTGGAACACTCGCTTTTCGATAATATAAATTGCGGGAACTTTTAATTATTTGTTGTGGCTGGCAAATAAAAACAAGACATTTACGATTAAATGATGAAATGAAATCAATAATATTTAAAGCAACCGTTACTTGAGCTTCGGACAAGTGATCTTGTGGTTGCTGATTCGATCCCAACCGATCATTGCATTGCGTCACCATATGCATTACCGACGTGACGCCACTCATAGCACAAGTATACATTAGAATACTTAGTAGAATACAATACTCTGCTAGGAATCTTTTAGAGAAAAACGCCGCGACTGCGCTAACGTAAATAAGCATTTTATAAGCTAACTAACAATGAATGTATTAATCCGTCTTGTCGTCTAAATCGGTACTACGTTTTTTGAAATTAAGCCAAATGACAAACAGATAGAAAAAATAAAATTTAGCTTATATTAAATACCTGAGAAAAGAAAGAAGAAAGAAAGAAAATACATTTATTTACGGCACATACAAGGAAATAACAAAATAAAAATAGATTAACAGTAGGTATTACAAGTATATGCACCATAAATGGGAACTGGCTTCACCATTAAGCTACGTCAATAATCTGAAAGATCATTGCGCAGCGCTGGTATTCTAGCCAGCCCCAGTTTTGCGCCACGCATGCCAAACGTCAAATAAAAACATATAAAATATAAAAATCGGCAATAATGCTATCAAAAATTATATCTACTTATCATGAGCAAGCTGGTTACAGAATTCCTCTTCCGCACTAGCGAAAGGAACCCCTGTGCCGCTGGGAACTTTACAAACACGGATGACAATTTAGATCTAGCTATAAAGCCACTGCGTTACTCCACTTTTTTTTTTAACCCAACTTTATTATATTTCAAAATTGAGATTAATAAAATTCGACCACCGGCAGGACTCGAACCTGCATCCTGGGTAAAGCCCCCAATGCCTTAACCAATAAGGCTACGGTGGAACCCTACCGATCATCGAAATTTTTTAATCTCTTTGTAACACGTCTTTGAGTCCTGCCGGTGGTCAAATTTTATTAATCTCAATTTTGAAATATAGTATAAGGTAATCCTTTCCATAAAGAGTTCAAAACATTTAACCAACTTTATTATTTACAATTTTAAACTTTTTATGTTTATGTGATTTACAACTGACCGCAGTTTGATATCTATTTTTATTCGCTGCAGCAGCAATTACATTTATTTTCGTTGTTTTCAGTACATATTTATTTTGTGTCCAATATTTTGCATGATTTTAATAATAAGTCGGTCTGCCGTGTGGTTTCCGGCTTAGAATAGACGACCCCATGTCCTCCCATGGGTGTCGTAAAAGGCGACTAAGGGATATATAGCTGATGGATGGGCAGCAGCATCTATTATTTATATTAAATTGTTTATGTTATACGCGTTTGTGTTGAGTGCCTATCACTCGAACCTATAACATTTATTAACGAGAAAATATATGCAGACATAGGCATTCAATTTCTTTTTTAAATTCTTTTGAAATTATGACTTTTGTAATGCTCTTTTCGTGAAAATGTTTCTGAGTTGCACAGGCATGTAAACAATCTTACTCATGTTAATGCAGTTGTCAATAACCTTTAGCTGTGTAGTCCCGTCCATATCCCACTTTATTCGTCCATTACTACACACACACACACACACACAAGCGTCAGATGATATTACGACAATATCATCTGACGCTTCGTACGACAACCGCAGTATGTTAGCGGAGTTATTCGCTAATATTTTGTCAGGAGTTACGTATGTTGGATAATAACTAAAGTGTGCACATATATACATATCGGTTAGGTTGTTGTACAATATTTACTCATTAATTTTCATAGTGGCATGGTATCATATACTTACTAATATATAAAGCTGAAGAGTTTGTTTGCTTGAACGCGATAATCTCAGCAACTACTGGACCGATTACGAAAAATATTTTAATGTTAGATAGCCCATTTACTGAGGAAGGCTATAGGCTATATTTAATTATTAAGTTCCGACGGGAACGGGAGTTACGCGAGTGAAACTATATGAAATGATATGATAAAATGGTAAAATAGATGGATAAAATGGTTGCTTTACATCTACTTTCATCAAACTCCGTAGCGTAGCGGTATTTGGCTCGCTTTAAATCTCGGAGGTCGTGGGTTTGATCCCCAAACCGAACATGAAATCTTTGTGTAAATTCTAAGATTTCTTTCCGGGTCTGGTTGGTTGAGGGACTACCCTCCGTGCCTCGGAAAGCACGTTAAGCCGTTGGTCCCGATTGTTATAACATCATCTATAATAATCGTATATCAAGGAAGGGGCAGCAGCGTTTCCTTGTGTGTTACAACATAATTCTGCGGTCACCAACCCGCCTGCCAAGCGTGGTGACTATGGCAAATACCCTCCCACGGGAGAAGGCTCATGTTCAGCAGTGGACGTTATACGGGTTGATGATGATGTCATCTACTTTATTCATGAGCCTATATAAAAGACACCTATGATTATTATTAAATTGATTATTTTTTAACTTTAAAGTACGTGATGCGTGATGCGACGTGAAGCAACTCTTTGAGATATTTTTGTATCATCTCAGACATGCGGCTAATGGAGGGGTATCAGCGTATATCCGCGCAAGGTTATTTTATATGTTACTGTGATCACCAATTTGCCTGTCAAGTGTGATGATTATGGCAATATCCCTTAACGACCCTGGCTTGTCAAGGACTATAAAGAGGAGGCCCAGGTTCAGCAGTGGACGTTGTTGCGAGCAACACTAGTTGTAAGTCTATGGTAATAATTAAAACTTGTATTAGTAATAGTCTATGGTTGACCGATTGGCGGAAATCTCTGGGCTTCCTTTATTGGCATTGCAAGTGAGCGCATGTATATGTTGAAGAAAATAATACATTGTCATTGTTGCACGTGCGGTCTTTAATTTAAATACAGTCCACGAAGAACCTAACAGACGTAAACTAGCAGTTGACGGTATAAAGTAACTAAGTTAGAATTAATATGTAGACATGCAACATATCATGTCTACTCTAATTGCGTTTAATGAAATTACGAGAGTTAATTTTGATTACACGACGGAATAGGTTAGTCATTTCATTGATTGAATGCACTTAATTGTTAATAATTTAAATACAAACAAACAATATCACAGTTTATTACCAGCAATTTAGATATACAAAGCCAGATAACACCGAACTGAACAACGGTAAAACAATATGTAAGGATACAAATAGAATTAAAAAGTTAAATAAATGGACTACAAACAAGTACACAAACAAGTTTAAACGATTTATCAAAGATTAATTATGTAAAAAAGCTTATTATAAAATTTCTGATCATGTCAATGACAAAATTGCTTTGGAAGGAGTTGCTCTGAAACAATGCTGCTCTGAAATAATTTACGGTCACACAGTACACATAGACTCAAAACAATTATTTGTGGTTCACACAAATAATTGTCACAGGTGGGAATTGAATCCAGAACACCATGTCTCAGAGGCCACCGCCGTAGCCTCCGGTGCAGTTTATTTGACATCTCACTTATTTTGTCTAACAAAACGTCTTGTTATTAGTAATGTGTTCATTTGATAGTAACTAATAATGAGGTACAAGTTATTGAGTAAATGAAGCGGTGTCTTTAATTTTGACGACTGCACCGATGACTTAGAGGTTACGGTAGTTGCTTCTCAGACCCGGTGTTGTGGATTCGAATCCCTGCCGGGATAATTATTTGTGTGAATCCCAGACATTTGTTCTGAGTCTGGGTGTGCTTTGTGTTTGTGAATGAAGTGATTGTGAAGCTCCCTGCGACACAGGGAGTAAATTCCCTAGTACGGGATTTCTTTAAAAAAAACTCACAAAATTAAAAATAAACTAGAAAGTTACCAATCTACCTGCCTCCGCCAGCCCAACGTGGTGACAGTGGCAACACCTCCATCGGATGAGCGCGTTTAACTAGATAAAGATTATGGTAATTATCTAAGAAATTCACTCTACAATTCTGATTATTTAGTCTTTCAAAATGTTGTGCAAATGAAATAATAAGTCCGCCATTACAAAACTCGGTTGCACCTCCCTGTTGTTTACGCTATGCATACAAATCCACCAAACTTCCAACCTTTTAATGAAAAAGCAGGGGCTGGTATGCCCCCGTGTCATGTTCGCTTCGGTTTTGTTCACTTTTGCGCAACCTCTGTTATTTGACGGCAGTAATTGTTCAAGACTGCGTAAAAAGCTACAACAGAAAGGTTATGGTTGGTTTGGATTTTGTGTAAAGCGACAGTTGGACGTTGTTTTAGTTTTTATTCTTATTCTGATTTATGGTCAGAAGCAAGGAGAAAACCAGAAAAAAGGCAGTACTATTGTAACGATTCACATCAAAATTTACCAGCTCTCTGTTCGTAAATTGCAGTTGCAAATAGTCACCATTGTTAAGTAAAATACACAATCTGCTGGAAATGCAACCGCAAAGACAACAAGTAACAGACAAGTGCGATGTAATATCAATCACTCAAAGCAGATGAACACATTGGATTCAAATCTGACGTGTGGATAGGTTGCTATCTAGGTTAAAATAATAAAAACGTTTAATTATAACATCACGAAGATATAACAGACCTTATGATCGAGCACAATCAAAGTAAAAGTAAATACTACATTAAAAAGTCGGCGCATAATATATCATCTTCTTCCATTTAGCCTATTAGATGTCTCTTCCATACTCACACCATACTGACACATGTTATCTTACACACAATCCATCCATCTTTCGGCCTTCCTCATCAAACATATCCCTCCATCTTCATATTCAGCATTTTTTTGTCACAATCACGTTATCCATACGCATAACGTTCCCCATAAAATTTAAAAGTATCAGCCGCAAATAACTATAAAACTCCATGAACCGAACCAATTAACGCCCAATGAAATTTAAATCCATCGCATTCGCTACAAAAATGATTATCGTTCACAAAACTGTGCTGAATAAGTTATTCGCTCATTAAAATCAGTCCGAGCCTCACGCGGCTCCTATTACGTTGGCAATTTGAAAGCACTACCGTATTTTAAATGTGCACTAAATGCTACATCAAATGCGAATAAAATGCACTGGGAAATAGACTCTCATCGCCTTTTGAAGTGCTAATTCGAGTTGGTGGAGTTACGCGCATCAACTAAATCAGAGCCGCGACTCTGCTAATCTAAAGTTCAATCAAACGCTTTAAACAAATCGCAAAGCCGGTAGACGGTTATTATATTATTAGATGTACTTAATTGAAACAGGGTACGACCCTGCATTTATCATTATGGTATTATTCTACTATTGCAACGCTTTTTTAAATTATTTTTTAGGAATTTTAGAAAATTTATGGTTTAAGTGTTTAGCATTTAGAAAAAAACGTTACACCATACAATTCCAATTCCAAAATAAATTGCAATTTTATTATTCCATACTATTACTTATTTTCTGTAAATATTTACTATTAATATAATACAAACATACATTATCATATTGTCACATAAAATTGTGTAATTTGTTTGTCTGTAGTACCGTGATAACGTGCAATAATTATGTTTATAACAGTAATCCAATGAAATGTATGAAACAGAAATAAAATATTTGTTTCAGTAATCACGAGTTCATACAATTATCCTTTGTCACCGTAACACTTGTGATACATAAGCATTACGGATGTACTTTATCAAAGTGTTATCAGAATAGTAAATTGAAATCACAATGGGGTTTTTTTGACTGTCGCTGGAACATCTGCTGGTAGGTATGTAGTTTCATTTAAATTAGCAGAATGGAGGCCCTGGTTGAATGCATGTATGGCGCCGCTCCGCGCGGCCACGGGTAGTTAGGAGGTAGAAGTGTGTCGATGTCACTTGTACCTTTAGTGATATATTTAAAAGTTGGGTGCTTTGATGTTCAAAAGTTTTGGAATGAATGCATACTTTACGGTGGCTACGTACTTTATATTATAGTCTGTCTCGTTGGTCTAGCTAATATGTTGAACCGTAACAAGCAAGACCCAGGATTCGATTTCCTTTTGTAAATGAAGGTGTTACTAGACATGATCTATTTAAAAAAGTCTAAGTACCAGCTTAAAGTGTGAATATTGGCGGTGCTCGTGCCTCGGAGAGCCTGTCAAACTGTCGATGTTGCGTTCGATTTCACATCGGTCGTGTCTGTACATCTGTTGTACCGTGTTTTGAATGTAAAGAAGTGGAGAGAGTAAGTAAAGAGACGCATTTTAAAATATTGTTCCAAGTAATATGGATTTTTGTTCGAAAATATTTTTTTAAGTCGGTTCAGTGGCTACAGAGAATTATATTTGTGATTTATTTATATATTATATTGTAATTATTTAAAAAGGAATTAATTGTTATAATTTATTGATATCGTGGTTAGCATCGCAAAATGCTTTGTCATTATCTGCGTGGACCATGAGCATATAACGACCGACGCGCTTTTATTGCTACCACCGGATCCAATGCGCCCTAACTGAGAAGATCCGGCGAAACAAACTCAAAGGGTATATCTATCGGTATTACACATAAATATTTATTTTGGGATCGTACAATATTAGATATCGTGTAATCCACATCGCTCATCAGACACCCGAGGCCACTCAGCCCACATACATTCATATTGCGTGTTTACGGCCCTTTTACTGTCTCACTTTATCATCTGTCTCGTAAAATCTTGTTAGTTCTGTACTCTTAATAAAAGGGATCACCATTTCATTAACTTTTATATCGACTTTTGTAACAAGCTTTTTTCCGACAAGAGCTTTCCATTACTACTTACAAACATTGATCCTTCGTTTTACTTTTTTAAAATGAGCATGAAGACTAAACTAGTCCGTCAGTTAGATTCTAAAAAATATTGGGCACGTATTTTTTTAACGCGCTTTTATTAGCTTGGGTTGTATGTAACGGAATCTTTGAACCAAATTTTCACCAGTTTCCAGAAGTCTGATTAATTTGAAACTTTGCATACGTATCAAGGACCGATGACAATGCAATAATTTGATAACAGTTTCCCATTATCCTTAAAAAATAAAAAATAACGCTTGCCACGCTTTTCACTCTGAATTGAATTATTCTTAAACTATATTATAATTTTATTTTGAGGTGAAAATTATTTTCTATTTTTTAGTTCGGTTAGCTATAAAAGCGTGTTTTTTTAGTTTTTTTAACTATTATTTTTATTTATCAAATCAATAATGACAAAGATACAGAGCAAAACCCACTATGAAGTTCAGGAGCTTGTGATGTCACTATTAGGTAAAATTGTACCTGTCACACGAAGTTTCAATGCGCTTGACTCGATTGAGTAAGATTATAAAGATTATTTAGAATAATAAGTATGTATTGTACATAAAAAAATTAACATTTCCATGGATATCAAATTGTAAATTGGCCGTATGGTATCCGGCTTAGAATGGACCACCCCATGTCTTCCCATAGGTGTCGTAAGTGGCGACTGCTGATGGATGGCCATCAGCATTTACCCGCATGCCAAGTGTGGTGATTACGGTAATATCCCTCAATGACTCTGGCTTGTCAAGGTCTGTTAGGGAAGGCCTATATTCCGCAGTGGAAGTAAACCTGCTGTTGAAAATGAAAATGTTAAATATTTCCCGACAGATACTGAAAAAATATAATATTTCATGTTCAAATATTAGTTTAATAACAAGCAATAAAAATATTTTCTTAACTTCAAAGTATCAGGTTGACATAAAACTTGAGAAGGTGCTTGAAAAGCAAATATCGAAGTTTGATTAACTGAAGCTGCAGAAGAAAAAATACTACAAATACGAGTCCATTTCCTATTGCAATGCAAAATATGAGAAAACAACTTTATTCAAATGAAGCGACTTCATCTCGCCTCTGCAAGAGCTAGGAAATAACAGACGTAGGTCATTACTATTACAAAATGCATAAAAGGATAAAATATAACATTTTGTTTCTTTATGAAAAGTTATCATGGATTCGATTTTTATCTAAAATAATGTGGCATTTTCTGCTTTGGATGAAGTCTTGGACTAACTATAATGCATCTTTTTGTGAACAGGTTTTTTTAATACAACATTGATATATTGGCTATATTTAAATTTGTTATTTTTTATCATATCAGCCTCTAGAGATTGATTACTAAATTGATATGCCTTCTCCATCAACTTCCAGCTCCTGCTGCTCAATTGCTAGCAGCCTGCATCCACAGACTTAGAACATATTATACAGGGTTATTTTTAAAACACCAACAACATTTCCGAGGGTGAAAGTACTGATAATTATAAATAACTTTTTCTTTGGGACCAACCCTGAAATCGAATTGGATCTACCTAGCTGGATAGCTTGACTTATGTATACCTACTTGTCCAACTATTCGAAAATTAAGTTACCAACGGTTCTAGATTCAGCACTTCATATTATTTTTCGACGAAGAACTTAATGTACCAGTATGTCCGATTTACGTGCTACGCGTTTAGACACAGGGTTCATAGTTCACTTGCAACTTTAATAATGCAAGCACATTCTTCATTCTACTATTTCCATCCACAAGTACTGTTGTATTAACAACTTGTCACCTTCCCGGAGCAGCTGCGACCCTCGGATGTATATTGTTTGTCTCAGAAACATACTTCAAAATGTACAAGTCCGTCACAAGTAGCAGGGTTTCATAAAACTTGTAGGTCTCAGGTCAAACAGTTCCAAGTTTGATTAAGTGAGTTGATGCGTCGCGCAGCTTATCACAGATTATTTAGTGAGTGGAGGCGAAGCTGATGGTTAGCGGTTACAACGCTCTCACGTGGGTAATGTGCTTTAATATTGTATGTGTTAATAAATTGGAGTGATTAGCGAGATGGGTTATAGGGCTTTTGTTACATTGCTGTGCAATATGCAGCATCAAAGATTAAATGCACTATTATGTTATGATTTACTTTATTTATTTATTTATATATTAGGTTTACTTTCTAGCTACAAGCATGGCGTGAGTGAGATTAAATCTTAAGACAGTCATAATACATTACTATCTGCTAACAAAAAAAACATGATTGATGCTTTCATTGTTCCGTCGAATGGTGCGTAAATCTCTATCTATCTATCTTTATATAGATCTGAAATGTTTGTTTGCTTGAAAGGGATGATCGTAGATCCTACTGGTTTGATAAAAAAAAATCAGTGTTAGATAGTCCATTTATCAAAGAAAGCTATAGCTATATATAATGTAAAGTTCCTACTGGAAATGGTAGTTTTTTAATATATAAAAAAACTAGACTTATAATCTCCGTAACGATCCTTTTTCCCAAGGGGAAAAGTTTTATCAGGCGTCAGACTAGGTATTCCGAACCGAGTAATGGGGCCACCGGGAAATGCAGGAACATTACATGACGTGCTCCTTGGTAGTGCCTGATACTAGATTATCGTGGTTTTCCAATCTGCTTTAGCCATCAATATAGTCACGCCTTGATCATCGCCAAGATTGATTCCTAGATATTGAGTGATTTAAAAGCCCTTTTCATGGCGACACCATAAATCTACATTAGACACGAACTACAATAGTACGTAAACAAGTTTTATCATAAAAGATGTCATAAATGATGTTTACTTGAAGCTGTTGTATAACAAGTGATACAACGACGTCGCGACACAAACATAAGTAGACATAGATAGATGCCAATTAAAGTGTAGTTACAGTCGCAAGTCGCGGCGGAGGCGGCTGATATTATATAAACGTTAGCTTCGATGACACAACGTGCTGTGAAAGTTACAGAGGAATCTTATACTTTATCATTATTATTATAGTAATTTAGTAGCTTAAGTAGAAGCGCGCGTAACTCAGGTTCCTGTAAGAACTTCATACTTAAATATAGCGTATTTAGATAAATGTGCTAGGATTTTTCAAATCAGACCAGTAGTTTCTGAGATTAGCGATAACTTGAGCTTTATATATTAGTATAGATAATCCTTCCAACAGATTTCGGCCCCGGGGGCCAAACTTTAAGGAAATTGGCCGCCTACGCAGAACTTATAAAAGTTCAAAATATTTGCTCAAACAAAAGTGAATTGTCTATTCCTTTACAAAATTCGGTGGGACAGTTGGTCGGTTCTGTGCGTGATATCGCATGCCGGTAAATGACATTATAAAGTTATCTACAAGAGAATGTTTTATTTTTCTACTTCAATCATCAAACTGAAGCAACCAACGCAGTTAATTGGTGGATACATGAGCACCTTTAAGTCCTCGGTCCATCTTGCCGGGGAGGGTCCTACCTTATGTTTAAGACCCGGTTTTCTCTTTAAGTCGCATGTAGTCTAACAGTTATGGGTCCTTCTCTTAATACCGCCAGAACATTGCCACATTAGCTAAGCTAGTGCCCGCCGCCCCAGCTTTGCATGGCTTATGTATTATACATATAACAATACTTGAGCCATTCTTTCTCACTCTCTTATTAAAAACTGCATCAAAATCCGTTACGTATTTTTAAAGATCTAAGCATAGGGAAAGAAAGACAGCGGCAAGTGACTTTATTTTATACTATGTACGGAAATCATATCTACAAACTTGTACCTTGGAGCTGTATCAAATAATATTTAAACGTTTAAATATGAAAATGTTCCGAAAATAAATTGAATAACATTTTATGCAGTAACGATTTTTGGTGAAACGGATATTTTAATTACCATATTAATTTAGATTGGTACAGAGCTGAGAGAATTGAAATACAAAGTGCAATGTAACTACCAGTTTTATAGCACATTTATATTCATTACGGCAGGTTTATATTATGTACACTATACATGTAGCATAATATGAACTTTTGCATGCAATTGTTTTGACCCAGTTATAAAATTGTACAATATAAAGGAATTTGACTGATAGTTGGTGGTAACTCGTCATCAAGAAATATAAAGGCTCCCTCAAAGGAAGCCTTTGTGCGAAGCCTTTGCCACAGTCACCACGGTGCAGGCTGGTTGGATACATACTCAGTGTTGAGGACCAAGCCGCAATAATAAGTTAAAGCAAAACACCGCTTTTTTCATACTAATATTTGTAATAACTAAAAATACTAAAAATGGCTAGAGCGTTGGACTTGTGATCTTGAGGTTGCCGTTTCGATCCCCACCCATTGCATTACCGACTTGAACCCACTCGTAACACAAGCATTTTAGCTTAGCACGAGGGGTTAATAAGAATACTAGTAGACTGCAAAACTCTGCTAGTAATCCTTGTTAAAGAACAAAAAAAATAAGGTTGGTCTATCCATAACATTCAGATAATCGAAGCTTCTTAAGTATCTAACACTAATAGATTTTTTAAATCGCTTCGGTCATTCCTGAGATTACCGCGTTTAAGTATATTAATACAGATATAAAACGGTTCAAAACAAGCCCATCCTCTGATGTTGTAGTTGATCTGTGGCGCAACTCAAAAGTGAGTTTGACTCCCTGACAGTTGTTTCTATGTTGAACTTGTGTATAAATATGATGTTTTATAAATGGAGGGTTGTCGCTGCACAAATTGAGGGGAGGAGTGTAAGGAAACTTCGAGAAGTTTAACACGATGATAAAAGGTAGTGTTCTGTCGTGTTGCTTTGAGAGAGTTGGTGGAGTTGTATTACTGTATAAATATTAAAAGATTCGTTAAAACTAAGTCACACCTGTTTAACTGAATATAGTATTTATTTGTTTAGTTAAACATCCCTTTTATGTCCATTGCTGATCATGGATCTTGTCTTAAGAGAAATGATGATGAAAAAGAATAATGATGATGATAATGAAGCTAACTATTAGAAGGTTATTCAGGAGTTACATAGGCTATACTTTTTTAAACATTCCCAAGAGTATGAGGATACGCCTGTACAAACACATAGTGAACATAGGTTTTTATATTTTTATTGTTACGTTTAAAATTGCACCATTTTTCGTTTGTAACGAGCTATCAACCATTTATGAAAAATAATTTTGCAAATAAATTTCAAGTAAAGAGAAGAGAGCATCAATTTTTTTGAAAAAATAAACTTTTAATACATTATGCAGGCGGAACCACGCACGTTTACTAGTAATGATATTAAGTTATTCTTAATAATGCGGCTACTGTGCTACGCAGGTGCTACGGCGTAGTAACGGCGCATTAAAACTAATCCGCGTAGTAAAGTGCTACGTCATACGTAAGCTGACGGATTCATAATTAATTATGCTTGGGGGAGTTCGGTTACGTAACACTTGTTTTGAAAAGTTAATTTGAATACAGCTTTTATAATAAATTTAAATTAGAGAGAGATTCATAAAATAAGAGCTTAAACGTTTTACACTTCTTTTCTAATATTATGGAAAATAATTAAAAGAAAATTTAATGTTAGCAGATTGACTATTTACAAGTGCCTGTAATTGGTTTACGTAAATAAAAATGATTTTTTATTTCTATTTATTTATTGAGTAGTTCCAAGTCGCAATAATGACCATTATAATACTTACAATCTCAGCGGTATGTGTTGATGCAGAACGTTTAAGTTCGTATCAAGGTCAATTATAAGAAAAAAAAAATATGTTAATTAAGTATCGTACATTGTATAAACTATGAAACGTATCTCTTTTAGATAAAATAATTAAATTACTAATTTCGCTAATAAATCAAAGTATTTTTTATGAGATCCTAAAAAGAAAGTAAATTAATGACGAAATATTGTTTAAATTATTATTTTCATGACCAGTTATTTGAACCCGGTGACGTCTGACCATCGTACTGACATTTTTCGTGGATTTCCCAAAATTTTCTATAGCAAAAACCATGTCCCCATTATAATAAACACTGTCAAAATAACTAAACCATATAGTTCATGTAATTTTCACTCTATGCACGCACATTTTAGCGATTTATTTAAATAGAATTTATAAAACAAATTTATTGAGTATAAAACATTAGTGTAACACATTAGCGTGGTGCTCGCGCCTGCTTGCGTCCGAGCTGCTCGTTTATAATATTTGTTATAACTCATAAATTATTAAATATGTAACACCAATTTTACACCGAATATTGCGTCTAACAAAATTAGCTGTGAAGTAGTTGGTCTCAATGGCTGACTGCTTTCACTGATAGATAATTGCGAATGTAAGCAAAAACATGATTATATAAATATTCTGCACAAAATGAAACTCATTACAACGTTGCCAGATCAGAAACTCTGAATCATAGAAAAAGAGTAATAATAAAACGCAGGAGGCAGTAGATTACAATAGTGGATATCACATTAACAAAATGATCAATAATTTTTATATTCTTAAGTTAACGCTAATCAATTCAATTTAAGTATAAAACAAAGTCGCTTCGTCTGTATGTCCCTTGCTGTGATCTTTGTGAGTATGCAACGGATTTTGATGTGGATTTTTTTAATAGATAGAGTGATGCAGGTGAAACCACGCGTGGGAAGCTAATGGATACTATATACACATTTCGTACCACAACCTCGGTTAACACATAAGATAAAATAAATAAAACAAAAACAGCTCAGGACGACCATCGGTCACTAATATTGAAACTAACACGTGTAGCATTACTAGCAACTACACCACAGGCCAAACATGCCAACTACTTAAAACCTCAGCCAGCTACTTTTGTTACACACTGTATATTTCACAAATTCATTGCACCGTTGTCACGTGACGTTAAAATATGCGTAAAGCCTACACTGAGTATAATTTATTTGCTAGCTGTGGGACTATTTATTTTGTACAGCGTGTTATAGTCAATATAGTGTAATTAATACGGTACATGGTATTAACTTGCCATCTTACGAGCTATGGGTATTTCGTACGGTGAATATGATCTTCATTATGTTGCCCCATTAATATGATAAAGTGGATCTGATCTTGTATCACCGTGTAATACAAATTGCTGAACATATTTGTAAGATTTCTTAACGCACGCATTTTAACTAAGCACGAAGGGTTAACAAGAATACTAGAAGTGTTATAAGAGAAATCAAAAAACAGCTAGCATAAAACAAAAGTTTTTTTTTACCCATCATTAACTATATAGTTTGGACATGAAACATAAACTGAATCTTAAACATCTTGTTACGTCGATTATACATAACTTATAATTTGTAATAATATATAAACGACCGCCTGCACGATAGACCGACAACCTCATAAAGGTCGCGGGGAGTCGGTGGTTGCAGGCCGCTAGCGATCGTTCCCGCTGGAAATCGTGGAGCAAGGCCTATGTTCAGCAGTGACGATGATGAATATTTAATTGTTTTGCATTTCATACAAACTATGTAGAATTCTTAAGTTAATATAATGGGTTGATTTAAAATAAATACGGTTTATATATTCCCTTGTTATACGATTGCGTATACAAAAATATTTTACATAAATGTGAAATATCTTGTTTGAGATGAATCCACACATACACTGTATCACAAACAAACAGCTTGTGATACTGTTTGGATTGTGATAAATACTGTTTCGTTAAACTCTGTTCGTTAAATGAATACACATACTAAATTAAATTACAGAATTTAAATTGTAAAATTTTACAAAAACATAATATTGAATTTGATTCAGATTACATTTAAAATAGCATTTGATTAAATTTGTGATTAACCAACCGAAAAACTTAATAAATCATTTTAAATTTATTATGTTTTTCGGTTATCAAACAAACTTTTGTTATTTTCATCTTGTAAATAAAAATAATATAATTGCCGTGTGGTTTCCGGCTTAGAATAGACCACCCCGTGTCTACCCATGGGTGTCGTAAAAGGCGATTAAGGGACATATGGCTGATGGATGGGCAGCAGCGTCTATTAGCCCAAGGTTAACATCTTACTGCAATCACCAATCCGTCTGCCAAGCGTGGTGATTATGGCAATATCCCTCAACGGTCCTGGCCAAGGTCTGTTAAGGGGAGGCCCACGTTCAGCAGTGGACGTAAACGGGCTGTTGATGATGATGAAATAAAAATATATCTCATTTCTTAATTTATAACAATTTCGCTGCAGCTGTAATTAAATAACTACATTCCCCGAATGATCTTTACGCAGCAGACAAGCATCGCCATACGACGGGACAGTGTTGCCAGCATTCTGAAAAAGTTGCCGCATAGATATAGAATTATAGCAAATATTTTATGAATTAGTTTAAGTTTACATTGGATATTTGTAGTTGTATGTATTGTGTATTATGCATTGTATTTAATTTTAACGTTGCAATATCACGTACATTACACAGAAATATCTATCCACGTGGCTTCTGTACCAAGTTTAAATTAATAATTAGGTACTAACGAGTCGTCTCGTACGAGTCTACAATAACAATATTATTCATGTGTAGGACATGTTAAAGAGAAATTCTGGTAAGTTTAAGATAGCACTGGCAGCTCAGTGGTTATAGTTGTTGCCACTGAGGCCTGGTATTCTGGGTTCAATTGGCCCTAGACAACTATTTGTGTGAATTAAAGATACTTGTTCCGAGTCAGAGTGTGCTGTGCATCCGCGAAGTGTGTGTGTGTACTATAAGTGCTGGAATCGTCTAAAAAATAAACCAAAGTTTTAAATATAGAAAATTTGTTATGATATCTGTGCTAATTAACATAATCTCCGTTGAGGGATCGAAGGTCACAGTCAATACGGACAATCTACGTAAGGTTAGGTTAGCTGTTGCTAGCCGTTCTATTGAATGGCTGATTTGACTAGATGTCTGATAAATACACAGGATAAAAGCTATCAGTCGTTTCCTCGGTATATTAGTATAAACGATTGTCATCGATTATTATTATTGTGATAATTGGGACCAAAAACTTAGCGTGCTTTTTGAGGCGCGGAAGCCTTATGCAGTCACACAAGATTTTCGTCATGCCTTAGAAGATAAACTCGGCCTTCCAAACAAACCATAACTAAGCCTCGAAATCTGCAGTTTCATTATAATAGTTTTTGCATGAATGATAGAATAATATATGCATAAAACAATTACACGAGAGACACTTCACGACGAGGCTGAATATAACTATCAAACAAAGTATGAAACTGTCACAAATGAGACGGACGCTGTTTGCTCTGAGCTTCATTTGTCGTTTTTATTTCTGTTACTGAGGGGGGATTGCGACTGAGTTCAACCGGGATCATTGCATCTCCCGGTTATACACAATGCTTTTATAATTTGTTAATACTGAAAGTTCTATATTTTAGGTAGTATAATTAATTTTTCTTATTATATTGTAATTCTAAAAAGTACAAGTGTATGTAAATACCTACGTGATTAATAAAATTCATTTATTAAATTCATTTATTTAATTTACTAGTATTTTCTTTTCTCTTTTTTGACTTTTTACTGGTATTTCTGCATTCAATTTATTTGTCCAAAAAAAAACAAAAAAAAAAAATGAATTAAATTGGGGGGCGGTCACATTTTTGTACAAACTTATTAATAAGTAAATTTATCAGTTGCATCCTTGAGAATGGCTGTTTTTGTAAAAAGGTATTTTTTTAATATTACGCATACAATTTGACTGTGGTACTAAAGGTAAATTTTCATGCCAAGTATTGAAAGCAAATTTAGGCTATAAATATAAACCATACCGACAGAACAAGCCTTAAAATAAATAAAATACGAGGAAACCTTTAGTAAATTAAAACCTATAAAATAAGTTATTAAATATTTAGAGCATTTCAGTGGCTCGTAAACAAGCTCTAAACCGCATGGCAGTAAATCTTGAGAGATCTAAACAGTTTTATATCTGCGCCGGGAAACCGCTCATTCTTACTATTTATTATATTTATAGAGATTTCATGCATTGAGTTGGAGCGATTCGTTGTTGTGTGCCTATACAAACCTCCTTGCGCGCCATTTGAGGCTTTTTCAGATATAGTGGAGGATGCCTTGACTAAATTATCCAATAACCATAAAACAGTTGTAATTTGTGGAGACTTTAATGTAAATATCTTAGAAAATAACTCAATGAGCATCAACTTTTTAAATTTATTTAAATCATACAATTTTCATAATATTTTTAAGGAACCCACTAGAGTAACTGCAACGACTGCTACCTGTATTGATAATATATTCAGCACCGTAAAACCTTTACATAAATCTATTATTAACAAAATTCAGTCAGATCATTCAGGTCAACTGGTTTCTTTTGAAAATTTTGTAGCTACACAGAAAAAAATAATAAATTATGTACCATTTAGTGAAAGCCGTATGGAAAGATTTAAAGCGAATATGTTAGAAAAAATTGTTATGTTGCCCTATCACGGTACTCCGGATCACATGTACAACTCTCTATTCAACTTAATAAGTAGTGAGTTTAGATCAATTTTTACGCCCAAACAATTAACTATAAGTGACCGTATGACGTTCAGTGATTGGGCAACACCTGATATTTACAAAAGTCGGAACAAATTGTATGAACTTTATGAAGAAAAGACTTATAACCATAATCCGACTTTTCAGGCTCATGTTAAAAATTACTCAAAGTTATTCAGAGAAGCCTGTTCTAATGCTAGGTCCATGTATATAAGAAATAAAATTAAAAATTCAACTAACATTATTAAGTCCACTTGGAATATGATTAATAGTGAGACTGGTAGAGCAAAAGTACGTAGTCGTGACTTTCATTTGAAAATAAATGATGTAGATGTTAAAAAAGATATAGATGTGGCAACGGAGTTCGAATTAAATTTTTCTAACATTCCTATTATTGCAACAAGAACTCTTTCGTCTTCTTCTGTATCTGCTGAGCTGCTCCTCAAGCAAAGTGTACTTGAATGTGATACTTTCTTTGAATTTATAGAAGTAAGCCCTAAAGATATTTTAAATGCCTTTAAATCAATAAACATGAAAAATACTAAGGATTTATGGGGTATATCTGTAAAGACAATCGCATCAATAATTGCGCTGATAGCTCCACACCTAGCTAGCTTATTTAATTGTTGTGTTGCAACTGGTGAGTTTCCTGACTTGATGAAACACAGTAAAATTATTCCATTATTTAAATCAGGTGATAGTTCAAATCCTTCCAATTTTCGCCCTGTTTCTGTACTTCCCACTATTAGCAAGATATTCGAAAAAATTATGCTTAGCCAGTTGCTCAGTCATTTTAATAGACATAATTTGCTTCACAAGAAGCAATTTGGATTCACGAAGGGATGCTCAACTATAGATGCGGGAATAGATTTATTGAAAAGTATATTCGCGGCTTGGGAGGAATCGCAGGATGCCTTAGGAATTTTCTGCGATTTGTCCAAAGCATTCGATTGCGTGAACCATGAGACTCTTGTCAGGAAACTACATCACTATGGCGTTAGGAATAAGGCTCTCGAACTTCTGACCTCTTATCTGGGCAATAGAATTCAGAAGGTCGATATTAATGGTAAATTGTCTTCGGGATCACCAGTTGTTATGGGAGTTCCACAGGGATCAATCCTGGGTCCATTTCTGTTTTTAATATACGTTAATGACTTACCTTACTACGTAAGGGATAAACATGAGATTGTATTGTTCGCGGATGACACTTCCTTGACGTTCAAAATTAATAGACAATTGCGTGATTATGACGAAGTTAATGATGCACTCTCAAAAGTAGTTCATTGGTTTAGTGTCAATAACCTGTGTTTAAACGATAAAAAGACTAAAGTGATCAAGTTTTCTACACCTAATGTTAGACAGGTTTCCACCAATGTGAATATTAATGGAAATGGCTTGGACCCTGTGGAAACCACTGTGTTCTTAGGTATCACCATTGACTCCAAACTGCAATGGGGACCACACATTGAGAAATTGTCAGGAAAATTAAGTTCTGCAGCATATGCTGTAAAAACAATTAGACGACTCACTGATGTTGATACGGCTAGAATAGTTTATTTCAGTTACTTTCACAGCATAATGTCGTACGGGATTCTTCTTTGGGGTAGCTCCGCGGATATTAACAGCATTTTTATATTGCAAAAGAGAGCCGTTAGGGCTATTTATAAGCTTGGTCCCCGTGAGAGCTTGAAAGAAAAATTTAAAGAAATAAATATTCTAACCGTTGCATCGCAATATATTTTCGAAAATTTATTATATGTACATAAAAATATTGATTTATTTAGTAAAAAAAGTGATACACACAACATTAATACTAGATATAAGAATAATCTTGTGCTACATGCTAGTCGTCTCTGCAAAATAAGTAACTCTTTTATGGGGCTGTGTATACGGTTCTACAACAAACTTCCTCATAATATAAGAGTATTGTCAATAAATAAATTTAAAACAACTATAAAAGCCAAATTGTGTAGCAGGGCTTATTATAAAATATCTGATTATATTAGTGACAAAAATGCTTGGGATTGAGTCGCTCCAATTACAATGTAAAATAGAAAATTATGTATAAATTTAATAAAATATTATTATAAAAAAAGAGGGTTCTACTGAGTTTTTTGGCAGTGTTTCTCAGTAGTCTCCACGTCACGCACTGCACGGTAGGGGAAAAAATATGACGATTCCAAATAAATGTAACCATTTTTACGGAATAAATGATATTTGACTTTGACTTTGACTTTGACTTTGATTTATACTCTTCCACTGCGCGTTTAAGCGCTCAATTTTGTTTGTCAGTTGTTTATATAAATAAAAGGGACATGTAATTGAAAAAAAAACTCAATCCATATCCTACTAATATTATAAACGCGAAAGTTTGTAAGTGTGGATGGATGGATGTTTGTTACTCGTTCACGCAAAAACTACTCAATGGATTTGGCTGAAAGTTTGCACGCGGATAGTTTATAAGCTGGATTAACATATAGGCTACAAAATATTACGCTCAAACCCACTGGAGCAGAGTGACGTCGGGTAAAACTGCGGGGCGCCGCTAGTACATATATAAAACACAAGTCGGTGATTATACTTGCAATAGAAACACAACAGCAGATTTAGTGGCAAAGTATTTTCTCTTTTTTATATTTAATGGAATCAGGCGTTACTCTGCAGAAATCCATACTCCAAAAAACCAGACATTTAATGTGTTAATTTCGCTCAAACATGTGTCACATGCTGGGATGCCTTTTATCACCGCCGCTCTCCCTACGCTACTGTGCAAATGACTTCTTTAAGTATTTATTTTTTCTTTTTTTGAAATACAATTCCCTCACTAGGATAATTAACCACTGTGTCGCGGGGGACTTTACAAACACGAAATTTACTGACATAAAGCACCTTTTTTTTTGTTGTCCGGGGGAAAATCTTTTACGCATCACCACCGCCGCTGCAGCGTATTCGCACGCTGGTGGTGGGATATGTGGGGCTAGCCCTCTCCATAGCGTGGTATGCTAAACTCATACCACGAGGAGAGGACCCTACTACCACTAAAACCCCCCGGACATTCCTTAGATCCGCCGTTGGCGGGGGCCGGGTACGCAAAGACATAAAGCACTTAGACTCAGAACTATCTGTGGTTCACACAATAATTACTCTGGGTGGGAGTCGAACCCAGATCTCATAAGCATCTACTGTAACTACTAAGCTACCGGACTCAAATCGCAATTAAGTATTTTGTACATAAAAAGTAAAGCTAGAAATGTAGTCATAATTACTGGCGATCTAAAAGCGACTATACCAGTAGGTATGTGAGGTGAGGATATCGTTTTACTTTGTTAAGTTTAGCGATACACTGCTCATACTCAATTGCATTTTTTACATATTTTCCTTACTGACCTACAAATAACGTCAACATAAGAATGGTTGAATCGATATTTTTTGTATTTTCAATGAATCTTTGGATGCCATCGTCGACCCGAAGTGTGAGAGACCTGTGATTTGTAAAGTAAAGGAACAGTTGCACAAAACTCGTTCTAAAATCTAAATGTGGCTACGTTTTGCGCATTTCATCGAATCGGTTTCACCATAGTCGCTACGCTTGGCAGGCGGGTTGGTGACCGCCGTATTATGTAGTAACACCTGCCCGGCTAGCATAGGCAGCGTGACTCGAGTCTACTCTACTAGAGTAGACTCGAGTCGCGCTGCATATGCTAGCCGGGCTGGAAACGCTGCTTATACCGCCACACCTGAGAGGTATCCATGATTCTGTCGGGCTTAAGTACTTATATTCAACTAAAACGTATGTTTATTTCAATACTGACATTAAAGCGGCCGTAGCCTAATGGCTAGGGCGTCGGACTTGTGATCTTGAGGTCGCCGGTTCGAACACCACCCATTGCACTACCGACGTGAACCCACTCTTAACACAAGCATTTTAGCTTAGCACGAGGGATTAACAAGAATACTAGTAGACTGCAAAACTCTGCTAGTAATCTTTAAAAAAAAACTTAATACAATGTTTAATGATTTATGAACACAAATATGTCATTAATTTTTTAACCACTACAAGATGTCGAGCACTGATCACACGTATAGCAACAACACCGCGTCGGCTGTACATTTCCTGTCTAAATTCAAGTCGTTACAACGAGGAAAATGTTGGAAATCACACGACTCTTTTCATATAAACGTTATTCAAGTGGAGCAGCTTTACACGCGGCAGTTCGTCGACAAATATAAGGTTCCTCCAACGTGAGAGCGCTTTTGTTGAGTCGGATGATTCACGGTTTATTTCTATGGAACAAGGTATGAAGGATGACGGGAAAAAAAACCTCTTTATTGAGTGTACCAGCGATGTAGTCGACAAAAGAGATCGGTTTACACCTTCTGTATCAATGAATGTAAATAAATACGTTTTTATCTGCAGGACAGCCGGTAATCCTTTATAGGCAAATGGTTCGCTGCAAACAGTTAACTTTTGCCAAAAACATGGACATATCAATTTAAAATGCGGCTGTCATCAGAAAAGATAGTTTTACACATATATTTACTATGTATTGGTTCCGAAGTCCAATTTGAAAACTGTTTAATTTTAGATAGCCTACTATCGAGGAATGTGGGAGCGGGAGCTATGTAAGAAATTCATTCAGAGTTAAGTCCCGCGCTCGGTTTCAGCGTGCGTGATGCTAACTCTGAAACAAGTTTTCACATCGGACCAGCAGTTCCTGAGATAAGTGGGTTTAAGACAACTGTTCAGCTTTATATATAAGTCTAATTTAAAAATACAAAATATCTAGTGTTAATTCCGCTAAAAAAGTGTCTATATGCTGTAATGCTATTTTTGCACCGCCCTCCCGCCCGTGCCTCAAAAATTATGCACATGCAGGAAGGAAAAATAAAACGTGCAAAAACACAATCACCAGCCGAAGACCCTAAAAAAATATATCAAGCAATCTAACCTTTGACTAAATTATTTTAACACCGGCTGTCGCAAAAAAATTCAATATCGAAATATTTCATATACATTTCGATCAAGTTACGCAGCGATATAGGTACGAGTGTCGTAACATATTTTTTTTTATAAATATGATACGCTAAAGTTTTAACATTTTATTTCAGGAAAAGGGATTGAGTTTTTTAAGGTAAGGTACATTTTAAAATTGAGATTCATAAATTAAGATTCAAACCTGCATCATAGTTTTAGCCCCTAATGCCTCAACCATTCGACCACGGTGGAAACCAAACGGTCGTTGAAATTAATTAAGCTTTTTATAACAAGTTTCTAAAGGGGACGTAGATTGACGAAATAGTGTATTCGTTTATTCAAATGACAATCATAGCATTAATAATGAGTATTCAGTGTGTACATTACCCAAAGCTTCTAATGGTTCATAAGTTATTGTCAACGCCATTACAATGCCGCGATGCGACCATTCCTCCTCGTTACTACAGCTCTATAATTCATGGCATTACTGAGTCATTACGAGTTTTGACTGATGTAAGTGCTCATTTGAACTAATGGCGTCATTTGAGAAATATTGGCAGATTAACTCGGTTTATACCAAGTTAATCTGACAATATTACTTCGTAGGTAATCCTACTATCAAAATTGATCTAAAATATAATTGCAATTCAAATCTATTTCTATAATTATATTATCAAGACCTATATCTATACTTAAATCAGCATTTTTGAGCAAATTTTTGATTTTTTTATACGTGTGTTTGTTATGAATAAATTCTAAAACTACTTGACGGATTTTAATAGTTCTTGCACCATCTGGATGCTATATTACCCTTGAGTTAATATTATATATAACTTTTAATGTTTAATATTCAGTTATTATATGTTTAATCCTATCACAAGCAATAAGCTGAACAATCTTTTTATACAACATAGACCGAGTAGAGAAAATATTGCATGTCTTTACGGCATTGCTTGCGGGTTTTAAATGCCTTAGGAAAACTAACACACATTTCTATTTATAATCTTATTATATACCTACAATTAAATTTATTTAAAATTGGAATTGATTTTTTTTCGGTTTATTTTTAGTTTGAATTAAACATTAAAATTTCGTTATAAAGTCAGCTCACAATTCAAGAATGAATTTAATTCAAAGATGTTGAAATCCTATTCGTAAATATTAAAGCATTCCTATTCAGAGCTCTTTACTTACAGGATCGCTACAACACACGACAGTCCGCGTCGTTATCTATGCTTCGGTCTGTAGCGGACTAAGAAACAACATTTATTTGATAAACTCTACAGAGTTAAATTATTTATATTTAAGTCTATTATAATGTTAAAATTACTAATGTTAGATTATAATCAATTTCCAACTAAAAAGTAACAGTGTTATTTATAATTTCTGACCATAGAATTCATTATGGCGACCCTTTTATGAAATTGCTGCATTATGGAATAACGTACTGGTATTTGTACATCAATAAGTCATAGGATATACTGTGTAAGTTATTTGTCGTCCGGTGTCAACGCGGCGCGATAAGCCGATTATCTTGTCGGACCTCTCGGCCGCTCAACCGTGTCATAATACTGCGTCTAGCATTTCTCGTATCTGAACGTCAATATTAACAAAGATTTTTTTCTTTTTTAGATCTTCCAGACTTTTTAAGATTTTCCAGGACTAGACGTCATCATCATCAGCCCGTATAACGTCCGCTACTGAACATGGGCCTCCTCCGGAGTGAAGGTTTTTACCATAGTCACCACACTTGGCTGGCGGATTGGTGACCACAGTATTATATTGTAATACACAGTGAAACGCTGCTGCCCGTTCCCTGGTATACGCTTGTTATGCATGTTATAACAATTGGGACCAACGGCCTAACGTGCTTTACGAGACACGGAATTTAGTCCCTCAATCAACCAAACCTGGAAAGGAATCCTAGAATTTACACAAAGATTTCTTGTACGGTGAGGAGATCGAACCCACGACCTCCGACACATACTACTTCGCCACGGAGGCGGACTAGAGGTGACGCAGTTTTATTTTATAATGAGCTAAACTAAAACTGGTTGCACAAATATTTTACCGGTGATTTTGTTACGAAGACGATTATTCTACTAAACTAAGCGAACCAAACGGTTGCGTTAAATATATATGAACCCCTCGCATAGAAGTTCTAGGTAATATCTAACAATTTGAAACATCTTTCAATCTATCAAACTGCGCTTAAAGCACTTGCAGACTTAATGTATACATTTTATCTCCTTCGTTTGCGGCAAAGCGTTTCTACGTATCATAATTTAACTATTAAAATTTATCTATAAACAGGAAATTAAATTATTTGTAGGTTTTCACGAGGCTTTTGCTACTTCACCGGGCATAAAGGCGACCAGCCTTAATAAATGGTTTAAAACTACAAACTAAGCAACCTGCGCAAGAGGGCGCCCCCTGTGGGGCTTGGACCTCGGATCAGGGCGGTCGCTGGCCATGACATTGAGGGATTATGACTTTTAGTATTTTAGGGCAGTTTTGTGCAACTGCCTCTCGGACTTCGGGTCTACGAGGACATCGGATGGTTCTTAGCAAACAAAACTAATATAAAAAGCTCAAGAGTTTATTTGCTTATCCAAGTTCTACTTGAAAAATACTTTCAGTGCTAGATAGCCTATTTATTGAGGAAGGCTATATTTAATTATGAAGTTCTTACGGGAACTGGAGTTACGTGAGTGAAACCGCGCGCGGGAAGAGTAGTAGAGTAGTATTCGATAATACTGCACCACATTTCAAAAATGATGTCGTCGTAGTCGACAAATCGCCATGATAGGTACACTTGAAAAAAACCGGATTTTAATATATAAAAAATTCTTTCACCGTCAAACATCCTCCATTGCCCAAAACTGCCCTAAAAAACTGAAAGTCATAATCCCTCAATCTCCCCTGCCCTGTGCCCTGAGCCGAAGTCCGGGTCCCACAGAGGACGCTCTCTTGCACAGGTTGCTTAGTTTGTAGTTTTTAAACCATTTATCTAGTCTGGTGCTCTGCTCGCCTTTAAGCTATCAATTTGTAGCAATTGTCGTTTCAGCTCTATCAGTATATAAGTATTTTTTGGCGGTTTTAACAATTCGATATTATATGCTGGAGAATGAGAATACACGTTCTTTCTCATTTTTGTTACACACATCGTCTAATAGAAACTCGTAAAATAAATAGGTATTGTTCTGGTGTCCAAATACTATAGTTATTTCACTCTCTTGTAAAGTTATTTTGCTGATAAACGTGATTTTAGAAGTTATGCTATGTATGTGTCAGCCTGTGTTAAAAATTCGACCATAATTCAAAAAGTATTAGCATTCTGCTATATTCCTCCATATAAACTATAACTGTGCGAAATTACATAGTCCTCTGTCGGAAATCGTAAAGAAGGTACAACATTTTTGCTTCACGTATCAATATAATATAGATAAACTAGATTCCCACGCGCGTAACTCCCGTCCCCGTAAAAACTTCATAATTAAATTTAGCCTATAGAATATCTTGATAAATCGGCTATCTAACATATGCCAGGTAACGTAACAAAAATCTCGTGGCTAACTACATATGTCCGTCCGAAAAAAGGGCGTTCTAACACCGGACGAATTTTTACTAATGGGCCATTAGTTTCTGAGATTAGCGCGTTTAAGCAAACAAACAAACCCTTCAGCTCTTCGGATTATTATGCATATAATTTTCTTTGTTTTCGTATATATTTTCTTAGGTCCGTTACAGAATACGGTTAGAATTTAATTAATTACCTGTAACCGATATTGTCGGTCCCGCTGTCGACTTTACCCCGTCATACCCAATTTGTAACATCAAATTAGTGAATATTATATTACACAAATACCTGTCCATTCTCTACTAAAGGAATATCGTAAATCATTCTGTCTGTTTTCTGTTGAACTCGTGTTATTGAAAGTTATTAGACGTTTGGACTGAATTCTATAGAAAAATATGTTAATTAATTTTTTGCTTTTAAGTTAACGATTGTGTAAAAAGATACCTAAAAATATAATTTCATTAAAACAATATATGCAGCACTGATATTCCGTTTAAAATATAAGATTATTAGTAAAATATTGAAATGACAAAATAACCGATGATGGATTCTCATCCATCATCGGTTATTTTGTCAGTTATGTAGGTCAAAGACTTCATGTAGTATTTAAATGTCGTATTATTTTTGGAGTATACAATATAACGAGTTTGTACACGAACCAGTTTTGCCAAATAGTCCGTATGTTTTTCATTTAAATTATCAAGGATTAATGTTTAATGCTTACTTTAAATTTCTCAAAAGTTCGATAGTAAATTCGGAATTATTTATGATAATACATTCCCCACGTTGAGGGCACTAGACTTCCAAGTATATTGCCCTCAACGTAGGGAACCTCAAAACACCACGGCACATTCGTTTCTCCGTATCCCCTATGTTGGTCATGGGGTTCATACTATTGCAGACAACGTTTACAAAGATTGTTACTTATAAATTCGTGCCCCCCACATGTCGCTCACGGGGTTTATACTAATTCGAACAACATTAACAGGTCTAAATTTGCTTCTCATAAGTCCGTGCCCCCACATATGGGTCACGAGAAAATTCAACTGAAACACATAAAACAGTAAAATACCTTTCCCTATTTCTGTGCATCAGCACAGCAATATTTTATAATGCATATCTGATATTAAGTAAGTTGGATTTATATGGCCGATTAAAAATGTGATAAAGGGACTACGAACGTGTTAAATCACCAGATTGATTGCCCTTGTAACTGTGAAGGGATCATTTCCCCTTCACGCCTCTGATGGAATTCATCTAAACTTAGCAACACGAAGGGATAATTAACATACATATTCATATAATGTGTTTGCATAGGTTAATGTGGTTTTAAAGGGTAAACATATCGCAGCTCTTATATGCTACGGATGCTTTAAAGCACAACTTATGATAAACAAGCCAAGTGCGAGTTACTTATCCAAAATGACCGAAACTATAAGTAGGAAATGCAAAAAAAAATCGTTAAAATTCATATGCTCAGTAAAGTGTTGCTTTTTTAAACAGGTATGCCCAAATTTTTATCTCTCTGTACTTTTTTATTAGGTATTTCATCATAAGCAGATTTTTTACATTAGAAGTTTTATCTCAAACTTTAATATTAAGCGATTACTACTGTCATACGATAACTAGTTAAAGATTATAAACAAAATGATTGATTGTTAAATACATTTTTTAATTAAATTAAAAGTACTGCAAAACGTAAACTATTTAAAATGCTTCTTAAAATAATATACTATCCATTCAATAGTAGTACAATGTATAGTGATTACGTTAGAAAAGAATTTTCCGTCAAATACAACAAAAGATAAAATAATATGCCAATAAACATTTCTTTTAAATAAAGTCACTTCCATAAATTAGCGATTTAATACGCCACACAATTATATAAAGTATCGTGTAAGATCAGTGCATCTCGCGTCCGTTAGCCTGCAAGGCTGTGCCACGGAGTAGGGATAGCGGCTTACGACTCAAGCAATACCGGAACCTGGCCATCATATTCCGCACGAGTGGCTATGACGACGGCATAACCACGTAATGTTTTGTCTTTTGCATGGAAAAACATAACCGTCCGTGCGAAGAACCACTCGGAATGATATCGTGCGGAAGCGCTTAAAACTCGACTGACCACAAAGTGCAATTTCATTGTTGGAAATGACACTTTTTGAAATTTTTCCGTTATCGTTAGGTTTTGTAGTCTCAGCCCAGTGCCATGGGAGCAGTAGAGACAAAAATATTTTTGTCTCTACTGCTAAATTTTGCACTTCTGTGTGAACGAATTGGTCTTGAAAGAAAATTCAAATGCATATCTAATCAATCATAAACTTCTTCATATGACAGTGGGCTGATAGTAAACAAATTGTTTAATCTATGATATATTTATATTTGTATAAAGTTTATGCCATCAAAAACATAACTTGTACTTTTAAAAGTTATGTTTTTGATGGCAAAAACTGCGTTACGGGACTTTGCCCGTAACGCAGTTCTTTCACCGTAGAAAGTTGTGGAATTTATGTAATACCAAGTCGGTTAATTTATTCAGTCCCTATTTAAGGGACTTTCTGTCTTAAGCTATATAAAAATGAAAAACTTATATGTTTTAAATAATAGATTAAGTTTGTCCCAGGTGGGAATCGAACGCAGAAATCCACGTCTCAGAAGTATTTACCGTAACCACTAAGCCATCACCTTTCAACAAATGACATCTAGGTCCCTAACTACACCTATTCCTCCATTAAATCATACATATTCATGTACACTGATTCATTGACTGCAAATGTAGCTTTGTATTCCTATACAGGGATTACAAAGTTATTTAAATGTTGGAAATTTCCCATGAGTTTCACACCTAACTCTCCTAGTACTCAAAATTTGAAGCTTCTACGTCTGCTAGAAGTGCCTTAACATTTTGTTGATCGGTCAGTCAGTCAGTGAGTGAGTGACAAAATTAACACACTTTGACTAGTGTCTTTCTTAGAATTCTTAAAGTTCTGTTTAAAATTTAATGAAATTTCAAATATACCTTTTTTTTTTTAGAATCACAAGTTACAAAAAAATACAATGGTATTATAGATAATATCATCTTCCCGCCAAACTGTTACGTTTAAAGCTTTCTTTGCTATCTTTATCCACAACGAAGTTATTAGGGGTTCAAAATGTCCTGAAGTGCTTCGAGAAAAGTACGGTAACAGCCGTGCGCCTTTTTTAGGGTTCCGTAGCCAAATGGCAAAAAACGGAACCCTTATAGATTCATCATGTCTGTCTGTCTGTCTGTCTGTCCGTCCGTATGTCACAGCCACTTTTTTCCGAAACTATAAGAACTATAATGTTGAAACTTGGCAAGTAGATGTATGTTGTGAACCACATTAAGATTTTCAAACAAAATAAAAAAATAAAAAATTGGGGTTCCACATACATAGAACCGAAACTCAAAAAAAATTTTTCATCTAACCCATACGTGTATGATCGATAAAATTTTTCATCGATCTATGAATAGGTCTTCAAAAATGATGTTGAGGTTTCTAATGTTATTTTTTTCTAAACTGAATAGTTTGCGCGAGAGACACTTCCAAAGTGGTAAAATGTGTCCCCCCCCCCCTGTAACTTCTAAAATAAGAGAATGATAAATCTAAAAAAAATATATGATGTACATTACCATGCAAACTTCCACCGAAAATTGGTTTGAACGAGATCTTGTAAGTAGTTTCTTTTTAATACGTCAAAAATCGTAAACCGCAATTTAGCTTTCATTCAATCAACTCGAATATAACATAACATTTCATTTCATAAACATACGCTTTTTTATTTATTCTTGATATCAAAAATAGGTACGCACTTGTAACTGAAACGGAACCCTTCGTGCGCGAGTCCGACTCGCACTTGGCCGGTTTTTTTTTACTCTATTCGGCACTCGAGCCTCCTTAACGGAGGTAAAAATTGTAGCAATTAGGTATGTTTCGTTTTGTTTTTATTAAAATCGGTTTAATTAGAATACCTATAGCATCTGCGCGCAGTTTCACCAGTGTAACTTCCGTCCCCGGAGAATCTTTACAATTACACATAGCCTATACCTTTCTTCGATAATTAGGATAATCTCATCATCATCTTCATTTCAGCCGTAGGACGTCCACTGCTGGACATAGGCCTCCCTCATAGATCGTGTATTATTTTTATTATCTATTTTGAGGGGGGTTTGCCAATACTACCAAAATACGAACTAAATTCGATTGTTTCGTAAAAAAATTGCAATTTTCAGTAAAATTCCCGGGTTTTTTAGTTACGAAAAAAGCAATTGTGTATGTTCATCCAATTATTTTATTTTATTTTGGTTAGTACATGATATATGAACAGTAAAGCGGTACTGTCCTCTGTTCAGGTATTGTAAAACATATTGTTTGATTGAATTGAAATTCTAAACGTTGTATTACAAAGTTGACTATCGCTTGTCAGTGCGTCATTAAACTAATGTTGCACAAGAATATTTTGCCGTGTGGTTTCCGGCTTAGAATAGACCACCCCATGTCCTCCAATGGGTGTCTTAAAAGGCGACTAAGGGACATATGGCTGATGGATGGGCAGCAGCATCTATTAGCTCAAGGTTTACATCTTACTGCGATCACCAATCCGTCTGCCAAGCGTGGTGATTATGGCAATATCCCTCTACGATCCTGGCTTGCCAAGGTCTGTTAAGAGGAGGCCCATGTTCAGCAGTGGACGTAAACGGGCTGTTGATGATGATGATGATGCACAAGAATATGCTTAGCAATTAAAATTCCCATGCAAGCGAAAAGTAATCTGGGCTGAAAATTATTTGCCATTGGATTGGTGCAATTTTGCTGCAAAGATGTTATCGACACATTCCGCGATTTGAGATAGTTTTCGTAACAACATAGTATGTTGGTTTCGACTTTATGAAATGCTTTTGTTTCAAAATTGGATTTCTGGGATTGCTATATTTTATATGAAGCTACTTTAAATGGTATTAAATTATTGTATTTAGTAAGTAACTTTATATATATATATATATATATATATAATTATTTCTTGATGTGTTTAGTTAAACATAGTCATCATTGGACCAGCTTGTTGTCGTCCACTGCTGAACTTAGGCCTCCCCCATCGATTTCCAGCGAGAACGATTGCTAGTGGCCTGCATTCACTGATTTTCCTGCAACCTTTATGACGTCGTCGGTCCATCGTGCAGGCGGTCGTCCTACACTGCGCTTGCCAGTTCGTGGTCTCCACTCTGTTCCATTAGCCGTCAGTTCTTCGAGCTATGTGCTCCGCCGTGTGAAACAGCGTATATGCTATTTCAGCTATGTCGTTTAGCATTGCCAGATTGCACATTATTATACAGAAATTAATTTTATTATAAAAAATGAACAACGGGCATGTCGGTTAGGTTTTTACAACTTCCTACTGTAAAAGAAATAAAAAATATGAGCATGATGTAACCGATATTAGCCAAAGTTAACAGATCGTGTACCTATTTGTATAAATTACTAGGTATAAAACATTTTAAAACTAACATAACTTTTATGTGTTCAGAGTTTGGAAATTTCCTTGGAACCTTCTAGAACTTTCTGAAAATTTCCACATGTATTGTAACAAAATGTTGTTGCAAAAATAAACTTTGGCATAGCGTCGCGTGTTCGCTGCAGACTTGTAATGTGGTACGCTTCGGTTCACTTGCAACCGAATTGAAAATAAAAAAATATGTCTAGTCGGTTTGCTAGCGGAAATGTTATATTGTGTATGTTATTTCCTTTTGAGTAATTTACAAATGTTCTAATCTTTTATAGCTGTCAATCTGAAGGCGGTTGCTGATTGATTCACGAAGCACGAAGTGATTGTGGGTTCAATTCTGTATCGGACTAATTTCTATCTGGGGGCACGGCAGTGCCCCCCCAAGTCGAGTAAGAAAAAAAAAAAAAAAAAAAAAAAAGGTGCACGGCCGTACCTATCTTTTCTCGAAGCAACTCAGCCGATTTTCGACCCTCTATAACTTCGTTGTGGATGAAGATAGGAGCCTGAAATTTCAGAACCTAAGCAGGCTTTGTAAAACTACAGCATATTTCAAATTTCATTCAATTTGAACCAGTACTTTAAGAATTATAACTACTCAAAGTTCGGTAATTTCGGTAATTTTGTCACTCGCTCACACGTGATGGACCGATCATCAAAATGTTTAGGCACTTCTAGCAGACGTAGAAGCTTCAAATTTTGAGTACTAGTAGAGTTTAGTGTAAAACTCATGGGAAAATTCCAACATTTTGCAATTTCGGTCTAGTTGTTAAGTTTCATCAACTGCATTAATAACTTTGTTATTTCTTATAAATGTATAGGACTACAAAGTTACATTTGCAGTCAGTTAATCAGTGTAAATGAATATGTATGATTTAAAGGAAGAATAGGTATAGATAGGGACCTAGATGCGATTATGTTGAAAGGTGGTGGCTAAGTGGTTACGTTAGTTGCTCCAGAGACCTGGTTTTCTGCGTTCGATTCCCACCCGGGACAATTATTCGTCTAAAATTAAAACAGTTGTATTGAGTCAGGGGGTGCTTTGTTTTCGTTAATCTATCGAGCGGTGCGACCTTCGCGACACAGGGATTAATTTAACAAATAAAAAAAAAATCGAAGGAAAAAAAAAAACTCAATGGAATGTAAAAGCAACTGTGCTATGAACGATAGTATACTAACAGGCCGCGGCCCCTTGAGAAGTAGGGACCCCGTGTACTCTGGCATCCCTGAAACTGGTTATTTGAACCCAGGAGAGCCCGCAACACCATTTGAGTGACGCTGCCATAGGGTATCCCAGATAGGCAACAGTTCCTGGGCCCCTCACCAATTGTGGTCAGAGGAGTAACCGGGGGTTTAAGTGTTTTTCTCTCAAGGTATGATTTGCATTCCACTGCTATGGAGAGGGCGAGTCCCACATACCCCACCGCTCGTGCGGGAACGCCGCAGTGTCGGAGGAGATGCGTAAAATTCTTGCATTCCCCCCGGACAAACACTACGGCTTCCACGCTTCCCGTTCGTTACAGAAAGACGGTCACTTTCTTTCAAGTAATTAACAAGTCTTACTGCGATATCGCAGGTATACACACACACCACGTTTTATTTATCTGACACAAACTGTATTTGCATATTCATTTTATCAAATATTTTTTACACAGTTTGATGTTAACTAGGTAGCTTTAAATTTACTTATGTACATATTAGCTTATGGCCGCGACTTTGTATCAGTGGAAAAGTTACTTTGACCCGCGACCTAGATAATAATTTCCCTAGTGCGGGAGCTGTCTCAAAAAAAGCCAAAATCGGATATGTGCCAAAGTTCCATTAAAAACAGTTTAGTAATTTCTTTATTTAAAAACCTTTGACAGTGAGGCCGTGAGTGCCAAACATAAGTTCATGTTAATCCTCTGTTAAGCTTGATGTTGTAGTTTTCGATTAGGTACATTGACAATATTTATAATGAATGAGAGATAACAATTTTAAATAAGGATTAACTTTAAATGACGTTTGACGAGTGCGACGAATATCAATAAACCATAAAAAAGCACACGACGCAGCTGCTCTTGTTACGTATGGTGAGTGTTGCCATGCCAGCTAGGTACGTGGGTATTCATATATTCGTAAGTTAAGTTATTTTGTAAATAAAAGCACCGAGTTACGAGTCTGGACGGTTTACATTTCATTTAAGTCTACTTTGGAACGATTAAAGCGCAGGAATCCTCCATTTGTGCATACAATAGACTAAAACCGGCCAAGTGCGAGTTGGACTCGCGCACTAAGGTTTCCGTACCATTTTCAAGTGCCTACCTAAAAGTTGTATTGGACCTAAAAGTTGTATTGCCACAAAAAGTTTGTTGTATTGGAGCCCCCCTTAATTATTTAATTTATGTTTAGTTTGTTAATATAGCAACAGAAATACATAATTTGTGAAAATGTCAACTGTTTAGCTATCGCGGTTCTTGAGATACAGCCTAAATCCGTTGTAGGTATTCAAAAAAAATATGTAAATTGTAAAGCAAAGGAAAAAAGGTATAACTATCTACAAAAAGAAATGAGATGCCATCAAAAACATACTTGTAAAAAAACCCAAGTCTCGTAACGCAGTTCTTTTACCGTTAAAAGTTGTGAGATCTATGTAATACCAAGTCGGTTAATTTATTCAGTCCCTACTTAAGGGACCTTCTGTCTTAAGCTTTTACGTAACTATCTCACCTAACAGACTCTTAAAATGATCTTATCAAAATTCAAAACTTTTATGTTATGAATATTAGATTGACTTGGCCATCGCAATAAACACTTGTGAGACACATTCTAATAGTATCCGATGGCCAAGTTAATTTATTATTTAAAACTTAAAAGTTTCGAATTTTGATAAGATCATTTTAAGAGTCTGTTAGGTGAGATAGTTACGTAAAAGCTTAAGACAGAAGGTCCCTTAAGTAGGGACTGAATAAATTAACCGACTTGGTATTACATAGATCTCACAACTTTTAACGGTAAAAGAACTGCGTTACGAGACTTGGGTTTTTTTACAAGTATGTTTTTGATGGCATCGCTTTTTCTCCCGCTCAATGTGGGGTCGGTACAGCATGTCTTCGTAACAATAATCTCTAATTATGCATTATTACATATCGATTTGATTAAGAAAAATACTTAAAATAATCTTCATCCGGCAGAAATGTTCTCGAATAGAGATCGCGGATCGGCAAACGTAGCGTTGGACGTCCACCAACCAGATTGATGGATGATCTGGTCAAGGCCGCGGGATCACGGTGGAAGCAAGCCGCTTCCAACCGCAATAACTATAGATCTATGAGGAGAATGTCCAGCCGTGGACATCCTACGGTTGAAATGATGATTGTTTATATTACTATTGCACAGTATCAATTCTGTAATGATCGAAAGGATTCAGAATGTATGTGGCTGCAGGCTTCTTTTAAGCTGGCTGATACCTTTATTCCAAGGGAAAATTTATTTTGCACGTATGTAGCTTGAGCAATGGAATGCTATTTATATCACGAGGACTCATGCAAAGTTAAGTTAAGAGTCCACCATTTTCATGACCATTGTAGTCTTGCGGCTTCTGGAAATTCTCCGACGACGCCCTCGTTTGCTTTATCAGAAATACATTTTTAAATTGACTTAAATACGGTTTTTGTTGTAAGTGTTGAATTAAAATTTACATATGAAATGAATATTGCACTGCAGAGCTATCGTATTCAGCATACAGACAAATTTTTATGTGTTTGGAACACATAAAATGTTCAGTAATAAAAGTTTATAGAACCCACGCGTTCGACGCTGCGTCATTATTGCGCAGATCAGACACATGACAGTACGTTGATAGGTTCATATGGGTTCATCGATTTATTTGTACTGTCAAGTCTGACGGTGATATTCTGCGTAGGTGGATAATAATTGAAACTAGTGATGGCCCAGTGGTAGGAATTCGACTAGAATTAAAAAAAAAACTACAATAGGATACCGTGCGCGGTTTTACCCGCGTAACTCCCGTCCCTGTGGGCTCTTCATAATGAAATGAAATTAAAATGAAATGTAATGAAAACGTTTATTAATAATGTAGACGAATCGATCGTACTTATCATAAGTCAAATATAATGATAATGAAAACAAAAAAGAAAAAAAAAAACAATCTTAGCTCATAAATTAGATTACATTTCAACAATAGGTTATGTTATTAAATAAAATTTACCAATATTGTTATGGCATGTGATAATCGCCCATTATAAAATATAATTAAGATCAACCAGCGCGGGCTGGGATCGGGTCTGAAGCATAGAACGCGTAGCGAGCCTCGCCTTGCGAGGACGACCGGACCCTATCCTAGCTCCATAGGATTCTTTCTCTATCTACCTACGTTGTACACTCATAATTAAATATAGCTTATAGCCTTCCTCAATAAATGGGCTATGTAACACTGATGATATTTCAATCGGTTCAGTAGTTGCTAAGATTAACGCGACCAAGAAAACTCTTCGGCTTTATATATAAAATATAAGATTACTATAAGATTCTACTCTTTCTCTATATAAACTATAACTGTACGAAATTTCAAATTCCACCGTCCGCGCAATTATCGTAAAAAGGGGTACTAAGTGTTTGATTCACATACCTATTAGATATGAACTCATTAAATATTTAAATAGTGATCCTACCGCTATTTATGAGCGAAAATGCCTTTGACGTTAACTCCTCTAATGTATCTACTATTTAGTGATATACATTTTGAATAAATAATGAATAATAAAATATTGTTGAATTTCTATACAAGATTAACATTAACCAAGAGTATACCTATTTGGGGAAACAATTTATAAAGAGGTTTCAACAAATACACACTACCCAAACACCAAGTGACACACTTTAATAGTTTTTCTGTGTCGTGTACAGAAAAACTATTAAAGTGTTGCTGGTGAAAAACGAAAATTTTCCATTCCTAGCCTTCCACGCTTTTAGCGTTCAAGTTCAAGATATTTGCCGGTCACTATACAAACTGTTATCTCGAGTAACTTCGTCATAAGACACTGACCTCGGGACCTTTGCTTCGACTACTGATACGTTGAACCCATGTCAAAGAGGGTCACACCGAGGTCAAGTGTCCTGATATAATATTCAAGGAAAGATTCAAGGATAAATAATTAAGAGAAATCATTGCTCTAGGCACTTTTGTTATTGTGGTCAAAATTAGACAGAAATATAAACACATACACAGTTCTAAACAAAAAAATTTAAAACCTTATTATTGAAGGTTAATTCAGATGTTAAGTGCGGCACGTTCTCCAAGTGCTGGTTTCTACTTTGCACAGAAGGCAAGCATTGCCATTCAACAGGGTAATGCTGCCAGCATTCTGAGAACCTTACCAAGTAGAATATATTTAGAATAGTAGTACTTTATAAGTTAGTTTTATTTTTAATTAGTTACTTTTAGTTATTCAGATGTTTGTTAAATCACGGTTTTGCCTGCCCTTGATTACTGCTCAATGTGTTGTAACATTACTAAGAAAATATACAAACTCAAGATGCAGATAAAGTTACTTTTATGTTTGTGAACATCGAAAAGATATTGGTCCCATTACTATCAAGATTTAGTATGGAATCAATGTGAAACCAACAGTGATTTCGTTTGTATACCATACTAATAAATAAAATTTAAGTGCTTGTTTGTAATGGGAAAACTACAGATATTTACTAAAATTTAATTTAAATTAACTGTCTGCCCGTATGTCTCTTAGTTCCAGCTAATCTCAGTAATAACTGAACCAATTTAGACCGGATATTAATTGTTAGATAACCTATAAAATATTTATTTTATTTTAGTCGCGAGGTCTCGTTTATAAAAACTTTATCACTACGATATTTTTATATGAACTATCTATCTTTATTTAAGTAAACAATCCTAAATGCCATCATATTTATTGACCGAGGTAATAATATTCTTTTATTCTTTTTTTTTAACAACTCCCGCACTAGGGAAATAAATCCCTGTGTCGCGGGGGACTTTACAAACATTCATTTCACGGACACAAAGAACACCCAGACTCAGAATAACTATTTGTGGTTCACACAAATAATTGTCCCGGGTGGGAATCGAACCCAGAACACCAGGCAACTATCGTAACCACTGAGCCACCGGTGCAGTCAATAATGTCTATTTATTTGATATCATTCAACATGTCAGGATGGCCGAGCGGTCTAAGGCGCTGCGTTCAGGTCGCAGTCCACTTCTGTGGGCGTGGGTTCGAATCCCACTTCTGACAACACATTCTTTTTGCATAATTTGGGTGATTTTTACAAGAAATTGTGAATATACACTGAAATCTTTATAAAAACAAAAACGACTGTGTGTACTATTGTTCTCTTCTAAATGGACAAGATATGCATACCATGAATACTGTGAAATCGTAGAGTTGCAACCATCAACAAATATAATAACTCTTTCACACAAAATGTTTTGAATGGATTTTTCTTATGAACTATCCCTTTTGTAAGGGGATAGTTCATAAGCTCGATTAACATATTATCATCAACAGTCCGTTGACGTCCATTGCTGAAAATGGCCTCCTCTTAACAGACCTTGGCAAGCCAGGATCGTAGAGGGATTTTGCCATAATCACCACGCTTGGCAGACGGATTGGTGATCACAGTAAGATGTAAACCTTAAGCTAATAGATGCTGCTGCCCATCCATCAGCCATATGTCCCTAAGTCGCCTTTTACGACACCCATGGGAGGACATGGGGTGGTCTATTCTAAGCCGGAAACCACACGGCATTATTAACATATAATCTACAATGATTGTCATCATGTTCAATGGTTCAGGCGTGATTGAATAAAAATCCTTTGTAACATACAAACTCATTTATTTATTTTATTTCAATCTATTGCACAGAGTAAAAAAGCTTACAATACATTAGAGTTACAAAAACAATAATTTCAAAGCCGGCCATAAAATATGAAGTAGGATATTTTTTTTTTTCATAATTTATGAATTATTGAATAAATCTTTTATGCAAAAATGTGGTGTATGTACAAATGTTATTATAAAAAATTATGTATAACACATTAGCCATATTTTATCATGGCATACAAACTAATATGTACTTAATCACTAAATATTATCATTACATAAACTTATAACTTTCATTTATAATTTCAAAAAAATGACTTATGGTATACTAAAAAAACACTAAAGTTTAAACCAGTTTTACCATGAGTCTGTATTCAACATATTATTATAACATAATATCACAATTTTTTCACAAAAAGTACTTATTAATTAATTTTAGTTATTCGCAATGTTAAAGATTTTTTAGAATCGCGTTTTCCCTAGAATATTTCGTATGTATTTTGGCATGTGATTAGTCGCGCCGAAGCGGCCGGTGCCATGGCTACTGGTAGTAATTTGGCACGTTTAAATATTCTAGCAGCAATCTAAACTCGACGAGTCGCTAATTTGTTCCGGCGTGTGTTTATGTTTATCTAACTTGATACGTAAAATTTTGGTTTTTGACATTACTTTAAAATGTTTCAATTAAAACTTCTTGCTCACTTTTAATGATCACGTCTGAATTTACTTTTTAAGGACTTCTATCAATAATGTTGTGTAAAAAGATGGTAGGTCGTACTCGTGTTTTGTTAAGATAAAATTTGTCCCTTGAGAGTAAACAGAACAGCATGAAAATTAGCGTGTGCAAAAATAAGACAGACATACCTTCAAGTGTGTCAACTAGCTCAGTTTTGTCGTGCCATTTTTCAAGCCCGCTTGCCGTATCTACTTCTTTTTAGGGTTCCGTAGCCAAATGGCAAAAAACGGAACCCTTATAGATTCGTCATGTCTGTCTGTCTGCCTGTCTGTCCGTCCGTATGTCACAGCCACTTTTTTCCGAAACTATAAGAACTATAATGTTGAAAATTGGCAAATAGATGTATGTTGTGAACCGCATTAAGATTTTTACACAAAAATAGAAAAAAAAACAAAAAAATATGGGGTTCCCCATACTTAGAATTGAAACTCAAAATTTTTTTTTTCATCAAACCCATTCGTGTGCGGTATCTATAGATAGGTCTTCAAAAATGATATTGAGGTTTCTAATGTCATTTTTTTCTAAACTGAATAGTTTGCGCGAGAGACCCTTCCAAAGTGGTAAAATGTGTGTCCCCCACCCCGTAACTTCTAAAATAAGAGAATGATAAATCTAAAAAAAATATATGATGTACATTACCATGCAAACTTCCACCGAAAATTGGTTTGAACGAGATCTTGTAAGTAGTTTTTTTTTAATTCAATCAACTCGAATATAAAAATATAAAATAACATTTCATTTCATAAACATACGCTTTTTTATTTATTCTTGATATCAAAAATAGTATACTTGTAACTGAAACGGAACCCTTCGTGCGCGAGTCCGACTCGCACTTGGCCGGTTTTTATTTTAACATTATTGACTTTAGTAATCCTCCTGATCAAAATGGTTGCAGATACTGATTTTGAGATTTTCATAACTTTGTACTCCCCTCTTACCTTTTTTTTTTTTTTTTTTTTTTTTTTTTGTTGACCGGGGGGAAATGCACTTACGCATTCGACCACCGCCGTTGTGAAAACAACGGCGGTGGGATATGTGGGGACTCGCCCTCTCCAGTGCGTGGTATGCTGCTCATACCACGAGGAGAGGACCCTACCGCCACTAAAACCCCCCGGGTACTCCTTCTTCCGCCATGAGTGTGAGGGCCACCGGGTATCGCTGAGAAGCGCTTGCATTTCCGGTGAACCCCCACGGCGGCCGTCCGCAGTTTGGATGGTGCCGCGGACTCTCCGGGGCCACTTTGTATGTGGCCCGTATAACCATTAACAGGACGCCCGGAGTACTCAGGCGTCCCTCCTCCGCACGGGTCAGCCTCTATAGGGAGCAGGGCCCATGTTCCCTACTCCCCGAGGCTGAGCCTAAGGCAACACGCCGCCTGCGAAGCGGGTGTGCTCCGGGATCTTCCTCCCTTGCCCGCTCCGCAACCTCCTTCTGCGACATGACACGTCCACAGAAGGAGGCAACCGCCGCCCACGACCCCTCACTTTCGACCATCTTAGAGATGATGGTCGGCAGCGAGAGGTCGGAACCCACAACTCCGATGAGCTCAGTACGCTCATCGGACCACCCCGGACACACCTCGACGGTGTGTTGCGCCGTATCGTCGGTGCCCCCGCAGTGGTGGCACCGAGTGTCCGGCTCCCTCTGGGCCACATTGCACAGGTAGTGACCAAAACAGCCATGGCCTGATACCACCTGTGCAATGTGGTAGGTCACATCACCCCATTTGCGACTTGCCCACTTTGAAAGGTGGGGCCGGATCGCCTCAATGACGCGTGATCCGCTCCCAGACGTGGCTTCCAGCCGCTCTTGCCAACTCCGGAGGGTCTGGCGACGGACTTCACTCCGCCACCGTGCAATGCCCTCCGGGAAGGGGTCGCGGCCAGAACGCGCCCCCTCACACCTCCGCCGGTACGCGGCGGCCAACGCCTGCGCCTCCAGGTCCCACGGAGGGGAACCCGCCAAGAGGCAGGCCGCATTGAAGGCGACCGTGCGGTAGGCTCGGGACGCCCTGATGGCCATGACCCGCTGCGGACGTCGCAGCAGGGCCACGTTTCGCCTATCCAGGGCGTCAACCCAAATGGGGGCGCCGTATAGAGCCATGGAGCGGATCACGCCCGAATACAACCGTCGGCAGATGCTCCCGGGCTTGCCAAGATTTGGCAGCAAACCCCCGAGAGCACCTGCCGTCGCCACCAACTTCGGGGCCAACTGTCCAAAGTGGCCCCTAAAATTCCATCTGCTGTCGAGGACAATGCCAAGGTAACGCATTTTGTCCCCGACAGCGATGGTTTCACCACCAATTACAAGGTGAGTGCCTGCGGGCGGCGCCCGCCGAGGCCCATGGAAAACAAGGGCCTCGGTTTTATTGAGTGCCACCCGCAGGCCCAAACAACGAATTCGGGCGACCACCTGCGCCACTCCAGCAGTGGCCAGGATAGTCGCCCGCCGATGGTCGGCGCCGCGGGCGGTCACGAGGGTGTCGTCAGCGTATGCAATTACGCTGACACCCCGAAGAACGCGCCCCCGCAGCGCCCAATCAAACCCGATGTTCCACAGGAGCGGCCCCAATACCGACCCCTGTGGAACACCGCGAGAGACAGCCCAACAACCCGTCCCTCCGCCGGACATCGGGTACACTACCTCCCTATCCTGAAGGTAGTGACCCACTAATACCCGGAGATACCTGGGCACCCCGTGGTGCCTAAGGCCCTCCAGTATACAGGCCCACGGGAGGGTGTTGAAGGCGTTCTTGATGTCGAGTGACACCGCCAACAACACCTCTCCCCGGCTGGTCGCCTCCTCCGACAACTCCCGCACCCTAGCAATCGCGTCCACGGTCGACCGACCCTGGCGGAACCCGTACTGGTCCGCATATAGGTCGGGACCGACCTCACCGAGATGTTTGGTGAGGCGGGACGCGATCACCCTCTCCATCAGTTTGCCCACCTCGCTCAACAAGACGATTGGGCGATAGGCTGATGGAGACTCCGCAGGCCGCCCGTCCTTAGGAAGAAGGACGAGACGACCGGACTTCCAGGGCGCGGGAAAGCGACCCTGCCGCAGGCACGCCGTGAAAAGGGCAAGCACCACGGGCTCCAACTCCTCGATTGCAAGTGCCCAGGCACGTCCGGGCACTCCATCCGGCCCGGGGGCGGTGTTCTTGACGGCCATTCTGGCCACAGCCGCCCCCAACTCCGCCTGTGTTACGTCAGGCGGAGTCTCTTCTCCATCGTCGTCGTCAGCCCGCCCGGCACCAGCCGGCCCGGCCATAGATGGCGGCGAAAACTCTCCTTGGCTGGGGAACAACTCCTCCACAACAGACTGGAGGAGCTCCGGCTGGAGGCTCTCCGTTACTGGAGGCGCCCAGGGGCGCAGTTTACGGCGCACCCCTTTGTAAGGACGCCCCCACGGATCCCTGTCGATAGCCTCCAGCGTGCTCGCCCAGCCATCATCCTTTGCCTGGCCTATGGCCGCGCTCAGCTGGCGCCGGCACTCCCGGTATTGGGCGTAGGCCTCTGCAACGCGGGCCTCATCCCTCGGCCTCCGACGGTTAGTGCGGGTGTAGACGCGCCGCGCCGCAGTGCACTCAGTGCGCAACTGCGCAATGGCGGCGCTCCACCAATACACCCGCCGCCTCGGTGGACACGGGCGAACTCGGGACATGGAGGCGTCGCACACGCGAACCATAGCCACTCCGAGCTCACCCGCAACAGCGTCCACGTCGGAGGTCGGGTCACAGGGACTTGCGACCCACGCCTGCAGTATTGCCGCCTCCCTCAGGAGCTCGCGGTCGAGCCGACCGAGCGCCCAACGCGGACCCTCCCTTCTGGGAGCTGGAACAGGGCGGGCGGTCAAAGCCGCAGAGGATGCGGAGATGCCGAAGCCGATATATCGGTGATCGGACAAGGTCTCCACATCCTCGAGAACTCTCCAGTCCTGGACACGGCGGGCCAGGGCGGGGGACGCAAAAGAAACGTCCACAATTGATCCGCCCTGTTGCCTCACGCACGTGTCCACGGAGCCACGGTTGAGGACCACCAGGCCCTGCTCTACCGCCCAGTCCTCCAGCAGACGACCCCGAGGATCCGACGCAGGACAGCCCCAGGCCACCGACTTTGAGTTGAGGTCACCCACCACCAATACGTCGGTGCCACACCTCCTCAGCAGGCGACCGACCTCGCCGAGGAACACCTCAAACTCGGCCAACCCGCGATTCGGCGAGAAATAAGCACCGACTATGGTGAGTGACCCCAAAGCGGCCTTCACAAACCCCCGCCCTCTAACGATATTAGAAAAGGGTGGGGCGCCAACCGACGACGACGAGACAACAGCTACCAAGCCGTCCCGATCCCCGACAAAATTGGGTCTGTCAGGGACCATATACGGCTCGGCAGCGACGGCGACGTAAATCAACCGCTCCGCCATGGACTGCAGGAAGAGGTCCTGAGCCCTGGCGCAGTGGTTGAGGTTGCACTGAAGGAGATGGATCACGGACCTATCCATTATGGGTCGTGTCCATCTCCTCCTCAACCGACGGAGTTGGAGCCGCCTGTCTCACAGGTGCCCCAGACCTCGGCGTCCCCTTCTTGGACGGCGCCTTACACAACTTGGAGCCGACGCTATGGTCGGCCCGTACTCCCCTCTTACCTAGTTGACCTAGCTTTAACTAATAAACCTAACGGACCACATACATTTATAATAAATAGTAGATGGCTATAGCCTTAAAATAAAATTTTAACTTCCTTAAAAAGCCTACTAGTATAAAGGACAATGGTCCATCTCCAAACATTATTGACCTATGAACTGATTCGTATGCAGGTTACTTTAAAGTTCCTTTTTATTTATTCCTATTTTATTTTCGGCCGTTTTTGCCAATGTCCTTTATCAGTAAAAATGTAGGTAAAGTTTGTTATTAATAACGAATTTGACTGTTAATTAAGATATTGCGATGTAACAAACGACCATTATTTGAAATTGGTGACAAATCAATATTAATTTGTTTATTAATTTAAATTGGATATCGTAAATTGGGTAGTGGCACAGCTGCGAAATAATACGAAAGTTGTGACGAGAGAAAACTCCAGTAGCCTGCGATGAAATAATTATAATCGAAAGTTTGAAAAACTGACGTACAAATTAAATGACGGCTTTTCATTGCCTCAAATATTAAACTGTTAATATTATTTGTGTTCTTGTATTGTTGTTCGGTGATTTCAGCTCAAGTTTTATAGATATTTTATCCATATAATACTAATAATAGTAAAGAAACATTTTTTTATTACATGACTTTGCTAAGTTCCGAATGAAAACGAATGGTGTGTAGGCTAAAATCTATTCCTACTAATATTATCAACACAAAAGTTAGTGTGAATGGATGTTTGTGACTCCTTTACGAAAAAAACACTATACTCACCGATTTAGCCGATATTTTGTACAGGCATTGTTAATAAAAAAATAAAAATATTTTACATCTTTTGAATATTAAGACGAGCTGGTTCGTGCTAAGAACTTGTAAAAATGCAGGATTGGTCAGAGTGACAACTTCTATTGTATTTCTTATATTGTATTGTATGCTATGTGTCATCTTATAATTAAGAGCTGTTAATAGATTGCATTGGTTGGTCTTCTTCTACACAGTAAGCCAGTATTTGGGGGGCTGGTTATAATTCCCCGACTGCCAACACTCTATTTGACCAATTACATAACAAATATATTGATGTTAAGTTTATTGTTCATTCTGCTTATATATTTACCGTTGTAGATGATGCTCACATGAGTGCCAAGCGTTGTGATTATGACAATATCCCTCAAAGACCCTGTCCTTTCAAGGTCTGTTAACCCAGATATTTCTGAAACTATGGAACATTTTAGATCATGAGGTTAAAAAAAAAAAACTGTTCACTTGAAAAAAATTATACTATGGGTGTCATAACGGCCAATAGGAGAAAGCCCTATCGCTAATTTGTAAAATGTTATAAAAGTTGTAATATATTGTTCGTGGCGTTATATCACCCGGTAGGAGTAAATGTGTAGCAGGCGTAAATAGACTGTTGACAATGATGAAGAAACATTTATATCTTTAACATTTTTCATTGTTATTAATTTCAAATTTATGTATCGTAGTCATTATATGTAGTAATTATTTAGTACAGGCAGCGTTTCCTTGTTTGTATTAATTTAATACTGCGGTCTCCAACTGGCGTATTGACTATGGCAAAATCCTTCCCCCAGGAGGAGGTCCATGTTCAGCAGTGGACATAATCCGTAATGATGATAGTGATGTATCGAAAGCTAAAGTAAGCTAAACAAACAATGAACATATTCCGTGTATTGAAAGCCAGAATAAACCAACACAATGAATAGCCAGAGACACAACAAATAGCCATCTTGATAACACAAATATCATATTTATTCGTTATTACCGGAAGTCCGTGGCCGCCATTGTTGCGGAAACAGTAACTATTAATTAGTTGTAGGTACGGTTACGATAGTATGTTATATTCGGAACAGAACTGAGGCAACATTTATTCCTTTTATTATGTATATTTTGATGAGAATAGGAACCAATTTTGGCTGTTTTCCTATTTTCATAGGGGAGCCCTCAGGCGTGTGCCGCCAACAATAATATCAACATTGGTCGGGAGCCATTTGTTTTGTCATTGCAATAAAAATAATTCGATGTAACATAAAGTAATAATACCTATTAATATATAGGTAGGTATAAGTAACTGCTAAGTTACGTAGTCCGATATTTCTTTGAGTAAGAATTTTCTGTTAGTCATAGAATCTTTTAAAATGTATTTTATCATCATCATCCTATTTAAGTGAAAATAATTAATTAATAAATTTTAAAATTTCAATCATGACAAGATTTATCTTTTATTTGAAATTTGAATGCCGTCAACAATCCATTTCTAAAACAAACATAAACAGTAGTTTGTGTTCCTAGGGCGGGAATTGAACCCGTAACCTTTCGATCAACTGAAAGCTTATACTGCCTAGCCGATGTTAATAAAAGTCAAATAATATATTTTTAAATGTTTTGAACACTTAACGGAAAAATAACCATAAACTATTTTAAAATTGTGATTAATAAAATTCGAGCACCGGCAAGATTCGAACCTACTTTTTAGGTTTAGCCCCTTTTTTAACAAGAGATTGATAAATTTCAACGACCGGTTTTGGTTTCACTGCAGCCTAATTAGTTAAGGCATTAGGGGCTAAACCTAAGAAAATTCAAATCATTTTTAATATGGCAGGTGTCTACGCTCAAAGTACTTAGTGCTACAAAGTGGTAACATCAAGTAAAGAAAGCAAATAAAAAGGAAACGCGAATGAAAATATAAAATAATAGAACATATTCATACATTCTATTTTCTGTATGTTTTGCGGAGTTTCCCCCAATTTCCTGGAAGCCGGGAGTATTGGAGAATGTGTAGTCATTTAATATATTATGAAACTTGTTATGCTTCATTTGTGTTACTTCTATGAAATATTACTATTTTTAACTCAATTCAACCGAATGAATATCGACCAAGTGCAAGTGGAACTTGAAAACGAAGGGTTTGTTAAAACTGTAGAGTCAGTCAGTCGCATTTGTTTGGATAAGAAACGTTTTATGATTTTTATTTTTATATTATGTTTTAGTACTTCCAAATTCTGTGCAATTTTCAAACTATCCTGAAGATATAGCTGGATGGAAGAACCTACTATAAAGTTAGTCTTTGTTTAATAATAATAATATTTGATTATATTATATTGAATGAATGAATGAAGTACACCTTATTGTAAAATAAAATAGTAACACAAACAATAAATATATAATATATATCAGCTATACATATTTTGCGATTGGCGGCCTTATCGCTAAAAGCAATCTCTTCCAGACCGTATGCCGTGGATGGACCAAAAAGTAGAAGAAATGGGGTAGCAAAAGGTGTACGTAAGGAAAGAATTATATATGTGCAGACTTACTCCGAGTACAAATACGCATTATAAGTCTGTTGTGTCTGTATTGTTTTATTTCAAATGCCTACTATAGTTATTTTTTAACTTTGAGACTTTTTGTTAACCGGTTTTTATTATAATGACTGCAAAAAGAATTTAATTCGGAAAGGCACTATACAAAATTAATATTTTAAACCAGTAAGATGAAGTCTTGTTGAAAATAAATAACAGGGTCCGGTGGATACCGTTGGAAATAACTGGCACGTATCCAATTTATACCATAAAAGAATAGGAACAATAAATATTATGCCTTTCAAATAATATTACTACTCTGAAAAGCGTCTTCATCTCCAATTTCCTGCCTTTATTTGAAAAATGCAGATGAAAAGAGAGAGACAAAAGTATGATGACTTTAATGTAATTTTTTATGTGCATTGTAATTGATGAATACTTATTTTAGCTACGAGAATACTTATGAAATCCTCTTAATAAATTATAAGAATAAATTCGATTCTGATAAACTGTCGGTTCCAAATTTAGAAAACTGTCTTCATTTATTTTATTTTCTTCGGTAAATATCTAAGAAAATAAAATAAAATGACTAATGTCTTACTTAAATATATTTACTGTTGTCTTAATAAAGAATCTGTATCTATACCTAAAGTACTTCCAACGAATTTTGGCCACGGCAGCCAATCTTCTAGGACCTCAGCCATCTGCGCCAGACATATTATATATTGATAGCATTTCTTAACTCTCAAATCCAGTGGGAGGGTTCAACTGACACAACCGGTAAGAGATTTGGTGCAGGATCGACAGCTTGCTACTCAACGAGAAACGCGAGAAAAAGCACCTCATCATCAACCCGTATAACGTCCACTGCTGAACATGGGTTTCCTCTCGAGCGAGGGTTTTAGCCGTAGTCAACAAGCTTGGCAGACGGGTTGGTGACTGCAGTATTATATTGCAATACACAAGGTAACGCTGCTGCCCATTCCTTGGTATACGATTGTTATAACAATAGGGATTAACGGCTTAACGTGCTTTCCGAGGCACGGAGGGAAGTCCCTCAACTATTGAGACCCGACAAGAAATCGTAGAATTTACACAAAGATTTCTTTCCCGGCGTGGGGATCAAACCCACAACCTCCGAGATATAAAGCGAGCCAAATACCGCTAAGGCTCCGCACAAACGGGCCACCGACCACGGCCACCGGTGCGGTGGCCAGCGACAGCCACTTAACATATTTTTTCATATATTTTGTATAGACGCGCCGCACACGTGTAGCCGGTGGCGGCCACTCGCGACTATATACGATAAGTGGCTGTTGCTGGCCACCAGTGGCCGTGGTCGGTGGCCCGTTTGCGCGGAGCCTAAGCTACGGAGGTTGTCGAACACCTACTATAAAATAATTTATAATTGGGAATGGTGCTAAATACAAAATGTATAGTAACGTCCTGGGAAACAAACCTCGCTTGTTACGGTCGAATATAACATATTAACGCAAAACCAACAAGACTATTAATATAATTAAATGTTAGTAAACTAATGACATGTTATATTATGAACACTCAAATTTAAATTAAATAAATGTGCACAATAACACTACGAGCAGAATTAGTTGGTCTAATTATTATTTGGGCAGTTCCGCACTGAGCCGCATTAGTTGGTCATTGTAAGTTTGTTCGTGTTTCAATGTAAATAAACACGAATTTGGTTACTGCTGTATGGTTGCGGTATCGTCCGATAACCAATTATGCGTATTCGTGGCGACTCGCAAAAAGTACATTTATATAAGCGAATTATTTCTGTAATAACAATAAAATTAACGTTAATGAAAGCCTGACTTCTGGATTGCCTGCAACCGATATGAACAATGTATTATATTCATATTTTTACAGTAGCGGTGGACATTGTGCTCTTATTATTTAAAAAATTAAGCAAACAAGTTTTTTTTTTATGTCAACTCCCGCAACTGTATTTGTAAAGTCTCCCACACACAATTCACGAACACAAAGTACATCCCAACTTAAAACAACTATAACTATATATTCTTTTACACAATTAATACAATTAATTAATTATTTGTGTGAACCCCGGGTGGGAATCGAACCCAGAACACCAGTTCTCAGACCAGTTACCAGGGGCTCAGTAGCCACCGGTGCAATCAACTACGTCTTGTTATTAAATAAAAGCAAGGCATTTAGTTTAATAAAATTAATAAAAAGAATCAGATTTAAAGTATGATATTAGTGGGTTAACCGACTGCTTATATAAATATCTGGCTCGAGGGACCAATATACGCACTTAGTCACTTAGGTAGACATAGTACGTAGTTAATAACCAGCATGACATTAAAAACATATTCATACTTTATCCATACTGGTATTTAAAAAAGGTGAAGTTTGTAGATTGTTTGTGACGTTATAGGGGTAATCTCTGGATCCACTAAACGGATTTAGCAAATTCTTTTACCAATAGACAGCCACATTATTTGTGAGTGCCATCCTAATATTATAAACGCGAAAGTTTGTAAGTATGGATCGATGGATGTTTCTTACTCATTCACGCCAACACTACTGAACGGAATTGGCAGAAATTTTGCACCGGGATAGATTATACGCTTGATTAACATACAGGCTACATAACATCACGCTCCGATCCACAAGAGCAGAATAACGCGGGTAAAACTGCGGGGCGCAGCTAGTAGGCTATATTTTAAGTCTAGGTTTCCACCGGAACAGGATCTACGTGGTTGAAACTTCGCGGGAAAGCTAGTTACTAATAATGTAGGTAAATAACACATGTAACACTAGGAATAACAATGGCGGTCAAGAGCTCAATAGTTGTGTACCGAGCCTCATTATAACACACAATAGTATTATAATATTAGTGGGTGTATTATGCAAACATCATACATTAATATGCCTTTGTTTATTTGACTATTGTTAGTGTCACAATAATATTGGACTATATAGTGTGACAATCAGGTTAGGTTTGAGTGCGATTATAACTAAGTTATGTTTTACTGCAGCGAAGTTTTTCTGTAAATTGTAGCAACTTGAAATATTTAAGGGGATTTTGTTATTTAATTGTATAACTTTTAGTCAAACGTTATAATAATATAATACTTTGAAGCGGCCGTAGCCCAATGGCTAGGGCGTCGGACTTGTGATCTTGAGGTCGCCGGTTCGAACCCCACCCATTGCACTACCGACGTGAACCCACTCGTAACACAAGCATTTTAGCTTAGCATGAGGGGTTAACAAGAATACTAGTAGACTGCAAAACTCTGCTACTAATCTTTATAAAAAAAAAACAACTAGTTTTTGCGTTACGCGCGCTGTATCACTCGCGAAGCTCCCATTCCCGAAGGAGATTCATCATCAAATATTACCTATGTTACTTCTGGGTATCGTAACTTTCTATTCGTGATATTTTTTAAATCGGTCTACCAGTTCCAGAACTTATTCAATGTAAACAAACGAACAATCAAATCTTTCCTCTTTATAATATTATTTAACACTATTGAGGACTTTGGATTACTTCTTTCTTCAATTGTGGAAGACAAACCACTACGAGATTATATGAACAAGTTAATTTGTTTCATTGAGAGATAGATAAGCTCTTGTAATTTGCAACTATTTTATGTTTTTATTTTTGTCGACAGTTAGATGTATTGTTTTACGTTACATGCAATGCACTCATTCGTTATTAGTGGAGACCGAAACATACAATAAGAAAGCTTTTGCAGCAGAAAGCAGTCTTTATGATCTGTTTTACGAGCGATGTTGGTGTGCTAACACGTCATACTCGTGAAGAGGTGCTGGTTGCCTTGCTGTTGGATGATCGGATAATCAAATTGATACAATACAAAACCCCTTCTCGGGTAAGCTGTTGATCCAGCTGTGAGCCTAAATAACTAACATCGATGTATGTATACCAAATACTAAGAATATAAATAACGAGCTAGGTATATTGAGCGTGGACAAAATATGTTCTAATCCGTCACAGGGTGACAATGACTGAAGGGTATTAAGCAGGATAATGGCGGCCCTTTTGTGTCGCACTGAGTCATGTGTGTGTGTGTGTGTGTCAGAGTCGAGGCAGTTTGACTGATCGGTTCTAGTTTATTTTCACTGGGTGAGTCGTTTATAGGATAGCGGTAGTTAAGTGAAAATTTATATTGATTCTTTAGATAGTATTGGAGTCGACGAAATGACATTGCTCCATTTAACGTCAATGGACAAAATCGAAGTGAAAAGTTGATCGTATTTTGGTAGTTTCTATGAATTACAACATAGTAAAAATGTTAACAGCATATCGTATAAATTCGGTTTTGTAATGTTTTGCTTCCAATATTGTTCAATTTCAAGTCAACACGTGAAAGTGTTAAATTATTTGCTCACTTTGTAATTGGTATTGCAGCACTAATTGTTACACAAAGGCCTACATTGCCCTCTCCGGGGAACACTCAATCCCGGGTTCTGTGAGCGTGTCAACACATACCCGGGCTGCAGAACTCGGTTACATTACGAAACAGGCTCGATCCCAAATTGCATTCGGTATGCGTACAGCATCGAGTGTCGACATCAATGTTGTCAGCGGGATTATCCCGACTAATCCGGCTCGATATGGTGCCAAAACAACAACGACACGTGATCCCTATTTAACATACATATAAGGTTGGAATTGGCAAAGCATGTTTGACAGTTAGGGGAGCTGTCATAACGGCTTGTTCGAATTTGGCAGGCAGACCGATTCGGGGATCTGAGATATTGCTGTCTTTAGTATAAATATTTGTTGATGACGGTACGTGTATAGATAGTTTTATGAAGGTGTGGGTAGAGGTGTCAATCATTCTTACAAGCGCTTAAAAGCTCAGAATTAATACCAATAATATATTTTACAAACGGTGCTTATGTGGGTTTATGAATAGTGGAATGATTTTCTTTCAAACTTTGTTTATTAATGTATAGAATCCATACTATACATTATTAAACAAATTATGTTTTAGTCAGTTTTAGTAGTTTTAATGTCCTTAAATCAAATACTTATATACTTAAATATGTAAATTTATTTTCATATAATATTATATAAATATAATGATTAGTGTTATTTTGGTAAAATTATATTTTTTCATATTTTATAATTTGACCAAAACAAAAAACAAAAAAAATCTCATTAGTTCAAAAGTTGTATATATATATCACGTTTTTGTATTAAATAAAACTTGTATTTTATCCTACACAAAGGGAATATTGCTTGCGTATTACTAATGTCTCAGATATGATTTTTACATTGTTAATCTGTAGACGTCTTCTAACAAATACAAACCTCAACTGAGAGGCTCACACCACAGCACTTAGTAAGCGGGTGAAGAATATGAGTAAAATATGGTATTTATAGTGCTTGTTACAACGAATTAGACGCGAACATGTCTAGATTACGAATGAGGGAGAAATAAGGTTAGGCTTCAGTCACGTTCCTATGTTTTATTTAACAGATCAATCTAGGACAAATCTCGATTATAATGAATAATGTAATATAGAAAGACAGCGTAAAAATGTGATTTTGTGACATAGCATCAAAACTGTGCGACAGACTACCTACTTGAATTATAAGGACAGTAGATTCCGGCAAAACATATCATTCTCATTCCTTCATGACTTGGAGGCATAAGAATTTGCTAAAATAATTCATTGTTATAATTTGCTTTAATTTATTTATTTTCATTAGAAAGTAAGAATAAGCCAATTTTAGACACCTCTGATAAAATAACCTATCAGATACGTAACTGTCTATAAAATTCTATATTATTTATTTTAATTGCACAGGCTAACGAAGAAAAAACTTTAAAAAATTTTTTAGATAAAGTTTATGAAATTCGATGAGCTGATTCCAAAAAAAATAATAAAAAGTTGTGTCAGTCACCGGTTTTACATATTATATTTTTCATTATACAGGGTTATTTTTAAAACACCATCACCCGTTTAGGAGGTGAAATTACTGATGATTATAAACAACCTTTACTATGGGACCAACCCTGAAATAGCGCACAAAAAACAGCTGTTCCATATATTTATGTTCACTTACTTCGACAGAATAAGCTCTTTTAGCCGCAAACAACATATTTAAATCAACTTAACCAAATATTTCTAGAGCTCAGAGGCATAAGGTCGGATAGGTCAAAAACTACTACAGAAACCACTATAGCTCAGAAACATTCGTCGTATGTGCCTTTATCGTAAACTGTCACTTACGACCAAATGCTTCTGAACAGTACATCCGTCCGTATGCTTCTGAGGTCTAGATTTTATAAACGATATCATATAAGTAAACTAAAAATTTCAATACAATAGTCTGTGACTATTTCAATTACTACAGTGAGTAAATGGACCGACATTTGAACACCAACATCATCAAACCTCATCATTATCAGCCCGTATAACGTCCACTGCTGAACATAGGCCTCCTCCCGAGGGAAGGTATTGGCCAAAGTCACCACGCTTGGCAGGTGTGTTGGTGACCGCAGGGAAATAATGAAATTTTAATAATGAAATAATGAATTTATTCAGCACTTAGGTATTTACATACACTTGTACTTGTCAAAATCACAATAACAAAGAAATATAATTAATAGGTTATTATTCTTATTCTATGAATAGAACTACTTAGGTAACTATAACTAGCAAATGCAACCTGTGAGTGCTGCTAATTGTAGGACATTACAGACAATTTACTCCGTCTGTCCGTGTGTCATTAATTCCTCTACTCATAATTAGTTCATATTTACATAAAACAAATTTGAAAGCATACAATTAAGTGACACACACTTGGGGGCACCCTTATGGGGTTAGGACCACAACCCAGAGGTGCCACTGATATTGAAGTCAGATTTGTGGATATAAGAGGAAGTGATCGCTGGCACGGCCTACAGGCGCTGGATCACAGGGCAGGGGTAGGGGTACAACGCGGTCCTCGCCGGCGAGAATCCTACCCTAGCTAACCTGCAACCTTTCACTAGCTACCTAGGTGGACGACCCGGAGAAGAAAGGGAGAAAGAAACTCCGGGATTTTGTGATGACTCCGGGATGCAGTAATATGTTGTACCACACAAGGAAACGCTGCCTCCCGTTTCTTGATACACGATTATTATAGATGATGTTATAACAATCGGGACCAACGACTTAACCTGCTTTCCGAGGCACGGAAGGTGGACTACCTTCCGTGCCTCAACCAACCAGACCCGGAGAGAAGTCTTAGAATTCACACAAAGATTTCCTGTCCGGTGTGGGGGTCCCACGACCTCCGATATTTAAAGCGAGCCAAATACCGCTACGCTACGGAGGTTGTCAGATCTTCATACACTCGACAGTAAATAATTCGCAGAAAAACACAAACATATTGTATTGTTACTTATATGTTTTTTATTGATACAGCTCAAGTACTTAATCTCCAATTATTACCGTATTAGCAACAACAAAAATTCGTTACAGATTTTCAATTGCTTTATGATAAATAAACAACATAATTATATACCGATTTTCGGGCTTTGTGTATAGAATTAAGAAGACTAAGGGTGTCGGACTTGTGATCTTGTGGTTGCCGGTTCGATTCCTACCTATTGCACTAACGACATGAATCCACTCGTAACACAAGCATTTTAGCTTAGCACTAGGGGTTAACAAGAATAATACTAGACTGCAAACCTCTGGTTGTATGGATATGCCGTGATGATTAGGTTAAACAGACATTATTCAGTTCCGAGAGAAATCCTCACTACTTCGATGGATTTAATAATAATAGGAGCAATTGAAATGATTTTCTTTGTGCGGTTCTGTTAAACTCGACATTTGATGCTTTGATTGAATGAAAACATGGATATTATTGGAAGTGGAATATGATTTCATTAAACTTTATTGAATTTCTTAACAGATTCAGACGATAACATGCAATCTATATTAATATTGTAAAGAGGAAAGATTTAATAATAATAATAATAATAATGGCCCGTAAATGTAGCTAATTCCAGCCCAGAAGCTGAGAAAAAAAAAACAACACAACCGAAATAATAATCGTTTATTTCAGGTATTTAACCCATATTTTACAATTACTAATACATACACAAAGAGATCACATATAAAATAGGTACAATCAAGTTACTAAAAATTAATTAAAAACTAACATTTAAATAGATATAAATAATAAACTAAATAGAGATCTTTAAATTGGTGATCGAAATAAGTATATGTGATAAAATATTACAGACACTAATTTATTATCACATACACTTAATCGTGCCAGGAAGGATGCTTTGAGCCTTCGCATGAGCCCGTAAAAGTCAGTGACTCTGTTCTCAACGAACATGCCAGACGCACTACACCGCCAGGGCAAGCGTAACAGGGCCCTAAAAGCGTTATTATATTGTACACGAACAGTGTTATGAGCACTCTTCGTGTACCTATACCAGAGTTGGCTGGTGTAGAACGACTGACAGTAAGCCTTGAACAGCGTAACTTTCACCTCATCTGAGCAGAAACATATTGGCCCTACATGCAATACTGCGTCTTTGCCTTTCCAAATCTTCATCATCCCCTAAATTGTCAGTAATAATGTGACCTAGGTATTTAAATTTTGTCACATATTTCAATGCTGAGCCTCCTATAAGTATGTTTGTAACGAATTGGTACAAAAAGTACTGGACTGATTTTTAAAATTCTTTCACCATTTGAATGCTACATTATCACTGATTAATATAGGATATATTTAATTATGAAGTTCCCACGGGAACGGGAGTTACGCGGGGGGAACCGAGCGCGGGAAGCTAGTATTTTATAAAATAAATTTTATATGCAGACGCATTCACCGTTTCGTTCCAATTTTCTCTTTGACATACCAGTTATTTTTACTTGCAATGTTTGTAGGTTTAAGGTATGGGTGAAACAATACCTACTTTGTGACTGTCTGGCTTTAGTTTTTTGTAGAGGTTTTGATAAATTTCCTGTATATATTGTTTTGCTTGACCCGAGTTTTAAACACACAAATTTTCTATATAATAATATGATAGATGGCATCTGCGTTCCCCTTAGAGGCGTGTTATGAAGATTGATAAATTTCGACGTCAGGTTGAGACCATCGTGGCGGAATGGTTAAGGCATTAGGGATTGTACCTAAGACGCAGGTTCAAATCCTGTCTCTATCTCATTTTATTCAAAGAAAGTAATCTGTAAACTTTTCTATAAAGTATTCAAAAAATATATAATATTAGCAAAGACCAAAATCCTCACTCCGTATAACCCCAACTGCTGAACAAGGGCCTCCTCCCGAGGGAAGGTTTTGTCATAGTCACCGCGCTTGGCAGATGGGTTGCTGACCGCGGTATTGTTATACGCTCGTTATAGATAATGCTATAATAACCAAGACGAAAGTACTGAGACTAAAAGAAATCCTTTCATTATAACTTTATTTCTTTGAACGTACAATAATGCAGTACAACTGTAGTATAATGGTCAACCGGGACAATTAAACTCAAGTACAAAGTAAACTACTCTCGTATATTGTTGCACGTGAAATTTATTCATTAACTTTGATATCATTAACGGAGTAATTACGAAGTTTCGGTAAAGACCTGACCTCTAGCAACTAACTAACTAGCTAACTAACAACGATAAATATTTTAGCACTTTACTTTTAAAGGTGACATGATTTAATTAACTTTTTTTTTTAAATTAAGTGCCGAGTCTTCGTGAGTTACCAATTATATTATAGCCTTCGCAAGTTCTAAGCCTGTTACTAGTCGGTTCTTATTTTATTATTCCGAAGATTTGGTTTGCTGGTAGAAACTAGCCATCGAACATGATAATTCGTATGAATTATGAGAACTAGCTAAGTCAGACCGGCTATAAAATAGTATCCTAGGTTATACGAAGAAATGATATTTAATTTTGTTATAAATAAATTTCAGGACTGACCATTGAACATGGCACCCATTTAGATCTCACTTCTTCAAAATATCAAATTTAATCTAAATGACACGTCCATTTGCCGTGTGGTTTCCGGCTTAGAATAGACCACCCCATGTCTTCGCATGGGTGTCGTAAAAGGCGACTAAGGGACATATGGCTGATGGATGGGCAGCAGCATCTTTTAGCTCAAGGTTTACATCTTACTACGATCACCAATCCGTCTGCCAAGCGTGGTGATTATGGCAATATCCCTCTACGATCCTGGCTTGCCAAGGTCTGTTAAGAGGAGATGTTCAGCAGTGGACGTAAACGGGCTGTTGATGATGACACGTCCATTTAATCCAGTGTAGACAACACTCTAGTCACAGCTTGTCTCATCACATGTATGCTTAAATCTTTAAAACTACGCAACGGATTTTGATGCGGTTTTTTTTAATAGATAGAGTGGTTCAAGAGGAAGGTTTATATGTATTATAAATCAGAATTGCACCCGTGTGAAGACGGAGCGGGTCGCTAGTAATAGATAAAGCTGAAGAGTTTGTTTGCTTGAACGCGCTAATCTCGGCAACTAATGGTCCGATTTGAAAAATTATTTCAGTGTTAGATAGCCCATTTATCGAGGAAGTCTATAAGCTATATTTTAATATAAAGTTTCTACGGGAACGGGAGTTAGTTTCGCGGGAAGCTAGTAATCATATATTTCACATAATTCAGAGATGTTAAAACATTGGCTTCGACCATCTTGTTATCTCCAACCGTTCCCTATCTCTTCTGCACTTCGCCGAACAAAAATATTTAGCCTCGTTTTCGAAACAATTTTAAAATTTTTCACAACAAAAGCAACAACGAAACCGTTAAATACAAAGTTGGTATCGCTCTGGTTTGTCGGAAACTTGCGGAACTTATTCTTCCGGGGAAGTGAACTACTTAATAGCAGAAATAAAGATATTTTTGTAACCAACTTTGTATGTCGTGGTATGAAAACTGTCGCGATGGCGGAAAGGAAATCGATCATGATCATTTCACGGTGGGGTTTACTTACCCTCTTTGGGTAAGTGGGTTGAAATGGTACTTATCTTAACTATTAAACTAACATTATAAATAGGAAAGGTTTTCATATTTGTAAGTGTGTTTGTTACGAATGAACTCAAAAACTTCTGGACAGATTTCGATCATTTTTTCACCATTAGAATGCTAGGTTATCCAGGAGAATCATAGGTTATATTTAATAATGAAGTTCCCACGGGAACTGGAGTTACGCGGGTTTTTTATTACATACATATTTATAATGCGTGTGCGCAACTTACTAGAAGTTGCACACGTGTTTCAATCATACTTGTTTATAAGTTAGTTACTAGCCGTTTATTTATATTCCTATATTATTTAGCTTTGAGTGTGAAGGATGATGTTTTATATTATTATGCTACCTTATCAGTTGCAAATCATATTACTAAATGTATCCTATTTAAGGCTCAATTTACACCGCGCAATGGAATGTAAGCAACTTTTTGCAACGAAACTGTACATAGCATATTGAACTTTATATCAATTTCATAACACACAAATTAAAAAATTGGACGCGCGTCTAGAATTCTCGAGCATGCGCGAGGATTCCGCGGAAGACGCGCGTCCAATTTTTTGGCTCGTTTTTAATTTGTGTGTATTGATATAAAGTTCAATAAGCTATGTACAGTTTCGTTGCAAAAAGTCGCTTACATTCCATTCTTCGGCGGTGTAAATTGAGTCTAACTGGAGATAAGTCTCAAAAGTGTAACTTTAGTATTGAAGTAAAAACGGTCTGTCTTGCACTTGGCTGAATTTTTACTTCATACTTTTGGAGTTTCACATAATGAAAACAAAGTAAGCAAATTTATTATGTTATCATTAATTTTCTTATAGTAACCTAAGCTTGAGTTATATTTCGAAGAAAAAAGTCTACGATACAGCCAGGAGCAATAAACATTTTATAACTCAACGTAACATTGGCGTGTTTGTCAGGGATCGCAAACATTGGCTCGAGTCGTTGTCGTTGTCTTATCTTCTATTTTACTCCATGAAAGATAAATATTAGCAGTATCTACGGCCGCCGACGGACGCGGGGTATTTCAAGAAATAAAAATTACAATGAGGTTTATTTTCAGTTGTTTGTTTCAGTTGTTCGTAAAATTATGTGGAAAATTACCTTATTTTATGCAATTTATATTTTATGCGGGAAAATGAGCAGTCAACGTTATAGTTGTGAGTTCAGGCATTGTACAGCGAACAAAGGATAGTAAAATAATGTATGTTATAAAAATGTACCAGATAGTTATGAGAACGTAATTACATTATTTTTTTCTCGGTATAAAATAAGCGAAATACCTTTTCAAATTGAAAAGAAACAATCTCTTATCAAAATGCACAATAAAATGAATGAATATAGGGTGCTAATAACAAAAATACAATTAAAAAAATAAATGTCTGAGTGTCGTTTGTTCCGGCTAATCTCAGTAACGGCAGGACTAATTGCGATGGGACTTTCACTAGTAAATTGCTAACTTTATAAGGAATAATACAACTTTTTTTCGGTGGTTTATTTGTCTGTGTCTTCCGCCTTATTTTCAAAATGCTAGAAGCTTATGTGGACAAATATAGTCATTTTTTTAAATCTGGTAATTTGTTTCTATTTCCTTTCTTTTACCTCAATGAAGTTGTGAGCATCAGCTTGGATAATATTGACTATAGAATATTCACCCGCTTATTATTTTCTCAACATTTAAATGTTTACTTTGAACTTAAATTGTAATAAATCCTACAGTTGGCGTCAACTAAAGTCTTTTATTCTTATCGAGTGAAACCAGCGGGGAAAATTGACTTTTACTGACTGGTTTCAGCAGAAAATACTCGCTTTTTACGCTGAAGCAATGAATGAACATTTTTTAAGTATTGAAAAGCTCAAAGCGAGCGCTTACCTATAAATATTCAAGTCCTGTTGATTTTCTCAGAATATTACTGATAAAATAAAAAGGTAGTGTAATATTCCTCAATGCTCGATTAAAAATAAAATTTGCAAATTATTAAATTAATCCAATCATTGACCAAATAACAAAAGTAACTTACTAAGTAGAGATATCAAAACTTGTGCTAATTTTTTCCACAAGACTATGTACTGTTAATGAATTCTATAGATATACACATTGTGAAATTCATTTGTGAGCAGATTCTACTGTTGTGTGTGTTTGTACTAAGGTAGAAGCGAAATTTAAGTACATCCATAAAGAATGATAGGCTGTCGTACTGCCATAAACATATTCATATACTTGAATTGTCTTATGTGTTTTTCACTTTATAATTCTAGAATTATTTTAGGGTTGGATAGCTGTCGCTGTATAATTGCGCGGACTGTGAACTGGTATCACATTAGTTCATTCACATTGAATGTCCTGCCTTTGAACTGTGGAGCGTGTTTGAGCTCCCAAATTTAAAGACGTCTTTTTAACTTGAATATGTCGAGCTAGCAGAAAGCAATGCTGCTTTTTAAAATAATTTTTAGATTTTAGAAACATTTAGATCTTCATTCAGAACAACTATCATATCTTTACTGTAATACAATATTACAAGGAATAAAGGTTAGATTTTTTGTTTTAAATTCATAAGCTGTATAAAATTTTAAATTCAGTCGAGTAGTTACGGGTAACTACTCGACTGAATTTAAAAAACTTTTTAACCACTAGAACGCTATGTTATCAAGGAGTATTATAGGCTATTTTAAATTATAAATTTCCCACGGGGACGGGAGTTAGGCGAGTGAAACGGGGCGCGGGAAGCCAGTATCCGTACAAACAATAACAGTTTGTTAGTTTACAAGCATTTTGGTTGAGTTTGTAGTAAAATTGTTTTAGATAAAAACTGCAATTTAAAGAATTGAAAAAATATGGCGAATCCAATAACAGGTTGCTCGCCCAGTTGAAACTGAAAAGCTTTCAAAATAAAATAACATACACGTGAAAATATTTAAAACTAATAAAAGTTTGGAAAGTAAACAAAACTAAACCAACTCCACAACTCGAGTTTTGATTGGATTCAGTGACAAATGTTAGATGAACAATACACGCGTGTTTCATTTAGCAAACATACCTCTAGTTAGATTTTAAAACTACTTTCGTATAAAAATAGACTTTGATAGCCTAGTGCATTTTATCTATATTTTCTTTTTAATAAAACCAGCTGCTGCATCCTGTTTCTGCGGAAACCTTGACTTAAAAGCTTATAACCTATGACACTCACAAATGTAGCTGTCTATTGGTAAAAGAATTTGCAAAATCGGTTCAGTAAATCCAGAGATTAACCTCACAAACAATTCACAAAAAAAACTTCTTTATTATTTTATTAGTAATACATTGGAGGAGGTCAAATCAAAATCTGTACATTGAATATATTTTGTTATTTGTTGTTGGAAGGCAGTCTATTATTAATAGTGAAGTAAGATATATAATTAAATTATATTTTGTTAGCCTGGCTAATTCTTTGAACAGGTATATATAACCTTAATATGATCTTACAAATGCTCTTTTAGATATATTATGCTTTATTGGATTCAAAAATCGATGTCGATCAGCCTAAAGCAGGTTTAATATTTTGCTGTTTTTTTGACGTCCTACGTCTGAAATGGTGAATCATAATGAATTAGCTATAGAAGTCAGTGAGGGAAGTGACATGGGTGTCCCTCGCAGTGGCTGTAGTCACTACGTTTGACAAGCGGGTTGGTGACCGCAGTATTATTCGTATACAAATTATGCTGTCCGACAAATATGATTCTCACAGATTATGTTATTAGGATATCAGCTCTTTTGATCATCAATTAAAGGCAAGATTCATATATCGTATTTTTTTAATATAGCAGTTTCTACCTAGCTCGATTAGTTAACAGTGTAGGTAAAGTAATAACATTCAAATAACAAGTAAAAGCACGAACAGCCATGTCATGTCGCTCACATTACATTTATGAAGAGTTCAGTAACGTGGTCCCGCTGGAACACGTTCCACCAATACAAGAATGATTTATGAACGCGCAATGGACTGTGTCCGTATTAATTTTAACAGAATTAATATCAGTTTATCGCAGATATATTTGTAGGGATCTTGGATAGAAAAACCAGTTCGATATTATATATTTCTTTATTTTAGCGCACAGTCTAACACTTATTAAATATTCTCTTAAAACAACGTCTTTCTAGAATCCTCGTTTCCGCCATTCTCTCTCGTCCCTTTCACTCGCAGTCTCTCTTTCACTCCTTACGTTCGGATACATTCACACAATCATTTAATAGTTCATCTTTCATTCGGATACACATTCAATCCTACACTCGGCCGTCCTATATGATTGTCTGTCCTCAGACATCAACATTCTTTCACCTCATTTATCTCATCATACATCATTCATACATCATTTCATCTTTTCATACACACCTTATTTTACATAAACTTAAAAATACATCTTATTTTATGTAAACATTAAAATACAACAAAACTTAACCAAATTACTCTAACATATTATTCAACTTAATACAACATCTTTACAAAATAACCAGTAAATAAAATTTACATGTAAGTATATAAGTGCTCCGTCAAACACAAAAAGAAATACAGTTATGTACCAACAAAATAATGTACGGGCAAAAAAAACAATGTAAACATTCATCCATTCATCTTCTTTCATCCTTCAACTAATGAAAATCACACTAACCTTTTCATTATTCAGTCACTGATATAATCTGGCCATGGCTTCATAAAGTCAGATGATGTGGTGGTCTTAATTGGTCCTTCAGCTTGAGAATCTGCTTTTTCAACATCATATCTGTTGTTTCGCTTGGCCTTGGTGATCTTATAGGGACCCAAATATTTTGCTTTCAGTTTCATACAATTACCAAACTGTGTTCTTTTGATACAAACAAGATCTCCTATCTTATATATTCTACTTTTCTTCCTTTTCTTATCAAAATCTCTTTTATTTTCTTCCTGAACATCTAATATTTGTTTTTTTGCATTTACTCTAAGCTCTTCTCTATTTTGTATATAACTATTTATTTCTTCTTGTTTCAATAGTTCCAAAAGTTCTATATCTTCCTTTCTTTTCATTTTAATCCCAATCAATAGCTCGAATGGTGTTGTATTTATACTCCTATGATGAGTACTGTTGAGTGCTTGTTGAACTCTGCTCACCAATTTATACCACTGGGTAGGTCTGTCTATTGACAATTTAGTCAGTACTGAGATTAATGTTCTATGTATTCTTTCAACTTGTCCATTTCCCCTGGGAACTCCAGTTGTAATTTTAACATGTTCTATTCCTTCTTCTTGACAATATTGTGAGAAATCATTACTGGTGAATGCACTCCCTCTGTCAGAAATTATCCTCATTGGATTTCCAAAGGCTTGTTGGTGTATTCCAAGCTTGTTTAAAACTTCTTGACATGATGTACTCTTTGTTGGAAACAGCCACACAAATTTAGTGAAACCATCAACAATGGTGAGTATGTAGTTATACTGCTTATGTGTCTCACTCAGAGGTCCAATGTGATCAATATGTAGAGTGTGAAGTGGTGTTTCACCTTTTTCAATGGGATGTAGGAATCCCTCTTGCTTCCCTCCTTTTCTAGAAGCCAACAAACATGGTATACAAGTAGCAATGAAATCTTCAACTTTCTTTGCTAATTTTGAAATATAATAGTCTTTACTTATTGATTCTATTGTTTTCTTTATTGAAAAATGCCCGTTTTCATGTGCCCTTTTGATAATTTCAAATTCCATTTTTTGTGGTACAACCAAGCATCTTTCAATCCCCTTGCATAATATACCTTCATGCAGATAAAAATCTTTATATGGCTTTTCTTCAGACAAAATATTCATAATTGCCTGGACACCATCATCACTTTCTTGAGCGCGTCTTAAGTCACAATGTAAATCTTTAAAAATCATACCCACATATGGATTTCGGCTTAGAGCATCAGCATGTCGCATCTTTGATCCCTCACGATGCTCAATAGTAAAATCATAATCCTGTAGAAATAATATCCATCTTGCTACTTTTGTAGAAACTATTGAATCTTTCTTCATCAAAGTTAATTGGAATGCTTTACAGTCTGTAACTATCTTGAATCTAATTCCATAAAGATAGTGCCTGAATTTCTTTATTCCTTCTATAATGGCAAGCGCTTCTAATTCATAACTACTGTACCGGCTCTCAGCATCACTGGTCCGCTTACTCATGTAGTGCACGGGATGAAGTTCACCCTCACTGTCTTTCTGAAGTAATATTGCCCCATATGCAATATTGGATGCATCTGTATGTAATTCAGTTTCAGCGTCCGGCTCATAAATCTTCAATACAGGCTTACTGGTTAATTTTTCTTTCAAAATGTTGAAAACTACTCGATGTTCATCTTCAAATACAAAGTCATTATTTTTCCTTAGTAGATCAGTTAATGGCTGCGCTATCATAGCATAATGTTCAATGAACTTTCTGAAGTATGAGCACAGTCCTAAGAAACTGTGCAATTGCTTCTCATTTTTGGGTTCAGGAAATTTCATGACCGCATCGGTTTTACCAGGTGATGGTGTAACTGTACCCTCTTCAATCACATAACCCAAATATTCCACTTTTCTCACTAGAAGTTGTGCTTTTGCCCAATTTATCTGCAACCCATACTCAGTAGCTGTTCTTAACACTTCTCGCAGTCTTTCAACAGCCTGTTGCTCATCTGAAGCTGGAATTAATAAGTCATCAACATACACCAAAACAATTCCCTTGGTTATGAGATCTCTGAAGATTATGGATACATATCTACTAAACACTTTTGGGCATGTGGCTAATCCAAATGGTGCCCTTAAAAATTCATATTGCCCCGTCATGGTGACAAACGATGTATACTTTATAGAATTTTCATGAACTCTTAAATGGAAAAATCCATTCTTCAAATCGAGAACACTAAAAACTCTTGCATTAGCCAACTTGTCTATATGCACATCTATGATGGGTAATGGATATTCATCTTTCAACATTTTCTGGTTAAGAAGCCTATAATCAACACAAAGTCTTAGTGAGTTATCTTTCTTTCTTACCAACACGAGTGGACTGCTATATTCAGAAAAGCTTACCCTTATGATACCTTGCTGTAACCATTCCTGTATTTGCTTGTCTATTTCCATTTGTTCCTTGGGTGAGACTCGTCGTGGCCGCTGAGTGATTGGTAGATCATCTTTCAATGTAATTTTCAATTCAATAGGCACCTCTCTTATTTGGCATGGCTGGTAGTTCTCAACCAAGGCCACCACCTCATCTTTGACAGCTTCATCCTTAATGTAACCTATTGAATCAGAAAAACACGTAAAACACTCCATCTCTCTCAACCAATCATTCGGCTTCATCCACACTGATCCATCTTTCATTACTGTAACAACATCTTTAAGGAAATCATGCCCCAACAATATTTTATATGGTACACAATCATTAGGAATAATATAGAATCTTACATTATTATAATGGTAACCATCAATTTCCAAACTAGTCACAAACTGGCCTATAGAACTAACCTTTACTCGGCCTAGACCGGTAAGTACAATGTTTTTCATATTGTCATAATGTGGTGAACCTAACTCTGTATAATAGTCGTATGACACTAAATTAACTTCACTGCCCGAGTCTATTAGAGCGTTCACAATATTACCGCAATTAATTTTTACTAATTTTATTGGTTTCGTACAAATATTTAGTTTATTTTCACAATTGTTTATGTCCAAAATGTCAAACTCGCCGCGGTGACAGTGACATTTCTGACGTATGTCATCACTTCGCCGTTCATCACTCGTTTCGTTTTCATTCGCCGCTCCCTCTGCTGACGTCACGAACAACGATTGTTTCTGTCGATCTTTTCCGGTTCCGCTCGTACCCGGTCCTCGTTCACGTCGCCATGATGATGTCGTCGTAGCTCGAACGTCCGCCGCCATCTTTGTCGGGCAATTTGGCGCTATGTGGCCAAACTCATTGCAACGGAAGCATTTTTTTCCTTGCATCTTATTTGGGCACTCACCACTTATGTGACTCCTGTCTCCACAATTGAAACACAGAATGCGTGTACCTGGGTTGGTAGTAGGGATGCTTCGATTGAACTGCTTATTCTGCTTACTATTCACACACTGCGTTTGTCGACACATTTTTTCTTTGACCGCCTCATATATTTTAAGCTTCTCTTTAAACTCACCATACGTAGTAACGCCATACAGCATGACTTTATTAATCTCGCTATCTTGTATGCCCTCGACTATATATTTTATAGCTACATAGTCGGGCATCTTGCCGCGTTTACCCATCTCTTTCATTGTGAGCATGTAATCCAAGCATGATTCGGTGGATTTCTTACTGCGTGCGCTCATCATTTCATGGACCGTTTTGATATCCACACTGTCGGGAAATTCTTTTGTTATGGCGGCTTTCAAATCTTCCCACGTCTTGAATGGTCGCTCCGCTTTCAACCATAGTGCCGCTGTACCCTGCAGAGATCGTCGCCCAACTAATAGCTGCTGCAGTGCTGACCAACCGAATATAGCTGCATTATCTTCAATATCACTAACCCATTGTGACACAGAATACGTCTTATCGCGCCCGTTGAACTTAGGTACCAATTCCGCCGTCATCTGCAGTATGTCGGGTGTCAGACCTCGCTTGACCTCCCCTACATCCTCTTCAGCCTCGCAGAAATCATCTTGCCGGCTCCTTCTGCGATCTTTACCGTTGTTAGGCATCTTTCTAAAACGGTAATATCAGAAGTATGGTATTTTTTCTTCGTTCCGGCGCAGCGTGCCACGTGTTGCAAATCTAATCTTCTGCAATTCCAGTTTTTTATCCGTATCCCGGACGAGCCCCCAATTTGTAGGGATCTTGGATAGAAAAACCAGTTCGATATTATATATTTCTTTATTTTAGCGCACAGTCTAACACTTATTATATTCTCTTAAAACAACGTCTTTCTAGAATCCTCGTTTCCGCCATTCTCTCTCGTCCCTTTCACTCGCAGTCTCTCTTTCACTCCTTACGTTCGGATACATTCACACAATCATTTAATAGTTCATCTTTCATTCGGATACACATTCAATCCTACATATTGATACATCATTAAGCCGTATTCAATAACATTAAATATGGATGACGCTTGACTGGTTTGGGTAGAGATGTATTCGAGTACTTGATGACATGTAGTGGAACATTGAAAACAATAATCGGGTTTCTAATGGTTTTTAGTCGCTATTATCTTATACTTGTATAATATCCACTCTTGAACAAAACTTATGAATACGCATTTAAATTTAATCATCATCAGCCCGTATAACTTCCACTGCTGAACATGCGCCTCCTCCTGGGGAGGGTATTTGCCATAGTCACCACGCTTGGCAGGCGGGTTGGTGACCGCAGTGTTATGTGGTACCACACAATGAAACGCTGTTGCTCGTTCCTTGATAAACGATTATTATAGATAATGTTATAACAATCGGGACCAACAGCTTAACCTGCTCTCCGAGGCACGGAGGATAGTCCCTCAACCAACCAGACCCGGAAAGAAATCTTAGAATTTACACAAAGATATCCTGTCCGGCGTGGGGATTGAACCCACGACCTCCGAGATTTAAAGCGAGCCAAATTCCGCTACGCTACGGTGGTTAAATATGCAAATGTGTAAATTTCTAGAAGAAAAATCCAATGCGTGGTTTGGAATAATTTAAATGAATACTAGGCAGAATTATGTTACACAACTTCTTTACCAAAATATATAAGACTACTAACCCGGCAAATAGATGTTGGCCGATTCTCAGACCTACTCAATATGCTCACAAAAATTCATGAGAATCGGTCACACGGAACATTGTGACACGAGAATTTTATATATAAGATATACTAATAATATATGAAGCTGAAAAATTTGTTTATTTACTTGCTTGGACGCGCTAATGTCAAGAACTATTGGTCCGATATGAAAAAAATGTTTCAGTGGCTTGTTTTAACCATTCGCGATAATCTTATAAGATGTAAAATAGTCAGTATGGTCTCAAAATTACTGAACTTAATAAATGCGTGGTTGGTTCTATTTTTTTTTCCGGTGTAACATCTTTGGTTGGTAAAGCGTATATTTTTCATTAACCTTAGTGATATGATGATAAAATATCTACTATAAAATATTAAAACAGATAAAAATTATTGTTTCATTAATAAGTTACATTTTTAAGAGCTTTTCTGGTAAAAAGCGCAGAATACCTTGTCCATAATAAATGTCCCTCGTGCAACCAGTTGAGTTGAATATTAAAATATTTCAGGTGTTGTATTTAATATATCAAAGTTGATAGCTACGTAGGTTTTCACGTTTAATCATCATGAGATAATTTATAAATTATTTTCAGTTATAATGAACGCGCCTTCAGTTTATTCATTTATTATGCTTGTATCAGTTAATTCAGGGAGCTTCTAGAATTTTCAGTCATGAATGTCTGTTATTAATAGATCTATTGAATAATTATGTACGCCCAAGGTCTGGACGAAAATGAGACGGTGTTATCAGAAATTTAAATCAAGTTTTTATTTCTTCGTAAGAAATCCACGCGACATCTAAAGAGGAGTTTTATTCTATCTATTTTGTTGTTTTAGCTCACAAATAACTTCAGGTAAATTCTGAAGATATATGTGAGTATACTAATAATAGCTTACCGCAAAAATTTAACGCGCTAATTTTCTTCTTTTTATGAGTTGAGGACTAATAATGAATATTTCAAAATCGCGGTGAGTCTAAAGTAAACTATTCCACAGTGGACAAAATCGTGGGCACAAGCTACTTAAATAATATAACAGATTCACATTGTATGAAATACACTGGTGGTCTTGCACCTGATATTCCACGATTCTGTCGGCTTAGAGCAGTTTACTCTGTGCTTTAACACTCGGTTGTTTCCTAAAGCAGGTAAATCCTCCGCAAGATTAACAATGGTGTACTGAATTGTACCGCTAACTATTACAATATAATTTATAACAAAACATTTATAAAACTTTGGAATGGCGAGTTATGTTTTATCTTAGGATAAATTGATCACTGTTCATTTCAAATGGTTTCGTTCATTTAGTGATATAACCTTCTCTTTAACCCTAATGTTACAGATACAGTTTATTAAAAAAATAGAAATGGGAAAAAAATCTTAGTGTCTCCAACCTTAAGACCATTTTACCAAATTTACTCTTTTTGAATTGTGTCGTTTTTCTCGTAAGCCAGTGAAATGTAGTAACGTAAATAGAATCTAAAATGGCAGTTCACATTATTGCTGGTGACTCAGCTTGATTGATGATCATTATTGCTTCTAAAACCTTGAGTGCTGGTTTACCCGTATGAGCATCTATACTTTCATATAAAGCTGAAGAGTTTGTTTGTTTGACACGCTAATCTCAGGAACGTCTAGTTCGATTGGCAAAAATATTTCGGTGTTGGAAAGGCTATTTATTGAGAAGGGAGTAAAGCGATCAAAACTGCGCGCGGGATGCTAGTTAATTGATATAAATAATTGAATTACCCATATTGAAAACTGCATAACTCCAATAGACAAGCAACATGAGCTGTGCCCTTTACGAAAAAGCATATTCAATTATTTCTGTCGTTATTGCATGTCCGTCATTTATGTGTTTGTTGTAAAGTCTCCTTCGATACAGATTTCTGATTCCTTAATCTCAGTTTGTCCCTTTGAGCTTCCTAAAATAATGAGGTAGTTTTATTTTAACAGAAGACAAAATAAAAAGAAAAAAAGGACGATCCATAATATCAGTAAAATCGAGTAAATACCGAACACGCAAAAAGTCGCAAGCTTGCTCGAGGTGTAACCGACAGAGTCAAGGCGCCGTTAGAACGTAAAGATAATCTCGACTGCAAAGAAAATCGTTTCTCGATAGAATATTTTGTGATACAGCGCGATAATACGAGTGCGAGGGAACGGAGCGGTACGTATAGGTTCATAGTTCTTGCACTTTATAAACTAGCCTGGCATTTTTTGTATTCTTTACATTTTCATGTATCATTTTAGATTGTTTTACCTCCGGCTTAAAGGAGTGTTATAGACTACCTATTTATCTGCAATCGTGGTAAATACATCAATGGATCTTTTTTTGAACAGAAATATGTATGTAGCTACTAGGATTTTTCGACTTAATTAATAGATTTTGATGCGGCTTGATACAAAAGGCTATTTAAATCATAATTAAATGTATTTTTTTAACTTATACTGTTATTAGATACAAAGACAAAAGATTTAAATGTTTGTTTCCATTAAATATACTCTAGAACTACTAGACCTATTACAACAATTGATTCACCATCATAAAGCTACGTTATACGTCAGGAACTTAAGTTTTATTTAATTTAAAAGTTCCCACGGGAACGGAAGGTACGTGGGTAGTGTAATGTTTTGAGGGCCAATAAAACACTCTTTCTGTCACTCAGGTTTCCTGATCAGCATACACTGTATGCGAAAACCTAAAGAAGTGCTCACTCGCCTACGGGCGGTAAACGACTGACACGCCAATGCGTCCGCGCATACACTACAGGTAGCACTGCTCATGAGAAGCTAGTCTACTCTAAATCTATGCTAGTGGGCAGTGGTCCCAGAAAGTTGGTAGCTTTGCGGCCTTGAATGACAATGCTTATCTACTGTGCAAAGCAAATACCAGAACTCCGGGAACAAGTTCTTGTTCTTGTGCGAGGTTTTTATTAATAGAACCTGTTCAGACAAATTATGGGTTTGCCTAATAAATAACAAAAGTAACTGGACCAAAACCTACGTTCTGCCCATTTGAGAATGTTTAGCCGGACCGTCTCACGTGGGTCGTGCTAAAACCGGAAGGAACTACCCTCCGTGCCTCGGAAAGCACGTTAAGCCGTTGGTCTCGATTGTTATAACATAATCTATAATAATCGTATATCAAGGCACGGGCAGCAGCGTTTCCTTGAGTGGAACAACATTATACTGCGGTTACCAACCCGCCTGCCAAGCGTGGTTACTATGGCAACTACCCTCTCTCGGGAGGAGGCCCATGTTTAACAGTGGACGTTATACGGGCTAATGATGATAGATAGATTAATACTCAATAATTTTTCGATTATATGCAAGTGCCTGTAATAGGTTAACGTAAATAAAAATGGCCTGCAGTCCTCACGGCCCCAATGTGAATAAATATGATACCCATTTCAACATACTTGACACGACTATAGTCTTACTTTAACCAAGCAACATACATAGTATACCGAACTCAATTCCTTCATAACCCGCGCACTTATTACAAACAATCCCAGTGAACAACACTCATACAAACAATCTGTATTCGGCAACTGGTGAGAACTGGCAATAACCGGAATATTTCGGCTCCAGCTTTTATTTGTGTAGCGTTAATGTTCCCCACCGACCTCATACGAAGTCGGACTCAATGAGAAAACTCTTTTTCAATTAAAATTTAACAAACCGCGGGAACCAACATTCTGTTACTTATGTGTAACTAACTTCTGAAATTGTGTCAGTGACGAGTTAAATGAGTTGAGCGACCATTATGGCAAGGAGTACAAAAACAGCTTTTTTATGTATGAGTCTAAAATATTAGATTTAAATGAACTTGGTAGATGACCTCGCAGTACTACAGGGGACTTTTTATTTATTTTCAACCGCATAGAATATCTCTTGAGTTTAAATTGGGTAAATATCATAATTAATTGTTACTTATTTTAAAATTAAATATATTCGTAATTTTGACAAGTACAAGTACACTTGTGTATACTTATGTATGTTGTTGCGACTTGCACTTGTGCATATTGAGTACTAGATGCGCCCCGCGGTTTAACCCGCGTTACTCTGCTCCAGTGGGTCGGAGCGTGATGTTTTTGTAGCCTTTATGTTAATCCAGCGTATAAACCTATCCCGATGCAAATTTCAGCCAATTCTGTTCAGTAGTTTTGGCGTGAAAGAGTAACATACATCCATGCATACTTACAAACTTTCGCGTTTATAATATTATATTATATATAGTAGGATACACAAGTGCGAGTCGGACTGAAACCAGCATATGGCATTCAATCTATACTAATATATAAAAGTGAAGAGTTAGAGTTAATCTCAGGAACTACTGTACCAATTTGAAAAAATATTTCAGTGTTAGATAGCTCATTTATCGAGAAAGGCTATATTTAATTATGAAGTTCTATTTAAGTATTTAATAAACATAGATGAATTACAACGACAATACAAATTTTAGGAGGGATACACAGCAACGCGTAGAATTAATGGCTAGGGCGTCGGACTTGTGATCTTGAGGTCGCAAGTTCGATCCTCACCCATTGCACTACCGACGTGAACCCACTCGTAACACAAGCATTTTAGCTAAGCACGAGGGGTTAACAAGAATACTAGTAGACTGAAAAACTCTGCTAGTAATCTTTTATATATTAAAAAAAATCTGTTAGGTCTAAAATTTAACATTGTCACACATTCATATTGTGACTTATCTATATTATGTTATTTTTATGAAAATTAAAAAATATAAATCTCCACATTCCACTACTCACGTCGACATGACAAAAGGCGTGTTCTATATATTTAAATTAAACATTAATTAGAATAAGCGAAGGGACTGCTGACTGGTCAGCACAATGAATAATGAATGTACATCAAAAGTCATAAGCCAGCGTAATTATGTGGACCCGCCACCGACCAAGCAATTATAGAGACGCATAGATGTAAGTAAATATAGACAATGCTACGGTTTCAATATTGTATAACATTCATGAATTGGAAATCTTATTGGCATCGAGTGTATTCAGATTTGGAGTTGTAGGATTACAAATGTATACATTGTATTAAAGATCTTATTTCACCTCGCAAAAGGTCAAATAAAATCCACCCTAAACCGACGTGCTTGTATGAAGAATGTTATGAGAGTGAATGAGGCGAAAGATGTGTGTAGGGATCGTAGCAAGTGGAGGTCTTATGTATGTGCATTGTATTAAATAGTTATTATACTGTGACCAAATAAAGTTCAAATCCTGATGTTATGCTTTATGACATTTGGGCATAAGGTGTTTAGTTTTAATTCTTGATTAATTCTATAATTTGAACATAGTAGGGCGACAGCCTAAATTAAAGATACGAAATATGAAAATTAATTGAAATACGAATTTAAAATCGATTATGTCAAAGATTTCCTATAATTTAGGAACAAAATCAAAATATATATGTGCTGTTTAAAATTTCGTCCGCATAGTAAAATTATATTGAGACTGAACAAGTCTATTTGGTCCGTCATTTAGATATTTTTCTTTTTTTTTTTCGATCCGTAAATAAAACATTTTTTTTGTTACAAGTCCAACTTCCCAATTTTTTTTGCTATGTATCTAAGTAGGTATTTTTTTATTGATTTGACACATTCAAAACATCACCAACAGCCGAAAACCACTCGACGTGACGAAAATCAAAAAAATACGTGTAAAATATTTTTTGGTAGTAGAAAGACCAAATAGTTTTTTTGGAGGTCGTTCCTATTCTATTTGCGGTGAGAATTTTTTTTTCTGATAATATAGGTAAATATACAGATATACAGAAGCAATGACTCTTTATATAACAATTGATCACATCGCGATCTGTATTCAACGCAAGTCCCTCACGCGTACAATATTTCAGGACGGAATGAGGCTTCATTTTCACAGTAATTTTCTAGAAATTTCGTTAATTTACATACATAATTTGAGCTACGAGATATATATATGTGAGATATACAATCATAAATTCAATTTAAACATACGGAATAGATACATAAATATGTCAAATTTATGTTCTTGAATGTTCTTATGTATTTTGAATCGTATTGTTGACTGATTTAGTTTTATATAGAAAATGTTGTATGTATAGTTTTATAATTAATACAATTTCATCATCATCATCATCATCAAAAGCCCGTATTATACTGAACATGGGCCTCCTCTCGAGGGAGGGTATTTGCCATAGTCACCACGCTTGGCAGGCCGGTTAGCGACCGCAGTAATATGTTTTACTACACCGGGAAATGCTGCTGCCCGTTTCTTGATATGCGATTCTTAGAGATGATGTTATAACAATCGGGACCAACGGTTTAACGTGCTTTCCGAGGCACGGAGGGAAATTCCTCAAACAACCAGACCCGGAAAAAAATCTTAGAATTCACACAAATATTTCTTGTCCGGCGTGGGGATCGAACCCACGACCTCCGAGATTTAAAGCGAGCCAAATGTCGCTACGCTATGGAGGTTGTTATACAATTTAAACACCGAAAAAGAAAAGCACACTGGCCTTTATTCGTATACCACAATTTTTTTCATTTATTTATATTCAAAATTTAGACGTTTTTAAAGCTGAAACAACAGTTATGTATATTGTGTCTGTTACAGAGAATAAAACAATGTGCTCCGACCTTTCTTAAATGTTAGATGTTATACAAAGATTTTGTGTACGACCCACGACGTACCCACGACCTCTGTGTTTTACAGCAAGACTTCTGTCGCAACACCACTTAAAATAACATATAGGTATGGATATATAATAACATAGATTGATCAACGCATTATGATTACTTACTTACTCAAATGGCGCTCGGGTCGACAAGGTAGTGAAGACGGTTGCTTTGCTTCCAAACTCAAATAAAATAATAAACGTGCGGTTTTAAACAAATTAACTGACGGTGCTGAAAGTTGGACCGTTAATTAGAGTGCTCCAATATTTAATGTTGAACCAAAGGAATGTTTTGGAATGTAAATAAACCAAATTAAAGGAATGGTAAAATTTTCTCATTAAAATTAAATAATCTGTATAAAGTTACAGCCGATAGTACCAGAAGCGGACCAAGTTGTTTGTTATTTGAAAAGGATTGATGTTAGATATTTAAGTTTACTGTTTTAGGAACACAATTTAATTTATGTATTTTTCTTGTCAATAGACTGTTGTCAGAATCAGAATGCTCGTGATCGCCCAAGATTCAGCAGTGTAGCCCCACCCCTTGTAGAACACATTCCTCAGAGGTTCTGGATCCTCCGACTTAAATGTTGTTTTTATTTTTTGTACCATTCTTCTTCTTCCTGCCCTTGTCCCATGTTACTTGGGGTCGGCGCAACACGTTTTTTTCTTCCATTCTCCTCTGTCAGCCGTCACGCTATCATTTACTTCTTTATCTTTCATATCATTCCTCACACAGTCCATCCATCGTTTCTTTGGTCTTCCTCTCCCTCTCCATCCATCAACGTTTATATTCATCACTCTTTTAGTCACATGCGATTCGTCCCTCCTCATGACATGTCCATACCAAGACAGTCGATTCCCTTTCAACTTTTCTGCAACTGGCGCAACTTTTAGACTTCCTCTAATATACTCGTTCCTTACCTTATCCATTCTTGTCACGCCACACATCCACCTCAACATTCTCATCTCCGCTACGTGCAATCTTTTTTCATCCATCTTCTTCATAGCCCAGCATTCCGATCCATACAGTACGACAGGTCTAATCACGGATTTGTAAATTTTCCCCTTTAACTTGAGTGGCATCCGTGGGTCGCAAGTTGTTCCAGTGACCTGTCGCCATTTCATCCATCCTGAGTTGATCCGATGCGTTATGTCTCGGTCTACTTCGCCATCCCCTTGGACAAGCGACCCGAGGTACCGAAAATCGGAACAGATTGGTATGGGCGTTCCAGCAAGAGTTATGGGCACAGGACTGGAGAGACCGCCGAAATCACAGAATAAGTATTCTGTTTTAGTCCTACTGACTTTCAGGCCAACATTCTCCATTCTTTGCCACCACACCTCCAATCTGCTCTGGACCTCTAGGCCACTCTCGGCAACCAACACAATGTCGTCGGCAAACAGCATACACCAGGGAGCCTCTTCCTGGATGTCCGACGTAAGTGCGTCCATTATCACCAGGTAGAGGTAGGGGCTTAGAGCCGACCCTTGGTGCAAGCCAACAGCCACATTGAAGCTGCCGGTAGTGCCCGCTGTAGACCGGACTTGGGTACTACATCGACTGTGCATCGCTCGGATCAACTGCACATACTTCCCAGGCATACCTTTCTCTTTCAGGGCCCACCACAAAACCTCACGAGGTACCCGGTCGTATGCCTTTTCGAGGTCGATGAACACCATGTGCAAGTTTTTGTGCGCACTTCTGTATTTCTCGCACAGCTGGCGGATGGCAAAAATGGCATCCGTCGTTCCCCGACCAGGCATAAAACCGAATTGATTTCGTGAAATTTCACTCTCTTCTCTCAGTCGTCTCTCAATAACTTTCTCCCAAACTTTCATACTATGCGCCATTAGCTTTATTCCTCTATAGTTATTGCACACCAGCACATCACCTTTATTTTTAAAGATGGGCACCAGCGAACTGTTGCACCATTCGTCAGGTATGGCTTCTTCCAGTAACAACTTATTGAAAAATAAAGCTAACCACGTCCATCCATCCACACGTAACAACTTCCAAACTTCAACTGGTATACCATCAGGTCCTAACGCTTTACCATTCTTCATTCCATTTACTGCTATTCTCACTTCATCCATACTAACCTTTCTCACTAACCCCTCATTCACTGGTTTATTGTCCAGCACACCGTTCCAGTCATTCTCCTCATTCATCAGTTTTTCAAAGTACCCCTTCCACCTATCCTTAATTTCCTCATCATCCGAAAGAACCATTCCGGCTTCATCTTTTACGCATTTAATCTGACATACATCCCTCGCTTTTCTCTCTCTAGCTCTAGCAAGCCGATATAGTTGTTTCTGGCCTGCTGTACTATCCAAACTGTCATAAAGCTTGTCTTGGGCCTTTGCTCTAGCTACGGCCACAGCTTTCTTGGCTTTTTTCTTGAGAGCATCATACTCACTCTTCCTTTCAGCTTTCATACTAACACTTGCAACTTCAACACTCTGCCATTCCTTGAATTTTCTCTTTTTTTCCTTCAACACATTCTGGATTTCTGTCGACCACCACCATGTATCCCTATCTATCGTACCCCTTCCTTTCGTCTCCCCTAAGACATGTTTTGCTACACTCCTAATACACCCAGCCATCTCACTCCAACATTCATTTACACTTCGCTCGTTCATGTCTCCCATCTCTACCATTTTATCCACCACTCGTTCTTTAAATTCTTTCGCACAGTCATCCTTCTCTAACATATACCATTTTATTCTAGGGGGAGGTCGGTCTTTGTTTTTATTCACTTTTTTTTTCTATAACTATTTCCAAAACTAGGAGTCTGTGCTGTGTAACCAAGTCTTCTCCCGGTAAGACTTTACAGTCTTTGATGTACTTCAATTTGTTTCTTCGGACTAGGAAGTAGTCTATTTGTGTTTTGTGGTTACCACTCTTATATGTAATAAGGTGTTCGTCGTTCTTCTGGAACCAAGTATTAGCTACTGCCAGATCAAATGCGGTAGCGGAATGCAGTAGAGTCTCTCCCTCATTATTTCGATTTCCGATTCCCCAGCCCCCATGCACTCTTTCATAAGTACCTCTCATTCTTCCCACGTGTCCATTGAAATCACCCCCAACTATCAAATCTTCATGCACCGGGATGTTCATCAAAACGGTGTCAAAATCCTCCCAAAACTTTTCTTTCACTCTTTCATCACATCCCACCTGCGGCGCATACACACTAACTACGTTCAGCATTACGTTTTCGAACATGACTTTCAAAACTATCAATCTATCATTAACTCTTTTAACCTCCATCACGCTTTCCTTTAAATTACTATCCAATACTATTCCCACGCCATTCCTTTTCCCGTCACTTCCACAGTAGAAAAATTTGTATCCCTCACCTATTTCCCTCGCTTTAGTACCCTTCCATTTCGTTTCTTGTAAACACGCCACATTTATTCGTCTTCTTTTGAATACATCCGCTAACTCTCTGGCTCTTCCAGTCATCGTTCCAACATTCCAACAAGCATACCTCAATCTCACTTCTCTTTTTGTACCATTACTAACAGATTTTTGCACAATACTAGTATTCTTGTTAACCCCTTTGTTAAGCTTAAATGTTTGTGCTACGAGCTCACGTCTGTAGTGCAATGGGTGGGGATGGAACCGGCGACCACATGCTCGCAAGTCCGACGCCCCAGCCATTGGTCTACGGCCGCTTGAACAAAATATTTGTTACATAATCCACATTCTTTTTATTATTATTTATTATATTTGTCATTGATGCGAAGGTCGGTACGAAGGTGTACTGAACACACTTTGATCTAATCTACCTCCGATCTCCGATACCTTTGATCCTTTTGACTTAAACCTATACTAGCAAATGAACGAAACTATTGCGAAATTTAGGAAGTCTGTTGACTGATGGTTGCCATCTTGAATCGTTATATGTAACTAATGATTTTATCACAATTAACACACGTAGGAGTATGTTTGTTACAGCCTTAATGTTGTTTTGGCCGTCGAAGATAAAACGACCATTTGAATTGGCTTTTAAATTTGGTGTACTTATTAAAAGGCAAATGATACATGCATAATTAATCTGGGTGCATGGCAGTGCCCCCTCCCCCCAAGAGGAGTAAGAAAAAAAAGAAGGTGCACGGCCGTACCTATCTTTTCTCGAAGCAACTCAGGCGATTTTCGACCCCCTATCACTTCGTTGTGGATAAAGATAGGAGCCTGAATTTAGTAACTAAGTAGGCTTTGTAAATATATAGTATATTTCAAATTTAATTCAATTTGAAGCAGAATTATATAATGACATAATGACCGATAATCTTAAAATGACCGTATTAAAATTCAAAACTTTTATGTTATGGATTATAGATTGACTTGGCCATCGCAATAAACACTTGTGAGATACATTCTAATTTTATCCGATGCCCAAGTTAATCTATAATCCATAACATAAAAGTTTTGAACTTTGATAAGGTCATAATAAGATTATGTTAGGTGAGATAATTACGTAATAGTCTAAGACACAAGGTCCCTTAAGTAGGGACTGAATAAATTAACCGACTTGGTATTACATAGATCCCGCAACTTTTAACGGTAAAAGAACTGCGTTACGAGACTTGGGTTTTTTTACAAGTATGTTTTTGATGGCATATAATTTTCATGATAATATACTAAACAGACATATTTAATAATAGAAGACAAAATAATAATTAAAAAAAAATGAGAAACACACTTAATTAATTACACTTTTTAAAATGTTAATAGTTATAGTTTGTATGTTTATGTGCTATGATATCTGTTCATTACTTAGATCTGGATAAAAGTAGAATAAGATCATAACTGGAATCGTTTCGACGTTGAATATATTCTTGCAAACGATAATATTCATTAAAAATACTATTCTTACGTCGATAACGTGTAATATAATTTCTATTTAAGTTTTTATTACCTACCAAAACTTTGTCGACTGATTTTTACATAAGCACCTGTTACACATGGTAATAATATAATAAATACTAGTATATGTGTTTATTTGACTTCCTCAATGGGTGCCTTAATTGTAATCTAAATACTAACAATGCTTACAATTATTTTTTGTGGGAGACTAGTATAGAACTCCCTTACAAAAATATTATTTAGATTCGAACTTGCTTAGAAAAAATTGTTACTCTATACATTTTTTCTATGTTCGTATTTGTGTATTATACGTGTTTTATATGAAAACTTTAAGCTACAACAAACAAGTACCAGCCATGAGTAATATTATCCGACACTCGTATAACAAACACTTGGGCGAATAACCTCTTGTGATGTTCACTTCATACAATATGCAGTAAATAACGTTACCGCTTATTGTGCTACGGTACTACGCTTGTTGTAGACATGCTACGGCGTAGCCAGTGATATGTGCTACGTGTAGTCATCAATTTGCACCGATTGCATGAAACATAATATATTGCATGTGCACAATTTGAGAATAAGGAGTGTATATAAAGCGGTATTTGGCTCCCTTTATATCCCGGAGGTCGTGGGTTCGATTCCCACACCGGACAGATAATCTTTGTGTAAATCCTAAGATTTCTGTCCGTGTCTGGTTGGTTGAGGGACTACCCTCCGTGCCTCGGAAAGCACGTTAAGCCGTTGGTCCCGATTATTATGACATCATCTATAATAATCGTATAGCAAGGAACGGGCAGCAGCGTGTCCTTGTGTGGTACAACATAATACTGCGGTCACCAACCCGCCTGCCAAGCGTGGTGACTATGGTAAATACCCTCCCTCGGGAGGAGGCCCAAGTTCAGCAGTGGACGTTATACGGGCTGATGATGATGATGAGGTGAATATATGGTATTAATTCCTATAGTCATTATCATCAGCACGTAAATTGTACACTGTGTAAATAAGGGGCTCTCTCGAAGGGGTGTTACTATAGTCACCACGACTGTCTAGTAGATTGGTAACCGCAGTGTTATGTGCAGAATTTACACAGATAAACGCCGCTATCTGATATACGAATTTCCTAGATGATGTTATGTCAATCAAGACCAAAGGCTTAACGTGCTTTTAAAGGCACGGAGGATAGTCACTTAACTGACCAAAATTGGATAAAAACTTTTGATTTTATCCAAAACCGGGAGAAATCTTAATTGAACCTGCTGTTCATCCTGTACATATCTCAAAAAATAATTAAATCAGAAACTTTGTTGAGAAATTCATTTCAAGTTAGCTAGTAAGGCTATAACTCAATTAGTTAGTGTGCCAATTAAGTACCAACCAGCACCTGCAGGCTAACTTGTGCAAGTACTTGAGTGGTTCCGTACAAGGTTTACTTGTTAAGCCAAATGTTAGCAAGTATTATGTTGTTGCATACTTCTTGAGGTTTCATTGGAATACAGCACTTATTTTAAGGCAAGTAAAGTTCAATTTGGTGTTATTGTAACAACAGTAAGTTGAAACAGTAGTGGATACAAACTACATTGTACACAATCTTAACGATGTTTCGTTACAGTATGATATATGATGGTTCTCCTGATTGATTTCAGCCAGGGCGGCCAATCTCTAAGGAAATAAGCCATCTGTGTAGAACATATTATAGTGCACAAGGTATTGGTGTAAACACAGGTGCTATCCATATAGTTTCAACGTGACCGAAATACCAACTTTTCTAGTTATGCAATTTTTGCCCACCTCAAGGACCCAGGACCTCGTTAGTTACGATGATACCTGTTACTGCTAGCAGTTAGCTGTTCTATTCTGTAACAGAATAAAACAACTGAGAACCCAGTGAGTTTGTTTCACCGGGTCTTCTCAGTTGGGGCGTATTGGATCCGGTGGTAGCATCAGTCTAGAACCTTATGGTCCGTCTAAATAATAACATACTCAAAGGACAGAACTTAGATTTGTTATTTTATACCTGACAGCTTTTAGGCTAAAGCTATATAAACTATTATAATAAGTAGCAATAATCAAATAAACTTAATTAATTTAACACAGTAAATTGATAAGCCAAAATATGTTTTGACTATTTACAAATACCTGTAATAGGTTTACGTGTTTTTTTTTTTTATATATTATTTATTCATACATAGTAAGTAACATGTCCTACACTCGAGTGCTATAAAAGAAGGACATACAGCAGTACCTATCACCCCCAGATAACTTACCATTTACCTTACTGAGTTCTTCAATCCGCGTACCTAGTGTGGTGGTTATGGCAATATTCATTTGATGTGATGCATCACTATAGAGTTTATTTTGCTACGCTTATTTGTCATTGCCGTCTCCTTAGGACGGCTAAGAATAAAATACTTCCTCCCCGCACGTTGGGAAAAAACGCGTGGCGTAAAAGTCGACAAAACCCAGCACGCATGATGGTAGGATTTAATTATCCGCCTGGCTAGCAACCACCCTCACATGTAAGGCCTGCGCCAAACAGTTTTACTGTGTTTCGTAGTGAGTATGTGAGAGCCAGAGCCCGAAAGGGTGTCTACTTGAATTGCGTGTTCCATCTAGGACCCTGTCTGTGCTTACCATCAGGCAAGACTAGGGTCAAACGCAATCAAGAAAATAATAAAAAAAAAAACACATTTATAGAAAAAAACACATGTTTATTTGAAAATTGTAATGTTACGTTTTTATATTAATACTGCCAATTGTTAGCAAATGCTAAATCATGGAGTATATGTTACCAATTCTACGTCCACCAACTCAATTCATTATGATTGTTGTGTATCTTTGTTTTCTTCTTTCCTTTCCGACCTCCGATAAAATATCGGTGAATTGTGCGCGCACCCGGAAAACTTTGTGCCAAAAAAGTCGTTTGTTTTGTGACATTTTCGTTCGTTTCATGTTTGTATTCGTATTTGTGTAGTGGAAGAGTTTTAATTGGATTAGTATTATTACCTGGGCGAAAGAGTTATGTTCGTGATAAAAAAAAATTGTCCAAGTAAGTAATCGCTTTCGTAGCGTAGCGGTATTTAGCTCGCTTTAAATCTCGTGTAAATTCTGAGATTTGTTTCCAGGTCTGGTTCATTGAGGGACAACCCTCCGTCCCTCGGGAAGCACGTTAAGCCGTTGGTCCGGATTGTTATAACTATCATCTACAATAATCGTATATCGGAACGGGCAGCAACGTTTCCTTGTGTGGTACAACACAATTCTGCGATCACCAACCGAACAATACGGGCTGATAATGATGTAATTATTTTTTGTTTCTCATGACAACTGCAACACAATGATCTATTAATTCCTTAGTAAGTCCTGTTCTACGTGGCGTTTAAGATTTCTCAACACACATCGTTTTCACAGTCAATAAGCTGTGTAGTTTCCGGCTTAGAATAGACTACCCTATGTCTTCCTATGAGTGTCGTAAAAGGCGACTGAGGGACATACAGCTGATGGATTAGCAGCAACATCTATCTTACTGCTATCACCAATCCGCCTGTCAAGCGTGGTGATTATGGAAATATCCCTCAACGACGAGCCAAGGTCTGTTAAGAGGAGGTCCATGTTCAGCTGCGGACGTAAACGGGCTGATGTTGATGATAGTGTTGCCTATCGATAGTCGACTATCGATATACTATCGATAGTCTATCGATAGTTGACGTCATATCAATAGTATCGATAGTCTATCGATAGTATCGATACTATCGGGGACCAATGTGTGTTTAGGAGCAATACTATCGATAGTATCGATAGTATTGCTCCCAAACATGGGTTGGTCTTCAATAGTATCGATAGCTTTACAAACTATCGATAGTATTGATAGTTTTGATCATTTAATGCAACGATACTATCGATAGTATTGATAGTATTACTTTAAAAATATCGATACTATCGATAGTATTATAATGTAATAGTATCGATACTATCGATACTATTGCTTCCAATCAATAGTATTAGTTAATTTGTGATATCGATAGTATCGATAGCACTATCGATATTGTTACTATTTTTCTAGGTCACCTATCGATAGCGAAACTATCGATAGTTGGGCAACTCTAGTTGATGATGTTGTTGAGGATGATGATGATGCAGCTGTACCTTTGTATCATGTGTTCATTTTATGGATTTTCTTTATTTGTATGTGTTATGTGTGTACCAGTTCTTACTGTTTGTAAGATCACCAAATCTTAGCAATTATATGCGACTGGGGATAACAACTGGTTTTTGGCATAACTTGTGGATTACTTGTTCATGGGTCTTTTATCACGGGTTTAAGCCGTGTGGTTTCCGACTTAGAATAGACCACCCCATGTCTTCCCATGGGTGTCGTAAAAGGCGACTAAGGGATATATGGCTGATGGATGGGCAGCAGCATCTATTAGCTCAAGGTTTACATCTTACTGCGATCACCAATCCGTCTGCCAAGCGTGGTGATTATGGCAATATCCCTCTACGATCCTGGCTTGCCAAGGTCTGTTAAGAGGAGGCCCATTTTCAGCAGTGGACGTCAACGGGCTGTTGATGATGATGATGATGTGTTTACATAAATAAAAAAAATTAAAAATAATAGTTCTCGTACACAAAGCAAAAAGTACTTAAAATGCCCATCGTTCACACAAATAATTGTTAAGCCACAGTCACTTTATTTCTACTAAGTGAATGTCATTTAAATTCTTTAAACAAAATACGAAATGTCATTAACAAACTATCGGTTTATTTCACTGAATACAACTTTGGTGAGGAGAGTGCATTTTTTAAATTTCTTGGTTTTGGGACAACCACGGGAATTTGAATATTTGAATAAAAAATGGTTTTTAAGCTTAAAACAAATAATTAGGTGTGGTATCTGAGATAAACTTGAAGTGCTAAGTTAGTGCCAACACTAGCAACTATCTGAACAAAAGTAAATCCAATATTTTATTATAACACTAAAAGTAGTTTGTAGCAGTTAGTGCTGTTAGAGGTTATGTATGTGTCTCCCGGAGCTATTTAGACAACTCACAACAACAGTTTCACAAAACAAGACAATAGTAAAAAGTTTTAAAACGCAAAAAATGTTTTATTTGAAAAGTTCGACGAGAGGACCCACATTATTTTTATTACGCTTCACCTAGATGCGGTTTAACTGAACCGCTACTCACATCTAGTGGGTTATAATGTGACGTTTATAAACATACGCATTTAAACATTAACGTAAACGTACTTTATAAACGTTATGTTTCGTTAATATACCGAGTGCTATGGCGCAATAAGGTGACCTGCGTTCATCATACATGTAAATATGTATGATACGTGAAAGTTTGAAAGAATCTCATCTAGTACTAAAATATAAAGCTGAAGAGTTTGTTTAATATTTTGCTTGAACGTGCTAATATCAGAAACTACTGGACCGATTAGAAAAACAATCGTTCAGTGCTAGATAGCCCATTTATACATACATACATACATAAGCTCATGCCTGTTTCCCAGAGGGATAGGCAGAGACAATGGACCTCCACTTGCTACGATCCCTACACACATCTTTCGCATCATTCACTCTCACAACATTCTTCATACAAGCACGTCGATTTAGGGTGGATCTTATTTGACCTTTTGCGAAGATGTCTCCGAGGTCGTCCCCTTCCGACTGTGCCACTCACACTTGCCATGTATACCTGTTTTGTCAACTCTCTTCATCCATTCTTTCCACGTGACCAAACCGTCTCAACATTCCCTTCTCTATCTTCGTAATCACGTCCATTTATTGAATAACAATATTTTATTGTGAAGTCCAAAATAAAAATGGTTACAAATAAAAGCGGTCCAATCATACATGAGTACATATCCGCCATATCAGCAGTTTCGCAAACAGTCGTTATTGTTCCTTCACAATTCGCTGACATTTCGTATAGTCAGCTGCACTTGTCGCTCGAAATCATGTTTGTTTTTCTGCAGCGGAACTGATTTTGGTCTTGATATCAAGCCATGAAAAATGGCATATTTTTACAACATCGTTCTTTTAGGTTTAAGATAATGCAGGCTTACAATTCGTGAAAAAAGTATTTGTGGCGACGATTAACCACGAAAGCAGTTTTGTTCAGTACGTTATTTACAAGTAGCTGTCCAAAATAAAAAATACAGAAGAAGTCAGGTCTTATTAATTCTAAATCACGCGACGAGAAACTGCACGCCACATTAGGGTAGGCATGTTTTTCAACAGAATCTGTTGGAACCGTGGTCGCCGGTAATACCATTTCGCCCAGATACAGGTATCTTCTCTTTGTGAAGGGGAACACCGACTCCCGTTCGTATATACTCACCATCATCAGCCTGTATAATGTGCACTGCTGACCACGGGCATCCTCTCAAGAAGAGAGGTTGGTGATCTCAGTATTATTTAAAGTATATAGGTACCCAGGCAGCCCGTTACTTGGCAAAGGATGTCGTTGATGACGTTGAACAATCTTGACCAAAGGTATTACTTACTTTCCAAAGCACGAAGTCCTCCTTCAGTACTCCACTAACCTGGTCCAGAAAGAAATATTTAATTGTACACAAAGATTTTTGTCCAGAGCAGGAATCGAACCCACTACCTTTTAAAATTTAGACGAACTTTATATCACTGCCACTATATAGTATAATCTTTAAAAAATAATAAGGAGCAATCATAAATAAGATACCGAAAACATAGTAAGTAATTGAGTGTTCACTGTACAATGCTGCATCGACAAAAGTTAATATAAGAGATGCCTTTTAAAAGCTGCAATACTCTGTTCTATAAATAACGTGGGAGTTTAAAAGTTCTGCTTCCCTTACCAATAAACATGTGGAGGTGAAACGTATACCGCTCATTATTTTGAAACTAAATAAATACGAAAGTGAAATTTCATTTTAAATTTAAGTATTTAAGAGTGTGGTATCGAATTATGAATAAAATGGTGGAAACAGAAAATACTTACTCAATCAGCATGTTTGTGATCACTGCTGAACATGGGCCTCCTCTTAACAGACTTTGGAAAGCTAGAGTCGAGGAGGGATATTGCTATATTCACAACACTTGAGCGGGTTGGTGATCAGAGTAAAATCCTCTCTCTCGAGTATCCTTGAGCTGATAGATGCTGATACCCATCGATCATCTGTATGTTTTTAGTCGCCTTTTATCTTAAGAAGCTCTGGGGAACCCACTCTGACCACCCCAATTCTCTTAATGTTTTTAAACATACGCGAAGTGTTCACATTATTAATAATAGGTCTTTAACTAAGAAATTGCCGTTTTGTATGAAAAAATTTAAACGATTTTTTTCATGTATTTTTTATTTGTACTACCTAATCGAAGTAATCACCCATGCAATCAATGCATCTTTGCCAACGCAGAGGCAGTTTATTGATGACCTTCTAAAAGAAATCAGCAATTCATTCAGCAATTTTCAGGTCGAAATTTCCAGAACGGAAGCGAGCAAACCAATAACAGGTGGTGCGTTGGTTTGTAGTGATAGCTCCGTAAACGTCGTTGATGTTGCGTGCCGCTTGTGCCGCGTTGCTGCCACGGCGGTACCCATATTCCATAATTACTCGATTTTTTTACGTATCCATGATGACGAAAAATATTGAAATGCGATGAAAATGCAACAGTAATTAATAAACACTAAACGACAACTTTTGGAAAAAAACCATGTTTTTAAAATAAAATTAATTTGAAATTAGAATTCTTAGCCAATCAAAAATTATTTTGATTTGAATGGCCAGTACTGCAGAACGGCAATTTCATAGGTAAAGACCTAATAATAGACACGGAACTTTTAAAATAACGTCGTAAGTAATACACAATTGAACTAATTTTGAAAACTGATCAAAAGCCCGTTTTAATAAGACCACGAAAAGTTGTATAAAATAGAAACGCCAAGTGGTTGAAGCACAAAAGTTTCGATATGATTGTGAAGTAACAGAGAGTCGAAACATTTCGGCTTCAACTTTGATACTTAAGTGCCCACAAACAGTAATGTTGGCGGTATTATGTGAACGACAATACTGCTTACTGTCAACAGTTTGTTAATATATCAGATGTTGTATTTACGCAGTTTTAGTTTGCTGTTTTACTCCTAGGTGCTGCGGCGTGATGTTACATATTATTTTGTGCTGATAACTGCGATCGTATGAACGTTTGGTTAGTGTATGAAGTCGTAAAATATTTACCTTTTAGGCCATTAATAAGACAAATATAAGCTTTATCACCTATACTATTATTATGTTACTTTTTTTGTATTATAACAAATATATTAATAAAAATAGATTAAAATTTAAAACAGGCAGCCTTAAAATAGATTAAGCTAGGAGGATGGTCAACTTACCGGGCTTGAAAATAAATTGCGGCTCGAGAATCGAATTCAAGACCTCTGTGGTTTTAAGCATCGAACTTTTTACATTACTCTGTGGATTCCAATTATTATCATTTTTATTGCTTTTTATTTTCTAGCTAAATAAACAAGTATCTAGGTATACTATGAGTATACAGAAGTAGAAAGAGAGTATATAAACGTGGAGGCTCGTGAAGTGTGTCGAGGTGTCACGTGTCTCCTGCAGACTGCCGCGTTCGTACAACTCGCTTCAAACTAATGCCATTCTTTATAGCTATGGCTACTATTACCTATAACAAGATGAGGTTTCATATTTGTGTACAATGCTAATATTTAAACAATAAACGATTTATAAATTTCGTAATAAATGATAATCGCATATAGAATTTAACGACATTCTCAGTGGAATAACTTCAGATTTTTTAAATGCAAATCTAAGTTTTATTTTCCTTGGTTGTTTAAGGGGATACCCGCCGTGTCTAGGAAAGCACGTTAAGCTGTTGGTATCTATCGTCACAACATAATCTACGAAATCGTATACCGAAATAAAAGGCGGATATTTCATAAATTGGTTATTATACAATTACTTTGATGTCTGCTTGATATCGTCTTTTAAGACGTTGCATAATAGTCTATTACTGACTTTGTTATTTTGTAAAAGCACTTATTCTATACAATAGAATTATTTTCATGTTTTTCCTTTTTAACGACCATTTATATAACAAAGATAGAAATTGAATAATGAATTTTATTCGTCGACTATAATATTTTTCAGAGAAGAATATTTTTTTATAGAAACGAAAACAATCTGATTATTAAATTATGTTCTTTACTTATTTTATTATTTTATCTACATGCATAATAGCTATTTTGCATTCATTTCGTCTTTTCATTATAAAATAATTTAAAGGGCCGTTTAATTACTTTGTGCCGTCTAAGTTTGTCTCCAATTAAATTTGCGAAGAAAAGCAAGGTTTTCATTACACCTCGAGATCCTTTTAAGGAAAATGTCAAAGAAAATAGAGCACGTTGAGTTGATCAGACGCCCGCGTATAAATCCCGACCACTACATCAAGTGCAGCGAGACGGCCCTCTAATATTCGTGGCCTTATTCTGAAACCGTGTGGATTCCGGCTTAGAATTGACTATTCCATGTCTTCCAATAGGTCTCGTAACAGGTGGCTAAAGGATATACAGCTGATCGATGGGCAGCAGCATATACCAGTTCAGGGCTACTTACCATCTTATCTCCATTATGGCAATAACTATCAATAGCTCTGGCTTGCCATGGTCTGTCAAGGAGAGTGCTGATAAAGTATTCTGAAATCGCCTTAGTTTTCCTTTAAAATCATCAGTATCAGTATCAGTAGCATATTGAGCTCTAAAAAGGTCGTTAAACATAAATAATGGATAAAAGGAGACTAACATTAAGAAAGGCCAGGTTAAAAGTACCCTAAACCGAAGAACATGCATGAGTAGATTAATGAATGTAGAAGAGGCGAAAGTGGTATGTCTAGGTACGGTAAGGCACGTGCCTTTTGTCCGGGATAATTTGGCGCTTTCCCACCTTCCTCTACCCCCTGCAATATTTTTTTATTTACTAAAGGTTAAAAATGAAAACTCCAAACCAAAACTATGCATTGTATTTATATATTTTTGGTTCGTAGTTTAAGACCTTCCAGTTAACTTGAGTTAATACAGATGTTGTTAATAGCTTTACTTTTATCGAGAACATAAAATTTATATGAATGTTATGTTTTGTGGTTTTTTCACGCTTTTGTAAAATGGATCACAATAAACCACTTAATAAACGGGTATTAAGTGTTTTATTGTGATCAAATTTACAAAACCGTGAATTGCCTTTAATAATAAAACAGTATTAAGGTTTCCAAAGACAGAAATACGTAAAATGGATTATACTTTACTGTAACCTCATCCACCTTATATTTTTTGTTTAAACTTACGTTTTTAATGTTGCGACACTTATATTTGATAATGGTTTGAGAAATTGTGCGGTTTCCAGAATAAGGTGTCAATATTAGTAGCAGTCTCCTGCAGACGATCTCGACAGACTCTTGTAACGGCATTAGCTTCGTCGAGTTTAACTCCTTGGTACTCACCACCATTTGAATATCAACTTTAACAAATATCTTTTCACTAAATGTACTGTTGTTTATTGTAAATATACCTAACCAATATTACAAAAAAATAAAAATAAGGGTAAGTGTTAATATCAATTATATGTACACTGCATTTGTTTCAACTAGTGACTAACTATTCTAGTTAAATATTATTTGTATTTAATTATACAAACTAAATAAAATAAACTGTAATATTGTATTCATAGTACTTAATTAAGAGGAGTTGCTGAGATAATTAAAGCAAATTAATTTAAATTAATTAGTATATAATATTGATCGGGAGAGCCTATAAGCTATATTTAATTATGTAGTTATTACAGGAACGGGCGTTACAGAATTGAATATTTATAATATATGTTTATTGTAAGTGCAATAAAAGGAGATAGTGCCAAAAGAAGCGTTGTTCAAATATACAAACTAATTCCCATGGTACAGCGGCTTCGGAGGTTGTGGATTCGATCCCCATGACGCAAAAGATTGGTTGTAAAGTCTAAGATTTTACATAATACGGTAACCAACTCGCCCTCTAAGCGTGTTTACTTTGTCCGAAAGAAGGAGACCGATGTTCATCATTGAACGTTATAAAGGCTGGTAATGATTTAATGTGTGAACCCACAAAAATGTACATAATTAATAAAAAAACAGCCTCAATAACTGCTTACAATGTTACAGTACTTACACTGACAATGTAAAAGGTTCTCTTACATTGTCAGTGTCAAGAGAGCCTCTTTTTGTGATCTCAATTACATGAAGAAAAGAAATTCGGCTTACAGCATAACGCAAATTTTCCGAATCTAAAAGTAAATATCTAAATTACAACACAATAAAGTTGAAAGATAATTTTCACTACAACCAACCAATGATATTGCTCTCTATCCTAACTTAACTTAACTTTATGCTCCGTAGAAATAACCGGTATGAGGAGTATCCATTACTGTGTCCTTTATGTTCTAGATAGTGACAACTTTTAGATTAACCTTATTTACGGAGCTCCATCGCATTCCCGAGTTAGTGGTGCCGTAACTTTCCTTTGACTTCATTAAACTGTGGAGAGTGTAAGATACAAGGTATCAGTGGTGAAACGTGGTAAGTCGTAAAATGTACGAAACGTATTATGTGTTGCTTATTTTCTCTTTCGGTTTTCGGTGACTAACTTACCGTGCCCGATAGGGTCCATTCTTTTATCAGTAGTACTGGTTTTGTCTTTGTAGCTTATTATACGTATGGTGTGTAATAAATGAATATGAAATATTTCCATTCAAAAAATACTTTGATTGTTTTAAAATGTACTTCTTCTCACGGCTTTATCTGCAGGCATAGACAAAGTTAATCATATTATATACGGAACAAAATGGAGACGTTTCATAGAAATATAACTACTTGATAGTTATACTTGCAAGTCCTCTGCCAGTGCCTCTTAAGCTGGCTCTAGGTGGCAAAATGTAGGTGTGATATATATATACCTCCTCCCAATCCTTCCAACGCAAAGGCATGATGTTAAGTTATTAAATTTCTACATAAAACTGCAACATTTACAATAGAAATAATAAAAGTATTTTCAACTTATGTTTTTCTTTCTTCGAATCCGACTGTATCCATAATACTATGAAATTGTGTTAGTGCATATCCATCGCGGCGTCAGTGCACGGGCTGTCCCGCGCGCACCAATCAAATTGTCAGTGCACAGCGAGCTGACACCAATCTATGCACGCTCATTCGCTTGACATTCGCACGTGGTACTAAACATTCGATGTTTACTACAATACTGAGCACTATTGCTTGTTCTGATAGAATATGTTATAATGAGAGTAGTAGTAAGCGAGCAATGGATTGCATATTAAGTGTAAAGTTGTAGTGCGAGGTGAAGAATGTAATTCAATATGAATGCATGGTGTACCTACAAACGTAGTTGTTTGTACAATGGATGTGGAGTTTAAAAAATTATTCTCCGTGTTTTGAATAAAAATATGTTCAAGCGGATAAAAAAGTTTTTTTTAGTAGTGAACATTTTTATTCTATTTGCTTATTTTGTTTGATGACTGTTTTGTTATATATTCATTACATATAGTTGTATTTAATCCCTGTTAGTTACAATTGCACCGTTTTTTTTATTATTTTTGCTTATAAGTTCTATCCATTGTAAGGATTGCTGTCATCATTGCTATCATCACCCCGTATACCGTCCACTGCTGAACATGGGCCGAGGGAGAGGTAGTATGTCGTAATACCTACACGGGGAAACGCTGCTGCTCGTTCCTTGATATATAATTGTTATAACAATAGAGACCAACGGCTTAATATGCTTTCCGAGGCACGGAGAGTAGACCCTCAACCAACCAGACACGGAAATAAATCTTAGATTTTACACATATACTTCTTGCCCGGCGTGGGGGTCGAAACCACAACCTCTAAGCTTAAAGCGAGACTTATTCCACTACTCCACGGAGGCTGATTGCTGTGAACTTTGTCATATCAACAAAAAATAAATAAGATTTATCATACTGAGTCACTGTAACGTGCTCAAATTTGTACAACCCACATACATGCTCCTCTTACTAACGCTAAGAAAATCAAAAGCGTATTTAGCCAAGCAATGTATGTAATCCTATCCTTACTTTCATAAAATATCTAACTGGGTAGCGTCTTTTACAGTCATGTTAGATTTAGCCAGAACAGTGCGATGCTCCAGAAATATAAGTTGGTGGGTCTAACAATAGAACTGAAGGCATTATAACGAGAGCCGTTAACTTGGGAACGCTTTGTCAATAGCTTAGGTGCTAGTTACGAAGACGCTAGACGGCGAGAATACCTAATTAATTCAAGTTATTACCTGTCTAATAACTTGAATTAGTTAATTAGCATTTACTTGGACTAAATTTAATTCCCGGTTCCGTACAAACGTTAAATGGGCTATCAAATACTAAAAATATATTTTCAATTCGGGCCCATAGTTCCTGAGTTTAGCGCATTCAAGCAAACAAATAAACTCTTTAGCTTTATATATTAGTACAGATACCATACCACCCACTAGCTTGGATTCTATCTAATTAGAGGTTTTTATATGACCATTTGCCGTGTGGTTGCTGGACTAGAATAGATTACTCCATATCTTTCTATAGGCGACTAAAAGACATAAGGACATAGCTGATGGACGGGCAGCAGCCGGTATCTTTCAGCTTAAGTTTACCGTTTTACTGCGATCACCAATTCACCAGCTATGCCTGTTTGCCTTGGTCTGTTAGAGGACTTTGTTCAGAGGTGGACGTATACGGACTGTCGAAGTGAAGATATGACCACTTTTGGGCATACCATGAAAGTAATGTTATAGTCACCATACTCGGTGTTCACATACATTGGTGTTACATTAATTTAGTTCGGATTTATGTCAAAAGATGGCGCTGTAATTAATAAGTTAAAAGTCGCTATAGAGATTCTCCGCGAGTTAATGAGCTTCCCGATGTAACTGTTTAAAGATTAAAACTGTATAAACCACTTAGTACAATATTGGTCATAATTAACCACTCTCGGCTAATTATAGTTCAGTTTTAGCCTACTTAGTGTTTTATTCAGTATTTAGTGCCAGTCCAGTAGGTATATATACAAGTTGTGATCCCTATTTCTAATTGGAACTTCGGCCCTGTATACTCTTTAAACTAACAGTTTATTGTGCTGTCATTTCACTTATTAAGGTCAGTAAGCACAAATTTTATCAAAAAATAAATTTACTGTACGGCCCAACCAGCAAAATATATCGTAAAAATGCCATCAGGACGTTTCTATTTCAGCTATTGGTCGTGAGAAAATGTCGAGTAAATGATCTGTGCACGTTCTCTCAACGCGATTTGGGCGCACTTTTCTTTGCTTTAAGTGATGTAAATATCGTAAGATTATCGTATAAATAGTCAAATAGTCGAAAGAATATAGAGTAATCGCAGTTCGAAAGTTAATAGTATCATATTAATCATCAGTATGCCATTTTTCAACACATTAGCTTTTCCCAAGTCGGTAGAAGCGCTTTCATTCGACAAATTTATTGTAATATAGCAGTGCGGTTGCAATCACTCGACTCTTTGATCGTGTGAATGCAACCAAGCAGCATTCATAGACCATTTTATTTCTTCAATTACCGGAGCTGTTTGTGAAAAGAAATATTTTTTATTTATTTAATATAAGTATTAAATTTTGCCATATTATTTGTGCCATACAATTTTACAGTCATATTGACAATTCGTGACCTGAAGTTAGCTCAAAGGTGTTTACTTTACTATGCGGGGTTAAATTTTTCGTCTACATTCTTTACATTTTAGTTAATATTTTCATGGGCCGTAAGATTTCTTAGTAAATAATTAATTACAAATAATATTAATTTAAAAGTTTATCTAATTCGCCATTAATAGCAATTTACTTATCATCACAAAGCATTCACTCGGCTTTTAGCTGAGAAATAGACATGGGGTTTCAACTTTACGACTTCTAAGACCGCCATTGCAGTTAGTCTGGGGTTCCTTAGCGCAAAATGTTAAATCCTAAATATTATATCAAAATACTGTTATGAATACTCCAGAGGAATTAAAAAAAAAATGAAACACAAACAAAAAAATTTATTATATGAGTAACTTTTTCAAATTATTTTAGTGGCAAATTAAATGGTTGACCACCATTATTTTAACTATATAGTACAGTGCTGTAAAAGATTTTATTCAACTTTCATACCACAACTATGCTGTAAGACGGCTTTCAAAGCGTTTACTAGACATGTTTATAGAGCCAAAAAGCGTGGAAAGCTAAAATATCTAGCCAACTGCTTTTAAACGGCTTTTTGAAATAATAGGATCCTTCATACGAGTGTTTTTCGATTCATAGTCGTGAGAGTAATTGCTTATACGATCTCTTTGCTGGTTGGGGGTGCAACCGCACATTTCTTAGGTCAGCATTTTTACGTGAGACAAGCACTCATTAGCTAATTGAATTAAGTAGGCATTGCTACGCCACGGGAGTCGTTCATATTCTAGTATCTACCATGTGATACGGTTTCTTAAACCTTAATCTTCTTAAGCCTTTTAGTTGGCTAATAACCTTTAGATGCCCTCTTAGACCTGAAGTCCGAGAGGCTCACGAACTGTAACGTAGAGCTACAGCTGCGCAAAACTCCCATAAACAACTAATAGTCATAATCCCTCAATCTTCCCGCCAGCGACCGCCCTGAGCCGAGGCCCAAGTCCCACAGGGGACACCCTCTTGCGCAGATTGCTTAGTTTCTAGTTTTTAAACCATTTTTTCTTTCATAAAGATTACTAGCAGAGCACTCTACTAGTATTTTTGTTAACCCCTGGTGCTAAGCTAAAATGCTTGTGTTACGAGTGGGTTCACGTCGGTTCACAAGTCCGACGCCCAAGCCATCGGGCTACGGCCGCTTAACATTTATTTATTTATTTATTAAGGCTGGCGCTCGCCTTTACGTCCATTGAAGTAGCAAAAGCCTCGTGGCTAATTATATAATATGTCCGTCCGAAAAACAAAGTGAATAATCTGTTGATCCTTTCATATATAGTTCATTAGTTCATTAATTATAAGTTCTTAAGCTCTGATGAATTTGATTTCAAAATCTCATCAAAGAGTAGTGTAGTTATCATCAGGCTATACATTTACTTTGCCTTAATATTTGTGGCTGAACATTTTAAGCCAAAGTTGCTACAAACATGCTCGACTCAAAATTATCTTTCAACGCATTGCGATGCCGCTTCATTTACCTAAATGGATTAGTTAATCATCTCAGCACAAGGCTTTCTGCGCTGCAGTAACCTCATTTTACTTGCCACAAATGAATGCAGATCTTGCAGTTGTATAAGTATCATATTTTATAAACATTAATGTGACGAAAGAAGTATTGTGTTCTTATGTTCTGTTTTTAATCGTAGAGATTTAATCATGTTTGAGGGACTACCCTCCGTGCCTCGGAAAGCACGTTAAGCCGTTGGTCCCGATTATTATAACTTCATCTATAATTATCGTATATCAAGGATCGGGCAGCAGCGTTTCCTTGCGTGGTACAAAATAATACTGCGGTCACCAAATGGCCTGCCAAGCCTGGTGACTATGGCAAATACCCTCACTTGGGAGGAGGCCCATGTTCAGCAGTGGATATATGATGATGATAAAATAATATTGTATTTTCATACCTAACAGCTTTTAGGCTAAAGCTATATAAACTATTATAATAAGTACAAAAATAATCAAATAAACTTAATTAATTGAACACAGAAAATTGATAAGACAAAATATGTTTTGACTATTTACAAATACTTGTAATAGGTGTACGTGAATATATTTTTTTTGGCCTAATTCCGATCTCTATAACTCACATGAGTAAATTGGTGTGAGCAAGCCATCAGAGTTGATTTTTCTAGGTTTTGTTCATAAGCTGCAGTAATCGCATACCACTAGGAGAGCTTTATGTTTCTTTGTCAATACCTTTGGGTCTCAATAGAGGTATAATGTTAAGAGCAATCATTACCTTTTTATTAATCCAACGTGTCGACTTTGTGGTCAGGGATAGATAGACAAAAAATGTGACTGAACGTATTTGTTAAGAAGTGTAAATAGCTAAGCCAGTGCGATACCGAAGTAGGTCACAGCCGTAAGGAAAGCCGTTTTATCGGCGAGCTCTAACATATTGTAGCCTGTGAGATAGCGACGTCGTGTGTTACACGCGAATAAATAACACAAAGCTGAACTTACTTTGAGTAAATAAAAGCACGTTGACTTCTTATAAAGGAACATTCATTATGCTTTTAGAAAAGATAGTGATTTTTTTTACTTATATTAAATAGTTCTTGTAAACGTTTTACATTTAATACGAATTTGAATCTCTGGAATTATGGATTTGAAAAAGTATTTCAGTGTCAGATATCTATCAAATAAATGATAAAGGCTTTATTATGAAGTTTCAAACGAGAGTTACGTAGGTAAAATTTCTCGCGGAAAGTAGTTATTAATATTATTCATCAATGGCTTGTTTACGATTCCATTCTCTTTCCTGCAACAAACCAGACTTGGAACAAAATGTTTTATTTTATTCATAAAGATTGTGAAGACAGCCTCCGTAGCCTAGCGGTATTTGGTTCGCTTTAAGTCTCGTCGATCATGGGTTCGATTCTCACATCGGACAAGAAATCTTTGTGTAAATTCAAAGATTTCTTTCCGGGTCTGGTTGGTTGAGGGACTACCCTCCCTGCCTCGAAAAGCACGTTAAGCCATTGATCCCGATTGTTATAACATCATCAGACTATAACGAGCGTATGTCAGGGAACGGGCAGCAGCGTTTCCCTGTGTATAACAACATAATACTGCGGTCACCAATCCGCCTGCCAACCGTGGTGACTATGGCAAATCCCTCCCTCGGGAGGAGGCCCATGTTCAGCAGTGGACGTTGTACGGGCTGCGATAGTTTACGGAGGATACCAACATATTAATTAATTAATCAAAGTAATTGTGGTGTATTTATAGGCTACAAAGTAACGTTCACAAAAATATTGATTCAAGAGAATCGGGAGTATTTTATGAAAATATTAATTAATACGAACGCGTGTACTTTTATAATTATTTCATATTCACTAGGCGTTTATTCATTCCGGCACAATGTGAACATGAAACGAAAATATTGCAATATCAATAATTATTTTTTTTAACTCTTCTGCACCACAATTTAAATAAAATGAAATAGCACAAATAGGCTTAACCGTGAGTATCGAGATCCCGTGTTTGATTCACAGGTCTGTTAAATACTTGTTACAGACAGCCATGGGTTACTGGGCCCCTCGCCAACGGCGGACGGGCGTTTCAGTAGGTAGGCTGCTCCTCTTGGTATGACTAGCATTCCACAGTTATGGAAAGGGAGGGACGCTGTAGAAAAAATGGAAGTGCCAGCCCGAAGTCAGAAAGTTGGTGGTGCCTTACCCGTGCTTCGATGAGCACGTTAATCTGACGGTCGACGGCCATTGGATTTTAGGAGCAATAGAATAGAAAATACCTGTGTTTGTGCACACATTTGTGCCCTATAATTTGTCTTGCGCAGGTAACTAATTTTCTAAGAGAGTGGTCGCCATGGCCCAATTGATCAGATGAACGGTTATATATAGCAATATGTGTTGCAGACTTTTGACCAATAAAACAGCAGAGATAGCGTAAACTTTTAATTGACGTGATTATCCCTTTGACTTTAGTTTAACGGTTGAGTGGGCAATGATGCTTCGGTGCCTTTTGCCCGATGGGCAGAAATAAAGCATGAAACTTAAATAAGGAGATAAAATGCAGTATTTTTTTTATGGTGGCTATATACACTGTAATATAATGGCGGAACAATGAAACATGCTAAATGCATTGTTTTTTTGGACTTTAGTAAGTTCTGTAGATTACTTTTTGAATTGTTAAAATCGGCCACTGAATTCAAAATATATTACGAAATATGCTGCATGCATTTATTTTAGGTCTTTTTTTGTTCTTTCGGACTTTATTTTATCATGCAGTTCTCACGGGAACGGTTGGAACGTGGATGAAACCTCGTGCGGGAAGCTAGTACTAATATAAAAGCGGAAGAGTCTCTTTGTTTGCTAGAAATTCGCTAATCTCAGCTACGGGTCCGTTTGATAGCCCATTTATTGAAAAAGGCTATAGGCTATATTTAATTAGGTAATTGCAACAAGAAATGGAGATACGCGAGTGAAACCACGCGCGGGAATCTAGAATGCTATCTAACATGATATGATTTATAACGCCCACTAACAGAATCATAGATCCCACAACTTTTTACGGTAAACTGCGTTACGAGACTTGGGTTTTTTTACAAGTATGTTATTTTTCAAACTGTTTCCGTGAACATTTAGCATAGGTTTAGATTTTTATAAATTAGTCTTGAAGGGCAATCAGTCCAGCGACATGCTCCCTTTATGTATAGTAATTTCTATAGATCTCGAGGGGAGTTTTTTTTTTTTAAGTTTGTTTTTGATTACATAATATTCTTCAATAGCTGGAGATGCGCACGTGAAACCACTTGCGGGAATCTAGAATGCTATCTAACATGATATGAATTATGACGCCCACTCTTAGTCGTAAGCTAAGCAGTAAAATAATGTAGAATTTAAACGTTCTTAAGTTTAATTCGCTTCCTTTGTTCTTTGTTAACTGAATATTAATAATCTACAAAGCAGTTTTACTTAATGATAATTGTAAACGCTTGTGAAGTTATTGTTTGCACGTTAATATCAGCTCTTTGAAGCTGTTGTTTGAATTATAGTCATAATAGTAATGGGAGATCATTTCCAGTTTCCATTTCGTTTGTTTTGTTAGTAATTACATTATTCTATTATTTAAATTAATATTTCATTTTATTTGTTTTGCGAGTGCTCATTTACATAATATATTATAATATTAATTAATTTTGTGAATTAGTATTTTAAATACTTCTATTGCCGACTGGTTTTTGATAAGATATTTATTTTGAAATTTTTTGTATAATAAATTTGTATTAATTTTAAATCGAATTGTACAGAACAAATTATTTAATTCACATTGCTTAGTATTTTCATGTTAACATGGATCCGTATTATTAATCGTATTTATAGCTGATTCAAATTAGTATAATTATCTCATTAATTAATTACCTCATTAAAATAATGTCCAACAATACATCTATACAAATAAAAACATATAAGTATGGGTCTTTTTCTAGTATAAAGATAACAAAAAAGGCATATAAACTTTTATAATTATAACAAAAACAATTGTCTGTCTGTGTCTTCCGGCTAATTTCAGTACGTAACGGCCTCACCGATTTTGACGGAAGTTTCACTGGTATATATCTTTTATTAGGTCCAGTAGCGCACAGCCGTCACAGCGTACACGCGTCCACTAATGACACAACGAGTATTGATACACCGTTACGGAAAAATTGTGATTATAGGAATGTGATCGTATGCCACCAAAATGTATGCTCCCTAGATAAAAAAACCCAACGTTTGGAAGTGTTATTGGAAGGTGAGATGCAGTGTGATGTTCTGGCTTGTTCCGAACATTGGTTGTCGAGAGAAAAAATAGCATGTGTTGTTATAAACGGATATAAGCTAGTGTCATGTTACTGTAGGCAGCAAACAGTGCACGGTGGTTCATGTTTGTTTGTCAAGGAACATATAAAATGCATAGAAAATTTAGAGTTAGTCCAATTATCGGTAGAAAAATGTTGTGAGATATCAGCGATCAATTTATTAGACTTTAATTTAACAGTAGTGTGTGTATATAGATCGAATTTAATAAGTATTAACGATTTTATTTGCGCCTTCGAAAGTTTGTTGGACAAGATCACAGATCTCGGATTAAATTGCGTAATAGTAGGTGACGTTAATGTAAACTGTTTAGATAATGTAAATCGTGACTTGAATAAACTTACTGACGTGCTATCAGCCCATGGCATGGTGAATTTGGTAGACTTTCCAACCAGGTTGACCGCAGCTACTTCAACGTGTCTTGATCACGTCTATAGCAATTTATCACCAGGAACTGTCCAAACTTCTTCCATATCAACTAATATTAGCGACCATCAAGCTGTATGTTGCAAAATAATGTACCAAATAATAAAAAACGAGACGGAATTGTATTATGCGCGGAATTTCTCTGACAGTAGCCAATGTAACTTTAGATCATCTTTGTTAAGTATTGACTGGGATGAATTCAGGCAGCGCAGTAGCAGTGCAGACCATTTGGCTACCGCACTGATTAATATTTTAGTTAGTAGGTTTGAAATTAGTTTTCCGTTACGGAAAATAAGTAACACCGTAAAACGGGCCACATCTTGGGTAAACGAGAACGTGAGGAATTACAAATCCCTATTATTTGACATTTTAGAATTAGGCAAATTGAATCCGTATAGTGACACTTTAAATGAAATTATTTCTGACATGAAAATTAAATATGACATTTTAGTGATTAGTATAAAACGCGAGTTTTATGTTGATACCATTACACGAAGTAAAAATACATCGAAAGCTATGTGGATGGTAGTAAATAAAGAGAGGGGGAAGAACAATTCGCCCCAACTAGACTTTACTGATGGAGTTAGAAACCTTGATGGGTCTGCCTTCAATAATAAAAAGGAAGTGGTGGACGCCATGAACAAACGCTTCCTGAGTGCGGCTGTTGCGTGTGGAGCGCCCCTTGCAGACGTTAACCAAGTCCAAATTGCTCTGTGCTTAGCACGACCGCCATTGAATTGCTCGCTTCGATTAAGGCCTTTCTGTTCGGAGGAAATATACCGACTGATCATGAATCGAATCCCAGCCAAGCAATCCAGGGACGTCTATGGTATAAATATGGTACTGTTGAGAATAGCTGTAATTCCTCTCGCACCCATGTTAGTGGAACTATTTAATCGCTGTGTAAAACAGGGCACATATCCTGATGCACTGAAAATAGCGAAAGTGTCTCCGCTATTTAAGGGTAAGGGTAAAAAGGAGGATATGGATGCATACAGACCCGTATCAATTATTCCTGCTGTGGCAAAGGTTTTCGAGAACGGCTTAAGTTCTCGTATGACAGCCTTTCTTACTTCCACCGGCTCATTGTCGGACCGCCAGTATGCGTATCGCGAAGGGCGTTCCACCACGTCACTGACTAGAGAGCTAGTACGCCGTGTTCTCGCGGCTCGCGAAGAAAAACAGCAGGTCGCTGTATTATGTTGCGACCTGTCGAAGGCGTTCGATGTTGCAGATCGATCAGTGCTGGCGCTGAAGTTGGAACATTACGGCATGCGGGGGAATACACTGAGTCTCCTAATAGACATGCTACAGGACAGGTCACAGGTCGTCGTGGGTAATAGGGGAAATGCGGTGTCTGATCCAATAGAATCACAGATGGGCGTAGCTCAGGGTTCCTCTGTATCAAATATACTGTTTTCCTTGCTGCTAAACGATTTACCAGACTCAGTGTCAGCAGCTGAAGTATTAATGTACGCCGATGATGTTGCAGCGATAATAACCGCCGCCACAATAGACCAACTCGAACGGAAATTAAATATTACCACTTTCCAATTAGTGTCATGGTTCGACATAAATGGACTAGCCTTGAATTTAAACAAAACGCACTTTCTGCATTTTAACCTATCAGGACATCGGACAAGAAGTCTTTCCGTGCTAGTAAACGGATCAAATTTACGACAGGAAACCACAACGAACTTTTTAGGGTTTCAAATAGATACTGGACTGAAATGGGATAGACACGTAGATAGTCTCTGTAGTAGGATAGGCAGTGCATGTTTTGCATTGCGCCGTGTTGCGCGGGTAGTGTCTGAAGCGAATGCACGCGCGTGCTACTTCGCCACAGTACACTCACTGGTGCAATATGGCGCGGAGCTATGGGGTCGTGCCGCGGAGTGGGAGCGGGCGTTCCGCATGCAAAAGCGTGCTATCAGGGCTATTGTAGGCATACCCCAAGATGTATCAGCAAGACCTTATTTCCGTAGGTTAGGCATCATGACATTGCCATCTATTGTCATAATGCAAGTGGCACTATATGTTAGATCCAACTTGTCAGAATACACCGCGCATAATCAAGTACACTCACATAACACAAGAAACGCGAGTAAGCTTACAGCGGTAAAACGGTCGCTTACAAAGTCGTCCAAATTCACACATGTAATGGGTCCTGAAGTGTATAATAACTTGCCTGAAAATATTATCACTGCTCCAAATTTTTCTTGTTTTAAGTCTCGTCTAAAACGGTGGCTTGTTGAGCAAACTTTTTACAATTATGACGAATTTGTAACTTCTAGATTTTAATTGACATGGCGAGATGCCCGACTATCTATTGTACTCCGACGCTATTAATAAGTAGTTTGACATTATGATTTACCTTAAGATTTGTAGTCCTAGACATTATTAGATATATTATGACATTATAACTGTGACATTTCAATACTGACATTAAGCATTAGTGATTTATTTAGATTAATTTAAAATACAATTAATTTAAAATGTTTACCTACTTATAACTTTGACATGTAAAATAACTTTACCAAAATAAATGAATATGAATGAATGAATATGAATATGAATAGTATATGCTACATTTTATTTTGTCTGTGTGTTTATCAGTGTATTCTGCCTAAATTCCAAAACTACATAGTAGTGATTTAGACAACACTTCCCACGTTAGTTATTTTACGCGGAAGAAGTCGCGGACAGCAGCTAGTTCCAAATAGATTCGTATTTGAAAGAAATTTATATTTCACTTCATTGAAATGATTCTAAACAATAGTTATCATTCTTTGGCTTTCCATCTATACTAATATTGTAAAGCTGAAGAGTTTGTTTATTTGTTTGAACGTGCTGATCTCAGGAACTTCAAGCACGATTTAAAAAAATCGAGAAAGGCTACATGTAATTATGATGTTCGTACGGAAATGGGAGTTAGGTCGGTGAAACCAAGTCTAGTATTCATATAAAAAATATGAGGCGCGATTCAAACGAAAAGACGAGACACAGGCACATTAACAGGCTGCCAATACACACATATATACAGGGTGTCCAAGAACCTGGCGTCCAACTGGATTCCCACGATGCCCCAAGTTCTAACAGTACTCAGAAAAATATTTTAAAAAATCCACCCCATGTACTTACAGAATTATACTGATTTAAAAAAAAAAGGGGAAATGAGCACCCTGTGACATACTTTTGAATGCTGTGACTGCTAATGCTGATAATTTCGATATTTCTTGGAGGTTTTGTAATCTAGGGTATTGCTGTGTCTAAATAGAATGTAAAAATAAAGTACTTATTGTACCATTTTAAAATAAAATATTATTTTAACTAAAGGTGATATGGAAAACTATTGAATTTCGCAACTTTGACCGACTGTAGTGTAAAAAAAATGTACCAAAATAGTATGGCAAGTGACGTCAAATTTTGACGCGTTTATTCCTCTTTTTAAAAAGGTATAATACTTACACATTAATTTGAAAAAAAAAATTTTGATAATATTTTTACTCAACAACCCAATTTTTACGAAGTGCCTACCTACTAACGGTAACTGTCGGACCCTTTCTTATCTTAGAAACTGTTATGTTACTACTATTATTTACTTCGGTTCCAAGAGTGAGCAAGAAGGAAATACACACAGGTAGATGGGTTCCCAGTAGAATAAAAGCAAAGAATGTTAGTTTAAAGATATTTTATTACAATAAATGTTCAAAATGTTGACCACCCGCGGCAATACAAGCTCTCACTCTCCTTAAAAAGGACCGCTTTATGTTTCGCGAGTAACTTTTTTGACGTATCACCTGCACTGCTTGTGTTATCTTCTCACGAAGGTCAGCGATGTCATTAATGGGCTTCGCATAAACGAGCTCCTTCATAGTTCCCCAGAAAAAAAAATCCAGCGGATTTAAGTCAGGTGAGCGGGCTGGCCACGGGATTGTTCCTGATCGCCCAATCCACCTGTTCGGGTATTGCTCGTCCAAAAACTCTCTAACGGATACGCGAAAATGTGCTGGACAGCCGTCGTGTTGGAACCACATATCTGGTGGGGTCTCTTCTAGTAAGTTTGGCAAATCATTTTGAAGAAAATTTAAATATGATTCGCCAGTCAAATTCTCGGGCATCTCAAATGGACCAATAATATTCCCACAGAGAATACCGGTCCACATGTTCACTTTGAACCGGTACTGGGATCTATCTTCTCGCATCAAGTGCGGATTTTCCACATGCCACTCGTGCAAGTTGTGTAGGTTCATGTAGCCATCCTTCTTAAATGTTGATTCATCTGACCACAAAATTTTGTCGATAAAGTTTTCGTCTTCTCGATGTTTTTGCAGGATTGTTTCACAAAACGCGACTCGGCTCGGATAGTCTCGAGGTAAAAGACTTTGCACTCACTGTACGTGGTACGGATGATATTCTTCTTTTTGGAGAATACTGTGTGCTGTGCTCTTCGGTATCCCCGTATCAGCTTCTATTCCTCGCACAGAGATGCTTGGATTTGCCGACACCGCCTCTAAAACTTCATCGCGTATGAAGTCATTTACGGGTCGTCCTTCACCAGCTACTTGATTGGGGAACCGCCCGTCACATAGTGATCTGTGCACATTAATGAAAACTCGATGGTCGGGATATCGCGTAGCCCTCGGATACCTTTCTCTGTAAAGTCTCGCTGCAGCTCGTCCATTACCTCTACATTCTCCATAAATGTAGTGCATATTTGCGTATTCTTGCGGAGTGTAGGTCGCCATGGTAGCACACACAAAACACAAACTGTCCAAACACAGGCAAAGGTCGTCGTAAAGAGTTCGTTTCAAAGTCCAGAGCACAAAGAGTAATCGAGTCCAATAAACAAAGCTTTAAATCGTAGTACGTGATCAATGGTAACAATAAGAGAGAGGTGCGTAGTAACGGCAGGAGGCAGTGACGCGTACTGACCGTACTGTTATCCTAAATAGCACGATCCCAGATAGCGTCACTATCTATCTCACTCGCACCTCTAACCTTTTTCTCCCTCACTCTTACCTGAATAATGGGGTACCATAAAGAAGAACCAGCAAATCGCAAAGATAGTTTCTGTCTTGCTCCCTCCTGTTGTAATAACGAATCACTATGGTGAGATGCATGCACATACCGTCCCTTACGGTCTAACCTGTTTTTTGAGAGGCCTGTTGTTATTTTTATGAGCATACAATAGTAATTCTTTAGAGGTTAGATTCAATTCGTCGTAAATTTTTCTTTCTAAGAATTCTGTAAGACATCGTAAAAATTGGGTTGTTGAGTAAAAATATTATCAAAATTTTTTTTTTCAAATTAATGTGTAAGTATTATACCTTTTTAAAAAGAGGAATAAACGCGTCAAAATTTGACGTCACTTGCCATACTATTTTGGTACATTTTTTTTACACTACAGTCGGTCAAAGTTGCGAAATTCAATAGTTTTCCATATCACCTTTAGTTAAAATAATATTTTATTTTAAAATGGTACAATAAGTACTTTATTTTTACATTCTATTTAGACACAGCAATACCCTAGATTACAAAACCTCCAAGAAATATCGAAATTATCAGCATTAGCAGTCACAGCATTCAAAAGTATGTCACAGGGTGCTCATTTCCCCTTTTTTTTTAAATCAGTATAATTCTGTAAGTACATGGGGTGGATTTTTTAAAATATTTTTCTGAGTACTGTTAGAACTTGGGGCATCGTGGGAATCCAGTTGGACGCCAGGTTCTTGGACACCCTGTATATACTAGCGACCCGCCCCGGCTTTGCAAGGGTGCAATGCTAATGTATTATACATATAAACCTTCTTCTTGAATCAGAGTGATTCTATTAAAACACCGCATCAAAATCCGTTGTGTAGTTATAAAGATCTATGCATACATAGGGACGGACAGACAGGGAAGCGACTTTGTTTTATACTATGTAGTGATATAGTCTCCTTAATCTCAGTTACAAGCCATGAGGACCTCACGGATGAATACATAATTGTCCGCTGAATAATTCATCATAATTTAGATGAATTTTCCGACACAAGATTTTAAGGGACGATACGGGATTACCTGAATCCCTCGGTCACCCCCAGGGTTCCTCATTTGTCATAAATTAGTCACTGTGAATCATATGCCGTCACCGTGCGTTGTGAATGTTGTGGCTTAACTCAAACCTCTAGTTTCAGGCAAGTTTTTGTATAAACTGTTGATGTTTGATTGTATTTGATATGGTTTGTTTTAAGAGTCTTTTGTAATTAAGTAGGATTTAGTGATGCCTTTGATATTGTTGTTACAGCCTCTTTGATGTAAAGTAGAGTTGCCCAACTATCGATAGTTTCGCTATCGATAGATAATCTCAAAAAATAGTAACAATATCGATAGTGCTATCGATAGTATCGATAATATCGATACTATCGATATCACAAATTAACTAATACTATTGATTGGAAGCAATAGTATCGTTGCATTAAATGATTAAAACTATCAATTCTATCACAAATTGGTCCTCGATAGTATCGATTCTATCACTAATATCGATACTATTGATATGACGTCAACTATCGATAGACTATCGATAGTATATCGATAGTCGACTATCGATATGCAACACTAATGTAAAGGAACTGCATAAACATACGGTGATTAAGGTTTTTTTATTCCTGACGTGGCAAATTATCCATGTACCCTTGGTTTTAGGTGATAGAAGAGTGGAAACACAAGGGTGAATACTACATTTATCAACAATGAAGCGGCCGTAACCCAAAAGCTAAGGCGTCGGACTTGTGATATTGTAATCGCCGGTTCGATCCCCACCCATTGCACTACCGACGTGAACGTACTCGTAACACAAGCATTTGCTTAGCACTAGGGATTAACAAGAATACTGGTAGACTGCTAGTAAAGTTACAAAATATATTTTTGTTTTTCAAAGGACACCTCCCGCACTATTTAAATAAACCCCTGTGTTGCGGGAAACTTTACAAACACTCAATTTACGGACACTGAAAGCTCAGACTCAGAAAAACTATTTCTGGTTCACAAAAATAAATCGGCTGGGAATCGAACCCAGTACACCAGGTCTCAAGTGCAACTGCCGTAAGCACGGAGTCACTATTGTTGATATCCTTTTCTTCTAAACTCCAACTTCCTTCTGGCTCAAACCATTTTTAATGTTTTGATTGTTTTTACATTTAGTTTCAAAATATCATACAATTTACATTACTTAGCTACCTTTTGAATAATAAATTATCTCTAAAACATACAAATGAGAAAATAAATGTAAACGTTAGCACTGAGTGTTTGACCCAGATATTAAATTAATTGTGAAGCTTACATAACATTCCCATTTAATTTATAAATGTTTTCTAGCCAGCTAGCCAGCTATCATCATCTTCATGCCCTGCTCCTATTATTTGGGGTCGACGCGATATGTCATCCTCTTTAATTTTGCCCTATTAGACATCTCTTCCATACTCACCCCTTTCTTAGCCATGTCATATTTCACACATCACATAGGTCCAACCATCTTTTTTTTTTGGCCGTCCCTTTCCAACATATCCCTCCATACCATGCCAATGGGTAAGTATTTTCCTGATATTTTTTAGAATCATATATTGGTATTAGTAATTTTCTTTAATAGCCAATTAACATCAACTACTGAACCCCCTCGTTCTCCCGATCCTTTGTTTGCAAAGAACTATCCGATGCCCTCGTAGACCCGAAGTCCGAGAGGCCCACGAACTGTAAGGTAGAGTGATAGTTGCACAAAACCCCTAAATTACTAAAAATCATAATCCCTCAATTTCATCGCCAGCGACCGCCCTGAGCCGAGGTCCAAGCCCCACATGGGGCGCTCTTGCGCAGGTTGCTTAGTTTGTACTTTTTAAACCATTTATTAAGGCTGGAGCTCTGCTCGCCTTTATGCCCGGCGAAGTAGCTAAGCCTGGTGGATAATTACGGATGTCCGTCCGAAAAAAAAAACCACTGCTGAATATGGGCCTCATCAAACCTGGACAAGTCAGGGTTGTTGACGGATGTTGCCATAACCACTACGCCTGGTAAGTCGATTAGTGACCGCAAAAAGATGACAAGACATGTTGAGTCGAGACTAAGGGACACATCATGTGGGATACCACTAATGGCAACCCTCAGATGTGTCCCTTAGTCCATTAGTCGAAGGTGGCGACTAAGCCGAAAACCACACAGGCATTTAAGGGAATTTTCTTACTTAGATGGATTATATGTTTACTTTAATTCATAAAATCCAACATTCTACACGATTTAAAATGATTTAAAGTGATCTAAATTGCGTTAAATATTGTTATTTTAATTAAGAATTTTTACAGCTACTACGGTTGATTTAAATTGAGTCAAAACATTGGGGAAATGTACTCGCTTAAATCTTAATTATGTTTGTTCATTTAATATTTCTTACGTTCATAATATGCTTTTGTGCTGTATTATGTTCCACAGCGGTGCTCGGGGTCTTTGATGAAATTTTAGATAAGATGAAATTATAAGACTACTTAAAAGATTGCTTACTGAAACCCAATGTTTAAGTTAAATTACGATAGGATGAGATATACGATAATGCTTGTTTAATACCCATCCACCATTTCAAAGACCTGTTATTTTCTACTGGCTTACCGCACGCGTAGTTACCGTTTACCGTAGGAACATCGTTATTAAATAAAGCCTATGTTACTCTTAAGTATTTAATGATGAAGTTAATGCTAGGTTATCCCATGATAACGTAGCATTATAATGGCGAAAAAAATATTGTAATTCGTCTAGTAGTTTTTGAGATTATTCGTAACAAACATACGTACAAAATACAAATCTTTCCTCTTTATATTATTAACTACTAGCTGCGCTCCGTAGGTTTACTTGCGTTACTCTGTTCCAGTAAGTCGGAGCGTGATGTTTTATGGCTCATAGGTTAATCCTGCTAACAAACTACCTGTTTGCATACTTTAAGCCAAATCCGTTTTGTAGTTTTTGTGTTAAATAGTAAAGGAAACGCGACGCGTGTTGAGTCGAATCAAATGTATTGTTTTCTATAGACTAGAATCACACTATGAACACGTCACGTCGCGTCGCGTCGGGTGTGGATATGTGCATGTATGTTAACAAACATAATAATTGCACATATCTATAGATTCTTACAAACTTTCGCGTTTATAATATTAGTAGGATAGGTAGATGTAATAACGAAACTAAACCCTACCAACTTCCTAAACAAACGATTCACAAATGAGGTATTCGCACACGTTTACCCGACGTGGGGACGCGGTCGGAGGGAGACCGCAGATTGCGCCAAAAAGATTGTTTTAGCAATTAGGATTGTCCTCGAGCGACCTTGCGAACGAACTGATTGTGTACTAGTATGCTGAGATGTATTAGTGTGATAGTAAGATCTAGGTCTAACAAACCTTTGGGGGTTAACTTTGGGCTTTTTCATTTTAATTACAAAAACAATATGAAGATAAATTTTGTTGTGAGAAAAATACACACCTATGTTTTTGAGAAACTAAACGGACAAATAATTGTATTGCCGAATACTTTTTGTATTTAATATTTGATTGATGAAGTGCTCCTTGTAATAGACCCGCGTGCGGTTTCGCCCAAGAAATTCCTGGTTCTGTAAGAACTTTATAAATAAATATAGCCTTTAATTTCAGTTTATCCATTACCCTTTATCTATACACTAATATATAAAGCTGAAGCGTTTGTTTGTTGGAACGTGCTAATCTCAAGAACTACTGGACAGATTTAAAAAAATATTTCAGTGTTAGATAGCCCCTTCATCAAGGAAGGCTAAGGCTAAATATAATTTTAAAGTTCCCACGGGAACAGAAGTACAAGCGGGTACAAGTAATTTATAAAATTAGCTATCTGCCAGTGAAAGTCCTGTCAAAATCGGTCCAGCCGTTATTGTGATTAGCAGGAATAAAGAAACACACTGGCAGTCAATTTTATAAATTGAGTTATTGTTATAATACATTTATTTAAATGTAGTCAAAATTTGTTATGTTACCATTAAACACAGACACTTTTTTATATGCGTAGATACAATTTAATTCTAACAAACTATAGTCAAAATATCTTGAAAACATTTAAATCTAAAACATGTTCGCTTACAATATTGAACATAGTAAATAAACGTAACACCCTAAGGCGCCGCTGCAAATAGCATACACTTTCACTAGCTCGCAGTAAACAAACCGTCACATTTTCCTGTTCGCTACAATTTTGTTCATTCACTTGACATCGTCGCTGTCGCCGGAGTCAACTGATATAAAGAGTGACGAACAGATGATCGAGCTTTGTCGAGGAAAACGAACGCTGTTATTTAGTACATTCTTGATTGCGATGTTTTTTTTATATGAGAAATGTTGTTTATTTGTGCATTTGTAGAGAATCAGACCAATCACAATAAATGTATTCAATATGTTTTATTCCGTAATAAACATGGTAGCATATTTAGTATATATATATATATAGTGGGTGTTAGCATAGTCGCCGTATGCTTCGGGTAGTTGGCCGCAGTATTATGTACCTACAGCATATTCACAAAACATACATGAAGAAGCTCGTTACCTGGTATACGATTGTTATAAAAGATGTTATGACAATCGGCACAAACGGTTTGACGTGTTTTCAAGGTTTGAAATACCTCATCCAACAAGAATCATAAAGAAGTATTCAATTTTTCAAAAAGATTTTTTATCCGGAACGGGAATTGAAACCATGACAAGTCTTATGGCGAGACTCTTGCCACTAAGACTATATCTATAATCGTTAGCTATGCTATAGTCGTAGAGCAATGGATTATAATATTTTATTTGAAAATATATAATTTTAGTAGTTCACTAGTCTACACGTTACTATTTCTTTTTTCACACAATCACGATACAACAATTAACGTGAGATCCTAATTGTAAAATAATCATGTCATCTAAGTTAAAAACAAAAACATGAAATCACAAATCTAAATCAAAACGTCTCCGTAATGGATGTAGAACCCTCCCGTATCATGTATTCTGTTCTTCAAGTGCTGCACGTTATACGTACTGATGCCACAAGTTTAAAACACGATGAAAGAGTTATGTCTTAAGTTTGGAGCATACGTATGTCTAGGAATTTGTGTGTCATGACAAGAATATGAACAGATATTTTACGATATTCCTTTATGGAACCTAGTTTTAACTTAACTTTTATATAGATTTACTTTCTAACAGTAAAATAGTCAAACTACGCCTCCATTCTATGAAATATGAAGTGTACTGGAAATAACAACAATGTCATGACACATTAAACTTTCATTATATTGTATAATGTTACTTTTGACAATTTATTATGAGATAAATATTATTTATTCAGTTAAAGCTTGCCAACTTAAATTAACTGCACTCGTGTTCAGTGGTTACAGTAATTGCATCTGAGACCTGGTGTTCTGTATTCGATTCCCATCCAACACAATAATTCATGTGAACAGTGATACTTAGTTTTTCTGAATAGTGTGTTTGGAAAGTGCCGTGCGATGCAGGGATTCATTTCAGCTGAGCGGGAGTTGACTTTTATAAAATACATACATGTAATTAACTAAGTAAATAAATACTAAGCTAAAGTATGTTTTTAAATTTAAGCTAGGCACAACATTTCATATGAACACTTTCAAACTAAATTAATGCTTACATAAAAATAAATAAATTGAAATATATATATGAAAACTGAAATTGTTAGTTAAACAAATAATAGCACGCATCATACAACATGATTTATAATTTAACTGTTGATATGAATTATAAATATTTAAATTGAAAAAATAGGAATTCACTTTTTAACATAACTGGAAAATATATTTTTGAAGGCATAAAAGAGGAGTGTATTGCTTATCAATAGATTACAACAAGTTTTTAGAGCAAAAAGTTTGTAACTGACAAACCGAGCTGACGACCTTAGTAAAATATATAAGCTATTATTACATTTCAAATTAAAATCCGTAGCAGTTTTTTTTATTGGTTGACTGAGAAAAATATACTCGGTACAAAAATTAAATTTAGGGGAATAAAGATGATTAAAAGTAACTCCTGTTCCCGTAAGAACTTCACAATGAAATAGCCTATAGTTTTCCTCAATAAATGGGCTATCTAATATTGAAATAATTTTTCAGATAAAATACTGGTTTTATCCGAAAAATTCTTGAGCAAACAAACAAACTCTTCAGCTTTATATATAAGTACAGATTTACTAACCATTTTATATAATTGAAAGAAACCGTAACAGTTCTGAAGCTATAGCATAACCATAAAGTATCGAGTTTTATTCCTATTTCCCGCTTCCCGAATGGTTCCCCAACACAAACACGCAGATCTGCCACTATTCATCGGAGCACTTCCTCTATATTTGCCAGTATATTGCCTACTGCAATGCCAATGACTCGCTTGAGCTCGATGTATTAAATCATTCGGAATGCCTGCAGTAAAGCAAATGGTATAGCTATTTCTTAAGCTCAAGATATGCGCAAAGGATTGGAGGCTGCTTTGGAATCTCTTAAAATGAAATATTGTTATTTGTATGTTTCTAATTTTTGTTTTACAGTTAGCAGTTAGTTTTACATATATCTTGTATTGTATCACATAACCTTGATAACTGATTCCTATATGTTTAGGTTATTGCGAACATACATAATAATATACCTATGGTGACACATGTCTAAATGGCTGTACAATTTTAAGGCAATTTATCAATTAATTTTTAATGACCCCGTGTCATTAAGATATATACGTACAAATTGCCAAACAACATTTATAGTAACATACATTTTTAAATGTTCAATTTCGTTATTCTATTCGGATAAAATCATACCTGCAAAGCAAAACGTATATATTTAATTGTGAATGTATGACTTTGTATGATTGTTTAAGGGTTACTCTCTAGTAATTAAGAATCCATCCAAAGGGTGACACCGCGTTATACCTCTCTACATTTATTCTCACATGTCGTGTAAAACTGTTTTGAAAATGAAAATGAAAATGTTTATTGAATGTAGACGAATCGATCGTACTATTATAAGTCAAATACAATGATAATGAAAACAATGAATGAATGAATGAATCAACAATAATGTTATTAAATAAAATTTACCAAAGTTCTTATGGCATGTGTATGGCAATCACTTATCATAGAATATAATTAAGATCAACCAGCGCGGATCTCTCTCATATTCTCGAAATAAACTCATTTTAAGTAGCAAATTTGAATGCTAGGAAAACAAACCTGATTTCTAACGACACTTTTTGCATATTAAAGAAAATCTCTCTACACGAGTAAATAATGAAGAATAAAACACTAATTGTGTCACGTACACAGCGAATCATTATAAAACATAATAAATACATTATAAGCAAAAATAAAAAACCAACAAAGTATACGCAAAGGAAATCTTCTTGATTCCAGTACAAACAACGTTTATCATAGTAGCTATGAATATTGTAGTGTGTAGGGACAACGGCTGTAGTGAACGTGTAGCATAAATGTAAGCCAGAGAGAAAATTATGAATGATGACTTAATAGTAATAGAATAAGATTTTATATTGAACAAAGAGCGGTAAGATTAAAAAGATTAAATTTATTTTATTCTTATCTATACTAATATTTAGAGCTGAAAAGTTTGTTTGCTAGAACGCGCTTATTTCAGAAAATACTATCTATAAGCTATTTTATATGGGGCGTATTGGATCCGGTGGTAGCATTAAAGCGCGCCCGTCGTTATATGCTCATGGTCCACGCAAATGATGACAATTGTTTTGCCATGATATAGACAGAACAAGCATTTTGCGTCGCTAAGAACAATATAAATAAATTATAATAGTACTAAATAAATAATTAATGTTATAAATATAAATAAATAACAAATATAATTTATATATTTTCTTATTAATGTTAGACTATTTACAAGTGCCTGTAATTGGTTTACGTTTTTTTATCATGATAGACACTATAGGTTATGTTTAATTATAAAGGAACGGGAGTTACGCAAGTCAAACCGCGCGTCGAAGCTAGTGTCTTTATATTTGTATGTACCTCGTAAAGCACAATTAAGTAGTTCTGATCCCGCTTGTTGTAACATCATCTATGTCAATCGTATACCAGGTAACGGGCAGTAGCGTTTATGCTGTACCCAATACTGCAGTCACCAACTCACCAGTAACCGTGGTGACTATGGCAACGTAAGCACCTTCTTAGAGAGGAGACCATATGGCAGTGACTTATCAAGCTGATCTAACACCGGACAATAAACCAATTACAGGCACTTCTAAATAGTCAAACATTAATTAGAAAATGTATTAATAATATTTGATATTTATTTATATCTATAAAATTAATTATTTATATATTATTATTATAATTTATTTATATTGTTCTTAGCGACGCAAAATGCTTGTGCTGTCTATATTATGCCAAAACAATTGTCATTATTTGGGTGGACCATGAGCATATAACGTCGGACACGCTTTAATGCTACCACCGGATTCAATGCGCCTCAACTGAGAAGATCCGGCGAAACAAACTCAGTGGGTTACTTTACTACCGGTTTCAACACGGCCCACATGAGACGGTCCGGCGAAACATACTCAAATGGACAAATACGCGGGGTTTTGTCCAATAAGTAATGAATGTACTTAAACTACTCAATTAAATTGCCTGTGACAGTCTGTCCTAGTCCCAACACAAAAATGTAAGCGCAATAAACTTAAATAAGATGAATTTAGCAACATTGTGTACCAAATGTTGCCAATTCCTCGGCAAATGAGAAATGAGTCCTACTTTGTGTTCTTTGTGTTTTCATACGTTTATTTTGTTGACATTTAAGAGAGTTATAAAATTATATAAATATTGTTATGAAGGAAATTTTGTACAGATTTATTTTTGTAAGCTTGAGTTACAACCTCCGTAGCGTAGCGGTATTTGGCTCGCTTTAGATCTCGGTGGTCGTGGGTTCGATCCCCACGCCGGACAGGAAATCTTTGTGTAAATTCTAAGATTTCTTTCCGGGTCTGGTTGGTTGAGGGACTACCCTCCGTGCCTCGGAAAGCACGTTAAGCCGTCTCTTTAATAACCGTATATCAAAGAACGGGCAGCAGAGTTTCCTTGTGTGGTACAACAACTGCGGTCACCAACCCGCCTGCCAAGCGTGGTGACTACAGCAAATACCCTCCCGGCGGAGGAGGCTCATGTTCAGCAGTGGACGTTGGACGGGCTGATGATGATGAAGATTGAGTTATAAGATAATGACCGAATACAAAGTCTTTGATCTTCGATATACATTTTATTTTAATGTCGCTATTGGTATAGATTATTGACATGATTTTCTGTCAGGTATGCCATGTAGAATATGAATGATGTGATGCACAGGCAGGTGAAATCGGTCCCTTTTCTTTACTTTAGTGCACCTACCACACTATCTATGCACCACTCTATGGTCGACTGGGAAAAAAATACCTCAAGCATTAAGTACTATCATAGCATGCTAAATTAAGTAATTGAATAAATCAATAAACTATGCATGCAACAACAGTCATTCAGGACAAAGCGTTTCATTAATATAAATATGTAAAAAGTCAAATATTTTGTATTTTCAATGAAGAAATGAATAATTTAGCAATTGTTGAATATTATTTGTAGAATGTTTGTTTAGTTTTATTGGTTTAAGATAATAACATATTCAGGTACGCAATTGGACTATATGATCATTGTGAATATTTACTCGTTGAATGATGCGTTTATCAATCATATTTTTTGTATTTATAATAACGTAGGTTTAACTTCATAATGTCAGTAGTTTAAATGTTAACGTGGCAGTCGTATTAATCAATTTAAAGTCCAAATATTAAATCATAATATAATTTTATGTAACTGCGATCCCGTAGCCGTTTCGTAGCTCGTAGCGCTGCTACGAGATGCTACGCTCCCGGAATACATTTTTATGTGCGACCGTTCAACTAAGTTATAGAAACATTCGAAAGAAGCAACATTTTAAGCAAATAACATCATATTTCTTTCATACTCTGAAAGTGAAGTAAAACTAAGTAATCATTTTACGTTTATGGTCTATAATAAGTAAAGAAAAATAATGAGTACTTTGGTGGTCTTAGTCTAATGTATTTTACCATAACTAGCGAAGTCCCGGGTGTAAGTTTCGGATCGAGCAAAAACAGTGTAATGATTATTTTTTTGTCGAAAATATTTAAGTACCATCCCAAAAAGTTGGTAGTGTTTCACCTGTAGACACGTTGAACTAGGCACTGACCAATTTGACGTGTTAATCATCACAGTCATATTCATGCATGTAATGCAGGGATACAAGATGCTCGCCCTGCACTGACTGCATGAAAACTTATTGTATATCACGTTACATTACACCTTGTTACATAAGACAGTTCTCAGCTTTAAGGTGTTGCACATAATCTCTTACCGGAGTTATGGCTGTAGAACCGTCGCACCAGGTCTCGAGAGTAAATGAATAGAAAGTGCCCCTGTGTTTACGCACAGACTAAGTTCGCGCACTCAAAATATGTCATTCGCAGTAGACAATCTCCATAAAGTTTGGCTTCGTTGTTATTTGCAAGTTGAATATTACTGTAATGTAAATTTCTTCTTTGTTTTCGTTCAACAAAAACAAAAAGTTAAAACTGCACAGTTTTAACATTTCTTCAAACGTTTGGCCTCGGTGCTTTTTGCCATTTCCAGTGTGCGTAACTGTTGTTTTTTTTCCCAAATGAGGATGTCACAGAGATAAAAATAATTGCCGCCTTCACATTTTATCATAAATAAATGAAATACTTCATGTGAAAATTCTCTTTGTTTATGTCGTATTTGAATAATGTGCGCATCACCAACCCCTTTTGGATACAAATGTTGTATATTGATATAAAATATGAACATCCCAAGTATCTCCAAAGTGTTTTATTGAATTATGCATATCTGTGAAATGTTTGGTCATTTCCAAAAGAAACGACGATAAAATAAATAAAAAACCCTTTTTATCGTTTTGATAAAATATTTTTATTTTTTGCATATCGAATATTGTAGTTACTCTGCGTTGCCTAAATATAAAATGTTATGTCCACCGCTGAACACGGGCCTCCTTCTCACCACAATCAAATATAGCTACAAATATTTTTGTAATGTACGTAAGCATGCGAAAAAACAAAGATTTACTTTTTGTTTATTGTCTAACAAAATCCGGTGGAATATCCGGTGCTCTCCGAGGCATGGATGAAATACCACCAATTTCCTGATTCAGAGCTTGTACTTAGATTTTATCGGAAGAAGAAAAAAACGCCGAAATAGAACAACGAGGTAGTCAATTATTTCCTTATTTCATACTTAAGGCCGCGTCCTGGACGCCAGCGGGCGGCGCGGTCGAGGGCACGCGCGTCTTTATCAAAGTTCATAGATTTGTGTGAAGCTGTTCACGACGACAGCGGTGCGGGCGGCAGATTTTCCTTAGGCACCGCGCGCACCGCCCGCACCGCCCGCTGGCGTACAGGACGTGGCCTAAATATATGTCACCGGAAAATAATACGAATTGTAAGTTGATCAACTTTTGTAGGGTTGTTCGCTAAACCTTACATAGGAAGGAATATAGCACTGAACCGATTATCATGTGGAATTCACCAGATTAAAACCAAAAGCAATAATTGTGTGACTAACTTTTTGATCTTCTTGTTCCACGGCGTATTATGCGCGCTAAATGGTGTTCGACACTCGGAACTTGCTAATTCCTTTTGAATAATACACCAATCAAACACACACGAGCTAGCTAGCTATAAAGTTCTTGATGATTAAAGGGTCTATTCCACGATTTAATGCGAGTTTTCAGATTTATATCAGCCACGAGGTGCACCCAGCGGTGCACGCTTTCAATCCATCTTCGAATGTGGTTTTGTGACTAATAGACGGCTATTTCCATCGTTACGTCACACATGCGATTTGAAAATCTCGCTTGCTATTGGCTAGTTCAGTGAATCCCCAACCAATGAAATTGCATTCTTTATGCAAAACGTAAAAAGGTGAATAGTAAGTTTGTATTACAACCTAGTATTACAGTTTAGTACGATACAACTTTCATGCAACTCATATTGTTAAATTTGGTTGCCAGTTTAAGTGAACGCGTATAACTATTATATTGTTTACTTCATTATTATAACAAAACAAAAAATCTTTGAAAATTTAGTAGGACTTACAACATTTTCGAAGATTTTGTTTTTGTTGAACTCCATTGGTTTAGTTTAGGTTTTTTTTAACCACCCGAAACCTCTTTAGTTTATCAAGTAACTAGAATGATGATCAATTTACGATTCATAGTCATAGTATCATCTTAGGCCTTATCTTCGCCTTCCATCAAGGAAGATTATGGTCAAACATATTAAATAAAAAAAAAATCTTATTATCTTCTAGTGACATATCGCACACCTAGATTAAGACTCCGCTAACTCAAAAAAGTACGAGTTTTGAGTTAGTAGCTTTGATATATTTCTTATATACTCTAAAAACAGTTTTTCGTCATTTCTGAAAAATTAGGTTTTTTGAGTTGCCGGAGTCTTCATCTAGGGGTGCGATATATAAATAAGATATACCGACAGAAATAAATAATTTCTTAAACTTTAACAATATACCGGAAATCATTAGAGAGTTAGATTCCTGTAAATCAACGCAAATACAACATTTCCCAAGAGAAATGGGTTTATTAATTACAATTATTTAAGTGTTTCAATTAATTTATTTCTGTTAGTTTGTGCGTAAATAAACAATAGAAACTGTAGGCGTTTCAGATCAAACTGTTTACATAACGACGGGTTCGGCGACCGGGCGAGCTCAGCTTAGAGAGATATAGACATCCGTATTGTTAGCATGTACTCATCATCAGCTCGTATAACATCCACTGCTAAATATGGGTTGCCATAGAAAGGGTTTTGCCATAGTCACCACGCTTGACAGACGGGTAGGTGACAGCAGTATTTTTAACAACAACTCTAAGGGAAATGCTGATGCCGTTTCTTGGTATACATTGGTTTTGGGTTGTTATTGATGATTTTATAACGGACCTGCGAAGAATAGTTCACCAAACAACCATACCGTAAAGAAATCTTAGAATTGAATATAAAGATTTTTAGTCTGGCGTGTGGCTCGAACCCACTACCTCTGCAACTAACAGCTACGCCACGGAGGGCGACATACACGTACTATGTTATACAATTTACATGGTATAAGATAAATAGTGATTGTCATAGTAAGGCTCTATATAATTTTATTGTCTGTAGTTAGAGTTGTGATGAATTTCTATTCGTTTGAATTCCGTCAAGTTTTGGGCAACGACCAGGTTATTGATTTAAAATTATTAAGCTTTTATATAATTTACCAGCGGTTGACTAATTTAACTTCTTTGTTTGAAGTTATTAAATATATGACTATTGACTAAAATTTACAATAAAGATTGTAAATTAGTAAAGACTAATATTAAATATAGCAACTATTTAATCGTTTGCAACATTTGCATCCAGAACTACTGGACCGATTTCAAAACATATTTTATTATTAGAAAGCTACGTCATCCACGTCACACCCTTAAACTTCTATACAACGTATACGCACACGAGGTCTCTTGCTGTGTGCCTCATAAGCAAGCTCAAAGTCGCTCAACGAGCTATGCAAAGAGCTATTCTCGGCGTTTCCCTGCGTGATCGAATCAGAAATTAAGAGATCCACAGGAGAACGAAGGTCACTGACATAGCTCAACGGATGAGCAAGCTGAAGTGGCAATGGGCAGGACACATAGCTCGAAGAACTGACGGCCGATGGAACAAAAAGGTTCTGGAGTGGAGACCACGAACTGGCAAGCGCAGCGTAGGATGACCGCCTGCACGATGGACCGACGACCTCATACAGGTCGTGGGGAGTCGCTGTAAATCGATGGAAGAGGCCTATGTTCAGCAGTGGACTACAACAGGCTGATGATGACAATGAATACTTACCTTAAAATTCCTACATTAATCACATTCGAAGGAATTGAGATCATCAACAAACCTTACGTTAAAAAAGCCGAGGCATTCCACAATTTTTTTGGATAAATCTTTCGTGGTTAAGAGTGTGCAATTGTGGAATGCGTTGCCTTTAGCAATCAGGCAATCGCAAAGCCTGTCCGAGTTTCAGAGAATAGGCCATGAACACTACCTGTCGCTACATAACACTAGATTTATTCTTAGTCTATCATTATATGTATTTATGTAGAGTATTATTTTATTTATTTACTTTATATTTATACATAGAAATTGTATGTAACTTCTCTCAAGTACACATGGGTACTAGTGTTGCCTATCGATAGTTGAATATCGATATACTATCGATAGTCTATCGATAGTTGACGTCATATCAATAGTATCGATAGTCTATCGATAGTTTGTAAAACTATCGATAGTATTGATAGTTTTAATCATTTAATGCAACGATACTATCGATAGTATTACTTTAAAAATATACTATTGCTTCCAATCAATAGTATTAGTCAATTTGTGATATCGATAGTATCGATATTATCGATACTATCGATAGCACTATCGATATTGTTACTATTTTTCGAGGTCATCTATCGATATCGAAACTATCGATAGTTGGGCAACTCTAATGGGTACTATTAATAATATAATCCAGTACACCTAACTACCCCTCTTTTAAACTCCTTCCTCGTTTGTCTGGAAGTGATCACATTTTGTGATAAGGCCGCCAATTGTACCTATCTAATATGAAGTTTAGTTTTAAGTCTATTCTGTGTGTTTGTGTATTTTTCTCTTTGTGAAAGTGTACAATGAAGAGTTTATCTATCTATCATCCAGCACTAACATGGACTACAGGTATTTAATTATGTTGTTCCTACGAGGACGGTAGTAATGCGGTTGAAACCGCTCGTGTAGGTATAGTTGAATACACACATAACTTCAATGAATTATATGAAAATAGTTTTGATAATTAATAAATAATGCCTACTTTAATGAACACCAAGTGTTGCTAGCGAAATGTTTTAAAAATTGACATATGCATTAGTTTTAATAAGACTGCAGCAGACAATAAAATAAAGGAAAATAAATAATAAGAAAAATAAAGCAAATATGAATCTGTTATTTTGGAAATGTAAAAACATTTTGTTTCGCTTGGACGGGTAACATGTAATTAAAAAGTAATTGAATCTTAAAACAAAAACAAAGATTTCCCTAAGGTTCTATACCTATATCAAATCTTTCATTTGCCGCAATCCCTGAGAGTAATTATTTTTAAATACACTGTTTACAATTCTTCTATACCCCATAACAATAAATGATAACGGGAAGCAGCGTTTATCCGTGTTTCATAATATGGTACTTGTGTAGGTAATCCTATTTTTTTGCATTTGAGGAAATGCATTATGCAATCCTCCCGCCACAACAGCGGAGTATGTAGGACTGTCCTCTTCATAGCGATGATATATTACTCATACCACGAGGGTCTACCCACTTAAACCCTAAGGTGCTCTTCCAAAGGCCAACAATGTGTTTACCTAGAACCGTCATCCGCTGCCCCTCAGCAGTGCGCATAACGCCTGGCTGCTGAGATGAATGCCGATTTGCCGAAGTTATACGTACTGCGTGAGAAAACTGTGGTAATTTACACAAAAGTTACTCATCGCAAATTCATCCAATTTTATATATAAGATACTACCAAAATATATGTCATTCCTTTGACAGTGCCTACTGTCAGTCAGTGTCATGTATGGTGTAATGTAATGTTTTTGGTGAAGAAATTTGTGTAAAATAATAAATTCAAATCATGGCGCTACGTCGTTACAACTTTGAAAGATAATATGTGCCTCGCAAATTTACTTACGAGTTTGTACATGTTTATGTTCGTGTTTTAAAATCTACATATGTAAGGTGCTTTCAAAATGGAGTAGCTAGATCTATTCCCCAAACTTCTTAGTTCCGTGTAGCAAAAGTTCCAGTGGCATTTTCCCCACTAGCTTTTTTTTCTGTTCGCGCATTTTACCAATCGCATTGGTTCACGGACGTTTATTTCTCTAAACGTTTTTATTTCAAACGTTTTTTTTTCTGAGAAACAATTAATGCTCCCCTTTTTTCGTTTTTTATTTTATTTATTGTTTGTATAATAATTATCAAATTATGAATAATAACTACTAGCAACTACTTTCAAGTCTTAGAAAGGTATAAATATATATATATATATATATATATATATAAATATATATATATTTTTGTTACTATGTGAATCCATATTTTAGGTTATAAATTGTATATTATAATATTTATGATGTGCTCATTTTTTTGTACGAAAATCATAAACGTTTAACACCATAAAGTGCAAGTTTTTGGAATTAAGCTTTATCTTTTTCACTCATAAGCACTTTTATGTTCATTGCCGGACGCGGGCCCGTGTCCTCTTAACATACCTCGTAAGCTAGGATCGCTGAGGGATGTTGCCATAATAATAAAAATAAAAATAAACTATATAAATAAACAATAAAATAAAAATAGTCAAATAATAACATTTACAAAATAAAACATAATAAAAACTACAAAAAGGGCGCCCCCCTTTTAAGTGTTTCCTAGAAAAAATACGTGTGGAAAAAAAAACGTTTAGAGAAATAAACGTCCGTGAACAAATGAGATTGGTAAAATGCGCGAACAGAAAAAAAAAACGAGTGGGGAAAAATGCGACTGGAACTTTTGCTTCACGGAACTAACGAGTTTGGGGAATAGATCTAGCTACTCTCAAAATGGAGGGGATTCATAATAACTACACGAAATACGAGCGAGAGGTGAATCTCCTCTTACCAGTGATACACCGGGACGATCTGCTAGTTAGCTAGTTTTAAATGACGTCTTTATTCAAACCACCCTTTTGTTTGTAAGCTTTTATGTATTTAATAGTCATTAAATGTCTATTTTAAATAAACTTGCGAGGCACATTTTATCTTTAAAATAATACACATAAGTTGGAACAACGTAGTTCCATGATTCGGTATTATCAATCACATAAGAACGTTTGATTGATGACTTGAGACTAAACGTCAAGAACAGAACACCTACACTATCAACGTTGTCTGACATTCACCTTTGAGTGACATATAAGGTCACTTAGTCAAAACCGAATAATATAATAGCCATAAATAAAATAAAAAACACTACATATTATTAGTAATTGTTAAATAACGTATATCGTTATTTAACAATTACTAATAATATGTAGTCGCATCGACCGATTAGAGAATCGATACGTCAACTTTGATAGTTTTAACTACTACTACTGCTAGTTTTTACGTTTACTGATTGATTTGTCTTCAAGGAGATTGATCGATCTGTTAATGTTAACTTAAAAATTATTTAATTTTGATATGGACACAATAAGATTCTGTTGGTTAGCTAATTATGTAATAGCTTACGACAGAAGGTCCCTTCAGTAGATTTACTAAAGAAGGCTATAGAATATATATATCGTTACACCAAAATTAATAGGAGCGGAAAACCAATGAAGAATGTTTCAAAATCGAAGTACGCCCCCAAAGTAGGTAACTATTCCACACGGATGAAGTTGCGGGTTAAATGATAAATTCACAATTAAAGGCTAAGGACGTCGAATACTCTAGCTGCCTTATTTGGAGCACTAACCCTACATGTCCACCCGACAAATACAATAATCAAATTTTACACAATTTCAAATTCCATCTCCACTCATAGCAGATAACGTTTCCACAATACTAGAATTTTTATCACAAATTTATCCTAATGTGAGTGCCGCAACTAGTTAGGGTAGAAGCACAAGTTATTAGCAATGTAGAACGTTAGAACGTTTGAAGTTGGCTGCTAGCCAGTCGCGTGCGCCGCTTGAGAATTCTCACTATCAAGTACGTGAGGTGTAGGACAATTTGTACGAATCCCACCCTACTTACAACGAGAAAAGTGGATTTGAGACGCACGTAGTTGACTCGTGATTGGTTCGTAGGAATTGGGTTGGAGAATTTATTGTTTGTGATATGTTTTCTGTTGTAAAAACTAACATGTGCAAAGTGGAATTGTTTTATTTGTGATCTCGTATCAAGTTTGTAAGATATTTAATAACAAAGTAAAACCTCCGTAGCGGTATAAGTGCGGAGATCGTGGGTTCGTTCCTCACGCCGGACAAGATATTTTTATTTAAATTGTAAGATTTATATCCGTGTTTGAGGCACGGAGGGTAGTCCCTCAAATAACGAGGGACTACCCTCCGTGCTTTGGAAAATACTAAAGCTCTTTTAAGCTGGTCCTGATTGTGATTGCATAATTTCTATCAAGCATATACTAGGAAACTGGCAGCAGCGTTTCCTTATGTGATACAACATAAAAGTGCAGCTTCAAACCAGTCTGCCAAGCATCAGGTGGCAATGGCATATGGCAAATCCTCTTTCGGGAGAAGACCTATGGGCCTACGGGCTGATGATGAGGATGATGAACAAAATAAAGAAGTTATAAAATCGATCTTTTTACTGATTCTCTTTAAACTTCAATCTATATCACAAGGCTTATAATAAATAACATAATACTCCAACTCAGTTAATTAATGTAAACCAACCTAATAATATTCTAATATCATATGGTTACTGAGCCACCTAATCAAAACATTAAAGTGAATAAAGAAAATTTGCCTTTATAATTATTTGATTATAATATTAATTAATTTCGAGTTGATATCTCCAGCCATTTCTCACATCAAAGAGATCCTATAAGGATTCTCTTTTCGTCGTCTTAAGGTAACATAATCCTTATAACAAAAGAACATATATTTACATTATAATATATTGTTTGAGTACGGCTGCTATTATTAACGTAGACATTTTGTGGAAATATTTTTTGTCTTCTTTCTTTAACTTGCCTTGTGTCATAACTTCGTTTGCGAGCAATTCAGTAAAACAATGGTAACCTTATTATATAAACCTTATTAAAAGAATTAAATACAACTTCCGTAGCGTAGCGGTAAATGGCTCGCTTTAAATTTCGGAAGTCGTGGGTTCAATCCCCACGCCGGACAATAAATCTTTGTGTAAATTCTAAGATTTCGTTCCGGGTCTGATTGGTTGAGGGACTACCCTCCGTGCCTCGGATAGCACGTTAAGTCGTTGGTCCCGATTGTTATAACATCATCTATAATGATCGTGTAACGAGGAACAACGGGAAGAAGCATTTCCTTGTGTCGTACAACATACTACTGTGGTCACCAACCCGCCTGCCAAGCGTGGTGACTATGGCAATACCCTCCCTCGGGAGGATGCCCATGTTCAGCAGTGGACGTTATATGGGCCGATGATGAAAAGAAATAAATCATTATACATTTAAAACTAGACCTACGTACATATGTAGTTTGTACATGTGACTTGTTTCCCTTTCCTCCTAATATTATAAATAGTGTTGCCTAGCAATAGTCGACTATCGATATATTATCGATAGTCTATCGATAGTTGACGTCATATCAATAGTATCGATATTCTATCGATAGTATCGATATTAGTGATAGTATCGATACTATCGAAGACCAATTTATGTTTAGGAACAATACTATCGATAGCCTCCTCTACTCTCTACAATTATATTTTATGTTTATCAGAAAATTGTATCACGTAATGTGATTGTCAAACTTCAAACATAAAAATGTACACCATGGAAGGTCGCCAACGAGGTCTTTCTAGTCATCGTTTGCCAAAAAGTAAAACAAAAATATGTTTATATATTTATGTTGTGGAGGACGGTCACTGGTACATTTACCCTTCACTTCTTTGTTTAATCGGTTTCTCTTGCGCTTACAGTTTTATTGCAACTCCGTAAAATGTTATTGTTTGTTTGTAACAAAGCTGGTTGTTCGTGTGACACTAAACTTGTGTATTCATCGGTTAAATATTTGAATTGGCTCATATTTTTAGGGTTTGTTCCAATATATGTGGGTAAACAAAGCTGCAATGAAAATGTATGGACAGGTTATGTGTACAAGTATAAATAATCATAATATTCCGAGAATATAAATCAGGAATGCTGCGGCTTATTATATGTAAAATGGTTAGTATAGCTTATGGACGTTTGAATAACAAGACATATGTCTTAGTGGATAATATCCGTAGCAGCAGTATGATGGTTTCAGTCTTGGACGTTTTTGGATGGATCTCCACGCCGGACAAGAAATCTTGTGTAAAATAGAACTATCCGAGTCTGGTTGGGTAAAACTCTACCATCCGTGCCTTGGAAAGCACGTCAAACCGTTGATTATGATTGTTATTTTTATCGTCATCTTTAACAAACCTATAACGGGATCCGAGCACTTAGTCTCAACCTACGTTGCGTGGTGAGCGAGAATGCTCATATCCAGCAGCGCCCCGTGGTTTTACCCGCGTCACTCTGCTCAAGCGGGTAGGAGCGTGATGTTTTATAGCATATATGTTAATCCAGCGTATACCCTATTCCGGTGCAAAATTTCAGCCAATTCCGTTCAGAAGTTTTGGTGTGAAAGAGTAACAAACATCCATCCATACTTACAAACTTTCGCGTTTATTATATTAGTAGGATGATCTGTAAGTTAATGTTATGACAATTGAGAATTGACTCCACGAGCTCCAAAACCTAAAACGATACATACCACTAGGCCACATAGCTTGTCATGAACGACTTATGAGACATTTTTTCAGATGAACTAAAGCTATGCAATATATTATGAAAACCATACTGAAACAAAACAATAAGAAGACAATAAACAAAATGATAGATTGATAAAAAAATAGCTAACCAATTTTATTAGACTTTGTATAGAAGCGAAGGTCATTGAATCTATAAATTATTCTATGTACCGACAGGGGAGCAACCCGTTTCCTGCAATAAATCAGGGGGTTACTATGAGATATCGCGATAAGCTAAGACATGTTTTTCTCTAACTCTCGGACTAGTGAAATGTTCTCTTACTCTGTAGGTAAACTCTTTGACTTTCTTAAAAATTGGCAATTTATCACTTCCTTGTACCTTTTTAAAGTTTAGTTTTTTACACTTTCGCATCTTCCACGTTTTTAATTGAATGAACTCAATTAAAAATGTGGAAGATGTGAAAGTGTTATGTCAAGATCATAGCAAGTGGAGGAAACGCCTGTGGGAACGCCGGCGTGAATATATGCATGCGTGCATGCGGATTAAATACTTTTAAATAAAATTAAATCTGTATTGGACCGACAAAGTATCTACGCTTTTGAAATGTGTAACTGGCGTGCTCGGAATGCTGCAGTCAACAGTCCACCGAACAAATGTTTCCTTCCTCGAACAATTTAATTAATAGACAACACATCGTCAGTCCTTTGTATGTTTGCAGCAGATAATCAGATTTTTTATCACGTCGCTTGCAAAGATGCTAGTAATTTGTTACCCTTGACAGAAAAATACCTAGAAGCAGATGTCTTATCAGGCAAAGCGATGGTCTTATCAAATAACAGAAGCTAGAGATGTTTGTCAACGCCGCATTTCACCAAGTAGATGACCGTTGAAAGCTAGACATTGACAATAATAGGAAGAATAAATTTGCATTCACAGATAAGTTTTTAAAATGTTACCATTCGCGAGTACCGCCAGGAACACTAAAATACATGTTGATGAAGTTTCTGGTCTTCCAGATACACTTGAAGGCTTTTGAGAGGGAAGTCCCTATCATTTTGGTATGTTTAACATATTTTTGCAGTAAATTGAGATGTCCGCCATGCAGCGCTACCGTGGCGGATGGAATGTGTATTGGGAGAAAGGCATTAAAAAAAAAAATGTTGAGTTCAGTTGCGTATGGGGTGTTAATTTAGATTAATAATTATTATTAAAGTATCAGTGAAAATAGAGTCATCATCATCATCATCAACAGCCCGTTTACGTCCACTACTGAACATGGGCCTCCTCTTAACAGACCTTGGCAAGCCAGGATCGTTGAGGGGTTTTGCCATAATCACCACGCTTGGCAGACGGATTGGTGATCGCAGTAATAAAAAAAAATAAAAAAGTATATGTTAGACGCTGCTACCCATCCATCAGCCTTAAGTCCCTTAGTCGCCTTTTACGACACCCATGGGTAGACACGGGGTGGTCTATTCTAAGCCGGAAACCACACGGCACACGGCAAAATAGAATACTTATCGCAATTTCATTTAGATACTAGGAATTAGTAATTTTCAAAGTACTTCAAATTTCGACACCACTGAATGTGAAAACCGTAAATTAAATCATTCAAACAGTTTGCGAGTTTAGTTTCAGACGTCAGTAGAAGCTTATCTTAGTTCTAGCAGCTTAGCTAGTTTTGACATCTTATGAGTTGTGACACCCATGACCGATAAAGTCATTAATATATTATAATACCATGCAAAAAACTTGCCAGGAATGAGTGTTAAAAAAAGGGTGATCAGATAATCGAATATTTAATAGGTGCTGTTAATATTTCTATAGATATATAATAATAATATATTTTTTTAATATTATTAGTGCTTTTATGTAATTTCTTTAAGATTTTTTCTTTGTTAAGATTACTAACAGAGTTTTTGCACACTACTAGTATTGTTGTTAACCCCTTGTAGTAAGTTAAAATGCTTGTGTTACGAGTGGGTTCACGTCGGTAGTGAAATGGGTGTGGATCAAACCAGCGCGTCGACCACATTATCGCAAGACCAACAACCTAGTTACGACCGCTTGAGTTAAATGATAAAAATAAATATTGTATGTTCTAAGGTATACAAATTATTTATCTTTTTTGTGGGTAGTATTTAATAAGGCCCATCATTTTTAATTTAGTGCTTGTTTGCTATTCATTTATTAAGATTATTTATAGTACCCTTGATAGTGGTAATGTATTTGTGCCTTTTGGTGTCGAAACATTGGGGCCGTGGGGATCGGCACCTTGCAGCGGCCCTCTTTAGTGCAGCACGTTCTCCGAGTGCTGGATTTTACTTTGCACAGCAGGTAAGCATTGCCATTCAACGGGGTAATACTGCCAGCATTCTGGGAACCTTGCCAAGTAGAATAGATTTAGAATAGTAGAATTTTATAATTTCGTTTTATTTTAAATTAGCTACTTTTAGTTGTATGTTTTATTAGTATGTATATTTTTAAATAAAAGAGATTATTTATTTATTTTAATATTAAAGTAATATGACTTTAGCTGCCCTATGCTACACTACCCTATCACAAACATACGACGTAAACTTAAGGAACCCTTAGCGTCAGCATCATTATATTTTATTAGCCATAAAGCTTTAACAATGTCATCCATTATGCATCTTCATATTATTACGTTGGACTAATATTGTTACAGTCATAAAATATTTTATTTATTCCTATGGGTTGGTCAATTTGTGTGCGTCTGCCCTATATGTTTACAATTTCGTTTTTTACTCCTTTATCACGAATAATCCCTTAACTTCAAGTTAGATTACGTCCATTGCTGAACTTAGTTCTCTTCTCTACAGACCTTGGACTAGCCAGAGTAATTGAGGAATATTGTCGTAATCGCAACGCTTGGCATGTGGAATGGTGATCGCAGTGAAAGTATTAATTTATTTCAAAGAGTATAAAATAAATTATAAATAGGTAATATTCACTATCAGTCTTCTGCCAAAAATAAGTTCTTAATGTGAGTGCTATTGCCTAGCTAGGAGAACAACACCTCACCCACTTGATTGACAGTTAATTAGTATCCACACATACCTTGTCAAAACAAAACAACTTAATATGCATTATTAATATGCACTAACCTAACAATCTGTTTTTATTAGTGTTGCCTATCGATAGTAGACTATCGATATACTATTGATTGGAAGCAATAGTATTTAGATAGACTATCGATACTACTGATATGACGTCAACTATCGATAGACTATCGATAGTCTATCGATAGTTGACGTCATATCAGTAGTATCGATAGTCTATCGATATTAGTGATAGTATCGATACTATCGAGGACCAATGTGTGTTTAGGAGCAATACTATCGATAGTATCGATAGCTTTACAAACTATCGATAGTATTGATAATGTTGATCATTTGATGCAGCGATACTATCGATAGTATCGATAGTATTACTTTAAAAATATCGATACTATCGATAGTATGATAATGTAATAGTATCGATACTATTGCTTCCAATAGTATTAGTTAATTTGTGATATCGATAGTATCGATACTATCGATAGCACTATCGATATTGTTACTATTTTTCGAGGTCACCTATCGATAGCGAAACTATCGATAGTTGGGCAACTCTAGTTTTTATACAGACAACCTCTGTAGCTTTTTGTATAATAACTTTCGTATGGTTCATATTTCCCGCGTGACACCGAGGCGCAAACAGCTCGCTCCTTGAAGAAGGCTCTCGGTTGGAGCCGAAACCGTGGTCGAGAAATCGGCAAAAACTACACACGTGAGTCAAACTGGACTATATACAGTAAAACCTGGTTAATTGAGATCTCAAGGGACCAAGGATTTCGTAGCATTTAAAGAGGTTTTCATTTATCCAGGTTTCCAATTAGACAGGTTTAAAATTTAATTGTCTCATTTACAGAGGTCAACATTTGAGATAGTAATGACAAACAAAGCATGTGCGAAAAAAAATCTAATGTTTGTGAGCAATCGTGTCCAAACCTGTCCCAACCTGATAAATTGTCACATTTATAAAGGAAATTAAGCTCCAGAGTCCTAATAATAGAGGTAAACATCGAAGAATCCTACAAATCAAATCTCATTTAACCAGGTTCGAAAAGTTCCATTAACAGAGGTAATTCGATGAAAAAGTGCCGGGACATCATTGTAGTTCCCAATAATAGAGGTTTCTCACTTATCCAGGTCCCATTTAACCAGGTTTTACTGTATAAAAAAAAACCTCTGTAGCGTAGCGGTATTTGGCTCGCTTTAAATTTCGGAGGTCGGGGTTCGATTCGCCGTACAGGAAATCTTGGGTAAATTCTAAGATTCCTTTCCGGGTCTGGTTGGTTTAGGGACTACCCTTCGTGCCTGGGAAAGCACGTTAAACCGTTGTTCCCGATTGTTATAACATCATCTAAAATAATTGTGTTTCAAGGAACGGGCAGCAGCGTTTGCTTGCGTGGTACAACATAATAGTGCAGTCACCAACCCGCCTGCCAAAGGTCGTGACTATGGCAAATACCCTCCCTCGGAAGGAGGCCCATGTTCAGCAGTGGACGTTGTACGGGCTGATGACGAATCTGTTTTTATAAAGATTATCATTATTATTTATTTAATTATTTAAATGTTAGATTATTTATTTAAGTGTATTATATCTTACAGCTTCTTGTGTGTCTATATTGTGCTTGCCAAACAGGCAGACAGCAAAACAGCTCCCCACACCCACGCGGAAATGGTCCCCCGCGTGTTCTTGGCAACGAGAACGTTAGTTTTCTTGATCAATAAAAGTTTCTAGCGGTTATATTTACATAAATGTTGTGGATTGAATAGGCTTTTATCGAAACAGAGTACAGTAAAAGGTGAAAACCGAATTTAGTAAATAACAAATTTAAGTTAAACTTATATCGACAACGAAGTTATAGGAGGTCGAAAATGGCCTGAAGTGCTTCGAGAAAAGAATGGTACGATCATGCTGCTTTTTTTACTCGACTTGGCGTTCAACAATAAATACTTTATTGACTAAAACTATTTTAGATAAAACTGTATTTCAAAAGGCATACATTTTATTATAAGTATACCATGCTTCTTGAAGTATCTGTTAACATCTGTCTTATCATATCCTTTTTCGTGTTTGTCAAAACTTCAAGTTTGCACGTCTCTTAGCTTGTTAGGTATAGTATGTTAATATTTAGTATCTTTTGTAAAGTGAACTCAAATTTTGAAATAGCATTAATTAAACTGTATCTACAAAGAAGTAGTACAACAAGTGACACGCAGTAACAAGCCAACTGTACATTTTGAACTTATCACAACTAACTTTACCTCAATCTATCTGCCGCACTATTGTAGCTTCTGCACCAGTGTTGTCCAACGCGTCACCCAGTTCAATTTGATCCTTATTGTTAATGCTTAACAAGTGAATTTTGTTTGGTACGTGAACAGATGTTAGGTTATTTCTGAATTGAAGCGAGAACTAGGTACGACACTTTCTGCCCTACTTTACGTCATAGATTGGTATCTAGAACAGAACAACTGTTATGACAAAAAAATGGTAAAACCTATATTTACTGTTGTCAGTAAAATATTATTATTTTGTAAATTTTATTTAAATATCTTGGTTTCCGGCTTAGAACATAACATTTCGTGCTATAGGTGTCATAAGAGGCGACTAAGGGATATACAGCTGACCATCTTTTTGTGATCACAATTCACCCGCCAAGTAGGGTTGCTACCTTTTTTTTGTGTTATACAAGGTGTAACGGAAAGGGTTTATACATAGAAAGAGCAAGGCTTTTTTGGATCATAACAAACGATATGGCAAGAGTTTCAACTCGAAATAAAATACTCGAAAAGTCAGTATTATTTTGCAAACAAAAAATAAAAATGCGGAACCCTTTATTCAGAAGTACCAGGAGTAAGAGGTTTATTTTTACTTGGAAATAGTTCGTTGACATCGATCAGCTGATTGAGTGCTGGTGATCTATTTATTTCAGTTTGAAAAGTTTGGTTTCTGATATCTATGAATTAAAAAAAAACATTACTTCCGGACTTGTAGAGATAGGATTAAATAATCCTTGCCATATCGTTTGTTATCATCCAAAAAAGCCTTGCTCTTTCTATGTATATACCCTTTCCGTTACACCTTGTATAGTAATTTTTACAAAAAGTTGCTAAATATAGTAGTTTTGGGAAATTCAGGACAAAAAAATTGCACACATTTATTTTATTAAGATTAAAATTCTGTCCGGAGTCCCCTCTTAATGTCTCAGAATCGCTCAATGAGCTTTTTTTTAGGCCTCCACCTATTGTGATTTTTCATTTTGCATTGTGTTCATATGCCGCGTTGAGGGCGTGGTCAACATTTTTGACTTAAATATAGTACGATACTATATAATATAGTACGGGTGGCAACTTTACTGCCAAGCGTCCCCCAACGACCCTGTCTTACCAAGGTCTGTTGAGGACCATGTTTAGCAGTGGGCGCAACCCTGCTATGAAGTAATGGTCAAAATTAACTACCGTAACGCGCTTTCCAAGCTATAAACGACAATTTATTCACTAATCATTATCAACAGCCCATTTACGTCCACTGCTGAACATGGGCCTCCTCTTAACAGACCTTGGCAAGCCAGGATCGTAGAGGGATATTGCCATAATCACCACGCTTGGCAGACGGATTGGTGATCGCAGTAAGATTTAAACTTTGAGCTAATATATTATTATGCTGCTGCCAATCCATCAGCCATATGTCCCTTAGTCGCCTTTTACGACATCCATGGGAAGACATGGGGTGGTCTATTCTAAGCCGGAAACCACACGGCATATTATTCACTAATATGACCTTGAAATTAATCTCAGATTAAATTTGGCTTATTATTATCGGCAACATTTCAAGATATGTATTCAAACCCACTTTAAGAAATAAAGCGACATCTATATCGGTTGCGATTGACGTTGTTGATTTCGTTTAAATAAATTCCATAAGACGACCTTCGGTTCCGGACCTGATTTCTCAGGTTAGGCAAAAAAAAAAGGTTTTCTCTCAAGAAGAGAATAGATTTTAAATACCAGCCCGAATTCAAAATGATGGCGGTATTTCACCTATGCCTCGAAGATATGCCACATGCTTGTGCGCAATAGTATCCGATGGCTATTCTCCATAGCGATTTGCCGCCGTAACCTAAATTGGTTGGAAGGACTATTTAATAAATTTAATAATGATAGCCGTCATGAAACATGTCCCATAAATACACGTAAATTAATGCTAGCAGTAAAAGCTCTCACTGCTGCAAATAGCAGCTAATGCTACGGTGCATTAGTTTCTAATATGTTTTAATGACTACTAAATGCTATGTGGGTTACCAACATAAATGTCAAGTTAAATTTTCAAATTAAAATGTATAATATTATAGTGCACTTTAATGTTGAAATGGAAATAAAATCAATGAGATGACATTTGCAATAACAATTTATTATGATTGAAAATATTGGCTATTGGAACACATGGTACCACATTACTGCTTGACATGAAATACCTATATATACTACTAGCGGCCCGTCCCGGCTCCGTAAGGGTGCATATTGAAACAAACATACAAAAATACAAACTTTTCCTCTTTATAATATTAGTATAGACTAGTTGCCCTTTTTTTTTTTTTGTTGTCCGGGGGGAATTGCATTGACTCATTCCCACCGCCGCTGCAGCGTATTCGCGCGCTGGCGGTGGGATATGTGGGACTCGCCCTCTCCATAGCGTGGTATGCTTAACTCATACCATGAGGAGAGGACCCTACACCACTAAAACCTCCCGGACACTCCTTCGATCCGCTGTTGGCGGGGGCCGGGTATGCATGAGCAATCCGGCCCCCCGATGGCACCCGCGGCCAATATGGTACCGCAGGATCTCCAGGGCCACACTTACAGTGGCCCATTTGCCCAATTATAGAGACGCCCGGAGTGTAGAGGCGTCCCTACTCCTCATGGGTCAGCCTCGAAGGGAGCGGGGCCCATGTACCCCACTCCCCGAGGCCGAGATAGACTAGCTGTCCCGAGTGGTTTCACCCGCGTAGATCTCGTTCCCGTGGAAACTTTAAATTAAAATATAGCTTAAGACACTCACACATGACGTGGCTTTCTATTGGTAAAAGAATTTTCAAAATCGGTTCCGTAGATCCAAAGATTACCCGCTACAATGTCACAAACTCACAAACTTTACTTTAACTTTCTTTATAACATTAGAATAGATTAATCACTTTGGTGTAGCAGTAAGACTCACCTTAAATCCCGGAGGTACGATTCCCGCTCCGGACAAGAAATCTTTGTATACCGGTCCCGATTTTCATAATCGTTTATGGTAATCTTACACTAACCAACCGGCAGCTGTATTTACTTGTGTATAATATGTACATACCTAATACTGCGGTCAAGACCTGTGTGATCACTATGGCAATTCCCCTTTTTAACCTATGTTGAGCAGTGAGCGTCATACGGGATATATTATTTATGTTATGTTAATTAGACAGAAAAATACTGTAACCAATACTGATCCTTTATATTAATAATGAAAATTCTGAAACTCACTAAACGTTGACGGCTAAGTATAAGCAGGTCACCCCAAGAGCGCTTAAAATCTCGAAGGTCGTGGGTTCAATCCCCATCTTTTAAGTCTACTACTAAAACCTAGGATTTTCATTTTGCAAATTCCCAGTGTGGTCCCTCAGTTCACACGCACATGGCAATACTGCGGTCACCAACCCGGCAAAACCAGACCATACCAGAAATACCACGTTATTCATGTCTTCGTATGAATTCTTTTCCAAATAAATTACATCATTACGACTGATTTTATTATTGGATTAATTTTGGATTATTAAAATCGGCCATTTCGTTTCAAAGACATTACAAGTTAAAAAATGACAATCTATACAAAATAGCCATAATATAAGCCGCGACACTGCAACAGAAGACATATTTTCTTTCCGTAAGATTATCGATTTCGGGTTGGACCGTCGGTACAAGATTTTCGAGACTGATCTGTTTGAAACTGATCACACTGTTAAAATAAATTTTCATCCGTACGAAGCCGGGACGGGCCGCTAGTGAATGTATAAAGAAATTCAATATTATTTTAAAACCGTCTACATTATAAATATATATATATCTGTTTTAATTTATGTTCCCGTCTGGTGCGAAGTCCAAATTTTCCGGGTTGAAGCTTTCCTACGTTGTTCTGAATTTGGGTTATCTCCCGTTTTTTACAACGACCCTAATTAACTTTTTTCGTGTATTCTTGTTTTCAGGTAAGTCCAAGGGGATTAGGGATGAGGTTATGTAATATATACCTATCATTTGAATCCAACAAAAGAGTAAAAATCTGTAAAAATATAAAGGAATAATTTTAATATTTATTGATGTTGAATTTTGTTTTTATAAATACCTGTGGTGGGTTATTGAAATAATATGTTACCTAATTAGGGTCTTTGACAAAATAAATTGGTTGTTTACTAATTTAGTGAAATATAAAAGTATGTTTGAATCTCAAAAAATACTTTTGATATTTAAATTGTTTAAACCTTTGATATGATCACGTAAAGAACAGCGAATAAAACAGCAAAGCTAGTTTATCACATATATATTTACGATCATTATCTCTAGTATTCTATTAGTCTAGTACTTTTAGTAGTCTTAAATTTTACAATAAATTTCACGAAATTTTTCATATCAATAATTATAAAATTTACCAAACATGTACATGCATTTGAACATTATAACTTCATTGTATTGCATTGTAGTGTAACGCCTGAGGGTGCGGGTGCGCAGCTCAGCAGGGCTCACTGCTGCTAGTCCTCGAAGAGGGTTTGTGAGAGGTACGATCACTATCACTAGCAATTTTTATGGTACACTTTATAACTGTATATCATTAAACCAACAAACAAGCACACGAACACTTCTTATTAAAAATAAATTAACAACGGGCTCACGCCCCGACTTCTCGACAGCACAAATCTCTCTGTTTAAATATAAATGCCATCAAAAACATACTTGTAAAAAAACCCAAGTCTCGTAACGCAGTTCTTTTACCGTTAAAAGTTGTGAGATATATGTAATACCAAGTCGGTTAATTTATTCAGTCCCTACTTCAGGGACCTTCTGTCTTAAGCTATTACGTAACTATCTCACCTAACAGACTCTTAAAATGATCTTATCAAAATTCAAAACTTTTAAGTTTTAAATAATAAATTAACTTGGCCATCGGATACTATTAGAATGTGTCTCACAAGTGTTTATTGCGATGGCCAAGTCAATCTAATATTCATAACATAAAAGTTTTGAATTTTGATAAGATCATTTTAAGAGTCTGTTAGGTGAGATAGTTACGTAATAGCTTAAGACAGAAGGTCCCTGAAGTAGGGACTGAATAAATTAACCGACTTGGTATTACATAGATCTCACAACTTTTAACGGTAAAAGAACTGCGTTACGAGACTTGGGTTTTTTTACAAGTATGTTTTTGATGGCATCTCATTTCTTTTTGTAGATAGTTGTACCTTTTTTCCTTTGCTTTACAATTTACATAATTTTTTTGAATACCTACAACGGATTTAGGCTGTATCTCAAGAACCGCGATAGCTAAACAGTTGACATTTTCACAAATTATGTATTTCTGTTGCTATATTAACAAACTAAACATAAATTAAATAATTAAGGGGGGCTCTAATACAACAAACTTTTTTGCGGCCTTTTTTGCTCGATATCTTTAACGGCAATAGGTAGGCACTTGAAAATGGTACGGAAACCTTAGTGCGCGAGTCCAACTCGCACTTGGCCGGTTTTAGTCTATTGTATGCACAAATGGAGGATTCCTGCGCTTTAATCGTTCCAAAGTAGACTTAAATTAAATGTAAACCGTCCAGACTCGTAACTCGGTGCCTTTATTTACAAAACAACTTAACTTACGAATAAATGAATACCCACGTACCTAGCTGGCATGGCAACACTCACCATACGTAACAAGAGCAGCTGCGTCGTGTACTTTTTTATGGTTTATTGATATTCGTCGCACTCGTCAAACGTCATTTAAAATTAATCCTTATTTAAAATTGTTATCTCTCATTCATTATAAATATTGTCAATGTACCTAATCGAAAACTACAACACTCAAGGCCTCACTGTCAAAGGTTTTTTAATAAAGAAATTACTAAACTGTTTTTAATGGAACTTTGGCACATGTCCGATTTTGGCTTTTTTTCAAACCAAAGTAACTTTTCCACAGAGACAAAGTCGCGGCCACAAGCTAATATGTACATAAGTAAATTTAAAGCTACCTAGTTAACATCAAACTGTGTAAAAAATATTTGATAAAATGAATATGCAAATACAGTTTGTGTCAGATAAATAAAACGTGGTGTGTGTGTATACCTGCGATATCGCAGTAAGACTTGTTAATTACTTGAAAGAAAGTGACCGTCTTTCTGTGACGAACGGGAAGCGTGGAAGCCGCGGTAGTGTTTGTCCGGGGGGAATGCAAGAATTTTACGCATCTCCTCCGACACTGCGGCGTTCCCGCACGAGCGGTGTGGTATGTGGGACTCGCCCTCTCCATAGCAGTGGAATGCAAATCATACCTTGAGAGAAAAACACTTAAACCCCCGGTTACTCCTCTGACCACAATTGGTGAGGGGCCCAGGAACTGTTGCCTATCTGGGATACCCTATGGCAGCGTCCGCGACTTAAATGGTGTTGCGGGCTCTCCTGGGTCCAAATAACCAGTTTCAAGGATGCCAGAGTACACGGGGTCCCTACTTCTCAAGGGGCCGCGGCCTGTTAGTATACTATCGTTCATAGCACAGTTGCTTTTACATTCCATTGAGTTTTTTTTTTTTCCTTCGATTTTTTTTTTATTTGTTAAATTAATCCCTGTGTCGCGAAGGTCGCACCGCTCGATAGATTAACGAAAACAAAGCACCCCCTGACTCAGTACAACTGTTTGAATTTCAGACGAATAATTGTCCCGGGTGGGAATCGAACGCAGAAAACCAGGTCTCTGGAGCAACTAACGTAACCACTTAGCCACCACCTTTCAACATAATCGCATCTAGGTCCCTATCTACACCTATTCTTCCATTAAATCATACATATTCATTTACACTGATTCACTGACTGCAAATGTAACTTTGTAATCCCATACATTTATAAGAAATAACAAAGTTATTAATGCAGTTGATGAAACTGAACAACTGTACCGAAATTGCAAAATGTTGGAATTTTCCCATGAGTTTTACACTAAACTCTACTAGTACTCAAAATTTGAAGCTTCTACGTCTGCTAGAAGTGCCTAAACATTTTGATGATCGGTCAATCACGTGTGAGCGAGTGACAAAATTACCGAAATTACCGAACTTTGAGTAGTTATAATTCTTAAAGTACTGGTTCAAATTGAATGAAATTTGAAATATGCTGTAGTTTTACAAAGCCTGCTTAGGTTCTGAAATTTCAGGCTCCTATCTTCATCCACAACGAAGTTATAGAGGGTCGAAAATCGGCTGAGTTGCTTCGAGAAAAGATAGGTACGGCCGTGCACCTTTTTTTTTTTTTTTTTTACTCGACTTGGGGGGGCACTGCCGTGCCCCCAGATAGTATTTCATTAATAATTAATAAAACGTCTGACTTTCCACAACATCATTCTTGAAGTCTCGATTAATTTCTTTATTTATTTAAATATAAAAATAGTTCTTTATTCGAATACGGCCAGTACGTCATGAAGGTGAGGGATGTAAACCTTTACCTCACTGCAGTAGGTATTATCTGCGAATGCAATACGATGCGAATATAACAATATAATATTATAAGTGAATATCGGAATACGTGCAACGAGGCTTACTTCATTGCATCTATTTGGATAATTGCTTTGAGAACGTATTCGATTTGGATTAATACCGGTTAATAACTATTAGTAGACACTAATTGAGCATTCGTTGAGATTAACTTCATTAATAACAAGGTGTTCTACGTGGTTTTACCCGCATATATCACGTTCCCGTGGTAACCTCATCTTAAATAGCAAATGACACTTTAAAATAATTTGATTTTTATAATTAATTGTGACAAGACAATCATATATTTCTTAATTACTTACATCAACTTGCATGTTGTATTCCACAGTGCGTTCAGGTAATATATCATGCTGATCTTAAATACAGTTATGAGTAAAACTGTGTGTTTGTCTTAAAATAATAGTTAAGGCGCTTGTCAAGCAAATAGATCTTAAAGGCCACGGTTAATGCAAAGATTTTTTTTCGGACTTTTAGTCCGAATTCACCGGAAAAATCTTTGCAAGAAAATAAAAACTTCCTATCAAGAAAATGGCATATACCGATGAACACATTATCATACGTCATTATAATCTATACTAATTAGATATGGGCCGACTATAGAATTTACCGACTAACCGACTAGCCGACTAATCGGTTATCAAAATGCTGATTAGTCGGCCGACTAATCGGCAATGCCGATCATTCTAATACCTACTTGTTGGAAGTGTTCGGGCGTTCTATGTTACCATATTGGGTTTTGAATATGTTTCAAGACTGTAACTTTCGATTTAAAATATATCTACATACCTATATAATTATATTGACTTTTTTATCACTAAACATCTGACTTCATGAATACTTACTTATCCTTACCATTGCCATGTTATTTGTTTATGTATGTGCCATATTTCGTTGATTAATGATGTTAAATTAGCTTAATCACTGACTGATTAATACGTTCCTATGTTATAAAGGCTGTAATTTAAGATAACTACTCCAAGTTATGATTAGAAATTATAAACAAGTACAAATTATTTGATTTATTTAATTTGTTATGCGCCGATCATAATCGACATATTTTGTCGAATAGTCGCCGACTCAAACGATGCCTAATAGTCGGCTTTCCCGACTAGTCAGCGGCTAGTCGGCCCATCTCTAATACTAATATTATAAAGAGGAATAATCTGTATTTTTATATTTTTGTATGTTTGTTCGAATAAACTTAAAAACTTGCGGAACGGATTTCGATAATTCTTTCACCATTTGAATGTTACGTTATCCCTGAGTAACATAGGCTATAAAAGACCACTCGTGCGAAGCCAGGGCGGGCCGCTAGTGTTATATATAACTATTGCATGAACGTCAGTTTATCCTCCCGACTTCAGCCACAGCGGCCAAACTCTAAGAACAATTTGTAACTCTAAGAATATCATCATCATCATCAGCCCGTATAACATCCACTGCTGAACATGGGCCTCCTCCTGGGGGAGGGTATTTGCCATAGTCACCACGGTTGGCAGGCGGATTGGTGACCGCAGAATTATGTTGTAACACACAAGGAACCGCTGCTGCCCGTTCCTTGATATACGATTATTATAGATTATGTTATACAATCGGGACCAACTGCTTAACGTGCTTTCCAAGGCACGGTGGGTAGTCCCTTAACCAATCAGATCCGGACACAAAGATCCCTTGTCCGGGGTCGAACCCACGACCTCCGAGATTTAAAGCGTGCCAAATACCGCTACGCTACGAAGGTTGTCAAATAAGAATGTATTAATATTGCATTAATCCAAACATATTATTATGCATTCTCGTTCTTTCTTTTTCTACCCTTTACACAAAAAAATCGCACGGATCGGTTTTTACCGACATGACAGATAAGAGACCAGACAAGGGTGATACATCAAGTACTTACTGACTTCACAGTGGTACTGTGATTGTTTTTCAGAGTATTTTTTTTTTGCGGTCTCTTTATCTATCGTCGGTGGAACAACGAGGCAGTCAATACACAGATATTGAAGCGATGCCTAAATTGCTCCGATCATTTCGAGCGCTGTTGTATGTTAGTAGGTGCAGCTCTCGGTCATCCCCGGGCGCCGCCTGACGTCCGGTGCATGATCGGTAGATCGGAAGCTTTCGTGGAGCTAGGACTCCGGGATATCGATGCAGTTTAATATACAGATCTGTTTATATCGACTGCGCTAAGACTAATTACAATACGTAATCTCGCAAATGAGTAGTTGTAATTCATGAGGACATCATGAAAATTGGAATTTAAAATAACGATAGATAAGTTTTTGTACCCATCCACAAACAAGATTATCTAAAATCAAATCTTTAGTCTAAAATTTTGCGGTTTTAATAAATTTTCCCGACACTAAAGGACGTTATTAATTGAGAATCAAGTTATTGAATAACTTTAAATAATAATAGAAACGAATAATTTGGTATTCGATAGTTATCAATTTCTTAATCATTATATTTTTCATAAACATACATTTTAATATTGATTTTTTTTATTAATATTCTAGACATTTTAATTCTGTGCTGCCCTACCTTAAAAACACTACTTATTGGACAGCATAAATACAAAATACACATCGTTATTATTATAATTAGCTTTGTAAAGCATGTTAAACTGTCAGTTTCAACCGACGCAATCAGCTGACAATTGTTAAGTCGTGTTAACTGCCTCGAAAACGTCGAGAGACAAAGTTAGTCTTAAAACATAAGTTAGCAATGAGACTTTTGGTGTAGGTTGATAATTATACTTTTAAATTTGTAAAATATAACGTTTGTATATTCTACTATTAAAGTCTTAATCAAATATCTATCCGGGTCTGGTTGGTTGAGGGACTACCCTCCGTGCCTCGGAAAGCACGTTAAGCTGTTGGTCCTAATTATTATTACCCCAGCAGCAGCGTATGACATAATTCTGCGGTCACCAACCCGCCTACCAAGCGTGGTGACTATGGCAAAAACCCTCTCTAGAGAAGAGGCCCACGATCAGCAATGGACGTTATACGGGCTGATGATGATGATGAATCGTATATGACATTAAATCCACCAGCGGTTATATTTTCACCACGTACTTTGTTTCGCCGCCCTCGTAAAATTAAATAAAATTTTGCGTTTTATCACATAATGCCCTCAGGTACAAATCTGATTACTTAAGCATTGCATAAAGTCGTCTGAATAGATTTGAATAGACGATCCAGGTTCCCGAATCCCGCTCACATGTCAAACGAAGCTATTTGGCGTCGCTCCAAGCGGTGTCTATAGCTCGCAGGTCTGTGAGTCGGAGTCTAATGGCTTAACAAGTTATATCCATGAGTTATGGGCGAAGTGATTTGAGTTCTAACCAGGTTTGTAGGTCGAGTGTCCAGGGATTTGTAACAAACAGGATATATAGTATAGAACATATGGCAATTTAGCGCGGCTATGATATGATAGCCTTCAGGGCACGTTACGGAGACGGCATTGCGGATAAATGTTTCGACTCATATTATTAACTTGCTTTTGCGGGCGGTATAGCGATAGCCTTCATTGATAAATGGGCTATTTAACACTGTTTCTCTATGTAATTTTTCTAGTAGTTTCTGAGATTAGTACGTTTAAACAAACAAACAAACTCTTTAGTTTTATATATTAGTATAGAATATCTTTTCGTATATTTCCTCCGTTAGACATTTACATATTGTTAGCTGTTATGTGTGGTTGTTCCCGCGTTACTTTTTATGAAAACCTCGTCATAAAATATTGCCTTAGTATTTCCTACATAATGTACTTTCTAATTGTACTCGAAGTCGGTAAGAATTTGTTGTTTTTTTTTTAACCAATTAAGTCAAAAAATAAGGAGGTGAAAAAATGAAACATGGTTAACAAAATCTTAAAAATAACATGCTATATATTTATATGAAGATATATTTACGTTACGGAGACAAGGCGAAATTACAAGTGATAGCGCATGTAGCTTGTAATAATGCATTCTATACCAGTTAACTAAACTTGTGAATTACTAGAACGTATCCCCGTGGTCACACTGGTGTGGCAACGAGGAACCTTGTATTCCCCGTGGCCACACCACTTGTCACAATGTGTGGCGAGAAGGCTACGAGTAACATAATATAATTACACACCAATACTTACATACCAGTGTAAGTATTGGTGTGGCCACTAGGAATGCCTAAAATTAGTAATTCCTGGTGGTTACACTGGTGTGGCCAACAGGAATACAAGGTTCCTCGTAGTCACTCCAGTGCAGTGTGAGTTTAATTATATAAAAGGTAGGCTTTGTAAAAATACACCAATTTACAAGATAAACTGTCAAGGTAAAAGTGAAGGCTCGCTTTAATTCTCGGAGGTCGTGGGTTCGATCCCCACATCGTACAAGAAATCTTTGTGTAAAATTCTAAGATTTCTTTCCGGGTCTGGTTGGTTGAGGGACTACCCTCCGTGCCTGGGAAAGCAAGTTAAGCCGTTGGTCCCGACTGTTATAACATCATCTATAGCAAACGAACCAGGGAACGGACAGCAGCGTTTCCCCTGTGTATTACAACATAACACTGCAGTCACCAATCTGCCTGCCAAGCGTGGTGACTATGGCAAAAACCCTGCCTCGGGAGGAGGCCCATGTTCAGCAGTGGACGTTATACGGGCTGATGATGACACTGGTGTGACCAACAGGAATAAAGGGTTCCTCGTAGTCACACCAGTGTGACCACGGGGAATGCGTTCTGGTAATTCACAAGTTTAGTATTATTAAAGATATGCCTTGTAAAAATACATCAATTTACAAGATAAACGCATGAGTACCGTAAAACAACGCACATTTGATTCTCGATTAGATTCCTCCTCGGGACAATATTTTTTGCAAACTACGTGATATGTTTTAATTGAGTATTTATATTCCTTGTGACATATAAATCAATTTCACTAGTTATGTAAAAATACACTTCGATATATCTGATGTTAGTTTACAAACAGGTTACAGCAGCTCTACGAAATTCTTCCTCACGCCTCGTCTTTCTGGTTTTACTTTGGATTTTGTGGTATCTACCCATGTGAGCCAACAATTCACAGAATTCCAATAGTTTCAATCTAAAAAAAAACTTATTTCAAACAGAGAAATAATGAAACGTCCCGCGATAATAATACACTAACCAATAATAATTTGTCGCGTCCTTATTCCGAGACAATCGGGAGAACACGCCCGGCTGATGGAATTGGTCACACGTGACAATCATACAGACATCGCCTACGACGCTACGTGACGTCACTAGACCTACCCTCATTCGCAGTATCGTTAAATGAAATAGAAATACGCCCGCAACATAGAGTTTTCATTCGATTACATATCCACTAAGTAATTGCGCGGGTGGATGAAGAATACAGAATAGGTGTGTCCGTTTTCATTTAGTTCTGATACTTTGGTAAAGGCTTTCTTACTTGAGAAGTTTTTGTTACACTTTATTGATATCGTTTACCCGAATGGTTGTTCGAACAGAAAAACTATTTTGTTGGATTTCAGTTCTTGGAGTAAAACACGTTGTGTACCTACATCACTTACGTTTATAGTGAATTGTAAGAATGAAATAAGTAACCGGAGCATTGCCGTTTCTTGTATACTTTTATATGTTTGCTTTTTTTTAACATTACTAGTAGTAGTAGTTGCTTTTGTTACGATTTGGTACACGTCAGTTATGGCATGTGTAGAAGTCGAACCGACGACCACACGATCGCAAGTCCGTCGCATTAGCCATTGGCCTACTCCGTTTTCATGTGCAAGAGATTATTTTTCTTTTGCTTGAGGATATCTAGTAAATACTTCGCCTATACTGATGAAAACGTTTCAGAGCGTACATCAGCGCACATAGTAAAATTTGCAATGTATTCTATGAGATTTTGTTAACAAGTTTGATAAAAAAAAAGGAAGAGACTAAAACACAACAAAAGAAGACGAAAAAGAACAACCTCGGAGTTTCTTTCTTCCTTTCTTCTCCGGGTCGTCCACTTAGGTAGCTAGTGAAAGGTTGCAGGTTAGCTAGGGTAGGATTCTCGCCGGCGAGGACCGCGTTGCGCCCCTACCCCTGCCCTGTAGTTGAGCGCTTGTAGTCTGTGACCAGAAACAAAGTCTTAATTTTGGCTACTAAATAAATAAACGAAGTTATTCAGCACTTAATTGACATATACTATTAGTCAGAATCATAATCAATAATCATATCATAATCAAATAATAAGTTTGTTTGTTTCGACAGCTAATCTCAGGAACTACTGGTATTATTATCGATTCCATAGACCATTCATCGAGGAAGGCTATGATTAATTATGAAGTTCTTACGGGGGCGTGTAAAACCGCGCGTGGGATGCTAATTTAATATAACTTTCATAATATACTAGCTGTCACGCTAGTGTGTCACGCGGCTTCACCCGCGTGGGTCCCGTTCCCGTAGGAGCCTTGACTTCAAATATATATAGTCTATGATACTAACAAATAATGTGACTTTCTATTGATTAAAGAATTTGCAAAATTGGTACAGTAGATCCAAAGATTCATCACCATCATAATTTCAGCCATAGGACGTCCACACCTGGACATATGCCTCTCTCATACATCTTCAGTAGTTGCGGTTTTCATCCAGAGGTTACACCATACACACACACAAACTTTACCTCTTTATGCCCCACAGGGGGCTCCCTCTTGCGCAGGTTGCGTAGTTTGTAGTTTTTAAACCATTTATTAACGCAAGCAGAGGCTTGCCTTTATGCCCGGTGAAGTAGCAGAAGCCTCGTAACTCCCGACGTATGTCAATATGAAAAAAAAAATCTCTCCTCTTTATAATATTTATATAGTATAGATGAAAACCATATTTTGAAAATGTCCCGTAAGAGATTGTAAATTTGCAACTTGATATAGCAAATGCGTTCAGTTGTTGCTATTCGATATCTTTCCCAATGAGCATTCTCTTGAATATGCATGGTCTCCTCAGATCGGCTGTGTTCTCCTGAAAAGGTCAAACGTCAAATAATTAAGTGAGTTTTGGTCAAGACTGGAGGAAAGGTCGTCCAGTGCTAGCAATTTATGCATTATTGATTTACTTAAGGGGAGAGGCAGTGAGCATCCATATGCAGTATACGTTTAGCACTTAGCTGGGCAATGGTTACGAGTATGGTAAGAATTTATTCGTTTTGAACGTTATTTCTAGACTATAGAGTTCAAAATATGATAGCTGCCTAACTCAGGGTAGAGGTACAAACTTACGGTTGTGTCTTGTAAGTATGGATTAAATTCCCATGACTTTTTATTTTTTTTAATACATCGACTGAGAAACTAAACATTTCTAGATCTAGAAAAATCTTTGTTTAGTTGTCTGCACTAGTTATTTATGTGTTCATATTTCGATATCAACACCGGTTTACAGTAATCGCGTAAAGCGAAATTCGCGTATATCGGGGTCTTGTAATAAAGTACCATATTTAGAATCAAACCGCTTTTATTAAAAAGTTGTTTAAATTTAACACGTAAGAAATGTCAATCAAACCGCTTGTTAAAATAAATTTTAAAATTTAACAATAAAAAAATACATAATTAAGAGGTATTTTTTATTAAAATGACATTCTAATGTTTTCTGAAACAACATTCTAATGTTCACTGTGGCTTTTTGCTTCCGATCCATCAAATCGCGCAAGTAAATTTCTTATCAGATTTTAATAAAGTGACCAATAGCGGATTCGCGTTATACGGGGTCGCGGGGTATTACTGTATTTTAATTTATTTATTTAGATAGCTTAATTATAGGCTATAACCAAGACCAAGAATCCTACCAACTGTTTTCGGTAACGGCGTCCAATCTGTAAGTAGGATCTACACACTGCACATATTACTGTGAATAAGTATTTGCACAAAACACAGGTGCACTCTCTATTCCTTTAGAGTTCTAGCGACACGACCGGTGACCGACAGCTTAACGTGCGAGGCACGGGTGAAACACCACTAACTTCCAGACTTCCTAAATAGGATTTATAACATTTTAAAATTTTTGTCCCACCCGAGAATCGAACCCGGGCCTCGCAAGTTTCTTTTAAACGAAGCAGTTACATTGACAGTGGACTAAACGTAGCACATGTCAGTCTACACCTTAATAAATAAAATTTATATTGCATAAAATATATTCATTCCTTTAAACACTTTTACAACCCAGAAAAAATAAGGCATAACAGTTAGGAAAAGATATTTCTTAATAACGATAACGACGCCTCATAAAGATATTATTCACGTACATTTCGTTCCGACGTTCGGGTAATACAAACCCAACTTTACGTTCGGTTCAAATAAAATGTATCCCAATTACGAGCCGCATATCCACTGAATAAAACGCTTCTGTTAAAAGAGATATAAATAAAGCAAAACCGATGACCGCAGGGTTCGAACCGAGGCACGTTGCAAACCGATGCTCATACATTTTCTTGCTCATTTCTCTTCGAGCTAAAACAGTAATTTTCCGTGAGACCAACTCGCTTTTGCAGACTCATGCAAAAATTTTAATTTCCTCGACGCTTCAGTCCGTGACGTCATCCCGTCGTTATAAATCACGCCGAACTTTTCATTTCCATCGATTGTCGTTGATTCTGAGGTCGAGTGACGTCATAATACAGGGTGCCTTTCAATTTTGTTGGTAGTGTAGTTGGTATGAGATATTAAGTTGGTGAGTATTTACAAAGGCCAACTGCATTTTTGACAAATCAACTTTAGAGCGGTGCACATATATAATCTGGATCTATTGAAACTGAAAAAGAACTTTAGAAGAAAGTGGCAATTTTTTATTCCTGGCCAAGCAAATAATATCCACCCGATGTTTAGTGTTATGACACTACGAGTATAAATACAACAATAGCTACTAGTTACGGACGTTCTTATCCGGTTTGTTTTTTCCCTTTTCCCCTCGTAAGCTCTGGCAGCCTTACTCACTCACCGAAACTTTTGTATTAATAAATACAAAAGTTAAAATAAATATTTGGCTGTGGTGTATATGAGGTAACCGCATTAGAAACCTTGTTGTTGCTTCTTTAAAAATATACTGGGTGAGTTTTTTTACCGCCTCGAAAATAATAGGGCGTGATATGTATATGAAATAGATTTCTAAGGCATAGTTATTTTATTGTTTAATTTTTACTTACATATAACTGTATAAATGCCTGTAACTGTAACTGCGAAATGAAGTTTGTATTATTCGTTGTTATGGAAAATAAAAAGTGCCATAAAGGGAAGACCCATTTTAAATAACTTACTAACTTCTCGAACTACTACGTTAAATACTCGAATCAATCAACGTTGCACCCTGTACAAAATTCCCGCCGCCGCACATAAAACGTTTTACGAGTAAAAATAGGGTCTGTTTATGTGAATGATTTCTTTGTCTACCGAGTGTACGGCTTAATAACACCTATAAAATTTCACCCTAACAGCTTTATTAACTATGCAGATATTACGTTGTAAAAAGCCACAGCCGCCACGAAATTGATTGAGACATTCTTGTTTATGTTATGTATAATATTCGTGTTTTTACTTTGCTGAAATGCCTGAAAAAAAGACGATAATCAGGCCAAGCTCTGGGTGGGGCTTTGTAGATGTCCATCACAATATGAGAATATTGAAATCGTTTTTTAATACACGAAGTAAGTACATCGAGTACAATTACACGTGGCTATACCGAACTTTCAATTTAGTATTCTAGTCATCTGTATAACGTCTACTGCTGTATATGAACTTCATCACGACAGAAGGTTTATACTATAAACACTACGCTTAGCAGGCGGGTTGGTGATCGCAGCATTATGTCGTCACACACAGAGAAACGCTGCTGCCCTCTATCTGGTATACGATTGTCATTGATGTAGTCAAGATAATCTGGAACAACGGCATATCGTGCTTTCCGAGACACGGAGGGTAACCCACCCAGACACGGAAAGATAATTTATATTATCTATGATGTTATATGAAGAATTCTTGCCCGACGCAAACAAGAGTTTTTTTTTTTGAATCTAAACTGATTCTGTTTGGATGGGACCCTTGACTTTTAGTGATGTTACTTATACTGCTGCGTCACGCAGGATATCATTTCGAATATTCGAGTATAATGTTCAAATCAAAGTCTTAATTTTTTAAAATAAACCTGTGAATTAACATCCTCATCATCACACAGCACAACCTACATACATTACATTGCTGGCACGTTCTTTGACTTGTAAATAAGAACATATTATGTAAATGAACATCTGAAACCTCTCTACGAACGAGCAACACTTGCCTTTGCCGAAAATTAGTTGCTTATATATTTAGCAATAGCCGAAAAGTACCTACACAAAGGAGTTTTCAAAGATCAGTTGCAGTAATATTATAATTTTAATAACAAGTAATATTTACTCTAACAGTCAGATCTCTCTTTAAACGTCTTCTGCAAGACCAAAGGGAGAGTTATGCCATAATCACCATGCTTAGCAGACGGGTTGGTGACCGCAGTCTTATGTTGTTACCCTTATTTCATTTTCATCATACTAATTTATTCCTCAAGCTAAGTTGACGCGTCGTGACCAACCGTGCCGTGCTTCTCCTTGAAACTGTATAGCGTGTCACTAACTTTGGTATGAGTTTAACTCTGCAGTCCTGTTACCTTTATGCCCAATGATGTAGCAAAAGCCTAACTTAATACAATTTATAATAAATAAATACATAATGGACAAACTCCGTAGCGTAGCGGTAATTGGCTCGCTTTAAATCTCAGAGGTCGTGGGTTCGATTCCCACACCGGACAAGAAATCTTTGTGTAAATTCTTAGATTTATTTCCGGGTCTGGTTGGTTGAGGGAATACCTACCCTCCGTGCCTCGGAAAGCACGTTAAGCCGTTGGTCCCGATTGTTATAACATTATCTATAATAATCGTATATCAAGGAACGGGCAGCAGCGTTACCTTGTGTGTTACAACATAATACTGCGTTCACCAACCCGCCTGCCATGCGTGGTGACTATGGCAATGCCCTCCCTCGGCAGGAAGCCCATGTTCAGCAGTGGACGTTATACGGTCTGATGATGATGATGATGAAATACATAATAACCGTACGAAAAAAATGGTGCTGTCTGAGTATAGTTTTTAGTAATAAATTACGACATTTAATTAATAAATATATCTCGCACATCCTACTAATATTATAAATGCGAAAGTTTGTATGTGTGGATGTATGAAAGCTTGTTACTCTTTCACGCAAAAACTACTGAATGGATTTGGCCGAAAGTTTGCACGCGGATATTTTATTAACTGGATTAACATATAAGCTACAAAACATCACCCTCCGACCCACTGGAGCAGAGTGACGCGGATAAAACCGCGGGGCGCAGCTAGTAAATAATAAAATTGTAAGTGTATGTTAACACTTTATGTACTGAATAAAATATATTTTTTTAGTTTACGGAAAGTTTGCCGATTACTAAGTTTATAAATTGAGATTATTATTATTAACGTGTTCCCCTTAGACACGTGTTATAAAGCGATTGATATATTTCGACGACTGGTTGGGTATCACCGTGCCTGAAGGCATTAGAGGCTATACCTCAGATGCAGGTTCAAATCCTACATTCATTTCATTCATCAACAGCCCGTTTACGTTCACTGCTGAACATGGGCCTCCTCTTAACAGACCTTGGCAAGCCAGGATCGTCGTAATATCCCTATATTGCCATAATCACCACGCTTGGCAGACGGATTGGTGATCGCAGTAAGATGTAAACCTTGAGCTAATAGATGCTGCTGCCCATCCATCAGCCATATGTCCCTTAGTCGCCTTTTACGACACCCATGGGAAGAAATGGGGTGGTCTATTCTAAGCCGGAAACCACACGGCCAATCGAATCCTACAGGTGTTCTAAATTTATTGATCTCAATTTTGAAGAACCTTTTATTAATACATGTTATTAAACTTTTGCTATTTCTACACATAATTTATAGTAGACGCGGGTTTCAATCGTGGTATAATTTTAAAGCAAATCATTACCATTTTAATAATCCGACGTTTTTACATGTGTTACACCAGTCGTGTTCACGGATAGACTGATGAGTATCAACAACGGCGTCTACGAACAGCGCGGATTTCGGCAACTACCCCCACTTGATCGTGATATCGTTTTTTTCTTTTCTTGATAGATACATCCAACTGGATAATAACAGGTCATTAAAAAAAGCTTTACCAATTCAGCAAATTAGTATATTCATTCCAATTAATGAAATAACCATTATACCGTAGTGCTTAGTGGTCATCAAATAGATATAAAACCAGTCGAGTGTTATTAGCGACCGCGGCGCTAAGTGACGGGTTTTATAGTATCTTGAGTATAAGGATAATAGGGGTCCAGCACTACAATATAATGATCTTGGAAATAGGCTCATAATACTCCACAGATATAGTATAAATTTGAATGGACATCCAATTCGTAGTCTCCTTACTCCTAATTGCTCCGTTGAAGTTAAGGGTATTCAAGTATGAAGTTATTGTGTTTGATTTCTCTACTGATATGAATTTCTGTACTTACTTCATTTACATATATCATGTTCAATCTATACTAATATATAATGCTGAAGAGTTGGTTAGTTTGTTTGCTTGTTAGTTTGAACGCGCTAATCTCAGGAATTTGAAAAATTCTTTCAGTGTTACATAGCCCACTATTACACGTTTTTTTTACTATGCAGTTTTATTTATTTATTAAACTTCATGCACAGTACATTGTACAATGGCGGACTTAATGCCAGGAGCATTATCTACCAGTCTACCTTTGGGTGATGCAGAGATATTTTTGGTAGGGTGCACATTAAGCGAAAAACTTTAATATAATAAATATTACTACTACTTATCCGTAAAATAATGAATATACCTAATAATTAAACTATATAAATAGATAAATATATATATATATATATAACATATGCCTCACCGCCAGCGCGCAGGAACGCTGCAGCGGCGGTGGGAATGCGTAAATGCATTGCAACCGGAAAAAAAAAAAAAAAAAGTTTACTGTTACAACGGGTTATCTTGGGATGCCATCGTAATATAGACTTAAACATGTCACCGGCGCAGGGCTCTAATGAAAAATTTAAAAAAATATAAATGATCAATATCCTTTAGTATTAAGAAACCATTATACAGCATCGTTGCAAGTAGCGTTCATCTATAAATCTCTTTTATTTCCGCATTCAAACTTTCATCACAGAACCTACTTACTCCAAGTGAAATGTATTCACTGACCTCTCGGAGAGACGCCGAGTACTTACGTCAGCAAAGCTCTCTTTATCTCATTTCCGATTCTAAATCGACAAACACACAAGTCGATTTAAAATCCGTGCTAAGTGCTAAGTTTATTTCGATGCTAAGAACAAAGATGGACCCAATTCCCGTAAAAAAATTAAATTCATTAAACTCTTCTAATCATAGCTGTTACTTTGGAATTTTAACTTAAAGTGACTTAAAGGTCAAATGGTCCAATTTATGTTTTATACAACAATAAACGTTGTATAATGTTTATTGCAATTCAATGATTTTATTCTAGTGGCAGTAGTTGCTTCTGGTTGTTCTACATCTGGGTGTGCCTCCAGTCCATGAATGATGACTTCGTAATTCTATCAATAGAAGTACCCCGCGATGCAGACATGTATTAGAGTTGTCTTAAAAACGGATAAAAGAGATTTACGATCTACATTTACAGGGCATAGTGCAAACGAATATAGTAAGTTAAGCTATTATCAAAAAGGAAGGGATCCGCAGAAAAACGAAGGTTACTGGTATAACTCAACGAACTAGCAGGCAATGAATCAGGTAATAGGATACAAGAATTATTTTTATTTGAATAAAATACATATACAGGGTGTCCCAGAAGATTACGTAGCTGGGAAGGGGGGTGATAGGGATGGTCACAAGGGTCACCAGAAAAATATAAAAAATTCCCTCTGGGTGTTTAAAAAAATAAATGGCATTTTTTAAAAGACTAAAAATTTTACACCTTGTGCTAACTGTACCTACAAATATGGCTGTATTTAAAAAAAATGCTGTTATGTAATCTTCAATAACAACAAGGTCATCAACATCAACATCAAAAATAACAAGGTGTAAAATTTTAAATTTAAAAAAAATGCCATGTTTTTTTTAAATACCCAGAGCGGATTTTTTTTTTATTTTTCTAGTGACCATTGTGTCCACCGCTGTCACCCCCTTTCCCAGCTACTTAACCTTTTGGGACACCCTGTATACATCTAAAAGTAGCTAATTTAAAATAAAACTGAATTAAAAAATACTACTATTCTAAATCTGGGGGCACGGCAGTGCCCCCCCAAGTCGAGTAAGAAAAAAAAAAAAAAAAAAAAAAGGTGCACGGCCGTACCTATCTTTTCTCGAAGCAACTCAGCCGATTTTCGACCCTCTATAACTTCGTTGTGGATGAAGATAGGAGCCTGAAATTTCAGAACCTAAGCAGGCTTTGTAAAACTACAGCATATTTCAAATTTCATTCAATTTGAACCAGTACTTTAAGAATTATAACTACTCAAAGTTCGGTAATTTCGGTAATTTTGTCACTCGCTCACACGTGATTGACCGATCATCAAAATGTTTAGGCACTTCTAGCAGACGTAGAAGCTTCAAATTTTGAGTACTAGTAGAGTTTAGTGTAAAACTCATGGGAAAATTCCAACATTTTGCAATTTCGGTCTAGTTGTTAAGTTTCATCAACTGCATTAATAACTTTGTTATTTCTTATAAATGTATAGGATTACAAAGTTACATTTGCAGTCAGTGAATCAGTGTAAATGAATATGTATGATTTAAAGGAAGAATAGGTGTAGATAGGGACCTAGATGCGATTATGTTGAAAGGTGGTGGCTAAGTGGTTACGTTAGTTGCTCCAGAGACCTGGTTTTCTGCGTTCGATTCCCACCCGGGACAATTATTCGTCTAAAATTAAAACAGTTGTATTGAGTCAGGGGGTGCTTTGTTTTCGTTAATCTATCGAGCGGTGCGACCTTCGCGACACAGGGATTAATTTAACAAATAAAAAAAAATCGAAGGAAAAAAAAAAAAAAACTCAATGGAATGTAAAAGCAACTGTGCTATGAACGATAGTATACTAACAGGCCGCGGCCCCTTGAGAAGTAGGGACCCCGTGTACTCTGGCATCCCTGAAACTGGTTATTTGAACCCAGGAGAGCCCGCAACACCATTTGAGTCGCGGACGCTGCCATAGGGTATCCCAGATAGGCAACAGTTCCTGGGCCCCTCACCAATTGTGGTCAGAGGAGTAACCGGGGGTTTAAGTGTTTTTCTCTCAAGGTATGATTTGCATTCCACTGCTATGGAGAGGGCGAGTCCCACATACCCCACCGCTCGTGCGGGAACGCCGCAGTGTCGGAGGAGATGCGTAAAATTCTTGCATTCCCCCCGGACAAACACTACGGCTTCCACGCTTCCCGTTCGTCACAGAAAGACGGTCACTTTCTTTCAAGTAATTAACAAGTCTTACTGCGATATCGCAGGTATACACACACACCACGTTTTATTTATCTGACACAAACTGTATTTGCATATTCATTTTATCAAATATTTTTTACACAGTTTGATGTTAACTAGGTAGCTTTAAATTTACTTATGTACATATTAGCTTATGGCCGCGACTTTGTATCAGTGGAAAAGTTACTTTGACCCGCGACCTAGATAATAATTTCCCTAGTGCGGGAGCTGTCTCAAAAAAAGCCAAAATCGGACATGTGCCAAAGTTCCATTAAAAACAGTTTAGTAATTTCTTTATTTAAAAACCTTTGACAGTGAGGCCGTGAGTGCCAAACATAAGTTCATGTTAATCCTCTGTTAAGCTTGATGTTGTAGTTTTAGATTAGGTACATTGACAATATTTTTAATGAATGAGAGATAACAATTTTAAATAAGGATTAATTTTAAATGACGTTTGACGAGTGCGACGAATATCAATAAACCATAAAAAAGTACACGACGCAGCTGCTCTTGTTACGTATGGTGAGTGTTGCCATGCCAGCTAGGTACGTGGGTATTCATATATTCGTAAGTTAAGTTATTTTGTAAATAAAAGCACCGAGTTACGAGTCTGGACGGTTTACATTTAATTTAAGTCTACTTTGGAACGATGAAAGCGCAGGAATCCTCCATTTGTGCATACAATAGACTAAAACCGGCCAAGTGCGAGTTGGACTCGCGCACTAAGGTTTCCGTACCATTTTCAAGTGCCTACCTAAAAGTTGTATTGCCACAAAAAGTTTGTTGTATTGGAGCCCCCCTTAATTATTTAATTTATGTTTAGTTTGTTAATATAGCAACAGAAATACATAATTTGTGAAAATGTCAACTGTTTAGCTATCGCGGTTCTTGAGATACAGCCTAAATCCGTTGTAGGTATTCAAAAAAATTATGTAAATTGTAAAGCAAAGGAAAAAAGGTACAACTATCTACAAAAAGAAATGAGATGCCATCAAAAACATACTTGTAAAAAAACCCAAGTCTCGTAACGCAGTTCTTTTACCGTTAAAAGTTGTGAGATCTATGTAATACCAAGTCGGTTAATTTATTCAGTCCCTACTTAAGGGACCTTCTGTCTTAAGCTTTTACGTAACTATCTCACCTAACAGACTCTTAAAATGATCTTATCAAAATTCAAAACTTTTATGTTATGAATATTAGATTGACTTGGCCATCGCAATAAACACTTGTGAGACACATTCTAATAGAATCCGATGGCCAAGTTAATTTATTATTTAAAACTTAAAAGTTTCGAATTTTGATAAGATCACTTTAAGAGTCTGTTAGGTGAGATAGTTACGTAAAAGCTTAAGACAGAAGGTCCCTTAAGTAGGGACTGAATAAATTAACCGACTTGGTATTACATAGATCTCACAACTTTTAACGGTAAAAGAACTGCGTTACGAGACTTGGGTTTTTTTACAAGTATGTTTTTGATGGCATCTATTTTACTTGCCAAGGCTCTCAGAATGCTGGCAGCATTACCCCGTTGAATGGCAATGCTTACCTGCTGTGCAAAGTAAAAACAAGCACTCGGAGAAAGTGCCGCATTAAAGGGGGTTACTGCGAGGTTTTTATAAATTAATTTGGCTCCCAGTTCCCACGGCCCTAATGTTTAAAAACCAAAAGGCACAAAAACATAACCATCATCGAGGGTACTATATTTGCGCCTCTTGAGATACACACACACACAGAGATTCAGCCCCCAAACATCGAAGTTCAGTATGACAGTCGGGTGTAGATCCCAAACTAGACCTTACGCTTTAGATCCACTCGCCAGAACTTCCATCAACATCACCTGGATGAATGGTTATCCTCCACCGTGCGTTCCTCGAGAAACTTTTTACCGCGCAAGACCTCTCTCTCTCTCAAATTTTGAAATATAGTATAAGGTAATCTTTTCCATAAAGAGTTAAAAACATTTAAATAATGTGAAAAACGGGCGGTGTCATCGTTTAATATTTAATACCAAATGTAACTTTGGCGATATTTATCGAAGTAATGCGAATCATTACCGATAGATGGCACTAACGTTCTCCTTAGAGACGTGTTACAAAGAGATTAATAAATTTCGATGACCGGCTGTGGTTCCACTCAAATCAATCAAGCAATCCTGCCGGTGGTCGAATTTTAATAATCTCAAATTTTGAAATATAAGATAAAAACTTACAAGCGCAGCGTGGGACGGCCGCTTGCACGATGGACCGACAATCTTATATAGGTCGCAGGGAGTCAGTATATGCAGGCCACAATCGTTCCGCTGGAAATCGATGTGAGAGGCCTATATTCAGCAGTAGACGATAACAGTGCTGTTGAGGAGTTAAAGGTTACTACAAGGTACCCTTAACAATTTAATAAAACACACGTTCCCTTCGTGGGCTTCAAATTAAGGAAACTCTGCCAGAAATAACATGTTTAATACTAATAACATTCCCCAAGGTATGAATCTCTTGTTTAATTTGACATTTCATAATAAAAACATCGGCTTACACGTGGAGATTCGTTAGTCCGTTTTATTTGTACAAGTGAGTAATTATGTTAAGCTGGTTTGTTGGTTGGTATCTTTGTTAAGGGAGACTTTGTCCTTGGAGTGCCATATTTCAGGTGTTAACGTTTTATTTTTTTTAAAGGAAACGAGTAAAGCTTTTTGAGTGCGGTTTTTTTTCTTGCTTTTATTCATGATAAACAGAAAGATAAAAAAAAAAAATAACAAAATTGCGGCCGTTGCAGCTCCACGAAAACAAGGCCTCAAATCGCGAGAGATAAACGGCTGACATCACTGCCCCCTCTTTGTTGATCTGAAACACAAATTCAAAGCATATTATCAATGTGTGACCCTTTGGCCATGGAATGACGGATGGGTTTTTCGTTTAGTGCGGCAATTAAAAAAAATCGAATTTTTGCGTTTTTTTCGCATAAAAAGATAATAATAAATGCAAAAATGTATCTACCGAAAAAACGATCCGTCATTCCATGAAGACATATTTTCTGAGTATGCTCTCCAAATTTCAGGTCGATATGTTAATAAAAGCGGTCAGGAGAGTGTCAGCCATTTTTGAAAACGTGTTTTCGAGAAAAAAGCGTTTAAAGTTTTGTTATGTGTTTACACAAATGTGTTTATAATTACCGCTAATCGGCAATGCCTGGTCCATAGAGGCATCTCTCCTCTTCTTCTAGCCTCTCATGTTGAGCCGCTAACATCTCCCGCTGCTCAATCCGGGCCAGACGTCAGACGCCCTAAGATTTGTAGGAACCCAGCAAGCCGGGCGCCCCGCTGAGACGGGCAGAGCGCGCTGACGGTATCAACTTCAAACGCGTTTAAAATATCGTAAAAGTTTTAAATCCGGGAAACGCTTCGACAGATTAATTTCTAGTCACATGTAGATTAAAAATCCGTAATAAAAAAAAATGATTTTTTGAAAATCTCAAGGACAAAGTTTCCTTTAACGTCTTTATGTTACCATTTACAATTATCTCTTGTAGCCAGTAGACGTAGGGCTGCCAGGTCACCTTACCTAAAAGCCGGACAGACCAACCAGTTGGGCCGGACATTTGGGTAAAAAGGCCGGACACCCTACATTATTGAGGATTTTTAGTCTTAATAGGTACACAAAATCAAGCTTTTTTGAAGCGCCGATCGGCTTTGTAAAAAGCCTAACGCTAGGTAGACGCCATGTGAAAACAGATACATTGCCGTCACAGCACAAAATACAGAAAAATGTCTACTACAAAATGTTCAGTTTATATTTATATATATATATATTGTCCGCTTTACGGCAAATGTTGATCAGGCCGAAATATGCATTAAATGTTGATCCACCTTTGGAGGCTTGTAGCTTAGATAATTTTGATAATATCGTGTTATACTTCGAATATAAGAATTCCCCTTATTGCGACCCAGTGCCTAACTACGCCGCGAACACTCTAGCTCGTCACCAACTCACACGGCAATTGTTGATTTTATAACCGCCATTTATTTTACACTTTGTGTGACTTTGTTGATCAATATAAACGTTGGGAGATCAACAAATTCCGCAGAAATGTACACCGATGCTGCGGAGCGGCAACATCGCAAGCGAAACAAAAGATAGTTCCATTTCACAATAAATATAATATGAAAGTATACAACACCGCGTAAGTGACAATAGCTAATAAGGTTGAAAATCAAATGTAGCAAATATATTTGATTGCCGTTCAAAACATATGTAAAGAAAATATTTCTTGACATATGAAATCACACCTTATTAGAAACTGTCACTTACGGTGTTGCAGTATCAACGACGACACGTATCCTCCGTTAAATTATAATCTATCCCGCGAGATTGTAAAGTGTCGAGATATTTACTACGGCGTAGTTCCCCCCAGAGGTCCATTGTAGGGGGAAGAGGGCTACAACAGGGTTCGCCCTGGTACCCTGAGGCGCAACATTAGTGATATTATGACATGTTTATACACCCTCATACCATTCAACTTTCGGCACGTGCTCACCTTGGCATTGGGTCATCCATCTAATCAAATATAATTTACATTCAGTCATAACAAATGGAACGAACTTATTTTATTAAATCTGATGGAGTTGCATATGGATATTATCTAGGACGAAAGTACTCGTCAAGACTAATCAAACGACCCCAAACTCGATGGGGTTGTGTCGTTTTATTACGGACTTCCTACGGCCACCTTCCAGCTCCATCATCAGACCCTGGATACCATTTAGGACCAAAGAACTCGTCAAGACTAATCAAACGAGCCCAAACTCGAGGGGATTGTGTCGTTTTATTACGGACTTCCTACGGCCACCTTCCAGCTCCATCATCAGACCCTGAATACCATTTAGGACCAAAGTACTCGTCAAGACTAATCAAGCGAGCTCAGACTCGATGCGATTGTGTCGTTTTATTACGGACTTCCTGTGGCCACCTTCCAACTCCATCATCAGATCCTGGATACCATTTAGGACCAAAGTACTCGTCAAAACTAATCAAACGAGCCCAAACTCGATGGGATTGTGTCGTTTTATTACGGACTTCCTATGGCTACCTTCCAGCTCCATCATCAGACCCTAGATACTATTTAGGACCAAAGTACTCGTCAAGACTAATCAAACGAGCCCAAACTCGATGGGATTGTGTCGTTTTATTACGGACTTCCTATGGCTACCTTCCAGCTCCATCATCAGACCCTGGATACTATTTAGGACCAAAGTACTCGTCAAGACTAATCAAACGAGCCCAAACTCGATGGGATTGTGTCGTTTTATTACGGACTTCCTATGGTCACCTTCCAGCTCCATCATCAGAGCCTGGATACCATTTAGGACCAAAGTACTCGTCAAGACTAATCATACGAGCCCAAACTCGATAGGGTTATGTCGTATTATAACGGAGTTCCTATGGCCACCTTCCAGCTCCATCATTAGATCAGCTCCATGTCATCATAATATTGCATTGTCACGCGATTTACATATTATGTGTGTAAAATTTTTACTCAATCGGAAACCGGAAACCGGAAAGGTCGAATCTTATGGAGAACCAAGCTCCTAAGTCCTATTCTACATGCCCTTACTTAACACTGTCTTGCTTTCATCATAGCGTATAGATTGCGAAGCGAAGTGGCAACAGCGCATAACAAAACCAACCAATCATGGTAAAGGTTACCTCTGATTGGTCCATTTGAATCAGATCAACAATAGATGGAGCGGATTTGTATAAATAATGCAATGAATAGTTCTTATTTGTGTCGCTAGAGGGTCAGCAATTGTTGATCAAATTGGAGCCACATTTGTATGCCGAATCATACATTAGATCAACAAAAGCTGTTTTGATCAACAATTGCTAACTGATCAACAATATATCCATTATATATCCATTATCTATATATATATATATATATATATATATATAGATATATCCATTCGGCAAATGTTGATCAGACGGGTTGTAGCATCAGTTAATTGTTGATCAGTTAGCAATTGTTGACAACATTTTTTAAAACAACCTTTTATTTTTTTCTTTCACCTGTCCCATTGTCTGTAATCAAATCTTGCAAGTTCAATTTGACACATTTTACGGTTTCCGATTGAGTAAAAATTTTGCACGCATAATATGTATATCGCGTGACAATGCAATATTATGATGACATGGAGCTGATCTAATGATGAAGCTGGAAGGTGGCCATAGGAACTCCGTTATAATACGACATAACCCTATCGAGTTTGCGCTCGTATGATTCGTCTCGATGAGTACTTTATCTGTAGATGGTATCCAGGGTCTGATGATGGAGCTGGAAGGTGGCCATAGAAAGTCCGTAATTAAACGACACAAACCCATCGAGTTTGGGCTCGTTTGATTAGTCTTGACGAGTAATTTGGTCCTAAATGGTATCCAGGGTCTGATGATGGAGCTGGAAGGTGGCCGTAGGAAGTCCGTAATAAAACGACACAATCCCATCGATTTTGGGCTCGTTTGATTAGTCTTGACGAGTACTTTGGTTCTAAATGGTATCCAGGGTCTGATGATGGAGCTGGAAAGTGGCTGAAGGAATTCCGTAATAAAACGACACAATCCCATTGAGTTTGGGCTCGTTTGATTAGTCTTGACGAGTAATTTGGTCCTAAATGGTATCCAGGGTTTGATGATGGAGCTGGAAGGTGGCCGTAGGAAGTCCGTAATAAAACGACACAATCCCATCGATTTTGGCCTCGTTTGATTAGTCTTGACGAGTACTTTGGTTCTAAATGGTATCCAAGGTCTGATGATGAAGCTGGAAGGTGGCCATGGGAAGTCCGTAATAAAACAACACAACCCCATCGAGTTCGGGCTCGTTTGATTAGTCTTTACGAGTACTTTCGTCCTAGATAATATCCATATGCAACTCTATCAGATTTAATAAAACAAGTTCGTTCCATTTGTTATGACTGAATGTTTATATTTGATTAGATGGATGATCCAGTGCCAAGGTGAGCACGTGCCGAAAGCTGAATGGTATGAGGGTGTATAAACATGTCATAATATCACTAATGTTGCGCCCCAGGGTACCAGGGCGAACCCTCTTTCCCCTACAATGGACCTCTGGGGGGAACTACGCCGTAGTAAATCCCGAATCATAAATACTAAAAAGTAAAGAAACAAAATATATATTTTTTTAAATTAGAAAGAAAGAAAGAAAAACATTAATGAACACACAAAACGAATACAAAATAGTAATTACAGTCATATCAAAATAAAAAATAAATAAAAGAAGTACATAGGTAAGGACAACACTTGAGGCCCGGACGCCATACATATAAAACACAAACATGGATAAAGACATAGAGAAAAAAAATACATAATACACATACAAAATACATACAATAAACATTAACAACAGTAGTAGGCAGCGAGGTGCGAGGCGGAGCGTGAACGAGAGTCATTATAACATCGTATATTATATTATATCATATCAGTACGCAGACCGCTCGCGCGCCGGCCGTAGGTTCGCCAGAAGTGCTATTTACCTAAATTAGCTTTTATTACTTGTTCATAAAAGTAACTAAAAGGTTAAAAATAATTAAATTCTGATGATAAATACGAGTATTATATTTTATAGATACATTATAACCAAATTTATTTTTTAATAGAAGTTTAGTAATAGAATTCATTTCCGCGGCATTTGTTGATCTCCCAACGTTTATATTGATCAACAAAGTCACACAAAGTGTAAAATAAATGGCGGTTATAAAATCTACAATTGCCGTGTGAGTTGGTGACGAGCTAGAGAGTTTGCGACGTAGTTAGGCACTGGGTCGCAATGAGGGGAATTCTTATATTCGAAGTTTGACACGATATTATCAAAATTATCAAAGCTACAAGGCTCTAAAGGTGGATCAACATTGAATGCATATTTCGGCCTGATCAACATTTGCCGTAAAGCGGACAATATATATATCGCACCCCTAGATGAAGACTCCGGCAACTCAAAAAACCTCATTTTTCAGAAATGACGAAAAACTGTTTTTAGAGTATATAAGAAATATATCAAAGCTACTAACTCAAAAGTCGTACTTTTTGAGTTAGCGGAGTCTTCATCTAGGTGTGCGATATATATATATATATCTCCCGGGTGACTGACCCGCACGACACCGAGGCGCGAACAGCTCGCTCCTTGAAGAAGGTCCTCGGTTGGAACTGAAACCGTGCGAGAGAAATTGTCAATTGAACAATACTCACGAAAGTCTTTACACAAAAATCATAGATTTAAATAATGTATATTCATAATATCGTACTACATTGTTGGAAATGAATGTACTCAAATATCAATATTGTTAATAAGGAATACAAAAAGTGCTAATCGCCAGTGGGGGAGAGCTCGAACTAATTGTACCGACAGATGGCGTTGATTGACGAGGGTATCTCTTGTCACATACTGGTTCATAAAAATAAGGGTATTGTATCTTTACGTTGGATTGAATGAGTGGGGGTGAGGGGGAGGCTATACTGCTAAGAAAACTATATATTTATTATTATTATATTAAAACCATAGTATATTATTAGTAAAATCTTTACTTATACATAAAACTAAGAGTGTTACAAATTTCAATTTAAAATTTAAGAACGTTCCTTTAGAGACGTGTTATAAAAGAGTTTGATAAATTTCGATGACCGGTAGGGTTCCTCCGTAGCCTAATTGGTTAAGGCATTAGGTGCTAAACCTAAGATACAGGTTCGAGTCCTGTCGGTAGTCAAAATTTATTAATCTCAATTTTGAAATTTATTATACTGTTTTGAGAATATCAACTATTGTCTTGTCTTAAGATTGCAATTTTTAACAGTAAATATTTAACACCTAAGCAGCGTTTTTTCACCCGCGTTTATTAGAAAAAACTACGTGCCCGCGTGGTTTCACTGGCTCCCGTTCCTGAGTAAACGTCATAATTTAAATATAGCCTTCCTCGATAAATGGGCTATCTAACAGTAAAATATTTGTTGAAATCGGAACTGTAGTTCTTGAGATTAGCGCATTTAATTATATCAATTTTGAAATTTAGTAAGCGGTATACTTTTCAGTAAAGTACCATATATTTGTACCCGATGGCTTCGTAAGAATAATTCTATTTTATTCTCTCATATCAGTTGAGGAAACCGTTTAACATTCAAGCAACACTTTACGGAAGGATATGTGTCAAATGTACACGTATTCAATTATGGACACTTTCGGAGACTCGAATACATTTTGGAATTGTTAATTTAAGTGGTGAATCCACTACCTTTTTGTTTTTTGTCAACTTGTGACCAGTATTAAGGAACAGCGTGATGTGTTTATGGATGGAACACAGAATGCCAGTTAACACAAATTTATAATTATAGTAGCTGTTATGTCAATATATAATTTCGAAAACTATTTATAAATGAATTATAAATATTGAATAATATAAATAAATCAACATAAACCTTTACATAATAAATGCATTACTGGTATCATAATAGTTGGTGACACATATTGTAGTTTTAGTAATTAGTATGCCATCAAAAACATACTTGTAAAAAAACCCAAGTCTCGTAACGCAGTTCTTTTACCGTAAAACGTTGTGAGATCTATGTAATACCAAGTCGGTTAATTTCTTCAGTCCCTACTTAAGGGACCTTCTATCTTAAGCTATTACGTTATTATCTCACCTTACAGAATCTTATTTTGACCTTATCAAAGTTCAAAACTTTTATGTTTTAAATAATAGATTAACTTGGCCATCGGATATAATTAGAATGTAGCTCACAAGAGTTTATTGCGATGGCCAAGTCAATCTAATATTCTATAGTATCGCAAATTGGAGCGGTAGTTCTTGTAAATTAGCGCGTTCAAGCCAACAAACAAACACATTCATGATTTATATTTTATTTATGTTTAGTACTATTCGTGAATTAAAATGCAAGTGATACTTTGTAAATTTATGTATTATTTTGTTACAAATTTAATTTTATTATATCTTTGTCCTCGGTTGATCCACGTAATGTTGCATGTCCATAAACACTACGTATATGTACAAGAAGCCTTGTCACACGGTTCCTAAGTAACTAGATGCTGGGTTCATCATATACACACAAAGACAAAAATACAAATTTACCTCTCTCTAAACCTCTCTTATTACATTTATGAAAATATTGATACCGTTACAAATTGTATTGTCAAATAAACATATTACATGTAATTTTAATGAAATATCGGCGGTACCATATGATGAATCAGAGATTTGTTTTGTAAAACCGAATCTGATTAATTCGTATCATTTTCCTTATTGAGTCTCGAATATGCAAAATATGAAAAAAGAGGGTTCTTTGATATTTTTCACATACATTTATTGGTTATTTAGGATTTTTTGTGAAATTATTCATTTTTTATTACCTCACCAATATCATTACATAAAAAAGAATAAAAATTCTTTTGTTATGTTCCAAGTCCAATTAAGGCCGTCAATCACCTAAATAAAGCCCTTGATCAGTACAATACTCTCCGCGAGTCAAGTCGCGATATAAAAATTTATATATTAAGTAATTCGCTTAATGAATTTAAACTGAATCTAGATTGACAATTCTAGGTTATTAAGTATATAATTTCATCAATTTAATTGCGAACACTTAGACATAACGCTTTAATAATACCTCGTTAGTTCGTAGTCAATGTTATATACATCTATTTGTTATACATATCAGATGCAATACCTATCAATTTACCTAGCTTAGCGGGATGGTGACCGCAGTGTTATATTGTAACAAACAAGTAATCACTGCTGCCCGTTCCCTGATTTACGATTGTTATAGATGATGTTATAACAATCGGGACCAACGGCTTAACGTACTTTCCGAGGCACGAAGGGTAGTCCCTCAACCAGCCAGACCCGTACAGAAATCTTAGAATTTACACAAAGATTTCTTGTCCAGTGTAGAATCGACCCACCCGCGATTTAGAGCGAGCCAAATACCGCTACGCCACGGAGATTGTCCTAGTAATTACTCAATAGTAGCATGCTTTCATGCTAGTAGTGAGCATGTGTAAACGTAGCTAAAGCATCGCTATACAAAGAGGCACCGTTGTCGGCCTTTATTTTTCTTGTCCTGGGGGAAATGCATTTACGTATAACCCCACCGCTGCAGCGTTCCCGCGCCGAAAGGGTATGTGGAACTCGACCTCTTCATAGCGGTGTATGCTACTCATACCACCCTACACCACTAAAGCCCCTCGGACACTCCTCCGTCTGCCGTTAGTGAGGGCCGGGTATGCTTGGTAATCCGGCCCACCGCTGTCAAGCTGTCAGCCTTTTGGGAACTATGTACAAGGCTAGCAACGCGCTATAATATTGTTTTTCTTATTTTGTATAATTATTATTATGTATAGTGCTCTGGCCTTTTTAAGTGTCTAATAAATTTTAACCTATTGAAAAGATAGGGCAGCGATGTTTTGCACTGCCGCGGTGAACTAACGGTATTATGTTTGATCGTAACTGGACAGGTCCCGAGTTCCATACCCGAGTTGGGACTTATTAGAAATGTTCTTTAAAAATAATCAAAATTTAAAGCACCAGCCTGAAGACTGGAAGTTGTTAATATTTCATCCGTGCTTCCGAGAACACGTTAAGCCGTCGCGAGCAAGGAATAGAGAGTGTAACCGTGTTTTTTACGAAACACCTCAGTCTATAATAATATATTATAAAGAGGGAAATTTTGTATTTTTGTTTGTAAGTATGTGTGTTACGAATAAACCACCGGTCGGATTTCGATAATACTTTTATCACTACAATGCTACATTATTCCTGTGTAACATTGATTATATTTAATCATAAAGTTTCCACCGAAGCGGGAGCTACATGGATGAAAACGCGGGAACCTAATGCTAAATAAATAGCGAGTATCTAGTTTAACACATAACATTTACCTGTTATTATTAGAAATTTGACAAAACCAATAACGGAAGCTACTGTAACACTCCAATCCAATGATTAACGTATTCAATAATAATATGTATTTACTGTCATAACACCGGATACACTCTCATTTACGATAACACTACATCAATCGACATGCACACCTCTTTCACTCTCATTGCAATTCCTTTTGCTGAAACGAGATAGAATATTAAATTCATGCTAAAGATATCGTAATAGTGCAAATGCCTTTGCGGTGAAATAAATTAGTTTGATGTGTCATCACCGAGTCGTGTTATATTAATAGAATGTAGTAGGATTGTTTGTTTGTACGTTTATCGGAATACTGTGATTACACAGACACGCAAACTGAATTAACCTTAGAGGGAGTTTGAATTATATATTACAATATTACTGATTGCACGATTGATTATATCAATAATATTATTATTGTTCAACTCAAGTCAGAGTAAATTAGTACAGTAGTGACAGGGCTTTCGTTGCGTAGCGGTATCTGTTTTGCCTTAAGTCCGGAAGGTCGTAGGAACGATCTCCACGCCGGACATTATTTGTGAGTGTTAGGCTATATTTAAAGACGATGTTAACACGGGAACGGGATCTACATGCGTGAAAGCTGAACGAAAGTACAAAAAAGACGACTCAAAAAATTTAATAAATGATTATTGTATAAGACACATTTTAAGGCTAAACGAACATAGTTTTATATTTACAACTTCATTTGTTTGTCTTCATAAGTGTGCATAGAAATTTGCCTTTAAAAATATAAGTACGAGTCCGAAGAGAAATGAGGTTGGGGTGTTATCAGTGACTCGTTACAGCACGTTAAGAGCCGATTTTTCAATCGTTAAAAAAAAAACAGTACTTAGGTATTAACATTCTTGTTCTTGTCAGAATTACAATGTGTAAGACCAAATCTAAAAACCGTATCACTTAAGTAGCTAAAAGCAACGTTTAAAATATTTGATCTTACAGATTTTATAATCCGTCAGTCCGACTGTCGTGCGATATATGACAAATGTATCCATTATTTTAAAATGCCTCAAAGGTAACGGGTACAAAATTACGCTCTCTCGCTCTTACTCTTAGAAGATTAACCGTCGTTACCGAAATATATTGAAGAGTCTATATACACACAGTGTACACAAACAATAATTAAATGAATAATCCTGTCTAACATTCTATCTAATATTCTAAAACAAGTTCAAACCACAACTATTCCCATGTAACACCTACAAGTTCACCCTGTCTGTCACGACACAGCGCACCCACATCAAACCTACTCGCTAAACAGTTGCCGTAAACATCGGCCAACCCTTCTACAAAAACTATTTCATTACTCTACCTTGGACACAGTATAAATGGATTACACTCAGCAGAACAGATGTCAGGCTTAAAGATAAGTACAATTACTCTTTACTGTAACCATAGCGATAATTTATGATTGTAGTTTTTGTACATTAATTCAATTAAAATGACTTTTCACCATCACTTCAGCAAACATCACTACACTTATCATTTAACAAAGTCCACCGCGTCTATCTGTCTATTTGTGAGAAACTTAAAAACTGCTTCACAAATATTCATTCGCTTTTTATCAATAGCTAGAATGATTCTCGAGGAAGGTTTAGTTGTATAATTCATTAAGGGTGATCGCTTACTATATTAAAGACAAACAAAATGTTTAGTTTAAGTTGTACCTTTGTCATAATAAGGTGAATTTAGGGCAATGGTTTAAAAAAAATCCCGATTATAATTTAAAATCACCAAAGAGAAAATATTTTTAAAACATAGTTTGTCATTTGAACTTTATATCTACTGCAGAACATGTGCTTCAAATGGTGGTCGAAAGATAAAGCCATAATCACCACGCGTGGCAGGCGGAGTCGTGATAGCGGTACGATGGTAAGTATTCTGCTGATAGAAGCTGCTACCCATCCATCAGCTATATATATCTCAGTCACACCATACGACATGGAAAATCATGGGGTTATTCTAAGACGTTGATCATCAGGTTTTTTTTAGTTTATGTAGCATACTCAACAATTAGAACATTAAAGTTGTATGTTATAAGAGAGACATTGTAATCCAATCATCCTTTTCTTGCATTATCTTTATACCTAGATAATGTCAAATAAGAGGGGTATGTATATTGTATACACAGAAAATGTATTTTCCTAAGTCTTTTACTCGATCTCCAATAAAATAAAAAAGGTATAAAGAAGATCTAGAAAACATTTTCATTTTATAGACAATGAAAGGAAACAAAACAAGATCCACAGAGCAATTGCTTGACTTGGCTATTTATTAATAAAGGTAATAATATATTTCTAGGAAGTGTAAGCAACTACAAAGTTATTCGTGCAGAATTGTTTTCTGTTTTTATAAGTGGTTGATTAAAATATACTTAAGGCTGTCCCTACATTGGACATGCGCGTTTCTCGAGTATGCGTTTGATGCGGTCGACGACTCAGCGATCGCGTCGTTTACACGACCGAAAATCGAAACTTTGATATTTTGGGTTACTTAACCTACATATAAAATTGAACTATACCAAACTAACAGTTCTGCATTCGCTCCTATCACGGTAGGCAGCAATTTAGCTATAAACACCCTTGCCACGGCGGAAGTTCATGAGCAGCGTTAAAATAAAATAAAATAAACGTTCGCGTTCAAAGCTTATTATCAGGTGACGCAATGAAAAAAAACACCGGCCAAATCGTGTCCGACATGTACATGAAAGGGTTCCGTAGCCGTGCATATCTAAAATGCCTATTTTTTAATTATTAAAGTTAAATTTTTATTTTGCGGTCGACTCCAAACATTTTGTTAGGACGACTGTAACTATATAAGTTGGTCGAGTTGTATAAAAATAGCTATCTATGATACCGAGTCCGCTATAGTTTTAGTTGAAAGAACTTACTTAGAGGTATATATCACATTTTTTTCAGAATTATTTTAGTAATATTTCAAAAGCTAAGTGGGGCTTAAAATTTAATAAGGTTATTCTCAACACCGGGGGGTTTGATCTACATAGTTCCGTTGCAGTTTTTGTTGCATTTCAAGAGATCTTTCCAACAATACCCTGCACGATGGGGTAAGTCGAATTAGTTTTTTTTAATTCACTTTTCTTTGTATGTATTTCATCATTTTAGAAATCAAGTTTTAAATCTTCTATATAAATTTCTCCATAAATTTTCGTGACAATCGGTGCAGTAACGGTGAAGTACGAGCCCGGACGGACAGACTGACGGACGGACATGACGAAACTATAAGGGTTCCTTGTGGACCACGGAGCCCTAAAAACCATGCAATGTTCTTAATAGGATTTATTTTTGTGAAACACCTGGAGTTATTTCCAAGGTCATTTTCATACACACAATTCAAACAGCCAACTGCGCCTGCGTTAGCTAGAACTTTTATTTAAACCGCTGACCACAACGTGGAGTTCAAATATCTCAAACCGAAGTATTCGCAACTTCCTCACACATGCCACAAAACTTCACGTAACTCTTGCCCGAGTTCCCCTTCTCCTAAGTATCAATTTTTCTACACTTTGGGTGCATAATGTCGTTCCTGATAAATATTTATGAAGGAAGTTATTTAATTTAGAAGCTCTGGCCGTGCCTGAATAATGCGGACACGACCAAAGTTTCACCTAACCAAGTATTGTCAAGCTCTGGAGCCACGGAATTTAGTTTGGCTTCTTTTTGTACTGGAATAAAGGGTTATCATACTGGCTTACTTGTTGTTATATGGTTTTCGATGCACCGCATAAAATTACAATCTATTTCTGTAGTCTAGCGATATTCCTTAACACTTTGATTTTTGCGGTTCAAGTTGCAATTTTCAGGCTTTATGACGAAACTTAACGAACTGTTATACTGGATATTGAAAATGCCTTTTTTTAAAAAGGAAATTATTTATTTAAACTATTAATAATAAGAAAATAAAAGGGATTAAAAGATGTGTGACTCTGAGCGCGAATCTGGAGAGACTGACTTACTAACATGGTTGATTGAATGTTTAAATTAATTAAAAGTTCTGACACTAACCTAAAAGAGCTGACAAGCGCTTTTAAGTCTTAATTTATATTTTGACTTTCAATTAAGGGTTATAACAGAACGAACAGCTGAACTGACGAATGCAAGATTTTCTAAAATTACCACTAATAACTGGTAAACGCTCATTGCCATAATCGTCAAGCAAACTAAGATTGACAAGCAGTGAATTAAAGAGGTTTCGGAACGCTTTTTTTATTAGAAATAGGTTAGCGTTTGACTACACCCTGCCTGATGTTAAGCATCGGAATAGCCTAGGATGGAGCACGCTTACCTAGAAGGAACCGGTTCACTCTTGATTTGAAGAGACCCATATTGTACTTATCGGGAAATATAGACCCCGGCAAGGAGTTCCACATCTTCGCAGCTACGCTGCTTTGTGCTCGCAGCCATAATGAAACCTTATGTTTATTGCAGCATCCAACTATGCGGACAAAATGTCGTAAGCATCGTCGACTTCAGAGCATGATTCTCGACCCGAAAGATGAGATCACAACTTACCATCAACAGTACAGAGGCTGCTTGACACTAGCACCAGAACACACATACCACTCTGTCTAATTTGCCAGAAAATCAGTATGTGAGTATTAAAGGCCCTTTAGTAGTTGTAGTTTTGCATCTTTCAATGCCTTCGTTACATTGATGCCCGAGAGGCCCGCGAACTGTAAAAAAGATCGCTGAAGAACTGTAAGAAGAGTTTTACAAAACTGCCTAAAACTAAAAATCATTCCTACATCTAAAGAGAGATGTAGTCTGCTAGGCAGGGGCCTAGAAGATAAGATAAAATGCCACTATATCATCATCATCATCATTTCAGCCGTAGGACGTCCACTGTTGGACATAGGCCTCCCTCAAAGATCTCCAGTTGTTGCGGTTAGAGGCGGCCTGCATCCACCGTGATCCTGCGGCCTTAACCAGATCGTCCGTCTATCTAGTAGGTGGACGTCCTACGCTACGCTTGCCGATCCGCGGTCTCCATTCGAGAACTTTTTGGCCCCAACAGCCATCTGTTCTCCGTGCTATATGGCCTGTCCATTGCCACTTCAACGAACTAATCCGTTGGGCTATGTCGGTAACCCGCGTTCTTCTTCTTCCTCATTTCTGATTCGATCTCCTAGAGAAACCCCGAGCATAGCCCTCTCCATAGCTCGTTGAGCTACTCTGAGTCTGTTCATAAGGCCTATAACCACTATATAAAACCAACTAATTACTGCTGAAGTTTTAGTGAGTGAGCGTAGAATACAGCTTACTTCTTGAACATTATAGATCTTTTATCACATAAAGAGCATATTCTATGTACAATATTCCATTTTACGTATAAAAACCCAGGTAAAATTTTATCTAATTTGTTATTCAGGAATTAGATATTCGAAACACCCTTTCCGTGCGTAGTAAAAGGAAAATAATAAATCTCCCTAGTTCGTGTGAGAGCTTAAGGTTTCAAACTTAATTACAAGTTGTGATAGTGTAACACAATCTGCAGAAACTTGATTATCGACTTAATGCCGAGGATATAAAGTTCTGATTATATTATGACGTGATATTATAACACTAGATTAGACTGTGAGGATAAAGTTACCTGCCGTTGAGTGGTAGCGAGTTGAGCGTGAACACTTATCGACAAAATGTATACTTGAGTGCAACTGTTCTTTTCAGAAGGGAAATGCATTTAGCGTCCCCCTCATCACAGCGGGGTATTTAGTCATAATGTTGGTATGTTAATACCTCTTCTCATGGTGTATACCTTGAGGAGAGTTATTGACATACCAACATACATATATACCCTTTTATACCGTTAAAGAAAATGTATATACATCTAGTCAATTGCGGTTTTCCGTTATTCCGTCAGTTATAAGCATCGTCTATTGAAGTGCTATTGGTCAAAAATATTGATACTTGGAAAAATGAATTCCGTCTTGGTGTTAGAAAAAAATGGCTCTCCAGCTGACCCCTTTGAGACCAACCTAATTTTTTCTATAAATAATCATTTAATACTATTTTATAAAATATTCTTTCCGTTAATACGCTTTAGCTTAGGCTTTAGCCATTTATGAGGAGTAGGGACGTCCTGGTACTTTGGGCGTCCCTGTTACTGGCTTAATGGAGCCCAAGTGTGACCCAGGACAGCCCGTGGCGCCAATCTAGCCGCGGGTGTCGCCGGAAGTGTCCCCAGATAGCTATGGGTTCCTGGGCCCATCACCAACGGTGGAAGGAGGAGTACCTGGGGGTTTTTATTGGCTAGGGTCCTCTCCTCGTGGTATTATTAACATAACACAGCTATGGAGAGGAGTCCCACATTCCACTTCAGCACGGGAACGCCGCATTGGCGGAGGAAATGCAAAACATATTGCTGTATATTTTTCACATCCCCTCCGCCAAAACCATATTTTTTTAGTAGTAGGCTAAATTGATACAGTTCATATTCATTCCACTGGGAAAAGTGCACAATAAAATTTAATTCTAATATAATCTTTTACGACAACATTTTCAAATATTGATTAAACTTTGAGCAGCACAACGTCGGGTCAGTTAGATAATAATAGAAACCGCAGTTGAATCAGCACTAAATTATTCTCCGCACAAAATCTTCGCTCCAAATTGTAATTCTAGTTGCAAATTAAGCTGACAAGATTTAGTGTTCGCCTTTACTTTGCCATTAAACCAATAGTCTCAAAGGTAAGTGCATTGTAGTGGCGAGGGAATCTGAGAGCCAATTTCTATGCCACCGGGCTTCGTGGTAGGGGATAACATCGCCTTGTGTAAATCGAGTATTCATGGTAAGGAAATTAAGAGATGAGTGTCTTTAATGAGTTTTGAATGCTGGTCGGCCACACAGTTATCTGCGAAATAAAGTTTATGACATGACATGACACAAAAAATCTAATATATACAAATGAATAATATTGAAGTTTCTGTTTGTAATGGAAAAATAATAATAGATTATTACTAAATACATATTACTATTTATGTATAGTGTGTGTTTATTTATTCCAGCTAATCTCAGCAACGGCATGATCGATTGATTCAATTGGGCATTCATTGGTAGATAGTTATTATTAGGTTATATTATTATAGTCTGCCTGTTTGTTAGTCCGTGTGATAAGCCTGATCTCTAAATCGATTATAGATGGGACTTAATTTTTAGATAGCTTCTAAAATCCTTATTTTACATCTATCTAGTAGAAAGAAAGAAAGAAAAACATTTAATAATAATAGTACAAACAAGTACGTTATTGATTGTACTATAGATAAGTTACTTATTATATGTATATCTTAACAATAAGATGTCAAGTTTAGCTGTACAATTTTGTTGATGAAATTATTTTATTATCAGTATTATATAAAGGGGAGACCTTTAAAGTACAAGTAGGTCATTCAAATATCACCTTCGCAAATCCAAGCTTTAACCTAAACATGAAAGCACGGACACTTTTATTCGTCTCAAATCCCACCCGCTTTGAACTAGTGTATGTTTTATATAGTGCTTGTGAAGTTTATAGTAAAAATAAATGCATGCTTTCAGACAGCCCTTATCGCTTGTGAGACACGACACTGCTCTCAGAGGAGACAGCGGCGAAGTTTACGATACTGTTATGTAGGTCAAACTTGAATTTTATATGGTGGTTATTTAGGTTGATGTTTTGAAATTAATAGTGGAACATTTTATTAACTGCTTAGTAATAGTTTTGATAAATTTGAAAGTTGTGTGGATGGAGGTATGGATGTTTATTATTCATACAGACCACAATGGTTGAACCGATTTAGCTGAAAAGTATTTTAGCTATTAGTAATATCTGTGCAGTAGCACAGATATTACTAATTTAATAAAATATGGGGTTGGCCGCTAGTACCTAGCGGCCAACCACAGCTTCCCATGGATGGACTTTTATAGCCTATGTTACTCAGGGATATCGTATCATTCTAATGGTGAAACAAATATACAAAAACACAAACTTTTCCTCCTCTAATATTAGTATAGATAAGTGTTAAAAAAAGAATAATGTAGGAAAGGTAATGAAGGTATTTACTAAGCTAGTTTAAAATAATAACATTAATTTCAAACTAATTATTAAAGTTCATCTTAAATTTCAATTGAAGCCTGAATTTATGAATATTTAATCAAAAAGATAAAAGGGAGCCTACCTCTTTCTGAGATAGTTTTTCCGATGGTTCTCGTCTATCCTATATTCTATGACTACTATTAAATACAAAAAAATATTTAATAGCAGTTACTTTGCGGAAATCCATACGAATCTAAATTAAACACAAACTATCTAGAATTCATTCCACTGAAAACTGTGTAAATGAGAGCACTTCAACGCCGTGATGATGGCCCGTGGAGGAGCGAAACACGTGTCGGGTCTTCGGCTAGTGATTGTATTTTTTTATTTCCTTCCTGCATATTGCCCAGAATTTTTGCGGGCAGGAGGGCGGTGCAAAAAGGCCAGTCTAGCATTTAGACTCATTTCTGAACAAAATCAACACTAGAAATTTGTTTTTTTTTTTAATTATATCAATCTAAAATATGGCCGTAGCCCAATGGCTAGGGTGTCGAACTTGTAATCATGTAGTCACCGGTTCAATCTCCACCTATTGCACTACCGACGTGAACCCACTCGTAACACAAGCATTTTAGCTTTAGCACGGAGGGTTAACAAGAATACTAGCAGAGTGCCAAACTCTGCTAGTTTCTATAAAAAATATGTTACCGCTATAGTAAAAGATTTCAATTGCTCTAGTAATGAATTCGTTTTTTTCTTTTTACTTAAATAAACTTCAAGAAGAGCAATCGTTTTCTTATAACAATGAACTATTACAACGGTAAGGCTTAGCAAACAATAATAGTCAGTATTTCCTAGCATTTGAACTAAAGGAACAAGTTAAGTCCTTTGTAGAAATGCAAACCGAAGGAGACTATTTACGTCTCCGATCCTTTCGACCTTTGTTAAGTAAGTGTTGTAAACTCAAATACCGACTTAACACAGGTTTATTTTGTATTGCCAAAATAGCATCTTCTTGCTGAAATGCTGAATGATTGATTTTTTACGTTTACGTTACGTTTTGTAGGAACTTTTATTGACAGTTTACCTATTTACTAGATTCCTGCGCGCGGTTTGAGGCGCGTAACTCTCGTTCCCGTGGGGAATTCATAATAAAATATAGCCTTCCTCGATAAATGGGATATGTAACACTGAAATAATTTTTCAAATTAAACCAGTAGTTTTTGAGATTAGCACGTTCAAGCAAAAAAACAAACAAACTCTTCAGTTAAATATATTAGTAAGTATAGATTATTATTGCTTATTTGTACTGTCCGTTGGAATAGTTATGATATCGGACACTATTAACATTACGGAAATTCTAGTATCTGGCAGTTTCTTGGGATCAATGGTATTAATAATTTGAAGGCACCAACAAATGAACGTTTTATATTAACGTCTGAAAGCCCTAAACTATGACCGAAGTAAAGCAATGTCGCTAGCAATTAATTAATATTATTTATACTTATATCATAAATTAGCTAGTGTCCGCGAGTTTGTCCGCGTAGCAACGTTCTTCATTGGGGCTCCTCCGTGTTAACATGTAGTTTATAACTTTCCTCATTTAATCTGCTATCTAACACTGAAATATTTTTTCAAATCGGACCAGTATTTCATGAGATTATCGCATGCAAAGAAACAAACTTTAGCTTTATAATATTAGTATACATTTGAAAGCTTAGATGGATGGATGAGTGGATGTATCGGTATGGTAACCATATACATTAGATGACAGCAAAACGATTATACCAATGCTTGGTTTGTTTTAAGTTGCTCTAACTTTCTTAAGAATACAGGCAAAGTTTAAAAACATTTAGAATCACAAAATAACTTTGATTGAATATTTTACAATAACCGTAAGCCAAATATTTTAAATATACCATACCTAATGTTTACTTTGGAATTTCTAAATCGTTACCAATATCCAAAATAATGTTAATAAAATTTTAAAACGTGGCTAATTGGATTTCAATTTGAACGAAATTTATTTAAGCACCGCTACATTCGTCTAGACACTACGTTTATGGGCCAATAAAATTGTAATTAAATTTCATTACACTCGACATCGTCATTAAGTGGAATAAGTTGAATTTTATTAGATTTTAAATGAATAAAAGTAAATAAAGATCGGCAAATATATTTGTATCGCGATAAGCCATCCTCCGAGAGCTGGTCAATGTCCAGCTGTGGACGTCATAACAGTTAATGATGATCATCATCATCATCATCATCAGCCCGTATAACGTCCACTGCTGAGCATGGGCCTCCTTCCGAGGGAGGGTATTTGTCATAGTCACCACGCTTGGCAGGCGGGTTGGTGACCGCAGTATTATGTTGTAATACACAAGGAAACGCTGCTGCCCGTTTCTCTGATATACGATTATTATAAATTATGATAAAACAATCGGGACCAACGGCTACACGAGCTTCACGAGGCACGGGAAGTATTCTCTCAACCAACCAGACCCAGAAAGAATTCTTATAATTTACACAAAGATTTCCAGTCCGGCGGCGTGGGGATCGAACCCACTACCTCCGAGTTTTAAAGCGAGCCAAATATCGCTATGCTACGGAGGTGGTCAATTTTCGGAAATTCTACAAATGTCACGAATTTTATATTTTTTGGGATTTCCAAATATGGCAATTCCAATCATCAATAAATAACTCAAAAAAACCAGCCAAGTGCGAGTCGGACCCTCGCACGAAGGGTTCCGCACTAGTTGCAAGTGCCTATCTATTTTTTATATCAAGAATACAACAAATAACATAGTATAAAAGTTCTTGTAGTTCGTTGTAACTTTGATCGATGTTAATAATAGTTGATTGCGGTTTACGGTTTATGACGTATTAAAAAAAAACTACTTACTTGATCTCGTTCAAACCAATTTTCGGTGGAAGTTTGCATGGTTATGTACATCATCTATTTTTTTTAGATATATCATTCTCTTATTTTAGAAGTTACAGGGGGGGACACACATTTTACCACTTTGGAAGTGTCTCTCGCGCAAACTATTCAGTTTAGAAAAAAAAGACATTTGAAACCTCAATATCATTTTTGAAGACCTATCCATATATACCCCACACGTATGGGTGTGATGAAATTATTTTTTTAGTTTTAGTTCTAAGTATGAGGATCCCCAATTTTTTTTGTTTTTTTTTTCTCATTTAGTTTGAAAATCCTAATGCGGTTCACAACATACATCTACTTGCCAAGTTTCAACATTATAGTTCTTTTAGTTTCGGAAAAAAGTGGCTGTGACATACGGACGGACAGACAGACAGACAGACAGACAGACAGACAGACATGACAAATCTATAAGGGTTCCGTTTTTTGCCTTTTGGCTACGGAACCCTAAAAATCTTTGTGCATATGGACACATTTAAAATATTTTAAATGATTTTCTTATGATGCATCCTTTTTATTTTATTTCCACTAGTTCTGGACGTGACAAGATCTTTATCATAGCCAGCTTATCATTACCATTTTAACAACGACGACAATCTTTAGACTTTAGAATTTATCTGCAAAACCGATCAGAAACCAGCTGAAACAAGCTCGAGTTTTATCAAAAATGTAAGCATATGAAACAAACTTAATAGGGTATTTAATAACTCTCAGGGCGGATTTTCTGGTCACGGGGAATCGATAAAAATTCTATTTAACGTTAGGGTTTTCCCTTTAGTGCAATTTACATACATAAATAACACGCGAGTGAGCCCAAAGACGGGAAGGTCCCACAAATATTTTGTTTGGAGCGAGAATTTACGACGCAATGAGTTCATCGTTTAACTGTTATATTTTCTCGGCTTTAGTAACGTTTTTGTATGACTCGTGAAAACGGAAATGTACTGATTACAACTTTTTTTGAACTGCGATTGTGATATTAGAAAAGATGTCGACAAAGAACTGACTGATTTTCAAACCAAGCGACTAAAATTTTATTAGGAAAACGTTAGGACTTGTAGAATATTAAAAGAGATAAAAAACAGACAGAAGATATTTTCGTTGTGGTTTTTTAGTTTCAAGCTATGAAATTACTAATTAAGTTATATACAATAGTTATATTTCATTAAAGATTACTTATTTTATATTATTTCGGTGGCTGTAAAAGCTACACTTTGTCATTCAAGTTTTTTTAAAATAAATACGTGTGTATAAATATGTACATCCATGTGTCGTAAAAGGTGAATAAAGGGATATAAAGTTGATGATTGGACAGCAACTACCATACTCCCATCTTACTACGATCAACATACCGCCTTTTTGTTTTTTGTCTGGGTTGATATGCATTTACGCATTTCCAACGCCGCTGCAGCGTATTCGAGCGCTGGCGGTGAGATATGCGGGACTCGCCCTCTCCATAACGTGGTATGCTAAACTCATACCACGAGGAGAGGACCCTACACCACTATAACCCCCCAGACACTCCTTCGATCCGCCGTCCACACGCCGTACGCATAAGTAATCCGATCCATCACTATTCCACCAAGCGTGGTGTTTTCGGTGATATCTGTCAACGACCCTGGCTTACCAAAGACTACTACTTAAAGATGTTCAGTAGTGGACGTAAACAGGATAATAAAGTTAAAGTAAAAAAAAAACCTCTAATATAGACGATAAACTTTCAAGTTTATATGGATGGGTGTATATTTGTTACTCTTTCCCGCACAACAATTCACCGATTTTGCTGATATTTTGCAAAAGCATCGTTTATAAGCTAGATTAACTTTAAGGCTATTATAAATAACTAATGCAGAATTAGAGTCCGACGTAGCCAAAACCGCATGACGCAGTTTGTAAAAAATAATGTTATGTGATAGAAAATACACAAAACATCAATAATTTCAACAACTTTTGCCGTAACAGTAATTGTGAAACTATTAACAGTTAAATGTGGTATTTATGAAGCAGTTAAGTTATATTGCAACCCGTCAACGAGTTGTTAATGCTGTTCATATCAATTATAAAAGACATTTGAACTACTATTATCTCTGAATATTATACGTTCTTAATACTATTTAAATCTTTAATATGGAATTCTCATGGTAAAAATGAAAAGTACACTATGGAAAATTTTATCCATTATCATGATTATAAGTCGTTTTTGTTTACAAAAGGGTCTCGTTTGTAAACATGATAAAAATAAAAAAATAACATGATACACAACAAAACAAATTCAAAATTAAAACTTATGTATATGGAAAGAAATGGTCTTTTTACTGCTCATTTCAAAAGAAATCTCTTCTAACCAACGCGCGAAAGCAAAATATTAAAAAGTAAAAAGATGGATAGTGTGCGTAGGTCTCAAATAAACATACATTCTAATATTTACATTTATACTTAGATACATGCATATACAGATCAATATTAATGTAAACTTCATTCTATTATACGTTATATATGTAAACTTAAGATGAGATTGAGAAATAGTACTCCTTGACTCGTTCTTTTAATAAACTGCTTGAGTTTTTTTTTAATTTCGATTGGTAAGGCGTTCCATAGCAGAACCGCTTAACTATGATACTATCACTATTATAATATGTAAGAAACGAAACCGTATAACAGTATGATAAGGAAAATGTTTTGTGTTATATTTTTCTCTACCTTTTGTGAAGTTAGCAGTTGACGTGACGTCACTGTCACAAAGGTACTAGACATCTGTCATATAAAAACCTTTAGTTTTCATTAATGTATAAAAGCGTATCATCTTATGGCTATAAAATTGTTTAAGATGAAGAATTGTTCTTTGCCTTTTTTAGATTGAGTGTTTAGAAATGTACTAACACGCTTGGAAGTATATTTCATTAAATCTATACTAATATATAAAGCTGAAGAGATTGTTTGTTTGCTTGAACGTGCTAATATCAGAAACTCCTGGTCCGATTAAAAATTCTTTCAGTGTTATATAGCCATTTATCGTGGAAGCCTATATTTAGTTATAAAATTTCTACGAGAACGGCAGTTGACGTACATAGTACAGAATAACATATTAGTAGTATAAACCGCTTGCGGAAGCTAAGCAACTCCTTTCATAAAGCTCACAATCCCTAATAATGCAAATAGAAATACCGTCAACCAAAACTTTCTCGTCGCAACACGAATACACCAAACGAGACATCTCTCAGACACATTAGTATTCCCCAAAACCTCCACAAATATTTCAACATTCCGCTAATATATCAACATTGTGGCATACAAACGGAAAACCAGAGCGCAGCTTCTCAAAGAATTCGTTCGTACGGCGTAGCCACGTACAAGCTACGCCGTAGCATTCTCACTACGGCGTAGCTTGAATTGAAAAATCGTTTACGGAAACCGTTAGCCAGCGAATATCTTTGAAATGTTTAGCGCATACGAAGAATGGCAATGGCTGATTTGGAATTTAGATTTTATCTCATTGCAAACTAATATTGATAATATTAATAAATGCAAAATAGACTACGCATGTTCATAATCATAATACTTTTTCATACCTAAACCATTTATTGATAATATAAAATGAAAACTTCACATCAAGATTTTACTAAAAAATGTTAATCCTTATTTTATTTTATTATTCCTGATACTATTAGAGTCATTTTAAAATCTATTCGAATGTATAAAGCTGAAGAGTTTGTTTGCTTGAATGCGCTAATCTCAGGAACTACTGATCCGATTTGAAAATGTCTGTCAGTGTTAGATAGCATATTTATCAAGGATGGCTATAGGTTACACTTTAACCGGATGACATAGGCTATATTTAATTATGAATTTCCCATGGGAACGGGAGTAACTGGGGTTAAATCGCGCGCGAGAAGCTAGCGATAGATAAACTAATACCACGGTGACCGAAAGCAGTGACATGACCATATTAAGACCATAGTCAAATAGAATAATCGACTGATTGACAGGCAGATAATGCCTACTACGGCATTAAGTCCACCTTGGTACAACAGACTGTGCTTAAGTTTTAAATAAAAATAAATAAATAAAATAAAAGTCATCGATAAACATATTGCTTCTGGGCGTGAATTACGACATACAGAAGGGATAAGGTCCACGCGTAAGTGATAATCTCTTCTATATTGTATCGATGACCCTCTATCATGAGGTAAGCTCGCTATGCTTTATGATGAAAAAATCCTAAAAAGAACTGTGACACTACCTAAAAAAAAACTCTGAAACAAATAGTTGACTTCAACAAAATAAAGTTAACAAAGTCAATAATAAAGTGCTAGCTGAAAACTAGTCCGTTCCACCCCGCTTCACGCTGCGATCAAAACTAACCCTTCCACCCCGTTTCACCCTTCAAATGAATCCGATTAATCCTTTCTCTCTGAGTTATATCGGAGCGAAGATACGGACAATCTCTTTGTTACATTTTTACCTGAACAAAGTCACAGCTTAGATACAATAGTACTATTTTTTGACAACTTCCGTAGCGTAGCGGTAATTGGCTCGCTTTAAATCTCGGAGGTCGTGGGTTCGATTCCCGCACCGGACAAGAAATCTTTGTGTAAATTCTTGGATTTCTTTCCGGGTCTGGTTGGTTGAGGGACTACCCTCCGTGCCTCGGAAAGCACGTTAAGCCGTTGGTCCCGATTGTTATAACATCATCTATAATAATCGTATATCAAGGAACGGGCACCAGCGTTACCTTGTGTGTTACAACATAATACTGCGGTCACCAACCCGCCTGCCAAGCGTGGTCACTATGGCAAAACCCTCCCTCGGGACGAGGCCCATGTTCAGCATTGGACGTTATACGGGCTGATGATTTTTTGATACCATGTATTGTACTTTTATATTGTCCACCTTGGTGTGGTATTGTCAGTAACGAGTTATTTGACCTTATTTTTTAGAGACACTTTTCATATTTTAAACTAAAAAAAATGTAAATATGAAGAAGTCTTAGTGGTTAATTTTTTATACTTTTACTTGTCAAACTAAACTACTAATTTGACATTATGACATTAAAATAAAGTTGAAAAGAACCACCAAAATCACTGCTGTTTATTTTTTTTCAAATAACTCTTGGTAGAAGTAGTTCCAAATTCAAACATTTCTCAAATTTGAAGTTGGTCTATCATGTTAAAAAAAGAAAAATACAGAATTAAAACTATTAAATCTAAGCTGTTACCAACTGGGGTGTCTAAAACTGAACTTAAAACTTATCTTTTGAAGGAAGACCCGCAGAGGAGCACGTTCCGCCTTCGTCGGGGATTAGGTACTCGGAAAACTGTCTTAAATATTTATACAAAACAGTTTTGCTTCATTTATAAATTGAATAGCTTTTTATCAAATAAGTTAATAATGCATAGGATTGTTAAAGTTAAGTTAAAGTTGTATAAAATACTACAATTTGACCTGGGCTGGATAAAAACGATACACAAGCTTACCGACGGAAAACTCCATTCAGGATAATCTGGCAAAATATTTAAAAAATCTTTGTTCATTTCGCCAGCGTCGTATATTGACGACCAAAAACACCATCTCGTTTAATTTTCATTTTTTATTTTATTAAGCTGCTCTATTGTATAAAAATTATTTTTGTATTAGGTAAATCGTTAATTTAATAATAACTTTAACACCATTATTATGAAATATCAATCTTCAAAACCGGCCAAGTGCGAGTCGGGCTCGCGCACGAAGGGTTCCGTATCAGTTACAAGTGCGTACCTATTTGTGATATCAAGAATAAAAAAGCGTATGTTTATGAAATGAAATGTTATTTTATATTTTTATATTTGAGTTGATTGAATGAAAGGTAAAATGCAGTTTACGATTTATGACGTATTAAAAAAACTACTTACAAGATCTCGTTCAAACCAATTTTCGGTGGAAGTTTGCATGGTAATGTACATCATATATTTTTTTTTGATTTATCATTCTCTTATTTTAGAAGTTACAGGGGGGGGGGGACACACATTTTACCACTTTGGAAGTGTCTCTCGCGCAAACTATTCAGTTTAGAAAAAAATTACATCAGAAACCTCAACATCATTTCTGAAGACCTATTCATAGATACCCCACACGTATGGGTTCGATGAAAAAAAAATTTTTGAGTTTCCTTTCTATGTATGGGGAACCCCAAAATTTATTGTTTTTTTTTTATTTTTGTGTGAAAATCTTAATGCGGTTCACAAAATACATCTACTTACCAAGTTTCAACATTATCGTTCTTATAGTTTCGGAAAAAAGTGGCTGTGACATACGGATGGACAGACAGACAGACAGACAGACAGACATGACGAATCTATAAGGGTTCCGTTTTTTGCCATTTGGCTACGGAACCCTAAAAATTGTACAGAGCACTTTTTTTTTGTGGGTATTTATTTATAATTCACTGTGCCTGGCGTCAGGGGTTGGATAACTGATACGAAGTCCGGCGGTTAATGGTATGAACATAATATATTTATGTGCTTAAAGTATTCATTTATGAAACAAAAAAAAATTCAAATCGGTCGAGTACTTTCGGAGCCTATTCAATACAACCTTCGTAGCGTAGCGGTATTTGACTCGCTTTAAATCCCGGAAGTCGTGGGTTCGATTCCCATGCCGGACAGGAAATTTTTGTGTAGATTCTAAGATTTCTTTCCGGGTCTGGTAGGCTGAGGGACTACCCTCCATGCCTCGGAAAGCACGTTAAGCCGTTGGTCCCGATTGTTATAACATCATCTATAACAATTGTATACCAGGAAACGGGCAGCAGCGTTTCTTTGTATGTTACAACATAAGACTGCGGTCACCAACCCGCCTGCCAAGCGTGGTGACTATGGCAAAACCCTCCCTCGGGAGGAGACCCATGTTCAGCAGTGGACGTTATACGAGCTGATGATGATGATGATGATGATTCAATACAAACAAACATATAATCAAATCTTTCCTCTTTGTAATGTTAGTATAGAAAATCAAATATATTTCAGATTCCAGCGTATTATGGAAACAAAGTTTGTTTTAGTATTTTCTTAGCTTGGGTAAGAATTGTAACTAAATTTCAAGCACCTCACAATATGCTGGAAATTGGTTCTTAAATGTTATTTTCAAGTAAAAATAAAACTTGGATATTTTCTTCATAGACTTTACAAAGCTGCAGCTAAGCGTTAAAGACTGGTAGTAACCTTTGTAAGGAAACCTGTTCAAAGCTCCGATTATTAGTTCACTTTGTACAACGTAAATAAGCTGTCTTTGTAACAATATTTAAGGAAAACTATACAAAATAAATTAACAATGCCATTTTGTTCACGAGCAACCCGGTTAAGAGGAAAGTTGTAACGTATTACGTGTTAGTGTAGCCAACCACGTGTTACGGATGAAAAGAGATGAGTTATATATATATATATATATATATATATATATAAAGTGAGGAAATAAACAACAGATCAATCAGTACACTATAGTTTATTATTATTAGGTAGAACATTTACATTTAATAGTTAGAATAAGGGGGGCAGGTTTTAAAACTCGGTTTGAGCAGGTGACCAGGTAGCTAGTCACAAAACACTTAGCTTTTTAGGAAGCTGGATAGGAGTGTTCTCGCTGACGCCTCAGGTAGTCCGTAGCGGCAGCGAGGGTAGCAGGCCTCGCGTCCGGATGGTAGTAGGCTGGTGTCCGGTGTCGACCGTAGCGTGTGGGTTAAGAGAGAACGCGGCATTAATGCGCGTCCCTTTTAAAGTCTCAGCCGCCGGTCGGCGGCAGGTGGGAGGCTTCGGGGCACGGCGACAAAGACGTATCGTCACAAGATACTATTAAGTTAAAATTAACTATAACAGTAGATAGTGATTCGTGTGATAACTAAAGAAATTTCTGCAACATAATACATTTTATTTTGCAAAATATTACATTAAAATGCTTGTCTGTCTGTCTTCCTCAGACTTTGTAAGACAGCCAGATGGAATACATAGGTTATTAAGGGATGCCTTTTAAAAATATATGAATTTTCATATTTTGGTTTATGTTCCCATAGGAAATTGCTAGTTTAATATAGCCTTTCTCGGTATATGGACTATCTAACACTTAATTTTTTTTTTATTGGACCGGTACTTCCTCGGCTTAGCACGTTCAAGCAAACAATCAAACAAACTTTTCAGTTTTAAATGAAAGTAAATATTTGTTGTGTGAAAAAAATATTATACCAAATATGAAGATCTTTATACATACAACTAATTAGAACTACTTATCTATTACTAAAACTAATGGTGTTTTCGATACGATAGTAGACACCTTCTGATTGGTTGAGCCTAACCTAAAATTGCGGGTTCCACACCTAGTGGCAGTCTATATTTAGTATTTATAATTAAATAATTATCTATAGTTTTACTATAACCTGCGTTTAATTTAAAATATCAGTATCAACAAATTTATATACATACATACATATATTCGCGCCTTTTCTCATAGGAGATACTTCTAACATCCTCCCGACTCGGCCGATAATCGGACAGATTTTTCCTCCTGGCAAGTGCAAGCGGCCGACTGTCGGTGAGCAGTGTGCGTTAACGCATACATTTCCGGACATTTCATTTACACCGACAATCGGATCGGTCGGGATGCACCGATTTTATTTCTGACCTACTTTTAGTAGGACGTGTGCGTTATGCTATTGCAATTGGTACGTTCTATTTTCTCATACAAAATGTCGGTCACCGATTGTCGGACGTGGGCACCCTTATTATGTGTACAGAGCATAGATAACGATAGATGTATAGATATCGCTCGTGGTATCGCTTAATTCAAATCACTTTAACCTCCCGATAAAGAAACTTAACAATTTAAACGACGACATGATTTCAGTCACTTAAAAATGTTTTTATGATTCTCTTTGTTTCAATAGTGAGGCTAAAACAATTAATAGAATTATTATATTAATTAATGTTATTACTACACAAACTTTTAATTACACGTAGACCTCCATTTTAATAGCCATTGTTAATTACCATGTTTAATGTTTATATTCGTGATACCATAATTATGTTAATTATTAATTAACATGTTATTTTGTGGTTAATAATTTACTTCCTCTGCAACGTTATAGCTATTCGTAATATTACACGTTATTATTGTTTTAAGCGGCCGTAGCCCAATGGCTCAGGCTTCGGACTTGTTATCTTGTGGTCGCCGGTTCGACTCCCACCCATTGCACTACCAACGTGAACCCACTCGTAACACAAGCATTTTAGCTTACCACGAGGGGTTAACAAGAATACTAGACTGCAAAAAATCCGCTAGCAATTTATTGATAAAAAAACATGTCCACGGCCTTCTTCAGAGGAAGGAATTTGCCATAGTCACTACACTTGGCAGGCAGGTTGGTGGCCGCAGTAAGATGTAATAAAATAACACTCATATGGAAACGCTGCCGCCCGATCCCTGAACAACGGCTTAGTGTGCTTTCCGAGGCACGGAGAGCAAACCCTCAATAAACCTAACCCGAATATAAATTTGAGATATTGCAATTATTTCTTGTCCCGCGTGGGGATCGAATCCATGTCTTCCTAGACTTAAAGTGAAACTTATATCGCTACGCTTAATTATTATAGACCGGTATAACTAGGGTTGCCATCCGTTCGGGTTGCCTCGGATTTATCCTAGTTTAGAGGTTGTCCGGGGAGCGTCCGGGCCGGGCTTTACTTGTATATCTCCTGTTGGTAACAGGAGATTTAGGAGATGACAACTCTAGGTATAACTAATGTTAATTTATTATGGCAATTTCTCGACCACGGTTTACTTCCTGCCGAGAGTTATCTGCGACAAGTGAGTTGTAGGAGTCGAAACTGTGGTCTTCACTCTTCACTTGTTTAATCATTATACATACATAATACACACACATGTTAAAAAAGTAAACCCAAATAAATGTATGTAAATGAACATGATATAGGTACAGTTAGAAACATGTTGGACAAACATAAAAGTTTAATATTTACAATGCTAACATATGATACGGGGTTCACCGTTATATACAGCCACTAAAAGGCACTGTGCAGTAGTTTTGATAGATTTCACCCTTTAAATTACATATTTTGTGTCTCGTTAAAAAATATGTAATTGAAAGAATGAAGAAGTTCCTTTAACTTAACTTTTTAAGTTCTATAACACGAAGTGCGAAAATATTTTTCATTCCATTCAACGTCATAATGACGTATAACTAATTATACTCATCGTCCTAACTCCTATTCAGGACTATGAGTATTTGTCATAGGCACCACGCGGCTTGGTGACCTTATTATTATCTTCTATTCAAATAAATAAAATTGGATGTTTCCTTATAATGAAAACATTAACAAGTTTATATTTTAGGGCAAATGAATCTACAGGGTAACTCCGAAAAAATATAATTAATTAAAAAAACTGTCTGTTTTTTAATTCCCATATACACAGTTTTAGTAGTAGATAGAAAATTTTACAATGTATAAACATAGGTAACTTGTTATTTTGTAAATATGTTTGTTTGTCCGTCTATTCCAATTCATCATCGAAACGGTAGTATCGATTTAAACGAGTCTTCACTGGCAAAAAGCTGAAACTTTTTTTAATCCGGCTATTATATTTCGAAAACAACTATTTTTTTATTTTATGCGGGCCAAATTACGGGCAGCAGTCAATTAATTATATAGTTCAACTCATTTCTATGTTAAATAAGTTCCCATTTCTTTCTAAAAAGATAAAAATACGTTAATTCTTTACGGACAAAAAACATTCGGCAAACGAAGACTTTCCGTTTTAACGATGAGACCCTGGGGCATCATTAGCAGTCAAATATATTACGAAAAGATCCTCAATTATATTTATAAAAGGTACTTATTTAGTACATGAATAATGATTAAAGTAAACAATATGATTGCAGCGAAATTATCAGCTTTGAATTATTTATTCAATATTTTCTTTTGCTTTTAGGGTTTGTGGAGTTTCAAATTCGAAAAATCGACCCTGATGTTCAGTATTATTATCACTCCGGAACATAGAAAGAAAGATTGACAGAGGCTTGCATTCACCGGCTCCCTGCATCCTTTATTAGATCGTCGGCACGTCGGTCCATCGTGCAGGCGGTCGTCCCTAACTGCCAGTTCGTAATCTCTTCTCGAGAACCTTACTACTCGAAACCAATGTACTACCTCTTGTCATTTCAGGTTTTTTTTGGCACTAATCCCTCCCCCACTCCCGCCACTGTAACTCCTGTAAGCCAGGATCAACAGCGGCACACACGAAAGAGGCTCTAAGCTGTTAGGCTTACGCTGGTCCCGGAACACCTAAATGTCATCGAATTTTCGCGCATGACATTGAAATGACAATGCATTTTCCCGCATTGTCATTTCAGGTTGGTCAAATTTAAGAACAAAGTCATACGTAAATAGGGCCCTGGTTTCATCTGCGTAACTTCATAATTAAATATAGCCTATGGACTCCTGGATAGCGTAAGCTACGTCTAATGGTTGAATAAAAATAAATATTTATTTATTATACCCGCTCGCATTACAGCTAATATTTCTATGTAACTTCTAATATCTTCAAGAATATTTGTATACAAAGGTTCATGATGATGAAACTTAATTTTAAAATTTATAATATTAGTACGGATTCACTGTCTGCTCTTACAATAAAACATTTGGTTGTAACAATATTTGCAGCAAAGAAAACATACTCCTCTGAGCCGCTGCCGTACCTGAAGTACAATATCAATTAAGCGTTATATTTATAGTTACGAATGTGTTTAGTCATCTAATAAAATTAGAAAAAAGCTCATTATTCAATACAAAATATTTTTAACGAATTCTACTAACACAACTTAATTTTGTTTTGTTCCGAAAATAACTAATTGAAACAAACAGAATTGATTTTATAAATCAGCCTATTGTTAAATACTGTTTTCTAGCTAACTAGTTGTCCCACACAGTTTTACCCTTATAAGCCGTTACAACCCACGCCGCACGTGCCGACGTCCAAGCTTACCTTTTTTTAAATTAAGTCAAATTCCAGCCGATGTTTGTCAAGTCGTTTCGAACATAAGCCGTTATTTTGGAATCACTACCACTAAGTTTCATACAGTTATTACCAACTCTTTTAACACAGGAAATCCCGTCTAAATCAACAATTATGTCCTAAAATGAACTTCCATACAACATTTGAGATTCATTGTAGTCTAGAATCTAGAATCTTCAAAGAACCGGCCGTAGCCCAATGGCTAGGGCGTCGGAATTGCGATCAAGTGGTCGCCGGTTCGATACAATCTCCACACATTGCTCTACCGTCGTGAACACACTCGTAACGCATTATAGCTTAGCACGAGGGATTAACAAGAATATTAGTATTGTTCAACAACTCTGCTTGTAATCTTCAAAAGGAAAAACAAGAATTGACTTTTATGACCTTAAGTTTTGCATCTTATTTTTCCTTAACATTTATTTATTATAAACGTTATTCGCTTGTAACGCCTTATCAATATACAGCAATTTCTTGTGAAACAAATCAGACCGTCAGCTTCCAGAACCAGGTCGTTCACCAACCAGCGTGAAATCTAAATTGGGTCATACAACCTACGTACAGGATAAAAGGATCTCGGTTCTACCTCTGCGTAGTAAATATAAAAACCAGTAGGGTATTGAATGAATTTTGAACATAGTTTGAATCACCAATTTTTAAAATTTGCCTTTATTTCGCACTTAAATAATTATAATAATAGAATATAATATATTCATAGTGAAATATTTTTAGCTGAAAAGAAGTTAAAAATGAAATGCACTGTGTTATATTGCCAGTACGCCTGGTATTTTTTATTTTTTTATTTTGACGGACATTATGTAGTTAGCTAGAAGGCTTTTGCTACTTCACAGGGCGTAAAGGCGAGCTGAGCTCCATCCTAAATCCCTGGTTAACAAATTCGAGCGTCCAAAGCTGAAGGTATCCACTGAGTGTTTTATTAAAAATCGCACAATTATGCGATACCGTCATATGCGACTTTGGACCTGAACTCTAGACCTGATCACGATTTAATTTACAGTAATCTAGTTTATATTAACGTGAAGGGTAGGCATATAAAAGGTTTATTTTTGGAAACTTATTTTATATCATAAGCTAGAAAATTAAACATATGGTCATAATCATAGTAAGCGGTCACCGTATCCTATAAACGCAACCACTCAAAAAATAGAACAGGCATTCACAAAAAAAAAACCAAAAAAAAATTACCACTCTGATCAAAGTTCACCTACTGTTAATACTTGACTGTGGTATGCAAAGCATCTAACTGTCACAGAGAGGCGGCGACTCAAGATAAATAGCCTCCCGAGGGAAAAAGTGCATGTTATTTGTAGTTCGGCTTCTAAATGAAGCCGCATTGATAAAAAGCTTTCTGTGTGAAGTTTACTGTGGCACGGGTAATGAATGCCGGAGCTTTGGGAGTATAATAGTATGTAACGAACTTGTAACCGGGGATATATTTAGAGAATACCCTAATGGTGTAGTGGTTCGGAAAGGTATGTAAAAGTTAGTGCTTGGTTTCATAATTTGTGTGAATAAAGTTTTGAGCCTAAAACTATGGAAGTTTCGGACAGTCATGTAAAAAATCGTGGGTTCGATTTCCGTACTAAAAGAAATATGTTAAATCGTTGGTCCCTATCATAACACCATCTATAACAATCGTACCTATAACAGGAAACTGTCTGCAAGGTCTTATATAGTATTTCTCTGAAAAGAATTTACTACAATATATATTTTAAATGTTAGTACTTGTTGGCTACTTTTTTTAGTAACTTTATAATTATTTTACTTATATAATTATTTTTAACTGCGTGGTGTCCGGCTTAGAATAGACCACCGTACGAGGCGATTAAGGGTCATTTGTTAGCTCAATTTAAACATCACACTGTAATCACCAATCCGCTTGCCAAGCGAAGTGTTGGATAATAACAATGTCCCTTAATAACCCTGGCTTTCCAACGTCTTTAAGAGTTGGCCCTTATACAGCAGTAAACGTAAACGTTGAAGTAATTCTTTTTACTATTCGATCTGACAATAAATAAGTAATATTCCGTTCAATGCAGGTCACCTTTGTAATTGTCCATTATTATTTTATCATCATCATCGTCATCAGCCCGTATAACGTCCACTGCTGAACATGAGCCTCCTCTCGAGGCAGGGTATTTGCCATAGTCACCACGCTTGGCAGGTGGATTGGTGACCGCAGTATAATGTTGTACCTCACAAGGTAACGCTGCTGCCCATTCCTTGATATACGATTATTATAGATGATGATATAACAATCGGAACCAACAGCTTAACGTGCTTTCCGAGGCATGAAGGGTAGCCCCTCAACCAACCAGACCCGGAAAGAAATCTTAGAATTTACACAAAGATTTCATGTCCGGTGTGGGGATCGAACCCACGACCTCCGAGATTCAAGGCGAGCCGCTATGCTACGGAAGTTGTCTTATATAATATTATTTTATAAAATATTCAGTCCATTGCGACCTACTGGTGCTACAAATTTTTTGTTTTAACATATTTTTGATAAAAAACTCGAAATAATATTGATAGTAAATGAGAGAGTGGTATTTGCACCCACATTATTTCCCGCAATATGTCTTCGAATGGCCAAACTTTAATGGGATTTCTTAACTTTGTACCACAATCAAATACAATACATTGTATAATTTTCTAAGACTAAGTCGTCAGCATCATTATGTTACAACACTGCGATTTCAATTCACAACTGCATTGTTCTAAACTTAGTTATATTGTACGTTATCCTGAATAGAATAAACACAGATTGAACAGAACAGCGCATAACAATGAGCTGAACTTTATCTACAGAGGAACGCCATTGTATTGACTTTTATGTTCCTATAAAAACTAGAGCAACGGAAACTTTCAGCTTACTTGTAGGAAAAACTATTTGGCATTTTATTTTTAGAATTTGTAGTAGAAATCGAGATGGATGGAGAGGGAGAGGAAGGCCAAAGAAAAGATGGATGGATTGCGTGAAGAGTGATATGAAAGAAAAATGGGTTAGTGATATGTGTTGTGTGTGTTGATATGTGTTGTGTGATTAGTGATAGTGTGACGCGCTGTCGCGCGTCACACTATCACGGACCTGTCGGACAGAATGGGATAAACAAACGTGTTGCGACGACCCCAAGTAATATGGGATAAGGGCAGTAAGAAGAAAGTAGAAATCGGGATATTTTAAGGGCTTATGTTTAACTTACCATCAAATATAGTAACATATAACAGAAAAAAATTGAAAATGATCCCCAAAATTAAACCCGCATTTTAATGTAAAATTGTAACCAAAGTTTTAACATTTCGCTATCGTATTTAAGCAAAATGACTCCAAATAAATCATTGTTAACCCAAAAGTAGTAAATGATCACCAAAAGTACCTAAATGTTTTACTAATTTACTATTCGGTTCTGGCGTTGTATGGCCGCAGCTCTAACCTAACCTAACCGATTGTCATTTTTCATTGATTTTATTAAGGTAGAAATAGCGCAATAATTTGCTCGCTAAGATTTGGTGATCATTAACTACATTTGGTGTTCGAATACAATTTGAAGTGCAGTCGTGAGTAAAATAGCTAGTACTATTATAATTTTAGACTTTATTTTTCTGGTGTCAAGTATATATTTATGGTGGTCATTATATTTTATCCCTATTTTAAGTAAAGAAATTTGTATGAAATATTAAATTCTTATTTTCCAATATGTCACTATCTAATCAAAGCACCTTATATTGTTTGTTTAATATAACTGCTTTTGATTGCATTTTATGTTACAATGTCGCCACTTTACGTTGTTTTATATATTTTCTACAGGTCATCATCATCAGCAGGCAGGAAACTTCTTTAGATATATCATCATCAGCCCGTAAAACGTCCACTGCTGAACATACATCTACTTCCGAGGGAGGGTTTTGGCATAGTCACTACGCTTGGCAGGCGGGTTGGTGACTGCAGTATAGTATTGTAACACACAAGGAAACCTGCTGCCCGTTCCCTGGTATACGATTTTTATGGATGATGTTAATATTTATTCGATACCCTAATTTAACAGTGGACTTTAACGGGCTTATAATGTAAGTAAGGATTTATTAAATGTAATAAACACTTTATGGAAAGGTTTACCTTTTACTATATTTCAAAATTGAGATGAATAAAATTCGACCACCGGCAGGACTCAAACCAGCATCTTAGGTAAAGCCACCAATGCCTTAACCAATTAACGTCCTCCTTAGAGACGTGTTACAAAGAGATTAATAAATTTCAATAACCAGCTGTGGTTCCACCGTATTATAATTAGTTAAGGCGTTGGGGGCTTACCTAAGATGCAGGTTTGAGTCCTGCCGGTGGTCGAATTTTATTAATCTCAATTTTGAAACCAGTAAGGATTATTTGATTTAAGTGTTTTTAAAGAAATAATTTTAAAAATCCTTAAATTATACATTTAAGTGTTGTATCATTTTTTTTTTTGTTGATATAGTCGACGAATCGATCTTACTTATTATAAGTCAAATACAATGATAAAAACATAAAAAGACAAAAAAAAAAAAACTTGACTAATTAATTAGTAAACATGTCAACAGTAATGTTATTAAATAGAATTTAAATGTACCAATGTGGCATGTGATGGTCGCGTATTATAAACAACCAGCGCGGGCGGATTAGGTCAGAAGCATAGAACGCGTCGCGAGCCTCGCCTTGCAAGGACGACCGGACCCTATCCTAGCTTCCTACGAGTCTTTCTCTATCTACCTACGTTGTGACACCCGGAGAAGAAAGACTATAAGAAACTCCGAGATCATTCTTTTTGTCATCTTTTAAAGTCTTTGATTAATCATTTGTACATTATAAAGGTAATACCGACATTTATACCACAAATGTTACATAAACCATTCTAATACATTCCAAGTAAATATAAGTATTGAGGTAAGTTACGCGTCATTTCCTCTAAAAATATGAAACGGTCGTTGGACCGAACAAATCGTGTTTCATGGGCAAATAGCCACCGGACAAATCCGAATTATGAATGTAATACTTCCTTTCATAAAAACGATTATACCTACCGATACCAAATCTTTGGGTACCTACCTGTAAACTTTGGTAATCAATATGGATACAGAACGTGTGCACACGTGGATTGATCCTCCATCATCATCATCATCATCAGCCCGTATAACGTCCACTGCTGAACATGGGCCTCCTCCCGGGGGAGGGTATTTGCCCTAGTCAGTTAGTCACTTGGCAGGCGGGTTGGTGACCGCAGTATTATGTTGTACCACACAAGGAAATGCTGCTGCCCGTTCTATGATATACGATTATTATAGATGATGTTGTAACAATTAGGACCAACGGCTTAACCTGCTTTCCGAGGCACGGAGGGTAGTCCCTCAACCAACCAGACCTGGATAGAAATCTTATAATTAACACAAAGATTTCTTGTCCGGCGTGGGGATCGAACCCACGACCTCCGAGAATCAAAGCGAGCTAAATACCGCTACGCTACGGAGGTTGTCAATATGGATACAGAATGTGTGCACACGTGGATTGATCCTACATAAACCTGTTATAAAAGTGCTAGTTATTTTAAAAAACAACTTTTTGATTAAGAGTCACTGACCTGTAGGAAATATAAAAAACAAAGTGGCCACATTGTAACATAAAATGCAATCAAAAGCAGTTAAATAAAACAAACAATATAAGGTGCTTTGATAATAAGTTAGTGAAATATAGGAAAATAAGAATTTATTATTTCATACAAATTTGTTTACTATAAAAATAAGCGATTAAATATGATTCTATGTATTTACTTAAAGGAATGGCATATAATGATTAAACGATAAACAGTTTCAAAGTGAACATCTTAATTAAAGATATCTATACTAATATTATAAAGAGGAAAGATTTGTATTTTTGTGTGTTTGTATGTTTGTAATGAATAAACTCAAAAACTACTGTGATAATTCAAAAATTCTTTTTTCACGATTGGAAAGCTAAAAGAAAACATTCACCCTGAGTGACATAGGCTATATTTAATTATAAAGTTCCCACGGGAACGGGAGTTACGCGGGTAAAACCGCGCGCAAGAAGCCGGTAAAAAATATTTCACCAGGACATCTCCCGGGCTAGGTATATTAATACCTGTATCACGGCAACACTTAACGAGCACTCAATTCACAGACACAAAGCAGACTTAGAACAAATATCTATGAATCAAACAAATAATTACAAAGCATAATTGTATACGCTTTTTATATTAGAACAAGTACTTCACTTAATGATCACTCATCTCGACTACACTTCGCTATATTTATTAAATTTCATTCGTATAATAAATCCCCGGAAAACGCTTCCCACATTTTTCAACATAAAACGTAATAGAAAAGATTTAATATCGGTGGTTTTCTGTCTATTCAGGGGACAAACAAAAACATGTTCCTTTATGAGATTCTCGCGTCTTTCACTCAATAAATCAGGAATCCTCTTATGCTGTTATTGATGAATGCTACTCGTAATAAAAGTCTTTTATATAAGGCATTGACTTGACGTTGAGTTGCGGTTCCTCGCCCTCCCGACCTTAACTTTGCAAAGAACCTTCTGATGCCTTCGTAGACCCGAAGTCCAAGAGGCCTGTGAACTATAAAATAGAGCGGTAGTTGCACAAAATTCCCCTTAAAACCTAAAGCCCAGCGACCGCCCTGAGCCCAGGTTTAAGTCCCATAGGGGGCGCACTCTTGCGCAGGCTGCTTAGTTTGTAGTGTTTAAGCCATTTATATTGGCTGAAGCTGATCGCCTTTATGTGCAGTGAAGTAGTAAAAGCTTCCTGGCTAACAAGATAATGTCCGTCCGAAAAAAAATACATTAGCCTGTTTACGGTAACAGCTGAAGATTGGCCTCATTATAGACAGGGTAGGTATTTGATAGATATTATCATAATCATCACGCAGCAGGTGGATTTATTATTGCAGCAAGATGGTGAGTATCCTTGAGCTGATAGACGCAGCTTATCCATCAGATGTATATCCCTTGCGACATTCATAGAGAGACATGTGACCCATAGAAGGTCTATTCTAAGCCGAAAATCGTACGACTGTTCAACTGCAATTGTGGTTTAGTCGTAGCTATTCTGATAAAATGTCAACAAAGAGAAACTATTTTCGTAGCCTTTGTAAGCTTATTTTTCTTGCAATTGTTCAAAAGAAATACATTTACTTGCTGCGAATAAAGTTTATATGATAAATCGTATATATATTTTATTCAAATACATTCTCAAATTGAAATATTTATAATAAAATCAAAGCTAAAAAACCGGCCAAGTGCGAGTCGGACTCTCGCACGAAGGGTTTCGTACTAGTTGCAACTTTGATCGATGTTAATAATAGTTGATTGAATGAAAGGTAAATTGTGGTTTACGGTTTATGACGTATTAAAAAAAACTACTTACTTGATCTCGTTCAAACCAATTTTCGGTGGAAGTTTGCATGGTTATGTACATCATATATTTTTTTTAGTTTTATCATTCTCTTATTTAAGAATTTACAGGGGGGGGGACACACATCTACCACTTTGGAAGTGTCTCTCGCGCAAACTATTCAGTTAAGAAAAAAATGACATTAGAAACCTCAATATCATTTTTGAAGACCTATCCATAGATACCCCACACGTATGGGTATGATGAATAATTTTTTTTTGAGTTTCTTTTATAAGTATGGGGATCCCCAATTTTTTTTGTTTTTTTTCTATTTTTGTGTGAAAATCTTAATGCGGTTACAACATACATCTACTTACCAAGTTTCAACATTATAGTTCTTATAGTTTCGGAAAAAAGTGGCTGTGACATACGGACGGACAGACAGACAGACAGACATGACGAATCTATAAGGGTTCCGTTTTTTGCCATTTGGCTACGGAACCCTAAAAAGCGAAATTCTTTTAACAGATTTACATATAAACGTATATAGTTAACCAGTGAAACGAAATTAAATATAAGCTCAGTTGACTTGAATTAAATTTTGTACTAATTTAGTTTAAGAGCTCTGAATACAAATGTAGTTAATTTAGTTCTTGTCATAGTTAATTTGAAACATTAGCTTTGTACCGTTTCATTATACTGCTGTTCCATGCTAATTAAATCAAAAACTTGTACAAGAAGAAACAGACAGTTTATTATGACGTTGATTTTGAAGCTTACATTTTACACTACACTAGGGAATAAATCTGCCGTGTGGTTTCCGGCTTAGAATAGATCACCCCATGTCCTCCCATGGGTGTCGTAAAAGGCGACTAAGGGACACATGGCTGATGGATGGGCAGCAGCATCTATTAGCTCAAGGTTTACATTCTACTGCGATCACCAATCCGTCTGCCAAGCGTGGTGATTATGGCAATATCCCTCAACGATCCTGGCTTGCGAAGGTATTTTAAGAGGAGGCCCATGTTCAGCAGTGGACGTAAACGGGCTGTTGATGATGATGATGATGATTATAGAGTTTGGTTCTGGTGGCCAGCCTTATAGTGCATAAGTGTAAACACAGGTGCACTCTGTATTTATTTTACATTCAAAGCCTGGTATGATAGTTTTACTGATACGAGTAGTATTAGAGTAGAGATAAGACGCCGTAACATTGACTTTACGTGCTTTCCGACTCACTGATAAACGCCAACCTCATTTCTCTTCGGACTTCGGACTCGCACTTATATTTTTTAAAAGGGCTGTTGAAGAAGAAGAAGGGAATAAATGTCCTACTACACATGTATGAACGATGAGTGAAGGTATGCTACGTGGACACAAGTGGCGCGATTTTGCCTGACATGTCAAGAGAAATCGGCTATCTTGACATGTCACGGATCATTTGTCATTGTGGTAATTATTTTTGTGCGAGATCTCTTCTGTCCAAATAAAGCCTCAGCAGGGTAGCACAGCGTAAGCCCCATTATTTTTACATGGTTGGACACAATTCATGGTTATTTTAAGCTGGATAGTGAGAAAAAGCAAATACCATAGTATATCAGATCTAAGTTGATTAAACAAGTTATTAAATAAACAACTTTAATCAACAATTCAATTATATCTTATTTTTATAGGTATCACTTTTAAATCATGTGGAAAACTTCAGCCCCATGAGATCAGACATATGCGCCCGGTGAATTTTATTTTATCCTACTAATATTATTAATGTCAATGTTTGTAACAATGGATGTATCGATATTTGTTACTTTTTTACACAAAAACTAGTTATTTATAATACATAGGCAACAAACCATCACGCTTCGACTCACTACAGCAGATTAGCATTTAAGCGCGGGTAAAACGCGGAGCGCAGCTAATAAACCTATAACCGCCTGTATATTCTCAAACAGACAAATGGTTTACTAGTTCACGTAAATTCCTTGAAAGCCGCGACTAATAACTGACATAGTAATATTCTAATACCTCTTTTTCAAGAGGTATAGAATATTACTATGAGACATTTTTATAGGCTTTTGAATTTTTTATACTTTACCGGGCATAAAGGCGAGCAGGTTTCCAGCTTTATTTATTAGCTACTAGCTTCCCGCGCGCGGTTTTACCCACTTAATTCCCCTTCCCGTTAGAACTTCCTTCATAAAAGGGCTATCTAACACTGAAATATTTTTTCAAATCGGACCTGTAGTTTTTGAGATTAGCGCGTTCAAGCAAACAAACAACCAAACCCTTCAGCGTTATATATTTACTACAAAATTAGCGACCTGCACAAGAGGGCGCCCCTTGTGGGACTAGAGGCCCTTGGCTCAGGGCGAAGGGATTAAGGGATTATGACTGTATCCTGTACCGTTTCTTATTACAATATATTAACATGATTGATGTTGTATCGCTACAAATAGCTACATTGTATCTATTCATCTTATTAGCCGTAGTTACGTATTATCTGCCGAATGCCGATCGTTGAGGGCGAGCGCATGAATAAAATAACAATTCGAAGTCACTAATTCAATGGCGTATTGATTTATCTTGCAATAAACACAACAGATAGAGAAAGGAATGTTGAGATGGTTTGGTCACGTGGAAAGAATGGATGAAAAAAGATTGACAAAACAGGTATACGTGGCAAGTGTGAGTGGCACAGTCGGAAAGGGTAAATCTCGACGAACGTCCTCTGACTAAATCGGAGACATCCTCGCAAAAGGTCAAATAAGATCCACCCTAAACCGACGTGCTTGTGTGAAGAATGTTATGAGAGTGAATGAAGCGAAAGATGTATGTAGGGATCGTAGCAAGTGGAGGTCCATTGTCTCTGCCTACCCCGCTGGGAGACAGGCGTGAGCTAATGTATGTATGTATGTAAACACAACAGACTTTAGTCTCTTCTGTTACCGCAGTCTATTTGAATAGGTTTATTTAACTGTACTCTAATTGTGATGGTAACATAAAATAAAAGTAGAAGTCTCCATACAAGGTTGTTGTTTTCGATGGTTATAAGCTAATACCTGAATAAGGGTGAGTATTTCCTTAGAAAGGCAGCAGCATCTATTAGCTCAAGGTTTACATCTTACCGCGATCACCAATCCGTCTGCCAAGCGTGGTGATTATATTTAATAGCACTACCACATGATACTTTGTAAAAAAAGTAACAAGTTTTCACATGAATGAAATATATCTACGAGGATGATATACTGGGTGACTTTTCTCACCGTCTTGAAAATAATAGGTATATTTATATGCAACGGATGTCTAAGGCATAGTTATTTTTTTTCTGACATATGGTGAAAATCGTAACGATAAAAAAACCGAACCTAAGAAGGTAGTTACGCTATTTAGCTCACCCTTTTCATTCATATGTGATTACATAAAGGCACCTATTTTAACTAACGTAACGTAACTACCTAATTAGTTACGTATTTTTATCGTAACGATTTTCACTCTATGTAAGTAAAAAAAATAAAAAAATAAAATATGCCTTAGATAATAGATGTCTATTACATATTATACATATCACGCCCTATTATTTACAAGATGATAAAATTTTCCCAATATACATATAATAGTCGACAATCTCCATTCATCATTATCATCATCAGCCCGTATAACGTTCACTGCTGAACATGAGCCTCCTCCCGAGGGAGGGTTTTGCCATAGTCACCACGCTTGGCAGGCGGATTGGTGACCGCAGTATAATGTTGTAATACACAGGGAAACGCTGCCGCCCGTTCCCTGATATACGCTTGTTATAGATGATGTTATAACAATCGGGACCAACGGATTAACGTGCTTTCCGAGGCCCGGAGGGTAGTACCTTAACTAACCAGACCCGGTAAGAAATCTTAGAATTTACACAAAGATTTCTCGTCCGGTGTGAGGATCGAACCCACGACCTCCGAAACTTAAAGCAGGCCAAATACCGCTTCGCTACGGAGATTGTCCATTTATAATATAATTACAAAATCGTAAACTAAGTACTTAACTAAAAAGAAATAGTACTTCTTACTTTATTTTATTTATTTCTTTATCCATCAGATTTCTACTTGATAGATCAAAGACACAAAGCAGATATACGTATATCTCAATCTATAATACACATTAATTCGTATTTAGTGAGGGACTCAACGATCTAAACAAATCTCAAATCATTTGTTGTACCTTATTACTAGATAAAATAAAGACATAGATAAAATTTCCAGACACCTAGCAACGTCCAGACAACAGCCGTCCAATAAAGCTAGCTATAATTTATCTACTACCTAACTTACAAGCTCCACGTCTTAATCATGATTAATGAAAGGCAGTACCCACAATGGAATAAAGGGCTTCCAGACAAAGGACATCCAAATAATATTGTAAAGCTCACGAACCGTAAAAATGACGTGCGTAACAGCGTAATTCAGTTAATTGCGACGTCGTGTCGTGTCGTCGAAATGACGCTAATGTCAATTTGACGTGCAAACGTCTATTTGACGGCCAACTTGTGCGATTTTAATGAGCGATTCATTTGACACGCGCCGCTGATCGTGAATATGGTAAGTTACATAAATGAGGGACATTTAGGATCGGGCGGCGTTAACGTGGCGTATTGCCAAATACTGTTTTGTGTAAGTACTGTTGTAATAGTACACAAAAACATGCTTATGATAGTATTGATTTATGGAAATATGAACATACTAGCTTCCCGCGCGCGGTTTCACCTGCGCAGCTCCCGTGCCCGTGGGAACTTCGTAATAAAATATAGCCTATAACCTTCCTCGATAAATGGACTATCCAACACTGAAAGATTTTTTGAAATCGGACCAGTAGTTCCTGAAATTAGCGCGTTCAAACAAACAAACAAACTCTGCAGCTTTATAATATTAGTATAGATTACTTTGAAGTCTTATTTTAATACGTACGTAAAAAGACAACCTCCGTAGCGTAGCGGTATTTGGCTCGCTTTAAATATCGGAGGGAGTGAATTCGTTTTCTTTCCGGGTCTAGTTGGATGAGGGACTACCCTCCGTGCCTCGGAAAGCACGTTAAGCCGTTGGCCCCGATTGTTATAACATCATCTATAATAATCGTATATTAAGGAACGGGCAACAGCGTCCTCTTGTGTGGTACGTAACATAATATTGCGGTCACCAAACTGCCTGCCAAGCGTAGTGACTATGGCAAATACCCTCCCCCGGGAGGAGGCCCTTGTTCAGCAGTGGAAGTTATACGGGCTGATGATGACGTGAAAAGACTATTCAGGTAATTTAATATTACTGCGCCGTGAAACGTATCTATGCTAATATAGATTTGATTGTTTGTTTATTTGTATTAAATAGGCTCCGGAACTCATTGCAAACTAAGTAGCTGAAACTGAGCACGGGAATGTAGTATTTTATATTCATAAAAATGTATTGTCCGGTTCATAAAAATCATTCGTCGACTTTTTCTTGGAGACACATCCCGCACTTATCAAATAAATTCCACTATCACGGGAAACTTTACAAACACATAATTTACGGACACATAGTTCACCAAGACTCGGAAAAACTTTCTGTGGTTCTCTCAAATAATTGCCTCGGGTGGGAATCGAACACCGGGTCAAATTATACATAGATCACCGTGGTTAAGTTGACTAAGCCCTGAAGCCTCAGGTATTATTAGCCAGAGATTTCTAGTTCGAATTCATCTGGTAAACTTAATTAATTATGGTATACACGTTGACTGTCCATATGAAAAAAAAACTTTTCATTGGAATTTTCATTTTTTTGACAGGCATTGCTGATCACAAACAGCTTGTAGTTCTCAAAAGTTTTAATGCTCTGTAACTACACACATCCAGTATAAATCGATAGTTAACAAACACAATCAAAAGGGCTTAAGCCGGAAAATTATTCAGCTCTGAATTTTGGGGTCTATATTAGCATCTAATTTTAGTCGACTCCTGGTGGCTACACACACACACAGAGTATTTTTTTTACGAAAATTCACCGATTTTTTTTCTCTATGCTAATATTATGAAGAGGAAATATTTGACTGTTTGTTTGTATTGAATAGGCTCCGAAACTACTTGATTGATTTGAAAACTTCTTTCGACATTGGGAAGCTGCATTATCCTGGGCTGTCATATACTTTATTGAATTATGAGGTTCCCACGGAAACGGGAGGTATGCGGGTGAAACCGTGCGTGGGAAGCTATAAGCTGTAAACCGAATGTGACATGAAAAAGACTTCATCATCATCATTTCAGCCGTAGGACGTCCACTGTTGGACAATAGGCCTCCCTCATAGATCTCCAGTTGTTGCGGTTAGAAGCGGCCTGCATCCACCGTGATCCTGCGGCTTTAACCAGATCGTCCGTCCATCTAGTAGGTGGACGTCCTACGCTACGCTTGCCGATCCGGGTCTCCATTCGAGAACTTTTCGGCTCCAACGGCCATCTGTTCTCCGTGCTATATGGCCTGCCCATTGCCACTTCAACGAACTAATCCGTTGGGCTATGTCGGTAACCCGCGTTCTTCTACGTATCTCCTCATTTCTAATCCGATCTCGAAGAGAAACCCCGAAAAAGACTTCATAGAAGTAAAATAAAAATGAAGTTATTCTATTAATTATAATAAATTTACTCTATTACAACACTGACATTATATTGTCACTTTTCGTATGTAGGCAGGTCGTCGTCGGAAAGTAAGTCAATCCGTTGGTCCTGATTGTTATAACATAATCTTTAATAATTGTTTACCATGGAGCGAGCAGCAGTGTTTCTCTGTGTGGTTTATGATATATTTATTCATTCATATTCATTTATTGCACACCATATGCATGAATAAGTTGTAACAAAGATAATAAAATAAACAAATAAATAAAAATAATTTTTATTTACGTAAACCAATTACAGGCACTTGTAAATCGTCAAACATTATTTGAAAAATTAATTATTATTTATCTTAAATTACATTTGCTGTTTATTTATAAACCTATTCAAATTACTTATTTATAATTAAATTAATTATTATAATTAATGTATATTGTCGCTAGGAGGCAAAATGCTTGTTCTGTCTATGTTATGCCAAAACAATTGTCATTATTTGGGTGGACCATGAGCATATAACGACGGACGCGCTTTAATGCTACCACCGGATCCAATGCGCCCCAACTGAGAAGATCGGGCGAAACAAACTCAGTGGGTTACTCTACCACCGGTTTCAACACGGCCCACATGAGGCGGTCCGGCGAAACATACTCAAATGGGCAATTACGCAGGGTTTAGGTCCAGTTATTTTAATTTATATTTTAGTAGGCACACACATTTATTGCCCTAACGGTTGTCTTGTTGTTATTATTTGTTTATTTATGCTCAATAAGATTGAATTATATTGAGACAGAACTAGCGGTATTAATAGTTAAGGTATGTAAAGAAGTCAATTACAGACAGTTCACAGGATAAGACACAGTTCTAGTCACAACTATTGTACTTGGCTATATTATTATGGTCTTCAGTGAGGTAGGTGCAAAGATGGTACCGAAACCCAAACGTCTTTATCTTCGATATAGTCCTGAATACTATAGTAACCATTTGGCATGAGAACAGTTTTAACATGTAATTTAAATCTTGTATCAGGCAGGTCTGTAATATAATTAGGGAGTTTATTATAGAACCTAATACAATTTCCCATAAATGATTTATTCGTTTTGCTAACTCTAAATCCTGGAACAGCAAGTTTATGTTTATTTCTAGTATTAATATTATGAATGTCACTTTTTTTACTATATTTATCAATATTTTTTCTAATAAAAAGAATATTTTGGTATATATACTCAGAGGGCACGGTAAGTATATTAATATTTTTAAAAAGGTTACGTAGGGAGCCGCGACTACCTACCTAATCCATACATGGCCCTGACCGCTCGTTTTTGTAATACGAATATAGTATTTACATCGGCGGCTGACCCCCACAGCAGAATTCCATAAGACATAATGCTATGAAAATACGCGAAATACACTAGCCTAGCCGTGGCTAAATCGAACAACTGTCTGATTTCTTTTCCACACAGCATACGAAGCTGAACTTAATCTACCAGCGAGTTTTTCAATATGAGGGCCCCATTGTAGTTTAGAATCTAAGGTAATTCCTAAAAATATGGAAGAAGTGACCAAATCTCATGTTTCTCCATTCAATGAAACTACTGGGATGGAATTGATTATTTGGTAGAACGAATTTGACACATTTGGTTTTTCCTGCATTAAGCAAAAGATTATTTGCGGAAAACCAGTTTGCAATTAAACCGAGTGTTCGATTATGTTCAATTAGATCAGTATTTTTACTTTTAAAACCGGTACAAAGTATGGACCCTGTTGGGCACGGCGAGTTAGAAGAGAGGAGCAAGCGATAATTTTAATCTTCAAATATGTAAAATAATTTAATCATATTTGGTAACTAGAGATGGGCGTTGAATCAACGAAATAGTTAAATCAACCGTTGATTTCCTGTGAACGTTTCAACGTTAACAGTTTATGAATCAACTAGTTGAATTCGTCAACGACATTAATGAATTTAACTCTAGACTTACGTTGAAAATAACATCATAGAACGTTAACAGTTTACAACCAACTAGTTGAATTCTTTAACGACATTAATGAATTCAACTGTATGCTCTAGATTTACGTTGAAAATAACACCATAGGTTGTGAGCGTCGGTCGAATTTGAACTCTAAGTAACGTGAGCAGGATTTGATTTTTGAAATAAATATATTTTTTTAAAGAAAACGATGACGATGTTGGTGGAATGATACGCGCTGGCTGCTCGCGCCGCCCGCCCGAGAGAAACCGGTTCATACTATTCTGTTTTGTCTATGTTTACAATAAAAACGATTGTTTATGTTTAGTAGGTTCGCTCGCGGTTCATTTAATTTCTTATACCAGTTTGTGACAAGTTGCTCGCAACTCGGAAGGTCATATAAGTACAAGCATCAATCAAACATTTTCCATTAATACTTTGAATCAAATTGTTAATAAAATATCAGATCTATAGGTGGTAGAGACTCGTTGAATGATCGTCGTAGCGTTGAATAAAAAACGTTTAATGAAAGAACGGTTTACGTTCCAAGTTGAAATTAGTTGCACGTTAACTCGTTGACGAATTTAACTAGTTAACCAACTAGTTGACGAACGTTAATCAACGTTAACGTTACGTTAACGAAAAAACCGTCAACGACACATCCCTATTGGTAACCCATTAACTGAAATATATACACTATCATAATTACTTACATATTGAATTTAAAATATAATACTACGGTCACCAACCCGACTGCCAAATTTGGTGACTATGGCAAAAACCTCCCCACGGAAGGAGACCTTTGTTCAGCAATGACGATTATACATACAACTGAGCACACAACAATTTTATTACGAACTAAAATTAATCAAACCAATAACTAAATAGCTCAATCAATCAGTCTGATCACGAAACTAACCTCAATCTCAATAATCCCATGCCATTATCGATTTGACCTTTACCCTGTGACCTTTCAAGGGAATGGGCAATATTATTTACATCATACGAAGGTTATGTAACAGTAGATGCCAGATTACGATGACGTATAGCCTACTTATCATAGCTTTATGGAGATGGAATTAATATTGGATAAACAAGATAATAATGGCATTATATTTTGTGTTTCGTAATGAATATGAATTAAGAGGAATCCCGATTGTATCATCATCATCCCGTATAAAATCCACTGCTAAACATGGGCCTCCTCCCGAGGGAGGGTATTATCCATAGTCACCACGCTTGCCAGGCGGGTTGGTGACCGTTGTATTATGATGTATCACACAAGGAAACGCTGCTGCCGGTTCCTGGATATACTATTATTATAGATGATGTTATAACAATCGGGACCAACGGCATAGCGTGCTTTCCGAGGCATGGAGGGTAGTCCCTCAACCAACCAGACCCGGAAAGAAATCTTAGAATTTACACAAAGATTACACGTCCGGCGTGGGGATCGAACCCGGGATTTAAAAGGAGGTTATCCTGATTGTATATACCGAATGAAATAAGCTCGGTTCTTCGATAGGCTATGTTTTTTTCAGCCGACCTATGTGCAGCACAAAATTTTGAAGAATAGAATACTCATTATAGTACACACATAAGCAAGTTAACAGGACAAATATAATAGACATAGTACAATGGGCGGTCTTATCGCATAAAGCTTACTTAAGGCGCTGTACTTAATTAAAATAGGCTTCACAAAACAGTTTTTTAGCCAAATGTTTACATTTTAGAGCAGCTAAAAAAATATATGTTAATCTTGATCATATTTATGGGGGGACCATTGTGTTCAAAACACGTTTTCGGTAAATTTTCTCGATAAAAAAAACCATAAAATAACCATTTAAATTGAAATTGTAGCAATTGTAACTGTATTATTTATAAACAAATCTTGATAATATTAATAACAGTGATGTAATATATGATAATAAAGGGAACTGTTGTTTTTATTTATCGATCGGAATAAGATATTTGCAAGGATTAATGTATTAAATAACTCGAACGAGTCGAACGAAACGTTGCGCCATCGCGGCGTCTCTTCGCTTCTCTTTCATTTCTACGCGGAGCAACAGTGATAAAAACTAATACGTAAAAGTCGTCTATTCACCGCGCCTTAAAGCTTACTATAGATTACTTATCCGTATTGTGGGGATCGAGTCCACGACCGCCGAGATTTAAATAGCGATTTGTACCACTATGCCACGAAGGTGATCAAATTAGCAATAAAACGTACCATTTAATTAAAATGGCAATAACAAATTTAACAACATCGCATTATATTAAAAGTAAAGAAGGCTTCTGAACGGGTTGAAATATGACTTTAAGGAAAACAAGGATGCGCCTAATTAATTTAATTGCACAATTCAATTATTTGATATTCACTTTTTGTTAATGACGTTATTTTATTTCACAATAAACGTTGTTTCCATTATTAAACATATCACAACCAAACCATTTATCTTATTAACAAATTCGTAGAAATAAGAAATGGATTCTTTTTTTATGCCAATCGATGTTTTTGTGCCAATACTAATAAAATTGTTTACATTCTTCAGTTAAATCATTCTAGCTGTAATTGAATACAAAAAAAGATAAAATAAATGTTACTCAGCACTTTACTTTCAACAAGAAATTCCAATGACTGAAACAATAGCTATACTGTAGCCAAAACAATGTATTTAACGGCCATTTTTATACTTTTTTACTTGCTGCAACTAGTTGTAGTGTTAATAGAAATAGTGTCGCCAGCGCCCTCTAGTGGGCAATTAAAGTGTTAGCACAACTTGCTTACTGCGACTAATTGTTTAGCTGCAGATTTAGTTAGCAGTATTTGCATTGCACAGAAAACTTTTTTATCTTAGTTAAGCTGAGAAATGAGTGTTTTTGTCCGATGGGACGATAGTTAAAAAAAATGCATTTTTATATCTTATACTAATACTAGCTTCCCGCGCGCGGTTTCACCCGCGTATCTCCCGTTCCCGTAGAAACTTTATAATAAAATATAGCTTATAGCCTTCCTCGATAAATGGACTATCTAACATTGAATTCAAATCGGACCAGCAGTTCCTGAGATTAGCGCGTTCAAACAAACAAACAAACCAACTCTGCAGCTTTATAATATTAGTATAGATGTAAAGCTGAAGAGTTTGTTTCTTTGCTTGAACGCGCTAATTTCAGGAACTACTAGTCCCATTTGAAAAGTCTTTCAGTGTTTAATAGTCCATTTATCAAGGAAGGTTATAGGCTATATTTCATTTCGAAGTTCCCACGAGAGCGGGAACTACGTGGTTGAAATTATGTATATTAAAAAAAAGCATTAAAATCCGTTGCGTAGTTTTTAAGATCTAAGTATCATCAACAGCCCGTTTTCGTCCACTGTTGAACATGGGCCTCCTCTTAACAGACCTTTGCAAGCCAGGATCGTAGAGGGATATTGCCATAATTACCACGCTTGGCAGGCGGATTGGTGATCGCAGTAAGATGTAAACTATGAGCGAATAGATGCTGCTGCCCATCCATCAGCTATATATCCCTTAGTCGCCTTTTACGACACCCATGGGAGGACATGGGGTGGTTTATTCTATGCCGAAAACCACACGGCAAAAAAGATCTAAGTATACATACGGACTATAGACAGACAGCGGGAAGCGGCTTTGTCTGAATGTAGTGACTAGTATAGATTGAAGTTGTCAATCTAGTATCTCGTGAACCCACTCGCAACACAAGCATTTTAGCCCAGCACGAGGAGTTAACAAGAATACTAGTGATGTAGAAAATTTAAAGAACTTACCGCGAATGATTATTCATCATCAGCCCGTATAACGTTCGCTGTTGAACATGAGCCGCCCCCCGGGGAGAGTATTTGCCATAGTCACCACGGTTGGCAGGCGGATTGGTGACCGCAGTATTATCTTGTACCACACAAGCAAACGCTGCTGCCCGTTTTTTGATTATATAGTATATCATTATATAGATGATGTTATAACAATCGGGACCAACGGCTTAACGTGCTTCCGCGGCACGGAGGGTAGTCCCTCAACAGACCAGACCCGAAAGAAATCTTAGAATTTACACAAAGATTTCCTGTCCGGCGTGGGGATTGGACCCACGACCTCCGAGATTTAAAGCGAGCCAAATACCGCTACGCTACGGAGGTTGTCAATGATTGATGGTTATTGTTAGTTAGTTACCTAAAAGATTAGTTTACTAAACATATTTAGTTTACACTGCTGAAAATATACCGTTTCACTTCATTTTATTCCATAGTTGAAACACAATGGAAAGCGTAATATTAGTAAGAACCGTTATGTAAAATAACCCGGTGGAGTAACAACAATATGCTAAACGTTCCCGGCGAAGCTGCAGCGGCCGACCGACGGCTTTGAGTGCCTATTATGAAACTTATGAGAATAAATTCTGTACTTACTTGAAAGCGTGTAGCTTTTTGTATTCTAGAAAAGCTTTGAGCTTTTTGAGCTTTTAACGTACTGTAAATTTGATCACAAGATTGTTTGCAATATGCATCTCTGTGTATACAACATTGTCATCATCATATCAGTCTATATCTATACTATAATATTATAAAGCTGCAGGGTTTGATTGTTTGTTTGAACGCGCTAATCTCAGAATCTACTGGGCTGATTTCAAAAATTCTTTCAGTGTTGTATATTCCATTTATCGAGGAAGGTTATAGGCTATATTTTATTTTCAAAAAAATTAGAGATCCGTACGAAAATTACGATTTTGTAACCCAAGGTGTAAAATCGAAAACCTATTTATGCGTGCGCTGCAAAAACTATTGACAATAGAACAAAATTATATACTACGGGTTTGTAGGGCTCATTAAGATCTACAAAAATGTCTGCGGGAGCACATATCTAACTATCATAGTTTAGTCACAATAACCGCTTTTATGTTCATAAAAAATATTAAATCGTCTGAAGAAAGAAACTACGTTTATCGTAATATTAATCCTTATCCAAATTTAGCATTATGTTATCAAGGGTATTTATGTAAGGGTACTTTTTGTTTTATTCTAATCGGACATTTCGTTGAGAAATTATTACGAGTATAAAAGCGCCAAGAATTGGTACCCAATAATGATCTGCCATGATAGATTAATTAAAAGAACGCGCTAATCTCAGCAACTACTGGTCCGATATGAAAAAATCTTTCAGTTTTAGATAGCCCATATATCGAGGAAGGCTATAAGCTATAGAATAGAGAATCAAACAGAATATAATAAACATATTGAGTTTAGTAGAATACAGTTCATATTGAACTAAGTTAGATAAATAAATCTCTCGGTTTATTTGTATACAATTTGTCCCCGGGGAAACTTTTAGAGCATCTAAACGATCTCACTAAGATGTTTGAGTACTTAGTTACTGCTTATATTTGAGTTAAACATAATATTTAGGTACAAACTACACAGTAAATAAGCTTACTTTAATGAACACCGTTGAGGCTAATTTTAGAAACTTTGACAGACATTGTTTGGATAATTAGTAACTATTACTGTCAAGAGTCCAGTACTAAGCTTCTGCTAAAATAATATTTTATAATTAATGCATTATTTTATAATTAATATCAATATTCGATCTAAATGTCTCTGAGTAATTGTGTTTATTTCAAGTTCTACCTAAAATACTTATTTATTTTATATTATTTCTTAAAAATATTGTTTTTATTGTTCCACTTAGTTTTTTAAAATGTTAACAAAATAATTATACTCCCAGCACAGAAACATAAAATACCTACTACTTAAGCCAATTAAATAAATGATAACGTTAAAATAAATATTACTAAACTATTTTTAGAGTAAGAAAATCTGGTTGAGAAATTTAAGATGACTATTAGATATAATCTATACTAAGGTATAAAAGCTGAAGAGTTTGTTTGTTTGCTTCAACGCAATAATGTCTGAAACTACTGGACCGATTTAAAAAAATATCTTTGGGTGTCAAATAACCCATTTATCGAGGAAGGCTTAACATAACGTTCTTATGGGAAAAGCAGGCACGCGGGTGAAACTACTAGTATTTCATATTCCTTCTTTAAAATTAAATTTTGGTCGTTGCTTGTTTTGTGACTACCTGGTCTCCTGCTCAAACCGAGTCCTAGAACCTGCTCCCTTGTTCTAAATATTGTTAATCTTGTAATGTTAACTACCTAATTACAATAAACTATAGTGTACTGAGTGATCTGCGTTTTTTTAGTGTTGCCTATCGATAGTCGACTATCGATATACTATCGATAGTCTATCGATAGTCTATCGATAGTTGACGTCATATCAATAGTATCGATAGTCTATCGATAGTATCGATATTAGTGATAGTATCGATACTATCGAGGACCAATTTGTAGTATAGATAGTATTGCTCCTGAACATGGGTTGGTCTTCGATAGTATCGATAGTTTTACAAACTATCGATAGTGTTGATAGTTTTAATTATTTAATGCAACGATACTATCGATAATATTGAAAGTATTATAATATAATATAATGTAATAGTATCGATACTATCAATACTATTGCTTCCAATCAATAGTATTTGTTAATTTGTGATATCGATAGTATCGATAGCACTATCGATATTGTTACTATTATTCGAGGTCATCTATCGATAGCGAAACTATCGATAGTCGGGCAACTCTAGTTTATTTCCTCTCTTAAATTATATAACTCATCTCTTATTATATATGTAACACGTGGTTGGCTACACCAACACGTAATACGTGACAGTGGGCCCAACGTGACAGCAGTGGGGCGTACGTTACAGCTTGTGTCAAAAAAACGTAACATTGTAGTAGAGTTGCCCAACTATCGATAGTGTTCCTATCGATAGGTGACCTCGAAAAATTGTTAAAATATCGATAGTGCTATCGATAGTATCGATAATATCGGTACTATCGATATCACAAATTAACTAATACTATTGGTTGGAAGCAATAGTATCGATAGTATCGATACTATTACATTATAATACTATCGATAGTATCGATATTTTTAAAGTAGAGTTTACATTATAATACTATCGATAGTATCGATACTATCGATACTATCGATAGTATTGCTCCTAAACACAAATTGGTCCTCGATAGTATCGATATTATCACTAATATCGATAGACTATCGATACTATTGATATGACGTCAACTATCGATAGACTATCGATAGTATATCCGTAGTCGACTATCGATAGGAAACACTACATTGTAGTGATGTGATGAATATTTATTAATACATATATAACTACGTTTTATCCACAGAATTCTATTTCACAGAAACGTTTTCCACAAACGAGTTGCCAAATAATTAACATATTTGAATGGTTCAATAACAGTCGCCCGCGAGCGTCCGGTAAGCCGACGCGAAGTAAGAGAATCTGCCTTAAGTCACCACAATTTATTAACAAAAATATTTACCGCTCTAAACTCATGCAAAATAGGAATTATTAGGGCTTTTTATGAATTTTACTTGTTATTCGAATTCGTTTCTTGTAAAGTTATGAATAAAAAATATGCCTCGTTTGTCACATTGTTCAGAATTTGCTTAATTTTTTTAAGGACGAAGTGAAAAAAGAAATAGCATTTCAATATTAAGCAACCTCCGTAGCGTAGCGGTATTTGGCTTGCTTTAACTCTCGGAGGTCGTGGTTGCGATACCTACACCGGACAAGAAATCTTTGTGTTAATTCTAAGATTTCTTTCCGGGTCTGGTTGGTTGAGGGACTACCTCGGAAAGCATGTTAAGCCGTTGGTCCTGATTGTTATAACATCATCTATAACAAGCGTATACCAGGGAACGGGCAGCAGTGTTTCCCTGTGTATTTCAACATAATACTGCGTCACCAATCCGCCTGCGAAGCGTGGTGACTATGGCAAAAACTCTCCCGCGGGAGGAGGCCCATGTTCAGCAGTGAACGTTTTACGGGCTGATGATGATGATTAAGCAACATTTTGGAAGCTATGTTGTAAGAGGACGGCCAAAAAACAGATGGATGGATCTGTGTGATGTGTGAAAGATGATATGTCTAAGAAAGGTGTGAGTATGGAAGAGACGTCTAATAGGGAAAAATGGAAGAGCATGTCATATTGCGCCGACCACAAATAATGGGAGCAGGGCAGGAAGATGATGATTAAGGCAATTTGTTTTTTTTAATATTTTTTTTATTAAATATAGGCTTGCGTTTGACCATAATCTCGCTTGATGGAAGGCGAAGATAAGGCCTAAGATGATACACGCGTGCCTAGAAAGTGTCTGTTCACTTTAGCCTTAAAGATGTCAATATAAATATTTGGAGATAAGGGTGGGTGAATTTTTGTAACGTAAGCACGATAGAACGGGTAGTTTAATTGAAATTTAATCTTAAGCCTTATGACAGAAAGGGTTTAAGCCTATTAATATATATGGTTCCAATGAATGTCACAATATTTTACGCAAGTAAAACCACAACCAAAACCTTACCTAGCTTTTCGCTCTTTGGCCCTAAACATTATTCAATTACTAACATATTCATCGTAAATTTTCATAATTATCCGTAATGCTAAGCAATTAGTCCAACAATAATATAATTCGCATGTTCAATCCAATTAATTTGTCAATCAAATTCATGTCTGCTATTCAATTACTTCTATTAATTTTACTCAATTGAATAGGATACTGAACAAATGTATATAACTTGATGTATACAAGGCTTTGGTTTTATTCTCTGAATGTTCGCAATATATTTAGTTAATTATTTTTTTAGAATCTTTGTAGTCTTTATTATTTGTATATAACTTCTCACAAAACTCATGGATACCTACACTTAACTACTTTTAAATCCTTTGTATGGTTCCTTCCTCGGTTGCCTAGATGAGATCACAATTTGTGATAAGGCCGACAATTTTACCGTCTACCTAATTTTAAGTTTAGTTTTAAATCTCTTTGTGTATTTTCTTCTTTGTAGCAGTGTACAGTAAAGAGTTTATATCTATATATATATAGTATATCTATCTTGAATGTGGTCTAGTGAAACCTAAACTTGTAGACATCTGTCGCAGTTAAGTTTTTTTCTACAACAATCTTGTTATTTTTCGTGTATTTTAAAAACGCAATGTATTATATGAAACATTATAGCTGTGTGATTGAATACATTCATTTTTTGTTACGCACCTACTGTTTACACAAAATAAAACTTTTGTTTAAATTACGTGGTAACCTCGGCTTGAAAATGTCTTATGACCTCAGCCAGTGAGGAGAAAGTTTGTGAGGTTGTAGAGTCTAATATCTTTAATATATTTCTTTTTTAATCAGTCCGGAAGATCTATTATTATATTGTACATCTTTGTAGAATAAAAAGGAAATTATTAGTCATCATCATCATCTGATGATGATGATGATGACTAATAATTTCCTTTATTGCCTGCTGTAGTCCATTGCTGAACATAGGCGTCCCCCATCGATTTCCAGCGGGAACGATCGCTAGCAGCCTGCATCCACCGACTCCCCGCGACCTTTATGAGGTCGTCGGTCCAATTATAATTAATAAATTGTGTTGAATATATAGTTTCTAGTCATCTTGTGTTCAAATAAAATATACATATCTTACCAATGCTATTTTATATGAAGTTGGTCAGAACTGAAATATCTTTTTTATTTCTACAAAAACCTCGGGTTTCCTGCTCAATGTTCAAGTCAGCATAACCTCTAACAACAGCTTGTTTATATAATATTTATACATTTTGTTCAGTACAGATACAGTATTTAAAATTAACCTAGTTCTCGATATAAAAGCCAGGTAAAAATACCTGTTTTTTTTATTAATCAACTACACTTTACAACACACATAATTCACGGACATAAAGAACAGAGTCAGGACAATTAAATTGTCCCGGGTGGGAATCGAACCCAGATCACCTGGTCTTAAAAGTCACTGCCGTAACCACTGATCCACCGGAGCAGTAAAAGGCTATATTTAGGAAATAATGTGAGCTACGAGAGTGTAACCACAAAACAAAACTTTACCAATAACTTTGTAAAATTGAATTTTTACTAATTACCACTACTTTTAACTAGTAACAACTTGGCAAACCGTAGAACTTGGAACTCTAAATTAAAAACTTAATTAAATTAACTTACAAAATACTTTGTTTGGCTAAAATCCACACTTTTACTTAGGAAAGCAAAGATTGGCACGGCTTTGGTTTACATTTCAGTTTTGGCTCGAGGCCATCGGCGTGTGTACTAGAGTTGCCCAACTATCGATAGTTTCGCTACCGATAGGTGACCTCGAAAAATAGTAACAATATCGATAGTGCTATCGATAGTATCGATAATGTCGATACTACCGATATCACAAATTAACTAATACTATTGATTGGAAGCAATAGTATCGATATTTTTAAAGTAATACTATCGATATTATCGTTGCATTAAATGATTAAAACTATCAATACTATCGATAGTTTGTAAAACTATCGATACTATCGAAGACCAACCCATGTTTATCATGGGGATTGCCCCATGATAAACATGGATTGGTAAGGTGATGGGTTAGTTGATAAACATAGGGGCAATACTAGTATTGCCCCTAAAGACAAATTGGTCTTCGATAGTATCGATACTATCACTAATATCGATACTATTGATACTATTAATATGACGTCAACTATCGATAGACTATCGATAGGCAACACTAGACTGTGTACTGAATCCCAGTACATTATTAAATTAATAGCTATTTTTGTCAGTTTCAAGTAAAAAAAGAAGATTTAAGTCTAATGAGGTTATTTATTAGCCACAGTTCATTGGTTGGTTTAGAAAACTTAATGTGTTCAACTTTATTTGTAACTAGCTTCCCGCGCGGGGTTTCACCCGCGTAACTCCCGTTCCCGTGGGAACTTCATAATTAAATATAATAATATTTCCAATGGTAAAATAATTTTTGAATTATAACTGTAGTTTTTGAGTTTATTCATTACAAACATACACACACACACACACACACAAATACAAATCTTTCCTCTATATAATAAATATAATTATAATAAGTTTAGATAATATATTGAAAATATATTACTGGCCTTAACTATGAGGATATAGAAAACCTATTAAAAACAAACAAACACTCCAAAAGTCCTTTTATCGTTTTTAATTATTTGTGTTTATGTGTTTTTACGAGTATTAGCGTATATTATACTGCATGCGGTGCTCTTCTATAAAAAGGTATGTAGTTGAATGCTAAGATTTCTATGTGTAATGTAATAGTGTATTCTGATGAAAAAATAAGTAAAGTGTTTAATAAATAGAAGTTGTAGAGCCAAATCTAAATCTAAACAACGAAATAAAATTGAATCGTCTGTTTGTGATGGAAAAATAGCAGGTTTATATATATTAACAGCTACTTCACATAAAAATCTTTGATTTTAAAATATATTTTATTAGTTTCAAATAGTGAAACATAAAAGAGACCGTAACGATAGTTCATAAAATTTATCACAGTCTTAAATCTGAATGTTATGAACAACGGTGCCTAGAGAGTTTAAATACAGAAATTGAAAATTTCACAGGTCAACAAGGTTTTTGGTGTACCTACAGAAAAAATCACATTTATTTGTCATTTCAGAGAATGATGGATATTGTTTCATCATTAAAAATATTCGGTCACGTCTAATTTTAGAGTGTGGCGTCTTGGTCGTCGGCGGCGGGCAGAAACGAGCCTACCGCCCTAGGCTCGGCCTTGGGGAGTGGGGCACATGGGCCCCGCTCCCTTCGAGGCTGACCCAGCCTCTACACTCAGGGTGTCCTTATTATTGGGCAAATGGGCTACTATAAATGTGGCCCAGGAGATCCCGCGGTGCCATATTGGGTGCCGTCGGGGCCGGATTGCTTATGCGTGTCCGGCCCCCGCCAAAGGCGGATCGAAGGGGTGTCGGGGGGTTTTAGTAGTGTAGGGTCCTCTCCTCGTGGTATGACTTAGATGACTTAGCATATCACGCTATGGAGAGAGCGAGTCCCACATATCCCACCGCCAGTGCGAATACGATGCAGCGGCGGCGGTGGGAATGTGTAAATGCATTTCCCGCCGGAAGAAAAACTTATTTTTATATGTTACAAGCAAATATGTCAAAAATGTGACGTGATATATAAATTGTAATTATTGTTCAGTTTTTAATTCATACTGATTAATACAAAAATTAAAAATAGTAGGACCTGTGTTTTCTTTTATACCAAGTACATTCATTATTCATCAGTAATACACGGTATTATCTCTGCAGTGCTGTATCAGCCAGTTTACGTTCACTGATGAACATAGGCTTAATCTTAACAGACCATGGCAATCCAGGGCTGTTGAGGATTATTGCCATAATCACCACGCTTGGCGGATTGGTGATCGCAGTATCATGAGGAGTATCCTTGAGCTGATAGATGCTGCTGCCTATTCATCAGCTGTGAGTCCTTTAATCGCCTTTTACGACACCCATAGGAAGTCAGTGGTCTATTCTAAGCCGGCAAGTACTGCAAACGATATCTGAAGCTAAACAATTAGTCGCAGTAACTAAGTTGTGTTAACGCTTTAATTGCCCGCTAGAGGGCGCTGGCGACACTATTTCTATTAGCACTGCAACTCTTTTCAGCTTTTAAAAGTAAGAAAAGTGGTAGTTAAATACATTGTTTTGGCTAACTTAAAGCTGTTGAGTAGTAAGCAGTAAATTGAGAATACATTGGAATTTTGTTTTAGGTTTAATTAAACTTGTTATGTGCCGAGCAACAACTGCAACAAGGATTATGTTTTTAACTGTTCGACTGCAGCTAGATTGGTTTTGTTGAAGCTTGTTAACAAATTACTCAACTTAAATTTTGTATGTGCATTAATTCTCGTAAAATGTCAAAAAATAAATGTAAATACGGGCGGTGTCAACGTTTAAATATTTACTTCCAAATGCTATTCGGGATATATTTGTTATAAATATATTGATCAATTTCTAGGACCGGTTGGGATCTACCGTCCCCAATTGGTCTCATTTGGCCACCATTTGACACCCATTCCAACTTTAGGCATACGGCCTTAAATGCAAGTTTGAATCCTGCCGGTGGTCTAAATTGATTAAATCAATTTTGAATGTCAATATGTGCTTTGCCGTAAAGTTTTAATTAAATTAAAAAACAAACACTTTCTGAACCTTAAAAAGCATAATATCCAATTATGTTCCAAAAAAAAGAGGTAGATACGTTATGCCCGTGTTTCGATAAGCCAAAATTTGTCCCTAAAGAGTAAAAAGGACAGCATGAAAATTAGCTTGTTCACAAACAAGACAGACATACGTTCATTTTTGCCAATTGGCCTAGTTTTGTGGTGCCATTTTCAAGCCCGGGTGCCGTATTAACAATGATGTTTTTACTATAACATCATTGTTAATATATTAATGGTTTTTTCTATGAATTCGTCAGTTGTATGTGTTCCATCATCATCATCATCAGCCCGTATATATTCCACTGCTGAACATGGGCCTCCTCTCGAAGGAGGGTATTGCCATAGTCACCACGCTTGGCAGGCGGGTTGGTGACCGCAGTATTATGTTGTAACACACAAGGAAACGCTGCTGTCCGTCCCTTGATAAAAGATTATTATAGATGATGTTATAACAATCGGGACCAACGGCTTTACGTGCTTTCCGAGGCACGGAGGGAAGTCCCTCATCCAACTAGACCCGAAAAGAAATCTTAGAATTTACACAAAGATTTCTTGTCCGGTGTAGGGATCGAACCCACGACCTCCGAGATTTAAAGCGAGCCAATTAATGCTAAGCAACGGAGGTTGTGTTTAGTACATATATTTCCTGGTAACTGAAATTCGGAGGATCACCCGGGAGCAGCAAACCCTTACTCAATCTATTCTTCAGAGATTTACAAAATGCTCAATTAGCCTGACATTATCAAAGTAAATATTACATAGTATAAAACAAAGTCGCTTCCCACTGTCTGTCTGTCATATGTATGCTTAGATTTTTAAAACTACGCAACGGATTTTGATCCGGTTTTTTTAATAGATAGAGTAATCGAAGAGGAAGGTTTATATGTATAATACATCAGCGAAGCTGGGGCGGGTCGCTGTTTATATTATTTAAAAAAACATGAAAAGCATAAAATAGTATGCTTTTCATGAATAATAAATAATGAATAGTATAGTAAAACACAAAATAAAAAAGAATTTTCTGTTGTAATAATGTTAACAACAATATGAGCATCAACAAGAATATTATCCGCAAAATATAATTCATATAACATTTCTACTTCTGAGAATTGTTTTTCAATGTAAATTATTTATGGTCGCACAAAATAAATTCATGCTTTTATTCGGGTTTAGTTTCAGTTATAAAAACTTACATATCACGTTAATTTTCTGGGATCTGTAGATAATCATAAGTCTATGTGATAATGATACTCAAAATAAATATTTAAATAAAGAATTAACATTGGAGCATTTGACTTTCATTCAGGATATCCACCTGGAGAGTTCACCTAAAGAACATCACTTCACAAACCTCTACATACATAACAACATCATCATCATCAACAGCCCGTTGACGTCCACTGCTGAACATGGGCCTCCTCTTAACAGACCTTGGCAAGCCAGGATCGTTGAGGGACATTGCCATTATCTCCACGCTTGGCAGACGGATAAGTGATCGCAGTAAGATGTAAACCTTGAGCTAATAGATGCTGCTGCCCATCCATCAGCCATATGTCCCTTAGTCGCCTTTTACGACACCCATGGGAGGACATGGGGTGGTCTATTCTAAGCCGGTATATAACCATAACAACATAGATAAAGTTAATTACTTCTGGTGTGGTCTTTGTGAAAAAACTGGCACAATTATGCCCATTTCTGAGTTTAAAAAAAAAAAAGTCAAACGAAGGAGTAATCTCGAAAATAAATTCAAAAGCAACTCAATAATTTTATCTTCCTTTACATTGTGACACATTGACATACCGTTCATATTTTTGACAGGAGCATTATTTCAATTAACTCATATGTCAAGTGCACATTAGTCAAAACCAAAGATAACAAAGATCACTTTACTAGAAGTGGCTCACTTTTGAACGTTGTAAACAGAACCTTTATTTGTATTTCAAATTATATTTATTACTGCAATAACAATAAACCTGGATATTTCAATAAAAGGATAATCATTTTTAATAAAAATAAAGTTACGTTGCAATTTAATGGACATAACCAGTCACTACATTTCTCTCTGTTGAACTTTAAAAATGGTATGATTTTGATTGACACGCATTTAAACATTTTATTGAACATATCTTCTTGCAATACGTTTAGGGCCTCAAATAAAATATCAGAGCAATGAATTAAAATGTTTCCATACGAAAACTGTCAAATTTAAAATTTACTTCTTTCGTTATTTTTTTCTGAATGATTTCAGAATAATGAGTATAATTTATAGAATCCGATAATTGTCTGTAAAAAATAATAAAAATGTCCCCAAAACCGCACAGAAAAATCAATTTACACATGTGCCATTTATGTGCCTTTTGGTGTCGAAACATTGGGGCCGTGGGGACCGGGAGCCAAATTAATTTATAAATACCTCGCAGCGGTCCTCTTAAGTGCGGCACGTTCTCCGAGTGCTGGTTTCTTCTTTGCACAGCAGGTAAGCGTTGCCATTCAACGTGGTAATGCTGCCAGCATTCTGGGAACCTTGCCAAGTAGAATAGATTTAGAATACTAGTATATAAGTTAGTTTTATTTTTAATTAGTTACTTTTAGTTTGTATTTTATTTACACATATTTAATGTTTTTCTCTATATCCATGCTTTGGCAGTCGGAGCGGTCATTAATCACGTGGCCAATGATGTTGTGTAATAAGCGAACTAATTAATCAAGCGGCGGACATCCGAGCACGTGTGTGGGACAGTGCAACGTTACCAGCAACGTTGCGTTATAGCGGTCAGCACGACGGGCGTCGAGCCAGTTCTAGCAATGGATTTATAGCAATGTGAGGAGCAAGAAAATAGTTTTGCGAGACAAGAAGTAACTATATGTCAAAGTTAAACTTTTATTTTTACTTGAGCCGAATATTTAGTCGAGAAGTTAATTCATTGTCATTGAGTATTTAAGTACGTAAAGCTTAAAAAATATAAAAAAAAATAAAAATATTAGTATTTCAGATCAAATATAAGAATTACCGTACGTTAAAAGAATGCGTTTCATGTTTAAATTGCGCGGGTATTATGTCTTTTAATATTGGTATTACAAGGCTGGCGACAGCGAGCAATATGAAATATTTTTTACATTAGATCACTTTAGCAACGAGATAATTTAAAACGTAGATAAATATAATACAAGCTATAACGGACAAAAACTCCAACGCTTGCAAAGCTGAAGTTAAACCATGTAATTCAATAAAACGTGCCGTCGAGATTTTTAAAGCTCACACCAAAAACACATTTCTGTGCTCAATTTACAAATGCTATACAAGCGCCAATAAAGAATGCCCTTGTGAAGATGTCAGTACGTGATAAAGACGGGACATAAATACGAAAAGGCTGGAATGGCCCGAGTTACGACAACTTTTACGGCTTCTCCTCAGTAAAAATAAAAAGCTGACGGTGTACGCTTGAGGGCATGTTGAGGCCAGATTGGTGGAGGCCGTTAGGTATTGTCGGTAATGAAATCTGAGTAAGTGCTTGTGTTCACTAAATGTTATGGGAAACACCCACTTTTTATATGAGTTAGGCAAAGCCAGAAATATGGGTTATGAGTTTTGTTTTTTAACTCATTCTTCAACAGGCCCACGACTGCAACTATCATGGGTCTTCTCTTTACTGACCTTGGTTATACAGACCTTCTTTGAGGGATATTGCCATAACCGCTACACTTGACAAGTGGATTGGTGCTCGCAGTAAGATGGTAATTAATTTTGATCCGACAGATGCGAAGAGTACCACCGCCTTCAAGAAGTACGAGTAATAATTGAACAGATTTTTTGTCGGGCATAGAAATCCAACGCACGTCTTCTGCGACTTAAAGCGAAAGTTAAACGGACACGATAATACTCGTTACTAATCTGCTATTAAAACATGGTAAGCATTGTCATTTAACGAGGCAATGCTGCCAGCATTATGGGAACTTTGCAAAGTAGAATAGATTTAGAATAGAAGGATTTTCTAAGTTAGTTTTATTTTATTTTAGCTACTTTTAGTTTAGTATGTATTTTATTCATGGAAATCTCCTATTTATTGGGTGCTTTTTACCTTTCCAACCGACATGGTCCGTGTGCCTGTCACCGTGTTGTGGACTCGGTAAACAGTGTGTTTGTATTGTCAACGTTTGCTTCCCGCGGTGTATGCTGATGACACGGAGCTGTCGACTTGTGCTAACAGATTAACTGATATTACACAAACATCATAATTATAGATTATGTTGTACTGTATTGGTGTAACATTGTAGTTATGTTAAGAAGGAATTCTTTATATTACTTAAATGACTAGCCGCGCGCGATTTCACCACATAGCTAACGATCCCGTGGGAACTTCATATCTACTAAAAAAGTTAGTAGGTAAAAAAAAAACGAACCTTTTAATGGTGAAAGATTTTTTAAATAGTTCCGGAGTGACAGTTCCTATTCAATGCAAATCAATCAGTGGCAATCAGTGGTACCACTGGGTCGTGGTCCTAACCCCTTCAGGGTGCCCTCAGGTGTGTGTGACTTAATTGTATGTTTTTACCAAATATTTCTATATTGATCCACTAAAATCTATAATTATTAATGTGAACTTAAACTTACTATGAGTAGAGGAATTATGACCAGCTGACGGACGGACTACTTTGTCTGTAATATCCTACAATTTGCTACCTGTTAGTTAAGTATCTAGTTTAATTCATAGAATAAGAATAATTGTGCGACATTGTGATTCTGACAAGTACAAGTGTATGTAAATACCTAAGTGCTGAATAAATTCATTATTTCATTATTTCAAACAAAGAATTACATATTCCTTTTTTATACTATTAGTATAGACAAGTGATTTTTCTGATTGGCTACGCCAGCAAACTGTGGCACACTGATGCAGATAACACGCAATGCCCGAAGCTAGATTATTTATCAAACACAATAATCCATATTAATATTATAAATGCCTAGGTAACTTGGTCAGTCTGTTTGTAATGCGTTTATGCATTAAAACCATATATTGGACTTTAATTACATTTTATACGTCGATAGACTAACTGATTGACTTGGAAAAGGACTTGGGAATAATCTCGGTGTTGAATGTCCATAGGCAACAGTATACGTACGTACCGTTTTCAAATGGGCCGTAAGCTTATTTTTCAACTAAGTTGTATAATAATATTAAAAAAAAACTATTCCACGTAGATCAAGTAGTGGGCATAAATTGAATCTTAAATAAGAAATATTTCATATAACTTTTCATTTTACCGTAATTTTCTACTCAATTAAAGTTAATATAACTTTGAGAAAATGTTCCTATATTTCGTGGTTATTTAACTCATTGATTATAGAACCGATTCCGAAATAAATTTTCCATTAAAACAATTTAAAGAGAGATTCTACGGGAATAAGAACTACTATGTTGAAGCCAGAAATGTCAGTATCATTATAAATGTTAACAAAAGCAACATCATATACAATACTAGAATAACATGGAAAGACTTTACCTAAATATTTCAGTTACGTCGTTAAGGAATTCACCCAGAAATTCAAACATTTGAATAATGATATGTTGAACTTGGCATTTTTGGCAGAATTCCTACGAATAACAGCTAGCAGATATGTACTGTTTCCTTTGAAATAGGTCAGACTAATGTCAATATGTTCTGAACTAGCAACTTATCAATTATTATGGAACATTTTTGAGTTTCAATGTGCAGTAAACTTGTTTGTTTGAAAACTGATATTTTTGAAGATAAAAAGTTCCTTTAGAGCCACTTTGGATATAACTTGCCAAGTTCACTTGAGCAGCGAGTGGAAGATGAAAAATTATGGAAATATAATTTATGTATATTTAATATACAAGGTGTAACGGAAAGGGTATATACATAGAAAGAGCAAGACTTCTTTGGATCATAACAAACGATATGGCAAGGGTTTTAAATTCAAAATAAAATAAAAAAGTCAGTATTATTTTGTAAACAAAAAATAAAAATGCGGAACCCTTTATTCAGAAATACCAGGAGTAAGAGGTTTATTTTTACTTGCAAAAAGTTCGTTGACATCGATCAGCTGATTGAGTGCTAGTGATGTATTTATTTCAATTTGCTTCTGGTAAAAAAGTTTGGTTTCTAGTATCTATGAATTTAAAAAGAACATTACTTCCGGAATTGTAGAGATAGGATTGAATAACCATTGCCATATCGTTTGTTATCATCCAAAAAAGCCTTGCTCTTTCTATGTTTATTCCCTTTCCGTTACACCTTGTATAAAGCTGTAGAGTTTGTTTGCTAGAATGCGCTAATCTCAGGAACTACTGATCCAATTTGTTATAAAGCCCATTTATTGACGAAGGCTATAATATATTATGAAGTACGGTGATCTTAACGAGGGCGGGAAACTTATTAAATATATAATAGTAATAGTACTTCTGACCAATTTCAGCCTTTTTATGTAAGCAAGATCTTTCAAAGTGCACAATTGTGTGCGCAAACACAGATGCAATATTTATTTCTTTTCTCTCAAATTCCGCTTTCCACAAACACGGCCAGTGTAAGATCTGGCAGAAAACTGACATCTTAAGCTGCTGCCTGAGGTACGGTTGACACACCACCAAACCGACTGACAGAGAAACTAAACCAAAAAAGATCTATTAATTTATTTCTATATCAAGTACTTAGTAACGTATAGGTTGTTATGTCATCCTAAGTAAACTTTATCTTAGAAATGGGATCAGTCGATTGAAAGATACTTCTTTAAAAATGTAAGATTTGTTCCGGACCTATGTCTGGGTACAAATCAAAGAGCAAGTAACATGAAATCTTAAAAATAAAATAGCACTTCTTTATACACACTATATATATGCATAAGTTATCACTTAAATTAATTATTTCATCCCGATGAGGTTAAAACTACCAAGAAAGTATGAAGCATCAATCCAAGTAGTATTAAAGAACATATAGCCCTTTTATTTTTACTAGAAAATATAAGTAGACTGCTTATCAAACTTGCAACACAAATGAAAGATAAAGTAAGATTTTGCATCAATTTACATTGAAGCTGGTGGAATTAGAGCTTGTATTTTTAGACGAAACTCCAGCTTTTGTAAATATTATTAAGTTAAGTCGTTGTGTAAGTCTGTCCTTTTTTTGATTTGTCTTTTTTTTGGAATGATAAATATCTGACTCCATGTGTTGCGGTGGGTCTTTACAAATACTCAATTTTTGGATACGAAGTAGGCCTAGACTCAGAACATCAGTCCATATTTCACAAAAATAGTTGTCCCGGGAGGAAATTGAACTGAGAATACCATTTTACAAACTAAGGTAATTACTAAAGCACCGGTGCAGCAAAATATGGTTTTCTATATGAAAAACAGTTTTTTTTTACAAAAAGTTAACTTCTAAAATAGGTACATGTATGTATATTATAATGAAATGCCAGTGAGTCACTCGTGCGAAATACGTTAAATATTTAGATATTGTATGAACTTTTTAAATCGTTAACAATGTCAAGTTTTACCTATTTAATTCGTGTGGTGTGTGTGGGTTTTTTTTTGTTTGAAATATGTAATTAAGTAATAAGTAATGTTTAAAATTATGGGTTCGATTCAAAATTATTCGTTTTTGAAACCGAAAAAGTGATAATGAAACCGTTATCCCTTTTTTTTGACTACGCCAGTGGCTTAGTGGTTGCTTATGAAATTGGGTTCGATTCCCACCCAAGACAATTATTTGTGTTAACCACAGATACTTTTCCTGAGTATAGGTGTGCTTCGTGTCCATGAATTGGTGCAGAGGTTGTCTTATAAATAAAAATATATAGAAGTTTTTGGAATAAAAATATCATCATCATCATCAGCCCGTATAACGTCCACTGCTGAACATGGGCCTTCTCCCGAGGGAGGGTATTTGCCATAGTCACCACGCTTGGCAGGCGGGTTGGTGTCCGCAGTATTATGTTGTACAACACAAGGAAACGCTGCTGTCCGTTCCTTGATATACGATTATTATAGATGATTTTATAATAATCGGGACCAACGGCTTTACGTGCTTTCCGAGGCACGGAGGGTAGTCCCTCAACCAACCAGACCTGGAAAGAAATCTTAGTATTTACACAAAGATTTCTTGTCCAGTGTGGGGATCGAACCCACGACCTCCGAGATCCAAAGCAAGCCAAATACCACAGCTACGCTACGTTGTGTGAATAAAAAAATATTGAGTGCCTTATATTTTTACCTTCTGCATTATGGGCAAGTAAGGAATAAAAATACTCAAATAATTTGTCCTGTTAATAAAGAATAAGTTACTAACACAGAATTTACTAGACAAAAAAATCTTTCAACCAATTCGATTCAATAATGAAAAATAACAGTTAGTACGCTGTAATACAGATTAAATCAATAAATCAACACGGTTTTGGATTCGAAAAAAGTGAAAATTGTGCTAACTGGCAATTCAGCGAGATGTTGGCATCGCTGCCAGATCGGTTGCCAACTTCTGTCACCCAACTCATATTATGGGAACTATACGTTACCTTTCTATCTAGTTAAGAGAAATCTGTCTTTTTTTGAAAACTTCGTAAGAGGATAAATATGTCAACCTAAGTGGCATTTTTTTCAATAGGTAAAATGCAATAACAGTTACCAAAAATGTCAGACTAACAAACCATAAAATAAATAATTATCGGACCATATTAACTTTTAAATGGGTGTTATGGTGACTGCTTTTTATTTCATTAAGGACCCCTACAAAAAGCCACGGAGGCGTCATAACCAATAGGCGATATAACCAAATAGGTGTCATAGCTTTAACTTAGGCAGGGTTTCCTTTAATTATAGGAGACCACATTTTGCACAATATAACTTAGCACTATACTTTAAATACATATATTTTAAATAGTAAATTGCTAAGGCCTTATTTTTCAATACTCATTTTCGGAGGAATATAAATTATTCCTCCGAAATTTGAAAGATATTGTATGGTTTTCTGTCAAAATTCTTTTTATGTCCTGTAAACATTTTTATCTGGATTGAAAATTCCGCATTAGGAGTATCGGTATTTTTCTTCTTTGATTTTTTTATAATTTTTCGTTTGTATGACGTTTGTTTGTATTATTAATGGCAAATAAATAATTCTCTTCAAAATTTTCAGATGGATAGCAATGCAAAAATAAAAATAGCAGTCAAAATAAAAAACCAACATGTTAATTTAAAAACAACCCTTATTTTTACGTACATTATTCTAAACAAAAATCAGTACAATGAAGCATATGTTACCCTCGTATGGTAGGTTCATGTTAAATAGGAAAAAATGGCTTGTTAAAATTCAGGATAGCTGGTGCGTCGTGTTGTGCCGTCGTTGTCGGCGCACCGCGCTTGAATTATTCAGATCGCGTCTATGCTATCCTACTCCTAAACTGTGGTTTTAATAGAAAGGTTTGTTGGATATTGCCCAGTTTTGGACGTCATTCAATAACGGAATGGAGATTTTTAGGACACTCAGAAAAATAACTTGTTGCGTTTTAAAATCGAACGACGATGGAAATCGAACTCAGGTAATTATGTAATACCGTTACCTACGTAATTGCTACATAACATGAACTGTTACTTAGAGAGGTTGTACTGTCTGTGGCCTGTCCGGTCACTTTTTTTCACGGATTTCATTCACTCATTGCGAAATCTCAGCAACAACATCATTATGTTGTTGCTGAGATTTCGCAATGAGAAGTCTCCAATTTCACATGGGAGTTCCCTTTAGAACATAGGTACTCACTAAGACGGAATTTTGCCAATGTTTGTATGGAATTTCTATTCTTAATAGTAGGGTTACCAAATTACTAAAAAATACTTCTTATTTAAAGAAATTAAATTGTAGTTTATTATTTTTCTGAACCACCTTACAAAGGGGGGAAATAAGAGGTGTAAGTTTGTATAGAAAACCTTTCTTTTTGAAGCTATCGAATCTAAGCTTACATAATATAGATCCTCTTCAATAAAATGTATGAGTGATTATTTCTAATATTTAGAAACTACTCTTATTAAGTGGGAAAATAGGGGTTGCAAGTTTGAATGAAGCTTCGTTAATTTTAGTAATAGCGATTCCAAAATTAGTTGGGTCCGCAACGCCTTGATTCCCACGGGAACGGGAGGTCTGAATAAAGGTGTGTGTATTGGAAAACACTTTTATCTGCCAGCGCCTACTGTCATCAGGTAACGGGCAACTTCATTACATACTCGTAGTACAACAAAGTCGTTTCCCGCTGTCTGTATACTTAGATCTTTAAAACTACGCAACAGATTTTGATGCGGTTGTTTCAGTAGATAGAGTGATTCACGAGAAATGTTTATATGTATAATACATCAGCATTACAAAACTATATACAAACAATACTGCAATTGCCAACCCGTCTCAGCCCGTCTGCCTATCGCGAAACATACGCGCCCCTTTCTTGGGAGATATTTTTCAGCAGTGGACATAATACCGACTGATTATGTCGATGATGATGAAGTAAATAAATAAATACATTTCCGCTGATCAAGTCACATGTACAAAAACTTACCTCAGTTAAAAGAAGACAGCTGATAATGTTATTATGTATTTTAAATGTTATTTTTAACAATTTTACTCATTTTCGGACTAATACCTGATTTTGAAAGTCACATTATAACACGAAACCGACTACATTTACCTCTAGCTGCCGTATGACAAGGTTATTTGGAGCGTGACAAAGCAATGTCACGTCTACACACCACCACAACATATTCGCTGTCACGCCAGCAGTCACTCGCCAGACGCGTGACAACAAGCACGTAATATGCAGGTGGCTCTCATTTCCCCTGAGAGCGTGACGTATGGCGTTATGACACAAGCTGACAACCAGAATTTAGGGGAAAAGATATATCATATCGCTATATGTATACTGACTTAAGACTGACCTTGGGAACATCTTCATTAAATGTATAATCGGGCTATATATTATTTTTATTTATTTAAACTTTATGTTTGTTACAACTAAGCGTACAGAGGCGGAATGGAAAAGGAATTTTCTACCAGTCAACCTTAGGGTGGTGCTGAGTAAAGAAGAAGAGTATAAAAAATAATATACACAGATATACATACTAAACATAAATAATAAATATATAGCCTAATAAATTCCACTACTTATTAAACATAAAAAATAATTATATTTAAATATATCTACATATATTTTATTACCTCCGTAGCGTAGCGGTATTTGGCTCGCCTTGAATCTCGGAGGTCGTGGGTTCGATCCCCACACCGGACATGAAATCTTTGTGTAATTTCTAAGTTTTATTTCCGGGTCTGGTTGCTTGAGGGACTACCCTCCGTGTTCCACGTTAAGCCGTTGGTCCCGATTGTTATAACATCATCTATAACAATCGTATATCAAGGAACGGGCAGCAGCGTTTCCTTGTTTGGTACAACATAATACTGCGGTCACCAACCCGCCTGCCAAGCGTGGTGACTACGGCAAATACCTTCCCTCGGGAGAAGGCCCATGTTCAGCAGTGGACGTTATACGGGCTGATGATGATGATACATATATTTATCTAAATATAATTACTGATGTGATGAAACTGCCAGTAATCTTTTGAATAATTCATCACGTTGCGTGGGCGTATTACATTGATAATAATGCGTTTGCCTTTATGTTAAACCCAGAATCAGCCAACATAATAAAAAGTGGGTATTTTTACGCAGACTTTAGGGTTCCGTACCTAAGGGTAAAAACGGGACCCTATTACTAAGACTTCGCTGTATCTTAAGAACCGCGATAGCTAGACAGTTGAAATTTTCACAGATGATGTATTTCTATTGCCGCTGCAACAATAAATACTAAAAATAAAATAAAATAAATATTTAAGGGGGGCTCCTATACAACAAACTTTTTTTTTTATTTTTTTGCTCGTTATTAATAACGGCAACAGGTAGGTAGACGCTTGAAAATAGTACGGAATGCTTCGTGCGCGTGTGACTCGCACTTAACCAGCTTATTTTAGTAACGGCTGAAACTCAAAAAAGGCGAGCAAAAACAGTAAAGATGTTGATTTTAAATAAATCCCAAACATGTTAATTTAAAAACAACCCAAAATCCATGAGCCACCTGTACCGTCGCTCTCAGAAATTATAATAAAAGTCCATTCGAAGTCGTCGAAGTCTAATTTCACTACTAATTCAGAAAATACTGTATTTATCCAAAAATATGTAGACGAAGCCAATAGATATTGTACGTGAGCCGAAAACTAAGGTAATTATTGGACCTTACCAATTCTAGATGAAATAAAAAATATGGTATTGGCCAGCGGTAACTTGCATGCAAATTGGGTTTTATGAGTCAATCGAAGACAAATATTAGGGCCAAACTAATTTAATGTCTGTGCGTTATTTTTGTGCCTTACAAAGTATTTTTTTTTTCTTAATATATACACCGTGATTATTACTCTTGAATCTAGGTTTATACTTTTAATTCAATAGTTAAGCTTTACAGATTAAAATGATGTTGAACCCATGTTAGTGGTGCCTCTTTATACAACCTACATTATCTTGTATTGCAAGGCAGCAGAGCTCAATTTTCCATGTAGGAAAATTTATCATGAATTCTGGTGTGAACGATTTTATGGAAAAACCATCGGCCTATTTTAACATTTATACGAAACGACAAAAAAAAAACAATAAATAGCAGCTTTAGTTAATGATTGAAATAGAACTAAGTACATAACAAATAGAACTACCGGCTTTAAAGCTTAACATGCTTTCAAGGTATCTTTACTAACCAACCAGTCCTAGAAAAAAGTCTAAGATTTTATACAAGGATTCTTGTCCGGCCTGGGGATCGAACACTTGACCTCCGAAACTGAAAGCTACTACTACGCCACGTATGTTGAGTTGTACTATAGTTTCTGCTACTTATATAATATCTAGACCTCTGAAGCATAAGACGGATGTACTATATACTATATTTCAAAATTGAGATTAATAAAATTCGACCACCGACAGGATTCGAACCTGCATCTTAGGTAAAGCCCCTAATGCCTTAACCAATGAGGCTGCGGTGGAATCACAGCTAGTCATCGAAATTTATTAATCTTTGTAACACGTCTCTAAGGGGGACGTTATCACTACATAGTATAAAACAAAGTCGCTTTCTCTGTCCCTATATCCCTATCTTAAATCTTTAAAACTACGCAACGGATTTTGATGAGATTTTTTTAATAGATATAGTGATTCAAGAGGATGGTTTATATGTATAATACATCAGCATTGCACCCGTGCGAAGCCGGGGCGGGTCGCTAGTATAGTATAAGGTAAACTTTTCCATAAAGTGTTTAAAACATTTAAAAAATTACTATATACTTCAGAAGCATTTGTTTCTGACATATAATGGCATATCCAACCTCATCCTTCAGAGATCTAGATATATAAGAACAAACCAATTTCCTACCAAACGTTAGGTACCAGCGAGATCTCATTTCGCTGCATAAGATTTATTTTTATGAAACAGGAGCACCGACTCGGGGCATGAATATTTGAGTCGCAATACTGTGCGCTATTCATAAGTCCTTAGTGCCCGTAGCTCGGCTATACCTTGTGTTCAGACGACATTGTTTATGTGTGCTGAATATTATAGCAATCGTAATACTATTGTTCAGATAAAGGTATGCCATCAGAAACATACTTGTAAAAAAACCCAAGTCTCGTAACGCAGTTCTTTTACCGTTAAAAGTTGTGAGATCTATGTAATACCAAGTCGGTTTATTTATTCAGTCCCTACTTAAGGGACCTTCTGTCTTAAGCTATTTCGTAACTATCTCACCTAACAGACTCTTAAAATGATCTTATCAAAATTCAAAACTTATGTTTTAAATAATAAATTAACTTGGCCATCGGATACTATTAGAATGTGTCTCACAAGTGTTTATTGCGATGGCCAAGTCAATCTAATATTCATAACATAAAAGTTTTGAATTTTGATAAGATCATTTTAAGAGTCTGTTAGGTGAGATAGTTACGAAATAGCTTAAGACAGAAGGTCCCTTAAGTAGGGACTGAATAAATAAACCGACTTGGTATTACATAGATCTCACAACTTTTAACGGTAAAAGAACTGCGTTACGAGACTTGGGTTTTTTTACAAGTATGTTTTTGATGGCATCTCATTTTTTTTTGTAGATAGTTGTACCTTTTTTCCTTTGCTTTACAATTTACATAATTTTTTTGAATACCTACAACGGATTTAGGCTGTATCTCAAGAACCGCGATAGCTAAACAGTTGACATTTTCACAAATTATGTATTTCTGTTGCTATATTAACAAACTAAACATAAATTAAATAATTAAGGGGGGCTCCAATACAACAAACTTTTTTGCGGCCTTTTTTGCTCGATATCTATAACGGCAATAGGTAGGCACTTGAAAATGGTACGGAAACCTTAGTGCGCGAGTCCAACTCGCACTTGGCCGGTTTTAGTCTATTGTATGCACAAATGGAGGATTCCTGCGCTTTAATCGTTCCAAAGTAGACTTAAATTAAATGTAAACCGTCCAGACTCGTAACTCGGTGCCTTTATTTACAAAATAACTTAACTTACGAATATATGAATACCCACGTACCTAGCTGGCATGGCAACACTCACCATACGTAACAAGAGCAGCTGCGTCGTGTACTTTTTTATGGTTTATTGATATTCGTCGCACTCGTCAAACGTCATTTAAAATTAATCCTTATTTAAAATTGTTATCTCTCACTCATTATAAATATTGTCAATGTACCTAATCGAAAACTACAACATCAAGCTTAACAGAGGATTAACATGAACTTATGTATGGCACTCACGGCCTCACTGTCAAAGGTTTTTAAATAAAGAAATTACTACACTGTTTTTAATAGAACTTTGGCACATGTCCGATTTTGGCTTTTTTTGAGACAGCTCCCGCAAAGTTGCGGCCACAAGCTAATATGTACATAAGTAAATTTAAAGCTACCTAGTTAACATCAAACTGTGTTTAAAAATATTTGATAAAATGAATATGCAAATACAGTTTGTGTCAGATAAATAAAACGTGGTGATGTGTATACCTGCGATATCGCAGTAAGACTTGTTAATTACTTGAAAGAAAGTGACCGTCTTTCTGTGACGAACGGGAAGCGTGGAAGCCGTAGTGTTTGTCCGGGGGGAATGCAAGAATTTTACGCATCTCCTCCGTCACTGCGGCGTTCCCGCACGAGCGGTGGGGTATGTAGGACTCGCCCTCTCCATAGCAGTGGAATGCAAATCATACCTTGAGAGAAAAACACTTAAACCCCCGGTTACTCCTCTGACCACAATTGGTGAGGGGCCCAGGAACTGTTGCCTATCTGGGATACCCTATGGCGGCGTCCGCGACTCAAATGGTGTTGCGGGCTCTCCTGGGTCCAAATAACCAGTTTCAGGGATGCCAGAGTACACGGGGTCCCTACTTCTCAAGGGGCCGCGGCCTGTTAGTATACTATCGTTCATAGCACAGTTGCTTTTACATTCCATTGAGTTTTTTTTTTTTTCTTTTGATTTTTTTTTTATTTGTTAAATTAATCCCTGTGTCGCGAAGGTCGCACCGCTCGATAGATTAACGAAAACAAAGCACCCCTTGACTCAATACAACTGTTTTAATTTCAGACGAATAATTGTCCCGGGTGGGAATCGAACGCAGAAAACCAGGTCTCTGGAGCAACTAACGTAACCACTTAGCCACCGCCTTTCAACATAATCGCATCTAGGTCCCTATCTACACCTATTCTTCCATAAAATCATACATATTCATTTACACTGATTCACTGACTGCAAATGTAACTTTGTAATCCTATACATTTATAAGAAATAACAAAGTTATTAATGCAGTTGATGAAACTTAACAACTGGACCGAAATTGCAAAATGTTGGAATTTTCCCATGAGTTTTACACTAAACTCTACTAGTACTCAAAATTTGAAGCTTCTACGTCTGCTAGAAGTGCCTAAACATTTTGATGATCGGTCAATCACGTGTGAGCGAGTGACAAAATTACCGAAATTACCGAACTTTGAGTAGTTATAATTCTTAAAGTACTGGTTCAAATTGAATGAAATTTGAAATATGCTGTAGTTTTACAAAGCCTGCTTAGGTTCTGAAATTTCAGGCTCCTATCTTCATCCACAACGAAGTTATAGAGGGTCGAAAATCGGCTGAGTTGCTTCGAGAAAAGATAGGTACGGCCGTGCATCTTTTTTTTTTTTTTTTTTTTTTCTTACTCGACTTTGGTGGGCACTGCCGTGCCCCCAGATAATTATTTGTGTTTTAGATATGATTTTGGTTTTAGTTTTATATCATCGTTAGGGGGGTATTCAATAGTTTAATAACATTTTACATTCGTTAATAAAATACATATATACAAATAAAAGTAGCAAATTTTAAATAAAACTAACTTATAAAATATCTATTCTACTTGGCAAGGTTCCCAGAATGTTGGCAGTATCATCCCGTTGAATGGCAATGCTTACCTGTTATGCAGAGTAAAAACCAGCACTCGGAGAACGTGCTGCACTAAAGAGGGCCGCTGCAAGGTTTTTATAAATTAATTTGGCTCCCGGTCCCCACGGCCCCAATTTTTCGACACCAAAAGGGACAAATACATAACCACTATCACAATAATTATTTTTGTAATCGTACTTTTTCATCCGCGTCATTGTGTATCATATTCATCTACAATTCCATGCTTTTTCCCGTGCCTATATAACCAAGTCTATGCCCACGCTCGTACCCACTCCTATGCCAATGCCATGGGCGTAAGTCATAAGCTTATAAGATGCATTTAAAACAGACATTGTTTATTTCTGCTGAATATTAAAGCAATCGTTATAGTTATATTCATATTTGTGTTTTTGATATACTTTTGATTATAGATTATCGTAAGTTTTGTGGTTTTTAACTAAATGGGATAATTGATAATACGAAAGTTTTATTAACACACGATATGTTTGAAGACTAAACTAAAATTAACGACAAATACGCAAATAGGTGACTTAATACAAATGTCAGAATCAAAACTATAGCTAAAAGATCTGCTATATTACTGCTAGCTGCGTCCCGCGGTTTTACCCGCGTTACTCTGCTCCGGTGGGGCTCAGCGTGATGTTTTATAGCCTTTATGTTAATTCAGCGTATAACCTATTCCGTTGCAAAATGTCAGCCAATTCCATTCAGTAGTTTTGGCTTGAAAGAGTAACAAACATCCATCCATCCTTACAAACTTTCGCGTGTATAATATTAAAGTAGGAATCTTACTCTATGAATAATAAAGTCAGTTACAGCAAATCTTATAATCTACAGACAATATCCGTCTGTCCGTTTGGAATTGAATTCTCTAACTATTTGTTTATATTCAGATTGCTATAATATGTTTAAGTTCTCATTAAGCTCCGATCAACCTTGCAAGTTTGTTAAAATCTTACAATAATTCACTTTTAGCAGAAAAACAAATAGAGAACAATCTTTCCTTTTCTATATGTCATTGTGTCCACCTATCTGACAAGTTTTATTCCATTCGAGCAGCTTTTAAACTCGAGTAGATGCAATTTACTAAGTGATGTGGACACTTTATTTAATCCACAATGGACTTTCAATACTTATCTTTAAATTACAGAGTATTTCTCTTGTATTTTGTTCAAATATAAGATAAAACTGGATTTTATTTGAAGCGTTATTCGATTAAATTCGCTTTATTGCAACGTCAAGATTTATTGAATGGAAGAGCCAGCAAACATTGTGTGATGTGTGTATGGTTCACATGCCTCGTCTCACTACATATGAGCACGATTTAAACTCCGATGTTGCACAAAGTGTAATTTTATTATCGACGCTTAAAAGATTTTCAATTTGTAGTATTTTTATGGCTAGGCCTTTAGCTTTATCTGTGGAGCCAGAAACAGTAAGTCGAATCTTTCATTTGTTTATTCTTAATTATAATCTTTGTCTGTGTCAAATTTTATAAACATCAGTTTGGTATTTAGCAAGAAAAATGAAAATGGTATTCTATTGGTATTTTTGTTTACTTATAAACGTGGCGTCATCAATGGGGCCAACTAGAATACCAGCGCTACATTCATACACAAATGTGTGGATGTAGCATAAAGCTGAGGTTGGTGCTTATTTATGGTGCTAATGGAAACTGTCTATAAACAGTGCACTATGAATAAATATTTTTCTTTCTTTCTTTTTTTCTTAATGGATGTCCGTGGAATTGCAGATGCTATACATGCCCTATGTAAGATCTTAGTGGAGTATCTTAAATAAACCTTAAAATGTAGTATACGACTACAGCACATATCTTGCGCACGTGGTTTGAAGCGGTAACTTTAATATCGCACTATTTACTGCGGAACCGTGAGTTTACAGCGAAATATACTAGCATTTCTATGGAAATAATATAAACCACGACAAAATTTTATTCGTATTTCATTACTGCGGTGATACTTTCCTGGTTCTTTAAATTTTATAATTGAACTGGATTTCGCGCATGGTTCACCCGCTTAACTCTTAGTTCCCGTATGAATTTCATAATTAAATATAGCCTTCCTCATAAATGATAGCTTCAAATCGGTCCAGTAGTTGCTGAGATTAGCGCGTTCACGCAAACAATTGAACAAATACTTCAGCTTGATACATTAGAACAGATTTCAAAAAATATAAATAGTTATGGCTTTTGTTTAATGACGGCCGATTAGTCTTTATATTTATTTATATTAAAATATATCAAAATACAAAAATAATTACTTTTAAAACGAATAGGTAACTGAAATGCGACCTTTTCTATGGTTTAATTAAAATTATTATATGTAGCCAAGATACATGAATACCGGTGGTCTAAATTTTTATTGATATAAATAAATTTAGACCACCGGTCGTCGTCTCAAAAATTGCCTACCAGTTAAGACGAAAACAATGGTCGTGCAGACCCTAACTTTCCCAGATTTTGACTATGGTGACGTGTGCTACTTTGACCTGAATGCAGATCACCTCAATAAAGTTGACCGACTTCTGAATAACTGATAATCGGTGAACTTTTCCTTAAAGTATTGAAAAATGTAATTACGCCCGTATTTACATCATCATAATAACATTGTTAAAATATTGAATTCCAAATACAACTTTGGAGATATTTGACGAAGTGATATTTATCACTACCGATAGATGGCATCTGCGTCCTCCTTAGAGACGTATTATAAAGAGATTGATAAATTTCGACGACCGGTAATTGGTTCCACCGTGGCGGTTTATAAAATATATATATGTATATATAGGTAGGTAAGCAATATTACACTTTTATACGAAATAATAACCTAGAGCGATGATTGAGCTTATAGTCTGTGTCACCTGTCTATGTCACTAATACGCGGTAATTTAAGAAACTCACAATACTATACTATGTCTTGACTAACTACTAGATAAAGCAAACATCTATTTGATCCCTGCTCTCATACATTACAATATTATGGTTATTTTTAGTTGATATCAACAAGCATTTGAACAAATAATAAATTATAAGTCCCATGAATTTAAAAAAGAAATAAGTATTATTACACTGATGAATAACAATTTCAAAAACAAAGTGACCAATTTTGCAAACAATCATGAAACGCACTGAATTTTTAACATCCTAGAACAATACCACTTTACATAGCGAATGAACTAAAATCTGTGTATTTCTGTCGAAAAGCGTGCAGTTATGCTAAAATGAACATTTGTATGGAAATTATTATTAGCATCAACTTTTATGTAAAACAACATTTTTGTCTCAATTTCCGTGAGAGCGGTGTTATATGTAAAATATATGGTAGCGTCACTAATTTAGATTTTTTCTTTTTAGCTTTTATGGGCTATCTAATGCTAAAAGATGTTTCCAAATCTGGCCAGTCGTTCCTGAGATTAGTCCGTCCAAGCGAATAAATAAAATCTTCAGCTTTATATATTAATGTGGATTTCAGGACGTCTCAAGACAACTCCAAAACTGAAGAAATAAGTCCTTGTCTCGTAGAGGAGGGAATTTACAAATAAATTATTCATGGACCCAAATCACGTCTAGAATCAGAGCAACTAATCGTTGTTCGCATAATTAATTAATGATCAGACTAGGTATCGAGCCCAAGACCTCGTGTCAGAAGCAACTGAACCGTCACCATTGAATCACTGGCGCAGTCAAATTATGATTATATTTTTTTACATTTAAATCTTTTAATTACTTTCCCCGTACAATTTACATGCTACAATATTGCTGTTATTCAGTTTCACATTAATATTATTGGAAAGCTGTATATGAAATTTGGTAATGACATAAAAATATATCGACCTATGATGACCACTGAAATGGATAAACATTCCAAAATTTATTAAATCATTAGGCCAACGCGCCATATTGTAAAATAGAACAAATATTTATTTGCGTTCTATTTAACATTGTATTTGAGTATAGTCTCACATAATTTTACATATAGTGTATTAGCCATTAACGATCCCAAAACCCAGGTTTTAGGTCTGCCTCTGTCAAAAAACGTAAAGCTAACAAAACAATTGGGCCCTTAAAGGGTGCGGTCACATTTATAGCTTCCAGGTATAATGCGTTCAGTGCATATGTGTTACGTACTTTGGTTACTTATACTAGTTAGTTAGTTAGTTATTCCAATCGTTAATTTAATATTTGACAACTTGAGTACTAATCAAATGTTGGTGCCCTGATGCATTCCTGGTTCGATTTCTCGATCAATCGAATAGATTCTATGCATGAAGAAGTTTAAACGATTCAACATATTCATATTTTATTTGTATTCAACATTTTGCATTGTTTTATAAATATTTACAGATGTGAATTAATTTTCCTAACCATCGATATTTCGTTTCCTAAGCTGGGAAAATCTTTGGATACTAAAGTTCTCTTTCTGGTTGTTTGAGCGACCACTACTGATATTTTCATATATTGTATACTAGGGAGTAGAAGTCGGTGGATGCAGGCCGCTAGCGATCGTTCCCGCTGGAAATCGATGGGGGAGGCCTATGTTCAGCAGTGGACTACAACAGGCTGGTGATGATGATGATGATGAGGGAGTAGACAGCCTCCGTAGCGGTATAGGTCTCCCTTTGTCTCGGATAACGTCGGTTTGATCTCCACACCGGACAATAAATCTTTATGAAAATTCTAAGATTTCTTTCCATCTGGTTGGTTGAGAGACTACCCTCCGTGCCTCGAAAAGCTTGCGATAAACCGTTAGGCAAGATTGTTATAACATCATCTATAACCAGCGTATATCAAAGAATGGGCAGCAGCTTGTGTGTTACAACATACTACTGCGGTCACCTAACCGCCTGCCAAGAGTTGTGACCTCGGGAGGAGGTCAATGTTCAGCAATGGACGGGCTGACGATGATGTTGATGCTAGGTAATGAACACCAACTTGCTTCCTAAGCATGGTGACTATGCAAAATCCCACCCTCGGAAGGAGGGTTAGGGTCATGTTCAGCAGTGGACGTTATATGGGCTGGTGGTGATGTTGATACTAGGTAATGAACACCAGCTTGCCTCCAAAGCGTTGTGACAATGGAAAATACCCCCGCTCGAGAGGAGGCATATGTTCAGCAGAGGACGTTATACGGGCTAATGATGATGATGATACTAGGGAATGAGCAGCAGCTTTCACCTGTGTAAAATCGTTCAATGCGACCACACCTCAATGTTATATCTGAGTTGAAATAGTAAGGACAAGCCAAGCACGTACTTGCACGTCGGTACAATATAAACGCGGTTATATGAGAAACGCAAACGTCGCGCGTCGTGTTTGTCGCGGATGCCAACTGACTAACGAATAGGGCACTATCGAACACTGGGGGAAGGAAATAAATCTAAAGAGATGTGGTTAATGTATGAGGGAAACATAGAAAGAAGATAGGTGGAGATATTAATGTTTTATTGTATAAATTTTCACGTCAGAACTGTTAACCAATGAGAGTTTAAACCAAAAAATATTTTGTCAAAAAAGTAAATGAATATATTTATGTCAGTACAACAGCCGGACTCTTTCTGGGTGGAGAGTTCAGTAGTAAGTAAACTCTTATCATAAACATCCTACTGTTACTATATGTGCCAAAGTTAATATGTGTGGATGTATGTATGTTTGTTACTCTTCCACCCAAAAACTACTGAATGGATTTGGCTGAAAGTTTGCACGCGGATAGTTTATAAGCTGAATTAACATATAGGCTACAAAATATCACGTTCTGACCCACTGGAGCAGAGTGACGCGGGTAAAACCGCGGGGCGCAACTAGTGTTCATATAAGTTTAAAATGCGTTTCACAATGAGTAAACCGATCTCCTTTGTTAAGTATACAGAAAATATTCAGTATCAAACCAGAGATGTTTTCTTAGTAATGTATTTTATATTACAGTAGTATTTGAATTCTAAACCATATAATAATTTCCTTATGCTCGTTGAAGTAGCTTTTGCTACTTCACTTACTTAGCCTCGTGGTTAAGTATATTTATGTCCGTTAGAAAAAAATATCTTTGATCCCATGAAAGCAAGAACATACTGAATTATAGTGAAATCTACCATTCAATACCTTGTGGTTGTACATTCTAGGTAGGTAGTGACTTTATCTAAGTACTAGATTCCCGTGCGCAATTTCACTTACGCAGCTCCAGTTCCCGTGGCAATTTCTTAATTAAACATAGTTTTTGTTGACTGATGTACGTAGCTGATCTTTATTAGTGAAAGAATTTTCGAAATCAATTCATTTATTCTGGAGCCTATTCAACGTAAACAATCTAATAATTTCTCTCTATAATATTAGTAAAGATAAAGTATGTTTCATACTATAAGAGTCAGCTAAGATACATATCGGTGACTAGGTGTTCGGTTAAAATTTTAATGAGAATATCATCAACAGCCCGTTTACGTCCACTGCTGAACAAGGGCCTCCTCTTAACAGACCTTGGCAAGCCAGGATCGTTGAGGGATATTGCCATAATCACCACGCTTGGCAGACGGATTGGTGATCGCAGTAAGATGTAAACCTTGAGCAAATAGATGCTGCTGCCCATCCATCAGCCATATGTACCTTAGTCGCCTTTTACGACACCCATGGGAGGACATAGGGTTGGCTATTCTAAGCCGGAAACCACACGGCAATAAAATACCTCTATAATAATGAGAATGTGTAGCTGCTCTCCTTTTTTACAAATTTAAAAAAAAATATAGGTACTTACATGATTATGCGGATGCCAACCCGCCTACTAAGCGCGGTGACTCTGGTTCTATACCAACGTAGCAGTTTTATTCAGGTAAAACCAAAGTCGCAACTAGTACAATGAGAAAATATGTGTAATTTTATAGAGACATACTTCTTTGTGCCCAATTCCCAAGATAAATCACACTATTTTAACTGTCGAATAAATATTTTAACTTCCTACTCAACTCGTTTTCAGTTGTATTTCTTCATTTCGCCGTAGCAATATACACGAACGTTAGTAGGTAAATACTGTTAACTGTGTGGTTTTTTACTTAGAACAGGCTACCCTCTTCCCAAGAGTGAAGATATGGGGTGGTGAATAACAACTAATGGATGAGCAGAAGCCTCTATCAGCTTACAGATACTCCCATCTTACTGCGATCACCAATCCACCTGCGAAGCGTGGTAATATCCCTCAACAACCCTGGCCAGCCAAGATCTGTTACAGAGGAGGTCCTATTTTCAGCAGTGGACGTTAACGGGCTAATATACAAGCGAAAAATATTCATCTAGGTTTCATAAATCTTACGGTATAAACTAATTTTTATTTTGTATTGTTATAAAAATCCTCAAATTTGCAATCTCTCTTAACGAACACGATCCATTCTTTTCACGTTTCCACAGAAACCTCAATAAATGCAAATTATTATGAAATAAAATCCTCCAATTACCCACAAACCTCTTTCATTGCCTCTTAAAACAATTCAGCGTAATAAAAAAAAGAACAGTGCTTCTAAATTCGAAAATAATTTCGCTATTCCAAATTCGAATGGATCCGAAGGGAAAGGCGCGGTCGGTTATGAAATATGGCGCCGGTCGAAACATAGGGTCGCGGGCATAAAACAGAAATTTCATCCGATAAGCACTGAAAGATATTAGGTTGGGTTATATTTCTCTATCCCTTTAGACAAGATGAGCCTTAAGGAAATCTTGCTTAAAATCTTTGTAAAAGTTTCTCGTCTGCAGGTAAGTAATAAAATATTTATGAATAGAAGATATTGATACTGATATACATCAAAATAGGTTTGAGGAAAGATAGAGGGGATAATGTTTTCGTTGTTTTTAATAATAATGTACGGTTAAAGGATAGCCTTTCCGTACACGTAACACACACTAATATTATCAAGAGGAATAGATTGTATTTTTACATTTTTGTATTTTTGTAGATTTGTTTCGAATAACTCAAAAACTACTGAACAGATTTCAATAATTCTTTCACCATTAGAATGCTACATTATCCCTGAGTAGCATAGGCTATAAAAGTCCACCCGTGTGAAGCCGGGGTGGGCCCTAGTAATCAATATAGGTCACCTGACCTATATTGATTGACCTACATAGGAATAGATTGTATTGTGATATTTTAAACTTAATGGCTGCTTCTTAGGCCCAACCATATACAAAGCGGAAAATTTTTGTGTTTTTTTGCTAGAAAGTGCTAATCTCAGGAATTACTGGTCCGATTAAAAAAAAAATTTAGATAAGTGTTAGATAGCCCATCATTTATTACGAAAAGTTATATGCTGTCCTACTAATATTATAAATGCGAAAGTTTGTATGTGTGAATGTATGTATGTTTGTTACTCTTTCACGCAAAAATTACTGAATATATTTGGCTGAAAAAATCACGTTCCGACCCACTGGAGCAGAGTAACGCGGATAAAACCACGGGGCGCAGCTAATACTTAATAATGAAGTTGATATGGGAGTTACTCGGGTGAAAGTGCACGTTTGAAAGCTTGTTTTTATAAATGAATAGGCTTCAGTCTTAAGTGTTATATGACAACCTCCGTAGCGTAGCGGTATTTGGCTCGCTTTACATCTCGGAGGTCGTGGGTTCGATCCCCACACCGGACAAGAAATCTTTGTGTAAATTCTAAGATTTCTTTCCGTGTCTGGTTGGTTGAGGAAGTACCCTCCGTGCCTCGTAAAGCACGTTAAGCCGTTGGTCCCGATTGTAATAACATCATCTATAATAATCGAACGAACAGGCAGCAGCGTTTCCTTGTGTGATACGACATTATTCTGCGGTTACTAATCCATCTACTAAGCGTGCTGACTATGGCAAATACCCTCCCTCGGGAGGGTATTTACCACATGCAACCATTTGCCACATGAACATAGGACCATGTTGCCACATGCACCATGGGCCTATGTTCAGCAGTAGACGTTGTACGGGCTGATGATGATGATGATATAGTATCAGTTTAAATTGGTTAGCAAGTAGTAAGTATTTACACATATTAATGTTGTCAAACATCAAGGTAAAGTCAATGCTCAAGCAATTAACAAACTTAAACAAATATTGAAGCCACCAAACTCGAACATTGTTAGGGCAGAAATCAAGTAATTAGCAAGAAACTTACACTAGTTCGAAACTTGGAAGCCGGCCTGTAAATAGCTGGGAGCTTTGTAACCACACATCTGTTGCGAGTTGTCACTAACTTAACTTGTTAATTATGTGGTTGCTGCTAAATATCATGACGGACTGTTTCGCCGGGTCTTCTCAGTTGAGGCGTATTTTATCCGGTGGCAGCTTTAAAGCGCGTCCGTCGTTATATACTCATGGTCCGCCCAAATAATGACAATTGTTCTTAATATAATTTAATAAAGACAGAACAAGCTATTGGACACAATATAGTTGAATAATAAAGTTAAGACTAAAATTATTAAAAACAATAACTAAAATACATGCTTAATATGCTAATTTATAAATGTTAAAATTATACATAGATTAATGATAAATTATAGTTTTGACTATTTGCAAGTGCCTGTAATAGGTTTTTTATTAGGATTTTTATTTTATTTTTATTTATTTTTACTAGATTCCCGCGATCTCACCCGCATAGCTCCCGTTCCCGTGGGAACTTCATACTTAAATATAGCCTATGTCATCCGGAGATAGTGTAGCTTCCCAATGGTGAAATAATTTTTCAGATCGGTCAAATAGTTTTGAAACTTTATAATATTAAGGGAAATTGGGCATTTACTACTATGATAATTGCTTCTGATATTTAACTTTCGCGATTATTACAAAAAAGGGTCTAAATTGCAAACTTAAAATATTTACAAACATGCGTACATAATATATCATCAACATCCTCTGTAGTGTAGCGGTATTTGGCTCGCTTTAAATCTCGGAGGACGTGTCCCTACGCATGACAGGAAATCTTTTTTTTTCATTGTTTTTGTTTTTCTTTTATGTTTACATTCATGACACCATATGTGTGCATGTTGTGACACCTTAAAGTGTTGTGCATTTATCAACTAACAACTACTGGATGTCCTCATAAATAATACTGCGGTCACCAACCCGTCTGCCAAGCGTGGTCCTCGGGAGGAGACCCATGTGATGTGATGACGAAGATTTTCTGTCCGGCGTAGGGATCGAACCCACGACCTCCGAGATAAAGCTAGCCAAATACAGCTACGCTACGGAGGTTGTTCTCTCATTTATGAACACATTTTAATTCTCAGTTGTACAATTAAGAATATTATTCAAGTTTGTCATCATTGTTTAACAATATTGTCAAACTACAGACGTATCAGATTATGCTATAAATAGTGTAAGTACGTATTTGTGAGCGCTCCGGAGTGCCCTCAGTTAAGCCATTAGAGGACTAATAAGATTATCGTCTGCCTAAGATAATAACATTTCATTTACAACGGGTCTCAGCGTGCCCGTTAAATTATTAACGGCTTTTCACTTGATATTATTGGGAGATGTAGAGTTAAAGGACTTCTAAGTTTATTGAGCTACTCAACCGTCAAATGTATCTACTTTTTTCAAAGTAATTTTTAATTACTTCTTTCGTTTTATGGGTAAAAAGGTACGTAACAATATGCGTATGATACAGAGGATTGTCACAGGCATTTAAAGACTCCGGTAGCCGCTTATTTTCGATTGGACTGTACGCTTGCTATGCTAATGTAGCATAACTACGAGTAGTACATCCCAATAGAAAATATTTTTAAGACAAAATATTTGGCTTTCAAATAATTACGATCTTTAAGTTTTAGTTTTTTTCAGAAGTATTTTTGTGAATGATTTAACATTAATGAAAAAACATACCGAACCCGAAAAGAAATCTAAGAACTTACACAAAGTTTTCTTGTCCGAGGTGGGGATCGAACCCACGTCGTCATAGGTTGTCAAAACAATAAAAATAGTAAATTAACAAACGTTTCAAAGTATATCACCCCAAATCACCTGTCAAAGGGCTTTCAAAATAACGAATATGCTTGTCAAAAACACGAATAAAATCTCCATATTGTTATTTCCTGTAAAACTTTTGAGATGTACCCTCAGAGACCTTGAAGACAAGGAACTGTTATAGTAAAGGCTGTCCCTTAAGGGCATTGAGATGTAGATGTGCGTCAAATTTGAATGTAAGCAAATAAATATGTTTTTTGTAGGAATTTAGATAAAGGTATCTACTGGCATTTTTAAGGAGAGAACATTATTTAAAGAAATATAGAACTAAATGTAATTACTAGTTTTCTGTCGTACAATTATGATTTTGCATCGACTCAAATCAACTTTACTCCTCTAGATCATTAGTTTGCAATGCACCTTGCGATGCCAAATAGACCTGAAGTTCGAATATCCCGTGAACTGTAAGGTGACAGTTGCACGAAAATTCCTAAAATTCTTAAAGTCATAATCAAGCAATTTTCTACCAGTGACCTCCAACCCCATAGGCTGTCGCAAAGTGTAAGCTGAAGTAGAAATTGTTAAACTATTACCACTTCTTTTTAGGTTTTTATTCACCTTCGTTCGCCACTTGCTTTTTTTATAAAATGCCCTGAGCCGTGGTCCTATCCCATTAAGGGTGCCCTCAGGCGAGTGTCGCTTATATGTAAAAATATTGTTTAAAGATGTGCCTCTTTCTATAGAGCTAAGTATTATAGAATTTATTAATGTTATTACTATACATATGACGTGATACTAACCTGACAGACCGACCATTAGCAAATCCGCAATAGATTTTAGCTGCGATATTTTGTATTTAATTATATGAATCATATTTCATTGTGTATAATTAACAAGTGCTAGTGTATGTAAATACCTAAGTGCTGAATAAATATCGTTGAATTCGTTTATAGATTTCAAATCAAAATCATTAACTATCCATCCAAAATATCATCCAGAAAATGAAAATACTGCAAACTCATTCAGTATTTAAACAAATTATTGTATTAATAATGTCGCTGTCCACTTCCCCAGTTCCCCTGACAATTAATATGTTCAACATAATAAATACACGATTAACGTCCACAGAGACAATCGTCACGGCTGAAGGTAATTAATGTTGCAGCCGGCACCAGTCCTCAGTGACTTCAATATTTTATTTCATTAAGATATATTCACGTGTGTCAGTGCCGTGTCCGGGTCGTGACATGGTCGAAGCCGTGTCGTCAGAAGAGCTTTACTTCACTACGATTACTGCTTAACAGAACTTGCAAAACCAAGGCTGTTGAGGAATATTGCCATAATCAACCGTGACAGTGACCGTGACAACGTGACGCTTTAAATCCTGGAGGTCTTGGGTTCGATTTCCACTTCGGACAGGAAATCTTTGTGTAAATTCTAAGATTCTTTCCGGGTCTGGTTGGTTGAGAGACTACCCTCCATGCCTCGGAAAGCACGTTAAGCCGTTGGTTCCGATTGTTATAACATCAGCTATATAATCGTATATCCGCCGATAGTGCCCGTGATGAATATGACCACTTCCTGAGCAAATAAAAGTTAAACATCATCGACACAATAAGAAACGAAGATTTAGTAAGTTGAATGAGCTCAAGCAGATCTTATGGTATACGACATACATAAGCATCAATGCACTAAACCCTTAAATAGCTGCTATTAGGTTTTCTCACTGGGTAATTTGTTGTTAGGACTTGACGGATAGATCACACATTATTTTGTTTTTTTTTTTTATAAATTAGCTTGTCTCGCCGCTGAAGGTAGGTAAATAGCACTTCTGGCGAACCTACGGCCGGCGCGCGAGCGGTCTGCGTTCTGATATGATATTATAATGAGTCTCGTTCGCGCCCCCGCCCCGCACCTCGCTGCCTACTGTTGTTAATGTTTAATGTGTATGTATTATTGTATTTTTTCTCTCTCTTTATCCATGTTTGTGTTTTATATGTTTGGCGTCCGAGCCTCAAGTGTTGTCCTTATCTATGTACTTATTTTATTTTTTTTAATGACTGTAATTTACTATTTTGTTTTCATTTTGTGTGTTCATTAAATGTTTTTTCTTTCTTCTTTCTTTCTATATATTATTGAATTGTGTGAGAAAGGTTATAGGAGTTCATAAAATATGAGGATACTGGAACGGAAACTTTGTATATAGCTCGAACCATATCCAAAAAATTTACATCCAGACGTCATGACTCCGTGACAGACGGACACTGACGAAGACAAAGCTTGGCTGGAAGTGAGGCTTTCAATCAATCAATCAATCAATCAATCAATCAATCGTTTATTTGCTTAAATATGGTATATACATTGGTGTTATACATATAGCGGTTTGTCCTCATATTCTGCCGAATAGTGGCGTGCAAATATTTACATAATATACTAAAACTCGGTTTTACATTCTAATGAGATCAAAAAGAAATTAAATTATGGTACAGATTAACTAAATATTAACAAAATTAAATTGGAAATTATTATAAAACTAATAAATATACAACTAAATCGAAATGTCCTTATCCTCTAAATATTCCTTAATGCTATAATATGTTTTACTTAATAATAGTTTATGAAGTGTCCTTTTAAATGTTAATACTGGTAAATTCCTGATATTTTGTGGTAAATTATTGAAGGCTTTTATACACATGCAATATGAGTTTCTTCTAAATAATTCTAGATTTATTTGTGGTAGTCGTATTCTATCTTTATGTCGAGTCCGGCTATTTGGTATGTCACCGAACTTTTGAAATAGTTCCGGATTATTTTTGGCAAATATACATAATTCTTCTATATACAGGCATGGAAGTGATAAAATATTTAATTTCTTGAAGAGTGGCTTGCATGAGTCCAAAAAGTCGGCATCGCAAATTGCCCGAACACATTTTTTTTGTGCTTTAAAAGCTTGGTCGAAGTCCACTGAATTGCCCCATATTATGAGACCGTATTTCAGTACGGATGAGACATAGGCATGGTATGTAACCATTGCAGTTTCTATATTTACGGTTTGCCTAATTCTTTTTAGAACATATACATAGCCATCAATTTTACTAACGATTTTTTCAATGTGATGTTTCCAGTTACAATACTTGTCTATAGTTATACCTAAAAATACGCATTGATCTGAAGTGACTACATGATTGTTTCTATGGCAGATGTCAAGAGTACCTGGGTTTGCGTTATGAGTTTGAAATTGTAATAGGTTGGTTTTAGCCATATTAATTTTCAAATTATTTTGTTCGAGCCAGCAAACAGCTTTATCTAGAGCCTTATTTATGTCGTTTTGCAGTTGTTCCTGGGTGTCACTTTTTATAATTAGTGTTGTATCATCAGCAAATAATAAGCAATCTGTGGGAACTTTATCAGGAAGGTCATTGATGTACAGTAAAAAAAGAAGTGGGGATAATATTCCACCTTGTGGCGTTCCGTAGTTATTTTGTTTGTGTTCTGATCGGTACGTTTTTATTTCAATATTGTTTGTTTTAATTATTTCTACACACTGAGATCTTCCATGAAGGTAGCTTTTTAACCAGTCATATGCATTGCCGCGTATTTTCGTCAGTATGTATACGATTATATTATTTATACGCTCCGATATTTTCTTAATCTCCTGACGAAACACGTCCTGAACTCGGCTCTTATTCGTATCAATAGACCAATAATGTAAATGTGCGTCGTATGATCGACACACGAGTTTAATTTTATACAATTTGTTGATAAAGCGCCGATAAATGTAAATGTTTAACGGATAAAATCTGGTAATTTGTTAGTTAACCATTTTGGCTGCTACTATATTATAAATTCATAATGTTTTAAAGTAAAGAAATCGTAAAAAATGTAGTTAGCCAGAAGGGTTTTGATACTTCATCGAGCATAAAGGCGAGCAGAGCTCCAGTGTAAATAACTTTTTTTAAAACTACAAACTAAGCAACTTGCGCAAGAGTGCGCCCCTTGTGGGACTTGGACATCGGCTCAGGGTGGTCACTGGCGGGGAGCTTGAGGGATTATGACGTTGAGCTATATTGAGTCGTAGAGTGTGAAACTATGGCACCACTATAGTGCCACTCCAATGATAGATAGTATCTTAAACGTTCGGATTTAATTAAACTAATCCATTAATTGATTGTTTTATGACATATTTTTTTATTTCAAGTATCCAATTTTATACACCCCTGTTGTAGGAATTTTACTGTTGGTTGTCTATTTGTTCAATCAATGAATTTATTCAGTCTGTTTTTGGTGTATATCTCTGCCTTGGTAAGCAAAGATTATTACATGTTGTTCACTGATCCGTAACTTTTGATCCATTTTTTTCCAAATTTTATTACAAAAATAAAATGTACCCGAAGTGTTGAAGGAAATTAAGATCAAGATTTTTTTTGTGTTTATTTTAATATTTTTTATTTCAATTTACGTCATGTGCACAACTTTACTTCACCGTGGCTTAATAGTTACGGTAGTTACTTCTGAGACCTAATGTGCTGGGTTTGATTCCCACTCAGGACCGCTTAATTTGTAACCTTACTGTGAGTTAAGTGTTTATAAAGTCCCCCGCGACATAAAAATTCATAATGGTAAGTGGAAATGTTACAAACAAAAGGTATATAACAAAGTTCTTAGTATCGCATTCCTGTTTAATTGATAACTTTTTATTAAACTCGTGCATTATCATGCGGGGCTTTAATATAATTAGAAGAATATTTTGTATAACATATTATGCATTGTGTTATAATTTGTAATCCCGTGAAAAGTAGATGCGGGTCGCTGTTTTATCAAACAATTCAGTTTTCAAAGATCTGTGCAAAGAACTGATTTGTTTAATAATATTTTTAATACAGGCATCTGTGTTTTAGTCAAAAATAAAACGAGATAATGCATTAATTACATATTAATACGCAATCATTTCTCTAGTGAGGGAGTTGTCTCTTTTATTAGGGTTCCGCACTCGGAGGGTAAAAACGGGACCCTATTACTAAGACTTCGCTGTCTGTCACCAGCCGGTATTTCAAGAACTGCGATAGCTAGTCAGTTGAAATTTTCGCAAAATATGTATTTCTATGTTTTTAATATTTATTTTTACCTTTTTTCCTCAATATCTATACCGTATTCGTCTTTTCGTCTATTGGCAACTATCTATGAGAGGAGCGTTATGAAAAATGGTAAAATGCACCCCACGCTTTTCACTCTGAATTAAATTATTCTGTTAATAACTTAAACTTTATTATAATTTTATTTTGAGGTGAAAATTATTTTCAATTTTTTAGCTATAAAAGCGTGTTTTTTAAAACTATTATTTATTTTAAATTTTTTAAGCATAATGGGAAACTGTTATTAAATTATTGCATTTTCATAGTTCCTTAATACGTATGCAAAGTTTCAGCTTAATCAGACGTCTGGAAACTGGTGAAAATAAAGTTCAAAGATTCCGTTACATACAACCCCAAGCTAATAAAAGCGTGTTAAAAAGCGCATGAGTTTTCTTTTCTTTTACTTACAATTTATCAAGAACCCTTCTATTCTCAAAATATTACTAACCATATATTTTTTCTTGTTCAATAGCACTGGCTCAAGTTCAAAACTTAAGGAATTCCGATGTAGTTCGAGAACCAGGTGTGTGTAATGTGGAGTCGTTAGTGCAGCCACTACAAGTGTACTTACAATATGGTCGGGTATTATTGATTGAGGTTTACCTTATCCAGTGAAATAACAAAAGATTTGGGGCTCCTTTCCACAATCCTTTTGTAAGGCTTCCGTACCCGAATGGTGAAAATGGGACCTAAGACTTCGCTGTATGTCACCAGGCTGTATCTGAAGAACCGCGATAGCTAGACAGGTGACAGTTTGCCGCTATAACAACAAATACTAAAAATAAAATAAAATTAATTTAAATATACATTTTTTTTGCTTGATATCAATAACGACAACAGTAAGAAGAAAATGGCACGGAACCCTTTCTGCGCGAGTCCGACTCGCACTGGGCCGGTTTTTTTCATCGTTGTAGCATCGCAGGCATCAAAATCAAAAATGTAATTTGAGCGAATTGGGAATTTTAAGGAAATATTAACAGTTCATACAATAGGCATGTTTTTTTTTTAAGAAGATTACTAACAGAGTTTTGCAGTCTATTATTATTCATGTTAACCCCTCGTGCTAAGCTAGAATGCTTGTGTTACGTGTGGGTTCACGTCGGTAGTGCAATGGCTGGGGTTCGAACCGGCGACCTCAAGATTACAAGCCCGACGCCCTAGCTATTGGGCTACTGCCGCTTTGTTTTAGTTTTAATTAGTCGGTCATTTACATTACTAAAAAATATTGGACACGTATTTTTTTATTTATCAAATCAATAAAAATTGACAAAGATACAGAGCAACAACAAACTATAAAATTCAGGAGAGGGGGAAGTGACGTCACTACTAGGTAAAATTGTATCTAGAAGTGACGTCACACGAAATTTCAACGCGCTGTATCTTCGTAATTTTTTTGTTTGAGGAACAAAAAAAAAATACTTGTCCAATACTTTTTGTTTATCTAACTGACGGACTAAACAGATTTTTTTATTCTTTATGCCTATTGTCAAACTTAAGTGAACTTGTGGCTTGTGGACACAAGTGAAAAAAATGTTTTAAAAGATTAGTTACTTAATTAGTCATGGGAAATGTTACTGTATTTTTTTATAATGTACATTATGTAGATAGCCAGGAGGCTTTTGTTACTTCACTGGACATAAATGTTACGATCTTACCCTTAATACAGTTACATTAATTGCTGTCTAGGATAAACTCTGGTCTTAGTTTGCCAGCCACATCCTACTTCCTAATAATATTATAAACGCGAAAGTTTGTAAGTATGGATGGATAGATGGATGGTTATTTGTTACTCTTTCACGCCAAAACTTCTGAACGGAATTGGCTGAAATATTGCACCGGGATAGGTTATACGCCGGAATAACATATAGGCTACAAAACATCACGCTCCGACTCACTGGAGCAGAGTAACGCGGGGCGCAGGTATTCGATGAATACTGCAGTCACAGAACTGTTTGTCAAGCATGGTGATTCTAGCAAGGCCTAAGTTTGTGGAACTTACAAAGATTGAAGATGCCTTCAAAATTATAATCTAACAAATACAAGATGTTTAAGAGTACCTACTTGTGATATTTCACTTATAACGATAACGTTACTCAAATTTATGCTTTGAATAACTTTAATATAAATTGTAGGTTTGGTGGGTTTGTTAGAAATTTTAATATAAATGAAACTTAAAAGCAAAATAGGAAAACAAATCTTAAATAATTTATTTAAGATTTGTTTTCCTATTTTGCTGCATAATATAACTTTTATTTTAACTTTCGTTGTAGGATTATAGACCGTAATTACAGTAGTAGTATTAAAGTCAAGTCTTATGAAATACGTTCAGCGAGTAGACAGATCTTTATCACGACTTGGCACGGAGTCATGAGCGATATGAATCATATTGGACTGGCTTATTATTGGGGTAAGACAAAGAAAATAATATCGGGACTTGTTATAAAAAAAATATAGTGCAAGGCATTCAATTTTAGATAGGATAGGATAACAAATAATCCTTTTCTTTGTTATTATACATGACACATTTTTAGATAAATTAACACTAGATATTTTGCCTTTTAATTTAGATTATACATGATATTTACATTCACAATCTAAAATGTCTTTCCGGTCTGCTCGGTTGGAGGTCATGATTTTTATAAAATCATCTGTAACAATTGTATAACTAGGAAGTGAAGCGGCGTTTCCTTGTATATTAAAACTTTATACTGCGGTCACCAACCCGCCTGCCAAGCGTGGTGATTTAAGCAAACCCTCCATCCGGAGGAGGCCCTGTTTCAATAGTGGAGGTTATACGAGCTGATGATGATTTACATAGACATCAATTATTTAAACTCCCAACTGAAAATAATAGGTCTTTACCTATGAAATTGCCGTTTTGTATGAAAAAATTTAAACGATTTTTTTTCATGTATTTTTTATTTGTATTAATCGAAGTAATCACCCATGCAATCAATGCATCTTTGCCAACGCAGTGGCAGTTTATTGATGCCCTTCTTAAAGAAATCAGCTGGACGGGAGGCAACAAATTCTTCAAAGGCATTTTTACTGCCTCTCGGGTATTGATTTTTTTTCCCGCCAAGAAGTTATCCAAATTCTGGAAAAAGTAGTAGTCTGTAGGCGCAAGGTCTGGTGAGTAGGGCGGATGACGGAGAGCTTCCAACCCCAGTTCTTGCAACTTGGAGACCGTTTGCTGTGCAGTATGAGGTCGCGCGTTGTCGTGCAGGAGCAGCGGAGACGAGCGATTGACCAATGCTGGTTGGAGATGTGCCAGCTTCTCCATCATTGTGTTCAGTTCTTCACAGTACACATCTGCAGTAATGCTCACCCCGATTGGTAAGAAGCTGTGATGAATCACACCGGCGCTAGACCACCAAACAGTGACCATCACTTTTCTAGGGGTAAGTTTTCGTTTAGGGAATTGTTTAGGTGCTGAACCAGGATCCAACCAACTTGCTGAGCGCTTGCGGTTATCAAACAGAATCCATTTTTCATCGCAGGTAACAATGCGGTTCAAAATTCCTTCATTTGTATGTCTGTTAAGCAGTGCAAGGCACGTCTCGACGCGTACTTCGCACTGGCGATCATTGCGTTCGTGGGGCACCCATTTTTCAAGCTTTTTTACCTTGCCAATTTGACGCAAATGGACCAATATTGTTTTGACGCTAACGTCGAAAGCTGCTGCTAATTCAGCCGTAGATTGTGTATCATCAGCTTCCACAATCGCCTTTAATTCGTCATTGTCGACAAAAGTCTTCGGACGACCGCGAGGTCCATTTTTCATGTCGAAATTTCCAGAACGGAAGCGAGCAAACCAATAACAGGTGGTGCGTTGGTTTGCAGTGTTAGCTCCGTAAACGTCGTTGATGTTGCGTGCCGCTTGTGCCGCGTTGCTGCCACGACGGTACTCATATTCCATAATTACTCGAATTTTTGACGTATCCATGATTACGAAAAATATTGAAATGCGATGAAAATGTAACACTAATCAATAAACCAATGACTACTTTTGGAAAAAAAAAACATGTTTTTAAAATAAAATTAATTTGAAATTAGGATTCTTAGCCAAACAAAAATTATTTTGATTTGAAATGGCCAGTACTGCAGAACGGCAATTTCATAGGTAAAGATCTAATACATCCTCAAGTCTGTCCGTGATTTCGAAGCATCTTTATTAGTGAATTGATATCGGTGAGGTCTTATAATTTGAAAGCTAAAACAGCTTATCGAAATTTAGTACATGTCATTACATACGAACATGTTATTTTCATAATTATATAATTGAATGTAAAACAAAAAAAATATACCTACTTCCTTTACAAGCTCGCAAACAAATTGCGAATATTTCCTATTGCATTGTATAAGCGGATCAATCGATGCGATGGAACAAAATAGGCTTGCGAGTACCCTCTACGTTATTGTGAACATTTAATCTTTTTAATACTCCTGCCTGTCATAGCAAATAATAGGTTGGGGAAAAAGTTTCTTCGCATTTTTTAAGAAAATTCAAAACATTTTTTAATATAGTTTATTTACATTTAACTAAAGTATGTAGGTACCATTTTGTTCGATAACTTTTTGCCATATTGTAGGTAGGGACATGATCCCATTGATATAGAAATTTTGAGACTTCTGATCAAAATACCGCGACGAGTGGTTTTGGCAGTCCTCTCGTGATGTTAACCTGACACTGCCTAAAGAATTCTGAAGAGACCGAAACAGGTGGAAATCTGAAGGTGCAAGGTCAGGACTGTACGGCGGATGATTTAACACCTCCCAACCAAACTCTCTTAATTTTTGCTGATTGGCTAAAGATGTGTGAGGTCTAGCTTTATCATGATGAAAAACCACACCCCTTCTGTTGATTAATTCCGGCCGCTTTCTCTCAACTTCTTGCTTTAATCTCATCAGTTGTTCGCAGTAGAGTTCAGAATCAATGGTCCTGCCTGATGGTAACAGCTCATAATGAATAATGCCCTTCCGATCCCACCACACACACAGCATCACCTTGTTGCAAGTTAACTCGGGTTTCGCCACAGTCTGTGAAGCCTGACCGGCCTTTGACCACGATCTTTTTCGCATGTTCCTGTCGTACGTGATCCACTTTTCATCACTAGTTATCAGCTTCTTCAAAAATGGTTCGGTTTCATTACGTCGTAATAAAGAATCACAAATGAGTACACGGTTCATTAGGTTTCTTTCAGTGAGCTCGTGAGGTACCCAAATATCGAGCTTTCTTGTGTACCCAGTTTTTTTCAAATGCACAATGCAATAACTGTTTTGTGGTCAATTCCCAGTTCTTCAGCTACGTCGTACTGCCGTACTGATATGCCGATCTTGTTCCACTTTTTCAAAAATGGCATCCATTTTATCCGTTATACGACGACCAGAGCGACGTGTATTTTTGACATCAAAATTTTCGGATTGAAAACGCTTAAACCAAATTTGTGCTACTCACACAGACACTGCACTGGGTCCATAAACATCGCAATTTTTTTTCGCACCTTACGTTGCATTTTTACCTTTTTTGTAGTAAAATTTTAAAATGTATCGAATTTCATCATTAGATTCACTCATCTTGACTGTACAAAAAACAAATGAAAATCACACATTTTATTAATTTGAATTTATAATTATGTTCTTTAAAATTTAAACTTACAATGATACCAAAACCAGCCAGATACAAATAGTATAGCCAAAGAGATTTTATTACAAGTTCATACATACTAAAAAGCGAAAAGACTTTTTCCCCAACCAATATTAATAGAATAGTTCTCATAGTGCCTACGTCAGGCTTGCTGTACGTAAAATACAGCGTGCTAGAGATTTGACATTGATGCTTTTAACGTTAGTGCATCTAAATTAAAAAAGATTATGTGTAACGAATTTTTTGTGTCAACCTACTTATGTACTTTACAATATGTGTATACTGAACTATGCATAAAAGTGAAAACTTGTAATTGTCCTTAAATATATCATCATCTTATGTTGTTGTAATTTATGAAGCTGTAAATTTTCTAGATTAAAAAAATAAAATAAAATAAAATAGTAACGCTTCCCAGTGACGCCATTTTAGTTTAGTATTTACGTAAGTTTTTTAACTTTTGGTAGATTTTAATTCTTAGTTAGCTTTAATTGTAGATTATTTTTATTTGTTAAGTTTAGTTTTAGAATTATTAATATATTAAAATGCCTTTAGAATAAATAGTAACAATCTATACTAATATTATAAAGAGGAAAGATTTTTTTTTTTTGTTTGTTTTGAATAGGCTCCGAAACCAGGACCGATTTGAAAAATTATTTCACTATTAGAAAGCTACACTATCCCCGGATGACATAGGCTATATTTAATTACGAAGTTCCCACGGGAACGGGAGTAACACGGGTGTAACCGTGCGCAGGAAGCTAGTACCATCATAAAATCGTCGGTTATAATGCAGGTGAGTAGTGACAATACCCAATAAAGTAAAAAATCGAATGTAACAAATTGATATACTGCCTTTTAAAACATAATGTATCTAAAATATTTCTTTACCAATTAAATTACACCTTATTAGTGTTACAGGCAAAACCACTTATGACTGCTATAATTAATCATTTGTATGGAATTTGGATCTGGCGTTGTGGTCACAGTTCTAACCTAACCTAACCTACAGAAGTTGGAATCCTAGTGTTAGACCAAAAATAAGAGCATCTAGTTTCTGGAATTTTATGTGAGCCAATATGGACCTGCCAAAACTACTTTTGCCTGATTTTTGCAGTCAAAAGTGCTTTTGGCCGAGTATACGTTTTGACTGTAACATAAGCACTTGCTACCATATTACGTACAGTTGCAATTGTAAGTTTAAAAGTACGACAAACAGACACATTGTCCAGTGAAACCATTATTAGTCTGTTATCAGTTCTACAATAATAGTACAGACAGTCATCCCAGTTAACAATAGTTCAACTCGTGTCCAATACCTAAGGGGAGTATCATAACAACTTGCGCTGCGATTGCTTTTATTGCCGACCGTACGACTTCAATAGTTGTAGCTTCGCCTTGTTTCTTATAAGTTTCGTTTCACTTTGAAATTGTAACTGTTGTGGAGATGTTATTGGTATGTGGAGTCGGGTAGTACGTGGAGATTTTCCGTTAGTAGTTAAACTTAATAGAGGGTATTAGGAATACCGTAAATAAATCCCTGTGTCGCGGGGGACTTTACAAACATACATTTCACGGACACAAAGAACACCCAGACTCAGAACAACTATTTGTGGTTCACACAAATAATTGTCCCGGGTGGGAATCGAAGCCAGAACACCAGGTCTCAGAAGCAACTATCGTAACCAAGATCGTATGTCAGTCAAAGATTCAAAGGAGTCAGGATTCAATCCTCATGCCGAGCGAGAAATCTTTGTGAAACATTAAAGATATATTTCCGGGACGACTAGCCTCCGTATCTCGAAAAGTATTTTAAGTTTAGCCTTGGTCCTGATTGTTGTAACATCATCTATAACAATCCTGTTTCCCCGTGTGTTACGATATAATACTGTAGTCACCAATCCGCCTGCCAAGCATGATGACCATGGCAGAATTTTCCCTTTGGGAGAAGACCAATGTTCAGCAGTGGTATACGGGCTGATGATGATGATGTTATTGTAAATAAAGTACTAAAAGATTATGAGAAAAATAAACCCTACCATTGTTTAAAAAATAAATACGTTTCCATCAATCAAATCCATGACTTCATTAAAAGTCAATGGCCCATTGAACACAGCAATAGTCAGTTGGACAATAAATTATGAAGCAATAACGCGACAGTAATAGTGTTATTCAACGGCAAACTGAGAACTGATCTTACAAGGGTTGCCATCCGTACTATATTATGTAGTATCGTACTATATTTCAGTCAAATGTACTATATGTTATCAAAATATAATATAGTACAAAAGGTACTATATTTTTTTGCTAATCCAAAATTCACCCCATATTAAAATTTTGACCGAACCCTCAGCGTGGCATATGAAAATCATGAAATGTTGATTTCTTTTAATATGGATTTATCATGAATAATTAAAAGCGTCTGAGAGCTTATAATTATTTTAAAGTATTTTACCTTGATGGCCAAAGCAAATATGTGGTAAAATATGTAGGTACTATGTTTTTTCCTGAATTTCCCAAAAGTACTTTACATTTAGCAATTTTTTGTAAAAAGGTACAATATAAAACAAAAAAAAGGTGGCAACCTTACATCACATTTTCACAAGTTATCAGAAATAGAATTTCAAATACAAACCCTTACTCTGTAGAAGGCCCTGTGAATATCGAAGCGAATGGTACAACGGTGTATAATAGCTATGAATATTTCAATAGATCAGACCACTCGCGCCAGTAACAGTCACTTGTAAAAATCACACTACATCATCTTGAAGCACTTGTTGCTGGACTGAACATTTTAATTGATATGTATTTTTACCGTAGCCTAGCGGTATACGTCTCATTTTAGCCTCCAAAAGTTGTTGGTTAGGTTCCCACGCCGGAATAAATCTTTGTGTAATATCTAACAGTTCTTTCCGACTTCCGTTGGATCTGATTGGTGTTGCATTATCTGTTGCATGTACCAAAGATTTTCTGTTTGTTACAGAAAATTACTGAGGTCACCAACCCACCAAACAAGTGTAGTGACTATCGCCAAAGCCCTCTTTAACGGTAATGATAGAGTTTTTGTAAATAATTCGTCATATTAATCGCGTCCAATTTATTTATAATATCATAGTTGATTGATTGATACTGAAGCGCATTCTAATAAAACGTTTCTGCACTTCAACAGCCACTCATACGTCCACTGCTGAACATGCCTCCCTTTAACAGACGTAGGGTCGTTGAGTGATATTGCCATAACCATCACACTCTGCAGACGGATTGATGATCGCAGTACCACAACCACCTGGTAAGAAATCATGAGCTGATAGCTGCTGCTGCCCATGTATCAGGTGACATCCATGGGAAGATATATGGTGATTTAATCTGATCCGAAGACCACATGGCAAAAAAAAACGGTATAACCAAGTAATTTGTTACAATAAGGTACGGTAAGGTAGATATGGATACTTAGTTGGTTAGTGTAGTTTGTTTAAAAAAAATATTACTAGCAGAGTTTTGCAGTCTACTAGTATTCTTGTTAACCCCTCGTGCGAAGCTAAAATGCTTGTGTTACGAGTGGGTTCACGTCGGTAATGCAATGGGTGAGATTCGAACCGGCAACCTCAAGATCATAAGTCCGTCGCACTATCAATTGGGCTACGGCTGCTTTTAGTTTAAGATTCACTTTAATTAAAACTTTGTTTGCTATGAATTAAAACGTACAATGTTAGGTGCATTGGTAGCATACGTAGTGCTTTTAGGCTATTTATCATTGTACAAAGGTTAATTAGAATTTTAATTAACATTCTACCACTATTGAAAATTATTTGTATAAAGGTTGTTACAGAATGGCTCCTAATTAAAACATACCTGTATTTTACTTCTCATTTTACACAGTATTCGAAGAGATCTTTTAATGAAAATATCATTGATTAATTCAAAGAAATTGCTGAGGCTCGCTGCGTTATATTTCCAACGTAAATGTTTTAATATTGTATTATTTTATTTAATATAATAATAATTTAAATCAACATAAAATACGATCGTTGTCAGTCCATGTAACTTTTACGCTTTTTTTACGTTACAGAAGCATTTCCTTATATGTTACACCATAAAAGTGCGGTCACTACCTTGTCTGGCAAGCGTAACTCACTATGTCAAAACGGGAGGAGACCCATGTTCAGCTGTGGACGTTATAAAGAATGATGATGATCATAAACACTTCTTCATCAACCCGTTGACGTCCACTGCTGAACATGGGCCTCCTCGTAACAGACCTTGGGAAGCCAGGGTGGTTGAAGAATATTGCCATAATCATCACGCTTGGCAGGCGGACTGGTGATCGCAGTAAGATAGTGAGAATCTATGACCTGATATATGCTGCTGCCCATCCATTAGCTGTATGTTCCTTAGTCGCCTCTTACACTATTGGAAGACATGGAGTTGTCTATTCTAAGCCGGAAACCACACGACACTATCATTAACACTACGTTCGTTTAATTTATGTTTCCCTAGTAGTTTTTATGAATAAACTGTTAGTCCAGAGCAATATTAAAACGTATATCGAAATTATTTATTACGTTCCTTCATGCTCTTTTTAATGTTTTATAGTTGGCGCGATTCGAGGAATAGTTTTGGTGCCCTTCATTTGGCACGTTCAAAGTTGGTGCGCTTCGCGGAATACACCATGCACCATACCTACGTTTAATATAACTTATGCCCACGATGTTCTGATCATTATTTTGTTGTAGAATTATTTAAGCCCCGTCATATTTTCAGATACTATACTACCGTGATACACGCTTGTGGCCGCGACTTTGTCCGCATGGAATAGATACCTACTTTACGAAAATTTTGTTTTCATAGAATATGACTTTTACTCTACATTATTTTTAAATAATACCTTCGTTATAGAGCTATTTAAGATACCAACATTTCGCTATTATTAGTGAGAGTAGAATTTTAAACTGTTAGGTAAAAGTACTTAGCATTTTGATGCGATGTTTTTTTTTTGTCCGGGGGAAAATGCATTTATGAATCCCTTCCACCGCTGCAGTGTTCCCGCGCCGGTGAAGGGGTATGTGGGACTCGCCCTTTCCAAAGCGTAGTATGCTAGTTATATCACGAAGAGAGGACCCTACACCACTAAAATCCCCCGGTCACTCTTCCGTCCGCCGTTGGTGAGGGCCGGGTACGGGAATCCGGCCCTCCGCACACGCGGCCAAATTGGCGCCGCGGGATGTTATTTTGGTACCTACTGTGACATCGACCTTTTTAGTCTTAAAAAAAAAAAGATTAGTAGCAGAGTTTTGCAGTTTTGCAGTCTTACGAGTAGGTTCACGTCGGTAGTGCCAAATAAAATGGGTGGCGTTCGAACCGGTGACCTCAAGATCACAAGTCCGACGCCCTAGCCATTGGGCTACGGCCGCTTTATAGTTAGTAAGTAAATACCTATATTTAAATCCAATGGCGTAAATGCCGATTTTGTTCTTACTGAAATGCTTGGTATGAATAGCATGTTCGTTTGGATAAGAATTAGTACCAGATTCATTAAAAACACTGTCGCAAATAATGCATTACTTTGAAACAACATTGACTATCATTGAAACGGTTATCAAACAGAACATAGAATTTCCAAAAACGTGTGTTATCTTGACGTTTATCTATACTAATTGTAAACATAGTAGTAATTTCAGAATGCAAATATTTGTTATAATGTAATGCTTAAAGATTGTGACTGAAAATATTGACTTTTATAATACGTAAATGGTATATTTTAAACGATGTCATCATCATCATCATCATCATTAGCCCGTATAACGTCCACTGCTGAACATGGGTACTTTGATATATTATTGTAGAAGATGTTATAACAATCAGGACCAACGCCTTTCCGAGGCACGGAGGATAGTCCCTCAACCAACCAGACCCGAAGAATTTCTTGTCCGGCGTGGGGATCGAACCGAGATTTAAAGCGAGCTAAATACCGCTACGCTACGGAGGTTGGATAAAGATTATCGAGTGAGACAAAAATAGGCTAAACGCGAAAATATATTGTAAAAAAAAATGGTAATAGATTATTATCAAGAGTAATATTTATAGAATTTTATAGTTCTAAAAAAGTTAGTCAAATTACGAAGTTTTAATGTAGGTATTAATTGCCAAATCCCAAAAAATTGTGTTAATATTAAAATTACGTTCTAGCACACGCTCTTTTTATGGTGGTCTTATAACAGTAATTTCAGTGATGTGCGATGTGCATGTAGATAATTCGAATGTATCATTGGTTTCTATAGACTTTTTATATTTTACAAAACGAGAAACCCGCAACGCAATAAAGTCGCTTCCCACTATCTGTCTAAAGTCCGTCCCTATGTACGCTTAGATCTTTAAAAATACGCAACGGATTTTGATGCGGTTTTTTTTATTAGATAGATGATTTAGTGTGATTCAAGAGGGAGGTTTATATCTATAACACTTCAGCATTGCCCCCGTGCGAAGTCGGGGCGGGTCGCTAGTTAAGAATATCATATTGCAAAAAAAGCCTAACTTTAGACTTAAGACTGTTTATATAATTAGCCGTCCACATATCAACTACATAGGACGTACGATACGAATAGGAGTAAATTCTTTAATGTTATTACTTCGTAAGTTATGCTTACTTAGCTTTTATGTATAATGCAAGTAGGAACAATGGGTCAGGCACTTAGTCAAGTCACTGCAGGCACAATGCTAAGTAATGCTTAGACTAAGAGATGTACTAAAACGTTCATAAAGATTAAGTTTAAGCTTTTGTGACCGAAACCACAAAACAGATAATAGTACGACAGAAATTAAAGAAATAGGGACTCTTGTTACGATAAAATTAAGTGCAATTCAGATCAGTTTCTCCATTTTTAAGAAACACAGTTCTTGCATTCGTCACTACTCGCTTGTGAGCGTCTACTGGATCAGCCCCGTGCGGGGGGTCGCTGCACGTAGGTACTTATAGTTTCGTTACCTACACGCGGAGTGAAACAGACCTGCCGAAACGTACAAATAAAACCTAACAAGTCCTAACTATTAGTTCAGTTGACATAGTATCAGTCAGTTGCCATCATAATCAGCCCGAAATATTGTCCACTGCTGAACATGGACCTCCTCCCGAAGGAGGGTTTCTGCCATAGTTACCAGGCCTTTACCAGGCCTGGCAGGTGGGTTGGTGACCGCAGTATTATGGTGTAACAACAAGGAAACGCTGCTGCCCGTTCCCTGGTATGCGATTGTTATAAATGATGTCAACAATTGAGACCAACGGCTTAGCGTGCTTTCCGAGGCACGGAGGGTAATGTCTCAACTGTCCAGCCCCGGAAAGAAATCTTAGAATTTACACAAAGATTTCAAGTCCAGCGTGGGTATAGCACAAAGTCTGTTAAAATTGTAATAACACTTGTGATCCTTAACTAGTGATATGACAATTTATAAACACTATAATAAACATATACCTAGGTAGTGTGACAAAAAACTCATTCAACTTTGTCATTAAATTTTAAAATCGATGTATCAACATTGGGTTTATATCTAACCGATGGTTTGTACTAAATGAAATGCAATTATATTAAATCAAATTGTACTATTAAATAATCGTTAGTATAATTATCTAACGATTATTATACTAATAAATCTGAAGAGTTCGTTTGTTTGCTTGAACGCGGCACTAATCTCAGGAACTACTGGTCCGATTGGAAAAATTGTTTTAGTACATTCATCGAGAAAGACTATATTTTATTATGAAGTTCCTACGGAAATGGTACTAACGCAAGTGAAACCACACGCAGAAGCTAGTTTAGAAATAGTAATAGTCAGTGGCGTACCTAGGTGGGCAAGGGCCCCGGTGCATTGCTTTAAGAGCTGGCAAGTTGGCTGACCCGCTCTTTTCAAAGCTTAGAGGGCCCCCTGAGGTCCGGGGCCCTGGTGCACTGCAGCATCTGGCCCTAAGATAGCTACGCCACTGGTTATATCAATTTCATGTTATAAAGTGACCAATAGTTATAAAATTATATGCCAAGCTTATCATAACTCGATTATCTCAATTAAAATTTAATTTCTCAGAACAACTAAGTAACCTTAAAACTTCTCCACTATTTATGCTTACGAATACCTATTATATAATACCACCACTAACCAAAGTTGAGTTTGAAACCTTAATTATTATCTTAATAAGTCAAAGCTCTTGGTCTACACAAAGATCCTAGCAGTCAGGTTTAAGTTCGCTCATTAGTCGCAAAACTCGCTATGTCTAGCTCAGACTTATACGATAATACCTATATATTTGCTTATTGTACGTCTGATGAAAAGGACATTTTATTATATAAACCAAATAAATAGGTTACTATTTATTAGGGTGATATAGGTATATGTTTTGATTTATATAACTAGGTCAGATTAATTACCCTACATCGAAGGACATGTATGAGGAGATTCATCATCATCAACAGCCCGTTTGCGACCACTGCTGAACATGGGCCTCCTCTTAACAGACCTTGGCAAGCCAGGATCGTTGAGGGATATTGTCATAATCACTACGCTTGGCAGACGGATTGGTGATCGCAGTAAGATGTAAACCTTGAGCTAATAGATGCTGCTGCCCATCCATCAGCCATATGTCCCTTAGTCGCTGTAAATGATACGAGATTTTTCTATACACTGACATTTATTAAAATTATGATTAGCTTTTTACAAGTATATGACAATATGTACAAATGAGGTATAAAATGATGAATGAGGTTTGTTGGTCGTGAACAGTCGCCTTTTACGACACCCACGGGAGGACACGGGGTGGCCTATTCTAAGCCGGAAACCACAAGGCAAGTATGAGGAGATTAATAAATGTAGAAGAGGCGAAAGATCGCAAGTGGAAGGAAGTGGTCTCCGCCTACCCCTATGGGAAAGAAGCGTGAATGTATGTATGTATGTATAAAAACGAAAAAGGTTAAGCTTATGTTTTGATTTATACTACTGTAACGCCTATGAGCTGGGGGTGCGTAGCTCAGCAGGGCTCACTGCTGCTAGTCCTCGAAGAGGGTGTGTAAGGGGTACGATCACTATTCACATAGCACTTTTTTAAAATGAAAGGAGGCACAATTTATAAAAGTATATTATTGAACTATTTTAATATGAATATTAATTCCATTCCATCAAATTAACAATAATTCACACATCTGACTTTCAACAACATCAAGCTTGAAGCATTTTTATTTATTTAAATATAAAAATAGTTTTTTATTCGTTATTCGAATACGGCCAGTACGTCATGACGTAGTAAGGGATTAAAACCTTAAACTCACTACACTATTATTATTTATTTTTAATATAGAAAATGCTTGATTGAAAGATATGATCAGCCGATTGATTCGTCAGGCAGTCATTTAGGACAAAGCGTTTTATCAATGAAGGCAGTAGCTGAGAACACTTTTAAATATAAAATACTTTAGAAAACCGGATATTAGCGTTCCTCCACACTAATGAAGGAACGTCTTTGTATGTATCGGCGTGCGAACTTCTATTGCGCAATGTAGAAATTATGACATCATTTGAGTTTGACATCTCTTGTTACACTACTTATCTGAACAACAAATCATGTCGATCATAGATTAACTAACACAACTTAATTAGGTTAAGTTATCATACCTACTTTCGGAAACTTTTTAATAATAAGGCTGCTTTTCCACCAGAGATGTGCTATGCAGCTATGCTGCAAGGATGTAAAAGCTAAGCTGTAAAACTATGTGACCATTTCCACTGATACTAAGCTACGTAGCGGTGCGAGTAAGATGTGCTATGAAGATGCGCCGCCGCAATCGCAATCGGGCATACTCTAGGTACTCTGCTCTGCACATAGCTACATCACTCGCGACGACCAATAGCAGGCATCCATAGCACACATCCATAGCACGCATCCATAGCACGCATCCTTCCATATAAAAACATATCTTAGTTGAATCCTTTTCCACCAGTGTTAGGTTATGTGCACCAATGAATATGATTGGTGGATATCAAACGCATCCATATCCAGACGGACGGACTACGCAATCTGTAGATTTGCTATTGCCTACCTACTACTGTAAGTTACCTAGTCGGATATTTTATAGAGTAAGAATTATCTGTTAGTTATAGGTTTGTTTTTTTTTTTAATTAATTTATCTTCTTCCATTGTAATTCTGACAAGTGCAAGTGTATGTAAATACCTAAGTGCTGAATAAAATTCATTATTTCATTATTTCATAGCAACGTAGCATAGCACATCTCTGATGGAAAAGCACCCTAATACTTAAGTAATAAGAAAATTGATAGCTATTATTTAATTGAATAACATTCGAAGGCAACATCTTAAACTACCGAACAATACAATGACATTATCTTAAACAACACTTTTATAAACTAAAGAAAAACAAGTTATTTAATGAAAATGAGAACTGCCAGTGCAACCACGTACATACTTAAATAAATTGCATTAGAACTAAACAAGGTTTTTCATTTGTATAATTAGGTTGCACGGAAATAAATTAGTCTTGCGGAGCTCTAAGCGAGTTAATATACACACCATTTAAAGCGCTGAGGAAATACAAATTTACATTAGAATGAAATCTATTTAATTCTGCTTGGTTTTATAATCTGTTAAATGAAACAGATGTTTTTAAACTTAACTTAGAATTTTAGGTACAAGTATACAAAGTGGATACCTCCTTCGCGTAGCGGTATTTGGCTCGCTTTTAATCCGTTCGATCTCCACTCTAAAATTTCGTTCAGGGTCTGGTTGAGGGACTACCATCCGTGCCTCAGAAAGCACGTTAAGCCGTTGGTCCCGATTATTATAACATCATCTATAATAATCGTATATTAAGGAACGGGCAGCATCGTTTCCCTGAGTATTACAACATAATACTGCGGTCACTTATCCGCCTGCCAAGCGTGGTGACTATGGCAAATACCATATCTCGGAAGGAGGCCCATGTTCAGCAGTGGACGTTATACGGACTGATGATAATGATGATACTATGGTGATGTCTTAGTCGTCGCTAGCAAGTGGCAAGTCGATTTTATTAACAGTAGGTATAACAAACGAAACCACTAAAGCATCTTACAATAATGTGTACATTTGTCGCCGGACAGACGGACGGACGTATATAAGATCTTTAAAGTCTAATAAAGTATACATTTTTTTAGCTACTCAAGTGATACTTTTGTAAGATTTAATCTTACACATTGTAATTCTGGCAAGTACAAATGTATGTGAATACCTAAGAGCTTAATTAATTTCATTATCACTTCAGCCGTAAGACGTCCACTGCTGGACATAGGACTCCCTCATAGATATCCAAAACGTAAGATTGAAAATAAACATAACATTTATTAATTCATAAACACGTTTCACTTAAGGAGATGGCAGTGTAAAAAATGAACGTGGCAAATTGAGCTCTAGTGCCTTGCAATTCGAGATTATCTAGATTGCATGAATGGGCGACCTTACATAGGTACAATGTCATTTTAATCCATAATTTAGAATGCTATTGAAAAATTTAATACTTAGATTGTACTACCTATCTATTCAATTTTCTGAGTACTAGCAACAGGCTTCCTCGAAAAAGGTAGGTTGAGGAGCGGAGTATTATATATAGAAGATACACAGATAAACGCTGCTACCTACTTGGTTGTCATAGATGATATAAAATGTGAATGGGGATTAACGGCTTAAACTGCTTTTCTGAGTTCAATAACTCTAAGCCCTGGGCCGCCTAGAACGATGACTGAGACCGGAGACGTAACGCCAACGCTACCAACGCAAAAATTTCACTTTTTATATGAGTTTATTTTTGAGAGGAGGCCCATGTTCAGCAGTTGACGTCATACGGGCTGATGATGGTGAATGAATTATATATTTTAAAACGCCCTGGCTTAGTTACCTAACTAAAACTTTTCAATAATAGAAAAGTCCCATGATGGTATAAAAATATTAGATCACTAAAGCAACCGACCAAATTGAGTTACGTTTCACTTTTATTTTAGGGAACATAATATTGTTTTGTTTTCAGTTGACCTTTTAATGTCCCAGTTATGTCGTTAGAAAAACATTCTTATTTCGTAACTCGTTCCGAGAATGATCTATGAATTGAAAACAAACATTGGGTTGATATTCTTTAAGAGGTTTGGGCTTTTATCGAAGCTATATTTAATTGCAATCATCATCATCAACAGCCCGTCCACTGCTGAACATGGGCCTCCTCTTAAAATACCTTGGCAAGCCAGGATCGTAGAGGGACATTGCCATAATCACCACGCTTGGCAGACGGATTGGTGATCGCAGTAGGATGTAAACCTTGAGCTAATAGATGCTGCTGCCCATCCATCAGCCATATGTCCCTTAATCACCTTTTACGACACCCATGGGAAGACATGGGGGGGTCTATTCTAAGCCGGAGACCACACGGTAAACTACATATTGTTTCATTGCAATATGTAGTTCGTATAGGAACTTAGGATGGCTAGAGTGGTACTCAAAACTGGTGGAGACGTACTGTACTCAAATTTATATCCATACTAAATCATAAACAGGAAAAATATTTTTGTTTCGAATAAATTCAAAAACTACAAGACGGATTTCGACAATTCTTTCGCCATTTGAATGCTAGTCCCTACTTAAGGGACCTTCTGTCTTAAGCTATTACGTAACTATCTCACCTAACAGACTCTTAAAATGATCTTACGAAAATTCGAAACTTTCAAGTTTTAAATAATAAATTAACTTGGCCATCGGATACTATTAGAATGTGTCTCACAAGTGTTTATTGCGATGGCCAAGTCAATCTAATATTCATAACATAAAAGTTTTGAATTTTGATAAGATCATTTTAAGAGTCTGTTAGGTGAGATAGTTACGTAATAGCTTAAGACAGAAGGTCCCTTAAGTAGGGACTGAATAAATTAACCGACTTGGTATTACATAGATCTCACAACTTTTAACGGTAAAAGAACTGCGTTACGAGACTTGGGTTTTTTTACAAGTATGTTTTTGATGGCATCTCATTTCTTTTTGTAGATAGTTGTACTTTTTTCCTTTGCTTTACAATTTACATAATTTTTTTGAATACCTACAACGGATTTAGGCTGTATCTCAAGAACCGCGATAGCTAAACAGTTGACATTTTCACAAATTATGTATTTCTGTTGCTATATTAACAAACTAAACATAAATTAAATAATTAAGGGGGGCTCCAATACAACAAACTTTTTTGCGGCCTTTTTTGCTCGATATCTATAACGGCAATAGGTAGGCACTTGAAAATGGTACGGAAACCTTAGTGCGCGAGTCCAACTCGCACTTGGCCGGTTTTAGTCTATTGTATGCACAAATGGAGGATTCCTGCGCTTTAATCGTTCCAAAGTAGACTTAAATTAAATGTAAACCGTCCAGACTCGTAACTCGGTGCCTTTATTTACAAAATAACTTAACTTACGAATATATGAATACCCACGTACCTAGCTGGCATGGCAACACTCACCATACGTAACAAGAGCAGCTGCGTCGTGTACTTTTTTATGGTTTGTTGATATTCGTCGCACTCGTCAAACGTCATTTAAAATTAATCCTTATTTAAAATTGTTATCTCTCATTCATTATAAATATTGTCAATGTACCTAATCGAAAACTACAACATCAAGCTTAACGGAGGATTAACATGAACTTATGTATGGCACTCACGGCCTCACTGTCAAAGGTTTTTAAATAAAGAAATTACTAAACTGTTTTTAATGGAACTTTGGCACATGTCCGATTTTGGCTTTTTTTGAGACAGCTCCCGCACTAGGGAAATTATTATCTATGTCGCGGGTCAAAGTTACTTTTCCACAGAGACAAAGTCGCGGCCACAAGCTAATATGTACATAAGTAAATTTAAAGCTAGTTAACATCAAACTGTGTAAAAAATATTTGATAAAATGAATATGCAAATACAGTTTGTGTCAGATAAATAAAACGTGGTGTGTGTGTATACCTGCGATATCGCAGTAAGACTTGTTAATTACTTGAAAGAAAGTGACCGTCTTTCTGTGACGAACGGGAAGCGTGGAAGCCGTAGTGTTTGTCCGGGGGGAAATGCAAGAATTTTACGCATCTCCTCCGACACTGCGGCGTTCCCGCACGAGCGGTGGGGTATGTGGGACTCACCCTCTCCATAGCAGTGGAATGCAAATCATACCTTGAGAGAAAAACACTTAAACCCCCGGTTACTCCTCTGACCACAATTGGTGAGGGGCCCAGGAACTGTTAACTGATCTGGGATACCCTATAGCAGCGTCCGCGACTCAAATGGTGTTGCGGGCTCTCCTGGGTCCAAATAACCAGTTTCAGGGATGCCAGAGTACACGGGGTCCCTACTTCTCAAGGGGCCGCGGCCTGTTAGTATACTATTGTTCATAGCACAGTTGCTTTTACATTCCATTGAATTTTTTTTTTTTTTTCCTGCGATTTTTTTTTTATTTGTTAAATTAATCCCTGTGTCGCGAAGGTCGCACCGCTCGATAGATTAACGAAAACAAAGCACCCCCTGACTCAATACAACTGTTTTAATTTCAGACGAATAATTGTCCCGGGTGGGAATCGAACGCAGAAAACCAGGTCTCTGGAGCAACTAACGTAACCACTTAGCCACCACCTTTCAACATAATCGCATCTAGGTCCCTATCTACACCTATTCTTCCATTAAATCATACATATTCATTTACACTGATTCACTGACTGCAAATGTAACTTTGTAATCCTATACATTTATAAAAAATAACAAAGTTATTAATGCAGTTGATGAAACTTAACAACTGGACCGAAATTGCAAGATGTTGGAATTTTCCCATGAGTTTTACACTAAACTCTACTAGTACTCAAAATTTGAAGCTTCTACGTCTGCTAGAAGTGCCTAAACATTTTGATGATCGGTCAATCACGTGTGAGCGAGTGACAAAATTACCGAAATTAACGAACTTTGAGTAGTTATAATTCTTAAAGTACTGGATCAAATTGAATGAAATTTGAAATATGCTGTAGTTTTACAAAGCCTGCTTAGGTTCTGAAATTTCAGGCTCCTATCTTCATCCACAAGGAAGTTATAGAGGGTCGAAAATCGGCTGAGTTGCTTCGAGAAAAGATAGGTACGGCCGTGCACCTTTTTTTTTTTTTTTTTTTTTTTTTCTTACTCGACTTGGGGGGGCACTGCCGTGCCCCCAGATAAAAAATAAAAATCCCTAATAAAACTCCAATAATGTAAACCAAGGTAACAAAAAAATGCCTTAAAATGTCTTTCATCGCATGCGCTGCGGAAACTATGAAAGATGAAAAAAATGGTTCTACTATATCAATACCTAAAAAAACTATGCTAGACCAATGGTACCCATTTGTAGTAACTATAGTATGTAGTTTTGTAACTATAACTACTTTTTTTTGGAAAAAACGTTTACAATAACCAAACCATACCTAAAATACCAAGTTATTTATGTTACAAAGACATACATTACTTGGTACTTTAGATTTAGAAACGTTTCTTCCAAAAAAAATCTTTATCCAAATAAATAATATCATTTAATATTAATTTATAAAATCGGCCATTGCGTTCAAACGATATGACTAGTATAAAAATGACAATCTAAACAAAATATTGATATAAGCCGTGACAGTGCAACGGAAGTCATTTCTTTCCATAGGATTCTTGATGTTGGGTTGGATCGTGGCTACAAGATATTCAACTAAAGAGATCTCATTTTAAAAGTTTAGTAAACGTAAAGACGTTTCCTAAACTTTTAAAATGAGATCATATCACAATCAGATGCCTTTTTTAGAATATTCCACGTACTGTAAAGTTTATTTCGCTTCTTCATACAGAAATATCATTACACTAGCGAATCATCCCGGCTTCGGTAAACATTTTAGTTAAAATATTTTGGTATAAAAAGTGTGATCAGGTCCAAACAGATCACAGCTGTTAATATAATGGAATATTCTAAAAAAGGCATCTGATTGTGAAATGATCTCATTTTAAAAGTTTAGGAAACGTCTTTACGTTTCCTAAACTTTTAAAATGAGATCTCTTTAGTTGCTGTAATTCGTTCCACAGATACTAGTCAACACAAATTCATCGTTTGTTTCAATTGCGAGCAATTTCAAACAGCTTTTATATCTTCATTTAACATAAAATATGGCTAGGTACTAAGTTGATACAAAAATGTAAGTTTGCTAAAAATAAAAAACAACTACTTCAACTTACCTGCGGCAGTAGAATTCAATTGTACAGCACAAATTTTTAGAGTGATCTAGCAATCCGTTTGTGACTGGCGATGCACAATAGGACTTTTCTCCTGCTATTCACTATCGTTGTGAGTTTTCCAGGCTACATGCCCGACCACTGCCACTTAAGCACACAATGGTACTTATTAAATCGCCTAACAAGCGCTCGTCTAAACATCTCCCTGTACCTTAAAGATCACATCGACCATCCCAGTTTCAATTTAAAACCAATCTATTTTCAATAGTGATAAAGATCACTTTCAATTCGAAATAAGGTGGTCTATAAGCCGTTTGAGAATGAAGTAAAGGTAAAATAGCCGCATTAGTCCATACAGAATGTCCACAGAAAAGCTTTCGAGGTAAGTGGACGGAGCATAATGCATGCATTGCATTTTTGTAGTAATTGAGTTGTGTGGAGTTTCGTAGTCTGTTGTTATTCTGTAGACACTGGTAAATGAGCGGGTATGTTTTATTAGCTTTGTATTGTGCTACAGATTCATTAGTTGTTGTGTCTGATATTGTCTGGACGTAACAAGGGGGTGGTATTTTTAAACTGTAAGTATACAAAATTGTTGAAATACTGTCTTGTTTGTTGAGGCGGGAGCACTGCTCGGCTTTATGACCGGAGAAGTACACTGCGGTCTTTTGAAAAAAAAAACAAACATGTGTAGTTAGCCTCGAGGCTTACGACATATATTTTGTATTTTATGTAAACTAAACTAATTAATTAGTCAAGTTTTTTTCCTTTGTATCTATTTATCATTGTATTTGACTTATAATAAGTACGATTGATTCGTCTACATTATCAATAAACGTTTTCATTTTTATAACATAAAACCTTGATAAAAATAAGTAACCTATGGTGTTATCACAAATTTATAAGAACATGTAAATAAATTAAGTTTATCACCTACTTAATTATAATAGCTTCAGTACTATATGTGACTATGTAATTAACTATAAACCAACACTAAATGCAGAGGTGTATATATTACACACCTTGAATTCATTTTACGTCTCCTTCACTGTTCTCACCTCGAACTATGGACAGATGCCAAGCGCTCGGATCTAGTAATAAATGTGGCATGCCGTACTAACTAGCTCAAAGAATTCTGTTACAATATCAAGGGACGGGCAGCAGCGTTTCCTTATGTGGTACAACATAATGTGACTATGGCAAATACCCTCCCCCGGGAGGAGGCCCATGTTGAGTAGAGGACTTTATACGGGCTGATGATGATGATGATGATGAAACTATGAAACACCGAATTACTTCCGATGCCCTCGTAACGTAGAGCGACAGTTTCATAAGACTCCCTTAACAAAACTAAAAGTCATATCCATATATCGGAGAAGGGATATAGGAGAACGAAAACGGTTCTATTCCGGAGCTTGTTGTTAACAACAAGCTCCGGAATAGAACCGTTTTCGTTCATTATGGTTATATTTTAAAGAAATACACACACCAATCTGCTTGCAATATTCTTTATAATCAAAATTTCAGTCACCAACACTTAAATAACTACACAAGGCCGCGATGCAACTCGATATAGTTTCCGCTTCGAAGAAGTCGTGTTCCCTTGACGGTGGTTCGAGTAAAGTGGTGTGATCTTCGCTTGACTTTATCATCTACCGCCCAGGCGTCAAAAAATTCAACTGAGATCTAGAAGTCAATGCCAATGGCTTTGCAGATACTGCCTCGCCGACACTTATATCCCACAATCCCCCCGCCAGCGACCACCCTGAGACGAGGTCTAAGTCCCACAGGGGACGCGCTCTTGCACAGGTTGCTTCGTTTGTAGCTTTTATGAAATCATTTAGTCAGGCTGAAGCTCGCTTTCGCCTTTAAGCCCGATGAAGTAGCAAAAGCTTCCTGGCTGACATGATGTCCGTGCGAAATAAAACTGCATTACCCATACTTTTGCAAAGAAAGAAGAAAACATTAAAACTGGTGGTAGTATTATGTATGATATTTTACTACTTTTATCGTAATGACGATAAATAATCTATTTGGTAGTTTCGATATTATGTGATTTTAAAATAAGCTGTTGATGTCATATTATTATTTTTATGATAAGAAGATTTTGTAGTAATATAACATTTAATACTTGTTTGTTGTTTTATTATACTGGACTATAAATATATTAAACATCATAAAATTAAATGACATTCAAGTGTTATTGACAATAGCCTGACAACCAAATAACTTTTATTTGTATTGTAATCAAAGATTTAAAGATATCTTACATAATATTTCAATAGGTTTTATTTCTGTGTTTACCGACATATTATGAACCGTATTTGTAATTACTCCAAAAAAGAATTACTGTTTTTAATGTCTTGCGGCCCGTCATCATGCGGCAATCATAAGCCCGTATAACGTCCCCTGCTGATCATGGGCCTCCTCCCGAGGGAGGGAATTTGCCATAGACACCACGCTTGGCAGGCGGGTTGGTGACCACAGTATTATGTTGTGCCACAAAAGGAAACGCTGCTGCCCCTTTCTTGGTATAAGATTATTACAGATGATGTTGTAACAATCTCAATGTAAAGTAAAGTATTTTGTTATTAGGTTAATAAAAAATTGTTATGTATTATTAGATTTTAAAAGAGGGTTCTACTGAGTGTTTTGGCAGTGTTTCTCAGTAGTCGCCACGTCACGCACTGCACGGTAGGAAAAAAATTATGACGATTCCAAACAAATGTAACCATTTTTACGGAATAAATGAATTTTGAATTTGAATTGAATTTGAATAGGGACCAACGGCTTAACGTGCGTTCCGAGTCTGGTTTGTTGAAGGACTACCCGTCCTTCAACCAACTAGACTCGGAAAGAAATCTTAGAATTCATAAGATTACCTGTCTGGCGTGGGGATCGAACCCACGACCACGAAATTTATTTTTATGTCTCTGATAAATTCTGATGTAAATAGGCAGAGCAGCCTTCATCTTACTGTTCCACAAGATTCTTCTTCACACCTCGCTTGAAAGTCCCTACGTCAAAGGAAGGAGGAAACACGTGCTGTGAATGAAGAAACTATTCTTAATATAACAATAGAAATGAAAATGTTGAGATGAATGTGTGGAGTTTGAAAGTGTCACCTGTGACAGAAAAGTTGAAAGGGAATCGGTTGTCCTGGTATGGTCATGTGAAGAGGAGGCATGATTCGCATGTGACGAAAAGAGTAATGAATATTAATGTAGATGGAGAAGAAGCGGTAGGCCAAAGAAAATATGAATGGATTGTGTGAGAAGTGATATGATGGCAAAGGTAAGTAAGTAAGAAATAAGTGATAGCGTGACGGCTGACAGGAAAGAATGGTAGAAAAACTAGTGCAGCTCCGACCACAAATAAATAGAGCTAAGGGCAGGAAGATGATGATAATGAACAAAAACACATTGTTACTGAAGGTAATGTTTCCAATATTCAGACCAAAAAATACTGATTTACCTAAACTACAGGAAGGGGTCGCAAAACCACAGGTACGTCGAGATTTGTCTTATAACTGGTCTTATCACGAGTGTGATTTAGATCTACTTAAGCGCTCGTTGTTATGCGGGGTGTCGAAATTTCTTATCCGTAATGTGATACTTCACGATTATCTTATCGTATGATATTTGTATGGTCTCACAAACACGCGTGTAAATATTGAAATATCAAATGTTTTTCAACGCGTGTATGTTATGTGTATAATTACTTTTGTTTTTGATCGGCAAATAAACAAATAATGCCATAAGTCACCTGCTGGTTTTCATAGCTGCCGACTATGGCACTATGGGAGCTATTTACAATATATAGCTATCTATGGGAATTCTTGCGATCATTGGCTGAGATATATCTTCTGTCTTCTGATGCTGTCTGGTTCCTGACTTAGAGTAGACCACCCCATGTCTTCCCATTGGTGTCTTAAAAGGCGACTAAAGGACATTCATCTGATGGACATTAGCATCTACCAGCTCAAGGTTACCATTGCACTACGATTACCTTGTCGCCTGCCAAGTGTGGCGACATTCCTCAATGATCCTGGTTTCCTAAGTTCTGTTAAGTCGAGCAGTTCAGCTGTGGACGTATATCCTCTGTCGAATGGTTCATTGAGCGTACTAATACTACGGCAATTTCATATTTAATGCCGTTCTTACACGGGCACTACTTGAGCTACTTATTAATAGTACTTGTATATATAAGATTGCATTTTGTACAATTCCGCAGTTTGACTAAGTGTGACCTAGTTTTGTGTGTCAGTTTCACTGAAGAGAACCTTAAATTAGATCGTGCGGCCACAACTCTTGAATGACGGACGAACCGCTACATGTCCGTTCCAAATTACACCATGTGTACATGGAGATATGAATCAATTTTGAAGTGCAGGGCTCTGTCGTTTGATTATCAATTAGAGAGTTGATTGGAATGGGATCAAAGTTCAGCGCTGTATTAACGAATTCAAAGAATCTCCGCGGATGAATTAGCTTATCAGTTTGAATGTGTCAAAGGAAATTCATTTCTTAAGGTAATGCTTAATGACGTAGTTAAGTTAAACTCAGTAAAGTTCTTATACCTATAAATAAAGTATGAAAAAATAAACTAGCCGTCTCGTTCACACGTGTAACATTCTGAACATTCGTCATATATATTCTCTCTCTGTTCGTTTGTAAATGGGTATGAAATGAAATAAAAAAAAAACCTATATTGATAATGTAGACGAATCGATCGTACTTATTATAAGTGAAATACAATGATAATGAAAACAAAAAAGAAAAAACAATCTTAACTTATTAGTTAACATTTCAACAATAATGTTATTAAATAAAATTTACCAATGTTGTTATGACATGTGATAATAGCTTATTATTAAATATAATTAAGATCAACCAGCGCGGGCTGGGATCGGGTCTGAAGCATTGACCGCGTCGCGAGCCTCGCCTTGCGAGGACGACCGGACCCTATCCTAGCTTCCTAGTATGAAAATCTGTTCGGTATTTCATGGCCACGTTACCCGCAGACACGGCCAAATGACTTTGTAATATGTGGCGTTAGTGATGACAATTAATAATACATTTATAACTCAGACGGATGTTAACACTTTCGTAACTTACTTTGCTATTAGATTTCCGATGCCCTAATTAGCCCATAGTCCGAGAGACAAGCAAACTAGAGCTAAAAGCAACAGCACAAAATTGCCCTCAAAATCTTAAAAGGCAATATTACGCAATCCGCCAGATCGTGAGCTTTTTTCTTTGTTTTGTGGGTTTTGAAACTGTATAATATGAATTTGCTCGTTTCTATTTCTGGTGAAGAGGCTCAAACTTCGTGGGATACACAAAAGGATAAAAAAGTCGCTAAGAACATAGACAAAGACATAAATGTCGGTCAGAATAATTAAAGCAAGCCTTACCCGCGATCACTCTGCGGACCCTCCATGACCTACTCTGTTTGCATTAGTCTGCGTGCGTCTCAAATAATCTGTGTGGCTATTTTTTTAAGTATTGTGCCACCGTAGTGCCATCTTGATATCATTATGCAAAAAACGGTAATCTTCTAATCTCACCATGGTGTCGGCGCTGGAATGGCAGTCGGTGTTGCTACCGCAGAAAAAAGCCGTCAACAGAAGTAGCAGGTTAGGGAGATGTAATGTTATGTTTATTTAGGCGATTTCAAAACTTATAAATGTATCATTTGTTATTATATTCAACTACGCTAATGTCATCGTGGCGTCATAGCGATACCATTATGACGTCATTTGGATTAGTAGATTAACAAATGGGAAAAAAACCGACCATTGAACTGTCATTGACAATTCATGGGCACTCCATTTCGATAGTAGACTCGGGGCCCTGGTATAGATATTTATATAATAGATATTTGTTGTAAGTATTTTTTCCATCGGATAGTTATGATAAAAGTAGACGTTTCAAATTCCGTTTGTTTTTCAAGAAAATACCAACTGAGAAAGGTCCATGTTCAGTAGTGTTGTTATACCAGCTGATGATGAAAATGACTGCCCCTCCTGTCAACATTTTAAATTTTGTGTCTGACTGCAAATCATTAAAGATTTAACGTAAAATTTAGGTACATTAATAATGAATATGATTATAATGTAATTAATTCAAATTATAAATTACAAACGAATATGATAACTCTGATACCTGATACATATAAGCTGATTCCAAAATATAAACAACTGTTTAAGCGCGTCAGGCGACAGGCGTCGCGTTGGGTGACGGTCCGCATCTGAAAAATAAAACTGCATAATGAAAATAAAACTGCTTCTCTGTAAACGTGAGTTTGAATTGACGGCGGTAACTACGCCTATATCAATAACTAGATGCTTATCGCTCAATTAGCTATTCATTAAAATGAAATTGAATGAACTGAATGAAGATATTATGTGTAGATATCGCATTCATTTATTATTTAAATGAAGTTCAGTGATGAACGTGTTATGCAAATGAAGCGATTAAGTAATTAATTTGTTTTATTTATCCGATCAATTGCATCAACCTGATACTTTTTTATTTTGTAATACTACTTGTTATTAGGTCGATACCTTTATAATAAACAAAAACTTTTAAAGGAGAAATCCGTTATATTAAACTAACAAAAAAACGAAATAACATTAAATTAGTAAAATTATCAGTTTGAAAACAGTTTATTCACATAGCGACGTGATAACGCAGAACAGGAGGCTAATCTCGTGACGATATGACTTCAATAAAAGTGTCTTAATTACTGAATTTTTATAGCCATTTCGTGGCGAAAGGATCAGCCAATCTGTGTTACCAACTAGACTGTCCTCGCAGATTGCCCAGGGTGCGCCGGACGTTCAGGGGGCTCAGTACGTCACTCGGGGAGGCTCCTTTCATGCACCCCAACAGAGACACAGGCAGACACACGATGGCAGGCATCCAGTCTTTAGCCGTGTACCACCACCCACACGTCTCAAAAGCCGCAACAGATTTCTCAGACAGCCAGCCATCGATGCAAAGGAAGCCGCTAATGAATTTCCGGACTCACCCTCTGATCTACCACCAGCTGAAAAACTTACGCCGGGTGCCGACCTCCCCTGGGCAGTCTGGAAGTCTTTAAATAGACTTCGAACTGGTGTTGGTAGATATCTAGAAAATCGTGTTAGGTGGCGTTACTCCAAAAACTCCAAATGCGAGTGTGGTGTTGTCCAATCAATGAACCACTTATTGTCATGCCCGAACTGCCCCACATTTTGCACAATACAAGACCTAGATGAGGCTAATGACCGGGGAATCGCTGTGGCCAAATACTGGTTAAGTTTTAAATTACTGAATAGCCTTTCGACTCGAGAAGAAGAGAAGAATTACTGTAATAACTATTATAAAAGCTACATTAACTTAATAAATTGACAAATTTAAAATATTTTTTGCATGCATGCAGTTACGTTTACATTTTTGCATGCACTTTTTATACATTTTTCATAGTAGTAGTGTGCAAAAATTATGCCAGTAATATTTAAAAAAATATCAAGCCGTAGTTTGGTAGCGTATCATCGGCGTGTGTGTTTATATACTTAGACTATCCATTATTATTTACTCTCGGTGATATAATGATTGAACATAAAAACTTTAAAGAACAACCAGTATCTAAATTAGATCTAACGTGTAGGTGATGCTAAGGTACTTACATTTTTTAATTTACAACTGAGTTGAACTTGGCTTATTTTAAAGCTAATCATAATTATTCGACAGATAAAAATTCTGCAAATGTATTAAGATAATACAGATTTTTGATTATTCTTTTAAACAAAAAAATAAAGCGCTGTCTGCACATTATCTGGGGAACGGCTTTTTTATACCTACTCATCTTGAGGTCTTACCTAGAAGAGTAAAAAAAAGGCGGCCGTACCATATTTTTCTTGAAGCACTTCAGGCCATTTTCGACCCCGTATAACTTCGTTGTGGATAAAATTAGAAGCCTGAATTTTCAGTAAAATGGAAGCCACCAGTTAAACAATCGTTAGTACAGTGATACTAACGACTGTTAAAGTGGTGACTTAAATTTTAGAAACATTTTATTCATCTGTAACAAAAATACTTAATAGTTCGAGCCCGGATCACTTTGACTTCTTATCAAGAGCAGTGTAATGATCTGGTTCCCTATTTCCTTATCTTAAAGTAAAGGTAAAAGCAATTAGTAGAATGTGGGTTTAATAAATAGTTAAGCCTATTGTTGTGTTTGTCTCGCTTTAATTCTCGGAGGTCGTGGATTCGATCCCCACGCTGGACAAGAAGATTTAGTATTTTAGGATTATCTTTCGGGTCTGGATGGTTGAGGGCCTTTCCGTGCCTTGGAAAGCTCAATACGCCGTTGATGGGGATTGTCATAACATCATCTATAACAGGGTTTCTTAAACTTTTTGCAGTCACGGACCACTTTCACAGTTTAAAAAATTCCACGGACCCCTGAAAAGTAATATTTTTGGAAATGAAAACAGCCTTATTTATATTATTAACAAATACTTTTATTGGTACTTTCATTACAGTTATCTACTACTTAGTTAATCAGAAGGGTGCTGCTGTTTGGCCTCAGTGAGAACGACTGACCTACTGCGGACCCCTGATATATATGCTACGGACCGCCAAGGGGTCCGTGGACCCCACTTTAAGAAACCCTGATCTATATCAATCGTATACCAGGGACCGGCTGCTTCCTTGTGTGTTACAACATAATAGTAAAGGTTTTCAACCTGCCTGCCAAGCGTGATTTTTTTATTGAAGTGGCAATAGGCAGGCCATATAGCACGGAGAGCAGATGGATGCTTATGCAAAAAAGTTCGAGAATGGAGACCGTGGATCGGCAAGCGTAGCGTCCACCAACTAGATGGACGGATGACCTGGATAAGGCCGCGGGATCGCGGTGGATGCAAGCTGGAAGCTGGATGAAATCTACGAGGGAGGTCTATGTCCAGCAATGGACGTCCTAAAGCTGAAATGATATTAATGATGATAAATTTTCGAATACCTCTATTTGCAGAAATAAAATGAGTTTTATTATTCAAAAATATTATTATTCATATATGAAATAATACACAAAACAATATTAAAGACAACTTCCGTGTCAAGCTAATAAATCACTGCCTCGCGGGGCAACAAAAACTCTACTAGACTCAGAACAGTTATTAGTGGTTTTCACAAAAAAATGTTCTGGTTGTAAATTGATCTCAATACATCAGGTCTCAAAAAGCAACACCATTATCACAAGAGTTTGGAATAGGTAAAGTTTTAAATACCAAATGACGTCATTTTCATGGGACCATCATAACGTGGACATGTCTACTATTGACTACGATACCGATGCATAAAGATATTACCGTGCCGGAATATTAAAAAACCGGCCAAGTGCGAGTCGGACTCGCGCACGAAGGGTTCCGTTTCAGTTACAAGTGCGTACCTATTTTTGATATCAAGAATAAATAAAAAGCGTATGTTTATGAAATGAAATGTTATTTTATATTTTTATATTCGAGTTGGTTGAATGAAAGCTAAATTGCGGTTTACGATTTTTGACGTATTAAAAAAAAACTACTTACAAGATCTCGTTCAAACCAATTTTCGGTGGAAGTTTGCATGGTAATGTACATCATATATTTTTTTTAGATTTATCATTCTCTTATTTTAGAAGTTACAGGGGGGGGGGGACACATTTTACCACTTTGGAAGTGTCTCTCGCGCAAACTATTCAGTTTAGAAAAAAATTACATTAGAAACCTCAACATCATTTTTAAAGACCTATTCATAGATACCCCACACGTATGAGTTCGACGAAAAAAATTTTTTTGAGTTTCAGTTCTATGTATGGGGATCCCCAAAATTTATTGTTTTTTTTTCTATTTTTGTGTGAAAATCTTAATCGGTTCACAACATACATCTACTTGCCAAGTTTCAACATTATAGTTTCGGAAAAAAGTGGCTGTGACATACAGACGGACAGACAGACAGACATGACGAATCTATAAGGGTTCCGTTTTTTGCCATTTGGCTACGGAACCCTAAAAACAAAAACACAAATTAATGACATCTAGAATGTTAATATATTATGATAGGTCAGTTTCGAGAATTCAATCAAATTAAATGTTATGTCCATATTATATTACTACTAGGTACCCGCGCGTGGTTTCATCCGCGTTACTCTCGTTTCCTTTGGAGATTCATGATAAAATATAAACTAAAGCGTTCCTCGATAAACGGACTATCTAAAACTGAAACTTAAAGCGGACCAGTAGTTCCTGAGACTAGCGCGTTCAAGCTAACAAAGGAACAAACAAACACTTTAGTTTTATATATTAGTATATAAGTTGTTTCCCTGTGTATTACAACATAACACTGCGGTCACCAATCCGCCTGCCAAGCGTGGTGACTATGGCAAAACCCTGCCTCGGGAGGAAGCTCCTGTTCAGCAGTGGACGTTGTACGGGCTGATGATGATGATATAAGTAGATAGGTAATACATTCAGAAATATACCTCAATACCTAAAAAAAATATTAAACATCCAAAATAATTGAATGTATTTTTAAAAGGCTTGTCCATGTTTTACGTGTCGACCAGTGTCTACTTATAAATATGATGCCATCGAAAACATGACTTGTAAAAAAACCAAGTCTCGTAACGCAGTTCTCTGTTGAACTCCATTGGTTTAGTTTTAGGTTTTTAACCACCCAAAACCTCGTTAGTTGTAGAAAGTTGATCAACTTACGAATCCTATTCCACAAAGAAAACCGGCCAAGTGCGAGTCGGACTCTCGCACGAAGGGTTCCGTACCAGTTTCAAGGGACTACCTATTTTTGATATCAAGAATTAAAAAAACGTATGAAATTAAATGTTATTTTTTATTTTTATATTTTAGTTGATTGAATGAAAGGTAAATTGCGGTCTACGATTTATGACGTATTAAAAAAAAAAACTTATTAGATCTCGTTCAAACCAATGTTTGCATGGTAAGGTACATCATACATTTTTTTTAGTTTTATTTTTCTCTTATTTTAGAATTTACAGGGGGACACACACTTTTTACCACTTTTGAAGGGTCTCTCGCGCAAACTTTTCAGTTTAGAAAAAAATATATATTAGAAACCTCAAAATAATTATGAAGACCTATCCATAGATCCATAGACCTATCCACACGAATATGATTGATTAAAAAAAAATGAGTTTCAGTTCTATATATGGGGAACCCCCATTTTTTTTTCTATTTTTGTGTCAAAATCTTAATGCGGTTCACAGAATACATCTACTTACCAAGTTTCAACAGTATTGTTCTTATAGTTTGGGAAAAAAGTGGCTGTGACATACGGACGGACAGACAGACCGACAGACATGACGAATCCATAAGGGTTCCGTTTTTTGCCATTTGGCTACGGAACCCTAAAAATTAAAAATATAAAGATTACAAAATATGCCTACCAATTCCAGCACCTGGCCATCAAAGAGGCACCGCGCATTGACGTAGTTTAATTATTCAATTACATATTATTACTAGGTACTCATGTTCGCGTTAACTCTCCGCTGTTCCTATTATATCATAGTTTGCGTATGATATATATGATATAACATACACACAGTCGTATCAGTCTCAGCGAGGCAAGTGTCAAGTGTAGTGTTATCGGTGAACTTGTGTGTATTAAACACATCATAAAAAATAGGTAATAAAATCAAAATATTGTTTTAATTTAATCATTTATATTGAAACATAATAGTTTATTTTTATTTTATTTTACTAAGAGATTTCTAAACGTATTTATGTTATGTGATTTTATAGGCAGTAGTTATTAATATTTAACATTAAAGATGCGAAGCCAAGAGCAAATATTGACAATTTTTGATTGTATAACACAATATTAGCTGAAACTTGTTGATTTTAATCTATACTTATATTATAAAGTTTGTATTTTTGTTTAAAATAAACTCAAAAACTACTGGACGGATTTCGATAACCCTTTCACCATTAGATTGCTACATTATTCATGAGAATCATAGGCTTTATTGTTTAGTAGAAAAGTGCACCCGTGCGACACCGGGACGGGCCGCCAGTAGAAAATATAATTATCAAATGCAAATTATATAATTTATTATCTAAGTACGCATTAGTGATAAAAGGCCATTAATAATAGATTAATATGTTATTGATATTTTTATATTATAATTAATATTTAATAAATTTATCGCTCGGCTCGGCTCGACAAAATGTATGAAAAATCAGCTGTTCCATACATTTTGTCGAGGTAAGTGAACATAAATGTATGGAACAGTTGTTTTTTTTTTGCGATTTCAGTGTTGGTCCCATAATAAAAGTCGTTAATAATCATCAGTAATTTCACCCCCTCAAAGGTTGTTAATGTTTTTAAAATAAACCAGTTTAAGTATAAATATAGATAGGTACATTCTGATCCTTTATTACGTGCACATATTAAAAAGTGTGAAAATATACCTAATTTTACCGACGAAAAAATAATTAATAACAAAATATTGTTTTATGGACTCCTCTTCTTTTTTTTTATTAATGAAATCAATATTTTATGAAACAAGTTTACACAATGGACGACACATGCAAATGTTTATATTTGTAATCAAAATTTACTAAAACTATCTCTCAATCTACTGTCAGTAGATTTTAGTGATGTGATTACGACAGTAAAAAAAAATAATAACAAAAGATTTTCTGTTGCATAGTCGTTAAAAAAAATAAGCCGAAAATTTAATTTAATTAAATTTTTTGTCGGTTAATAAGCGTTATAAATATTAACTGAACAAAATTAAATTCAGTAAATTTTGGGCTTATTTTTTTAACGACCTATTGTTTCGATCAAGGTCATAGTGCTGATTTTTAATAGCCACAATAAATAAAATAATTTTATTAATTGATCATGAAACACAAGATAAAATAATACACGAGGATTCCCAGTCTCCTTCGAGATAAACATATCGGAGAAGTAAATTTTAAATTCGACAATTAACACTTGATGTTGTATGAACGGTATGTCAAAATTCAAATTTATTCCTGTGATCATTTTTATCCGGCGATCAAAATATCAGGCCGAAGTCGTGATCACGAGCCAATGCAATTAATTCCAAATCCTTTTAAAATAAAAACGGGTAATTTAAATCGCATTAATACCGGTATAATAACTATTGATTGTTGCTGCCTAATAACAGGTTACCATAAGTATTAAAAACTCATTAGTAATATAAACTAATAACAAGTTGTGTAATAACAAACGCATTGTATGTACAGTCAACAAAAGAGATAGGTTTACACCTTCAATATCATCATCATTATCAGCCCGTATAATGTCCACTGCTGAACATGGGCCTCCTCCCGAGTGAGGATATTTGCCATAGTCAGTTGGCAGGTGGGTTAGTGACCGCAGTATTATGTGGTACCACACAAGGAGACGCTGCCGCCCGTTCCTTTATATACGATTATTATAACAACCGGGACCAACGGCTTAACGTGCTTTCCGAAGCACGGTGGGTAGTCCCGCAACCCACCACACCCGAACATACCGCTACGCTACGGAGGTTGTCTATGTCACTACGTAAGCCGGTAATTGTTCATTGGTGAAGAGTTCGCTGCTAGCTGTACAAACGTGTACATATAAACTTAATATGAGTTTCACATACGTTTCGTGGTACAACATAATACTGCGGTCACCAACCCGCGTGCCAAGCGTGGTAGTCACCACGCACCAGTCATGGCAAATACCTCGGGAGGAGGTCCTTGTTTAGCAGTGGACGTTATACGGTCTGATGATGATGCGTTTCTCAATGTGTAAACCTATTTTTGTTGTTGGTTGTACTGCATGAATAAATAGATACACTTTGTATCTGGGGGCACGGCAGTGCCCCCCCAAGTCGAGTAAGAAAAAAAAAAAAAAAAAAAAAAAAGGTGCACGGCCGTACCTATCTTTTCTCGAAGCAACTCAGCCGATTTTCGACCCCCTATAACTTCGTTGGGGATGAAGATAGGAGCCTGAATTTTCAGTCACTAAACAAACTTTGTAAAACTACAGTATATTTCAAATTTCATTCAATTTGAACCAGTACTTTACGAATTATAACTAGTCAAAGTTTGGTATTTTCGGTAATTTTGTCACTCGCTCACTGCTGACTGACCGATCATCAAAATGTTTAGGCACTTCTAGCAGACGTAGAAGCTTCAAATTTTGAATATTAGGAGAGTTTAGTGTAAAACTCATGGGAAAATTCCAACATTTTGCAATTTCGGTCCAGTTGTTAAGTTTCATCAACTGCATTAATAACTTTGTTATTTCTTATAAATGTATAGGATTACAAAGTTACATTTGCAGTCAGTGAATCAGTGTACATGAATATGTTTGATTTAATGGAGGAATAGGTGTAGATAGGGACCTAGATGGAATTATGTTGAAAGGTGGTGTCTAAGTGGTTAGGTTAGTTGTTTCAGAGACCTGGTTTTCTGCGTTCGATTCCCACCCGGGACAATTATTCGTCTGAAATTCAAACAGTTGTACTGAGTCAGGGGGTGCTTTGTTTTCGTGAATCTATTGAGCGGTGAGACCTTCGCGACACAGGGATTAATTTAACAAATAACAAAAAAAAAAAAAAAAAGTCGTAGGAAAAAAAAAAAAAAACAATGGATTGTAAAAGTAAGATAGTACATAAGTTGTGCTATGAACGATAGGATACTAACAATCATAACAGCGTCTGATGGAGGTGGCTTGCCCGCTTGAGCCATGTCTCAGCAGGAGGCTGCGGTCCCTTGAGAAGTAGGGACCCCGTGTAATCTGGGCGTCCCTGAAACTGGTTATTTGGGCGCAGGAGAGCCCGCAACACCAATTGAGTCGCGGACGCTGCCAGAGGGTATCCCAGATAGGCAACAGTACCTGGGCCCTTCACCAATTGTGGTCGGAGGAGTAACCAGGGGTTTTACTCTCATGTTATGATAAGCATTCCACTGCTATGAAGAGGGCGAGTCCCACATACCCCACTACCCGTGCCGGAACACCGCAGTGGCGGAGGAGATGCGTAACATTCTTGCATTCCCCTGGACAAACTTACACCAGGGCTTTCACGCTTCCCGTTCGAAACACAGAAAGACGGTCACTTTCTTCCAAGCAACTAACAAATCTTACTGTGATATCGAAGGTATACACACAAACCACGTTTTATTAATCTGACACAAACTATATTTATATAATCATTTTATCAAATATTTTTATACACAGTTTGATGTTAACTAGGTAGCTTTAAATTTACTTATGTACATATTAGCTTGTTCCCTAGTGCGGGAGCTGTCTTAAAAAAAGGCCATAATCGGACATGTATTATGTAGTTGTACCAAAATTCCATCAAAAACAGTTCATCAATTTCGTAATTTTAAAAACCTTTGACAGGCCGGAAGCCCGAAGGCCGTGAGTGCCATACATAAGTTCATGTTAATCCTCTTTTAAGCTTGATGTTGTAGTTTTAGATTAGGTACATTGACAATATTTATAACCAATGAGAGATAACAATTTTACATACGGATTAATTTTAAATGACGGTTGACGAGTGCGACGAATTACAATAAAGCATAAAAAAGTATACGACGCATCTGTTCTTGTTTCATATGGTGAGTGTTGCCATGCCAGCTAGGTACGTGGATATTCATATGTGCGTAAGTTAAGTTATTTTGTAAATAAGGGCACAGAGTTACTAGTCTGGATGGTTTACATCAAATTTAAGTCTACTTTGGAACTATTAAAGCGCAGGAATAATCCATTTCTGAATACAATAGACTAAAACCGGCCAAGTGCGAGTCGGACTCGCGTACTAAGGGTTCCGTACCATTTTCAAGTGCCTACCTGTTGCCGTTATAGATATCGAGCAAAAAAGGCCAAAAAATAGTTGTTGTATGGGAGCCCCCCCTTAATACTTATTTTATGTTTAGTTTGTTATTATAGCAACAGAAATACATAATTTGTGAATTTTTCAACTGTTTAGGTATCGCGGTTCTTGAGATAGAGCCTGCTGATAGACAGACAGACAGCTAAGTCTTAGTAATAGGGTCCCGTTTTTACCCTTTGGGTACGGAACCCAAGCATTTAATGTCTAGACATGCTTAATATTGTTGCATCAAAGATATCGAGAAAAACCCATAGAGAAATGGAGTGGGCTTTGAGAAAAACTGTAGCTGAAGTTCAAGAAGTAGTACCGGTAAAGAAAAAGAGGAACACAACCTACAAAAATTGGAAAGCTCATCATCAAGTGACAGAGTGGTAAAATCCATTGTTGGTATTTTAAAAAATAATGTAAATTGTAAAGCAAAGGAAAAAAGTACAACTATCTACAAAAAGAAATGAGATGCCATCAAAAACATACTTGTAAAAAAACCCAAGTCTCGTAACGCAGTTCTTTTACCGTAAAACGTTGTGAGATCTATGTAATACCAAGTCGGTTAATTTATTCAGTCCCTACTTAAGGGACCTTCTATCTTAAGCTATTACGTAATTATCTCACCTTACAGAATCTTATTTTGACCTTATCAAAATTCGAAACTTTTATGTTATGAATATTAGATTGACTTGGCCATCGCAATAAACACTTGTGAGATACATTCTAATTATATCCGATGGCCAAGTTAATCTATTATTTAAAACTTTAAAGTTTCGAATTTTGATAAGGTCAAAATAAGATTCTGTGAGGTGAGATAATTACGTAATAGCTTAAGATAGAAGGTCCCTTAAGTAGGGACTGAATAAATTAACCGACTTGGTATTACATAGATCTCACAACGTTTTACGGTAAAAGAACTGCGTTACGAGACTTGGGTTTTTTTACAAGTATGTTTTTGATGGCATGTATATTACACATAACGGAACAACACGACATAATGCACCGACCTCAATTAAATTGGAATAAGGACATGTTAATGAACAAATGCGAGTACATTCACTGTGGTTTCCGGCTTAAAAATGGCCATCCCAAATCCTCTTATAAGTATCGTTTCGTCTTGAGGACATACATCTGACGGATGGGCAGCAGGTTCTATCAGCTCAAAGATTCTTCCATCTTATGGCGATCATAATTTTTTTTTTATGTTTTGAACTTTTTATGGAATAGTTTGCATTATACTATACTAGCGACCCGCCCCGGCTTGGCACGGGTGCAATGCTGATGTATCATGCATATAAACCTTCCTCTTGAATCCCTCTATCTATTAAAAAAACCCGCATCAAAATCTGTTCCGTAGTTTTAAAGATTTAAGCATACGTAGGGATATAGGGACAGAGAAAGCGACTTTGTTTTATACTATGTAGTGAGTTTAAAATTGAGATTATAGTATAAGGTAAACTTTTCCATAAAGTGTTCAAAACATTAAAAAAAGTGAAAAACGGGCGGTGTCATCGTTTAATATTTAATACCAAATGTAACTTTGAAAATTATTTGTCGAAGTAATGCGGATCATTACCGATAGATGGCACTAACTTCCCACTTAGAGAAGTAAAACAAAGAGATTAATAAATTTCGATGACCGACTGTGGTTCCCCCGTAGCCATTAAGGCACGGTTAAGGCATTAGGGGCTTTACCTAAAGGCCGGATTGCTTGTGCGTAGCCGGCCCCCGCTAACGGCGGATCGAAGGAGTGTCCGGGGGGTTTTAGTGGTGTAGGGTCCTCTCCTCGTGGTATGAGTTTAGCATACCACGCTATGGAGAGGGCGAGTCCCACATACCCCATTGCCAGCGCGCGAATACGCTGCAGCGGCGGTGGGAATGCGTAAAATTTCCCCCCGGACAAAAAAAGGCTTTACCTAAGATGCAGGTACGAATCCAGTTGGTGGTCGAATTTTATTAAACTCAATTTTGAAATATAGATCATCAAATCATCTGCCAAGTGCGTTGATTCCCTCAACGACTGTGGGTGACCAAGATCTGTTAATGAGGAGGTCAATGTTCAGCAGTGAACGTAAACGGGATGATGAAGTAATTGAAATGAATAGTTGCATTGACGTCCAGCTTAATAAATTGTTAAAAAAATAGAAACTAAGCAATCTGGGCAAGAAGGCATCCCCTGCGGGACTTGGATCTCGGCTCAGGGCGGTCGCTGGCGGTTTGAGCAATAAAGACTTTATTTTAAGGGTTTCGAATCCGAAGGGCAAAAACGGGCCCCTATTTCTGAGACTTCGCTATCTGCCTGTCTAGTCTTTCTTACTCCTCCTAATCTCTTTCTTATTAAATTCGTTGCGGGTCCCAAGACAGTTTAACTTTTTCCCGGGACTTGGTGAGCCTCGGTGCTCATTGCTATAACCAGTGTGTGCCACTGTTGATCCTGCCTTGCAGGAGTTGCAGAAAAGGGAGTGGGGGAGACGAGTCCCAAAAAAAAAACTGTCTGTCTGTCACCAGGTTGTACCTCAAGAACCGCGATAGCTAGACAGTTGAAATTTTCGCAAATGATGTATTTCCGTTGCCGCTATAACAACAAATACTAAAAATAAAATAAAATACATATTTAAGGGCATACAGCAAACTTTTTTTTTGCAATTTTTTGCCTTTTATCAATAACGGCAGCAGATAGGCACTTAAAAATGGTACGGAACCCTACGTGCGCGAGTCCGACTCGCACTTGGCCTGTTATTTATGGAAGTTTTGTATAACTGTCGTTTTATATACATTACACTACCTACTGATTTAATTATTATCCAGGTCAGTTTTATCTTTTAATTTATCAGTCATATGTGTGACATTTGACTTTTATTCGTGTTATTTAAATTAATTACTAACAATATATACGCGAAACTTTGTAAGAATTTACGTATGTATATTTGTTACTCTTTTACGCAAAAAGTACTGAACGGGTATGGCAGAAAGTTTGCACGCATAGTTTATAAGCTGAAATAACATCTAGACACAATATTACTCTCCGACCCACTGTAGCAGAGTGACGCGGGTAAAACCGCGGGATGCAGCTAAAAGATTTATGTAAATAACTTTTTTACTAACAAGATTTAGTCGTGGTAATTGGAGCGTAGTGGTATTTGGCTCGCTTTAAATCTCGGAGGTCGTGGGTTCGATCCCCACGCCGGACAGGAAATCTTTGTGATAACTTCAAGATGTATCTCCGGGTCTGGTTGGTTGAGGGACTACCCTCCGTGCCTCGGAAAGCACGTTAAGCTGTTGGTCCCGATTGTTATAACATCATCTATAATAATCGTATATCAAGGGACGGGCAGCAGCGTTTCCTTGTGCTGAACAACATAATACTGCGGTCACCAATCCGCCTACCAAGCGTGGTGACTATGGCAGATACCCTCCCCCGAGAGGAGGCCCATGTTCAGCAGTGGACGTTGTACGGGCTGATGATGATGATGATAGTGACGTTAATTAAGGAGGATATTCACTACCACTATTAACGGGTAAACGGCTGCTGGAGTTAAGCGACACCATAATCTACATTGAATTATGCTTTATCTATACTAATATTATAAAGAGGAAAGATTTGATAGTTTGTTTTGAATATGCTCCAAAATACTGCACCAATTTGAAAAATTCTTTCACCGTTGGAAAGCTACACTATCCTAGGGTTGCCAACCGGAATTTCAAAAAACTAGGACAATTTGTTTTAAAAATAGGACGCAGTAATAGTGTAGCAAAATTTCAATAAATTTGTAGAAAAAGTAGGCTAAGTAATTTCAATTCAAGTAACAATGTTAACGCGTAATTGTCTAATAATATAACCTTATAAGTGCATTTAAAAACCCAGGACGATGCCTAAAAACAATCCAGCACTTCTTGGGACATTAATAAAACCAGGTTGGCAATACTTCACTATCCCCAGATAACATAGGCTATATTCAAGATGCGCGGGTGAAATATGTAATGATTTATAGTCTATGCTCAATTACCCGTTGATATAATAAATATCTTATAAGTAAATAGGGGTGTAAAAATCAGCATGCCACATTCGCAATCATAATTTTTTAGTGCAATTATATAAAAAAATCGTTTAGTATGATATATACTCATAATATTGGCACTTTAAGTGATTAGATAGTAAGCTCGTGTTTATCTATACAAATATATAAAATTGATGAATGAAGTACACTTTATTGTAAAATCAGAAAGTAACACAAACAATAAATAATTATCATTTATTTGTTCAATAATCTATATATGTAAAGAAAAAGAATGTAGTTTTTCTTTAAGTTTATATTTCGCGCATAGCGCTGTCACATAGCGCTAAAAGTTTAACATTTGGTAAACAAGAAGAATAATTTAAACTATCGAAAATATGAAAGTCCAAGAGGCAACAATAGGAATGAAGATAAAATCCCTTGCAAGACCTGTGAAAAAATAAATAAAGGAATTCGCTACCACCCTGAATCTGCTTGTTGGTTTAAACCAAAAGAAAATGATAAGTCAAAAGAGAAAAGCATTAAACATGTCAACAATTCTACGATAGAGGCCGAGTTACATGAAACCGAACAAAAAAACTAAAAGTGACACCATTAATCAATGTCAAACTTCTAATAAATAATACACTAGAAATTTATGGAGTTTATGATTCAGGTTCAAATGTTTCTCTGATTAATTCGAAGTTATTAAAACTAAAAGGCAAAGGGAACATTATGAATAAAGCCAGTTTAGTGACGATTAATGGTGTCAAAAAGACAAGTGGTTTGACGAACCTAAAAATTAAAATTTTCAACATAGAAGAAAATGTTGAAGTGTATATTCTAGATGAACAAAATTTCAAATATGATTTTTTGATTGGATTAGACATAATAACAAAGTTCAAATTAATACAGGATGAGAACTTAAAAATCACTCAAAAACAGAACTTAAATAAAGAAAAAGTAGAAGAAAGTACTAAAATTATTATAAAGGCTAATGCTAAAGAAGAAATAATAGAAAATACAAACACGAACGATGAAAAGCTAAAGAAAGAGCAAGAAGTTAATGATAAAAAGAAAATTATAAACGAATACAGAATTAATTTTAACGAACATGTTAAAGAAGAAGATTTCGAATTAAATATAAGCCATTTAAATGAATTTCAAAAGTCAAAAATAAATAATCTAATGAATAGATATAATGCTGTTTTTGCAAAGAACAAATATGATGTTGGAACTGTTAATGGATATGAAGCTAGGATAGATTTACTTTTAGATAAATATTGCAGTAAACGACCATATAGATGCACTATGGAGGATAAAAAAGAAATAGAAGAACAAATAGGAAAATTGTTGGATAATAAACTTATAGAAGAATCCTATAGTCCCTTTGCTGCACCTGTCACACTGGCCTTTAAAAAAGAAGAAAATAAAAAATCAAGATTATGCATAGACTTCAGAGATTTGAATAAAATAGTAGTACCAGAAGCCCAACCATTCCCGTTAATTGAGGATTTAGTAACTAAAACAAGAAATTGCAAATTTTATACAACTCTAGATATAAATTCTGCTTTTTGGTCAATTCCATTACGAATAGAAGACAGAAAGAAGACTGGATTTGTAACACAAGATGGACATTTTCAATGGACCTGTTTACCGTTTGGACTTAAAACAGCACCGGCGATTTTTCAGAGGATATTAAGTAACATACTAAGAAAGTACAAACTTACAGATTTTGCTGTAAATTATATAGATGACATCTTAATATTCTCGAAATCTTTTGACGAACATATTCAGCACTTAACACGATTATTGGAAGCAATTAAAACAGAGGGATTTAGATTGAAATTTCAGAAATGCACATTTGCCTCAGCCTCTGTTAAATATCTGGGTCATATAATTCAAAATAATTCAGTTAAACCGCTGAAAGATAATTTAATTTCGATAAAAAACTTCCCAATTCCAAAAACACAGAAAAATGTAAGACAGTTTCTAGGTAAGATCAACTTTTATAATGAGTACATACCAAGAAGTGCGATAATATTGGATCCGCTACATAATTTACTGAGGAAAAATCAACCATTCTTCTGGTCTGAACAATGTCAAAAAGCATTTGAAAAAATAAAAAACCTTTTGTGCTCTCAACCAGTGTTAGAAATTTTTGATAAAGATTTACCGATAACAATCTACACAGATGCTTCTTTAGAGGGTGTTGGTGCTATCTTGAAACAGACCCAGCCAGATGGAAAAGAAAAACCAGTAGCTTACTTTTCTAAGAAACTAAATGGGACCCAAAAGAAGAAAAAAGCGATATATTTGGAGTGCTTAGCCATTAAGGAAGCATTACGATACTGGCAGTATTGGCTAATAGGTAAGTCATTTACAGTTTATTCTGATCATAAGCCGCTGGAAAACATGAACTTAAAATCGAGGACTGATGAAGAACTAGGTGACCTAACATACTACTTATCACAATACGATTTTAATATAAAATATGCCCCGGGAAAACAAAATTTAGAAGCAGATTGCCTTAGTAGAAACCCTGTATTAGAATCAAATGAAAACGCAGACGAACAACTTAAGATTGTGAACTTGGTTAATCTGGAAGATATTATATTAGATCAGAATAAGAATGAAGAAATACAAAAGCATAAGGAAAATATTACATACAAACAAAACATATATTATAAAAAAGTTAGAGAGAAAGAAAAAATAATTTTGTCTGAAGAATTCAGTATTAAACTATTAAGAAATATACATGAGAATCTTTGCCACATTGGGACAAACCAAATGCAGAAGACAATAAGTCCGTTGTACATAGCAAGAAATCTAACGAAAAATATTAAAAAGATATGTAGAGAGTGTAAGATCTGTATTAGAAATAAATCAAGAGGACAACACAAATTTGGATTTATGTCTCATCTAGGTCCAGCTACAAGGCCATTTGAAATAATTTCTATTGATACAATAGGAGGCTTCGGAGGTTCAAGATCTACAAAAAAATATTTGCACTTGTTAGTGGATCACTTTACTAGATACGCTTTTATCTTGACTTCGAAAAATCAGAGTGCAAATGACTTCATAAAACTAGTCACTAATGTAATAGAAACAGAAGACGTTAATATGCTGCTGACGGATCAATATCCAGGTATAAATTCGAAAGAATTCAAGGACTTTTTAAAACACAAACAGATAAACATGGTATTTACGGCGGTAAATGCACCATTCTCAAATGGTCTAAATGAGAGACTAAATCAGACACTAGTTAACAAAATCAGATGCAAAATGAATGAAGATGGAAATAAGAAAGCCTGGACAACAGTAGCTCATGAATGTGTGAATAAGTATAATCAAACTATTCACTCAGTAACTGGCTTCTCACCAAGTTATCTTTTGTATGGTACAGATGTCACGGTTTTACCCAAGGAATTAATACAAGAGAACACACATAATGATTGGATCAGAGATAGGACTACAGCACTTCAGAATACAATTAAATCACATAATTACAACAAAACATTATTTGACAAAAATAGAAAAAACCATGAATTTAATGTCGGTGATATGGTGTATGTGGAAAATGGCAATAAACTAAACAGGAAAAAACTGGAAGAATTAAAAATTGGACCATTTCAGATTGTTGAGAAAGTTTCAAAATCAATATACAGAATCAACACAGGACACAAAAAGATAGAGTCAAATCTCTTTCATATAACGAAATTAATTCCAGTACCAATGACACATACAGAATATGCAAGTGATAACGAAATAGAAGAAGGGGAGCTGCTCTATTAAAGAAAATTTACTTCTGTATATTTTCTTTCCCAAAGGGGGGAGATGTAAAGAAAAAGAATGTAGTTTTTCTTTAAGTTTATATTTCGCGCATAGCGCTGTCTATGATACTTTAGTTGCTTTTTTTGTGGTTGACATAAAGATGTCAAATATTAATTTTCACATTCATGTTTAATTTGTTAATTATAAAAATATAAAATAATCTTAACAAAATTGTGAAGGAACGGATAATAAACATTTAATGTCGTTTCTTTGATTTCAGGTATGAGTTTTACATATTGTTATAGGATTATATTGTTTATTTTGTTTTAGTTTAGTTATCATATCAATTACAATAAAAATCTTTGATTTCAGAGCAACACATTTGTTTGATTCACCTTCATAATTTGAAATAAAATACATACAGACTTATATATATATAACTTTCTAAGGACACATGCAGACTTCTGTGTTTCAATTGCTTTCGATAAAAACCTAAATTAAATTATCTTCATTTTATTATTTTGTAGATATACTATCCACTGATAAAAATAGACTGTTATAATTTAGCAATGTACGTTGTACAAATCTATTTTTTTTGCCCTAATCACCACAGTTTTGAAGCGCATTACAAAAGTCGCCCTTTGTATATTGTTATACTCAGAAAAAAGTCATTAGACCCGGTTTACATAGCATTTATTACAACTTTCAAATATCTACTCTATCTAATGGCCCATCGTGCTATCCAAAACTCGGAGTATAGTCTCTCGACAAATCAGCACTTAGGGGCCAAAACTAGTGACTTTGTTGATATTTACGACCATGTTAAATCCATATTTATATTATTCAACCGGTTGTACTCACGGTTTTTAATCATCGGATATGTCCGACTAGTTTCGAGACCATCCCGAGGTCCATACTCAAGGAGTAGTCGACTCGACGGCGCTAATATAAATATGTGTACCACTCACAAAAGTTTTAATTCTAACATATTAAATCCATTACCCTTGTCCTTCATTTTGTTAGTTAAGGTTTTATCAGTCATTATCTGAGAGCATGGCGGTGTCAAGTACCCATCATGTCGAGCAATAAAGCGGCACAATCGTAATCTGGGGGCACGGCAGTGCCCCCCCAAGTCGAGTTAGAAAGAAAAAAAAAAAAAAAAAAAAAAAGGTGCACGGCCGTATCTGAGAGCATGGCGGTGTCAAGTACCCATCATGTCGAGCAATAAAGCGGCACAATCGTAATCTGGGGGCACGGCAGTGCCCCCCCAAGTCGAGTTAGAAAGAAAAAAAAAAAAAAAAAAAAAAAGGTGCACGGCCGTACCTATCTTTTCTCGAAGCAACTCAGCCGATTTTCGACCCCCTATAACTTCGTTGTGGATGAAGATAGGAGCCTGAAATTTCAGAACCTAAGCAGGCTTTGTAAAACTACAGCATATTTCAAATTTCATTCAATTTGAACCAGTACTTTAAGAATTATAACTACTCAAAGTTCGGTAATTTCGGTAATTTTGTCACTCGCTCACACGTGATTGACCGATCATCAAAATGTTTAGGCACTTCTAGCAGACGCAGAAGCTTCAAATTTTGAGTACTAGTAGAGTTTAGTGTAAAACTCATGGGAAAATTCCAACATTTTGCAATTTCGGTCCAGTTGTTAAGTTTCATCAACTGCATTAATAACTTTGTTATTTCTTATAAATGTATAGGATTACAAAGTTACATTTGCATCTCACAACTTTTAACTGTAAAAGAACTGCGTTACGAGACTTGGGTTTTTTTACAAGTATGTTTTTGATGGCATATTCTTTTCTCGAAGGAGTTCCGGCCATTTGCGACCCCCCTATAACTTTGTTGGACAAAACTAGAAGCCTGATATTTACAAATCATTGTTTTTATTTAAAACATAGATTAACAAGCATTTATAATATTGTACATGGCATGGTCACTATAAGATGCAGTAAGATTACCTAATTACGCAAAACCTTTAAACCGAAGGTTTCTTGAGTAGTAGGGGCCGGATTGCTTATATATACCCGGCCCCCGCCAACGGCGGATCGAAGGAGGGTCCGGGAGGTCTTAATGGTGTAGGGTCCTCTCCTCGACGGATGAGTTAGCATACCAAGCTATGGAGAGGGCGAGTCCACATATCCCAACGCCATGCGCCAGCGCGCGAATACGCCGCAGCGGCGGTGGGAATGCGTAAATGCATATCCCCCCGGACAACAAAAAGGTTCCTTAAGTAGGGGCTGAATAAAGTAGTAGTAGTAGTAGTAGAACTGAGTTGCGAGACTTGGGTTTTTAACAAGTTATGTTTTTGACGGAATCGTTTTATATAAAATTAATCTTCCGTCCGGTCAAACGTTATCACTGTAGATGTTAACGAAGATATTTTCTGAATAATATGTTTAATCATTTTATTCGTAAAATGATTAAACATCCACGAGCCACGATGCCACGCTCAGTCATTTGGTCTCAGCTGTAGACAATAGAGGCCAATCTCTTAAGACTGAACAGATGCACCAGAACAATTGTGTTTTCTTAGCTATACTAATATCATATAGAGGTAAAGTGTGTAAGTGTGTAAGGTTGTATGCCATCAAAAACATACTTGTAAAAAAACCCAAGTCTCGTAACGCAGTTCTTTTACCGTTAAAAGTTGTGAGATCTATGTAATACCAAGTCGGTTAATTTATTCAGTCCCTACTTAAGGGACCTTCTGTCTTAAGCTATTACGTAACTATCTCACCTAACAGACTCTTAAAATGATCTTATCAAAATTCAAAACTTTTAAGTTTTAAATAATAAATTAACTTGGCCATCGGATACTATTAGAATGTGTCTCACAAGTGTTTATTGCGATGGCCAAGTCAATCTAATATTCATAACATAAAAGTTTTGAATTTTGATAAGATCATTTTAAGAGTCTGTTAGGTGAGATAGTTACGTAATAGCTTAAGACAGAAGGTCCCTTAAGTAGGGACTGAATAAATTAACCGACTTGGTATTACATAGATCTCACAACTTTTAACGGTAAAAGAACTGCGTTACGAGACTTGGGTTTTTTTACAAGTATGTTTTTGATGGCATCTCATTTCTTTTTGTAGATAGTTGTACCTTTTTTCCTTTGCTTTACAATTTACATAACTTTTTTGAATACCTACAACGGATTTAGGCTGTATCTCAAGAACCGCGATAGCTAAACAGTTGACATTTTCACAAATTATGTATTTCTGTTGCTATATTAACAAACTAAACATAAATTAAATAATTAAGGGGGGCTCCAATACAACAAACTTTTTTGCGGCCTTTTTTGCTCGATATCTATAACGGCAATAGGTAGGCACTTGAAAATGGTACGGAAACCTTAGTGCGCGAGTCCAACTCGCACTTGGCCGGTTTTAGTCTATTGTATGCACAAATGGAGGATTCCTGCGCTTTAATCGTTCCAAAGTAGACTTAAATTAAATGTAAACCGTCCAGACTCGTAACTCGGTGCCTTTATTTACAAAATAACTTAACTTACGAATATATGAATACCCACGTACCTAGCTGGCATGGCAACACTCACCATACGTAACAAGAGCAGCTGCGTCGTGTACTTTTTTATGGTTTATTGATATTCGTCGCACTCGTCAAACGTCATTTAAAATTAATCCTTATTTAAAATTGTTTCCTCTCATTCATTATAAATATTGTCAATGTACCTAATCGAAAACTACAACATCAAGCTTAACAGTAGATTAACATGAACTTCTGTATGGCACTCACGGCCTCACTGTCAAAGGTTTTAAATAAAGAAATTACTAAACTGTTTTTAATGGAACTTTGGCACATATCCGATTTTGGCTTATTTTGAGACAGCTCCCGCACTAGGGAAATTATTATCTATGTCGCGGGTCAAAGTAACTTTTCCACAGAGACAAAGTCGCGGCCACAAGCTAATATGTACATAAGTAAATTTAAAGCTACCTAGTTAACATCAAACTGTGTAAAAAATATTTGATAAAATGAATATGCAAATACTGTTTGTGTCAGATAAATAAAACGTGGTGTGTGTGTATACCTGCGATATCGCAGTAAGACTTGTTAATTACTTGAAAGAAAGTGACCGTCTTTCTGTGACGAACGGGAAGCGTGGAAGCCGTAGTGTTTGTCCGGGGGGAATGCAAGAATTTTACGCATCTCCTCCGACACTGCGGCGTTCCCGCACGAGCGGTGGGGTATGTGGGACTCGCCCTCTCCATAGCAGTGGAATGCAAATCATACCTTGAGAGAAAAACACTTAAACCCCCGGTTACTCCTCTGACCACAATTGGTGAGGGGCCCAGGAGCTGTTGCCTATCTGGGATACCCTATGGCAGCGTCCGCGACTCAAAAGGTGTTGCGGGCTCTCCTGGGTCCGAATAACCAGTTTCAGGGATGCCAGAGTACACGGGGTCCCTACTTCTCAAGGGGCCGCGGCCTGTTAGTATACTATCGTTCATAGCACAGTTGCTTTTACATTCCATTGAGTTTTTTTTTTTTCCTTCGATTTTTTTTTTATTTGTTAAATTAATCCCTGTGTCGCGAAGGTCGCACCGCTCGATAGATTAACGAAAACAAAGCACCCCCTGACTCAATACAACTGTTTTAATTTCAGACGAATAATTGTCCCGGGTGGGAATCGAACGCAGAAAACCAGGTCTCTGGAGCAACTAACGTAACCACTTAGCCACCACCTTTCAACATAATCGCATCTAGGTCCCTATCTACACCTATTCTTCCATTAAATCATACATATTCATTTACACTGATTCACTGACTGCAAATGTAACTTTGTAATCCTATACATTGATAAGAAATAACAAAGTTATTAATGCAGTTGATGAAACTTAACAACTGGACCGAAATTGCAAAATGTTGGAATTTTCCCATGAGTTTTACACTAAACTCTACTAGTACTCAAAATTTGAAGCTTCTACGTCTGCTAGAAGTGCCTAAACATTTTGATGATCGGTCAATCACGTGTGAGCGAGTGACAAAATTACCGAAATTACCGAACTTTGAGTAGTTATAATTCTTAAAGTACTGGTTCAAATTGAATGAAATTTGAAATATGCTGTAGTTTTACAAAGCCTGCTTAGGTTATGAAATTTCAGGCTCCTATCTTCATCCACAACGAAGTTATAGAGGGTCGAAAATCGGCTGAGTTGCTTCGAGAAAAGATAGGTACGGCCGTGCACCTTTTTTTTTTTTTTTTTTTTTTTTCTTACTCGACTTGGGTGGGCACTGCCGTGCCCCCAGATGTAAGGGTTATCTCTGGATCTACAGACCAAACGTTGACAACTGTTTTAACAAAGAAGCAGCCGCATTAATTATGTGTGTCATATTTCGAAACGAAATCTCACGGGAACTCAATTTCATAATATAGTGGGACGGTTTTACCGCATAAGACTGGTGAGAGATCAGGCTCAACACTACTAGTTTAACGTGGTCTCCAATACACAGGAAAAACACCACCAACTTCCTGACTTCGAGCTGGTACCTACTAGGATTCATTTGAATAAAATCGAATCATTCTATTTGAACGGCATAGGGTGTAGAAATCCTTTATCTGCTCCCAGTTAACATCCAATGGAGAACATGGGCCCCCTCTTAAAAGAACATGGCAAGCCACGATCGTTGAGGGTTATTGCCATAATCAACACGCTTGATTGGTAGATTGGTGACCACAGTAACTATACATAACGATGGTAACTAACCTCGAGATGATAGATGCTGCTTCCCATCAATCAGCGGTATTGTCCATCAGTCATCTCTTGCGTCACCCATAGGAAGACATGAGGTGATTAATTCTTAATCGATAGCCACACAGCTCTCCAACTAAGACGTATGAGGAAACCTGGTACTACTGCTAGGTGCCTCTTCCCGTGGATCCTTGAAGGGAAATATTTCTTGGGGAAGCCTGTATCAGCCTAACGGTCACATTCCTTATTCACAAAGAGCCAACAACAGCCATTATCAATGGATCTACACACAAATTAATAATTACAGAGGTAGACTAATAATAGTGAACAATACTTATAATTAATTCGTTTTACCTTCACAACGAACAGTACAAACTCAGTGGCTGACGCGGCTTCACTCGTAAAGTGTTGAACTAGGTGTTGTATTTCTCATTACTAATTATTTAAAAAAAACAGCTTAAAGGGTCTTTTCTTATATAGGGAGTAGCTTGAAGCTACTTTTTTATAACACTATTTAACAGTAAAATACCATTCAAATGAAGCAAGAAAAACCATCCGATGCCCTCGTAGACACGAAGTCTGAGAGGCCCGCGAACTGCAAAGTAGAGCGACAGTTGCACAATACTCCCCTAAAATACTAAAAGTGATAATCCCTCAATCTCATCGCCAGCGACCGCCCTGAGCCGAGGTCCTTGCCCCACAGGCGGCGCCCTCTTGCGCAGGTTGCTTAGTTTGTAGTTTTTAAACCATTTATTAAGGCTGGAGCTCTGCTCGCCTTTATGCCCGGTGAAGTAGCAAAAGCCTCGTGGCTACCTACGCAAGTCCAACCGAAAAAAGAAGCAATAAATTATAATAAGTTGTCTTAATTAATATTAAAGTAACATAGTCAGTCTATTATAACACCTACACAATGTAGTGTATGTTGATAAATTTGGTGCAGATAAGCATAGATAGAAAGGACGTAAGATAACTTTAATTGCAAAAGAACAAAACTACCCAAAGCTATTATTCAGAAACTAGCTGTCAATATGACTATCATATCACATTTTCATAATTTATTAAAGTGATGTTGACAATACAAACAGATTATTCAGTTTCATGTATCTATATAGAAATTATAAAATTGTTATATGTTGTGGTCTTCGCTTTTAGTTAGTTCTTGAGTAACTGTCGTTGTGGTAACAAGTGATTCGTGATTATTTTATTTTATCTAAATATTGTTATTACCTACTAGATAAATAATAACAATATTCAAGTATTATTGACACACAATAATATAAAGATAACGTTCGTGTGGTTAAATCCGCGTTAATTAAGTTTTTGAGTAAATAGGTTTATAATATACTAGCTGACCATACAGCTTTACCTATGTAATGTTATTTTTGTTTCTTAATTCTAATTATGTAATTTGATAAGAAATTGTATTGGGGTTTTGATTTTTCTTAAAATAAATATAGTTGATTTTTATTTTCCAGAATAAAAGTAGTTAATGTTATAATATTCTAAAATAAAAGTAGTTTTTGTAATTAGTTTTCTAAAATATTGTAGTTTATCTCATAGAAATTCGAACTGCCTGCTATTAAAACTTCCGTCAAATGCCTTCAAATAGCTACCAGCCCGTTAATTCAAACTGTCAATTTCGAAAGATGGTGGAGTTCAAAAGTTAAAAATATGGGAAGCAAATTTAGCAAAGCATCGGTAATACTGCTATTATAAAAGATTACTAGCAGAGTTATTGCACACTACTAGGATTCTGGTTAACCCCTCGTGCTAACGAGTGGGTTCACGTAAGTAGTGCAATGGGTGGGGATCGCACCGGTGACCACATGATCGCAAGTCCACCGACCTAGCCATTGGAATACGGCCGCTTTTCTTTATAATATTAGTAAAGATTTATACCGGAATAATGTGAGATCCCAATGAGCTCAACATCATCAGCCTGTTGTAGTCCACTGCTGAACATAGGCCTCCCCCATCGATATTCAGCGGGAACGATCGCTAGCGGCCTGAATCCACCGACTCCCCGCGACCTTTATGAGGGCGTCGGTCCATCGTGCAGGCGGTCGTCCTACGCTACGCTTGCCAGTTCGTGGTCTCCACTCGAGAACCTTTTAGCTCCATCGGCCGTCAGTTCTTCGAGCTATGTGTCCTGCCCATTGCCACTTCAGATTGCTAATCCGTTGAGCTATGTCAGTCTTTCTTTAAGATTCGATCACGCAGGGAAACGCCAAGCAAAGAGTTATTCACGTTTAATTTTTTTTAATAAACTTTTTTTTGTTAAATATTAAAACTGATCGTTCTCTTACAGAGTCATGTCACACGCGGTAGCTCGAGGTAAACCTTATGCGTCTCAACTCTACTTAGACGAACTTCTTGACGAAATACTGCTTGAACAGGGACTCAAACCGGATGTCACAATTAGAAATACAGTCACTTTGCCACAAATATTGTACCATGTGCTGAAAAAGAACCCTGATGGAGAATTTATGGTAAGCCTACGCAAATTCTAACAGATTTCACAGAAGGGGGAGAACGGATGAATGAATTCTCAATTCGGTCGTACGTATTGTTTTAGTATCATTATTTTAATAGATAATATAAATAATAACTAAAATAAATTATAAAAAGACAACCGTTTGGGCAATAAATTTGTATGCCTACCAAAAATAAATGATAATAATTGGACCAAAACCCCGCGTTTTTGTCCATTTGAGTATGTTTCCCCGGATCGTCTCATGTGGGCCGTGTTGAAATCGGTAGTAAAGTAACCCACTGAGTTTGTTTCGCCGGATCTTCTCAGTTAGGGCGCATTGGATCTGGTGGTAGCATTAAAGCGCGTCCGTCGTTATATGCTCATGATCCACGCAAATAATGACAATTGTTTTGACATAATATAGACAGAACAAGCATTTTATGTCGCTAAGAACAATATAAATAAATCAATTATAATAATAACATATAATTCTATGATAATATAAAAATAATTAATTTTATAGATATAAATAAATAACAAATATAATGTATACATTTTTCTAATTAATGTTTGACTATTTACAAGTGCCTTTAATTGGTTTAAGTAAATAAAAATGATTTTTATTTATTTTATAGGAATAAGATATTACATACAGAATAATAGTGTATTTTCTCTTACTAACGAAGGATTAGTGTTAGACTAAACTAATTTAGTGTCCTAATCAGGTGTATCAAGTATCGACGTGTATCCAGACTGCTTGAAGCTTAGACGTGACCGTTTCTGATCTCTATTTCTTTACGTAGTTAAAACACCTTATTACGTTTTATTTGTACAATTCTACTGGTGTGCGGATTTATATTATTTTAGTACTAAAATAATATTAATCCGCGTAAGTAATTATAATTATTTTACTGTTTCATTTTTAATGAAAACCTTTCTTCTACTTAAGACTGACCTTTTTTATCGTCAGATAAGAATTATCAGCGCGGTAAATTTTAAATTTATTTTATAGAAAATCTCTCATTATTAAATTCTAGTGTCAGTTTTTTTTTATTTACAATTTTATTGCAAACTTAGCCGTCATAAAACCGATTAACTATATAATTGTATTATACCCACTTACCTACATACCCACGAAAGTATTTTTACTGTCGTACTTTGCGTTAAATAAGCATACGAACCGCCTACTTGTCAATGGTAACGGTAGCCTATGAACGCTTCCAATACGGGATATCATCGTCGCGATACTGACCATTGCCTTAACTCTTAATTGAAATCTTAGCTTTCCTTTATTTATTCTTTATTTATTTTTAAGCATTTATTTTTTTTCTCTAGACAAATGGCGCCACAGGGGAAGTCATTTCTAATGCTCAACTACTGGATAACGCCGTCTCGCTCTCTCGTGCTCTCAATGCTATTGGTTTGAAAGGGAAAATCGTGATGAGTATCACAAGAAACCACCAGAGCGCTGCTGCCATATATTTTGGCAATATGTTCTCAGGTGTAATTCCGTTTATGATGGATCCCAATTTTACAGTATGTAAGTGCTATTGTATGTTTACATCTTACTGCGATCACCAATCCGTCTGCCGGGCGTGGTGATTATGGCAATGTCCCTCAACGATCCTGGCTTGCCAAGGTCTTTTAAGAGGAGGCCCATGTTCAGCAGTGGACGTCAACGGGCTGTTGATGAAGTGCTATTAATATTTTTTATTTTATAAGAGACTAGCTTTCCGCGCGCGGTTTCATTCGCGTTCTCCCGTTCCCATGAGAAGTTCATAATTACATATTATAGTCTATGCTACTCCTGGATAACTTAGATTTCTAAAGACGAAAGATTTTTTTAAATCGGTGCAGTAGCCTATTTAATCCAAACTAACTCTTCACAATAATAAGTATAGACAATTTTAGCACGAGGGAGTTAAATTATTCTAATGCTTCTGGGAATATTCCACACTATAATGGGAGACTTCCAGACTATAACATGATTTATAACGGGAGTGTTGTTGTAATAATATAATAAATGTAAGTGTGAGTCGAATCCGGAGCACCAGGTCTCAGAGGCAACAACCTAACGTCTGCGCCACTAATGCAATATGCTACTTATAATAAAAAAACTTTATCCCATCCGTATCCCTTGAATCATCTTACATTTTGTCTTGTTCTCAGATGAGCTCACCCATTTCCTAAAGCTGATCGAACCTGCCATTGTATTCTACGATCCTCAATATCAGGAGTCACTGGCAACAGCTCTCGAGTCCTGTAACTTGAACCCTGTACTGCTGCAGGCCGATGCTGGGACAGGAACAGATGGATCTATGGAGGCGTTTGTTAAAAGTTTTAATGGCGATTTAGAAGGTTTCAGGTGAAAACAAATATAGTTTCTATGTCCTGTTTTAGCGAGTTATAGTCTAACTTTTCAAAACACAAAAACCTTTCCAATAATAAAAATAAATATTTAATGCAATTATCAAATGCCTTTCCGGGTCTGCTTGGTTGAGGGACGTACGTTAAGCCGTTGGTCCTGTTTTTTATAACATAATTTATAACACGAAAAATTTATAGCAATATCACAATTTTTTTATAATCCGCTTTGTATATTTTTGTATACAAAGAATTGAATCCAATATTTTATTTTTGTTATTTATTTGTATGTTCGAAAGCTATAAATAGGTAGGTAGTAAAAAAAATTAAGAAGATTATATCGTCGCGGTTGAAATATTGTTTTTATATATGTTTAAGAGTACAAAAAATCAATTGGCTACATTTGATTTTCAACCTTATTAGCTTTTGTCTCTGACGCGGTATTGCAATATTACCTATTGATATTATTTATAAATTTATATTCTGTTCTCATATAACAGTGTACCATCAGCAAATATGGAAGATGCTGTGCTATTACTACCAACTAGTGGGTCAACTGGACTCTCAAAAGCTGCCATTTATAACCACAAGGGATTGGTTGCACAGCTACCGTGTTTATGGTAAATGTTTCTAATTTTTTAGCTTTTATATCAAGTTAAGCGGCCGTAGCCCAATGGCTAGTGCGTCGGACTTGTGATCTTGTGGTTCGATCCCCACCCATTGCACTACCGACGTGAATCTACTCGTAACACAAGCACTTTAGTAGGGATGTCGATCTGAGATCGATTAATCGAAGAATCGATTTTTGGAGCCAAAAAGATCGATTTTTTAAATCGATATGTAGTACTGAATCGATTCAGTGAATCGATATTTCACCCTTAAAAATCGACATTCGATTTTATGACAGACTGTTGTTTTTAAAAAGTTTAGAAATTAAGCATTGGGAACTATAAGCTACACTATCTATTTTCTTAACTTTGTAAACCAATACATAAAAAAATAAATGTCTTATTTTATACCTGATCTGATCTTTTGATATGGTAATAAAAATATTTTTTATCATCGAATCACCTGATTTTACTGATAAGAGATCGTTAAATTATAATATGTGTCATGTTTTTAATAAAATAGATTTATTTACAAAAAAATAATTTAATTTAACATTATAAACAAAAACTTGAAGAAAAGATCGATTTTTCAGAAATCGATCTTTTTGGCCTCGATTTTTTTGTGGATCGATTCATTAGGTCACGATTCGAATCGATTTAAAAATCGATCTTTTTTGGAAAGAATCGACATCCCTACACTTTAGCTTAGCACTAGGAGTTATCAAGAATACTAGTAGACAAAACTCTGCTAGTAATCTGTAAAAAAAAAACGATTTTACTTACAAAAACAGTGTTTGTTTATGCTATACTAACTATTATTCCTGTGAATGAATATGACACCTAGCACGAAATACGTTTGTTTAAAGTACTGAGTGCAAAATATTTTTGTTTTGCGCCCAGAATAACACAATAAGACGGTCTTTTAAAATCATATAGGTTCAACAAAACAATAAAACTCAATAACAAACACAACGTTCAAACGTAACTGCTTTAGAAAAATTTAGCAACAGCAAACAAATTACTCTGAATTGCATGCATGTTTTGCTAACGCTACTGCAGGACGAGACCGGGGTCCGTGTCGGATAGCGGGAGGAAGATTGATTTTCGTGCTTAGGGTCATTTAAATAACGGGTTCGTCTCCATGTGTGACCCAAATTATCAAAAAGCTACGGTTAGTGGATAAAAAATATTTGAGTCTACTGAGTGCCTAGTGCTATACAGGGATTAGTTATTGGCGTACTCCCAAAGAAAAATCTCCAATGAAAATCAACGGACCGTGCTTTCCTAAAACACAGCTATAAACTAAAGTTACTTATTGCACTGATCTTTGACATGTTGGTGCCAAAAACTCTTCCTAAATGATCGTTTAAGGAAAAGTCTTTATATCAAACTCGCACATGAATGACAAGAAATCCTTGTGTAAATGAAAGATTTGTCTACCCTCCGTGCCTCGGAAAGCCCGTGAAGTCTCAATTGTTATAACACCATCTTTAACAATGTTACAACAGGGACCGGGCAGCTGCATTTCCCTCTGTGTTTTAGCATAATACTGCCGTCACTATCCTAACTGCCAAATATGGCTAAACCGTCCCTTGGCAAGTGGCCTATGTACAGCCGTGAACATTATACGGGCAGACAATGATGTTCAAACATGAATAACTATTCTATAGCCTCAATTAACCAATCATGATTACCCCCAGGGCGTACCACAACCAGTTCCCGACTCCAACACGGCGGGTGATGATCCTGACGACGATGCAGTGGGCAACGTTCACCATGTCCATCACTTCGTGTGTGACGTACGGGATACCCATCGTGATATCTCCAAGAGTCAACACTCCCGAAAATGTGGCGGAAATGATTGGAAAGTTCAAGGTGACGAGAAAAATATTTAACCTTTACCTTTACTTTTACTTAGATGATTTGGGCTGACCCTATATTACCAACACACAAGGAAACATTTCTGCCTGTTGACTGATATACGACTGTTATAGACGATGCTTTTATAAAATTGAGATCAACGGCTGAACGTCCTTTCTGAGGGTATAAAATAAACCAATCATGTTTAACAGAAAGATTTCTTGTTTGGCCTGAGGATCGAACCCTCCAAGACGTACACCACGGATTTGTAAAGATAAAATTACGTTTGTTTGTACCTATTATAATAATGCTGACAACCCGCCCCGGCGTCGCACGGATGTAATGCTGATGTATTGAGCTGGGTATCCGCACCTGCAACTGCTCCACATAGTGAATACGATCGCGTTCCCGGAGCTTCTCCATCAGAGTGGTTGCAGGAGCGCGAAGCCTAAGAGGTTCGCGAACATAATGGATACCCGGCTTTATACATTATAAAACTTTCTCTCGAATCACTCAATCTATTAAAAAAACCGCATCAAAATCCGTTGCGTAGTTCTAAAGATCTAAGCATACATAGGTACAGATAGACAGCGGGAAGCGACTTTGTTTCATACTAAGTATGTAGTGATTATCAATTGACATATATTTAGGGTCCTAACCGATAACTGTTATCTTTAAACTTATTAAAAACCGATTTTATAATCGTGAGATAAAAAAATATCAACGGATTACATTTTAATTTTGACATATCTCCCATACCTGTAAAATTTTTAATTTATTCTTCCGATAACTTTTATCTGACGATTAAATATCGGTCCTTAATCTATAACCGATGGGCTATTTTTATTGAATATTATGGGAGTAATAAAATAAAATCCTCTTGATAGTCATCAATAAATGTATGCACAGGAATTTATATTGAGTCACGGAGCACACGACTGCGTAGTGTCACAGATGGCCGAGAAGAGAGCGAGGCAGTGTTACCAACTCACAACAAAAGTGTGGGATGATATTCTAGTTATTTTAACAGATTGCAGTAAATTACTTTTTGAACAATATTACAACAATTTTGTGACCGACTCAATCAAATAATGCGATAAATTATAGACCTATCTCGTTATTACCAACTTTAAGTAAAATATTTGAAAAGATTATGCTGTATCAAATGTTAGCTCATTTTAATATAATCTGGTCTTCCCAGTTGAGGTACATCCAATCCTATGGCAGCTTAAATAAGTGCCCTACGCAACGCCCTACGTTATATAGTCATAGTCCACCCAAATAATGACAACAACAACAAATGCTCTAATACTTTGTTTAGGAGCTCTGCTCGCCTTTATGCCCCGTGAAGCAAAATTATAAAATATGTGCTGTGTTTAAGTTACATAGCACAATATATTCTCGATTGGTAAATAATAAGTAGTAGTCATAATACTAATATTTTCGTATAAATATATTTTATGATGCGACTAACATTACTGGTAGCTAAGGATTTAAAACTGTTATGGTAAAGCCACTTTTGACACTATATTCAACAAGCCCTACAACAAAAATGTCAACCGTAACTATTAGGGGATTACTTCTGGTTCTTTCGGACGGTCATCATGTAGTTAGCCAAGAGGATTTTGCTACTTCAGTTAAAAACTACAAAATAATCAACATACGCAAGAGGGCGTCCCCTGTGGTAGTTGGACTTCGGCTCAAGACCGCTGGTCGCTGGCGGAGGATTTGATGTTTTCTTTAAGGGGAGTTTGGTGCAACTGGCACCGAAAAAAGTCCAAGAGGCCTCTCGGACTTTGTGGTCTACTAGGGCATCGGAAGCATCATGTGGTTACCGGTTCGAGCCCCACCCATTGCACTACAGACGTGAATCCACTCGTAAACTCGTTACTAATAAGAATACTAGTAGCATGCGTAACGTAATAAGAATAGTTAAAAACTCTGCTAATATTTTTTTTTTTTTTTTTTTTTTTTTTTTTGTGGGTAGCCCAAGTGACAACAGTTAAAATTGTGCTCTTACATTTAATTAAATAAATAAAATATTAACATACAGTATACTATGATAAATTAGTGTTTACAATAAAGTTATACTCCCACGTCACTCAATTCACCAGTTTAAATCACATATTTATTCACGGTTCTCACAATATCTTCAAATGGACCTATACTCGAAGCTGTCTGAACAAGTTGAGCAGCTGGCAGAATCCCTCTCCAGTAGGATGGCTCAACATGAGGAGGATTTAAAGATTGCAACCACAGCGGAGGTGCCACACAATTCTGTTGCCAGTTTGTCCAAGGAGTTTGCGGAATTCAGATGTTTTGTATACAAAACGCTTGCCACTTTTAGGACACAAATTGAGCTGTTGGTCTTAGGATTGGACAGACATGAGATGGCATCTCGTCGGAAGGTGTTGCTGCTCCATGGGGTCAAAGGTGAAGATGATCCAGTAGCTATGGTCGTTAGCATACTACGCGACCAAATGCAGATGTCGGAGGTAGCCAGGAGTGATATTGCCGCTTGTCATCGTTTGGGAGCTAACAAAAGTAAGCCACGACCAGTTCTGATCCGCTTCAGGCAGTACACTGTCAGGAGCGACGTATGGAAGGCTAAGACCAATCTAAAAGGCACTGGCTATACTCTGTCGGAATTCCTTACGAAGCCGCGACATGATGTGTTTATGAAATGTCGTAAACATTTTGGCGAACGTAACTCCTGGACTTCAGAAGGTAAAGTGGTGATTCTGCTTCCGGACAAGTCGCGGCGGAAGATAGAAACGGCTGGTGAGCTTGATCTTCTCATATCGCAGTTTCCCACCACACAAACAAGCAGCGATGCCGGGCGAAAGCAACCGGGTGTTAGAGGGACTTCAGTTACTCAAAAGCCGTCGACGTCGACCTCAACATCCGACAAGAGGACCCGGAGACAGGCCAAGTGATGTTTTGACCTCTTAAACTCAGTATCGTTATACTTTTCCGTATGCAATTTTGTTATTTTAATTGTAGGTGTTTGAACATTATTCATAATGTAATTTTACTAGTGACATTACATTCACTTACAATACAACTGACATTCCAAGAGAATGTAATACTTTGTGGTCACAAATCGATACTTTAGGCCCGTACTTCTTTGACCTTTTAGCCAATTTTATTTCGTATTTTTAATTCCATATTTTAAGTTATTGTTTATTCTGAGTGTACGGGGGGTTAATGTAATAAGCAATTAACCTTTAGACAATTTTTGTTTTGTTATTTTCATATTAATATAAATATTTTATTTTTTATGTATTTATTATAAATTATATATAATGTCCATCGATACTGAAGATAACTTATTCTTTTCTTGTTCTTCATCCAGTGATTCGTTTGCTAGTGCATCTGATGATGATGAGTCTCTCCAATTGCGCGACCATTTATATTCTAATCTTGCTTTTTCCTCTATGAAATGTTTTAATGTTGTTCATATTAATGCCCAAAGCGTTCATGCTCACTATCCCGATATTCTGTCTTCGTTTGACCCTGATCTCATTCATGCTGTGCTCATTTCTGAGACATTTCTCAAACCCACACTTCCCTCTGCACAGTATGCTTTACCAGGGTATAAATTATTACGTAACGATAGGACCGGAAAGGGTGGCGGGGGTGTTGCCATATATCTCCGTGCGGATCTTAAACATAAGATTCTTGATCAGTCTCCAAGTGTGTACTCAAAATCAAGTGAACATATTTTTATAGAAGTGATTATTAATCACAACAAAATAATTTTGGGTGTGTTCTATAGTCCATCGTGTCTGATTGATTACTTCTCATCACTTGAAAACAAACTAGAACATCTGTCGGCTTTATATGAACATATAGTTATCCTTGGAGACTTCAATACTTGTTTGTTAAAAAATGACGCACGGAGTCAACGACTGCACTCACTCGTCTCCTCCGTCAATATGCACATCCTCCCACTCGGTTCGACTCACCATGCTCCTAATTGTAAACCCTCTCTTTTAGATCTTATTCTTGTCTCCGATCTTTCCAAAGTTTCTACTCATGGGCAGTTGCCCGCCTCTTTCTCTTATCATGATCTTATATTTCTATCTTACAAAATCTGCTGCCCTCGGCGTAAGTCTAAATTTTACTTCCTTCGAAGCTTTAAAAACATTTCTCTGGAACGTTTGAGGGTGGAAGCGGCCAGTACTGATTGGTCACCTGTTTACACCTGCAACGATATTGATTCAAAAGTAGCCACGTTTAACCAATTAGTGCTTGGAATATATGACATCCATGCCCCGATCAAAAGGGTGCGTATCAAACATGCTCCGGCTCCATGGTTGACCGACGAAATAAAAAAGGTGATGTCTTATAGGGATAAAGCGAAAAGGAGATTCAAAAAGTCAGGCACTGAAGAAAACTGGGAACAATATAAAAAACTACGCAACCGTTGCAGTCGAATGTGTAGAGATGCTAAAAGACGCCACATTCATTGTTCTATTAGTAACCTTAACACAGCACAGGTATGGCAATTCTTGAAATCTCTTGGTGTCGGCAAGAGTACTGGCGATGGGGTAACATCAGTGGATATTAATACACTTAATACCCACTTTGCAATACCACCGCTTCGTGTGAATGCCGACACCAAAACCTCTTCTCTTGAGTATCTTTTAAATCTTCCCAAGCCATTTTGTGCTCCGTTCTCATTTACAGCAATCACGGAAAGAGACACATTAAAATCCATCAAATCCATTTCCACTAAAGCGGTAGGTCATGACGGGCTACAACTACAGATGATAGATTTATTATTAGAGGAACTGACTCCCATTATAACGCACCTAATAAATTTCTCTCTTGAGTCGAATTCCTTCCCGTCAGCCTGGAAAAAGGCTCATGTTCTGCCGCTTCCCAAGACCACTAATCCCACCTCCATATCCCATTACCGTCCAATCTCCATCCTTCCTATCCTGTCTAAGGTGCTTGAGAGTGTTGTGCACTCACAGCTTTCGTCTTATCTCTCCTCTAACAACCTCTTAAGTCCTTACCAATCCGGCTTCCGTCCCTGCCACAGCACTGTTACTGCACTTGTTAAGGTAACCGATGACATCCGCTTGGCTATGGAACAGAAGCTACTAACTGTCTTAGTCCTACTGGATTTTAGCAGTGCTTTTAATTCAGTGGACTTTGATATCCTTCTTGGCATCCTCACTTCCTTGAATGTCTCGGCTCCAGTGGTTGCTTGGTTTGATTCATATCTTAGAGGTCGCTCGCAGGCTGTTCGTGCCAATGAGACTTTCTCTCAGTGGTGTGATCTAACTACGGGCGTTCCTCAGGGTGGCGTCCTCTCTCCTCTTCTATTTTCTGTTTTTATAAACGCAGTCACTAAAGTATTATCTTCTAATTTCCATCTCTACGCAGACGATTTGCAACTATATCGGCATTTTAAGGTTACAGATGCTAAGGAAACCATTGCTGCTATCAATACTGACCTTGGAAACATTAGTACGTGGGCAAATGCTTTTGGCCTTTTGGTCAACCCATCTAAGTCACAAGCTCTCATTATTGGTAGCAGATACATGTATAACTCCATTAACCTCAATTTGTTACCACCTGTTATATTTGACAATAAAATAATAGCTTTCTCCAAGTGTGCAAAGAATTTAGGTGTCATCATAGATTGCAATCTTTCTTGGAGCTGTCAAGTTGCAGAGGTAAGCAGGAAGGTGTACTGTTCGTTTCAGTCGCTTAAACGTCTCCAGAAATTCCTACCTTTTCAGACGAAAGTCACCCTTGCTCAATCGCTTCTACTTCCTCTCTTAGACTACGCTGACGTTTGCTTTCTAGATGCAACAGAAGAACTTTTGGACAAACTCGAACGCCTTCAGAATTTGTGTATCCGCTTCATTTTCGGCCTCCGAAAGTATGACCATGTGTCAGAGTTTCGGTTGCAGTTGAAGTGGCTGCCTATTCGACGGCGTCGGGACTGTCACATCTTGTCTCTTCTGTTTTCTATCCTCCATAATCCCAATGCTCCTACTTATCTTCGCGAACGCTTTGAGTATTTAATACCTAGAGACAAACCCTGTCGTACCGCCACTTCTCTCCTTTTAAAGAACCCTCCTCATGTCTCTAGCAAATATGACCACTCGTTCACCGTCCGTGCGGTGCGGTTATGGAATTCCCTTCCACATCCCATACGCGCTTGCCAGTCTCCTGATGCATTCAAAAGAAGAACAAAGGAGTATTTTTTGTCTCAGTAATTCATTGTGTAATATGGACATATAAGTTAGTGTATGTAGTTTATTATATATAGCAGGCATATTTATTAGTATGTTATTATATAGGTATGTATATTTAACTATTAGTGTGTATGTTTATAGTATGTAGTATTTTACCAAGTAGCTAAATTAAATCTGTTGTACACTTCCTATTCACTAATTTTCATGTATCTCTTTCCTAAAGGTTTGCTGGAAGAGAATTCATTAATGAATTAAGCTCGCCTTTGTACATGTTGTTTCCAATTATAAAATGTATATCTTGTAACTTTCTGTGTGCAATAAAGTATAAATAAATAAATAAATGTTTTAAAAAAAAGTTATTATTATTAACATACTATATTTTACTATTGCAGCCAACGTGGGGTTTCACATCGCCTGCGTTTGCGACAGGACTAGTGGCTGCAGTGAAGGGTGAACAGCTGTCTTCCTTGGAGACGTTCATATTGCTGGGAGCTTCACCTTCAAATGATCTCATGGCGGCTTTAAAGGTATTGGTTTTTTTGTGTCATCTTAGAAATCACATCACAATAATTTTCTGTTATACAACATTTCAATGCACCAAAAATTCGAAGCGCCGTAGCCCATTGGCTATGGGCGTCGGACTTGCAATCTTGTGTTCGCTAGTTCGATCCCCACTCATTGCACTACCGACATGGCCCACTCGTAACACAAGTATTTTAGCTTAGCATGGGGGTTAATAAGAATACTAGTAATGAGCAAAAACTCTGCTAGAAATCTTAAATAAAATGTATAAAATATATTAAACCGTTCTCAAGTGGTCTTATGAAACGTTATTTTAAGTGTAAAGTTATTATTATATAGACGCTAAATAGTTATAGTTATAATTAAATACATATATAAAACTAAAAAAAGCTAATTAAAATAAAACTTAATTTATAAAAAATCTGTCAACTTAGTAGTTGTTAGATAAATTACAGTAGAAGAAGGAACTCGTACTTGGTGCAGTTCTCAGTATTGCCCTGTTGAATGGTAATGCTCATCTGCTCTGCAATGTAAATACCAGCACTGGATAACATGTGTATACGGAGTCCGTGACTGCTGTAACCCATGTCGAAATGTTAGCTTAATAAAAAAGGAATGTTTTGCCTTAATACTGTACCGCGATTGACCGGTGGCTATTATAAATTAAATATGCAAAAATATGGTATCGATATTTTTTTATATTTACACAATTTTTTAATTAATTAAAAAGTATAAATAGCAAAAAATATTTTAACGAGATCTACACTGTTTCCATCGCTAAGAAATGTTATCAGTCTGGAATTATTTTCATTTAAAATATTGTATATTTAAAATCTTTGGACTGAAAGGATTTTAATCTACAAATTGCTCAAGATCTTTGCTAAATATAATTAATATTAAAATACAAGTCTGAGACTTGAGTGAGGAGCGTCATTTCACAAAATTATTAATTGGAACCGTCTTTGATCTCCTTGGAATATAAATAATATTTATTATTTGTTTTATATGATCAAATTTCCTGTATTTAATAACTGACGGATATGGTGGGCAAATGCTATCTTATACTATACTATGTTTGTTTTCTTGAATGCGCTAATCTCAGGAACTACTGGTCCGATTTGCAAAATGATTTCAGTACTACATAGCCCATTTACAGAGGAATGGATATATTATACTGAAACCGCGCGCGAAAGTTGTTTGCTTATGGTCCATATTATTATTATTCGATCATTAACAAATGATAAAGGCCCTTTGAAACCTATACTAATACTATAAATATATAAAATACTAGTTTAGTAGCCCATTTAGTTCCCGTAGGAAATTCATAATTAATGGAGACTATAGCCTTTTAATGGATTTATACATAGTCAAAATAACATTTTGGGGCTATCTGAATCGTATTACATAAACTTAGCCTTAACCTCCTTCCATAAATGGGAATAATATGCAAGATATCTGATACTGAAAGATTTTTTGTCAGACCAGTAGTTTTTTATCGGTTACATTTCGGGGAGTGTGCGGAGGTTCTACATAACCGGGGTATCAGGTTCACCCTTCACCCTTCCATCACCGGACGACCAGGGGCGGCGAGCGGTTTTACCCTTATGTTTTAGACATTACTGCAATACGCACGAAGCGATATGCTTCTTCTTTCATAATGCGGACGGCTAAGGAGTAGAATTCTCTGCCGGGGACAGTTTTTCTTGAACGCTATAATCTGGACATCTTTAAAGCTAAAGTGAAAAGACACTTTCTAGGCAAGCGTGTATCATCTTAGGCCTTATCTTCGCCTTCCATCAAGCGAGATTATGGTCAAACGTAAGCCTATATTTATTAAAAAATAAATAAAAAAAAAGTTGCAGAGATAAGCGCGTTCAAGCTAACTAACAGACATACTCTTCAACTTTATATATTACTAGCGGCCTGCCCCGGCTTCGCACGGGTGGACTTTTGTACCCTACCCCTGCCCTACCCTACCCCTACCCTAACCCTACCCCTACCCTACCCCTACCCCTACCCCTACCCTACCCCTACCCCTACCCCTACCCCTACCCTACCCCTACCCCTACCCTACCCCTACCCTACCCCTACCCTACCCTACCCCTACCCCTACCCTACCCTACCCTAACCTACCCCTACCCTAACCTACCCCTACCCCTACCCAAAAGTATCCTATGTCCTTCTCCCAGTTCTTAGCTACCTCCCTACCAATTTTCAGCCAAATCGGTTCAGCCGTTCTTGAGTTATAAATAGTGTAACTAACACGACTTTCTTTTGTTTTTAAAATGTATTCTGCTATTCAGGGCGTAGAAAAATCCAACGAAACAAAAACCATGGCAATCGGTCCAGCCGTTCTCGAGTTATAAGTGTTTTAACAAACACGACTTTCTTTTATATATATAGATGGTTAGCATTTTCATTAATGTTTAAAATGAAAAAAGTTGTTGTAGTGACATAACTACAATAGTTGGACATATGCTACCGCGGAGTTTTTTGTAGACATTATGATGTTCTTCAATATTGTTGTACATTATTTTGTTCTATCGCTAATAGTTTCGGCAGCGCATTCGACGAAAGACATTTTAAGACTCATTTTTCTACACCTTCGCTTACATTGTTGAAATTTTACCAAGGATCCCTAATTTTTTTCAAAATAAAATGTAGCCTATGTCAAATTGTAAAAATGTTGCATTCTATTGGTGAAATAATTTTTTAAATCGACCCAGTACTTTTTGATCCTATTCATTACAAACATACAAAAATAGGTACAAATCTTTCCTCTTTATAATATTAGTGTAGATGTAGATATAGCAAGTTAACCTTGAAAGATAGACATATGCTATCGCAGACTTTTTTGTAGATCTAAAAGAGAAGAATATTTGCCACCATACATTGTTTTGTTATATCTCATAGGGTTTAGGCAGCGTTTTCGTTGAAAGCTCCCAAATGGCTTAATTTTTTCCGACACCTCTGACAAATATCAATATATATTAGTCAAATGTACACATAAACTAAACAAATCATATACGTAAACCTTCCGGAAGAATCGTTCTATCGATTGGTAACATCCGCATGAAAATCGATGTAGTAGTTTTTGAGTTTATCGCGAACAGACAGACAGACGCGGCAGGGGACTTTGTTTATAATATGTAGTGATGTAGTGATAGCGGTCGCCCGCGGCTCCGTGCGGATGTCGGCTACCGCTGCAAAAAGCCTACCCAGGAAAGACACGGTCAGCAAAATGATTCCCAGGTCAATTCACAGACACCGACATAAACATCGACAACGCAGTCATTATCCGCAGGCTGCACAGATTGTCTTTCTGTGGATGTTAAAGTTGTTGATGATGAAAATATAATTAATGATGTAATTAATAGGCATTTTAGGGATTAGGCATTTTAGCTTTTCAAAGCTTTGAAAAGAACTGTTGTTTAGCTCTGAGAAGAACTGTTGATTAGCTCTGAGAAGAACTTTTGCGTAGGTGTAGTTTTAAGAACGAAATCTAAAAAAAATCGCACGAAAATTATTAGACTTCGCAACGGGCCGTGCAGCAGAAATCGTAATATTTTAATTTCGCCATAACTTCAAAACCAAACGTCCAATTTTAATCATTCAAAGACCAAATATTATCTACATAAACTGTACTTAGTGATGAAATAATTTATTTTGATAAGAATTAATAGCATGAGTAAAATAAACGCGTTTAAATGTAGTCCAAAAAAAAAATCAAGATTTCTAAATAAAAAAATGGTCGTTGTGCCTCACTTGACATAGATAGGTATAGTGTGTCGCGGACTTTTTTGTAGATATTTATAAGATCTATAATTAATTAGAACATTTTATGATTCTATCTTTTATAGTTTAGGCAGCGTACGCAAAATAAGTAACTTTTCTGGTTGATTTTTTACACCTTGTGTCAGAAAAACCCAAATATCTTACGGAACCCTATTTTTTTCCAAAATAAAATTTAGCCTATGTTACTCGTGGATAATGTAGCTTTCGAATGGTGAAATAATTTTTTAAATCGGCCCAGTACTTTTTGAGCCTATTCATTACAAACATACAAACATACAAAAATAGGTACAAATCTTTCCTCTTTATAATATTAGTGTAGATGTATAGAGTATGGATAAATCAAAGATAGATGTAGATTATGTAAAAAAGATTCAGATAACCCCAATATGTTATTTTGACTATAAATATATCCATTACAAAGCACTGTTGTATAAAACCTTATAATTAAACCTTTTCAAAGATAGTCTTCCAATAAAATTTGTAAGTAGTATGAACTTAATGTTAGAGCTACAATTATTAATTCACTTAAACTTTAGAAGTCATTACTGTAACTTAGTAATTACCACCCTGAGGACAAAATCCTTGAGCTTAAAGTTTTGTTGACTTTACACTACTTTGTTTAACTTATAAATTCAAATAACGTAATATTTAATAGACTTGATTACTTCGGTAACGGTTTATTATCGTTACTTGAAGTTTGACGGGGTACTTAATTATATCTTAAAGAAATAGTTACGAAGAACTGTCTATAATATATTTATTAGTACAGGTATGTAAATAACGTATGTTTTCATTAAAACTTATCGTATGTTTTGTTCACAGGAGAAACTCTCAAGCACATGTCACTTATGTGACGGGTACGGCGCTTCTGAGGCTCAAGGATTTATTGCCATTCCTGATAAACAGGCGCCGAGCAGAAGTAATGGATGGGTGTTGAATATATTTTATTACCAGGTAAATATATTTGTGCTTAAGTATAAAAGCTTATAGTAGTAAGACCACCTTAGTCAGATGGTCTAACAACTAAGGTGCACTTAGACCACCTGACTAAGGTGGTCTAACTCCACCTTAATTTATTTAACAGAATTATAAAATACTAGCTGTCCCGTGTGGTTTCACTCGCATAGATCCCGTTCCCGTGGAAACTGTAACTTTAAATATAGCCTATGACACTCACAAATGATGTGGCTTTCTCTTTTCTTTCTGTGGACGTGGTAGAAGAATTTTTAAAATTAGTTTAGTAGATCCAGACATCATTCATGTAAAATTTGTTAGTTTGTGACATCCTACAATGTCACAAACTAACAAATTTTACATCTTAGTAATATTAGTATAGATGTGTGCTAATGCTATTTGCCTAATGTGGAAAGAGAGTTCACTTTACTTCAGGCGATGATAAAACCACACATCAAGATTACTAGCAGAGTTTTGCAGCCTACTAGTATTTTTGTTAACCCTCGTGCGAAGCTAAAATGCTTGTGTTACGAGTGAGTTCACGTCAGTAGTCCAATGGGTGGAGTTCGAACCGGTGACCTCATGATCGCAAGTCTGACGCCCCAGCCATTGGGCTGGAAATTTTTTCTCCGTTGGAAAGCTACACTTTCCCCGAATGACATAGGCTATATGTAATTATTAAGATCCCACGGGAACTGGAGTTTCGCGGGTGAAAACGCGTGCGGGAATCTAGTTACTAATATAATAAAGAGAAAAGACGTATTGATTGTTAGTAATGAAAACAAAAAACAACTACTCGACCGATTTGAAAAATTCTTTCACCGTTGGGAAGCTACACTATCCTCGGATGACATAGGCTATATTTAATTATGAAGTTCCCACGAGTACCGGAACAGGCATGAAGCTAGTTATAGTATATTTTAACTAGCTTCCCGCGCGTGTTTTCATCCGCATAACTGCCGTTCCCATATAAACTTCATAATTAAATATGGCTTATAGCCTTCCTCAATAAATAGGCTATCTAATTCTGTTTTTTTTTTTAATCGGACCTGTTTTTCCTGAGATTATATGTATTAGTATAGATGGACATTAAAAAAAATAACAACGATTAGCTAGATCAGGGATCCCCAAACTATTTTGGACAAGTGACCCCCCTTTTCCAAAATGAACTGTTACTGCAGACCCCCATGGCCAAATTACCTACTTTTAAGATCAACCCCCTTATTCATAATGGTCCGCTAACTTAAAACACCCCTATATCGAACCCAAGGGGTCGATATCGACCACTTTGGGAATCCCTGAGCTAGATCATGCAATAAACCGTTTTAGTATTTATTTAAGTATGGATAAAAGCGTTGCCGTTCAATTTAATGTCTAAACAATTTGCAATAAAAACACAATAATAGGTACCTAACACAAATAACAGTAATCGCCCGAGACAATATTTTTCGCTAGCATCAAAATCACATTACGACGAAACCAATAAGCTCAAATGATTCCATTTTAATTCCGTAATAGCTTTTAGAAATGAAGTACTCAATAAAGTTAATCGTTAAATTATTTATTTATGGTATTATCGTATTTTCTAAAGAAAAGAAAATTGTCGATATTATAAACTCAATGGCCTCATGTAATGAGGGCTTATTACTGAGCTTATTTTATCTTGTAAAGAAAATAAGTAGATATACAGTACCCATTATATCCTTGTTATAATATGAAAGTACGTAGTTTGAAAGAAGTACCCATTGTACATGTCCATGGGCGTCCCCTTAACATACCTTGGCAAGCGATCGTTGAGGGATATTACCATAATCACCACGCTTGGCAGACGGATTGGTGATCGCAGTAAGATGTAAACCTTGAACTTATAGATGCTGCTGTTCATCCATCAGCCATATGCCCCTTAGTCGCCTTTTATGACACCCATGGGAGGACATGGGGTGGTCTATTCTAAGCCGGAAACCACACGTTTATTAATTTAATTATATAACACAAGCACACCCGCGTTACTTCCGTTCCCGTATAAACTTAATAATGAAAAATAGCCTATAGCCTTCCTTAATAAATTGGTTAATTCACAATGAAATAAAATTTCAAATCGGACCAGTAGTTTCTGAGATAAGCACGTTCAATTAAACTATGGCTATCTATCTTATTATCACGAGACCGAGAGCGAGTGAAAATGCGCACGGGAAGCTAGAAAATTTATATATCTATTATTTATTAGTAGATCCCTCCGACTTAGCATTTGGTCTTGGGTACCGAAAATTTTAGATTTCTTTACCAGCAAACGTAGAACGCCCCCTGCAAGATGAACCCAGGACTTGAGAGATGTAGCCGGGGCGACTGGATACTGAAGGTGGTGGACCGTTTGCGCCATAACAGCGCAAACTAGGGGAGGCCTATGTACAGTTCACATTAGGGTATAAATTGTCAAAGAGCTTTCTCGACACGAGAACTGAATTTACGATTTGTAAAACATACATCTAGGCTTAAATTTGTACTTGGTGGTTGTTAATGTTTTCTTTAAATTACTCATTGTACATTGAAAGTAGCCGTAGCCCAAGCCGTAGCTAGGGCGTTAGACTTGCGGTCATGTGGTCACCTGTTCGATCCCTACCCATTGCACTACCAACGTGAACCCACTTGTAATTTAGGGGTTAACAAGTATACTAGTAGAAGTGTGCAAAAAAATGCTAGTAATCTTTATAAAACAAGAAAAGAAGGGAAGATAAATACTAAAATTAGTTAGTTATGACTATGTGTTCATGTATTTAGTTAATAAATCGTGTTTTTGTTACAGATTGTAGATGAAAACGGTGAAAAACTTGGTTTGAAAGGAAAGGGAGAGCTGTACTTGAAAGGCGAGAGTATCATAACGGTAACATTAATTTTACTTATTATTAAACTTAAGTACTGTTTATACTTCGCGTTGTTACGAGAAATGCTAAATGAGGGGTAATAAGGCTTTCTATTTAATATAAGCCCTTGAAAGTATTTATTTATCTTGAGCCTTTTAGAACATTAAATACGTCCTTTTTAACTTTTTTTTGTTTGGGTTCGATCCCCATGCAGGACTAGATATCAAATCTAAGATTTATTTCCGGATCTGACTAGTTGAGGGACTACCCTCCGTGCCTCGGAAAGCACGTTAAGCCGTTGATCCCGATTGTTATAACAACATCTAGGACAATCGTATACCAGGTAACGGGCAACGGCTCAACCAACCAGACCCGGAAAAAAATCTTAGAATTTACACAAAGATTTTCTGTCCGGTGTGGGGATCGAACCCACGACCTCTGAGATTTAAAGCGAGCCAAATACCCCTGCGCAACGGAGGTTGTCGATTACTTAATTAATAACAATATTTTTAACATTATATACCTACAGAACGTTTTCAGTAGATGGTATAACTTTACTGTATGAGTCACTTTATACTAATCAACATCACACAATATGTTAAGCTAAAACTATTTTTTATTTTACTAGCAGACTTTTGCAATCTACTAGTATTCTTGTTAACCCCTCGTGCTAAGCTAAAATGCTTGTGTTACGAGTGGGTCCACGTCGGTAGTGCAATGGGTGGGTATCGAACCGGCGACCACAAGATCACAAGTCCGACACCCTAGCCATTGGGCTACGGCCGCTTCTTATTTTTATAATTTTATTTTCCAATTATCAACTTATATTTTTGTTTCTTAATTTTTGTGGTGTCCCTCAGCGGGTTATCGGAGCCCTTAGGTCCCTCAGAGCACACTTTGAATACCCTCAGCTTAGAGTATTAGAAAGGGAATTGGAAATTAGATCTGTCAGTATGATTTATGTTTAGCATCTGACCTCGATCGCGGACGCAGGCCTAATCCCGGCGGATCATTAAATTTATGTATTTTTGAATAAGAATTTACGCTACGCTTTGAAATATTAATTATAACCCTTGATTTATAGTCTATACTTATATTATAAAAAGGCAAAGCTTGAGAATTGTTTGTGAGGTTGTAATAATCTCTGGATCTTCTTTACCGATTTTTCTAATTCTTTTACTAATAAAAATTTACATTATTTGTGATTTTCATCTTACTAATAATATCAACGCGAAAGTTTGTAAGTATGGATGGATAGATGGATGGTTTTTTTTACTCTTTCACGCCAAAACTACTGAACGGAATTGGCTGAAAATTTTCACCGGGATAGGTTATACGCTGAATTAATATATAGGCTACAAAACATTACGCTCCGACCTACTGGAGCATAGTATCGCGGGTAAAACCGCGGGGCGCAGCTAGAAGGCTATATCTATATCTATAAGTCGAGGTTTCTATGGGAACGGGATCTAGGCGGATGTCATAGTTTTATTAGTGAAGACATGTTTGTTCTTTGTCTATACTAATAATATTATAAAGAGGAAAGATTTGTATGTAAGTATGTTTGTAACGAATTGGCACAAAAATTAATGAACCGATTTTAAAAATTCTTTCACGATTTGAATGATACATTATCACTGATTAATATAGGCTATATTTAATTATGAAGTTCCCACGGGAACGGGAGTTACGCTGGTTAATCCGCTCGCGGGAAGCTAGTATTTAATAAGTTTATTTTTATAATGATTTCCCATAAGAATTATAATTTTTCTGCTTCAAAGAAGTTTTTAAAATAAACAACAAACTTGAATTGTGAGACAAAAATCTAAAGAAAATCTAAAGAAATCTAAAGAAAGTCTAAAGAAATTAAATCGTAAAAACTTTAACGTCCATATTTGATTAGTACGTACAATGATAAGTTAAGAGGAATCTTAACTTGAAGTAGTTTGAAACAAACGAAAATAATTCATTTCAAAACAAATTCTTCAAAAGTGGAAACGCCGGGAGAGGACGCTCTAGAAGGAGGACATACACTGACCTCATAGGTGATTCTTCAGAAAGGTCAGGTGCGTAGTACTCGCAACCGGCGTGCGTGTATGACCAGATGTATGAACGTGGACGAGGCAAAGGGAGTGTGTAAGGATCGTAGCAGGTGGCGTTCTGTAGTTTCTGCCTACCCCCATGGTAGAAAAGCGTGATTATATGTATGTATGTATATCCTCACAATTATCCAATTTAGCTTATAATGCTTGTTAGCATTTGTATTAACAAAAATACTTGTTTTCTATTTGTAGTGTAAGAAACTGCAACATTTATTGCTTTCAAAGATAAACTACACTACAATACTACAATTTTCAGACCATTAAGAACTGCTTAACTGTTTTATGGTTTCTTGAATAACCGTTGCAATTACAGAATAGGATTAACAGAGAGAAAACTATTTTTATACGGGGAACCAAAACATTGGAAGCCTCTTTGAAAACGAATGCACATCAAGAATAGGCCCATGCCGTAGGTAATATAAATGTGGATGGGGCTCTTACGAATTAGAAAAAAAAAACAAAATTTTACCACAAAGATTTCTTGCCCGGCATGGGGATCGACACACGACGTACGCCACAGTGGTGGTCATTACTGGTCATAGTGTGAGAGTCGCCAGTCATTTTCAAATTGCTGAGCATAAAAAAGAAGTATTCCTATATTAGGCCCTATTCTTACACGCTGATATTTATTTGGGAAAACAAACAGACACACATTCAAGTTACAAATAATTACAACAACAAGAAATATATAAATGTGTAGCTCACAACGTTATCCACATGTTAGGATATTGAAGACAAACAATATAATATTATGTGGTTGTGTAGGTATCATAAAAACAATTAGGGACTGGAGAAATGAAATGAAAGTTTATATTAGTTACGTATATAAATAAATCGCTCTCATCATATTATTATATAACACATTGAAGTAATACTTTAAATATGTAAAGATTGCTGAATGCTGCTGAATGATCTCGGAGTTTCTTATAGTCTTTCTTCTCCGAGCGTCACACCGTAGGTAGATAGAGAAAGACTCGTAGGAAGCTAGGATAGGGTCCGGTCGTCCTCGCAAGGCGAGGCTCGCGACGCGTTCTGTGCTTCAGACCCGATCCCAGCCCGCGCTGGTTGATTTTAATTATATTTTATAATAAGCGATTAATTACGAACATGCCATGACAATATTAATAAATTTTATTTAATAACATTATTGTTGAAATGTAAACTAATTTATTAGTAAAGATTGTTTTTTTTTTCTCATTATCATTGTATTTGACTTATAATAAGTACGATCGATTCGTCTACATTATCAATAAACGTTTTCATTTCATTTTCATTGCTGATATTAATGTTGGTGTTATTTGAGGAATACTCCACAAAGAAAAATCAAAATTCAATATAATGTTGTTTTCTCTGTATAGTTTTACGATCTACCTGACTGTTTATATGCAAGAGATCGTTATGGAGCCGCGGAGCACGTAGTATTTATGTTTAAACGTTAACATCGCTTAAGTTCCCGGATTAAATCGGGTTTCCACACAAGTTTTAAGTGGTTTACCCGTTATGTTTGCAGAATGTGAATACTTAATAATGTGTAATTGTTCCAAATGTTGATTATAATACAACGTACTGGGCATTTTGGACGATTTCTCGTCCAAAATTGAGGGACTACCCTCCGTGCCTCGGAAAGCACGTTAAGCCGTTGGTCCCGATTGTTATAACATCATCTATAATAATCGTATATTTAGGAACGGGCAGCAGCGTTTCCTTATATGTACAACATAATACTGCGGTCACCAACCCGCATGCCAAGCGTGGTGACTAAAGCATATACCCTCCCTCGGGAGGAAGCTCATGTTCAACAGTCGACGTTATACGGGCTGATGATGATGATAATGAAATAGTATAGATACGACCTTTTTAGAAGAGAAGTAATTTCATCAGAGCAGTACACTATTTGCTGATTATTTGAAATGTGTTACATTGTACGTTTCATTTCAAATACCTTTGCACATTTTTCTCGTTGCTAGTGTATGTTTGAAACTACAGTTAACAATGTACACATTTAAAATTAAACACGACCGAGTGGTCGAAATACAAAGACAACTAGTACCAGTGCTGCAACTACGAGTGGTCGAAATACAAAGACAACTAGTACCAGTGCTGCAACTAGTAGATTTTCGGAAGACTAGCTACCCACGCACGACCAAAACCCCGCGTGTTTGTCCATTTGAGTATGTTTCGCCGGACCGTCTCATGTGGGCCATGTTGAAACCGGTAGTAAAGTAACCCACTGAGTTTGTTTCGCCGGATCTTCTCAGTTGGGGCGCATTGGATCCGGTGGTAGCATTAAAGCGCGTCCGTCGTTATATGCTCATGGTCCACCCAAATAATGACAATTGTTTTGACATAATATAGACAGAACAAGCATTTTGCGTCGCTAAGAACAATATAAATAAATAAATTATAATAATAACATATAAATATATGATAATATAAAAATAATTAATTTTATAGATACCTATTAATAAATAACAAATATAATTAATTAAATTTTTCTAATTAATGTTTGACTATTTACAAGTGCCTGTAATTGGTTTTTTTATTTTATTTATGTTTAACTCGTCGAAATGCAGGGAACAGCTGATGTTTTTTGAAACCCTTGCCATATCGTTTGTTATCATCTAAAAAAGCCTTGCTCTTTCTATGTATACACCCTTTCCGTTACACCTTGTATATTAGTATAGATATATTTCCGTTCCCCCCGTTAGCTGGTAATCTTACTCACGGGAATACATCAATAATTTTATAAATCCTCAGGGCTACTACAAGAATAACAGCGCATCCGACGAGATGTTGACTCCTGACGGATGGTACAAGACAGGAGACGAATTCTACCTGGGCGAGGACGAGAGGCTCACCTTCGTCATGAGGAAGAAGTTCTGCTTCAAGTATATGGGCTGCCAGGTAATTTGACTTAATGTTTTTAATAGTCCGTGAGTATGTATGGTTTCCAGGTTAGAAAAGACTGCTCCATATCTTCTTATGGGTGTCGTAAGTAGATGGACGGGCAACAGCGTTATCAGCTTAAGGTTACTCTTCCATCTGCGATCACCAAATGGGCCTCTTCCCAAACGGTTTTTGGCTAGTCACCATGCTTGGCAGGCGGGTTGGTTACTATGGTGGCAGTATTATGTTGTAACACACAAGGAAACGCCGCCGCCAATTACCTGGTTTATGATTGTCATATTGTTATTTCATCAAGATGATGAAATAACAATTAGGCCCAACGGCTTAGCGTGCTTTCCGAGGCACAGATTGACCAGACCCGGAAACAAATCTACGAATTTACGCTAAAGATTTGTTATCAAGCGTGGAGATCGAACTCACGACCTTTGAGATATAAAGCGAGCCTAATAATTAACCTCTACGCCACGTAAATTATAATGTGCCTTATTATTTGATTTTTGCGAGACTGCAGAGTATGGTCCTAGTTGCTGATTATATTAGCAACTAGGACCATACTCTACTTAAAAATCTTTCTTCTACATTTGTCGACATTTTCTTAGTAATCAATTATCCAATGACATTTCTTCGTTTCAAGGTTGCTCCAGAAGAGGTGGAGCGCGTGATCAGCTCAGTTCCAGGAGTGAAGGAGACAGTGGTGACTGCTACTGACAACGGACCGGCAGCCGCTGTGGTGGTGATACCTGGCGCTGACGTCACCAGGGACCAGATCAAACAAGCTGTTACTGGTGAGAATATTGTTATAGTCTTACTTTTGTATTAAAATAAAAAACAGCCGATGTCCTCTATTAATTAAAACTGTATATTAATTTGAACTTTTAATATTAGTCGTGATAGCTCTGAACTAATCGCGATGAGCACTAAGAGCAGCACCCATTCTGTCAATGTTATATCAAATGTCATAAAATTACATTAAACAAGGTTTATATCGTCAAAAATGCTAAGGCTATATTAGAAAATGTAATGCCATCAAAAACATACTTGTAAAAAAACCCAAGTCTCATAACGCAGTTCTTTTACCGTTAAAAGTTGTTACATTAAACAAGGTTTATATTGTCAAAAATGGTAAGGTTATATAAGAAAATGTAATAATATGGTGGTTAAGTAGATATTCTTAAATTTTAAATTTTCTTTCGAATTTTTATACTTTCATAAAAACCTTCTCCTGATGATAACAGACACAATAAAAAATTATTAGCGAAATCGGTCCAACCCTACATGTGATGCCGTGACCAAGGGAAATAGGGATTCATTTTTATATATAGATAGATTTCGTAGGTATGTAGGTTGGGTGGTGAATAGGTACAGAATGGCACACAGCTGTTTTGTAGCGAGGTTTATTCTCAATTGAGGACTGATACATTCTTTATCTTTCTACTTACCTACTCGATAACTTTCTGCGTGTTTCAAAAACAGAACATTTGAAAGTGTATTCTCTACGCGACATAGGTAACCGATCGAGGATTTTAAAACCAGTGTACAGATATTGCAAAGTGTTTATGGAAAAATTTAAACCTTCGCGGACGAAGTCGCGGACAACTATAAGTCAATATATAGAATATTTTGTTTGTCATTTGAAAATGTGCAAATCGATTTTTGACGAATCGCCAGTGTTCCTTTCAAATCTTAACACTTGAAACCATAATCTTTCGCGGCTGCCCTTTCAAAACAATGCGGTTTACAAGTTTACTGATAAATCCTAACTATATCATATTAATCTTTACATTTCAATAATACAGCCCAACTTCATCCTCGCATATATATTGCCTCACTACGTTAAAATCAATCTTAGGGCCTATGCACACCACGTTTTTTAAACGCGCCGTTGCAGCGCGTCTGTAGCGATACAGACGCGATACGCACGCGAGTCAGACGCAGCCAGCAGACCTTTGCACACCTGCACGCTTATGAATCGATACAAACGCGCGTGTGTATCAATACAGACGCGATGCAAAAGCCACCAAATTGCTAACGCGCGTGTGTATCGATACAAACGACAACAAACTGCTCTGTAGGATAAAAGCGCGCCGTCGACGCGCGTTTCTAAAACGCGCGTCGAAGGCGCGTAAAAAAGACGTGGTGTGCATAGGCACTTAATTAGCAATAATCAAAGTTTCATTTCCTTTGTTTCCAGCTTGTCTGAGTGAACACAAACGGCTACATGGAGGCGTAACATTTGTACCGTCATTACCACATACAAGCACAGGGAAGTTACAGAGAAGGGAGTGCACAAACCTGATTACAGAAATGATACAAAGTGGACACTGCTTCTAGTTAACAACAAAGCATGCAACTACGATTATCGGTAGACAAAATTAGGTTAAGTAATTATAATGCTAATAGTAGCGATCTATGGAAAGAGCTATGCTCGGCGTTTCCCTGCGTGATCGAATCGGAAATTAAGAGATCCGCAGGAGAACGAAGGTCACTGACATAGCTCAATGGATAAGCAAGCCGAAGTGGCAATGAGCAGGACACATAGCTCGAAGAACTGACGGCCGATGGAGCAGAAAGGTTCTCGAGTCGAGACCACGAACTGTCGGACTACCGCCTGCACGATGGAGCGACGAGTCGGTGGATGCAGGCCGCTAGCGATCGTTCCCGCTGGAAATCGATGGGGGAGGCCTATGTTCAGCAGTGGACTACAACAGGCTGACGATGATGATGAATAGTAATTGTAAATGTTATTAGAAATATGTATTCATATTTTGATGTGATGTTTGTGTAAATAAATAATGATTTCATATTTCAATGTCATCCATAATAGTTATATTACTCTACTAACTGCTGTTCACGTAAAATAAGAATTTTATTAGCTACCAATGAATATCCCTTTAAATTGGTACTACCGTTTTGAAGATTAGCAAGACAAAGTAAAGAGAAGTAGCTTTTATTATTCTCCACAAAATCTTAATCTACCAGTAAAAGTCACATCAATGTAGCCCAATGGGTAGGGGGTCGGACTTGTGATCTTGAGGTCGTCGGTTCCAAACCCCAACCATTGCACTACCAACGTGAACCTACTCGTAACACAAGCATTTTAGCTTAGCACGAGAGGTTAACGAGATACTAGTAGATTGCAAAACTCCGCTAGTAATCTTTTATTAAAAAAAATGTACCTAAATGCACTGAAAAAAACTGACATTTCTACCTTTGGTCATACATATTTAATTTTCTACCAATTAAATAATTATTATACTTCTGATATGCCATCGTTTATTTTTTGCAGTGAAACCAATACTTTTGATCACCGATTTGTGTTTTGACATCAATGAAAGAAAACTTGACTGAAACATGTCGTGACTGCGAAGCACTTTCCAGTGACCGAAAAAATGGTCCCCCATACAAACATAAGTCCGCATTTTTATATCCACAAAGTATCAAGCCAGCAAATGTTATCTAAACACAACCGGATTCAATTTCTGTTCACGTATTCCTTTGCTCGTTTTGTATGACTTGCATACACAGAGCAATCACCCGCGCTAATAAATTTATACGTCTTTTGAAGACCCGACCTTTTGCTTTGCCATTTACCCTATACTCTACTCGTTTTGCATCCAATTACAATTAAGACTATATCGTTTTGTTTAGCATACATTACCGGTTTTGTGAACAAGACTTTATGACCTTTGTGAACTTAGCAAGCAATGGACGGAAAATTTAATGAAATAGTCGATATTGAATATTAAATTGACTTATGTGAACAGTTAGTGAGTAGGGAGAAATGCAGTATAATGGGCTATATGCATGGCACTTTAATTAAGGGTACTAATTAGCGTAGGACAAAGGCAGTAAGTTATCCTATGCGGTTGGCACTGTAACTAGATATAAAGAGGTAATAGTGTACCCCGAGGTAATAAAATACCTACTGCATATTATAATATTTATTTTTAAACACATAACCAATTGAAATAATGATTTAAGCGTATCTAAATTTGCTTGATTTTTTTATTTGATTTTTTGTAATCTATCATTATCCTGCCTAAGTGGTAAAGCGGTTAGGTAAAAGCAGGGAAACGTAGGTCAACTCCCGAAAAACGTGTCGATTTTAGGATTACGTTAAAATATAGTATAATTGTAAGAAGACAACGCCCGTGCTAGCAAATTTATACATGAGACTTTACAAACACTCAATTCACGGACACAGAAGACATCCAAACTCAGAACAACTATCCGTGGTCAAACAAATAATTGTCTCGGAAGGGAATCGAATCCATAACACCGATCTCAGTAGCAACTACCGTAACAACTGAGCCATCAATAAAACAGTACCCTTACCCAACTGATACTCGAAAATCTTGCAATCAAATTAAGGAAACCCGTCTCCGTTAACCAGACAATGTGATGTTCACATTGATTGATTGAGAACACCCCTACACTATGAGTTTGCAATCAATCAGACTTTACCCGTCGATTGTGGAGGCCCTTGCGGAGGAACTTCGAGTTAAAGATGGATTAACAACCGATCCATTCTGATGCCTTGTCTGAAATATAGATAGTTAATATTCACCGTGATTTGTTTATCGTGTCTAATAAATGGCACGACCACTTTTAACAATAACGTCACAATTTTTAAGCGGCCATATCCCAATGGCTAGGTTGTTGGATTTCCGATCATGTGGTCGCCGTTTCGATCCCAACCCATTGCACTACCAACGTGATCCCTCGTAACACAAGCATTTAAGCTTCGCACGAGGGGTTAACAAGAATACTAGAAGGCGCAAAACAAAACTGTGCTAGAAATCTTGAAAAAAAAGTAGACATATGTTTTGTACAACAAAAGTTTCCATAAAAAATACGGCAATGGAAAGTAGTTTTGTTTACAAGACTTTATGACTTTTATGAACTTAGAAAGCAATGGGCGTGAAATTGACCTGTGTATTCATTACGATATATAGCCTATAGCCTTTTTAGATAAATTGAATATCTAACACCTTTTTTAGGACGGACATATGTAGTTAGCCCTGAGGCTTTTGCTACTTCACCGGACATAATGGATATCTAACACTGAAAGCATTTAACAAAACCAGTAAACAAACTAAATCTTCATCTTCATAATATTAGTAAAAAACCGGCCAAGTGCGAGTCGGACTCTCGCACGAAGGGTTCCGTGCTAGTTGCAACTGTGATCGATGTTAATAATAGTTGATTGAATGAAAGGTAAATTGTGGTTTCGGTTTATGACGTATTAAAAAAAAACTACTTACTAGATCTCGTTCAAAACAATTTTCGGTGAAAGGTTGCATGGTAATGTATATCATGTATTTTTTTTAGTTTTATCATTCTCTTATTTTAGAAGTTACAGGGGGGGGAACACACATTTTACCACTTTGGAAGTGTCTCTCGCGCAAACTATTCAGTTTAGAAAAAAATTACATTAGAAACCTCAACATCATTTTTGAAGACCTATCCATAGACACGTATGGGTTCGATGAAAAAAAATTTTTTGTGTTTCAGTTCTATGTATGGGGAACCCCAAAATTTATTGTTTTTTTCTCTTTTTTGTGTGAAAATCTTACTGCGGTTCACTAAATACATCTACTTACCAAGTTTCAACATTATAGTTCTTATAGTTTCGGTAAAAAGTGGCTGTGACATACGGACGGACAGACAGACAGACAGACAGACAGACAGACAGACAGACAGACATGACGAATCTATAAGGGTTCCGTTTTTTGCCATTTGGCTACGGAACCCTAAAAAGAGGTGGTATTTCAATAGGATTAGCAACGCAAGCTTCATTAGCTTTGTTTTTTTTTTTTTAAAGATTGCTAACAGAGTTTTGCTGTCAACTGGTATTCTTGTTACCCCTCGTGCTAAGCTAAAATGCTTGTGTTACGTGTGGGTTCACGTCGGTAGTGCAATCGGTAGGGTTCGAACCGGTGACCTCAAGATCACAAGTCCGACGCCATAGCCATTGGGCCACGGCCGCTTCTTTGATCTTCTAACATAAAAAAAACCGTCGTATTTTCGATCCAGGAATGGTAATAACAGATTTTGATATTTTCAGGATAGTAACTGACTCCTTCCAACCTTATTAAAATTGAAACGTGAGTCGAAGCTTGAAAAATTCTAGCATCATAAAAGCTAATTACATAATTCATTTTTCCAACAGATGGCGCGGCGGTGCTCGTCTTTTAATAGCTTCTTCGTTTTATCGCTCACGAAATAAAAACAATGCGACTATATTTGAAGCCATTTTAATAAACATGTATCTCTATTATAGGTACTTTAGAAAACTTCAAATGCATTTGCATAAATTGCTTCAATAAAAAAAATACTGCACCCACATTGGTGACTCAGCCATTTTAGATAAATATATCTTTTTAAAGATTACTTGTAGAGTTCTTACTGTCAACTGGTATTCTTGTTAACCCCTCGTGCTAAACTGAAAAGCTTGTGTTACGAGTGGGTTCACGTCGATAATGTAATGGGGGGTTGCAAAGTCCTACGCCTCTAGCCATTGAGCTACAGCCGCTTTACCTACCTTGTACCTTTACAGACAACCTTTTGTGTGAACCATAGATACATTTATTTTTTTATCATAACATCGGTAATCGGTAAGAGCCAGGTTTTGAATGAGCCACTTCAATTATTTCAGTAATTTAGGAACTAGGGTTAACATTGAATGACAGAATAAGGAATACCGTGATAAGAGAACGGTGTGGAGTGAAAGAGGACGTGATTACGAAGATAGAGAAGGGAATGTTGAGATGGTTTGGTCACGTGGAAAGAATGGATGAAGAAAGATTGACAAAACAGATATACATGGCTAGTGTGAGTGGCACAGTCGGAAGGGGAAGACCTCGACGAACGTTCTCTGACCAAATCGGAGACATCCTCACAAAAGGTCAAATAAGATCCACCCTAAACCGACGTGCTTGTATGATGAATGTTATGAGAGTGAATGAAGCGAAAGATGTGTGTAGGGACCGTAGCAAGTGGAGGTCCATTGTCTCTGCCTACCCCGCTGGGAAACAGGCGTGTGCTTATGTATTTAGGAACTAAATTTGGTTGGTGATCAGTATTGCCACTTAAAAATCACCAACCAAATTCGTTCCTAAGCTACCGAAATAGCTAGTGGCTCACTCATACTTCATAAATAATTGTTTTGCACACAAAGCACACCCGCAAGTGTGCTTGGTGTCGGTAAATCATGTTCCTATGAATGCACTGAAGTAGCGAAACCCTCATGCTTAACTACCTAAGTTTATCCAAAGAAACAAGTTGATATTAGGAATGTTGTTATAACTTGTGTAATCAATACGTGGATAATGTTTATGTTTATCCTCAACGAAAGCCTAACGTAAATCAATACAATAACTATAGGTACATTTACATACCATTATAGAAGACGTATAATAGGTACAATCGCTCAAGTGCTCCAACTGTGTCTAACCACTATTAGTTGAAGATTTATTGATACTTTGACACTAAGCTGAAGTTAAATCGACAATGTAATCTGATATCAGGACGGTTTATCAAAAATGCACCTAACTTAACATTTAAGTTAATTTAATAAAGAAAAATTTGCCGTGTGGTTTCCGGCTGAGAATAGACCACCCTATCTCCTCCCATGGGTGTCGTAAAAGGCGACTAAGGGACATATGGCTGATGGATGGGCAGCAGCATCTATTAGCTCAAGGTTTACATCTTACTGCGATTACCAATCCGTCTACGATCCTGGCTTGCCAAGGTCTGTTAAGAGGAGGCCCATGTTCAGCAGTGGACGTAAACGGGCTGTTGATGATGATGATGAAGAAAGAAAAATACGGTAACGCGTGCTATTCACGTAACGATATGACTTCGATAAAAATGTTTTCATTACTGTAGGCTTATTGTAATGCATTCCCTAAGTTATATTCATATTCATATTAATTTATTTCGTAAAGCCAATTTACATGTCAAAATTATAATATTATATTATAAATCCAAAGTGCAAGTAGATATTAATTGAATTGCTAAATTAATACATTATGAACATTATCAGAGATGTCACCAATTTTTTTTTTGTTTTTTTTTTTTTGACTGACTTATATTTAAGTACTGTATTGTTTAAGCTACATTAACTTAATAAATGAACATATTTAAAATATTTTTTGCATGCATTTTTTATTTTTATTTATTTAATTTATGTACAAACATTGTAAAAGTATAATATTATAATATAAATAAAACAACTTAATTGAGTGACATTTCAAGACTAGTTTATTCTTCTTAATATTTGACAACTACTTGGTCATAGATAAAATAATAAGTACCCAATCAACCTACATCCTCCTTCTTAAAACAATTAACTTAATAGTACGTTAAATAAAAAATCTCTCTAGAATACAACTAAACAAAACAACACTCTTCTATCCCCACTAAAAAAAAAATAACAAAGAAGAATAAAAATAAAATAAAAAACAAATTATTAATTATATAACCTTAAATTTAACCAATTATACTTCTAAAAGCTTCGATTCTTGACAACATTTTCCGATGAATTATGAGTGTCCAAACCGATCAGGAGCTCTCACTGTCCTGCCGTAACGAGTAACATAAGCATTATTAGAAAATTCAACGTTACGTTGTTCGTTATGTTGAGCACGGGAGCTGTTTGACGGAATTATGTCCGAGCTTGCACTTACATCATCGTAATCATAATATGGTCGCTGTTCATTGACATCACCAGGACGCAAACAGCTATCGATAACGAGTTGCCTTCGATTTCGACGAATCACTGTACCATTAAATAACTTTAACAAGTATGACCTAGGTGCAACAATATCTATAACTCTAGCATTTACCCAATCAACGCCCATGCGAACTTTAACATTATCACCTACGCCACAAGGTCTGAGATTCCTACTACTCCTATCAAAGTATTTTTTTTGTATTAACTGTCTTTGACTTAATTCATTGTATACCTGTTGCATATTATGTATTTTTGGCTCTAAAAATTTGGGAGAACAAGGTATTATACTACGTAATTTTCTGTTATTGAGTAATTCAGACGGAGAAGGCAAACTATTACTTATTGGAGTATTTAAAAACTCTAATAATCCCATACGAAACTCTGATCCATCATGACGTGTCTTTCGAAATATTGCTTTAATAGTCTGAATCGCTCTTTCAACCTGACCATTTGACTGGGGAAATCTAGGAGAAGAAGTTTTATGATCAAAATTCCAATCTCGACTAAATTGAAGAAACAACTTTGAAGCAAATTCCGGCCCATTATCAGTAAAAACTAGTTCAGGTATTCCTTGGCGACTAAAAATGTTTTTGAATTGGTTAATGACACATTGCGAGCTTAAATTTCCAACCTCTTCAACCTCGATAAATTTACTAAAATAATCTATCACTAATAAATAGCTTTTGCCATTAAAATGAAAAATATCTGCACCCACTTTTGCCCACGCTCTTATAGGTATTTCATGTGAGATTAGGGGTTCTTTACAGTTTTCTTTCCTATAAGTTAAACACACCTGGCAATGTGAAATCATATCCTGAATCTGAGTGTTCATATTTGGCCAAAACATTATTTCACGGGCTCTTAATTTGGTCTTTTCTACTCCTAAATGTCCTAAGTGTATTTTTTTTAACATATCTCTCCGCATCTTTTTTGGAATCACTATTTTAGTCCCTTTCCATATTAAATCATAAGCAACCGTTAGTTCATTTCTATAGTCCCAATATGTCCTAATAATATCTTTAACATTGCATTTATGTTCTGGCCACCCTCGTTTTACTACTTTTTTGAGCTCTTGCATTTCCTCATCTTCGGATGAGTATTTTTGCAATTCGATAAAGTGAGTATCTGTTAAGGTATTGCTTACTGCAATCTCACATACTTGGGCACTCTCTTCAAGATAATCACGCGGTTTCATATCCTGACCATTAGCTGGAGCTACAGCACGGGAAAGTGTATCTGCGATGTACAAATATTTGCCTGGTTTATATACTAATTTGAACATGTATGGCTGTAACCTAAGCAACATCCGTTGAAGTCTAGCCGGTGCCCCAAAAATTGGTTTATTAATAATGCTGGTCAATGGTTTATGATCGGTTTCAATAGTTACATCATCTCTCCCATAAATGTACACATAGAATTTTTCACATGCAAAAACACATGCATACAATTCTTTTTCTATCTGGGCATAATTTTGTTCCGTCTTGGTAAGAGACCTAGATGCATAACAAACTGGTTTGCCATCTTGCATTAAACACGCTCCTAAGCCGGTTTTACTTGCATCAACAGAAATTGTTATTGGCCTATCTAATCTGTAAAATTGTAAAACGGGAGGATTCGTGATAGCCTTTTTCAATTCATCAAAACATTTATTGTGAATATCATCCCAATGCCATGCGATTTCTTTTTTTAATAGTTCTCGCAGTTTTTGAGTTTTGTCCGATAAATTTGGAATGAAATTGCCTACATATGTCACCAATCCTAAAAACCGTTCCAAATCCTTCACGTTTTCCGGTTTAGGCATATTTTTTATTGGTAATATATGTGAATCATCTGGACGAATGCCTTTCTGGGAAATAAAATGGCCAAGGTATTTAATTTCAGTAAGTCCTATTTTGCACTTCTCCTTATTCAATTTTACATTAATTTGTCGACACCTATCCAATACCTGACGCAAGCGCTTATCATGTAACTCTTTTGTCTCCGCATAGCATAGCAAATCGTCTACAAACAATACGACACCCTCAATGTCATCAAAATATTCATAAAGTCGCTTATGAAAAACTTCAGAAGCCGACGAAATTCCGAAAGGTAAACGAAGAAATTTATAGCGGCCAAATACTGTGTTAAATGTACAATAATCAGTTGATTCGCTATGCAGTTTTAATTGCCAAAAGCCCTGCTTACAATCTAGAGTGCTGAAATATTTAGCACCTGACAACTTAGCTGTTATCTCATCCAAAGTAGGTAATTTATAATGTTCCCGTTTAATATATTTATTTAAATCTCGTGGATCTAAACAAATTCGAAGATCACCGTTCGGTTTTCGCACAACAGTTAAGCTGTTTACCCAATCAGTAGGACCTTCCACCTTTGCTATAATTCCTTCCTGCAACATGTCATCTAATTTCCTTTTAACATCATCCCTAAGTGCAAGTGGTAATTTTCGCGGAGCATGGACAACAGGTTGCGCGTCTGCTGATAGCTGTATTCTGTACTCACATGGTAAACAACCTACTCCCTCGAATACATCTCGATATTCAAAAAATAGTTGCTCAGAATCTATATTGCTATTCACCGCTAGGATGCGTTTTACTAAATTCATCTCCTCACACGATTTCTTACCTAAAACAGGAGAAGAAGTTACATCAGCAATAATAAATTTAACTATAAATGATCTATCTTTATATGCGCACTTGAGCCTACATCTTCCTAAAACTTTTATGTGTGTACCTGAGTAGCTTGTCAGTTTAACGCTGGTAGGTAAAATATTTGTTTTATCAACACCTGTTTGCGCTAAAAACCTGTATGGTAAAATATTTACGTCAGCTCCAGTGTCCAACTTAAACTTAATGATTTTATTAGTAACAAATTTCAAATCTATTGTCCAATTATCATTCTTGTCCATTTTACTAGCTTCACATACCTGATCAGTACCATTCTCATCGATGGAATACACACGACAAGCTTGCGCGAAATGATTCATACGTTTGCATTTTGTACACCTTTGACCATAAGCCGGACAATTGAACTTCGCATGTATGGTACCACAATAATTACATTTTGGTCCATTTTCCTGTCGAAATTGATTGGATCTGGATGTGCTCTGTATTTGTCTTTGGCCGATCCGATTTCCTGGCCCTTGTTCCTTAATATGTGTCTGAGCTGGTGCTCCCATGAATTGCAATGTATCCGTTCTCTTAATCCGTTGTCCGTCGTATGGACGTATTTGGTTTCGACATGCACAACGTACATTATTCTGTCCACGCTGTATCCAGTTCACAGCTGTTTTATTTATTTCATCACACTCCTTTACTGTTTTCATCTTGCAGGCTTGCATCCGTGACACTTCGGCTAGATTGCAAATTTCTAATGCTTTAGTCAGCGATAAATTTTGTTCTCTCAGAAGCCTTTCCTTCATCACATCCTCTCTTAAGCCACAAATCATTCTATCCTTGACGAGATCATCCTTTAGGTCCTTAAATTCACACGACAATGACAGTTTATTCAGTTCAAATACAAACTGCTCAACAGTTTCGTGTTCCTGCTGATATCGAGTAAAAAATCTGTGACGTTCCACAGTTAGATTTTTCTTAGGCGTAAAAAAATCATCAAATGTTTTTAATACACTCTCAACAGTCTCTATCGAATTTACATCCTTTGAAAACGTATCATATACATCCCGACACTGTTGACCAATGATGTGTAATAATATGCTGACCTGGACATCAATATCCTTTTTATTTAATTGACAGGCCTTGAAATACAGCAAAAGAGACTTTTTCCATTTTATCCACTGGTTACTCAAATTACCAGTCGTTACATTTGACAGATCCTTTTCAAAAGCAAATGGCAATGGCGGTTGCAACATAGATTCCATTTTACTCACTCAATATATTTTTTATGCGTTTTTCATAAAAACCATACCTTTTCGAACCTCCTCTCAATTTATGAATCAACTATCTTCATCCTTTATGTAATTTACCGACTGCGCCATGTAAAAGTATAATATTATAATATAAATAAAACAACTTAATTGAGTGACATTTCAAGACTAGTTTATTCTTCTTAATATTTGACAACTACTTGGTCATAGATAAAATAATAAGTACCCAATCAACCTACAAACATGACATTAAAAATTAATTTATAAAAATAAAATAATGGTTATAAAAATGTCTTCGGAATAGCTACTTAGCATGCATGCATTCCTTAGAAATGAGCAGTAACTTTCTGCCCTGCTTATTGTACTTGCAGTGATCGACATTTTTGGGATTTTTACATGAAACGCCGTACTTGGCAAAAATGGCAAGTACGGCGTTTCTCGTTTAATAAAAAGATGTTTTTTTTTTTAAAGACAACTCCCGCACTAGGGAAATAAATCCCTGTGTCGCGGGGGACTTTACAAACATTTATTTCACGGACACAAAGAACACCCAGACTCAGAATAACTATTTGTGGTTCACACAAATAATTGTCCATAGTCATCATCACCAGCCTGTTGTAGTCCACTGCTGAACATAGGCCTCCCCCATCGATTTCCAGCGGGAACGATCGCTAGCGGCCTGCATCCACCGACTTCCTGCGACATTAATGAGGTCGTCGGTCCATCGTGCAGGCGGTCGTCCTACGCTGCGCTTGCCAGTACGTGGTCTCCACTCGAGAACCTTTTTGCTCCATCGGCCGTCAGTTCTTCGAGCTATATGTCCTGCCTATTGCCACTTCAGCTTGCTTATCCGTTGAGCTATGTCAGTGACCTTCGTTCTCCTGCGGATCTCTTCATTTCTGATTCGATCACGCAGGGAAACGCCGAGCATAGCTCTTTCCATAGCTCGCTGAGCGACTTTGAGCTTTCTTATGTCCATAGTATGTATATTGTCCATAGTAATAAAATAATATATGATTTTTTTTAATGTATAGATTAGGGTCCTGAAATGTAATTTTCGCAAAAATGTGAAAATCCCAAAAATGACGATTACTGCAAGTACAATAAAGCAGGGCAGCTTTGTACTGTACTGCTTATTCCTAAGGAATGCATGCATACTAAGTAGCGAACACATTTTTATAGAAGTCATAGTCATGTCGTCACGTGATTAGTCTTCAGGTGTTAAAGCCATCTATATTAATTAAACGAGTCGTTTTAAATCATTGAGTGACGGTTCAAGATGAACACATCCCATGAACTCGTCTTCAGAATCAGCAGTGCACACATTACCTGTTATTCTCACGCCGACAAAAATATTAGGTTGTTTTTAAATACAATTTGAAACAGCCGTAGCCCAATGACTTGGGCGTCGTACTTGTGATCTTGTGGTCGCCGGTTCGATTTCCACCCATTGCACTACCGACGTGAACCCACTCGTAACACATAACATGTGAATGTATATAAAAACCTTCTTCTACATTGTTGAAAGAAAAATGTACAAGCCATGCCTAAAATACCACGGTATTCATTTTTTTGTATTAATCCTTATCCAAATAATATATTTTTCATTTAACTCTGTTTCAGTACCGGTAGATTAATTTTTAAATTATTATAATCGACCAGTGCATTCGAAAGATATTACGAGTAAAAGAACGTGAACCTACGTAAAATATTAATATAAGGCGTGACACTGCAACAGAAGACATTTCTTTCTCAAAGATTTACAAGACTATGATCAGTTTGAGCCAATCCATATATGTTTATTCTGAAATGCTTTAAATAAAAGTCAACCCGTGCGAAACCGGGTCGGACCACCAGTCTTTTATAAAAAAAAAACTAAATGATAATTTCTTCTAAGATATTCACGGTCAAATACTCTCTGAAACCGAATGAGTCCTTGTAACTCCTGCAAACTGAAAGGTTTACACAATTACGAAGGTTCCTGCTAGTCTCATTCTCGCCAGTCATTCGCGGCACCCTCGTCATGTACATGGATGTACAAATACTTTAGAAAAACTGATTCATTAAATTCATATTTGACTTAAAACAAGATACAGCCTCTCTTAACTCTTAAAATAGTTGCTTTAAATTTCGGGTAAAGAAGTTTACTCGAATTAATATGAAGTGATCTTTTAAGTTATTAGTTTTACCTTAACAATAGTTTTTTTGTAGTCATTATTTTAGTATCGTCAATATCATTAGCCTGTCCACTGCTAAACATGGGCTTCCAGGAAGTGGGTTTTATTTATTTAAACTTTATGCTCAACATGGTACAAAGGCGGACTTAATGCCAAAGGCATTAAGGCAACCTTCAACTATAGCAAAGGGTTGTTGCTATAGTTGACGGTTGGTGATTGGAGTTGTAATTATTTAAAAGATACAGTGAATCGCTCTACGGTAAATTTGTCTAAACTATGATGTAATCCCGAACTATACGGCATATGGCGCGGCGTTTACTGAATTCTCCAACTATTAAATTTCCCTGTGTTGGTAAACTATAAGGCTAACAGCTACATCGTGAGATAATGGGACCCTTTGGACCTTATAATGTCAAGGTTAATGTGTCTTGAATATAATACTACACTTGGCAATTAGCAAACTATTTGACTATAAAATAATGAAGAGGAATTTAGTGGTGTTTTGTTGTACAACATCCACTGCTGAACATGGGCCTCCTTCCGCGGGAGGGTTTTTGCCATAGTCACCACGCTTGGCAGGCGGGTTGGTGACCGCAGTATTATGTAGTAACACGCAAGAAAACGCTGCTGCCCGTTTCTCTGGTATACGATTGTTATAGATGATGTTATTAACAACTGGGACCAACAACTTAATGTTAGGGTAGTCCCTCAACCAACCAGACCCGGAAAGAAATGTTTAGACAAAGATTTCTTTGTCCGGTGTGGGGATCGAACCCACGACCTCCGACACTCAAAGCGAGACTAATACCGCTACGCTACGGAGGTTGTAAACTTTTTGATCAAAAAATATTTTTTAAAGTAAAATCAGCGTAGGTAATGACGATATGTGTTTCTGTATTTTATGATTTTTACGTATTTTAGTTTTATTTTGAATAGCTCCCATATCCCATACTATAATATTGCCTTTCTTACATTCTAATAGTAAAAAAAGTTTTGAGATCGGTTTTGTTTGTCCGGAGCATAATTTGTATTGAAAAAAAAACATCTTCTATTTTATAGAAGCGTGGCGTTTGTTATTCCTTAGGTTTTTAACTATCCACGGGGACTCATTAATTTTCTATGATTAAAAGTATTCAAAATTTTGACCGCGGATGTAAGGTACCACCGTGAAAATTTAATTTAAATCGGTGCACCAGTTTCGAAGATTAGGTCGTAAAAACAGACAGAGGAAAAAAACTGGATGTCTGGTCTGGTCTGGTCTGACTTCTAACATCCCCCTGACTTGGTTTTAAGCATTTTTTTACTAGTTACAGACATTTGACCTCTACAGTTTTATTATACGTATAGATTGCTTTTGATGCTCGTTGAATAACAACACACAGGGGCTTATCGCCAATTATTTTATAAATCGAGTGTATTCAGTTACATTAACGTAAAAAATGACCACACAGTTTATGGAAATCTGCTTCAATACATTCAATGAAGACAATTTTAGTCAGAATTCAAAAGTACTATTTGCTGAAACATATTTTTTACCTGATTTACATAAGCAGTATTATCCAGACTTAGAAAATACGGTATGCCGGACACAAGCTTCTTTGCTACATTACCATAAATCAGTGTTTGTAATCCTCTTACGTGGCAGGTCTACTTCGCGTTCATACCACCTAATCTCACTAGTTTTGGATTTAAAAGAGCATTGATATGGTAATTTTAGATTTTATGTTTCACTATTTCAAGCGAAATAACTGTTTTTTTTTAATATTTTTTCGTAATACTACGGGTTTTAACTCCCTATGTGAAGTAGAGGTGTAATTCTCGCGGAGGATGTGTGTTCGATCCCCACGCCGGACAGAAAAGCTTTGTCTGAAATCTAAGATTTCTTTCTGAATCAGGTTGGTTGAGAGACAATCCTCTTTACCCTACCTCCTCTTTAGCTTTATTGGTACATTTAATGGAATCAGGGGTCAATTCCGCTCAACACTCAGCAACTCAGCACAACAAAAATGTGTCTAAGTGCAAAAATGCATCCCAGCATTAAGACACATTATTGAGCGGAATTAACACTAGATATTACTTTTTTTTATTTAGACCCGATTGGCATATAACTTGCCATACATATACCTACTTAAAAAAAACATACGTAACAATAATATTGGATAAAAAGTATTTTGGGTCTCAAATTGTAATGAATAAACTCAAAAACAGGAGGTCAGAGTTTATTTTTGAAAAAGTTCTACCTCCTCCTTTTTCTTTTGCCAGTTCAAAAGTAACACAATTTTACTTTACGAGATTGTCATCGCCGTGTGGTTTCCGGCTTAGAATAGACCACCTATGTCTTCCCATGGGTGTTGAAAGAGGCGACTAAAGGTCATACAGCTGACGGATGGGCAGCAACATCTTCCAGCTCAACAATCCGCCTGCCAAGCGTGGTGATTGTGGCAATATCCCTCAAGGACCTGGCTTGCCATGGTCTCCAAAGTGGATGGGCTCCACTTTGGAGACCATGGCAAGCCAGTTCCGTGTTCAGCAGTGGACGTATGTCCGATCAAGTAGCAAAAGCCTGTACATATGTCTGTCCGAAAAAATAAACCAGCAGTGGAAGTTAAGTGAAAGAATGTAGATTCTCATAGTAACGGAAGCAAAAGAGGTCCAACCACACGGTTAAGCTATTTCAATATACATTCAAACCAACAAAATCGGTACTCACGGTTTGAAGTAAAAAAAAAAACATTTGCAGTTCCCATGAATACCGGTCGTAATAAACCCCGACCGCAATGCAGTAACATCGATTCAGCCTTTCACTCCTTTTAATAGAAAAAAATCGAGTGAAATATCTATCGATACCTATGCTTTTATTCATTCTTTCTGTGTGAGTACGCATTTCAAACGAGAGGAATCTGTATCTACTTAGTTATGAAAATATGGAAATATTGTACTTTTACTTATCATATATTGAAACTTACACATTTGACCAAGGGGTCGTTTTCGACCCATAAAAAAAATCACCCTTCCCCCCTCGTCACCTCAAATTTTCACTTTATATCTTTATTAGGACCCTCCATGTATCCACATATCCAAATTTGAAAGAAATCGGAGATAAAAATAGTTCTGGGCATATATGGGTTAAGACTGTTTCAGTACCGGTAGATTAATTTTTAAATTATTATAATCGGCCAGTGCATTCGAAAGATATTACGAGTTAAAAAACGTGAACCTACATAATATATTAATATAAGGCGTGACACTGCAACAGAAGACATTTCTTTCTCTAAGATTTTCAAGACTATGATCAGTTTGAGCCAATCCATATATGTTTATTCTGAAATGCTTTAACTAAAAGTCCACCCTTGCGAAAACGGGTCGGACTGCCAGTCTTTTATAAAAAAAAAACTAAATGATAATATCGTCTAAGATCATCATCATCATCATCATCAACAGCCCGTTTACGTCCACTGCTGAACATGGGCCTCCTCTTTACAGACCTTGGCAAGCCAGGATCGTAGAGGGATATTGCCATAATCACCACGCTTGGCAGACGGATTGGTGATCGCAGTAAGATGTAAACCTTGAGCTAATAGATGCTGCTGCCCATCCATCAGCTATATGTCCCTTAGTCGCCTTTTACGACACCCATGGGAAGACATGGGGTGGTCTATTCTAAGCCGGAGACCACACGGCGATCTTCTAAGATATTCACGGTCAAATACTCTCTGAAACTGAATGAGTCCCGGTAACTCCTGCAAACTGAAAGGTTTACACAATTACCAAGGTTCCTGCTAGTCTCATTCTTGCCAGTCATTCGCGGCACCCTCGTCATGTACATGGATGTACAAATTACTTTAGAAAAACTGATTCATCAAATTCATATTTGACATAAAACAATTCAGCCTCTCTTATCTCTTAAAATAGTTGCTTTAAATTTCGGGTAAAGAGGTTTACTCGAATTAATATGAAGTAATCTTTTAAGTTATTAGTTTCACCTTAACAATAGTTTTTTTGTAGTCATTATTTTAGTATCGTCAATATCATTAGCCTGTCCACTGCTAAACATGGGCTTCCAGGAAGGGGGTTTTATTTATTTAAACTTTATGCTCAACATGGTACAAAGGCGGACTTAATGCCAAAGGCATCAATGCAACCTTCAACTATAGCAAGGGGTGGTTGCTATAGTTGACGGTTGGTGATTGCAGTTGTAATTATTTAAAAGATACAGTGAAACGCTCTACGTAAAATTTGCCTAAACTATGATGTAATCTCGAACTATACGGCATATGGCGCGGCGTTTACTGAATTCTCCAACTATTAAATTTCCCTGTGTTGGTAAACTACTTATAAGGCTAACAGCTACATTGTGAGACAATGCGACCCTTTGGACCTTACAATGTCAAGGTTAATGTGTCTTCAATATAATACTACACTATGTTCTAAGGCAATTAGCAAACAATTAGACTATAAAACAATTAAAAGGAATTTAGTGCTGTTTTGTGACGATATGTTTTTCTGTAATTTATGATTATATTTTTACATATTTTTGTTTGGCTTTGAATAGCTCCCATATCCCATTCCATAGCTGTCTAATTGTAAAAAACGTAAAGCAGTCCTGTAGTTCCGAAGCACAATCAAAAAAAAAAACATATATTTTATTTTGTGTGTCTTCGATTTTTTAACTATCCACGGGAACTCATTAATTTTCTGTAATTAAATTATTTTTTACCGGGATGTAAGGTACCACCGTGGAAATTTCATTTAAATCGGTGCAACAGTTTGGGAGATTAGCCCGTGCAAACAGACAAAGAAACAAAAAAAATAAAAAAAAACAAGTTTTTTTTCCTTTTAACATCCCCTTGACTCGGTTTTTAGCATTTTTTATTCTAGTTACAGACGTTCGACCTCAGATTGCTTTTGATGCTTGTTGAATTACAACACACAGACAGGCTTATCCTCAATTATTTTATAAATCGAGTGTATTCAGTTACATTAACGTAAAAAATTACCACACTGTTTATGGAAATCTGCTTCAATACATTCAATGAAGACAATTTTAGTCAGAATTAAAAAGTACTATTTGCTGAAACAAATTTTTTACCTGATTTACATAAGCAGTATTATCTAGACTTAGAAAATATGGAATGCCGGACACAAGCTTCTTTGCTACATTACCATAAATCAGTGTTTGTAATCCTCTTACGCGGCAGGTCTACTTCGCGTTCATACCACCTAATCTCACTAGTTTTGGATTTAAAAGAGCATTGATATGGTAATTTTAGATTTTATGTTTCACTATTTCAAGCGAAATAACTGTTTCTTTTTTAATATTTTTCGTATACTACGGGTTTTAACTCCCTATGTGAAGTAGAGGTGTAATTCTCGCGGAGGATGTGTGTTCGATCCCCACGCCGGACAGAAAAGCTTTGTGTGAAATCTAAGATTTCTTTCTGAATCAGGTTGGTTGAGCGACAATCCTCTTTACCCTACCTCCTCTTTAGCTTTATTGGTACATTTAATGGAATCAGGGGTAAATTCCGCTCAACACTTAGCAACTCAGCACAACAAAAATGTGTCTAAGTGCAAAAATGCATCCCAGCATTAAGACACATTATTGAGCGGAATGAACACTAGAATATATTACTTTTTTTTATTTAGACCCGATTGGCATGTAGCATACCATAAACATACTTAAAAAAAAACATACGTAACAATAATATTGGATAAAAAGTATTTTTGGGTCTCAAATTGTAATGAATAAACTCAAAAACAGGAGGACAGAGTTTTTTGAAAAAGTTCTTCCTCCTCCTTTTTCTTTTGCCAGTTCAAAAGTAATACAATTTTACTTTACGAGATTCTTATATCGCCGTGTGGTTTCCGGCTTAGAATAGACCACCTATGTCTTCCCATGGGTGTTGAAAGAGGCGACTAAAGGTCATACAGCTGACGGATGGGCAGCAACATCTTCCAGCTCAACAATCCGCCTGCCAAGCGTGGTGATTGTGGCAATATCCCTCAAGGACCTGGCTTGCCATGGTCTCCAAAGTGGATGGGCTCCACTTTGGAGACCATGGCAAGCCAGTTCCGTGTTCAGCAGTGGACGTATGTCCGATCAAGTAGCAAAAGCCTCGTGGGTAACTACATATGTCTGTCCGAAAAAATAAACCAGCAGTGGAAGTTAAGTGAAAGAATGTGGATTCTCATAGTAACGGAAGCAAAAGAGGTCCAACCACACGGTTAAGCTATTACAATATACATTCAAACCAACAAAATCGGTACTCAAGGTTTGAAGTAAAAAAAAAAAAAACATTTGCAGTTCCCATGAATACCGGTCGTAATAAACCCCGACCGCAATGCAGTAACATCGATTCAGCCTTTCAATCCTTTTAATAGAAAAAAATCGAGTGAAATATCTATCGATACCTATGCTTTTATTCATTCTTTCTGTGTGAGTACGCATTTCAAACGAGAGGAATCTGTATCTACTTGGTTATGAAAATATGGAAATATTGTATTTTCATATCAACTTGATCATCTCGATGAGGCCGGGATGAAACCGGCAATAGAATACCCCACTGAGTTTGTTGCGCCGGGACTTTTCAGTTGGGGTGTATGGGATCTGGTGGAAGCAAAAAATTGTGTCTGTCAATATACTTATGGTCCGTCTAATAATAACATATTCAACGGACAGAATAAACTAGATAGATAGAATCATAGATAAAAAATAAAATTGTATTTTAATTCCTGACAATAAATTTCGATGATCGGCTGTGGTTTTACCGTAGCCTGATTGGTTAAGGCATTAGGGGCTTTACCTAAGATGCAGGTTCGAGTCCTGCCCGTGGTCGAATTTTATTAATCTCAATTTTGATTTTATACATAATGAAAACTATATAAGTTAGTTAGTAAGGGGTGCCCAAAACTGGCTAAATTATCCTGCCGTATAGCCAAGCTTATTCGTTGGCCGAGGCAAGAGCCTTTTTACGGAAAAACCTCTATTTCTTATAATTAAAATAATACCAAATTTTCAAGAGGTTTAAATTATTCTTACAAGTTCAGTCACTTCAAATGCAATAACTATTAAATTCTCGAACTCTAGTATGTCCAGTAGCGCGCTAGTTGCACGCGCCATTTGCAATATTGCTGCACGGCCCTCGTCTATAGATAGCAAAGCCTAAGAGTAACTCCACACAGAGTTAAAGCTGTGTACATAATAAAATTGAAGTTACGTCTATTTTTTTTTTCTTTTTAACAGACATGAAGATTTTCGTGTAGCGAAGGATTTCAAAAATATAGTTAATAGAATCAAAGCATACTCAGACTCAGAACAATTATCCGTGGTTTCCGCAACTAATTGTCCCGGGTGGGACTTGATGCACACGAGTTCCAAACACTGAGCAAATGCAATCAAAATATGTTTCTAACCTTTCCCATATTGAAAACTATAGTAGAATTCTAGAATTCTATAGCTTAAATAAGATACATACCTCAGTTACATTGTTAAATTTTACGATTAATATATTTGAATCAAAATTACATCGTTGAGTTCATATACATATTTTTAGTGCCTGAACTGTAATAGGCCGTGGTATAATCTTCTTACTGGATTTTGAGAGTAGAAGAGAAGAAATAGAGTCAAATGTCTTCAATCTCCTTAATTTTGTGCTCCGTTCCCAAAATTGTTAATCGGAAAAGTATTACGGCTTCGGCTACTACTAATATTTTCCTAGGACTTCCTAGCCATTGATCTAACCAGATTGACTCCGTGACAATGCTGCTTAGCTATTTAGAGGGTCGTCATAAGGCAACAAAACATATTTACAATAAAATTGTAACACAATGATATAGGCACATAGTACCTATGCCAGAATTTACACGTGCCTGTGACCCCAATTAATGTACTAAACTTTTATTACATATTTTACTGTGTCAGCTATAGATCTCTTTATATAAGTTTGTATCTGATAACATCTATATATATAAAAGAAAGTCGTGTTTGTTACAACACTTATAACTCGAGAACGGCTGGACCGATTGCCATGGTTTTTGATTTGTTAGATTTGTTTCCGTCCCGAATAGCAGAATACATTTTAAAAACAAAAGAAAGTCGTGTTAGTTACACTATTTAAAACTCAAGAACGGCTGAACCGATTTGGCTGAAAATTGGTAGGGAGGTAGCTAAGAACTGGGAGAAGGACATAGGATACTTTTGGGTAGGGGTAGGGTAGAGTAGGGTAGGGGTAGGGTAGGGTAGGGGTAGGGTAGGGTAGGGTAGGGGTAAGGTAGGGGTAGGGTAGGGGTATGGTAGGGGTAGGGTAGGGTTAGGTTAGGGTAGGGGTAGGGTAGGGGTAGGGTAGGGTAGGGGTAGGGTAGGGGTAGGGTAGGGGTAGGGGTAGGGGTAGGGGTAGGGTAGGGGTAGGGGTAGGGGTAGGGTAGGGCAGGGGTAGGGTATAAAAGTCCACCCGTGCGAAGCCGGGGCGGGCCGCTAGTATCTTATATATTTAAGTATAAATATGATTTCAATAAATACATTTTTCTGATTCTTTTTATTTCAATTTATTTCTGCGTGTTTCTTATCTTTACGTAAAAGCGGTCACAAGTGGCTCTCCGTGCGGTATGTAGCAGGCAAACTCGAAACATTTCAATTGGCTATAGAAAAGCTTTCCGCGTCATTTATTGAACCTCCGAATAGGAAATAGTGGCGATGAGTTTGAAAATATTCTTCACTGCACGAGTAAAATAAAAATGCGGTATTACCAGAATTTTTAAAATGTTAAGTATCTTATAAAAGTATAGGTTCATTGTATCGCCAATCTTTAATAATTTCCAAAAATACTAATTACATTAAATAAAGAATAATTTTATCATTTGAGACCGGACTCGAGAGAAGTCCGAATCGGATACGCCTTTCGAAGTTTTTTTTTATAACTTCCTATTTACCGCATCGTTACTCCCTTATTATGGTCTGCGATAAGTATTTTTATATGAAGGTATTGGTCTTAAAAAGAAAATTATGAACATTTTGTTAATTTGTCGTGAGACCCATTTTTGTGTGCAATTCGAACTTTTTATAACTTAATAAAGTTTGTTGTCATTCTTAGTATCGATATGCAATTAAATCAGACTCAGACTTAACTTAAATTAAATGAAATACTAACTCTAATTAACATATAATTTGGCAAATTTTCACCGCATGACTGCTTTTTCTTATCCATCAATATTTAAATCATTATTTAAACTGAAATTGCAGATTAATTTTAATTTTTTATTTATTAAGTGGATAGATTTAATAGTTTGTTTCTTTTCTTTCACCATTAGACACCTTTGTTTTCCAGTAGCAAAAGACCATATTTAATTCAGAAGTTCCCACACGAACTAGAGCTAACTCACGGCATAACAATTGTATATTGGTTTACTATAATCATTCAACCCAAAAATGACATATACCCATTTAGCCATTCAACAAATTCACGGTCCATAACATAATAAAATTTATTGCTAATTTATGATGAAACCTCCCTAAATAACGCTTTAGGTTAGTTTCTCTTCAGCTTAATATGACGTCAGCACGAAATTTACTCGTTACTAACTACCTGCGAAAACTTAAAGTCAATATCAATTTGGTTTACGCTCTCGGATCTTAATTATGGACGGTAAAACAAACAACTTGTGAATTAGAAAGTTAGGTCATTTACCCTTATCGGTCCTGCATTTTACATAAAGGGTTAACTCCTGATATTATGGGAATTTCCATAATACACGTTTAAGGTAAAGCCTTTTGGGGCTAGCGGTGTAAATATTCGTATAGAGGCGTAGAACTTGAGAGTTTGAATCCTGTGAGAGAAAATAGTTAATTTTTTATGTAGTGCAAAGGAATGAAATCGATATCCCGAAAAAAGGAACGAAACATAAGAACATGATTTAAAATATTTATTTATGTGCCCGTTTTACGTTAATTACTGAACATACGTCAATTCTTTCCGAGGTAGGGTTACACATAGTCACCACTCTTGGCAGACAGGGACCATATTAGGTTGCTTTTTTATTACACACAGGAAAACGCTACTGCACATTCATATGCTTGTTAATTTGACTGCATCGGTGGCTCAGTGGTTACGATAGTTGCCTCTGAGACCTGGTGTTCTGGGTTCGATTCCCACCCGGGACAATTATTTGTGTAAACCACAAATAGTTGTTCTGAGTCTGGGTGTTCTGTGTGTCCGTGAAATGAATGTTTGTAAGTCGCCCGCGACACAGGGATTTATTTCCCTAGTGCGGGAGTTGTCTTTTAAAAAATAAAAAAAAAATAAAAAAATAAAAAATATGATGTCAAAAAACTTGAGACCAACGACTTAACGTGCCTTCCGAGGGATGAAAAGTTCCTCAAGGCAGATCCGGAAAAAAATCTGATAAATATTTTTTGTCTAGTGTGTTTATCGCACCGATGACCTCCGATCTCAAAACAAAACTAATACCACTACGCTACGAAGGTTGTCCTATTTATATTGTTGCTGTTATAAAAGAAAACAAGAAGTTTTAATAAACTCTATGCTGCTATTATTTACATTTTTTATAATTAAATTCTCCAAAATACCGTAAGAAACTTCGTTACTACCAGATGACCCACTACACTAGATTACTTTTTAACTGTAATGCAGTTTCTTGAAGAACAAACTTAAACTGTTGGCTGCTCATTCCATTAATATGTATAATATAAAGTTTGTATAGGTCGGGCCAAGGCAAAGTAAAGCTTATATTAACCAAGTGAAGTTCAAATTTTGTAAGCTTTATACAATAATTAAAAGAAAAAAGCTTGGAAAAATAAATTGTTTGAGTCAATGTCAAATATAATTGGAATATGATAAATATTAAAAATTAACGTTAAAGCTGAAATAGTAGGAACTTTTCGGTATTTTCTTGAATTAATATTATGCAAAAGTTTAATTTATGAAATTTTCGAAGACTTTTCAGAAAAGTTTTTATGTTTCTGATTTAAATTATTTTATATTTAAATAAAACCTATTGAAAATATTTTAATTTCCTGGTGGACTTAGCTTCCTTAAATAAAGAAAAAAAATTACGTCATACTTCACTGTAGTTCTTAAGCTATAATTTATTTATCATCCTTACATATATAATACGAAAAATAATGGATTAAAAATAAATAAAAAAATCTTAATTTTATAATATTAAACCTACTACTAACAGACTACATAATTATAATATAACATTTAGCTAATTTGTGATGTCGATACATAAATAAATTACATTAAACAAAAAAAATATCTTTTACGTAAACCAATTAAAGGCGTTTGTAAATAATCAAATATTCATTGAATAAATAACGTACCTATCATAATCATGAAAAGGATAAACTTTTACTTATTTATATAAAGTCTATGCTTAATCACGGTACAATTTTAAGGCAAATCACAACAGTCGTGGTCACGGATAGTCTATCCGTGACCACGACTGGTGTACTGTGTAACCCATATCGAAACTATGCCTGGTGAAGTAGCAAAAGCCTCAGGGATAACTACATAGGTCCGTCCGAACAAAAAAAAAAAAAAACCATGTCGAAACGTCGGCATATTAAAAAGGCAATGATTTGCCTTAGAATGGTACCTCGATATTATAAATAAATTGAACAAATCTTGAAAATTTAAAAACATTTTTTACTTATTTGTTTATTAAATTATCTTAATATTCTAATAATAAAGACATAATAAATTACAAAAATATGATGTTCTAAAGTTTTAAAATGACTTGTATTGTTAAGTACATTAAACTAACACAAACTACTTACCTACATCCGATACCTAATAAATTTCCTCGTCTTATTACGAGCAAGGTTAATTTGTTGGATCAATTTAAACTTGAAACAAGTACAACAATAAAATAGATTAAAATCTAATTTGGGTTCGTTCCTGTTTAGATGTCAGTGTTTGTTAGTTGTGAAGTTTGAACAAATTGAGGTCAAGGATATCTAGTACTGCCGTATGCAGAACAACTGTTTAAGGCAACAATATATTATAATATTAATATAATTACTATTGTTTCTATTGAAATACATATGTGTTTATATAAAGGCTGCTAATATTTATTGTATACACTTATATATTTTAACGTCATTTATACGGTTTAAAATCACTTTTAATTTTATTAGGAGTGCCCATTTGTACAACTTAAAGGTAAGGTAATCTACCTTGTATTTTAAAGCACTAGAACTCAATTTGCCATAAACATTTATCAAAACAGTCGCCTTGAAGAAGGCCGCCAAGAAATTATGTTTATTTTAACATTTGGATAGAAATGTGTATGTAAAATGTGAATGCGACAAAAAGAAGGAAGGATTTCCGAAAAAAAATAGCTTGTATAAGGGTGGAAAGGGGGATTAAAGATAATATAGAGAAATTTTGTATTACTATAAACTAATTATTTGTCATTCATTTACATTAACTAGTGCTAGGTTTACTGGACGGCGTCGCGCGTCGTTCATATAATACCATACATTATCACTAGAGAGATATGTTATTTGTGCTGCCTAAAATTACTTCAATACAAACTCATCACACAACAGGCTTAAGTAAATACCAACAGAGCCTGATAATACCGAACACTATCTCCCAGCCATTACTTGATGATAATCCGTTGGTAGAAGTAAGGCAGCGGCCATGAACACAGCTACCTGCGGGACGGGGGCAGTGACGCACTAATCCCGAAATGAGCAACAATAGAGCAGGTGCATGGATTACTTTATACCACAACCACGATAATTCTTTTTTTTTTAACTGACACTTATGTAATTAGCGACGAGCCAGAAAACACAGTAATTTCATTATACGTTGCATCCATGACAATGGAGTGGCGCCACAGACCCAGCCACGGAACAAGAGCGAGCAGATTGCGCAGTACTAAAATAACGTAAGATGTGCTGGTGAGTGCTAGTGTGGACACATCGTGCGGCACTAGTCAGGCATATTTTATTACATAAACATAGAATCGCAGGTGTCACCCCACCTCTATGTTCATGAAATTGGGTTTTATTTAGAGTTATTAATTCGCACCACTCCCGCATCGCTGCCGCCGTCGCCCCGCAGTTCGCTGAATTCGTGCCTTCAGCCTACAGAGCTTCAACTAGTTATTAACGCAAACTGACCACTAAGTGGATTACACGGTAACTTCGACTCACAGTTACCTTTGTGCCGCTAATTACGGAGAAGTCGCTCCCGGTAGTAATTAAGGTTGTCAATGGGTTTCCACTGAAATTGTGTTAAAGAAAACCTGTAATTACTTAATTATGAAAAACAATAAAGAAATGAAAAAAAACAATGCTGTGTAAATGGAAGTTGAACAAGTGGCATGCGTGGTGGGAACCAATACCTAAAGGTATTTCAAAAATAAATAAAAGTAGAACTATTTATTGTAATAATTGTCTTTTATTGAAGGTTTATTCAAAACATTAAAATTGCTCGTTTGTCTATTATTTCATTTGTATTTATGTTAGTTACGAATAAAGTACTGGAGGATTTCAATAATTCTTTCACCATTACAATGCTACATTATTCTTGAGTACCACGGACACAAAGCATACCCAGACTCAGGAAAATTATTCGTGGTTAACCCCGGGGTTGGACCCGAGTGGGAATCGAACACAGAACTCCCGGTCTCAGAAGCTACCGTAACCACTGAGTCACCGTTAATATCTTAAAAATCACCCAGTGCGGGCTGGCGTCGAGTTTGAAGCATAGAACGCATCGCAAAGTTTGCCTCGCAATACGAATACGGTCTAACGTTACCACTAAGAGCACCGCAGAAAATAAACATGCGAATACGGCACAGCAAGCTCATCATATAATATAATAATAGTAAAGGAACAATCTACTGAATAAAATATTCTTGACATACAGTCTGGACCGCCGCCATATTTTAAATGTAAATAGTTCTCGACTTATATTTACTTAGTGTCGGACAATTTGTTCGGCTACGATCTGGCTACGTGCTACGAGAGCGCTACGGCGCTACGCAAACTTACTACGACGCGGGCATGTTGGTTTAGAAGTTAAAATACCTGCTCTGATTTGCTTTGCCGTAGTGGGGTAAATATTTTAGCTATCATTTACTAAAAAAACACAAAGAAAAGACCCGAGCTGGTCTAAATATGATACACCTATTTTTAATAAATAAAAGACCTCAATTTAAATTTACCTTAAAATTGTGATATTGCTGCGCTAGGCGCGTATGCATTGCAGCGATTTTTCCGAGGAAGTCTTTTCAATTATCCCTTTCTCTTTGTTGTGCGTTGGACTTCCCTGTCATAGGCTTACAGTGATCTACATGAAAGCCGAGATCGGTGCCTGGGTGCCCCACATTCAACTGCAGGAGATAAGGAGCACCCCGGGGGTTTCTGGTTCGTAGGGCCTGTCGGCGGCGCGACTAGCGCTTCGCGTATTCATTTTGGTTCGGAGAATCCCACATACCCTACGTACGCTGATGCGGGGATATCGAATTTTGTTATCCCGTGCGTGATGGATCATCATCATCATCATCAGCCCGTATAACGTCCACTGCTGAGCATGGGCCTCCTCCCGAGGGAGGGTCTTTGCCATAGTCACCACGCTTGGCAGGCGCATTGGTGACCGCAGTGTTATGTTGTAATACACAGGGGAAACGCTGCTGCCCGTTCCCTGGTTCGTTTGTTAAAGATGATGTTATAACAAATCGGGACCAACGGCTTAACGTGCTTTCCGAGGCACGGAGGGTAGTCCCTCAACCAACCAGACCCGGAAAGAAATCTTAGAATTTACACAAAGATTTCTTGTCCGGTGTGGGGATCGAACCCACGACCTCCGCGATTTAAAGCGAGCCAATTACCGCTACGCTACGGAGGTTGTCAACAATAGCAACAACAAAAACATGACGGTGTATATTTATAAAAAGTCAAAAACGTACATTAGGTACTGCCTTTTTGCTCAGAGAAGTCGTTATTCTATGTCATAATTTGTTATTCAAAATGGCATTATCATAATCTTGGAAATAAAAAGGACGGTTATGCTAATGACAGAACAGCTTGAACAAGGAAACTTGAGTGACAACCCTAGCGAGTTGGGCGATTGAATAAATACCTAATTCATGAGCGACCACAGACTATCCATGCCCAGAAGCGATACTTTACTTCATAAAAGCAAGAAAAAAAGTATTATTGAAAATTACCTATAAATTTAGTATTGTATTATATAAAAGCTTGGCTGTTATTGTTTTTTCGTCTCATCATCATTAGTCCGTACAACGTCCACAGCTGAACATGGGCTTCCTCCTCAGGGAAGGTTTTTGCAATAGTCACGAAGCTTAGCAGGCGGGTTGGTGACCACAGTAATATACCGAGGAAACGCGGCTGCCCGTTCCTATATATACGGCTATAATTGATGATGTTATAACAATCGGGACCAACGGCTTAACGTGCTTTCCGAGGCACGGAGGGTAGTCTCTGAACCAACCAGACCCGGAAAGAAATCTTAGAATTTACACAACGATTACCTGTCTGGCTTGGGGTTTGAACCCACGACCACTAAGATTTAAAGCGAGCCAAATACCGCTACGATACTGAAGGTGTCAGAAGAGCATTAAAATTTTACTTTTTTTGACAGAATGTTAAACATTAAAATAGCTAATCAGCTGTTGAAACTAAAAAATAAGTTTCAAATGTGTATTGTCTGATTATCAAGCTCCAGTTTTAAGGCTGGCGGACTTGACTTGTAAAAGTAGAAGACTTCATATTTTGATTGCTTGTTGAATTTGTATGTCATATCTGGGGGCACGGCAGTGCCCCCCCAAGTCGAGTAAGAAAAAAAAAAAAAAAAAAAAAGTTGCACGGCCGTACCTATCTTTTCTCGAAGCAACTCAGCCGATTTTCGACCCTCTATAACTTCGTTGTGGATGAAGATAGGAGCCTGAAATTTCAGAACCTAAGCAGGCTTTGTAAAACTACAGCATATTTCAAATTTCATTCAATTTGAACCAGTACTTTAAGAATTATAACTACTCAAAGTTCGGTAATTTCGGTAATTTTGTCACTCGCTCACACGTGATTGACCGATCATCAAAATGTTTAGGCACTTCTAGCAGACGTAGAAGCTTCAAATTTTGAGTACTAGTAAAGTTTAGTGTAAAACTTATGGGAAAATTCCAACATTTTGCAATTTCGGTCCAGTTGTTAAGTTTCATCAACTGCATTAATAACTTTGTTATTTCTTATAAATGTATAGGATTACAAAGTTACATTTGCAGTCAGTGAATCAGTGTAAATGAATATGTATGATTTAATGGAAGAATAGGTGTAGATAGGGACCTAGATGCGATTATGTTGAAAGATGGTGGCTAAGTGGTTACGTTAGTTGCTCCAGAGACCTGGTTTTCTGCGTTCGATTCCCACCCGGGACAATTATTCGTCTGAAATTAAAACAGTTGTATTGAGTCAGGGGGTGCTTTGTTTTCGTTAATCTATCGAGCGGTGCGACCTTCGCGACACAGGGATTAATTTAACAAATAAAAAAAAAATCGAAGGAAAAAAAAAAAAAAACTCAATGGAATGTAAAAGCAACTGTGCTATGAACGATAGTATACTAACAGGCCGCGGTCCCTTGAGAAGTAGGGACCCCGTGTACTCTGGCATCCCTGAAACTGGTTATTTGGACCCAGGAGAGCCCGCAACACCATTTGAGTCGCGGACGCCGCCATAGGGTATCCCAGATAGGCAACAGTTCCTGGGCCCCTCACCAATTGTGGTCAGAGGAGTAACCGGGGGTTTAAGTGTTTTTCTCTCAAGGTATGATTTGCATTCCACTGCTATGGAGAGGGCGAGTCCCACATACCACACCGCTCGTGCGGGAACGCCGCAGTGTCGGAGGAGATGCGTAAAATTCTTGCATTCCCCCCGGACAAACACTACGGCTTCCACGCTTCCCGTTCGTCACAGAAAGACGGTCACTTTCTTTCAAGTAATTAACAAGTCTTACTGCGATATCGCAGGTATACACACACACCACGTTTTATTTATCTGACACAAACTGTATTTGCATATTCATTTTATCAAATATTTTTTACACAGTTTGATGTTAACTAGGTAGCTTTAAATTTACTTATGTACATATTAGCTTGTGGCCGCGACTTTGTCTCTGTGGAAAAGTTACTTTGACCCGCGACATAGATAAAAATTTCCCTAGTGCGGGAGCTGTCTCAAAAAAAGCCAAAATCGGACATGTGCCAAAGTTCCATTAAAAACAGTTTAGTAATTTCTTTATTTAAAAACCTTTGACAGTGAGGCCGTGAGTGCCATACATAAGTTCATGTTAAGCCTCTGTTAAGCTTGATGTTGTAGTTTTCGATTAGGTACATTGACAATATTTATAATGAATGAGAGATAACAATTTTAAATAAGGATTAATTTTAAATGACCTTTGACGAGTGCGACGAATATCAATAAACCATAAAAAAGTACACGACGCAGCTGCTCTTGTTACGTATGGTGAGTGTTGCCATGCCAGCTAGGCACGTGGGTATTCATATATTCGTAAGTTATTTTGTAAATAAAGGCACCAAGTTACGAGTCTGGACGGTTTACATTTAATTTAAGTCTACTTTGGAACGATTAAAGCGCAGGAATCCTCCATTTGTGCATACAATAGACTAAAACCGGCCAAGTGAGTTGGACTCGCGCACTAAGGTTTCCGTACCATTTTCAAGTGCCTACCTATTGCCGTTATAGATATCGAGCAAAAAAGGCCGCAAAAAAGTTTGTTGTATTGGAGCCCCCCTTAATTATTTAATTTATGTTTAGTTTGTTAATATAGCAACAGAAATACATAATTTGTGAAAATGTCAACTGTTTAGCTATCGCGGTTCTTGAGGTACAGCCTAAATCCGTTGTAGGTATTCAAAAAAAATATGTAAATTGTAAAGCAAAGGAAAAAAGGTACAACTATCTACAAAAAGAAATGAGATGCCATCAAAAACATACTTGTAAAAAAACCCAAGTCTCGTAACGCAGTTCTTTTACCGTTAAAAGTTGTGAGATCTATGTAATACCAAGTCGGTTAATTTATTCAGTCCCTACTTAAGGGACCTTCTGTCTTAAGCTATTACGTAACTATCTCACCTAACAGACTCTTAAAATTATCTTATCAAAATTCAAAACTTTTATGTTATGAATATTAGATTGACTTGGCCATCGCAATAAACACTTGTGAGACACATTCTAATAGTATCCGATGGCCAAGTTAATTTATTATTTAATACTTAAAAGTTTCGAATTTTCATAAGATCATTTTAAGAGTCTGTTAGGTGAGATAGTTACGTAATAGCTTAAGACAGAAGGTCCCTTAAGTAGGGACTGAATAAATTAACCGACTTGGTATTACATAGATCTCACAACTTTTAACGGTAAAAGAACTGCGTTACGAGACTTGGGTTTTTTTACAAGTATGTTTTTGATGGCATAAAATATACACCCTCCACGTTTCAGCGGCTTCTACGATCAGCGGCTTAAATTGTGCATTGTTCCGTCAGTAAGCCAGTCTGGCAAGACGTTTTTCTAGTTTGTAGTATAAGGTCCAACATTATCACTCTTTATCTTTGCCTATAAGTATGTATGTGTGCTTACTAATATATGGTCCATAAAAGTTTCGAGATATAATTATATTAATTAAAGTCCAACATAATCAGCCGTACCAAACTTCACATTTGTATGTGTACTATGTTGAAGTGAAGCTTGGCCACTTCACGTTCACGTAAGGGTGTGTCATAATAGTACATTACGATAGACATTAGTCGATTAATTTACGCACCGTGCTGAAATTGGCAACTTAGGTCACGGAAAAGCGTGCGTAAAATGCGGGTTTAGGTCACACTTTGTGACGTTGTCGAATTATTTTTTATTAAAACTACAAATGAAACAAAAACATTACTGCCCATATCTCTATGCAGTCTTCGACATTTGGGTATTGACTTATTGTCTCAATCGAAGAGTTTTTCTACTCTGTGGAAGGAGCGGTAAAGATTTCCACCGCTAGGGTTGTCACAGGATTCCGTTTTGTGTTTGAAAAGCTTTTACCGGGATAGTAGTAACTTATTATTTAAAGTGCAGCTTCATAAAATTATTTGCTAAGAAAATATTGTTAGTTAAATATTTTTGACATTTTATTTTTTTGTGATACATCTAGTCTTAGTTTCTTGGACCTCCCGAATGAAACTGGTGAAAATTAAAGAACTCAAATTAGTAATCTAGGCTAATGACTGAGCCAATTTAGCCACGATAATTCTTATCTGGCTGTCAAAAGTTGCCATTATCATAATCCTAACAAAACAAACTTGTAATAATAATGACAAATTACAGTTACTGAACAATAGTCTAGTGCCTGCTCGGTCATTTTCAAGATCGCTCCGTACTAGTTCATTTCGGACAGTGAACTAGTTCGTTCTATAAGCTCTAACAGCTCTATTCGGTCTTTGCGCTCGGCATTTCCATATAGGACAGCGCGGACCACAGAGTAAATACGTTCTCTAGGAACATTGTTAAGTACTTAGAGCGTATTTGCGGACCACATAGCAGCCACCAAATCACCACGGTGACCAAATTATGGTTACTATTGTAATAATTTAACATATTTGATTTTCCTTCAAACTTGAACAGGCTTAGGACTGAAGGACTGTCATTCTGATCAACCGCCTACATTATTATAAATGAATTCGTATGACGTACTTGTCAAAAACAATCAGTCAGTTTCATTATTCGTTCTCGCTCGCACTTATACGATCTCGCGGTTTACAATGTACGAAGTACGAAAAGAGCTATTTGACCTATTAGACCGATTACAAATCAGCGTTCGGAAACGTTTCTTCTAGTACAGTACGAAGATACGGCTCCTATTCGTTCATCGTTCACGAACTACACAAGACTACTGAACAATACAACAGTACTGCTTTGCTAATACTCAATTTTTTTTTTTTTTTTTTTAATTATTTATTTATGGTCGCTTTTTAACATCTAAGGTCATTAACGACCACACTCAACATTTTTGTATAGTCTTAGACATCATAAAAATAATCAAATTTTATAAATATTTTAAAATTTGGATAAAAAAAAATATTCAAGGGTTCCTAAGGCTAATGTTCTTGCTTGCTTGCTTTTTTTGTGCTTTTTCTATTTCTATTTGATCCAATCCGTTGCCATTTTAGGTGGACCCTCCAAGGTGAGTGACCGATGCAGTTCCATTAACAGATTGAGCTTTTCTATTACTAAAGTATAATTATGATTTTATTCTAATTGCCAAAGTAAATACCTAATGTAAAATGTAAATAGTACACATTATAAAAGCTTAACCAACTTAAATTTCTCATTTCCCGTGAACCGTAGTAGTGTCTAATATCTTGGTAAATTATGCAATAGCTACAATCCTCGGGAACTGCATTTGCGCGACAAAACCGTTTACAAGCAGTTTTTAAACGAAAATTAACGAGTTTAATTATAAAATGGCATACTATGGAAGACTGTCACACCGCGTTGTAACATGAATTATTATTTTAACTAGTATAAGAGACAGAAGGACGTTTGTCTGGCCAAACATATTAGTTACTAGCGACCCGCCCCGGCTTCACACGAGTGCAATACATATAAACCATCGTCTTGAATCAATATATCCATTTTAAAAAAACCGCATCAAAATCTGTTGCGTAAATTCAAATTCAAATTTCATATATTCCGTAAAAATGGTTACATTTGTTTAGAATCGTCATATTTTTTTCTCCTACCGTGCAGTGCGTGACGTGGCGACTACTGAGTTTTAAAGATCTAAAGAATACATAGGGACGGATAGACAGTGGCTAGCGACTTTGTTTTATACTATGTAGTGTTAAAATATACAAAATATAAAACTAAAGATTAAGGTATTTTTCAGCATATAACAAACTACAAAGGGAATTTTTGCTTAACAAGCAAAGAAATCTATTTATTGATAAACCAGGTATTTCCATGCATATAATCTTCAAAGATTATTAGATTGGCCTACATTAACAGTCTAGTTGAAGATTATTTTGATTATCACTTGGCAAGCACTAAGTTATAATATAGCACAAGACACAATTTTCTTAAAAATTAACTAGTTCCTATACCCTATTAGATTTGTGCTGAATTTGGATTGATATTAAGTAGAAAAATCAATCAGTTTCACAAGCGATTCCAATGCTATGGTAGACAATAATCTAATTATGTGTGAAATTGTGTTCTGAGTGTGTATTTGTTTCTGTGAGATTGAGTTACAAAATCCACCCCAACTTTTGCATTTATAATTATTTTTTTATTAAATATAGGCTTACGTTTGGCCATAATCTCGCTTGATGGAAGGCGAATATAAGGCCTAAGATACACGCGTGCCTAGAAAGTGTCAGTTCACTTTAGCTTTAAAGATGTCCAGATTATAGCGTTCCGGAAAAACTGACCCCGGCAGAGAATTCCACTCCTTAGCCGTCCGCATTGTGAAAGAAGAAGCAAATCGCTTCGTGCGTATTGAAGGAATGTCTACAACATAAGGGTGAAACCGCTCGCTGCGCCTGGTCGTCCGGTGATGGAAGGGTGAAGGGGGTATATTATACTGTATCGGATGTTTCAGTAATTACAATAGTTGTTTTTGAGCACTGATGATATGGATTCTTTTCTAATCCTTCTTAATATTATAAACGCGAAAGTTTCTAAGTATGGATGGATGGATATTTGGTCCTCTTTCACGCAAAAACAACTGAATGAATTTGGCTGAAAGTTTAAACGGAGGTAGTTAATAAGCTGGATTAATATATAGGCTACAAAATATTACGCTCCGACCCACTGGAGCAGAGTAGAGCAGAGCACAGCTAGTAACAAATATGTGTGGAAATCACGGTTTCGTCCGTGAATTAAGTGTTTGTAATGTTATCCGCGACACAAGTATTATTGTGTCCAGAGCACACCGTTTAAAATAAACATAGAATTGGTGATTTATTTTCACTTCGGTGTAACTAACGGCTTCTTCAATTTCCCTCACTGTGCGAGCAATAAGTACGGGAAAGCTAGTTATTTCATCTTGCTTTACGTTCTAGATGTTTGCTTAAGTCCTTGTAGTGTTTTGTATCAATTTATTATTTATGTAATAGGAATAACAAGCCAAATTAGTTAAGTTATATATCTATACTAACATATAAAGCTGATGAGTTTATTTGTTTGCTTGAACGCGCTAATCTCAGTACTAATAACTAATAGCAGTCTCACTACCAATAGTAATACTGGACGAGGAAGTCTATAGGCTATATTTTAATATGAAGTTTCCAAACGGAACGGGAGCTACCAGGTGAAACTGCGCGCGGGACGCTAGTTTCATGCATAAATCTATCATCATCAAGCCGAATAATGAACACAGTTGGCCATGGGTCTCTTTCCTATACAGGGTGTCCCAAAAGATTACGTAGCTGGGAAGGGGGGTGATAGGGATGGTCACAAGGGTCACCAGAAAAATATAAAAAAATCCCTCTGGGTGTTTAAAAAAATAAATGGCATTTTTTAAAAGACTAAAAATTTTACACCTTGTGCTAACTGTACCTACAAATATGGCTGTATTTAAAAAAAATGCTGTTATGTAATCTTCAATAACAACAAGGTCATCAACATCAACATCAAAAATAACAAGGTGTAAAATTTTAAGTTTTTAAAAAAATGCCATTTTTTTTTAAATACCTAGAGCGGATTTTTTTTTTTTTTTTCTCGTGACCATTGTGTCCACCCCTGTCACCCCCTTTCCCAGCTACTTAACCTTTTGGGACACCCTGTATATGGTACATTCACGCCTCTTTCCCATATGGGTAGGCAAAGACAACTTCCTTCCACTTGCTACGATCTTGACATGCACTCCTTTCCTCATGTATGTCCTTCGGTTTAGGGTACTTTTAACCTGACCTTTCTTAAGAAAGTCAACGATTTGATCGTGGAACGTTCGCCTTGGTCTTCCGCTTTCGCTTCCGCTTCCGTTTAAACCATTAATCTAGGCTGGAGATCTGCTCGCCTTTATGCCCGGTGAAGTAGCAAAAGCCACGGGTATAACTAAATCGGTCCATCCGAAAAAAAAGAAAAGTCTCCTGTCATTCATTCTCTCTGTATGTCCGAACAAATTTAGCACAATTTTTTTTTAAAGCAACTCCCAAGCTAGGAAAATAAGTCCCTGTGTCGCGGGGGACTTTACAAACATTCATTTCACGGACACCCAGACTCAGAGCAACTATTTGTGGTTCACACAAATAATTGTCCCGGGTGGGAATCGAACCCAGAACACCAGGTCTCAGAAGCAACTTCCGTAACCACTGAGCCACCGGTGAGTCTTTCTCAATCCTTGTCATTACATCTACATTCATACTACCATGTTATCTAATCACTCTGTTTTCAATTATTTCACTCAATTTCACTCCAATCATGATCCTCAGTGCTCTAATTTTCGCAGCATTTATTTTACTTTCGTGCTTTCGTTAATATAAATTTCGCTTTTTTTTACATTAATTTTCATTCTGTTTCTTTGTAAAGCATCATTCATTGCTGTTTTCATCTCCTGCAACGCTTCCACTGACGAAGCAAGTATAATACTATTAATAATAACAATTTGGGCCAATGGCTTAACGAGGCACAGGAAAAGCTCTTCCCTCAACCAAACAGACCCAAAAAAAAAACTTTGAAATATTCATAAAGATTTCTTTTGATTTTAGATTCGTTGTGGGCATCAAACTCACGACCTCCGTGACTTTAAACGAGACCTATACCACTAAACCACGCAGTTATAAATATATATTTTTTGTTTAATATTCATTCCTGACAAACGTAAAGGGTTCAATATCTTTCCACGTTTAATGGGGCAATTATAATATGTATAAAAATCCTTCATCGGTATATAAAAGCCGATAGGAACACAGCGTTCTGTTCCACTCATAACGTTTACCCCTCAAAGGGTAATTGCTTCCCCGGCGATGTCCGGTCTCGATAGGAAATTCATTTATTATAATAACTATGGAGTATATTTATATTTTTTGATAAGATAAGATAAGATATTTATTGAGATCACATAGGTAATAATACAGTTTTCTTACAATCTAATAGGTATAACAATATTAATTAGGTATATTCTATGTAAGTTATGTAAGAAATTTCACAGTTCACTAGACTCCACACTAGGATTCCCTGTGTCGTGGAGACTAGTGACTGTGTAGTGGTTTTTATCACATCTATTCAAAAAGAGCTAGTTTATTCCTCGTAAACAGAGACCAAAATAGCTCATTAATCCCTTAGGGACCAAAATTGGTTTGAATTTGGAATGTGGATATTGTTTATAATTTTTCAATCAGCATAGAGGTGAATCACAAACCATGCGGGAACAATGTATTGAATATGTGACTGGCTGAAAAACTGCGAGCGCGCCGAATTTAAAAAAAGTTGATGAAAATTATATTTTATGTCTTATGGTTCTTCATTGTACGTATATAAATTCTTGTTCATAAGTTGCACTTACTTATTTTCTCATAGAGGGTGATAAAAAGTAGAGTGTCCACCTCGGGAGCAACACTATTTTAAGCTCGAGTGACATACTTTCAATCCCTCGCTGCGCTCAGGATTAAAAAAAAACACTCTCGCCTTTAAAATAGTTGTTTGCTCCCTAGATAAACAATCTACTATTTCAATCATAAAGATACAACTAATAAGTTATAAAACGGGTGAATTTTTATAAGTTTTTATTCCGCTTAAAATGGTTTAATATTTTAGTTTAGGTTTTTTAGCTAATTCTTAAAGGGTTTCAGTAGATTGAACTGAAATTTAAAATACAGAGGATATCTCATACAAACTCTGTTCTTTTAATATTTTTGTTTCAAAGGTTTTTGTTCACGGCCAAAGTTCAAAAACTGTTCTAATAATATTAGTTTTCCTATTAATCGATAGATGGCGCAGTAATTAGTAAGTTATAAGTCGCAAGCGTTATGTTCACATCGTTTATAATAAACAGTTGGCATGAACCAGCACTAGAACAGTACATAGTGTTTTCTTTGACTCCACTAGTATACCCTCCTAGAACAGGCCAGCTTGGTCGTTATCTTATTCTACGGAGTAGTACAAGTAAACTTTATTTACTGTCTAATTGTGGACTAACATTTAACATTTTTGAGAAGTCAATGCCAGTCAATTATTGCGTATCTTCAGCGGCACATTGAGCCATGGTTTTTTAGCATGGTAATATAGAATCTATAATATTCTGATCTGTATAGTTTATTATTCATTTCGAATCTCTAAAATGATTTCGCACGTTAAGCTGTCAGTCAGAATTTTATAACATCATCTGTAACTATCGTACACCACGGCACCAGTGTTTCGTCATGTTATGACTTAATACTGCGGTCACCAGCGCGCCCGCCATGCATGGTAACACCATTCACTGGATGTAATACGGGCTGATAATGATGATGCATAATCTTTAGCTGTGTTTTCCGTAAATTTTATCGCAAAGCACGACAGAATTTCACAGTCAAAATTCCGCTCACAAATTTCAATAAAAACGGTCCAACTCCCCCGAGGATGTTAAACATAGATTATGCAAATTAATTAACTTGTCTAAACTAAAGTTAAAGTGCTCCCAAGTTCCACTAACTCGCATAGTTTATTCAGTCGCCCGCTATTCGAATTAACCCAAAAAACAAAAATTCCAATGAGTCTCAGAGAAAAATAAAAAGAATATGGCGGCAAACTTTATTGTTTGAAAGTTCTTGTTTGTTTGATTGTGATTTATTACGGTAATGAGGTAAATATTGTTGTCTCTTTTAATTGACTCGTAAAATTAGGGGTTATTAGCGTTATTAGCCGAGTTGCTAACTCTTCCGATTTTTGTTTTGATCATAAAGTACTTAATGAGGCCGTAAGAAACGCTACTAATCCAAAAGATAATCATTTAGATTATCTTTTGTTCACTCAAATTGGTAGTCTTACTTTTCTTGGTTACTTTGTTTTTATCACCAGGTACCATTGTCACTTCATAAAATCGTTTAATTTGATGAGTGATAAATTAAATTAAACGATTTGGTGAATGTATCATCAGGCGAGTGTAAAATTCAAATGAAAGCTGATTAAATTGGGAGTCTTCTTAGTGGAATTTAATTTATTTTAATCCCTTTTGGGTGTGGATCTTTGAAAAATGCTTCAGTAGAGCGACGGGGATTTTAAAATTATATAAGATTTCCTTATGTTGTACAAATCTTTTCTTATCGTACTTTTGCAATTTTGTTACTATTTCCATTCACATTCGTTTTCAAGTTTTAATAAAGTTAGTTGTTACCCAAACAATGCCGAGCCATGTGGCTAATTTGTCAAACCGGCCACGTTTTGTGTCACAATATCCCTTGTCCTCCAAAAAAAGTTGCATGCTCCCTTTCAAACGATTACAAAGCTCACTTAGAACCACTAGCGTTTTATCTCTCTTTCAGCTGCAAGCAAATATTGAAGCCAGCCAACCGTTTCGTCAAGTGCCATCCGAAGTGCCTTTTGTAAAACCTTTATTCTCAGTGTCACCGATAGACCAATTAACCGTAGTTCGTAAAAGCCGAGGGTCTGGTATCAATTAGAGCGTATTCGTAGGCTGGCAATACGCCAGGTTGGCGACACTCACTTTATCATTGTTAAAAGTTTTGTTGCCAGAGATTTGGGCGGACGGAAATGTCATTTAGTGGATTGAGATGTACCGCTGTTAAGTCTGAAGTAGGATTATTGATACATATTTAAAAACTGGAACCTGCGAGAAATCAAAATTAACGTAGATTTTCATCTGCGTGAATTTCTCTATACAAAGTTTGGAACACCTTTAGAGGGCGATTTTTGAAGAATTTTGAGAGACCCACTGAGCTGATGATATAACTCCGTATAGTGCCGAAGAGCAAATCCAAAGGTCCTTGAACAAGTGCGATTGACACCCTGAGCTCAGTCAATCAGCTTCAAAGGTCGCCTGACTCTGAGCTCCGACAAGCAGACCTAGATGATCACCAGTGAGCTCACGTGATCCTCTGAGCTGATGACATCACATTCTCAGCTCTATCGACCTGGTTGAAATGCCCTCAAACGAAATCAAGCGACCCCCTCAGCTCCAACGAGCGGTCCCAGAGGGCATCAGACGAGATCGATAGACCTTCATCGAGCAGGTACTAGATCTAGGGAACCATTCCAAAATCCGTTGAGCATGCCCATAGGTCTAACAACAACATCACGTAACCTTTCGAGCTAATTACGTAACCTTTTCAACCCTCAAGCGAGGTCAAGTGACCATCGGAGTTAATGACTTCATCCTATCCTTAGAACCGATGTTCTACACGATAACCACAATGGACGGGCAGCACTGTTCCCTAAGTGTTACAACATAATACTGCGGTCATCAATCCACCAGCCAAGCATGTTAAGGACAACAAAACCCGTAACGAAGAGAAGTGGATTAAATTGAATTACGATAAAGTATTTTATCCCAAATCAGGACAAAAAAACAAAAAATATACTTTTACTCAAATTATTATTGTAGCATTAAAAATATTTGAAATACAGCACGCATATTCGTGGCCTTAATCTCTAGCAATAAGGTTCATTTTTGTTGATTCTTAAGAGCGAATACCTACATTTTGTTCATAAAACTTTTATTGCAGTGTGGTAAAAATGTTAAGGTGATGATTTCTAGAATGTGTTCACAAATTTGAGTGTCGAAATGAAACTATTTGTTCAAATAGGTTATGATTATGTTACTATAAGGAATGGTAATAAATCAATACCCGGTACTGCGGCAGAAGAGAGCGTTATGAATCAAAAACGTGAGTGGATGAAGGTGATATGTCGCATTTTCGAGTTTTTGTGTTTTTTTGCATAGGTGAAGGTGATATGTCAATACAATACGACAACAGATCTTAACTTCGATTTACTCCAAATTTAAATTATGTGACTTATCACCTTAACTCACGTCTTCTTTAGGATTATAATAAACTAGCTGCCCGATTTTACCCGCGTAGCTCCCGTTGCCGTGAAAATTTCATGATTAAATATAGCCTTCGTATCCGAGGTTAGTGTAGCTTCGCAACGGTGAGAGAATTTTTCAAATCGTGCAATGTATTTTCGGAGCTTATTCAATTCAAAAAAACAATCAATGTAATATTTCCTCTATATAATCATTATAGTATCGTGCAGTAGAAGTACCTACAGCATTAGATGTCCTCATCCAACCGACCATTTTCCCTTCCCCTGAACTCTAGTGACCATATTAACGCACAATATTCATTAAAAATCTATATATTGATACGTAAAGCAAACTGTACCTTCTTCTGTTTACAAAATTCAAAATTGATAGTTTATATAGAAATTTAAATTATGGTCAAATTTCAACCACTGGGCAACCACTAGTATGATTAGTTTTATATTAATAACTAATCTATACTAATATACAAGGTGTAACGGAAAGGGTATATACATAGAAAGAGCAAGGCTTCTTTGGATCATAACAAACGATATGGCAAGGGTTAGTTAATCCTATCTCTACAAGTCCGGAAGTAATGATTTTTTTAAATTCATAGATATCAGAAACCAAACTTTTCAAATTGAAATAAATACATCACTAGCACTCAATCAGCTGATCGATGTCAACGAACTATTTGCAAGTAAAAATAAACTTCTTACTCCTGGTATTTCTGAATAAAGGGTTCCGCATTTTTATTTTTTGTTTGCAAAATAATACTGACTTTTTTATTTTATTTTGAGTTGAAACCCTTGCCATATCGTTTGTTATGATCCAAAGAAGCGTTGCTCTTTCCATGTATATACCCTTTCCGTTACACCTTGTATAAAGCTGAAGAGTTTTTTTGTTTGCTTGAGCGCACTACTCAAGAACTATGGTTTGATTTGCAAAAAATCTTTCAGTGTTAGATAGCCCATTCATCGAGGAAGGCTATATTTATATGAAAGGCGCGGAAGCTAGTTAAATGATAAATGAATATCACGTATTAATTAATCGTTTTATTTATTTTTATAAAGTATTACTTCCTATGCCATCTTCTCATAGACTCATAGTCAAATATTACTTTCAATAACAATTAGGTCACACAGTAAACATATTCCAATTAACAACTCCTTTGTTATCTTTTCCACCAAATGAATAATATTCTATATACCAACGAACAGCGAAGTTGGGATACTTAATCAGATTCAACTGAAGTTCTTACTTTTGTAAGTGAAGCGAAACAAATTGGCTGTCACAGATAATCGGGAGCATTGCCAGCTCTGTTAACGGACTCCAAACAATTAACTCCAAATTAATCCGTTCCATTAACTACCGGGATAGTTCAATTTGTATACAGGCTTACCGGGGATTCACAGGACTCTATTTAGGAATTGACAACTTAATAAGTACAACTTAACTGTTGATAAACTGCTTAATAGCTTCTAGAAACTAAGATGAGCCAGTGATAGCACCTACTGCTTAACGATTTAGATACATTTTAGTAAGTAGATTGGAGACCGTAATTCTGCTTTTTAAAGATACTGTGTGCTCACATAATATCTCAGCTCAGAGCTCAGACGCATAAGGTCGGATTTACCATTACAGGTTTTTTTATTTTTTCGGACGGACTATTGACTATTTGATACTTCACCGGGCATAAAGGCGAGCAGAGCTCCAGCCTAAATAAATGGTTTAAAAACTACAAACGAAGCAGCCTGCGCAAGAGGGGGCCCCCTATGGGGCTTAGACCTCGGCTCAGGGCGGTCGCTGGCGATGAAATTGAGGGATTATGACTTTTAGTAGTTTAGGGAAGTTTTGTGCAACTGTCGCTCTACTTTAGCGGTTTCGCGGGCCTCTCGGATTTCGGGTCTACGAGGGCATCGGATGGTTCTTTGCAAACTAAGGGTCAGGAGGAACCAGCATACGTCAGAAACAGTAGTCGTATGCGCCTTTATCGTTACTGGCACTTACGACACAATGCTTCTGAGTTACTGTGTCGAATAGCCAAGCGTGGCGACTATGGCAAAATCCCTTCATCGTGGGGAGGCCCATGTCCAGCAGTAATACTAATACTAATATGAAAAATAGTCCATGACTCGGCAATCAAACCAATTTTCCCAAATATGCTTACGTAAAATAATGTTTGAAATGAGTTTTGATAGCTCATTACATAATTTTAACGTTGTTCGGTCGCTTTTCAAAAACAAAATGTTAAATTAATACTAAAATATTGCGGGAAATATTTTTATACCTAAAATTTTCCTTTATTCTATTTTCTCTGTAGTAAGTTAGTAAAAGTTTTTAGGCATCGTATTTATTTTCGTTGTTACTGCCCCATTCGTTGCAAAACAAAAAGGTCTTTCCGAACAGGTGTTGTTACGAAAATGTTATTCTAAAACATTCTTATTTTGTAAGGAAGTGAATCGAAACAGTTTACAATGTTACCTTCATTTATTTTCTATTTTATCTAGTTTCTGACTAGCTCCGTATGATTCTATGCAACAATGTAGGTATGGCAGGAGAATAGAGAATTGTACTACAGTATTAATAAATAAATAAAGTAGAATGACAGCTGCACAATACTCCCCCCATAAAATGTATTATTGCTCAATCCCCCTCCGCTAGTAACGCCCTGAACCGAGGTCCAAGTCCCACAGGGCCTCTGTTGGTTGACAACTCCCGCACTAGGGAACTTAATACCTGTGTCGCGGGGGGCTTTATAAACAGACAATTCGCGGACACGGATACGGTTTATTAGGATACTTTACAATTACGACGACACTATGTCGGAGCCAGAGTCTCATTATTTTTCGTATAATAAATATCATGTATACAATAATAGCGTCGACGTTATAATTTGACGAAATATAACAAAATAAAAATAAAAAGCGAACCGAAAAAAAAAAATAGGAACTCTTAAAACTTTAAAAATAGTAAATAGTGTTCAGCCGCCATATTTGAAGTAACACCTATATAACAGTAAAGTTTGTTTATAGAAAAGGCGCTAGAACGTCGTGTCCTCATGATAAACCAGCATTAGAACAATTGCAAAGAATACGAAGTGAAAACGAAGTGGTATCAGCATGATCGCGTATATTGCGACTATAATAGAATGAAAGGGTGTACTAGTGTGCTGGATATCCTGGATCCAGCTTCAGCTCGTCCTATTGTCACCATTGCATTGTATGCAGAATCCAATATTGATCAAAACAAATCCAAACACGACAAATCAGCTGTTATATTTTTAAGTGTACTAGTATGCTGGATATCCTGGTTGCAGCATCAGACCAATAACTCATTAAACTTGTATAGTTATATATAGCACAAGATTGTTTAAAATTCTAGGTTCATATACATTTTTTTGTTTGTCAAAGTAAAGAAAATGCCATCAAAAACAAAACTTGTAGAAAACCCAAGTCTCGTAACGCAATTCTTTCACCGCAAAAAGTTGTGGGATAAAAATTAAAAACTTTTATGTTATAAATGCTAGATTAGCTTGGCCCTTGAGGAATTGATAAAAGCGGCAGTTGATAAAAGAGCTGATGATCTCAAAATGGCTAAACTGATTTTAACAATTCATGTCTAAGTACCATCGTTTTGAAATAAAAAACAACCTACATCAAAATCAAAAAGAGCTACGGTGCCACCCCTGTTTTTGCGTCGGGGGTTTGATAAACCCATTCTCGACATACCAGTTATGGTTCCTCCGAACCGTGTAAGTCCGGGTCAGTTTTCTAATAATCATTACGTTAACCTATATTTATAATTTAATTCTGTCTATCTAACAACTGACAAACAATTTGCATTTGTATTACAAAACTAAACTGAAGTAGTTTTGACAATCGAACCCCATACCCCATAGCTAATCCCTAAAGATCCTGGGGATTAATTAACCCTTTTATAGGTCACTTATGTATGTGTAGAATATCGAATAACGACCCAATTATTCATAGTTTAGTGATCAATATCATATTATTGATATTAAATGTTTTGGTGGAAACCCAATATATGTAAACTAGGTTCCCCGCGTGGTTTCACCCGTGTATCTCCTGTTCCCATCCCACTCTTGAATAACGTATTATTTATCGAATCGGAAGTAGTTCCTGAGACAAGCGCGTTCAAGCAAACGAACAAACTCTTCAGCTTTATGCTATTAGTGTATAGATTGTCTGCACACGTACAAATTGAAAACGATTTTACCGATTTCGTCTTCTTTTTGTGGACGTTACAATTATAACAAGTTTTTATGAAAAAAAATCTACTGAAAATATCAAAAGACGGGTGACGCTTGAACCTAGCTAGAAATATTTTTTGCCGAAAATTTACGAACAACACAGCCCCCAAAAATTAGTGGAACAAATCAAGTCCTTTTCATTTGTACGTCGAAATACACGAAACCACAAAATTCTTTACTACAACACCTGCCGACCTCCACATAAAGCTCAGCCGAAAGTAGCCATTCATAAACCAAAATAACAACAAAAGGTCGTCACGCACAAATCACGAAATTCGGACGGAAAAGAAAATGCTAGGCTTTTGGCATGCAGGTGCTAGTTAAAATTGCGCGCCAGGTGTTAAGTGCTAGAAGTTTGGGCAATTTGCTCAACCGCCGTAAAGTCAATTAGTTCCACGTTATGAACACGGGTCGGTCCGTGGGTATTTGTGTTTGCAGGTCAGTATGATTTCAAGAACATAGTGTATGGAGAATCGTTGAATCATATTGAGGAGTTGGGATGATGCTAAAAGAGATTAGACTGGTGACGCAATGGTTGCATCTTACCTATTTCTCTTCACAGTTTGTTAGCTATTGGGGGAAAAAGGTGTGGATCACAAATCGTAGTTCTGAGTGGTGCTTTATTTAAGGCTGACCCCCATTGGGAATCAGTCACATGTGGGCGACAGTACAGCTATTTGCACAACCACCGTAAAGTCAATTGGTACCGTATCAACACGGATCGCCTGTGGGACTAATGTTTGCAAGCTAGTATGATTTCAAGAACATAGTGTAGGGAGAATCGTTGAATCGTATAGAAATAGGAGTTAGGATAATGCTAATACAGACTGGATTGGTGGCTTTGTGGTAATGGTAGTTGTTTCTTCTGGTGTACTGGGTAAAATTATCTGTATGAACCATGTAGTTTTGAGTTGTACTTTGTGTCCGTGATTTAAGGCTGACCCCCATCAGTCACATATGGACGATAGTGCGGGTAGCAGTTGACAGGGTTGTGAGTTTGTCGCTCGCGTCTTTCGCGTTGAAATGTCAGGTCAGTCTTAGTGTTCATCATGTCCAGCGCGACATGGGGATGTTTTTCCCAAACAATTTCTTTTTTTAATTAAAAATAACAATTTAGATTCTTTTGTATGTGCCAACATTGAGCTTAGAGCATAGATAGTGCTCGATCGTGCGTAGTTGATACTAACAACCAATACCTTTGTCCAACGTTAGTCCGACTGTAGTTAACAATTCTCTTTCCAATGTAAGTACTACAGGATCAAACCCACATCCTTTGAGATTTGGAGCGAGCGTATACTATTTGTAATATTTACTTTTCGTCTATTCTATTTTCCCTCCTGCATTTCTATTCATCTAGATTTCTTGTAATTCAATTTAGCAAATTTATACTAGTCTTAATAGAAATAAATTATATCAATTATACTTATTTCTGTACCGGAAAAAATACACAGTTTATGCTTGATATTTTAATTAGATAAGATTTGATGTTTGTTCGCATTGAATATGCTCAGATTACTATTACTATTTAATACTATAAACATTGCAATTGTCATCCATCATAGGTATTCACCAAATTTAGAAATATTTGCGGTAGAGTAGAGTAAAGTAGATCACACTCACATTGGAGCACACCGCATTTTGAGGTAACGACTAGGATATTATTTAATGCATATTCCAGTAACACAAATATAACAACCAGACCGACGACGTCGTCAGTCCGTAGAACCATCCCATCGGATTTTGAGAGTGCACACACTTTTGCATTATTCTCCCTAGAGATTGGCCGCAGTAGACGAAAACAGAACGACTGTAGAATTAAAAAACTACGTTTATAATTTCCTTCTAAAATCAACATATTCATACAATCTAAAACTGGAACATTCCTTTAACAAAAACTAAGTTGAAAGCGCAACGTATAGTGTCTGATAACCGCCTCACTCCCATTAATGTCGGCACGAAGAATAATAGCTGCGAAATGGAAGGATTTCGCCCCTTAATGCGATTTCTTGCTGATACTCTGCCCGCGAGAATGCTATTATATGTTACAGTTTTTCTTGACAAATAGTTTTGCTGCATGTGGGAGAATATACGGTTAGAATGCAGCATTGTTCAGTCATGAGTATCGAGGCTTTGCTATTTTACCGGGCATAAAGATTAATAGGGGTCGGACGGACATTATGTAGTTAGCCAGAAGGCTTTTGCTACTTCATCGAGCTTCAAAGCCTGCCTAAGTAAATAATCAAAATCCGAGGGCATCGCTTATGGGACTTAGACATCGGCTCAGCCTCAGTAGTGACTGGGAGATTGAGGGATTATTACATTTAGTATTTTAGGGGAGTTTTGTGCAACTGTTGCTCTACGTTACAGTTTGAGGACCTCTCGGACTTTGGGGTCTATGAGGACAGCTGAAAGTTCGTTGCAAACTTAAGGTCGGGAGGGCGAGGGTTGCACTGTTAATAGGGCCCCAGAGCTAAACGCAAGTTAACATCTATGCAAAGGTGATGTTGAAATTGGCTTTTGTGTTTTGGACGGACATATCTATTTAGCCACGAGGCTTTTGCCACTATTGGACAGGAGGAGCAAGTCTCCAGCTTCATTGAATGCACGTAAGCTTATAATTATATAAATAGTCATTTTCATTTCGATAAAGTACAGATAAGCATTATGATCGAATATTTAAAAAAAAAGATAAAAAAACTCACGCAGTGTCCAGTATAGGTGATGTTGAATTACAGAAACATGCGTACCCTCTTGCCGATAACCATGATAATCAAATGATATCTCAATATGTGTATTTGGCTGATAGAACAAAAGAGGCAAAATCAGTCAAAAGTCATAGTCAAATTAAAATATTTCTTTATTCATATATATCATTATATTTTCTTAATGATGCGTCCATATGGTTTCCTAACGCCACTCTCACTCCCACAATTAGATATTCAGTTTTAATAACGTTCTTTTCTATTATGATATCATAATGGTTGTTTATGGTATCTATACACTCCTATGGAGAGTAATAAACTTCAATATAAATAATTGTAGAACATTTTCTTTTAAGTTTCAGCAAACAGAAAGAATCTACAATCTACAAAAGCTTCCTCCGTCCGCGTCGAGGATTGTTATAGAATACTTTTTTACACTTTAAACAGCACTTTCCGATTTCTTTAAAATAGCTTCTCGCGCGCGATTTCGCCCGCGTAATTCCCGTTCCCGTGGAAACTTCATTATTATAGCCTATGTCATCCGGGAATAGTCTAGCGATTCAATGGTGATTTTTTTTTCAAATCGGTCCAGTAGTTTCGGAGCCTATTCAATGTAACCATTCCTAAACAATCAAATATTTCCTCTTTATAATATTAATATAGACAAGTAAAAGACAATTATTATAATATAATAACTACAGCGTAGGTATTATTGGTTATTATTATTCTAAACAAACTGTACAATAACCTCCGTGGCGTAGTAATAAGTTTAGCTCATGTCTCGGAGGTCGTGGGCTCGATCCCCACGCTGGGCAAGAAATCTTTGAGTAAGTCAAATATTCCTTTTGAGTTTTGGTTGGTTATGGGATACATATTCGTGTATCGGAAAAGACGTTAAGTTGCTGGTCTTGATTGTTATAACATCATCTATAGCAATGGCCTGCCAGATAACAAGCTGCAGCATTTTTCATCTACCCGCCTGCCAAGAGTGGTGACTATGGCAATAACCCTCCTTCCAGAGCGCCATGCTAAGCAGTGGACCTTATACGGGCTGATCTTCATCATTTATTTGCCAAAATATTGTATTAATTTCTATCACATTCTGCCATGGGAGGCGTGCAATTTAGGTTTATAATAATTTTAAAATCAACTTTAACTAACATTGCAATTACCTACTACAGAAAATAATTTTATTTTTAATGTATTTAAAGTTATACTACAATTAAAACTAAAATTCAGTCCCGATTTTCTTTATTTCGATTCCTTGTTGTCCTCGAAATGTACCCATGCCATTGATTATATTTTATTTTAAGTCTAATTGGAACCAATGTGAACATAAAGACAGATATATGAATGGTCAATAATGATTTACTTACAATTATTCCAAAATCTCCATCAAACAATACATTTTTAATGAACAAACTTTGGCAATTTTCAATCTAGCATATCTACGCAGGGATGGACTAGAAGAGTTTGAAGCACTTTGCAGCGGTTCAACAATTTCAAAAGAATATTAATATCGTGAAGTTGTTTTAATTGGACTCTTGAAGAATACGAGAAGCTCAGCTTTTAATAACTTAACTATTCGGGATCAGGAGCATCTTTTGTATGTTGAATGAAAAATGTGATTATGTAACAAAGTGATGTGTTTAGACTGTGTTTTAATAATGCCTCTTATCAGCCGAAGAGAATATTACAATCTACGTTTATATATGTAAAGCTTTCCACGCGCGTTTTAGCCACATAACTCACATTCACCTAGGAATTTCATAATGAAAAATAGACTATAAGTCTTCTTCGATAAATTGGTTCTCTAATACTGAAGGATTTTTTCATATCGGTCCTGTAGTTCCCAAGATTAGAACGTTCAAGAAAACTCTTCAGCTTTATATATCACTAGCCTCACCCACAAGCGGTTTCACCCGCGTAACTTCCGTGCCCATGGGAACTTCATAATTAAATATAGCTCATGTCATCCGAAGATAGAGTAGCTTTCCAACGATGAAAGAATTTTTCAAATCGGAGCAGTAGTTTCGGAGCCTATTCAATACAAACCAACAATCAAATCTTTGTTCTTTTACTATTAGTAAAGAGTGGGTATAGATTTAAATTTCAACCAACTAAACTCGCAACATATTTCTACGAAACGTTTTGGTGTCCTGGGTCGCACCTTTGGTCCCGGGACGCGCAAGGAAAGACGCTAAGAGACGTAAAGAGAGACGCACAAATACACATAAGATACGAATTGCGGTCTTCAATACAAATTTCTTACTAGTTAGTCTACCTACGTATGTCCAACTTGTGACAGCTATCCTTCAAACTTTCGGTACAAAAACACGAACCGCCCCAAACCCTTTGCGAGCTTAGGGTCGGAACAAAACACGGGGTCGCCGCTAATTCCTTCTACGTAATATGGTATTATGTGTGACAGATTGTACTGAAGGATTAGCTCTGAGTTGGGAACACTTTGGGGGTGGACTTGGCTGTACGCAGTTGTTAGTAAGCTTTAGTTGTGGATAAAAATAAATAAATAATGATTCATATGATGACTGGTTGTCGTGTGGTTTCCAACTTAGAATAGCCACCTTTTTTGTGCGGGGGAAAAGTATTCATGTTGCGCATCCCCTTCGCTTCGCCGCTGCGGTGTTCCCACGCCGAAAAAGCGATATGTGGGACTCGTCCTCTCCATAGCGGGGGGAGAGAGGACCCTACACAATAAAACACCTTGGGTACTCCTCCGCCGTTGGTGCCCAGGAACCCATGGCTTTCTGAGAGACACCTACCGGCGGCTAGAATGGACCACCTATCTTTCCAAGGGTAAGAGGCGACTAAGGGAAAAATACTTAACTAGAAATCTAAGTTATTTTTTGCATTATATATATAGGAATCAGAAAAACCCTAACATTTATTTAGAAGAAAAGAGAACAGATTAGATACAATTGACAAAATGTAATTTTTAACATGTATTTTTTTTTTGGTTTTTGAATTTATATCAGAATTAAGAACCCGTTTTTTAGGGTTCCGTAGCCAAATGGCAAAAAACGGAACCCTTATAGATTCGTCATGTCTGTCTGTCTGTCTGTCTGTCTGTCCGTCCGTATGTCACAGCCACTTTTTTCCGAAACTATAAGAACTATAATGTTGAAACTTGGTAAGTAGATGTATGTTGTGAACCGCATTAAGATTTTCACACAAAAATAGAAAAAAAACTTAGAACTGAAACTCAACAATTTTTTTTTCATCAAACCCATACGTGTGGGATGTCTATGGATAGGTCTTCAAAAATGATATTGAGGTTTCTAATGTCATTTTTTTCTTAACTAAATAGTTTGCGCGAGAGACACTTCCAAAGTGGTAAAATGGGTGTCCCCGCCCCTGTAACTTCTAAAATAAGAGAATGATAAAACTAAAAAAAATATATGATGTACATAACCATGCAAACTTCCACCGAAAATTGGTTTGAACGAGATCAAGTTAGTAGTTTTTTTTTAATACGTCATAAACCGTAAACCACAATTTACCTTTCATTCAATCAACTATTATTAACATCGATCAAAGTTGCAACTAGTACGGAACCCTTCGTGCGAGAGTCCGACTCGCACTTGGCCAGTTTTTTTCTTTTTGTGACATTCAAAATTTTTTATACAAAGAAAAATATTTTAGTTTGGCTCATTTTAAATAGACGTAAGCGCCAAATGACGTCAATGTTATCGTTGTTTGACGAAATTTCTTGTTCAGAGCTTCGATCAATAATTATTGATCGAAGGTTCAGAGTTAAAAATAAAATAAAAAACTGACATTAGCTAATGTCAATCGCTTGTGATTAGAGTTGCCAACTTAAGAATGTTAAAGGCGAAAACACATTATTAAAACGCCACGCCACGCCACGTGTCAACACCTGTACATCAGTACGCGCGTGGCGTCGTGTCTGGTGTTCATAGTGTGATTCTGGTCTATAGAAAACAATACATTTGATTCAACTCAACACGCGTGGCGTGTCGTCGGGTGTTGTGGCGTTTTAATAATATGTTTCCACCTTAACAGTTTTAAATAATCTAATTATTTTAGTCCACCGTAACAATGACGTAATCACGAAATTTTCAGTTTTTATTGTATTCCTCAAAAAATAGCCGGCAAAAAAATAGTCAGGTCATAGGTATTTTTGTTAAAGGGTGTTCCGAATTTTGAAATGTTGTCAATTGGGAGGAAATCTTGGCCATTGTCACCAAAAAAACTTACTATTTGTCCCCTCTGGTACCCATCCAAAAAATCCAAAAAAATAGGGAAATATTGACTCTGGTGACAGCTAAAAAAAATCCTAGTTGTCACCAACCGCCAAATCTGCTAATCGTAGAAGCCTAAAACTTGGATGTATTCTGTATATGACGTAGGAAAGGAAGGATTTTTTTTTAATCAATGGGGAAAGTTTTTCTTACTTTGCTTCATAAGAAAGCTCAAAGTCGCTTAAAGCGAGCTAAGCTCGGCATTTCCCTGCGTGATCGAAGCAGAAATAAAGAGTTCCGCAGAAGAACGAAGGCTGACATAGCTCAAGGGATTTGCAAGCTGACGTGGCAATGGACATAGCTCGAAGAACTGCTGATATAGCAGAAAGGTTCTCGAGTGGAGACCACAAACTGTCAAGCGCAGCATGGATCGACCGCCTGCACGATGCACCGACGACCTTATAAAGGTTGCAGGGAGTCAGTGGATGCAGGTCGCTAGCAATCTTTCCTGCTGAAAGGCCTATGTTGGGGGAGGCCTAGGTTCAGCAGTGGATGACAACAGGCTGATATGATGATAAGTTTGTATGAATATATCGAAACAAATGCAGACGAAGCTGTGGGCAGCACCTGGTAAATTTACATGTATACATTTAAACCCCAACTATAATCCAATTTAAAATAAAAGCTAACAACCCTTACCTTTTATTTCATTGTTTAATTGTAACATTAACGTTTCCAAGCGTCTCTAAGTCCATTACATTCTAAATATTTGCTGCAATAAAAGCTGTGAAACTAAATAGTCGCTACGCCACGGAGGTTGTTATTCAAGCCAGATTAAAGTTGGTTTAACTTTAATCTGGCTTGAATAACAACCTCCGTGGCGTAGCGGTAAAGGTCTAGCTGTTTGTTTCTGAGGTCGTGTGTTCGATTTTATTATTTAAGATTACTGAGATATTTGTCAGTATTTCGCAGTTATCGTAGCATTATGCTTTATAGAGAAAACATTCCAAACAACTTTTTTAGTTAAATTTGAGAAGTTTTAACAATTAATCTCAAGTATATATAGTAGTGTGCCGTGTGGTTTCCGGGTGCCGTGTGGTTTCTGGCTTAGAATAGACCACCCAATGTCCTCCCATGGGTGTCGTAAAAGGCGACTAAGGGACATATAGCTGATGGATTGGCAGCAGTATCTATTAGCTCAAGGTTAACATCTTACTGCGATCACCAATCTGTTTGCCAAGCGTGGTGATTATGGCAATATGCCTCAACGACCCTGGCTTGCCAAGATCTGTTGAGAGGAGGCCCATGTTCAGCAGTGGACTTAAACGGGCTGTTGATGATGTTAATGATGATATACAGTAGTAAGTAAATAATGTATTTAAAGTATTAAACAGATAGATCAGTCGCGGCGTAAGCTAGTAAAATAGCAATTCTAGTTTACAGCTACGCTACGAAAAAGTTAAATTTATTATAGCTGTAAATTAAATAATTATGTTGTAGTCAGCTGTGCCCGCTATTTCGTCCGCGTGGAATTTAACAAAAAAAGTTATAACAGTTAACCTTTATTACACCAGCTATCTCCGTAGTGCAGACAACCTCCGTAGCTTAGCGGGATTTGGCTCGCTTTAAATCACGGAGGTCGTGGGTTCGATCCCCACGCCGGACAGGAAATCTTTGTGTAAATTCTAAGATTTCTTTCCCCGGAAAGAAATCTTAGAATTTACACAAAGATTTAATTTCAAGGGAGGGTAGTCCCTCAGCCAACCAGGCCCGTCTGGTTGGCTGAGGGACTACCCTCCGTGCCTCGGAAAGCACGTTTAGCCGTTGGTCCCGATTGTATAACAATCGGGACATCATCTATAATAATCGTATATCAAGGAACAGGCAGCAGCGTTTTCTTGTGTGGTAAAACATAATACTGCGGTCACCAACCCGCCTGCCAAGCGTGGTGACTATGGCAAATACCCTCCCTCGGGAGGAGGCCCATGTTCAGCAGTGGACGTAATACGGGCTGATAATGATGATGATGATGACACCAGTCTGCCAGTAAAAGTGCCGTAAAAATCGCTCCAGCCATTCCAGAGATTATATGGAATACACAGACAGTCAGACAGACAAAAAAATCTTCAACGTTACGGCTAATAGCCGAAGTGCGGCCACACCTAGGTTTAGCCGGCTACATGCGGTTAAACTTAGATCAACCTCAATAAGTCCCTGTTCAACTCCAGTGGTTTAGGTTTAGGTTATTTTTTTTTTAACCACCCCAGCATCTTTTTGTGTCCTGCATAGGTATTGTTTATTTAATTAAAACCTAGTTCTAACCGAAGATAAGTAGGATAGGTACATCTAAGTTTAACCGCATGTGGTCGGCTGCACCTAGTTGTAGCCGCACTTCGGCTATTAGCCGTAACATATATATGTATTATGTATACCTAGATGACAAAATCTTATTAAAATACATTCCTATTTTTAAAGAATATCTACTTCTTATCCTATGTGTCGAGCAAATAAAACGTAAATCCATATGACTATCTTTAGTGGCAACTCGAATACGAAAAAGTTTCTGCAATAATATTTTTATGAAAGGTACCACTATGGACGTCACTGTACACTGCATCTCACTATAGTTTCTCAAGTCTCAATAAATTGATTTCTGGGATACTAATTTCTCGTGAAATACTTAGCAACTATAATATAATATGTAAGCTTTTGCTGAAACTGGGCCTCCTCCTAACAGACATTGGAAAGCCAGGATAGTTGAAGGATATTGCACTAATCACCACGTTTGGCATCCGTGTTGGTGATAACAGTAAGATGGTAGATCACCTTGAGCTTATAGATGCTGCTGCCCATCTATCATCATCATCATCATCAGCCCGTACAACGTCCACTGCTGAACATGGGCCTGCTCCCGAGGGAGGGTTTTTGCTATTGTCACCACGCTTGGCGAGCGGATTGGTGACCGCAGTTCTATGTAGTAACATACAAGGAAACACTGCTGCCCGTTCCCTGGTATACGATTGTAACTGCTTAACGTGCTTTCCGAGGCACGGAGGGTAGTCCCTCAACCATCCAGACCCGGAAAGAAATCTTAGAAATTACACAAAGATTTCTTTGTCCGGCGTGGGTATCGAACCCACGACCTACGAGATTTAAGGCGAGTTAAATACCGCTACGCTACGGAGGCTGCCCATCAAGGTATATGTATCTGAAACGGCTCTTACGACACCCACGGGAAGATATGGGGTGGTATATTATTCTAAGCCGGAAACCACACGGCACTTGAAAGCAAAAAAAACGTAATAACTTTGAGCAAGTTGGTTTTTGAGATAAACAGCAAGCGAAGTCCTCTCACAAGGCTAAGTCTGTAGCAAAGTCAAAGACAAAGTCAATAATATCTTTATTCATATAGACACAATTCAAAAATAATCAAATCATGTTCTTATGATGCGTCCATTTCTTATCCTACCACCAGTTCAAAGACGTAGCAACTCTGAGAAGAACTAGCAAGAAACTCAGAGGAATCCTTTTTTAAATAATCCAATCATCATTTATTTTACAATATTGCTAGGCCGCAGTGTCATTCCAGAGCAAATTACTCCCAAGCCATTCTGTCATTTACATAATCTGATATTTTATTATATGCCTTTTTACATAGTTTAGTTTTGACAGTGGCTTTAAATTTATTAACAGATAATTCTCTAATATTATTTGGGAGTTTGTTATAGAAGCGAATAACATTGCCCCAGCAAATCAGTATTTTAGGCATAAAAACGTAACATACAAACAGTGGAGTTATTTCTGCATTTATAATATTAGTGATTAATCTGTATATTTATAAATAAGTCAGTCAGTTATATAGTCAAAAGTAAGTTTGTTTTCACGAGTAACATAGGCTAAATTTTATTTTGGAAAAAATAGGGTTCCGTAAGATATTTGGGTTTTTCGGACACAAGGTGTAAAAAATCAACCAAAAAAAGTTACTTATTTTGCGTACGCTGCCTAAACTATAAAATATAGAACCATAAAATGTTATAATTAATTATAGATCTTATAAATATCTACAAAAAAGTCCGCGACACACTATACCTATCTATGCCGAGTGAGGTACAACAACCATTTTTTTATTTAGAAATCTAGATTTTTTTTTGGACTACGTTTAGCACCGTTTATTCTACTCATGCTATTAATCCTTATCAAAATAAATTATTTCATCACTAAGAATAGTTTATGTAGATAATATTTGGTCTTTGAATGATTAAAATTGGACGTTTGGTTTTGAAGTTATGGCGAAATTAAAATATTACGATTTCTGCTGCACGGCCCGTTGCGAAGTCTAATAATTTTTGTGCGATGTTTTTTAGATTTCGTTCTTAAAACTACACCTACGCAAAAGTTCTTCTCAGAGCTAATCAACAGTTGTTTTCAGGGCTCACCAACAGTTCTTTTCAGGGCTAATCTACAGTTCTTTTCAGGGCTTAACAACAGTTCTTTTCAGAGCTAGAATATTATACGCTATTGATATTTTCTTGAACATTTGAAAATGCCTAAAATGCCTATTAAATACATTTTAATATTTTCATCATTAACAACTTTAACATCTACAGAAAGACAATCTGTGCAGCCTGCGGATAATGACTGCGTCGTCGATGTTTGTGTCGGTGTCTGTGAATTGACCTGGGAATCATTTTGCTGACCGTGTCTTTCCTGGGTAGGCTTTATGCAGCGGTAACCGACATCCGCACGGAGCCGCGGGCGACCGCTATCACTACATCACCACATATTATAAAACAAAGTCCCCGGCCGCGTCTGTCTGTCTGTTCGCGACAAACTCAAAAACTACTACATGGATTTTCATGCAGTTGTTACCAATCGATAGAACGATTCTTCCGGAAGGTTTACGTATATGATTTGTTTAGTTTATGTGTACATTTGACTAATATATATTGATATTTGTCAGACGTGTCGGAAAAAATTAAGCCATTTGGGAGCCTTCCAAACCCTATGAGATATAACAAAACAATGTATGGCGGAAATATTCTTCTCTTTTAGATCTACAAAAAAGTCTGCAATAGCATATTTCTATCTTTCAAGGTTAACTTGCTATATCCATTATATCTTTTAGTAAAATGATCATTTCTAATGCGGTAATTGTAAAGCTAATCAGACGGATTCAGTATTTATCCTTATAATTTTAAATGAGTTAATATTCTTAAGCATTTCATGCAGATTATTTTACCCCTGCACAGTATACTTTAAATGAATAACTTAGAAGTTATCGCAAAATAACAGCGCGTGCTTTCGCAGCGCAGCGGCAGCGAGTGAGGCAGGCCGAATGCGATTATGCGCGCTCGATCCTTAAGAATTATAGGACAAATTTTTTGTTTTGTGTTCGTTGTAACTATGATGGATAGATACTTGAATACCTATTTATTTAGTGTTTGTTGTATTGTTAGTCCTGAAGAGTATAGGTATTTCATACGATAAAAGTATACCCACCTACTTATTTTACTGAGTTTTAGAAGGTACCCATATTAATTTGTTTCTGTTTGTTTTGACCAAATTTCGCCCGTTTGTTAGAGGTTTAAAAGACATTCTATAGTATAAATATCAGTATTGTACCCGTGCGAAGCCGGGGCGAGTCGCTAGTAATATATAATATTATTATCCACAACAGGAATACCACGCAAACCAAGTATGGTTTAACTATGGTAGATACCTATTTCAACCATAGTCTATGTATAGGTACAACCTACTTATTAATTAAAGAAAATTACTTAGCAGTGTGGTTTTACAATTTGCTATATAAAAGTTTTCGCAGTCTTTGAGAAGCATACACCGAACCTGAAATGGCCTGCCTTTTAATACAGAAGGTAATCATGCACTCCCACTTTCGAGATTCATACCATAAAATTAAAATAAATCACTTGCTAATAGGTAAACTAAATTGAAAGTGTGATGTGAATCTAGTTTCTTTTTAAATTAAAAACTTTACTTAAAAGTGGTCTGCAGTGTACGTATACAATATTTATGAGGCCGGATGTCAAACCCGCACTGAGCGAACGAAAATACCGCGTAAAACTTTATTGTGGACGATTTGACAAAAATATGGCGGCGAGCGAAATGACAAACTAACGTTAAAATGTTTGAACAAATTATGACAAATGTGTAAAACTGTTATTACACTGTGACCGTACATCATGCACGTACTTTTTACAACATTTATTATTTAACTTATTCAGGAGCAGGTGTTGTACATGCTTTTATTTAACTTTCATCATATTTGTATTTTGGTTCGTGTTCAAATTATTCGACAGATAATAATAATCGCGTGTTTATGTTTAAACCACTAGCATTTATATCAAAACTAACTGCGCCCCGCGGTTTTATCCTCGTTATTCTGCTCCAGTGGGTCGGAGCGAGATATTTTGTAGCCTATATGATAATCCAGCGTATAACCTATCCCGGTGGAAAATTTCAGCCAATTCCGTTCAGTAGTTTTGGAGTGAAAGAGTAAAAAACATCCATCCATCCATACTTACAACAACAAATTTTGCCGTGTGGTTTCCGGCTTAGAATAGACCACCCCATGTCTTCCCATGGGTTTCGTAAAAGGCGACTAAGGGACATATGGCTGATGGATGGGCAGCGGCATCTATTAGCTCAACATTTGCATCTTACTGCGATCACCAATCCGTGGTGATTATTGCAATATCCCACTACGATCCTGGCTTGCCAAGGTCTGTTAAGAGGAGGCTCATGTTCAGCAGTGGACGTCAACGGGCTGTTGATGATGATCCATACTTACAAACTTTCGCATTTATAATATTATTAGGATTTAGTTGAAGAAACAAGCAAGCTAATGAATCAAATGTTTTGTCTGTAAATTATACGTTGTTTGTGTAGTAATGGCTGATACTTGTCACGTGACATTTGAACAGATACCTACTCAGCTGCTAATACCTTTTATTATTATTTGTGACTTTCAATATAAACGTCTATTCATAGCCATAACCATAGCATTAAACAAAATGTCTATTGCCTACTCCTATTACCCGACTAATTTATATTGCCGTTATATTCTTAGGCGTGACACGGAGGGTATGACTTTCAACTTTATTCGGGTGATTGTACCAACGACGTGACCCCATTGTAACCTTATTGAATTGTCGCGGTAGGAGATTATTTTACCAAGAATATTTGGCAGGAAATTGCGTTAAGGATATCGGAAAATATAGCTTTATAATCTTGGGATGATATTAAAAAAATATATACCCACTAAGTACTTGGAGCATTTACCCAGAAAAATTAAGGGTGATTGATAAAATCATCGGTCGTGGATAATGACACCGGAAAATAATAAGAATCGAAAGTTAATCAACTTTCAAATTAGCTGATAAAAAAAGAGATTTCAGTTGGTTAAAAAAAATGTAGGTACCGATGGGTTCAACAGGACTTATTGAAGTTTTTTTTTATTTGTTACAATAGTAGCATGGTCTCCTTTGGTAAAGTAAATGGCAAATAAATTTAACAATATGAGTGGCACGTAAGTTGGTCAACTTACGATTCCGGACACATAGACATACTCGTAGCTGTTATAAATACAAATAACTAATTATATGGTGATAAAAGTAGGTAAAAACCTAAGTTTTTAATTCTTGTTGTGAGTTTTTTTTTATTTCTCCCCGCGTTCTAACAGTGTGTGTGGATACGGCGAACGCTGCGTTGTCGTGGCGCGCGGCGTTCCCGCCAATCGCACGCTCGAGGAAAACCCAATGTTAGTTGGGTTAGGAAATTATGTAAAACTATGTGGTTTAAGTAAGTATGGTCTCTATGGATAATTTTATTTAAATTTGGTCGGATTTCGAGTGCCTTCTTTTTCAAGATTTTAAGACTTTATCAGTTCAAGTCACAACCTTGATTGCCGATGGTGTCGATAAATTCCGACTTAGAATTGACCACCCCATAACTTCCCATGGTTATCGTAAGGGGCGACTTAGAGTCACGCCTGCTATATGCGCAGCAGCATCTATCAGCACAATGTTGCTTACCATCTCCTCAATTTGAAGTTGCATACCTCAATGACTCTGTCTTTTCAAAGTTTGTAAAGTTCCCTTGTTCAACATTGGACGTAAACGGACTGTTGAATTTCAAGAAGTTGTAGACGAGAAAGAAAAATAAATAAAATATTGAGTAAACGTGTCCTTACGCAATAACATCTCAAGTAGCTCTGCCTCATTTTAAACGAAATATGAGATTAATAAAGCTCCATATAATTTTGTAACAACAATGATTTCTCTACTCAAGTCTGCGCGGTTCGTTAGACTGGCTAATTAACTTAACGTAGCAAATTATAATTAAGTTTTATTATTTCAATATTTTTATGCCTTAGATAAAATACTTATTTGTATAAAAATAAAGATTTTCTGTGAAACAGTAAGTAAAGTCAGCCGATTACATTTTAAGTTACTAAATATAATACTAGTTGGCAACAAAAAAACTAACAAAAAGAAACCGACTTCAAAGGACAAAAATATTCCAAAACAAATTAATATACACAAAAAAAGAAAAAAGAAACCATAATCAGAACCTGACCATCTTTTACTTAACTATGATTAAAGTACATCCTTAAAAATTAAGAAAAGACTAATGGAAATCAGTTGGCAATATATTGAGTTATTCGTCCATTTGTGGTGCACATACTTAATGCAAATTTAAGGCTTATATGGTTTTCTCATGGATGCCATTGTCAGAACTGGACCAAATTGAAATGGGACAACGGAGATAGATGTCATTATCACCACGTTTGGAGGAAAGGATTGGTGATCACAGTAAGATTGTGAGTATCCTTGAGCTGATACAAGCTGATGACATGTAGTATGTCAAAAATGGGAAAATGGGTGGTCTAATCTTTGCCGAAAAGCCACTTATTATTCAAATGAACTTAATTAAGGAAATTTAGTATACCTAGCTTTGAAATATATTCCTTATCTTTGTTTGCATAACTATGTATACTGATAATGTTTACAAGAAAATAAACGTACCGACGCAATTACTTACCTCGACAACACTGTTAAAAGTTAAATACACATCATTAAAAGTTTAATCTTCGCTGTACATTTGTAAAATATATCGCATTTTGAGCATCTGATTTTGAGAATTAATAATTAGTACTCCCGTTCTTTGCACACGCACGTGCACTATTATAATGGCTGCGCAGATGGCTTATCTTTTTAGAGATTGACCACCATGGCCGAAATCGGTAAAGAGGACTATATAAAGTACAGCACCTATACAATATAAGCACTGTGCTCTTTAGAAAAGAAAAAAATAAAAGAAAAAAATATCCTAAATACAATTTCATATACTTCTGCCAAGCTTGAGCAGAGCTTGTTGCCATATAAAGCCATTTCTATAATTATGTATGTCATATTATTATATAGTTTCGCTTTAAGTCTCAAAATTAGTGGGTTCGATTCTCATCATGTTTTATTAAAAATCAAAGTTTTTTTTATTTGTTGTGACCTTGGGAACTCTCTAAATGCATTGAAAAGTTTAACTTTTAAGCTTATAAGCTAAGCCGTTGGTCACGATTGTTAGAATTGTGACCAACGGGGTCACAATTTTAACAACATAATCTATGACAATCGTATAGCAGGAAAGGATAGCACTATTTGCCAATGTTATACAATATAACACCTACTGCGGTCGCGAATCCGCTTGCCAGGTGTAGGGACTATGGCAACATACCTTTTGGAAGTGGTCTATGTTCAACTTAATACCACTTGATGATGATGATTATTAGTTTTATTAGTAATAATATACTCTTTTAATATTGTTATTTCCAACAGAGTTAATCATGTCAACGCATTATTCTTCACTCTTACCAACGCCATCTATCGACGCAACGTTAAAAGTTATTTATGTCCTACAAAATGGTGTCCCAAATGAAGTCTGAAGTAATTGATGGAGCGGGTTTTATTTTACGTAGCTGTTCGGTGAGTGACATTGTCGTCATAAACTACATGACCAATAAATTGGGAACAGGGTAGTTGATTGGATTGCTACGTTTATCTATGTGTTCTTAACTGTAAAATTGTGCATTAAAATATGAAGTGACTTATCTGGGCGTAAAATTAGCTATTTTCTATGAAAAGTTTCTATCTCATTGAAAACTATGAATGAGATGTATATTAATAAAATCAAATGTTTCCATATTATACTGTATTCACATAAAAAATAATTTAAATAAATAGTCATATTTAAAATAAATTTCAAAACGATCCCACTGGAAACAGCGATTCAGCATTGTACTGTTTTCATTGCGTGAAGACTTACATTGTATACTGTAATGTAGGAGACAGTGTAAATCATCGTACCTTCAACCCCACCACAATGTTCTAGCCTTCTATCAACGCCATCTATTGGCACAGCGTAAAAACAGTTTATAACAGACAAAATGGTGTCCCAAATGAATGATGAAATGATTTATGGATGGGGTTTTATTTTATGTAGCTGTTCGGTGACTGACACTGTCGTCATAAACTACATGCCCAATAAATTGTGAACAGGGAAGTTGATTGGATTGGTTTGTAGATATATGTGTTTTTCAGTTCTTCTGTCTGTACGAGGTTAAATGAAACGTCAGTTTTGTTCCATTTAACCTAGTACATATATAGGAGCAGTTGTTTTTTTTTTCAAACGGACCTATGTAGTTAGTCCTGAGGCTTTTGCTACCTCACCGGGCATAAAGGCGAGCAGAGCTCTAGATAAATGGTTTAAACACTAAAAACTAAGCAACCTGCGCAAGAGGGCGTCCCCTGTGGGACTTGGACCTCGGCTCAGGTCACTGACGGGGTGATTGAGGGATTATGACTTTTAGTTTCTTTAGGGGAGTTTTGTGCAACTGGCGCTCTACTTTACAGTTTGCAAGACTATCAGACTTCGATATGGAAGATATGGGTGCCGGTTGTCAGTAAGAAGATGTTAAAGTATTAGATAGACTATAAATTGAGGAAGGCTATTGGCTATATTTCATTATGAAGTTCCCACGGAAATAGGAGGCGGGTGAAACCAAGTGTGGGAAACTAGTATAGTATATACTTTTGCAATCACCTACGAAAATTGGCTAATGAAATCACATTTAAATATAATGAACATTGACATTACAACACAAAGAGAACGGTTTAATACGAAAATAAAATTTGATATGTAAACATTTCATTTACTGCTATCGCAGACTCCCGGGAATTTATGGAAAGGAATTTTCCCGGATTTTTTGGGAGAGAGTTGCATTTTGATTTTATATAAATGCAATGAAGCACTGCACTTTTGAAGATTTCTGTTTCAATAACTGAATATGTGATCAATAAGTATTTTTATGGGTCGTGGTTTCGATTTCCACTCCAGAAAATAAAACTTTGTGGAAAATTCTTTATTTTCAGGTCAAGATGGCTTCTAAGCCTTTCCGAGACCCGGAAAGTAGTTCCAGAACTACCCTCCGTGCTTCTTGAAATAGGTTAAGCCGTCAGTCACGATTGTCATCGATGAAAATCGTATAGTACCATAGACGAGAATGGGAAGCAGTTTTTACCGAAATATAATGCTGAACATAGTACTGTGGTCACCTATTCTGCCGAGTGTGGAGATTAAGGCAACACCCATCTCCATGGGCCAACGTTTTTTTTCTTTGGGCTGATGGGATAAAATATTTTCTTTTTTTGCCATGAGTTCCCGTACAAGAATACCGGGGTTTGTTCTGTTGTTGCAAGCTCTACGCACAGTTAATTTTATTCCAACGAACAGTGATTTCGTTCCACCACTTTGCATTTAATGCATGCCTTCATAAAATAAATTGTTTCGATTTTAACCGAATTCTGTTGATATGAAGCTTTTGAATGAAGTATTAACAGGAATAATATTTTTAAATTATGAGTTTACTAAATATTAATATAAAACCATTTTCGTGTGTCATATTTCAGTCGTCGTAAGGTTTTGGAGAAAATACCACCCCATATCTTCCCATGGGTGTCGTAAGAACCGATATAGTAATATCTCTCATCGACCCTGGCTTCCAAGGTTTGTTAAGAGAAGTTCCATGTTTAGCAGTGGACTGTTGAAGAAGCTATCACTTTTTCTAAACGTTAAATCTAAATCACTTCCAAATCCACGACAAAGAGAGGTAAACTCAAGAGTAATCGAATCTATTCAGTCGATAATATTTAAAAAAGCCACTTGTCTGTGCCCTTTGAACCTATATAAAAAGTCCTTGGTTCCAACGGTTAATTTAGCTAAACCTAAAAAGCGTGTAGCAGCACTAATGTATGTTTCCGTCAAAATAATGTCTATTCCCACACTAGCGCAAAGCAATAAATATTCCGAGTGCAGCGGTTGCTGATTTGTGGCGCGCGAATATTAGATACTATTAATCTTATGAAAGCCACCACGTCTGAATGTCAACTGATGAGTTTCTGTTATTAGTTGTGTAAATAATCATTATACTTGGGTTCCACTTTTAATGGTCTTCAGACACCATTGGAAGTGAAAGTGGAACTGCATCAGAATAACTTCTAGTGCTCCCTAGTGACACCAAAAACTGGTTATCATGGACTTTGGTCCAATTTTTGACTCCTGATACCCATACCCATTGTAACCTATCTGGAACAAACCAAACGAGTGAGAATGGGTCCATGGGTTTTTTCAGCCGGCAAGTGATGGCCACAAGCAGTGCAAGCTGAAAAAACCTTATCTAAACCTAATATTATAAAGTTGAATAGTTAGTTTGTTTGTTTACTTAACTCACTATAACGGAGCAAAAAAAAGAATATAACACTTTTAATGGGTAAAGACGAAAGGTGCAGCTTAGGACACGGTTTTTTCGTACAATTGGACATTTTAGAAATCTTTGCTTTGAAAATATATTGGCAGAATGACAGAAAAAAATTTGTTCAACTGTTTGTACGAAATCATTGAAATATAAATATGACGGCCCGCCGTCTTAGGCCATCTCGCGACACGAGTCCGCACTATGAAGCACCAAATACGTCATATTTATTTAAATATCAAGTCATATCATATGAACAATTCTTAAGTCTTATAAAAGATGGCGGTGTAAATAAAATCATAAAACAAATAAAACCAGTGACAAATTCTGTCGCCAACACGCACTATTTACTATCACTACTATTTCAACATTAAAATAATGCATTATCCTGGAAGTTTTTACGACAACGGAAGTTACGCTGGTGAAACCATGCGCTGGAAATAACAAATAAAGTAATGAATGAAACCGTTAATAACAGGTTTATTCCCTCGTCCAATTTGTCGAAATGTAACCACAAAAGGGAACACTGAAACTCACCAGAAACCAGATGTAAAGCCGGCAACTTATTGTCAGCCTCGTCTTTTTGTGTCCACAGATGCAGCGGCAATTTCAGTTCACAACTCGACGCCATTTATCAACGCGCTTCCAAGCGAGTGCACTGTGGAGCAAAGTTAGCTCTAAACAGATTTGCTGGCCATAGGATGCCAAATCAGTAGATATGTCATATATGAGCTCCTAACTGTGGAAATGGAAAACTATGTAGCTATTACCTAACAACGAATATACATAACAACTCAAAGTCACCACCAATACCACATCACCCGATCACTTCACACATAAACTCACACGCACCCAAAATAACACAACCCATTATTACCCTTTTATTTTCTCTTTCATATATCTTATGTACTTTCTGGTTATAATCCAAATCATTATCATAATCTTATATTTCGACTGCACCGGTGGCTCAGTGGTTACGATAGTTGCCTCTGAGACCTGGTGTTCTGGGTTCGATTCCCACCCGGGACAATTATTTGTGTGAACCACAAATAGTAAAATAGTAATGTTTGTAAAGTACCCCGCGACACAGGGATTATTTCCCTAGTGCGGGAGTTGTCTTTTTATAAAAAAAATATATATATATATATATATATAGTTAATGAAATCATTAAAACAGTCTGTAGTAGAGACAACAGACGTATGAATAAGTTATAATTTATTGCACGTGTATTTAACATCTAATGGACATCGTTAGGGGAATGGCCCTGTACTTCTTAACACAGGTTATTTTATAGGCTAGCTAAGATTACACGACCTCACCTATTGCCTTAATTGTAGTGTTGTATATTGATGAAAGTGATGTATATTTTTTGTATATGTTTACTACAATGTTTTGCTAGAAATTAAGATTATTATTATTACTCTAACTTAGGCTTGCCTAAGCGACCAACTTCAAAGGAAACAGGCTATTTACGCAAGTTTGTCAATAAATACAGATGTATACCCTATTCTTAATAGTATCAAAATCAAGCGAGACGATATATCGATACAACGGAATTAGTAGATATGTTATAAATAACGAGCTTCTGACTATTTTAGGATTGGCTTAGTGACGAAGCTCACAGATTGCCATTTGCGCAAGACATTATAGTGTTAAATTTTCTCCAGTAACTATGATGTTATCAAAATCGAGCAAGACGGTATATCAATACAACCCGATCCGGTACTCGGACCCAAAGCCTTGTTAAGAACTGTTGAAAGTAATAAATTGCAGCTGGATAAACGAGACAATCGTGTGATGTCTCCGGTGTTGGCATCTATCGCGTCACTGTATTTGAAGCTGTAATGTATGCTTATCGATAACGCTCTATGGATGTTATGTCAATTATAAGTACTATGACCGCAACGTAGTGTGCCTTTTTTTTTATTGATTGGTAAATGGATTTACGCATTTCCACCGCCTTTATGAAACTGACGGTGGGATATGTGGAACTCGCCCTCTCCAAATGCGTGGTATGCTGCTCATACCACGAGGAGAGGACCATTCACCACTAAAACCCTCCGGGTACTCCTTCTTCCGCCATGAATGTGGGGGACACCAGGTATCGCTGAATAGCGTTTTTATTTCTAGTGAACCCCCACGGCGGCCGCCCGCAGCTTGGTTGGTGCCGCGGACTCTCCTGGGCCACTAACGTAGAGTGTGCCTACCGATTTGTTTTTTCGGACGGACATGTGTTCTTCCAAGAGGTTTTTGCTACTTCGAGCGTAATACTTACTCACTTATGTTAAGTCCCAATATACGTGGTGCACTAGAAAGTCTTTTCTATAACTTCTTAAGCAGTACAGAAGGAAAAGTTTAAGTAATTCAGTTAAACGTTGTTTAATGCAAAAATGTCCTAGTTCTTATCGAATCACTCATGTTCTTATTTTGTTTAAAGTTGCGAATCTAAATTGCCAAAATCATTCAAATGCATAATTATTTTTGTTCTTTTAGACTAACGAAAAATACAAGTCAAACACAATGTAATTCTAAGCAAAGCTCTCATACGGGCAATACGGGCACCACCTGCCTAAATGAAAATGTACTTTGCCTGAATGAAAGCAATATGGTAAAATATTAAGCCAAATAAAAATGCATAATAAAATAGATTTAATATAATTATGATAAATATTTTTAATATATTTTTATTCAAGTGCGTTATTTCTTTCAACTTCAACAACCTCTTTAAGTCCGTTGCTTAAAAAGGGCCTCCTCTTTGCAGACCAAGGCAAGGTAGTTGAAGGTTATTGCGAATTAAGATACTGCTGCCCATCCATCATTCTCTCTGTCTATTCTAATTCGGAAACCACAAGGGAAGGTAATAATATTAATCAAAGGTTAAGGTTCAAAATTTACCTTTAATTTTTAAACTGAAATAAGAGTAACCCTCAAACACGTAAAACATTAAAATGAACTGTCACCACAAAAACAAAAGTCACCTCTTCCTATTTCATAGTCAATGTCAGCCCAACATTCATTTCCATTTATATTTAAACTTCGACAAATAATTCCATCCCCCTATATTTTAGCAGGGAAAGTTTAAATTGCAGTCTAGCACTTGTACGGGCTCCTTAACAAGGGGGAGGGACCATCACAAATCGTGTCCAGATCTAAAGAATTGACCTAATTTAAAAACTTTACTGTGAGATTGCTATAGGATACGCGTCTGGCCACAGATAAATAAACATCCAGAGAATATATTTAATATACCGTTAACTATAATTTATAGTAGCCACGAGTCTCAATCGCGGTACATTTTCAAGGCAAATCATTACCTTTTATTAAGCCGACGTTTCGACGTAGGTTACATCAATCGTGGTCAATAAAAAATATCACGACCAAGTGGGAGTAGTTGCAGAAACCCGCGCTGTTCGAAGACGCCGATGCTGATACTCATCAGTCTACCCGTGACCACGACTAGTGTAACCCATATCGAAACGTCAGCTTAATGATTTAAATAAATAAATTTAAAAAATGATTTGCCTTAAAATTGTACCGCAATTGAGACCTGTGTCTACTATAAATTTTAATTATGTGTAGCTACAAATCGCGTAGGTTTAAAAAGATTAATACTGTTACCTTTTTCAAAATTATGCACTTAAAGACGTTACCGGTAGCTCGGCGGCTACAGTTGTTGATTCTGAGAACTAGATTTCTCGGTTTGCCCGGTACAATTATTTCTGTGAACCAAAGATAACTACATGTATGTTTAAACAAATATAATTAAACTGGACTTGAGGTGTCTTGTAACTTGGAATTAGTCTCGTTGGTCAAGCAATTCGAACTGGCGAGTAGCGATGCCGATTGCTAGTCGACTATCGATTATTAATCTATAGTCTATCGATAGTCAAATAATCGCTGCATAATCGATAGACCTATCGATAGTATCGATACTATCGATAGCTAAGAATGAGGCAATACTATCGAATGAGGGATACTATCGATACTATTGTATTTCGCTAAGAATAAACTATCGATAGTATCGATAGTATTATTGTTCGCCAAGAATAAACTATCGATAGTATCGATACTATTGATTGTTTTAGACTATTGATAGTTTACCAATTTACAATAGCATTGTTAGCAATACTCAGTTCTAATAGTCAATAATTACAACAATAATGATAATATAATTTTAAATAGTTAAAAATAACCTTGCAATAAACACGTGCTAACATTTTGCCTTATGTTATTCATTGTTTATTAAATAATCAATTTTCACTCTTACTAGGTTGCATTTTGTGTTAAAAAACTGGCAACATAATATTATTATATTACGCTGCCATTTTTTTAACACAACTTTTACAAGTAGTTAAATAGTGCCGGTAGTTTTTAACAACAAGTGAGGTTATTATTGTATAAGTTTGCTTGGTTAGTTCCATAGTGTTTGTTCATCGGGTCAGTCCATATAATAGGAAAAATAACAAGTAATCTGAAAATGGAAAGCCTACGTAAATTACCAAAAAAGCAAAAGTCAGCAATGTGGTTATACTATACCAAGAGTGAAAATGGTAGACAAATTAAGTGCACAATATGCAAGCGTAAATATTAATTTTGCAACAACACATCGAATATGAAAGATCACCTCCATCGAAAGCATCCTGAAGTTTTACTAAATGTGTTGACTTCTCAGAAAGAAAACTGCAAAGAGTAAAATTTTGACATACAGCTACCTCCAGCCAAATATAGTCATAATTCGTCCAGAAAGAAGATGTTAGATGATTTATTTGTCAAAATGATTGCAGTTGACATGGAGCCCCTCAGTTTATCTGAGCGCGAAGGGATCAAAGAATTCGTCGTAGGTTTAGATTCGCGCTACGAATTGCCAGGAAGATCAACCGTGACTTCAAAAATGACAAAATTATATATGAAAATAAAAATTCAACTAGTAAAGCTTGTTGAAGAGGCACGCTATTTGGCGATTACTGCGGACACTTGGATGTCCATGAGCAATCAGGGCATTCTTGCATTGACTTGCCATTTTATAAAAGAACTGGTATCTGCTTTACTGGCTGCCAAAGTTGTGGAAGGGCATCATGATGCTGACAATTTATCTACCGTGAGTATTTTTTGTAAATAAAAATTAAACACAAACAAAAATTGTACGCGTAACAAAAAAGGAATATTAGGACTTGTATAAAATGACTATAATTTTTATTTATGCATATATGTGTATCAAGGTGTTTTAATATAAAACACGTATAACAATCGCGAACTTAGCATAAGTATGACTTCTGAGCAAGAGGATGTGGGTTAGATTCCTACCCAGGACAATTATTTATGTGAACCACAAACAACAAAACGGATACAAGAGTCACCTAGACACAGAACAATATTCTGTGTCTAGGTGTCTCTTGTATCCGTTTTAATTATTGACCGTGGTCAAACTGTAGTATTACTTAGTTCTATTCCTATCTGTTTGCAGTTGCATCAAATCACACCATGTGTTTTTTTAGGTAATTGCATCAATTTTAGAAGAATGGAGCTCTCATGAAATGTGGTGGCCATTGTAACAGACAATGCCTCGGTAATGATAAAAGTAGCAGAAAATCTGAAAATACGCCATATTCCTTGTTTTGCACACAATTTGAATTTAATAATTAAAGATGTTGTTAATAACAGTCCAGAACTGAAAGCTTTACTTGATAAATGTAAAGGTATCGTTACCTATTTTAAACATAGTACGTTGGCCTCCAACAAACTAAAGTTGATTCAGCGAGACTTGAATAAAAAAAGAGTTAAAATTAATTCAGCATGTAGATACCAGGTGGAACAGCTACTTACATATGCTAAGTCGGATAAAAGAAGTGAGAGATGAATTGACACTGACGCTTAATCAAAATCCTAATGCGCCGCCGAACCTAACTGCGCAGGAATACTCTTATTTAGGCGAAATCGAAAACATATTTGAGCCCATTGAATCCGCAACAGAAGCCATATCTGGTGAAGAATATGTTACATTATCGTTGATAATTTCGCTGATAAAAGGAATATTACTACATTTTGCAATGCTGGAATAGAAACCGATGTCCAATTTTGCTAAAGTTGTCCTAGAAAATATAAAAATGCCATCAAAAACATACTTGTAAAAAAACCCAAGTCTCGTAACGCAGTTCTTTTACCGTTAAAAGTTGTGAGATCTATGTAATACCAAGTCGGTTAATTTATTCAGTCCCTACTTAAGGGACCTTTTGTCTTAAGCTATTACGTAACTATCTCACCTAACAGACTCTATAATGATCTTATCAAAATTCAAAACTTTTATGTTATGAATATTAGATTGACTTAGCCATCGCAATAAACACTTGTGAGACACATTCTAATAGTATCCGATGGCCAAGTTAATTTATTATTTAAAACTTAAAAGTTTTGAATTTTGATAAGATCATTATAGAGTCTGTTAGGTGAGATAGTTACGTAATAGCTTAAGACAAAAGGTCCCTTAAGTAGGGACTGAATAAATTAACCGACTTGGTATTACATAGATCTCACAACTTTTAACGGTAAAAGAACTGCGTTACGAGACTTGGGTTTTTTTACAAGTATGTTTTTGATGGCATCTCATTTCTTTTTGTAGATAGTTGTACCTTTTTTCCTTTGCTTTACAATTTACATAATTTTTTTGAATACCTACAACGGATTTAGGCTGTATCTCAAGAACCGCGATAGCTAAACAGTTGACATTTTCACAAATTATGTATTTCTGTTGCTATATTAACAAACTAAACATAAATTAAATAATTAAGGGGGGCTCCAATACAACAAACTTTTTTGCGGCCTTTTTTGCTCGATATCTATAACGGCAATAGGTAGGCACTTGAAAATGGTACGGAAACCTTAGTGAGTCCAACTCGCACTTGGCCGGTTTTAGTATATTCTTTGCACAAATGGAGGATTCCTGCGCTTAAATCGTTCCAAAGTAGACTTAAATTAAATGTAAACCGTCCAGACTCGTAACTCGGTGCCTTTATTTACAAAATAACTTAACTTACGAATATATGAATACCCACGTACCTAGCTGGCATGGCAACACTCACCATACGTAACAAGAGCAGCTGCGTCGTGTACTTTTTTATGGTTTATTGATATTCGTCGCACTCGTCAAACGTCATTTAAAATTAATCCTTATTTAAAATTGTTATCTCTCATTCATTATAAATATTGTCAATGTACCTAATCGAAAACTACAACATCAAGCTTAACAGAGGATTAACATGAACTTATGTATGGCACTCACGGCCTCACTGTCAAAGGTTTTTAAATAAAGAAATTACTAAACTGTTTTTAATGGAACTTTGGCACATGTCCGATTTTGGCTTTTTTTGAGACAGCTCCCGCACTAGGGAAATTATTATCTATGTCGCGGGTCAAAGTAACTTTTCCACAGAGACAAAGTCGCGGCCACAAGCTAATATGTACATAAGTAAATTTAAAGCTACCTAGTTAACATCAAACTGTGTTAAAAATATTTGATAAAATGAATATGCAAATACAGTTTGTGTCAGATAAATAAAACGTGGTGTGTGTGTATACCTGCGATATCGCAGTAAGACTTGTTAATTACTTGAAAGAAAGTGACCGTCTTTCTGTGACGAACGGGAAGCGTGGAAGCCGTAGTGTTTGTCCGGGGGGAATGCAAGAATTTTACGCATCTCCTCCGACACTGCGGCGTTCCCGCACGAGCGGTGGGGTATGTGGGACTCGCCCTCTCCATAGCAGTGGAATGCAAATCATACCTTGAGAGAAAAACACTTAAACCCCCGGTTACTCCTCTGACCACAATTGGTGAGGGGCCCAGGAACTGTTGCCTATCTGGGATACCCTATGGCAGCGTCCGCGACTCAAATAGTGTTGCGGGCTCTCCTGGGTCCAAATAACCAGTTTCAGGGATGCCAGAGTACACGGGGTCCCTACTTCTCAAGGGGCCGCGGCCTGTTAGTATACTATCGTTCATAGCACAGTTGCTTTTACATTCCATTGAGTATTTTTTTTTTTCCTTCGATTTTTTTTTTATTTGTTAAATTAATCCCTGTGTCGCGAAGGTCGCACCGCTCGATAGATTAACGAAAACAAAGCACCCCCTGACTCAATACAACTGTTTTAATTTCAGACGAATAATTGTCCCGGGTGGGAATCGAACGCAGAAAACCAGGTCTCTGGAGCAACTAACGTAACCACTTAGCCACCACCTTTCAACATAATAGCATCAAGGTCCCTATCTACACCTATTCTTCCATTAAATCATACATATTCATTTACACTGATTCACTGACTGCAAATGTAACTTTGTAATCCTATACATTTATAAGAAATAACAAAGTTATTAATGCAGTTGATGAAACTTAACAACTGGACCGAAATTGCAAAATGTTGGAATTTTCCCATGAGTTTTACACTAAACTCTACTAGTACTCAAAATTTGAAGCTTCTACGTCTGCTAGAAGTGCCTAAACATTTTGATGATCGGTCAATCACGTGTGAGCGAGTGACAAAATTACCGAAATTACCGAACTTTGAGTAGTTATAATTCTTAAAGTACTGGTTCAAATTGAATGAAATTTGAAATATGCTGTAGTTTTACAAAGCCTGCTTAGGTTCTGAAATTTCAGGCTCCTATCTTCATCCACAACGAAGTTATAGAGGGTGGAAAATCGGCTGAGTTGCTTCGAGAAAAGATAGGTACGGCCGTGCACCTTTTTTTTTTTTTTTTTTTTTCTTACTCGACTTGGGTGGGCACTGCCGTGCCCCCAGATGTCAGTAGCCGCCAAATTAAAGCCTTATGAAAAGGGATCTCCTTGCATTATATCAACGCTATTAAATCCACATTTAGAAAAAAATTAGTACCAAGCCCGAGATAAGGCAGTCTAAGGTGGAGTTTCAACCATGTCTCAAATAGCATGATAAGTTGTTTAACTTGATCTTTCACCAGTCACGTTGGTAGAACGGTCCTCCCGGATTTGGTTCTGCGCAGATGGATAATCTCTTTAGAAATTGGCCACTGTGGCCGAAAACTTTCGGGAGGACTATATATATAATTAACTAGAACACCGCTCATTTATTACCTAACAAAATACCCTTTCGCCCATTGGTTCTGACCCCTATCATCTGTCTTATTTCGTAACTGATACCTTTTCAAGGTTCTAAATATCGTTCTAATTGGGAAAGAATATATCCCTTCATTAATGCTACGTAAATGTGTAAATAATCAATTATAGTACTGTGCTCCCAAGCTTTGCAGTGGCGGGGCAAGACTTAAATAGTATGTGGAATGGTACATTTTACGAGCTCCCCCATGAGAAATTTCAATACCTACCTTAACTTTAATAAGCGAGATGGCTATATCAATTGTTGTCTTGATTTACTATTGAGACATACTAACTGATAGTCTTTCACAGATCAGAATACAGTGTAGGGAGGGAAAAGACTTAGTCTGGTCTATATGACATATGCCAGACCAAATAGATAGACTAGAAAACTGGGCTATGGAATGAAGTCAAAAATCTGTCTCGGAAACTCTCACACATTTACTTTGGGTGATGTTGAATCAGTGCTAGATAAGCAGGTCAACTTAGGTGAACCATATGAAGAGCCACACATCTTTGAAGTGATAAGCCCATTGAACTGCGATGCCGTACGCGATGGCCCATACCACCCACGCCGTAATGATAGAAAAATAGACGAAAAAATGATCCTACTGTACTCCCAATTTTCTGTACATTCGTCTTATAATTAAATCATTGCTTTATTTCACTGTTTGCGAGCGACATTTTAATTTAAAGTTAACATCCATATATTGACACAGCGAAAGCGTACCAGAGAGAAATATAATTTAAATGGAGTTTCATGAAAATTGCTTATTGCATGTGTGTATCAGAGTAAATTTATGTGTGTTGATGTGCTTTTTGTACTTGTACCTGGCTTTTATGGAGTTTTATGAACAAAGTTTATTACCACGGGAATGTGAAGGGAACAAATGTGTTTAGCTTATCACGTTTTTATGTCACACTGTTGACAGTTGTTTGTTTTGTATTATTTATGTTAAACATGGCTTTTATCTATTTAACTTTGAGGCTACTTTGGTGTGCTGGTTTTCCAGATTCTTTTATTGTTAAAAGTTGTGGGATCTATGTAATACCAAGTCGGTTAATTTATTCAGTCCCTACTTAAGGGACCTTCAGTCTTAAGCTATTACGTAATGATCTCCCTAATAGAATATTATGACTTTATCAAAGTTCAAAACTTTTATGTTATAAATATTAGATTGACTCGGCCATCGCAATAAACACACTAATTTAATATAGTATGTATTACTTATGAGATACATTCTAATTTTATTCGATGGCCAAGTTAATCTATTATTTAAAACTTAAAAGTTTATAGATCCCACCACTTTTTACGGTAAAAGAACTGCGTTACGAGACTTGGGCTTTTTACAAGTATGATTTAATGGCATTTAACTTTTAGGCTACTTTGGTGTGCTGGTTTTCCAGATATTGTGTTTTTAAAAGACAAAGTAAGGAAATAAATCCTCATGATTGCTTCATGTTTTATATGTCATTTACAAATACAAATACAAAGGCTAAAAAAAACAGTTGATGCAAATAGATTTGTTATACCAGATGAACGTTGTTGAGTGCATTTGAAAGTTGATACACCAGGCCTCGGGGGCTAATACCAGTGAACTATACAGTAAAATAAATGGGTAAAACGCACAATCAATATACACACGAATACCTAGTTCATTCGTAGTAGTCGTATTTTATTTATTTATCCACATAGTATATTTATGTGTAAAAATTATTGAATAAAATATTTAAATTTTACAATATTATTTATTATTTCAGCGACGACAGAATTTGTCTTACATATTTACTGATGGTGACAGTTTTGATATTAATGGGAAAACGTTTCATTAAATAATAATATGATTACCCATAATTTCGTAAAATTAACTTTTTTTCTTATTCATGACCAAGCAAATCGTAAGTGACAGTGGAGTCCAAATCCACGGACCGCTAGTGCCAGTACAGCAGGTGTTCAGCACTAGCAATCCTTATCCTGAAGGCCATTTTCTCTAACCCCGTAAGCTCTGGCAACCTTATTCACGCAAAGGAACACGAAATTAATTAATAATGTTATTTAGTTGTTGTGAAAAAATGAAAATAAAAAAGGTTTATTGATAATGTAGACGAATCGATCGTACTTATTATAAGTCAAATACAATGATAATGAAAAAAAAATCAATATTAACTTATAAATTAGTTTGCATTTCAACATAATGTTATTAAATAAAATTTATTAATATTATTATGGCATGTTCGTAATTAATCGTAATAATAGTAAAATTTGTATTTTGTGAGTCGAAGTACTTCCACAGCCGAGCAGCTCAATGAGTGTACTAACGCTATGCTCTATCTATTTTTAATCCCCGATGCAAAAAAAAGAGGTGTTATAAGTTTGACCGCTATGTGTGTCCGTCTGTGCCACCGTAGCTCTTAAAGTCGTGGATCAATTTTGATGTAGTTTTTTTCACTTAAAATTGGATTTCTAGCAATGGTTCTAAGACATGTATTAACAAAATCGGTTTAGTTATTCCGAGATCTTCAACTCTTTTATCAGCTGCGGTAGGATTCTTCGACATTCATTGCGAATTTTATTTACTTTGGAAACAAAAAAAAATGTTTTAAAATTTTAGTAAATTAGATTTCGCTGTTCTATTATATAAGCCATTATAGTGAATGTGATTTTTTTTGGATAATCAATTTTAGTTACAGAATATTAAAGAACAATTTGCGTGGAATCATGACATTATTTTGTGCTACTGTCAAATTAAAGCAGCGAAATCTATGTATAAACCCAAGTATACAACTAAGTTCATACAAAACAGATCTGTAATTAAAACTGAAACCGATTCACAAGAACTAGTGACCCAAAAATAGTAATTAGCCCTTTCCTTGTGCTGGATCAGTGACCTTGAACACATTAATCTTGTCCGAGGCACTGAGCTGAACCGACAGACTCCATTAATATTACAAAAGGCTTTATGCACCCTTTAGCGAACGATTCCCTTCAATTGAGACGAGTACACATTGGTTCAGGGTGAGTTATTTAGAAGTACTTTCGCTTTTATTGATGTTTTGCACCGAAATATTAAAACGCGATATTTTTATAACCATTATTTTGATTAAATACTCACTTCAATGCTCGCTTCATACATACCATACACAGGCTAATGTACACATTGGTTTAGGTTGGGTTATTTGTAAATACATTCGCTTTGATTGCTGTTTTTCCCCGAAGTGATATCACGTGATGTTTTATAACCTCTCCGTAACCTGCTCCGTATTTCACCATGCATACCATACACAGGCTAATGATAAACATGACTATCTTATTTCATTAGACCTAATCTGTATCCACCTAAAATCGAAATACTTCGTTAATAAGGCCAAATTTAAGCAATACAATTCTCTTAATCGTATGAGGCATTAAAAAAAGGACATTAGAGGAGATGCAAGTTGAATAGGTAATAACGAAACGGAGGAATTTACGATTTTATCTGCAATAAAAGGCTTTGAAATGCCTTTAAAAATCCTGAAACTTGCATTCTGTATGAACTGAGTGAATCTCTTTCATTTGGCCAATTAAATAATAGATGCTCATTAAGTGGAATAAAGTTCTACATTAACATATTTTACAATAAATATTAACTTTCAATCATTTCTTCAAACTGTTAACTGATATGCAAAGAACCTTACGATGCCCTCGTAGACCCGAAGTCCGAAAGGCCCGCGAACTGTAAAGTAGAGCGACGGTCGCACATAACTCACCTAAAATACAAAAAGTCAAAATCCTCATCGCCAGCGACCGCCCTGAGCCGAAGTCCCACAGGGGACGCCCTGCGCAGGTTGCTTAGTTTGTGTTTAAGCCGGTTTTATCTAGGCTGGAGCTCTGCTCGCCTTTATGCCCGGTGAAGTAAAGTGTTTGTAATCCATACAAACATTCGCGTTTATAATATAAGTAGGATATTAAAAAAATGCAGTACTGAGACAAGTATAACATCTTCTTAAGAATCAAATAAAGTACTGGAAAGGTTGAACCTTCAGCTATCTAAGACGAGGGTACGGAAGCAGAACAAAGCGCTACAAATAATTACCAACGAACAGTTATTGTGTTTACAGCCATGTTCGCTAATGGGGTTTACGTTTAGATAAAAGCCTTTATTAATTCTGAAATATTGTTAGTTGTGTCTACTAGTTTTGTATTTAACATTGCCATTATATTTGAGTATTATAATGTTATTTAGTAGCACAAAATCCTTTACGACAAACATATTTACATTCCGCGAAGTTTTGCTATTTCGTGCTTAGTGTAGATTTGTATGTTTGGCTGAATTGATGGCGCAGTGTTTATGGTCATTGCTTCGGAAACCTGGTATTCTAGGTTCGATTCTCAACTGGGTCAACTATTTGTGTGAGCCAAAGACAGTTAGTTATTCTGGTCTGGATTTGCTTTGTGTCTGTGAATTATGTGTTTGCCAAGTGAAGCATTCTCGTTAAACCACCAATTCTTATATCATCAAAACTATTCCCTTATATCACCAATACCAATGTTTCTTGGTAATACAACGCCACAACAAAAATAAATTACATTTTATTCCTTTTGTATCACCAATTTTTAAGGATGTGGTTGACTATAAAATATTATATTGTTTATATTATAAACGATATATTTTATAGTCAACCAACCAGTTAGTTTTGGTGATCCAATGGGAATGCTTCTGCAAATTCCCCACACTCAAACCTCACATTCCAGAAATAATTACTTACCTGTGCAATTTATGTATCCAGTAAATTACAAGGTTATTTTTGATGTGCCTATCTATACGTTGCTATGCTGTGGCTTCTTAACTCCTTATCGAATAAACATAGTAACTTTGATCCGGTTATTATGTTTTATGGCAACTGATGAAGGTTATGGTTCTAGTTTATAATTAGCTAGCTGCGCCCCGGTTTTACCCGCGTTACTCTACTCCAGTGGGTCGGAGCGTGATGTTTTCTAGCCTATATGTGAATCCAGCGTATAACCTATCCCGGTGCAATTTCAGCCAATTCCGTTCAGCAGTTTTGGCGTGAAAGAGTAACAAACATTTATCCATCCATCCATCCATACTTACAAACTTTCGCGGTTATAATATTAGTAAGATGTGGATCTATTCAGGCGTTGGGTGATTGTCTGCTCATTTGCTCTTTTACAGATCTGATCTATTTGCATCAACCAGTGTTGTGGTCATGTGTAGTTACCTATTATGTTTTTTCTGTTTTACCCGGCATCACAATCAGCCCGTATGATGAACATGAGCCTCTTCCCGATGGAGGGAAGCCATAATTACCATGCGTGCTTTTAGATATACGTAGGACAGTATATCATCCAACCAGATCCGTAAAGAAATGTTAGAATTTCCAGACAGATTTCTATTCCGGTATGGGAATCCAGCTCACGACCTCCGAGACCTTATAACGGATAACGGAGGTTGCACGCATGAGATACGCACTTTAACTTGCGTAGAGGCAAAACTTCAGAATTATTATATTTTTAGGAGCTAGATGAACTCCTTTATAAAAAAAAACAAAAATAACGGTACTTACATCAAATTTATAATCACGAACAATTAATTACAGAGTACATAGAACTATCTTCACAAAACAAATCACCTCACTTATAATTTAGACACGTATTCGCGATTGAATCAACAAGCACACCTAACTATAACTAAATAACAATATTGGAATCGTAAAGCGGCAGAGCTTCCGCACGCGACGATGGTTGGACAGCGAGTGTGTCATCCTGCTTGACTTGCGGCTTTATATAGGCTCGGTGACGTCATTATCTTCGAGTTCCTAACACGGCCTCTCCTGACTACGCGTCGCCCACGGCCGCGTCTTGGATATCGGGGAGTCCCTGAAGAGGCGTAGGCTCGTCACCTTCGTGACGTCGCGATGGACCCGCCTCAGTCAAATCTCGGTCGGACAGGGGCTGCTCACAGTCACCAGCGTTATTAGTGTCATCTTCATCGTGGCTATCTGTAGGTCAAACAAACATAATCTTTTTTTCAAAGCTATCAACAGTACAAATATGCCTAACCCTTACAAACGTCACTCTTACAAGGCCCTGAAACATTCATCATCATACAGGCAGAGCTGGCAAGGTGTCAAGGAAGAACAAGTCTATTCTCCTGAACTTCCATGATCCTTAAAAATTGCATTCATTATTATTCACACGTCATCACTTGCAAAATAGCTTTCACACTCACACACAAACATGTAGGGCAATACCCCGCAGTTTATTGCCAAAAAGACACCAGTCTTTTTCTCTCTACATGTAAATGGCATCCCGCAGTTTGCCTCACCCAAGGTGGCCTAGTGGGACACCCCGAGTTTGATCAAGACGCTCCCACATAGCATGTAGGGCAATACCCCGCAGTTTATTGCCGAAAGTACGTCCCGCAGTCCGACTCTACATTCCATGTTTTCTTGGTAGCGTCTAGATCCAATAACAAAGAACGTCCCGCAGTCCGTTCAATCATCATGTAAGTATTCCATACTCACGCTCGAAAAATGCCACACATGTCTCGGGACACCATTCCCCTCGTCATGGAACCATGTACTGAGAAGCCGCTTGCGTGGTTTTCCCATAGGAGCCACTTAGCAGCCGCAACTCATAGCGACCACTCGGTAACGCCCGTATGACCCTGTAGGGGCCTCGCATGCCTGGATCCAGCTTCCCTGTGGACTGGGAGTACTTAATAACAAACACCAAGTCGTTAACATTAAAGACACGTGGCTCACGTCTGTGTCTGTTGGCATGTGCGTCTTGACGAGCTTGATTTTGACGTAACAGCTCCGCCGCTCTACTGCGGTGTAGCTCACGCTGCGCTTCACGGTTTGGTTGAGAGCCTTCCAGGGTTATGTCACAAATAAGAGACCGAATGACTGGAGTCACGGCATCGACGCCAACCAGGAGATTTAGTGCAGAGGCCTGTGTAGTCTTCTGCTTGGTGACATTAAGCGTCAGTTGCAGGCGCCATAACACATCAGCCCACGCAGTACCCTTATGATTTGCTTCAATACGGACCATATTCAGCACAGTCCGTGCGTACCGTTCGACTTGTCCATTGGCGTGATGCATTTCTGGGGTGATGTAGTGCAATGACGACCCCATTTCGTTCACAAATTCAGTAAACCTGGAGGACTCAAACATGCGACCCTTGTCGGTCACAATTAGCTTAGGGACCCCAAAGAGAGATACCGCGTTTGTAAACACCCTCAGAAGTTCATCTACATCCTGCTTATATATAGCGTACAAGAGTGTAAATTTGGTAAACGCATCAACAATTATTAGAATGAATTTATAGCCCTTCGATTCAGGGAGAGGGCCTAAAACATCTGCGTGTACAGTTGCAAAAGGTACATCAGACTTATCCCAAGAGGTTATGTTTTGGAGAGGAGACCTTGGTACTCTTTTCTTGGATACACAAACAACACAGTGAGCTATATACTTCCTAACAAAATGTCTCATACCCGGGAACCAGAAATGTTTAAGTATAAGGTCTAGCGTCTTGTCGAATCCAACATGACTGTGTTCGTCATGAAAGACTCTCAATAGGCTAAGGCGGTGACCTTTTGGGATATAGCAGAGAAGTCTGGACTCATCACCAACGGGGGTGTACTTGTAAAATAGTACACCGTCCCGCTGGACATATCTGTTTGAATCCAGGCTCCCTTCATTAAGGCGTTCGATGAGAGTCTGGGTTTCATTGTCCGCCGCCTGTGCAATTTGAGCCCAGTTCTTTGGTCGTGAAATATTATTAACATGAATTGGGGGATTGCGACTTAAATAATCCGCATGAGACATCATGACACCCTTTCTGTACTCAATATCAAAGGAAAAATCTTGAAGGTATACCCACCACCTTGCTACCCTCAGAAGTATGTCTTTTTTCTTTTCTGTCGCTTTAAGAGCGTTACAATCGGTCACAATTTTGAATTTGATTCCTATCAAATAATGTCTAAAGTTCTGTAAAGCTTTGACGACAGCTAGGGTTTCCAATTCATAAGAATGGTAACGACTTTCAGCCCCTTGAGTAACCCGGCTAAAATATGAAACTACCCTTTTACTACCATCCACATGAATTTGCAGAAGAACTGCCCCGTAGCCTACGCTGCTCGCATCAGTATGTACTTCTGTAGCGAGGTTTGGATCGAAGATAGCTAAGATAGGCTCAGTCGTCAAAAGTGTAATAATTTCTCGACGGACTGATTCCTGCTCAGGACCCCATTTAAACGAAATGCCCTTTTTTGTAAGTTGTGAAATGCAACGAGTTCGGGTCGCGTATCCCTTGATGTACCTTCTAAAATACCCAGCTAACCCTAAAAACTGGCGAACTTGTTTTACATTTTGTGGGACTGGGGAGTCTACCAGGGCCTTTATTTTCAGAGGGCTCGGCTTTACCTGACCCTTACTAATAACTCTGCCCAAGTATTCTATTTCTGTTGTTAAGAACGAACACTTGCGCAGGTTTATCGAGAAGCCAGCCTCTGTCAGAGTGGTCAGAACCTCGCGCAGCAAATTGATGCCATCTTATATCGTGGGGCTCAATAAAAGCACGTCATCGATGTAGACCAGTACGTTGCCGGCATCAATATGCTTGCGTAGTGCCTTGTTGATGAGACGCTGGTATACTATTGGAGAGTTACATAGACCGTATGGCATTTTCAAAAACTCAAATTGGGATTCCGGCGTAACAAAAGCGGTCTTGTGAACCGAGTCGGGGTGGATCTTAATTTGGTGGAAACCAGTTGCCATATCAAGAGACGTGAACCGCGTTATGTTTTTATCGCCTAATCGGTCAATATGATCGTCGATCAATGGCAACGGGTATCGCTCCTTTACAGTTATCCTATTTAGGGCCCGGTAGTCGACGCACATCCTGTCGGAGCCGTCTTTTTTCTTTACGAGGATAATTGGACTGGCGTACTCCGACTCAGATTCCCTAATGATCCCTTTTTGCAGGAGATCATTTGTAATTTCGCGCACTTTGAGCTTTTCTGCTAATGATAATTTATAGGGTCGATAAGTAATAGGTGCATCACTAGTTAGGTTTATATGCATAACACCTGTGGTAACTGTGGTGGAGGCGGTACCAGATATTAAAAATTTTGAAAAATTATTGATAACTTGCATTAAACTATCTCGCTCTGCTCCGATCAAAGGTGTGTTAGCTTCTAATTCATTAGAAACCTGAGTTGCGATTACGTTAGAGACGATGTGGGGAGCATGCGATATACACTGCCTATCCTTTGTGCGGACGTACGTTATACCATCCCGATTTAATACATCAGTGCCAATAATCACAGGAGTGGACATATAAAGTGACGGTACCACTACTAAATCAGCTTCAATTGATATTTCGCTGAACTCGAGGGTAAGTGTTACACATGACTTGGCTATAATCTCATAACTGCTTAACCCCTTTAAAACGCAATGTATAGGTTTCAACTGGCAGGCAAAATGTTTTACTACTTCCGACGATATGAGGGAAACGTTTAAAGCGCCACTATCTATCAAGACATCTACTGGTATACCCTGTATAACCGCGGTCGTAATGTCGTTGTTAACTGAACGAGTGGAGCTACAAAGATTCACGTTACGTTTCTGTTGCTCTGACCTATCCTTCGCGAAACATTTATCCTCCGTGTGGCCCCGTTTCTTACAAAAGGTGCAGGTGGAAGGATTGGCTATCGGTGTTTTGGGAGATTGAGTCACTTTCTTCGAACAATTATAACTTCTATGGCCCGGTTGATTGCAGCTAAAACATTTAAGGCTAGAAGACGACGATTTGTCATGTATACGCTTGTTAGATGCGGGTACCAACGGACGCGCCTTCACGGGATTTTTATCGCGATTTGGCTTCTGATAAATTGATAAGAAGGAAACTAAATTATCTGGTGATAGATCGGCATTCGCGGCTGCAGCTCGTACTTGGGGATCATTGATGCCACGAATAGCTATCTGTGTCATTAATTCCTCGCTAAGTCCCTTCACTATGCGAAGACGCAACAAGATACGACGCGCGTATTCGGCGTATGAGGAATACATGTCCGACGTGGTGTTCATAGTTTCGAACAAAATGTTCGCGTAATCTAATTTTCTGGGACACAAGGGCCTAAACTCGCGTTTGAAACTAGACCATGACCTGTCATTGCATACCCACTCGTTCAGCCAAGTTTTGGCATCGCCTTTCAAGCAATTCGCAACCCTAGACAAGCATTCTTTGTCGTCCCAATTGTTGGCCACTTGGGCCCTATCTACCTCATCACACCAATTATCTATGTCGTGGAGTGACGGGTCGAAGTTGGAGACATAATAATGGCGAGAGCGAACCGGAATAATGGACTGAATAGCGTCAGCAATCGCTTGGCTGCACGATTTTCCTGGGGTATCGATGGGGGTAGACCTAAAATTACTTTCGATCGTCTCCAATCTATTCATAATAGTTTCCAACGTATGGTCAAGGTTAACACGCGATTTGGTGGACCTACGTTGACTTTTATTATGTTTTGAAAACCGGGAACGGGAACCGTGGCGACTTCGAGAACCGGACCGTGAAAAGGAAAATTCACGCGACTGAATACACGAACGAGAACGAGAACGGGAGCGAGATCGTGTTCTACTTGGGGTACGGGTACGCTGTCGCGAACTACGAGTGCAAGAACGCGAATCTTTCGACCGACGGGAACACGATTCTTCGCGTCGCGATCTTTTTCGCGGGCGATCACGGCTTCGATGCGAGCGACTATGTGATTTACGTGGTCTCGGCATATTTGCGGTGGTAAAAACAAATTCGAAAACAAAGCGAAGTGAGTTTGATTTGTTCTGCGAAACTTTTCAAAAGCAGATAGCAAAAACGAGCAAGGCAGTAAGTAGGCTTGGTTTTTGTATCCCACTTCTGATTTTAGGAGCTAGATGAACTCCTTTATAAAAAAAACAAAAATAACGGTACTTACATCAAATTTATAATCACGAACAATTAATTACAGAGTACATAGAACTATCTTCACAAAACAAATCACCTCACTTATAATTTAGACACGTATTCGCCATTGAATCAACAAGCACACCTAACTATAACTAAATAACAATATTGGAATCGTAAAGCGGCAGAGCTTCCGCACGCGACGATGGTTGGACAGCGAGTGTGTCATCCTGCTTGACTTGCGGCTTTATATAGGCTCGGTGACGTCATTATCTTCGAGTTCCTAACAATATAATAAATAATATGATAGACTCCTTCTGCAATTAAACCCATCACCATATTGTTGAGATGGTTTGGTCACATGGAAAGAATGGATGAAGAAAGATTGACAAAACAGGTAAACATGGCAAGTGTGAGTGGCACAGTTGGAAGGGGAAGACCTCGACCTGACCAAATCGGAGACATCATGGCAAAAGGTCAAATAAGATCCACCCTAAACCGACGTGCTTGTATGAAGAATGTTATGAGAGTGAATGAAGCGAAAGATGTGTGTAGGGATCGTAGCAAGTGGAGGTCCATTGTCTCTGCCTACCCCGCTGGGAAACAGGCGTGAGCTTATTTATGTACCATATTTCTGTTGTTCAAATTTATTAAATTATTTGGATTAAACATTTTTCCGAACTTTATTACTAAGTAGCTGCTAACTCAAATATAATAATGAACGTTAATTAACTTTGCTTCCTTAAGATTAAGCTAATGACTTTTATAATCTGAAACTTCTTCTTTTAAATTTCTATATATTAATTACTAAGATAATTAACGACAAACAATAAAATATATGGTAGATGTGTCGACCCATGCTTCATTCATGTTTTAATACTTCATAAAGTAGCCATCTACACGTTTAACTGGCAAATGTTAGTTGACGTCACGAAACCTAAATCGCGCAATCAAAGTTCGACCAACTATTAGGCTATGTACAAGTTCTCAACACGTATGCCTGCTTAGGAAACTCTTTTTTGAGGACATGAGTAAAGCTCAAGACTGTACCTCGAATAATAATTTATAGATTTCTTTCCTCAATATATTTAAACCAATAAACTGATAACATAGAAGAACATAGATAACAGATAACGCAAGTGTCATATCATTATCTATGACAATAGTATACCAGGGTACCGGGCACCGGGTATGTTGTACACAATATTGCGGTCACCATCCCGCCTGTCAAGCGTGGTGAATATGTTAACATTCCCTTCGAGTCATGCCCATGTTCAGCAGTGGACATTATACGAGATAATAATGATAAAGCTACTTACAAAGTTAAGCTAGTAAAATTTAAGGCCGTGTTCAAACCAAACTGCCTGTCAGCCGCCGAAAGTGAGCGAACGTTACGCAGTTTGTTGTATTTCTATACATATACACTTTTTCGTTCACATCTAACCGACGATACGTTATTACGCTATGCGTAGACGCTGACATTCGGCGGCCGATTAATATAGCGTGTCAATACGCTCCGCGGACGCTGATTGGACGGACGGACGTAAACTATAGCGTATTGTCAGCATACTGTGAACGAAAAATACAGTTTATTTTCACGTTTATACTGGGGCTCACAGTGAGCCTGCTCACATTCGGTGGCTGACAGTCAGTTTGGTTTGAACACTGCCTAAAGATTTAGCTTTGATCTGAGCACCACACATTTTTGAAGAAAAGTATTTAATTTATTTTGTAATACTTGTTTACTTACTTTATCAGCTCGTTTAAGCCCACTGCTGAACATGGGCCTCCTCCTAACAGACCTTGGCAAGCCAGAGCTGCTGAGGGATATTGCCATAATCACCACGCTTGGCAGGCGGATTGGTGATAAATAACCTTGACCTGATAGATGCTGCTAACCCTTAGTCACCTCTTAAAACTCGAGAGACATGGGATGGTCTGTTCCAAGCTGGAAACCTCACGGCATCATTTTGTAATAACAACGTAAGTGAGGCGGCCGTAGCTCAATGGCTAGGGTGTTGGTCTTGCGATCATATGGTCGCCGGTTCGATCCCGACCCATTGCACTACCGATGTGAACCCACTCGCAACATTTTAGCTTAGCACGAGGGGTTAACAAGAATACTAGGAGACTGCAAAATTCTGCTAGTAATCTTTTTATAAGGACAAAAATGATAAAAGTGTTTATCATTTTTGTCAGCATACCTATCTTACAATTCACATTTAAGATGTGTTGGCAAAAAGACCGTCTGCTCTATTTTACGAACTATCCTTTGCCAGAACTCAAATGGTGAAACCTAATGTCGAAGTCTGCAGCTAAACTCACTTAAAACAACGCGAGTTTATTTACAGAAAGTTTTCTAGAAAATTCTGTACTTAAAGTTTGCGAGAACATGGAATTTAATATGTAAACAAGTTGCCAGCTCTTTATAAGTATCAGAAGGAGTTTGAAGGTGAAGTATCCAGTTTTATATGTTGCTCGTATACTTTGTTGTAAGTGGAGCAGACGGTTGATAGTGAATATATAGGTGGGGAAGCACTATTTTGTAATGAAAATGCACCTGTTATGGACAAAAATTCAGGGAAATAAATACAAATTGTGGTGCTTTACAATGTACCTCAGTCACTCAACGAGCTATGGCGAGGGCTATGCTCGGTGTTTCTTTACGTGATGAAATCCTGAGAAGATACGTAGCAGAACATGGATTAGCGACATAGCCCAACGGATTAGTTCGTTGAATTGGGAATGGGCAGGTCATATAGCACGGCGAACAGAAGGCCATTGGGGCCGTCTTGTTTTCGAATGGAGACCGCAGATCAGCAAGCGTAGCGTAGGACGTCTAGCAACTAGATGGGCGGATGATTTGGTTAAGGCTGCGGGATCATATGGTGGATGCAAGATTACTAACCTCGAGCTGATAGATACTGCTATCCATCCATCAGCTGTATATCCCTTAATTGCCTCTTACGATCGACGTGGTCGATTCAAAGCCGATTACCAAACGGCACGATTTTATCTGTTTCTCCTTATATATTAATGGCATTATAAATCTATTTTACAAAGAAAATAAACAAAGTTTTATTATCAAAATGATATTTGAGATAAGTTTATACAATAAGAGGGAAACAGAATTGCTCCGCGAGTTAATAACGCTAAAGCACCGAGACTTCGAGTCGGAATAAAAGTTAGTACGGCTTCAATATCTGAGATGGTTTATGTTCGTTCTTCGAAGCATACGGGGACTAAGACCAACAAGCTTTAACAACAGAAAACAATATACAAATAACGGAAATCTACCTTATCGACAAAAATCCGTTCGAATTGGATCAACTTTAACTTAAACGAATTTAATACTAGTTGTATTACTAGGTAATTAATATTCATAATAATTTAATACAATATAGAAAGCCGCAATACATTTGGTATTGCGGCTTACCTTATCCATTACTTGCCATTACATAAGAAGGTATAGCAATAACAATAATTAATTATATGATTTGAATCTAAATATAATTTAGCTCTATAGAGAGAGGCACGTTTCAGCTTCAAAATTAATTTTATCATCAGCCCATATAACGTCCACTGCCTCCTCCTGAGGAAGGGTTTTACCATAGTCACCACGCTTGGCAGGTAGTTAGTACTACACAGGAAAACGCTGCTGAACGTTCCTTGGTATACAATTGTTATATGATGTTATAGCAATCAGCATTCACCCAATCAGGTTAACGTGCTTTCCGAGGCACGGAGGGTATTTGCTCAACCAAATAGGCCTTTACAGAAATCCTAGCTTTATCACAAAGATTTCTCTTTCACATGCGAGTGACAGGGACAGTATTTGTTTACACTCGACATTAATTTTGAACCTTCTGACCATAGCTCTAATTTCAATAACAATTTTTGTAATATTATTACATTACATTATATTTTGTTAAAGTGAAATGAAATTGCCTGCACCGGTGGCTCAGTGGTTACGGAAGTTGCTTCTGAGACCTGGTGTTCTGGGTTCGATTCCCACCCGGGACAATTATTTGTGTGAACCACAAATAGTTGTTCTGAGTCTGGGTGTACTTTGTGTCCGTGAAATGTATGTTTGTAAAGTCCCCCGCGACACAGTGATTTATTTCCCTAGTGAGGGAGTTGTTTTAAAAAAAAAAAAAAAAACAAAAAAAAAAAAAACATTCGGTTATCAAAAGAGTGAAGGTGATGAAAGAAAGTTGATTAAAATAAATCCAATTAAAAATAGCCATAAACACTTTTCGATAAGCAAGTTATCATAGGCAAGTTTGGTTATCGCATTTGGTTATCAGATAGGTGAGGGTTGATCTTCCACGTCTTCTCTGCTATAGGAGTACTAACATTTTTAAACACCAATGAAAATATAAAATCAATCAGCCATCCATAACAGTAATCGATTTTGCGTACGCAAAACGCGTTTAAATTTATATAACATACTTACAAATTGTGGTCAATGCTTGGTTAACGGATGTCCATTGTAATTAGCATCGCAGATTAGTGGCACTTAATATAGTTGGCAGTGAAACCATTATACCATATTATTATTTAAATGCATAATTGTTTGTTTACGATCGTTTTACGATCCCACATAATTATTTAAGTCAATTTGGAAAATTACGATACCAAAACGAATTAAGTTTAAATACAGATGGTTGAAGTAGTGTTTCTAGTGAGAAGACCATAAAATAATAATATATCTTTTTCGACAGAGATAGGTATGTAGACCGGGGTTAATTTGACATTGTAACTTTGACAGTGATGGTAAAACAAAATTTGAAGGGACACAAAACGCCAAAATGGCATGAGGAAATGAGCTCCAGAAACGAAAGCTGGTGAATTTAGTAAAGAGATCCTCCTACCTTCAAATACGAGTACATTTACACGGTCAATATTACTCTGAATGTCAAAGAAACCCCGATTGACCAAAGCAAGACTTTTGATACTTCACCGGGCCTTTAATAACAACAATCCTGCGCCGGTAGCTCAGTTGTTACAGTAGTTGCTTCTGAGATCTGATGTTGTGGCTTCGATTCCCACCCGAGACAATTATTTGAGTGAACCACAGTTAGTGGTTCTGAATCTGGGTGTGCTTTGTGTCCACGAATTTCCTGTTTGTGAATTCCCCCGCGAGACATGTAATAATGTCCCTATTGCGGGAGTAGTCATGAAAAAAAAGAAAATGGTGGAACTTGGACATCGGCAGAGCGGTAGCTGATGAAAGAGTGAGGAATCATGACTTTTAAATGTCTTTAGAGAATGTTTTTTCCAACTTTCCATGTACTTTGACATTTTTTCAGTTGGCGGCCCTCTCGGACTTCGGATCAGAAGTTTGTGGGCATAAGAAGGGACTATAAGAGACCACCATTGTTATCGCAGCTACAAAACAAATTCAGATTCACTCAAATTAAGTATTTAATTGCCAGATGTACCAAGAATAACTATTATCGTATTTATTCATAAATTCATAGATTCACGCCTCTTTCCCATAAGAGTAAGCAGATACCACTTCCGTCTTGTCATACTACTTTCGACTCTTCTACATTAATTAATCTCCGCATGCATGTCCTTCAGTTTAGAGTACTTTTAACTCGGCCATTTTTAAGAAAGTTCTCAATTTGATCTTCCCCCCTTGGTCTTCCTCTTCCCCTATTTTTATTAATATACTATGATGTGATACTAGACTGACAGACAGATGATCATCAATACATCTTAGTTGCCATATTTTGGATTTAATCATATTGGTATTATCTGATTGTGTAATTGACAAGTGCAAGTGTATTTTAAAATGTTTGAATATTTTACGGACCAAACCAACCAATAACTAAATTTCAAATTTGAGAATAATAAAATTTAAAAGTCCCCCTAGACGTGTTATAAAAAAAACCGGCCAAGTGCGAGTCGGACTCGCGCACGAAGGGTTCCGTATCAGTTACAAGTGCGTACCTATTTTTGAAATGTTATTTTATATTTTTATATTCGAGTTGATTGAATGAAAGGTAAATTGCGGTTTACGATTTATGACGTATTAAAAAAAAACTACTTACAAGATCTCGTTCAAACCAATTTTCGGTGGAAGTTTGCGTGGTAATGTACATCATATATTTTTTTTAGATTTATCATTCTCTTATTTTAGAAGTTACAGGGGGGGGACACACATTTTACCACTTTGGAAGTGTCTCTCGCGCAAACTATTCAGTTTAGAAAAAAATTACATTAGAAACCTCAACATCATTTTTGAAGACCTATTCATAGATACCCCACACGTACGGGAACGATGAAAAAAAATTTTTTGAGTTTCAGTTCTATGTATGGGGAACCCCAAAATTTTTTGTTTTTTTTCTTTTTTTGTGTGAAAATCTTAATGCGGTTCACAACATACATCTACTTGCCAAGTTTCAACATTATAGTTCTTATAGTTTCGGAAAAAAGTGGCTGTGACATACGGACGGACAGACAGACAGACAGACAGACAGACAGACAGACAGACAGACATGACGAATCTATAAGGGTTCCGTTTTTTGCCATTTGGCTACGGAACCCTAAAAAGAGCTTAATAAATTTCGACGACCGGTTAGGGTTCCACCGTGGCCGAATGGTTAAGGTATTAGGGGCTATACCTAAGATGCAAGTTCGAGTCCAGCCGGTGGTCTAATTTCATTAATCTCAATTTTGGAAAAGTTTATGTAAATACCTAATTGCTGAATAAATATCGTTTAATTCGGTTCAATGAGATCGCTGAACAACTGAGCAGTATACCCTCCAACAAGCTCGCAACACACATAGGTAGTGCCCGTGAAAGGCTTAACGGAATTGTTTCAGCGAACAAAACTCAGTAACAACTCTTAAGTAATACCGTCGAGATTTTTCTACCAACAATCCTCAGATTTATTTATAGAAGTAAGAATTTAATGTGTAACATTCGTTTCGTTTCGCTAGAAATATCGGTAGTTAAAAGATTAAACTTTATAGATGAAATGGAGCGTTTCGTTTAGCTGTATTTTAAAATTGGCAGATTTAATGTCTTTGTTATTAAATCGAAGATCTTAATCGGGAACATTTAGTGTTATAAGTTGAACTGTAATTGATTATTATAGATAGTCGTCCCGACTAGACGAAAGTGGGTTATTCCAAAATTAGCATTATCATTTTTACTATAAGAACTAGATAACACTTGTATCGGTCTTGGTGTACGGTCAAAATTTTAACGAGTTTATGTTTTACTTGGAATAAAAACCACATTTTTGTAAAAATATCTTGTGTTGGAAGGTTTAGACCAAGGCGGACGTTCCACGTTCAAATCGAGGACGTTCTTAAGAAAGGCCAGGTTAGAAGTACCCTAAGCCGAAGGACTTCGAGATTAATGAACGCAATTGGAAGGAAGAAGTCTCTGCTTACCAAGCTGCTGCTGCTTTTCCCTATGGGAAAGAGGTGGAAGTCATGGAAGGTGCCTTACTCAAACAGCCAACCCCGTTTTTTTTTTATTAAAGGCAAAGATTTTGTAATTATCCTAGACTAAGTAGGGTTCTATGAGTGAAAACTATAACCAATAGATCACAAATATAAGTCTTATGAGAGATTTGATTTACAAAGCTAGTAGCTAGTTTTTGTCCGGGGGGAAATGCATTTACGCATTCCCACCGCCGCTGCAGCGTATTCGCGCGCTGGCGGTGGGATATGTGGGACTCGCCCTCTCCATAGCGTGGTATGCTAAACTCATACCGCGAGGAGAGGACCCTACCAACCACTAAAACCTCCCGGACACTCCTTCGATCCGCCGTTGGTGGGGGCCGGGTACGCATGAGCAATCCGGCCCCCCGACGGCACCCACGGCCAATATGGTACCGCGGGATCTCCAGGGCCACACTTACAGTGGCCCATTTGCCCAATTATAGGGACGCCCGGAGTGTAGAGGCGTCCCTACTCCTCATGGGTCAGCCTCGAAGGGAGCGGGGCCCATGTCCCCCACTCCCCGAGGCCGAGCCTAGGGTGGTAGGCGGCGGGTTTCAGCCCGCCACCGACGGCCAACACGCCGTCTGCGAAGCGGGTGGGCGGAGGGATCTACTTCCCTCTCCCGCTCTGCGGCCTCCTTCTGTGACATTACTTGTCTACAGAAGGAGGCAACCGCCTCCCACGACCTCTCGCTTTGGACCATCTTCGAAATGATGGTCGGCAGCGAGAGGTCGTCTCCCACCACGCCAACGAGCTCCTCCCGCTCGTTGGCCCACGCCGGACACTCCACCACCGTGTGCTGTGCCGTATCGACGGCACAGTCACAGTGGTGACAGCGAGTGTCCGGCTCTCTCTGCGCCACGTTGCACAGGTAGTGGCCGAAGCAGCCATGGCCTGTTACTACCTGTGCAACGTGGTAGGTGACGTCGCCGTGACGGCGACCGGCCCACTTTTTTAGATGGGGCCGAATCGCCTCCACCGTACGTAATCCGCTCCGCGGCGCGGCCTCTAGCCGCTCCTGCCATTTCCGGAGGGTTTCGCGACGGACCTCAGTCCGCCACCGTGCAACACCCTCCGGGAAGGGGTCGCGGCCAGAACGCGCCCCCTCACACCTCCGCCGGTACGCGGCGGCTAAAACCTCCGCCTCCAGGTCCCACGGAGGGGACCCCGCAAGGAGGCAGGCCGCGTCAAACGCGACCGTGCGGTAGGCGCTGGACGCCCTGATGGCCATGACCCGCTGTGGACGTCGCAGCAGGGCCATGTTTCGCCTCTTCAGGGCGTCGACCCAAATGGGGGCACCGTAGAGCGCCATGGAGCGGATCACTCCGGCGTACAGTTTGCGGCAGGTGCTCCCGGGTCTGCCGAGATTCGGCAAAAGCCGGCCAAGAGCACCCGCCGCCGCTACCAGCTTTGGGGCCAGCCGCTGAAAGTGGGCCCCGTAGTATTGAGGCCTACTATAATCTTATTTCTTGCAAAAACTAAACATAGTTTGCCACAAGACTTTAGCTTCACCGGCCTAACTTTAACTGCACTTATTGGACGACGAGTGCAGTTAAAATCTATTTATTAACGTTACTTACGTTAATAAATAGATTTTAACTGCACTCTAAAGAGTTTGTTTGCTTGATCGCGCAAATATCAGGAACTACTGGTCCGATTTAAAAAATTCTAAAACTGTTAGATAGCCAATTATATCGATAAATGCTATATTTAATTATGTTGCTACAGGAGTTTCGCGTGTGAAACTGCGCGCGGGAAGCTAGCTAGAAATAATCTACTAATATTATTTTGTCTGGCCATTATCGGTACTTAATTAAATATCTGTCAACTTCATCATAATTAAATGATTATCGTTCAATAAAAATGCCACGGTCATGCTGTAAATGCTGTAATCTATCCGACAGTAAATAAATAAACTTATCGGTCTGATACAGGTTACATATAAGATAAGATGTTAAGTCGTCTGTATATAATAATATTTTATTGAAATAGAAGTTTGTGCGTTATAATATTTTTAATTTATAATTTTGACTTTATGGCCGTTTGTCGTGCTGCTGTTTTGCAAATGTGGTCTTTTGGCATTTTGCTCGAGCAAAATGGGCCTCAAAATCACGATATTCACGAGTTTGATTACCGATCCGAACAAAAACTCTTTGAGTTTTAATTCAAATATTTATTTCCAGAGTTTTGTTTGTTTAAGTAACTACCCTCCGTGCCTCGTAAATTTCGTGGTCTGGTTCGTTGAGGGACTCCGTGCCTCGGAAAGCACGTCAAGCCGTTGGCCTCGATTGTCATAACATCTATTACAATCGTATACTAGAAAAATAGCAACTGCGTTTACCTGTGTACATAATGCTACGGTCACCAACTCACCTGCCAAGCGTGGATATTGTGGCAACACGCCCGTCAAGAGGGCGTCATACGGGCTGATGGTGATGATTGCCTTATACTTCAAAACATCTTGATCTCAAAGGACTTGGATGACGTCTCAATTGAAATGAGAGAAACAGATATTTAATTAGTATTTGGATTACACTTGATTAGTTACTAGTATTATAATATATTCTACGTAAATACCAATCACCATTAATGATTATTTTGCTCAAATAAATTTATCGCTAAATAGATTGCCAATGCGAATTTCTAATGGTCAGTAAGGCATAAGTGATTTCTTGCGACGATGGTCCATTGGCTCTGGTAGACAATAACCATAATGTGAGCCATGTGCATACATTCACGCCTCTTTCCCAAAGGGGTAGGCGGAAACCACTTCCTTCCACTTGTCCACCATAACACTTTAGCCTCTTCTACATTCATTAATTTCCTCATGTATGTCCTTCGGTCTAGGTTGCTTATTCACCAATTATATTGAAAAGAATGTCCCTTAACCAACTATACCCGAAAATAAATTTAAAAATTTTCATTTTATTTCTTGTTCCGCGTGCGGTTCGAACCGACGACCTTCGAGACTTTATATCACTACACCACGGATTTTGTATTTTTTGTTGTTTTTATTATATTTTTTTAAGTTATTATTTTCACACGTAGTAAATATATCGATGACAAAAATATCTAACCACATTTATCTACAAGCAAATCAGCGGCTCAATTTAGTCGCTCACCGCACAAAATAGTTGTCAATCCATCATGTTCACTGTTACACTGTAAAGCGTGGTCACCGGTGGTCATGGAGTTTCAAAGTTTATTTATTTTGTTGATTTCCGTGGTCAGCCTGTCCATTGCCTCCCGCCATGATATATACGCCAGGTATTTATATATGTCAATAAAATTGAAATGTCTGTTTGTGATGTATCGACCGATTACGAGGACTTTTACTAAGTACCTACTAGTTGTAACGCGCGTTGGTGAGGGGCCCAGGAACACATGGTTTTCTGGGAACCCCTCCGTACTACTTCTCATAGAATAGACCCGTAGAGAGCGGGCCCCATGTTCCCCATTCCCGAGGCAGAGATGATGATCGGCGCGAGAGGTCGGATCCCACCACCCCAACGAGCTCGGCGCGCTCGCTGGACCACGCCGGACACTACACCACCGTGTGCTGCGCCGTGTCATCGACACAGTCACAGTGGTGACACCGAGTTTCCAGCTCTTCATGATCCCTTAACGACCCTGGCTAGCCAAGGTCTGTTAAGAGACGGTCCATGCTCAGCAGTGGACATAAACAGGTTGATAATGTTTACGTCCCCTGCGTCACACGGATGTATTTCCTTAGTTTTCTACGAAGTAGTTAGCCACGAGGCTTTTGCTACTTCACCGTGCATAAAGGCGAGCAGAACTCCAGCCTTAACAAATGGAATTTTCCCTAGTGCCATGTTCATCCTCTGCGCAAAAAAAACCTTAAAGGAAAAAAAGGAAAGGACGCCTCCCCACTCCGGACGTCCCTATAACTGTGTAAATGGTCACAGTCAGTGTGACCCAGGTGATCCCGCGGCGCCATATTGGCTGCGGGTGCCGGATTGCTTCGTGTGTACCCAGCCCCCACCAACGACGGATTGTAGGAGTGACCGGGGGGGTTTAGTGGTGTAGGGTCCTCTCCTCGTGGTATATCACATATCCCGCCAACCCGCCGAAAAACGTATGTAATATTCTAACTGCTGAATAAATTTCATTATTTCATCCTTCTCTGACTGCTCGTCCCGTGTAACTGCGAGTTACATACCAATATACGTATAGCCAATGTTTTATGATCAGGAAAATATTATTGGGGAATAAAAGCGGTTACAGGTTGGGGTCAATCGACTGTGGCGACGGTTAGTGAAGGTTAAAATGTTTGTGGGCAACGGTTATATTAATATGCTGATTAATTGTTGTGGTTGTTACGTATTTATATTTTGTTAATTATTTTATATTGAAATGCTCTGGTTTTGGGTGCTGCTGTGTTTATAGTTTGTAAGTAGTGCAGTGACAATAAATATGCTTGATCGATACCCTATTTTTTTGCTAGAACTGAAAATAACGCAACCGATGTCTGATTTCCAATCTTTATTCTTATTTATTGTTTTCATACAATTAATATTTACTACATGAATAAAATACATATATACAACTAAAAGTTGCAAAAATAAATTAAAATTAACTTATGAAATACTACGTTTCTTTATCTCTTCTACTTGGCAAGGTTCCCAGAATGCTGGCAGCATTGCCCCGTTGATTGGCAATGCTTACCTGGCAATCTTTATGTTCGTTCTTTTTTTTTACAAGCTGTCCCGCGCGGTTTTAGCCATATATGAAAAAAAATCCCTATATTAAATTGACCTCCTCCCACAGGCACTCAGTTCACGGCATCGTCCTCCGTGACAGATTCGACCTTGAGCTTCTCCATCACCTTGAAGCGAATCTCACTCTCGACGTGTGGCAGCATGGGGTTCCCAGCCAGAGAGATGCTATGGTCATGGTGACTCCTGAGGAAAAGGATGATTTCCTGAACGTGCTGGATGCTCACGGTTTAAGTCATTATCTCCATTTGGCTGATGTGGCTAAGTAAGTATTTTTAACGCAACATATTAACCAAAACCTCTATAACATAGCGGTGTAAGTCTCGCCTTAATTCTCGTGGGTCATGAGTTCGATCCCCACGCCGTACAAGAGACCTTTGTGTTAAACCTAAGATTTTTTCCGGGCTTAGTTGGCTGAGAGACTACCCCTCGAGCCTCGTAAGGCACGTTAAGCCATTGGTCCACTGTCATAACATAATTTATGACACTGTTAAGGGCGTCCTTTTGAACAATCTAGATAATGTTGTATGGCAAGGTGCTAAAGCTTATTTTGCCATGTACCTTCACTTGTCATTGTTGTCTTCAAAATTATATATCTATTTTGATATTAAATGTTACGTTTCAACAGTAATATAGCATATATATGTTCATATTGAAAAAATGTCACGTCGTACCAATTCTAAGCAACGATAAAAAATTTAGAAAATCATTAATGTACCTAACATTAGTGATTTTTAACACGCTTTTATATTAGCTTGGGTTGTATGTATGTAACGGAATCTTTGAACTTAATTTTCACCAGTTTCCAGAAGTCTGATTAATTTGAAACTTTGCATGCTTTGCAATAATTTGATAACAGTTTCCCATTATCCTTAAAAATAAAAATAAAAAAATAATAGTTTTTTTAGTTTTTTACTAAAAAAACACGCTTTTATAGCTAACCGAACTAAAAATAGAAAATAATTTTCCCCTCAAAATAAAATTATAATAAAGTTTAAGTTATTAACAGAATAATTCAATTGAGAGTGAAAAGCGTGGGGTGCTTGATAAAGTAAATGTCACAATCATTCTATTGGCAACTATCTATGAGAGGAGAGTTATGAAAAGTGGTAAAATGCACCCCACGCTTTTACTCTGAATTGAATTATTCTGTTAATAACTTAAACTTTATTATAGTTTTATTTTGAGGTGAAAATTATTTTCTATTTTTCAATTCGGTTAGCTATAAAAGCGTGTTTTTTTTAACTATTATTATTCATTCAAATTTGGTATTTGATGAAAGAAAATCACTAATGTACCTAATTATGTCCAATATGTATGTAAACTTACATCTTGCTTTTAACGTGTTAACACACTATCTATATGAAAACCTACGTTAAAACATGTGTATGTACGGTACAATGCACAATTGCGCACAATAATTAAATTTCGCTTCAAAATAATCCAATCACGAATAATGAACTAAATTCTCAATATTATATGAACAATAAACCCAATAACTAAATCAATTTCAATAAACAAAACATTTATCAACGGCTTAAAATAAACCGACCAAAACCCATTACTCAAATTCCAGCAACAAATAACTCAACTAAATTGTCTAAAACTATTTAGTTTATAACATAATAGGTTGAGCTGATAACGGGCGATCATAAAATAATTCCCGTTTATGCATTATTTATATGGATGAATAAAATACAAAAACAAATTCAAACTAACTTATAAATTTTTTACAATTGCGCAAGGTTTCCAGAATGCTTGGCATTACCCTGGCTTCTTTAAGCCCCAGAGAGACTCATCTTTCCAAGTTTTTTTTTTTCTGACGGTCATTTTTCGTTAGCTCCGTGGCTTTTGCTACTTCACCGGGCATTAAGGCGAGCAGAGCTCCAGCCTAGATATTTTTTTAAACACTACAAACTAAGCAACCTGCCAAGAGGGCGTCCCCAGTGGGACTAACCTCGGCTCAGGGCAGTCGCTGACGGGGAGATTGAGGGATTACTGTCTCTCTACTTTACAGTTCATGGGCCTCTCTTCGACTTCGGGTCTACGAGGGCATCGGAAGTTTATCTTTCCGGGACTCAGCGTAGATGAGTAGGGTAGATGTCAAATAAATGTAAATAATGAATGAAAAATTACAATTGATTTTGCAGTTAGTCGGTTCGATCACCGAACAAGAAATCTTTGTATAAAATCTAAGATTACCATCCTCCGTGCCCTGAAAAGTACGTTGGTCCCGGACGTTTTAACATAATCTTTCAAAATTGAATATCAGGGAACGGGCATCAGTGTTTCCCTGTGTGTGTTATTATAATACTGTGTTTACTATCATCAACATCTTCACCCCGTATAACGTCCACTGCTGAACATGGGCATTTACCATAGTCACCATAGTTACGCTTGGCAGGTGGGTTGGTGACAGCAGTATTATGCAGTACCACACAAGGAAACGCTGCTACTCGTTCCTTGATATCGATTATTAAAGATGATGTTAAAAGAATCGGGAACAACGGCTTAGCGTGCTTTCCGAGGGTAATCCCTCAACTAACCAGACCCGGAAAGAAATCTTTAGAAATTACATAAAGATTTCCTGTCCAGCGAGGGGATTTAACCCACGACCTCCGAGATATAAAACGAGCCAAAAACCGCTACGGTACGGAGGTTGACTGCGGTCACTAACCCGCCAGCAAAGCGTAGTGATTATGGCAATAAACCTTTCTTTGGGAGGAGGCCCATGTTCAGGCAGTAGGCTTAATACGGGGTGATGACGAGGATTATTATAATTTTAATATCTACCACAGGGGCTTTGAAGAGTTCGATGCTAACTACGCGAGGTATCAGGCTACCAGAACTAGTAGACAGATATACAATGACTTCCCTCGACACGATGAGGTATGTAGTACGAATTTAGATCCTTATTAATTATTTAAGAGATGAGAAATGCCATGTTCAGTCAAAATTTCCATTAAATACCTGAAGTGCGAACTTTTCATCATAATCGACTGCAACGTTGGCTCAGTGGTTACGATAGTTGCGGTACGTGTTCTAGGTTGGGCCGGATTGCTTATGCGTACCCGGCCCCCGCCAACGGCGGATCGAAGGAGTGTCCGGGGGGTTTTAGTGGTGTAGGGTCCTCTCCTCGTGGTATGAGTTTAGCATACCACGCTATGGAGAGGGCGAGCCCCACATATCTGACCGCCAGCGCGCGAATACGCTGCATCGGCGATGGGAATGCGTCAATGAACGTCACCCCGGACAAAAAAAAAACTGTCCTGGGTTCAATTCCCATCTGGGACAATTATTTGAGTGAATCACAGATAATCGTTCTGACTCTGGGTGTGCTTTGTGTCCGTGAATTGAGTGTTTGTAAAGTCCCCCGCAACACAGGAATTGATATCTAGTGCGGGAGATGTCCTAAAAAAATAGGGAAAATATCTATATCATCACAGTGAATGCAATAATTGTTAGTCATCATTTGATTTTTCGTGTTTATGTTTAGCGTTATTATTCGGCAGGTTAATGAGTACTTGGAGTCTCTTGCTGCACAGTACCCAAGCCTTGTGACCCTGGTCAACGCTGGCTTGAGCTACGAAGGTCGTCAAATCAAGTACCTGAAGGTAATTCATTTTTTTTTTTTAAGTTTACTAGCATAGTTTTCCTATCTACTAGTATTCTTGTTAACCCCTAGTGCTAAGCTAAAATGCTTGTGTTCGAATCGGCGACCTCAAGATCACAAGTCCGACGCCCTAGCCACTGGGCTACTGATGTGAACCCACTCGTTACACAAGCATTTGCATATGCTTATATAAGTTTCAAAAGTTTTTGTTCTTCTCTCGAAAATGGTATAAAGATGCCAAAATCTTAGTTGACTTATTTAGAATTCTTTTTTTTAAGATTACTAGCATATTTTTGCAGTCTACTAGCTAGTATTCTTGCTAAGCTAAAATGCATGTGTTATGAGTGGGCTCACGTCGGTGGTGCAATGAGTGGGGATCGAACCGGCGACCACGAGATCACAAGTCCGACGCCCTAGCCATTGGGCTACGGCGGCTTTTGTTAAGTAACAGTTAACATGTTTATTAGGAAGGGACTAGTTTTAACCGCCTAGCTCCCGTTGGAGTAGAAATGTCTTCATTAAGTATAGCTTATGTTCATCATTCATCATCATCATTCACAGCCCGTTTACGTCCACTGCTGAACATGGGCCTCCTCTTAACAGACCTCGGCAAGCCAGGATCGTAGAGGGATATTGCCATAATCACCACGCTTGGCAGACGGATTGGTGATAGCAGTTAGATGTAAACCTTGAGCTAATAGATGCTGCTGCCCATCTATCAGCCATAAAATATGTCCCTTAGTCGCCTTTTACGACACCCATGGGAAGACATAGCTTATGTTACTAAAGGATTATTTTACTATCTAATGATGAAAGAATTTTAGAAATCGGTTATGAGTTTTATTGTTCATTTGTTTCAAATATACATTAACACACTGCTCGACTGCTAGTGGCAAAATGACTTCCATTCTTAATTGTTGTTAATCATAATCTAGATATCAACCACCAACTTCAACGACCCTAGCAAACCGATCTACTTCATGGACGCAATGATTCACGCCCGCGAGTGGGTCACCACTCCAGTCACGCTGTATTCTCTGCACCGGCTGCTGGAAGACCTGAGGACAGAAGACCAGGATCTCCTCAATGATATCGACTGGATTGTACTGCCTGTGGTCAACCCTGATGGATATGAGTTTACGCATACTGACGTGAGTATTATAAAAAAGTGCCGGAGTCGGAGTCCCACACGGAGGGCTCGTTAACCCTTGATTCTATTAATTATACCTTTTTCATGGGTAAAGCAAGTGACAACCCATACAGGGTATATGGGTTGTCGTATAATACAAACTCAGTCTATAATAATTCTATCATTATGATTTGCTTTGCCAAAGATTAAACAACAAAAAAAATCGCGCATATCGCAGCTACGTTCCGATGCATTACTCCAAAGCACACAATGGATGCACTGCAACTCAATCATCGAATCAGTCAGCTGTTGTTATCATATCAGACGTGAAAATTCCAGTGGATATTGATTTAAGTTCAAAAAAAGTTTCAAGCTCAAAAATTGAAATATTTACACGAAATATTGTAGTTGATTTGGGTGTGAATTTTGGGAAGTCCCTTCATAGCGAATGCGCGAATAAAACTTGTTTTATGCCAATTCCAGCGATGATCCCTTTGGTTATTTGACCGGTGTGTTGATAGATCAGTCAGTGATGGTTGCCTTTTACATGTAACAAATAATTTTAATTGCCACTGGGAATGAGTAATGGGTGTGTTTAATATCACCGTGCAGCTATTCCTATAGCAAATATTACAATTTTAGTATTTTTGTCCAGTAGTAAGTAGAATAAGATATCCGGTACTGATGTAATGAGGGACTTCATTCAAGTTTGCAGAACAGTATTGCGATCCTCAGTATGTGGTGGGTATGAGGCTTGCCAGCTGCGACCTACTTTAAAAAAAATAACATCTAGACCGGTATCAAAAAGGCCTCGCTGAATATCGGGATCTAAACAGCTGTCCCTGTTGTTCAAAACACAGGCCCGGTCCTCCGTGGAATTATGCTCGCTACTTCGCGAAATACATTGCCGTGTAGCTTTGAATAGACCACCAATATTTTTATGGATATCGTTAGAGGCCAGTAAAGGACATACGCTGATGGATGGGCAGCCATATCAATCAGCTCAAAGATACTTCTATCTTACTGCGATCACCAATCCGCCTGCAAAGTGTTGTGATTACGGCAATACCCTCAACGATCTTGGCGTACTATCTCTTAAACAGGAGGCCCATGTTCAGCAATGGGCGTTAACGAGCTGATAAAGAAGAAAGAGAAAGAAGAAATCCATTTTTGGAGGTATGCCTATGGGGTCCTTTAGGCGAAGCATGAAGTAGGTTCTGGTGGACTGGCAGGATGAGGACGGCTGCCGCCGCGTACCGGCGGAGGTGTGAGGGGGCGCGTTCTGGCCGTGACCCCTTCCCGGAGGGTGTTGCACGGTGGCGGACTGAGATCCGTCGCCAAACCCTCCGGAAATGGCAGGAGCGGCTAGAGGCCGCGCCGCGGAGCGGATTGCGTACGGTGGAGGCGATTCGGCCCCATCTAAAAAAGTGGGCCGGTCGCCGTCACGGTGACGTCACCTACCACGTTGCACAGGTAGTAACAGGCCATGGCTGCTTCGGCCACTACCTGTGCAACGTGGCGCAGAGAGAGCCGGACACTCGCTGTCACCACTGTGACTGTGCCGACGATACGGCGCAGCACACGGTGGTGGAGTGTCCGGCGTGGGCCAACGAGCGGGAGGAGCTCGTTGGCGAGGTGGGAGACGACCTCTCGCTGCCGACCATCATTTCGAAGATGGTTCAAAGCGAGAGGTCGTGGGAGGCGGTTGCCTCCTTCTGTAGACAAGTTATATCACAGAAGGAGGCCGCGGAGCGGGAGAGGGAAGTAGATCCCTCTGCCCACCCGCTTCGCAGACGGCGTGTTGGCCGTCGGCGGCGGGCCGAAACCCGCCGCCTACCGCCCTAGGCTCGGCCTTGGGGAGCGGGGAACATGGGCCCCGCTCCCTTCGAGGCTGACCCATGAGGAGTAGGGACGCCTCTACACTCCGGGCGTCCCTATAATTGGGCAAATGGGCCACTGTAAGTGTGGCCCTGGAGATCCCGCGGTACCATATTGGCCGCGGGTGCCGTCGGGGGGCCGGATTGCTCATGCGTACCCGACCCCCGCCAACGGCGGATTGAAGGAGTGTCCGGGGGGTTTTAGTGGTGTAGGGTCCTCTCCTCGTGGTATGACTTTAGCATACCACGCTATGGAGAGGGCGAGTCCCACATATCCCACCGCCAGCGCGCAAATACGCTGCAACGGTGGTGGGAATGCGTCAAAGCATTTCCCCCCAGACAACAAAAAAAAAAAAAAAAAAAAAAAAAAGGATGAGGACGGCTATGTAAAAGTGCTATTCGTTTGCTGCACTGGTACTAGCCGTCCTTATATGGACCCTTTTTGCCACTTGGGAGGTGGACAGTACTACTTTCCAAGTATCCAAGGTGGATAAGTGGTAAATTTGCATGCTTTCAAAAAACCTTGATCTTTTACAGGAAAGACTTTGGCGTAAGACCAGGTCACTGAACCTGGAAGTCAGTACATGTTATGGAATCGACGCCAACCGCAACTTTGATGCTGAATTCAATACTATCGGCGTCTCCAACAACCCCTGTCAGAACACCTATCCTGGCACTGTCGCCTTTTCGGAACCAGAGACCCAATACATCAGAGATATCATGGCCGAGTATTTGGACAGGTATGTATTTTAACTACTATATTATGTAATCAATATTAATCATGCCTTCATAAGTCCTCACTTATGAAGGCATGATTAATGCCTTCGTTAACTGAGGAGTTACATTGGCCAGGTTTTATACCTTTATTGTTTCAGCGTGAATGCGTAACAGATAGGCAGAGTTATTACTGAATTTATAATATTTGTAAGAGTAAGGGACTGAACGCAAGCATTATAGTGAAATACATTATCGTGCTGATAATGTTTACCTGAGGAGGGAGGGTCTCGCCATAGCCACCACACTTCGCTGGCGGGTTGGTGTCCGCAATATTATTTGTAACAAACCAGAATTCGCCTGCTACCCATTTGATGATGATAGATGATGTTTTATCAATCGGGATTCACGGCAAATCATGTTTCTGGATTGCTCTAACAACATTTCAATGAATTACCCTAACAATACAATTGATTGCAATTATATGCCAATAATACGTTTAATTAGCATCAGCTGTAGCTAATCATTCAGCCAAATAATCTGATTACAAACGAACACTCACGCCTGTTTCCCAAAGGGACAGACTCAACGGAACTTCGCTTCTAATGCTAACAATTACACGGTTGATAATATCCTTATTTACTTTTTATCGGTTTCAACTTAAATTTGTCTTATTTACCTTGTTGATCCAAAAGGTAAATAAGACGAACTTAAGTTGACGGTATAATTGAATTTGATCAAAATTTGGTAAACACCTATAAAATAAGTACAAGTTTGCGATCCAAATACACATATTACGTCATAGAAATAAAATAAAAAACCATAAATAGTTAACTCGCATGCTCTGCCAAAATAGTCGCTAGGCAAACACCTAGCGCTTATAGGTGTTTGCCTAGCCAACGCTGCCTAATATATGGATATCAAATGAAAGCACTTGATCAGTAGCATACACTATACCATGAACTTGTTCAACATAATAGTATTATTCCAGGATACAAATCTACATGAACATCCATAGTTACGGGAACTATATTCTGTACGGTTACGGTACCGCGGTTCTCCCCCCCAACGCCCTCCAGTTGCATCACGTGGGTTCAGCTATGGGCGCCGCCATAGATGCCCGGAGACTTCCGACCGCCAGCTATTATTTGGTTGGAAACAGCAATTTGGCGTTGTATGGAACTTCAGGAAGCGCGCAAGATTATGGACAGGTATACCTTTATTATTTTCATCATCATCATCATCATCATATCAGCCTGTTGTGATAAACTGCTGAACATAGGCCTCCCTCATCGATTTCCAGCTAGAACGATTCCTGTAACCTTCATGAGGTCGTCGGTCCACCGTGCAGGTTTTAGAGCCTGCAGGTGTTTACCTTTCTGCTCCATAGGCCGTCAGTTCATCGAACTATGTGTCCTGCCCATTGCTTGTCCGTTGAGCTATGTTATTTTGCATGACATATTGTGCTTGATAGGTAAATTTATCAAGTTATGGTGAAACTCATTAAAAGGGACAATCGTGTTTAACTTGGTCGCGCTAAATTTGTTCTAACATTTTTGAATTACATTACATTAACATGATTCTGTTGTGATTTCAATTTCTGATACATCTTTATAATGGCACCTATTCTAAAGTATTTCATATTTTTCTACACATTTCATTGTTGATGTTGACTCTGAATAGAGAACTAAATAGGTAGGTATACTGTTCTTCGATAAATTTAGTTTATTACAGAACTTCATCATAAAAAAGATGCCTGTCGGAGAGGGTTTTTCTTGAGTTTCTAGCCAGTTCTTCTCAGAGTTTCCACGTCCTGCACTGGTAATAAAAATATAATGGACACATTATAAGAACACAAGCGACCCGCCATAGCTTTGCAATGTATTGTATACATTCTTATCTCTCGAAAATCTCATTCTCATTTATTCATTCGCGGGCAGAGCAAAGCGTGTACTTAAGGCTGGATCTACAGCATACGGTATACGGTCGATCGCGATTCCTTTGCATTTATTTTGATATTTATAACTTATTTACAAATCTTTCACGGACAGCATTATGACGTCCGTGGGCCACGTTGCCGACCGCTGTTTTAAATTATAAACCATTTAATAAGGCTGGAGCTTTCCTCGCCCTGCTTTACACTCGGTGAAATAGCATAAACCTCGTGGCTGACTACTAACATATTGGTCCGTTCGAAAAATAAAAAAAACTAATACGTATATTAAATATACAAATTTTTAAATCATATTCTACATGGAACAATTGTTCAATACAAACATTTGTTGGAAACAACGTTTTATGATATTTTACGAAAAAAATATATATCGGCGCAACCACATAAAATAAGCATAGCAACAACACTTCATTAATGATAAACACATAAATACAATTACTCGTCTCATCAAAATAAATAAATTGTGAATCAATGCATGATTTGATAGAAACACAAATATGTTCATAAAATACTAGACTAATAAATAAGTATTCAGGATCAAATTATGATTTGTAAATCGTTGAAATATTTGTAGAAATAATTATCTGTTCACATAGTTTGAAAATTATCAAACTAAATTGTTTACTGTTTGTGAGCCGCTCGTTTAGTATAAATACGGCCGGCGGACCGATTGCAATTCAGTCTCGCTCGAGCTGCCGAACCGTACGGAGCTCCTCAATTTACTGGAATAAACTTGAAAACCATATTATGGAGTTTTGCTGTTACTATGGATCAACAACCCACGATAGAGAACCATCCTGATGAATGTGACGTCAGCAATGATGACGTCACACCTTATTAAAAACAACGATGCTCGTCCTTCCTCGTCATCAGAAGTGGGATTCGAAGTGATCCTTGGAACTGCTTCATCATGACCTGTTGCGACTCAACCTTGGCTTCAAGCAATGGGGTCTACGCAACAGGGGCAACAGCCGATGATCAATGTACCTATGCCGATATATACAATAATAATAATATTATAATATTATTAAACATGCATGGACGCATTTGTCCTAAGAAAGTATTTTTATCGTATATGTCGACATCATAATGCCTAGATTATTATAGTCAATATAATTTTGATAATATTAATTATCTTCAATAATTAGGGATTAGGATTACAACTTTACTACGATTAGATAAAAATATGCTTAAAAATATTATTAGATTACAACCTCCGTGGCGTGACATGCTATATGTCTCGCTTTAATTCTCGGTGGTTGTATACCTAGTCCTTGTCCCCACGCCAGATTAGAAATCTAAGATTTTTTTCTGGTTCTCGTTGGTTGGTTGGACTAGGTACCTTTCGTGCTTCAGAAATCACGTTAAACTGTCATAACATCGTCTATGAAATTGTAGGTATACCAGTGAGCGTTTTCTTGCTGCGGTCACAAATCTGCCTGCCAAGCGTGGTAGCTATAACAAAACGGGCTCATAGACATCACGCATGCAATATAAAATAATTTATAGGAATGCTTAAAAATCCTTCAAAGCGTTTATGCTAAGTTTCATTGTTAAACTTATGATCTAAGAACAGAATACAAAAAAATAATAACGAACTTGTAAAATTCCTAGTATCTACAACTATTGTGGATTTCATAAATAATAATCAGACAAAGTCGATGTAAAATAGAGCCTAAGTGTGCAGATTTCGGGTTAGATTAACGGAAATTATTATCACCGTAGTAAGAATTCTACTATATTATATATTCTACTTGACACCTAAGTCACTACATGTTTGCCTCTTATATAACTATCATACTATCTAGTATCTATCCTCACTTCAAAATGAATTGACGTAAAATATTCATATTTCTTTGAAAGTACAGACATATTGACACAGACAGACACTTTCTAGGCAAGCGTGTATCATCATAGGCCTTATCTTTGCCTTCCCTTAAGCGAGATTATGGTCAAACGTTAAAGCCTGTAGAACATTAAAAAAAAAATTAATAATTATATTATATTGAAGATTTGTTGTAAATACATCGTGATTTTTTGTCGTTGCTCTCAACGATATTCTCACTCATTTTTGGCCGTACAATCTATTTGTTCGAACATTAAAAATGACAGATTAAAATTCGCTAAAAATGGATAGTAACTAATAGCAATTTGTATATGCTTATACACCGTTTTTATTTATTATTACACCAAATTGCTTAATTGGGTTGCAGTTTGTATTGAATAAAAAAACATTATATATTCTCAGAGCCGCTTGTCATAGATAACCAGCTATTCTAATGGTGGATTATACTTCTGCGCTCTTTCAAGAAAAATACGCTACACCCATAATACCTGTACAAATCATCTCGCAAAATATGTAGAGAATTTCCCTTGTAACGTCGATAACACTTAAACAAATGTACCGTGAGAGCCGCTGTTCAATCGGCCGGCCGCGCGGGTACGGATGTGAGAAATGACGCATAACCGGCAACCATTTCTATCACCTTTGTAATGGTGGTGCATTACATTACATAATGTATGCTCCACCTGTCTTTTGTTAGAAAAACTATGAGGAGTGTTAAGCGCACCATTTGCTGGTGTTTGTTCTCGATTATTCTTATTCTTTATTGTACACACAGAAAAACAAGTAACAATACATTTTTGACAAAGAAACAACATGTACAAAGGCGAGCTTAATTTAATTATGAATTATCTTCCAGCAAACCTTCCAAGGACAGATATATAATAAAAAGGTAGCTAGTGTACAACAAAACTAGTTTACCGATCTGGTAAACATCTATGAGCTAATATATTTACATGCATATATTTACATACAATACTTATACAAAATACTATACTACTTAAACATATATAGAAAATATTCTTCAGTTCTTCTCTTAAAAATATGTGGAGACCGACTAGTCCGAATGAGATGTGGAAGTGAATTCCATAAACGCACTGCCTGCACAGTGAAAGAACCATCATATCTACTGGAAACATGTGGTGGATTTTTTAGCAGAAGAGAAGTGGCGGTGCGACATGGTTTACCTCTAGGTATCAAATACTCAAAGCGCTCACGGAGATAGGAGAGAAAGTCATGAAGGATAGAGCAGAGGACAGATAGAATATGACAGTATAACTCTCGTTAGTTTATCGCAAGGCTGGCCAATCTAGGAGGGCAAATCGTTTAAAGATGGCAAGGTAAAATTTATTGAAGTACCTAACTACTAAAAGTATACACCAAAAAATAAATCTGACGAAAAAATACAAGATGGCCGATCAACGCGTCGGCGGGCAAATTCAAATGATTCTTGACCGGCCTTGGTCTAACGTATAAACGAGGAGCAAATAATATCAGAAAACTAATTAACATCATCATCATATAATTAAGTATTTCGTTTTCTCTGAATTTCTTGCCACTTCTCAGAGTTGCTACTTTCTGAACTAGTGGTAGGCAAATAAATGTTGTTTATATAATGAATTATGACTGACCATGGCAGTTTACAATTTGTGTAACTAAATTTTTTACCCGTTCAAGAGATCTCAAGAGCACGTATAGTTTTTATTTGTCTTCTAAAACAAGGTCTAAAGAAGGTACTATAGATGAGGACACGATATGGAAGGAAGGATAGGTACAAGACGTTAATGTATCTTATTCTGTGAACTGTCTGTAATTGATTTCATGGTGTACTTTAATTATAAATACCGCTAGTTCTGTCTCAATATCATTCAATCTTATTGAGTAAAACTAAAATAAATTATAACAAGACAACCGTTTGGGCAATAAATGTGTATGCCTACTAAAAATAAATAATAATAATTGGACCAAAACCCCGCGTATTTGTCCATTTGAGTATGTTTCGCCGGACCGTCTCATGTGGGCCGTGTTGAAACCGGTAGTAAAGTAACCCACTGAGTTTGTTTCGCCGGATCTTCTCAGTTGGGGTGCATTGGATCTGGTGGTAGCATTAAAGCGCGTCCATCGTTATATGCTCATGGTCCACCCAAATAATGACAATTGTTTTGACATAATATAGACAGAACAAGCATTTTGTGTCGCTAAGAACAATATAAATAATTAAATTATAATAATAACATATAAATATATGATAATATAAAAATAATTAATTTTATAGATATACTTAAATAAATAACAAATATAATTAATTAAATTTTTCTAATTAATGTTTGACTATTGACAAGTGCCTGTAATTGGTTTACGTAAATAAAAATGATTTTTATTTATTTATTTAATATTTTAATGTTCATTACAATATGTACGCAAGTATGGTACATTTTGCTGCGTCTTTTCTCAAATTACAAAAGTAGAGGTTAGGAACATCAAAACGTGGTCTAGAGGTGGTTTGTTGTTATCCCTCCGATGTTGTGCCACACTTTTATCTACAAAAGTACTTTGCTAAAATGAATATCAGTAATAAAAAATATATTTTCTCTTCTTTCCAGTTGGTGGGGATTCCGTTCTCCTATACTCTGGAGCTGCCCGGCTACAACTACGACTTCCGTGTCCCCGTGGAGTATCAGCCTCAGATTAATGAGGAGACATGGCAGGGTATCGCCGAGTCCGCGCGTCTTTCCAAACTGTACTATGATGCCCGCTACACTGCCAGCCAGAATAACAAATAAGTTGACTATTAAATGATTTTACAATATTGTGCATTTTATTAAATCGTCAAGTCAAGCCGTGAAGGGCATATTATTAATGAATACTGTTTGTTAATATCCGTATATCACCAATATGGGCCATTTCTTCAATCCTCAAAAAAATTTTTATCAAATGAATACATTTTAATTTTGGCAGCTTTTGTATGGAAAATTTAAATGAAGTACCTACCTATAAAAATAATTAGTTAATTACGATAGTCTCATTTAAAAAATAATCATTTCGCATTCCATGTCAGTACTAATGAGTTCCCATGGAATACTAATAGTACGAGATCCGGCTGCAGAATTAGTGCGCTCATCGAGTATTTGCTAAAGCACAAAATTTCTACGCATATTTATGATTAGGACAATATAGATCTACTAGGTTGCCTATCAAAATGTGGCCGCAAGTATTTTCAATTAAATTATTATTAATTGATATTCCGTAAAAAAAATCATTGACTTGTTTTTTTAATAAAATATCGTCCAATTCACGGCAATGTAGTAAAGACCCTGAAAAATCACGGTTGCCGTTGTGCATTTGGCCGCACCTCTTTGCAGCCGCGCGGACAAATAGTTTCCATTATAGTAGTATAACTGCATTATGTGTTTAACTAAATAATAATGCAATCAGTATCATGGTATATATGTACTATTATTATGCAGATGTTGCGTTAATTGCATTACAATATCATATTAATTAACGCTCCAGGCACGTTTCAAAGTCAATTTCCTGTACTAAAAATAAATCTGTTGTTATTTCACAATACCTCTGCGCTATAATAAATTAGTAGGTAAGTACAATATTAATTGTATCAATGTTTGTCAGTTAACTCTCTGAATATCATCTGTTTGTGCTTTGAGTTATTCAGTACCTAATTGTACAAAACAATTGATAATACACCGTGATTTTTAGTCGTTGCTAATCAGCAATATGTTTTATTTTTGGTATTTTTATGGGATTAATCCAATCTACACTCCCACCACTGCAACTCCTGTAAGGATCAACAGTGGCACACACTGGGTATAGCCATGAGCACCGAGTCTCACCAAGTCCCGTACATATTATATATTTTTGAAAGTAATTATAATAATATGTTCTGCTCTAATAGGAAATACTAAAGAAAGGAGGAACAAAAAACTTGACATGGAAAATAAAATTGGTTTATGCCCTTTCTCTCTCTCTCTAATTTTTAGTATCTGTATTAATTACATCCAATATGCAATAGAATTTCTTGTTCCCCAGTAAAGGTACCCAAAGCAGAGCCCCATATAGTTTACTTTTTTAGTTATTTCTTTTAATGTAACTGCTCTAACAATTTGAGTCCATTATCACAAGGAACTTAAAATGCTTAATTTACAGACACAAAACACATCCAGAATTAGAATAACTATGAATGGTTAATATAAATAGTGCTCCCGTGTCGGATTGAACCCGGTATACTAGGTCTCAGAAGTAACTTCCAGTGCTACTGAGTTGCCAGTGCAGTTAAAGTTAAGTTAAAGTTAAAGCTATATTTTCTAAGAAACAAATACATTATAACTATAATAGATATAATTTTGTACAACTCGGAAACCCAACATAATGAGGCTTTTAAGACCGCGAACGTTGTATTTATTGCCGCTGTAGTTAAATTAAAAATATTATTCAAAGTCATAATACCCTAATTATGTAAAGAAACAAGTAAATAACATATAAAACAAGCCACTCAAAAGCTAAAAATAAACCTAGTTTAAATACACCCGTTAAATTGCCAGCTGCGCGTGCGCCACAGATAAAACAGAAAAAGGAGAACCTTCCCGAACGCGTGCGCAGCCTGCTTCTGACGTTAACACGCGACGTTGCCACTCCGCACAGATAACCGGTTTCTGCTTTCCAACTAAGTATTACTGCGTCTTACTGTGTCGTATTTTGTATGAATCATTGAATTGAATTCTTACACACCTGCGCACGGTGTTGAGTCATTCCACAAGTGGAGTCAGTTCTATCAAACGTTAGTTCATTGTGGGATTTACTCGCGTGCGCATTGACTGTTTACGTTTTTTCTTTTGTTATGTTTTGAAAAGTTAATTATCAACATGTTTTTGTCTTACGAAGCTTTGACTACTTTTAGTGTGTCCGCTGTAAGTAAAAATTCTGATTTTTAATTTAATTTTTATTGTGAATTTTGACTGTGTTGTTTAAAAGAGGTTAAGTTGGCGTTGTGAATGCATAATCAGTGTGTATTTTGTCGCCTTTGAGGCTCGGATAGGTTGATGACAATTTATACGAGGTATTTGCTTGAGATGAATTTAAATCTAACTCTCGAGGTACCAAATAATCTTGTATCAGTTTATTTAGATAAAAATCTTGTGATAATATATCTACCTATAGCTAGTATATCATTGTGTTGTTTGATCTTTTAAGGAGTGTATGTACTTAGAAGTGACACTTAGTACGTAGGTACTAAAGCATAATATTCGTTATTGACATTTTGGTGTTAATTTTCATTGGTTCATACCTACGTACTTAGGTAACTTTTGTGAAAATAGCACTTTTTAGTTAGGTAGCTATATGTCTGAAATCTAAGTTGCTTGGTCTTTAAAGATAATAATATTGTTTTTTATTTGACCTGGGACTCGAACATAGGATTTTAGGACTCGAACATAGGAGGTTATTGTCCATTATGCTACATTAGGTAAAAATAATCGCCCTTCACTTATTGTGTAACTTAACAATTTTAGAGGACAAAGGATGCAAGTACAACCACAGAATACATGAAATTAATAGGTTGCCTTCGAAACATTTAAACAATAATAATTAAATAGGTACCTACCTAACTAAGTGATTAACAATGGTCTTACACAAAGGAGATGTTTAATTTAAATTATGCGCATTTCTGGGTAGGTACCTAGGTACCTACTTCCGTATGATATAGCTGTAACAATAAGTTGTAACTTACATGAAAAAGTCATGTCATATTACATGTGAATAAAAAGATAAAAAATAAAGCCATACATATAAGCATAGTATGTATATGCCCCAACTTTAAAATTATTTTTTCTCTCGTCTGAAAGGTATGTAAAAGATGAATGTGAAACTAGAGATATCGTTCGTCTTCAGCCCGTTTTACGGCCACAGCTGATCATGGGCCTCCTTCCGAGGAAGGGGTTTTGCCAACCACGTTGCATTACTATGTTGCAATAATAACACACATAGGAAAACGCTGCTGTTCATTCCCTGGTATACAATTACTAAATATGATGTTATATCATCAGCATAGCAGCTTGGGAATAAAGGTTTAACGTTTTCGTGCTTTTTGAGGCTCCGAGGGCATCCCCTCAACAAATTATACCCGGAAAGAAATCTTACATTTTACAGAAATATTTCTTGTCCAGCGTAGAGGTCGAATCCACGACCTCCAGACACGTGAATTAAATATAATCCGTAACTGGCATGGTGGCCGAATCGAGCCAAACTATATTTAAAAGTGGGTTTCTATATGTGCCCTTTGGCTTCGATACGTTGGGGTCATTGGATCCGGAAGGCCAATTCAATATAAAAATCTTGCAGCGGATCTCCTTAATGCGGCACATTCCCCGAGTACTGGTTTTCATATTTAACATGCTGCTAGTAATTTAGGGACATTGCTAAATAGCATAGATTTAGAGTAGTTATATTATATGTTAAGTTTATATTAGCCACTTTTAGTTGTTTATCTATACTAATATTATAAAGAGGAAAGATTTGTATGTATGTATGTTTGTAACGGATCGGCTCAAAAAGTAATGGACCGATTTTAAAAATTCTTTCACCATTTGAATGCTATATTATCACTGATTAGTATAGGCTACATTTAATTATGAAGTTCCCATGGGAACGGGAGTCACGCGGGTGAAACCGCGCGCGGGAAGCTAGTCTGTAATAATAATATGTTCGTTTGAAACATACTGTTTTGTTAATGATCAATAAATTATATCCATGTATCGTATAAAACTTTAGCATCAGAACTTGCTAATTCAAGCACGTTCAATCTATACTTCTATAATAATATTATAAAGAGGAAATATTAAAATTTGTATTTCTGTTTCGAATAAACTCAAAAACCACTGAACGGATTTCGAATTCTTTCACCATAAGAATGGTACATTATCCCTGAGTAACATAGGCTATAAAATTTTACCCGTGCAAAGCCGGGGCTGGCCGCTAGTACTTAATAAAATAAAAGTCTTTATAGGTACATACAAATAATATTATGACTGAACTACAGAACATCTTGTACAAGGAAAACAAAGAACTGCTATTGTTAGAATTACTTGTTGTTGAAATAATGATAATAATGTGATAAAAACATGATTTAGGAACGTTCGTAATGTAGGAAATTCCGTAGATCTCAATTATTATATCTATACTAATACTAGCGACCCGCCCCGGCTCCGTATGGGTGCAATGCTGATGCATTATACATATAAACGATACTCTTGAATCACTCTCTCTATTTAAAAAAACCGCATCAAAATCCGTTGCGTAGTTTTTAAGATCTAAGCAAGCATACATAGGGATGGACAGACAACGGCAAGCGACTTTTTTTATACTATGTAGTGATGATTACTAAGAGGAACGATTTCATTGTTTGTTGGCTTTGAATAGGCTGCAACACTACTAGACAGACTTATAATTTTGTACTTAGGTATTAACATACACGTGTATTGTTCGAAATATAACAAAGCAAAGTCATCGACATGTCCAAATAGATTTTACCCGCCAAATGTTAGTTACCTACGACAAAATTAAATACATATTTGTATTAGGTACGTATGGATATACATATACTTAGTCTGGCCATAAATACTGTTACAAAGTAAAAAGAAGTCTATTGTAGGTACTGTAACGCCTGAGGGTGCGTAATTTAGCAGGGCTCACCGCTGCTAGTCCTCGAAGAGGGTGTGTGAGGGGAACGATCACTATCACTTAACACTCTTTTAAAATGAAAGATGGCACACTTTATAATAGTATATTACTGAACTCAAAAACAAATAAACATACAAACACTTCTTTTTATAAATAAATTAACAACGAGCTCATGCCCCAAATCTTCGACAACACAAATCTCTCTGTTTAAATATTATTATTATTTCCAACTTTTCTAAAAATAAAAATCATCCGTACATGCGACTTAGAACCACATCCAGCTTGAAGTCTTAATTATTTTTTTTTAATTTATTTAAATGTAAAATACGTCCCTTTTTTCATAATTTGAATACGGCCAGTACTTCGTTTAATCTATATATATAAAAGAAAGTCGTGTTTGTTACAACACTTATAACTCGAGAACGGCTGGACCGATTGCCATGGTTTTTGATTTGTTGGATTTTTTTCCGTCCCGAATAGCAGAATACATTTTAAAAACAAAAGAAAGTCGTGTTAGTTACACTATTTATAACTCAAGAACGGCTGAACCGATTTGGCTGAAAATTGGTAGGGAGGTAGCTAAGAACTGGGAGAAGGACATAGGATACTTTTGGGTAGGGGTAGGGTAGGGTAGGGTAGGGTAGGGTAGGGTAGGGTAGGGCTAGGGTAGGGGTAGGGTAGGGTAGGGGTAGAGTAGGGGTAGGGTAGGGTAGGGGTAGAGTAGGGGTAGGGTAGGGGCAGGGGTAGGGTAGGGGTAGGGTAGGGGTAGAGTAGGGGTAGGGTAGGGTAGATGTAGGACACCGCGTAGATTTTGAGGCGGTACGAAGTTTGCCGGGCCAGCTAGTACATTAATATAAAAAGGTTGTTCGAAGTGGTCTCCATTGGCTGCAATATAGTCCTTTAAACGTTATGGCCAGTTATCAATAGAAACACGCACTCTGTCCATGAGAAAATTCTTCACTGCCAATCGAATCGGCTTGTTGTATGTGTATTTGGGTTAAATTATCGCTCGATTGTAAAAAAAAAACTCATCACTCATGTCTATAATAGTATATATTATTTGAATGTATTCCTATGTAATATTTATATATTGTACCTACTTATTTGCAACGGTATCTTTTCTTTATTATAATTTTCTCTAGTTTAGTGCACCTACCACATTATCTCTGCACCACCCTATGGTTAACTGGGAGAAAATGCCTCTGGCATAAAGTTCGCCATGTACTTTTAATAGTGCTACAGTTATTAAAATAAAAAATAAAATTTTACTTAGTTTGCTACTCATTCAGTCGATCAGCCTCGTATCTTTGTTCGTTGTATGTTCTTTATATATAAAACGCTTTGTTCTGAACGACAGACTGATTGACGGACCAATGCACAACCTAAAACGCTGATGAACGATCTGAAACTTGTATTTTCTATACGATGTAGCCACCCGATAACAAAGGATTTTAAATATTGCGCCTAAAAGGAACGAAAAGTGGTGGAAAAAATTGTAAGGAGAAATTAACATCAACGCGGGCAACAGACAGCCTTAATATAATTTAGCTCTAAAGATTGATTGAAAATTTAATACAAAACAAATTTGAAGTAGTAGTAGGAATTTTCGTTGGCAGAAATAGAACAAAGCAAAGTCTTAGACCTGTCGAATATATTTTAGACACCAATTTTATTATTGTACTTTTAATTTGTAGAGCCCGTGACTTGTTACGTCTTATAGGGTGACTTTTGTAGTCCTTCCAAGCGCTCTTTTATAATTTTAAACAACAATGACATCACCAGTATCAGCTCGTATAACGTTCATTGCTCCTTCTTTTTGCGGCCTCCACCCGAGGGAGGGGTTTTGCCATAGTCACCAAGCGTGGCAGGCGGGGATATATACCAAATAGATTATAGGGACCAATGTACTTTCCGAGGCATGAAGGGTAGTCCCTCAACCAGACCTGTCCAATCTAAGATTTTACACAAAGATTTCTGGTTCGGCGTGGGGATCGAACCCACGACGGTCAAAACTGAAATGAAACTGATACTGCTAGGCTAGGACTTTTACAGCGGTTGGTAATTTTAATAGTTTGGTATAAAAGCTCAAGTCATCCCAGACAAGTCTTACTGTTTATGGATTAGATTACTTTTAGTTTCTTCCCAGTTTTTCACTAAGTGGCCTCAAAAACTTGCGGTAGTAAAAAAGAGTGGCACAATAAGAACATTATTTTAAATATTTTAAACGTGTCTCATATCAATTAAAAGTATTTTGATTTGATTTGATTGAAGATGGATGGAAATCTTCAAGTAATAAAATATCCTCCACGGGACGAGTTATATGTCTTTAAGACAACATTATAAAATAAAAAGTTTGCATTAATACGGAGAGATGGAAGTGTTGTTTACTCAATTACGCCTCATAGGCTGTATAGAGAGTATGATTACCTACCGTTCTATGTAAAGTAACATCGCTACACGTACTTTATTAAAATGATGAAAAGAAATTGTCTAAATTAAACGATGCATTTCATTATAACATTTATTTATTTCTTCCAGGTGCTGTCATTCGTGTTATCAGTAACTTTACTTCTGGTTCTTGCGGCGAAGAGGGGCTACCTCCGCGTGGGCGCACGTAATAAACCAGCCAAGTTCAACCCACTTCTAGTACAACAGGTGCCGCCACTAACGCAGCCCAAGGTCGTGGAAATGATGCCACTGAAGGACCCAGCTATGATCTAGTTCAATAAAAGTATAAGTTTAAGGTTTATCAAGTTCGCACAATGTGTCACTTTGAGTCACAAACCAATATATATAATCACCGGATTCAGGTTTTATTTTTACAATACAAAAGTATTATGTGCTATATTAAAATGATAAGTATGTAAATGCCTTTCATCTCAATGTTATATCTAATTGTTCGTTTTTCGGAAAATGATGTGCTCAATTTTGTAGATACTAATAGTAGTAAAACATTTAATTGATACTGTGCAAAGTCATAATTATTATTGATTATAAAAAATCAGATTCAGATTCGACAGGCGAGATATGAATTCTACATCATCGTTCCAGTATTATCAAATCGGTACTTAACCAGAAGCAAACCAAATTGAATATATTATCAAACATGAGTTTGTCGTGGAACGGCGTAGTCACTCCTCACAAACTAATTATTATGCCAAATAAGACGTCACTCCATAATACCTGACGTCTGGCGTCATTGTAACGCTAACATAATTAATAGATTAACTTATAAATTAGTTTGAGTGTGCCATAAAGTAGCGATACGTTATTAAATTAGATTGTAGACGAACTTGGCGCAATTTGTTTGAATATTGTGTGCGGTAATGGAACATGGTACGAAGACGGTGAGATTGGTTGTAAATAGAAGATTCCAGAAAATTAAGAATATAGGTAATCATTAATTAATTTAAAAATTGCAACAACCTCGTTTAATGCACAATTATTTCACAACCGTGATTACTCTGTATTTCTGATCAAAGTTTTATCCTAGGTACTTAAGATTCCTCAAAAGTGTCAAATTCAAAATATTTATTTAAGAGCTTTCTGGCCCTCAAAATATAATATTTCTTTTTATTTTGTGGGCCTATAAAAGCAATTAATAAGGTGTCAACTATAATTTTACGTAAATCTTGAATCCAACAAATTTCTAGTGTGAGCGACATAATAATATGTGATACGATGCGTCATTTTGCAGGGTTTACAAAGTTTTATGTGACAACTGTCACAGTCGTATTTTAAAGAATTAATTGCAGTAAGCAATAATGATTTACGTAGTATTGTCACATGAGTAGGTAATAGGAACAGAGATTTAGCTTAATAGATCCGTGCGAATCGGTCACTACTACAAGCACGCGGGGTACGTGTCCGTGACATTCTTGTTTTATTAATTAAAAGTTTGAATAATTTAATGTTAATACGTAGTTTAATAAAATTATGGTAACGTAAAACTGGGCTTTTTAATTATACCTCCTGATAATTTGATCATATTTGTTAAATTGTTCGAGCAAAAGTTTAGGTGATATTTCGATCTTGAAATAAATATTGTCAATGTTAAACCATAATACTTAAACGTATTAATGATTGTTAATTTGATATGCCTTATGAGTATTACCCGGTAGATTATTTGAAAGAACTATATCTTAAATTCAGAATTTACTACACCATTAAAAAGAAACAATAAATGCATAAAAAACTAAAATTATAAAAGAAAATTATTTAAGTAAATAATTTGTAAAGTAAACTAATACTGAATAATAAAACTATTTTGTTTAATTTGTTTTAACCGATTGTGACTATTTGTGACAACCTTTCCAAAACAAATTCTGCACGTTCTTAAGAAGCTGTAACTCTGTTCCTATTCACTACTCATGAGGTATAGTCACCATTGCATTGCTTTGTATTTATCGCGAAGTAAAAAAGTCTGGCATATGGCATGCTTTATAGTCTACATTACTATGAAGTCAGCTTTGAGTGACATTCGTCCCCTAGAATTATAATAGCGACGTGTTGCGTTGCATCGCATTGCGTCGAGTACGTCGAGTCGTTAATACCGTGTCAACTTTTTATATGATCTGATATTAAAGAGTCTGTATATTTGATATTTTACACGTGTATGTTATTTGTCAATGTTTCACAATACCAGATGTTACAAGGAGATTCAAATATCAAATGTTGCTGATAATGTTAGTAATATGATATCAGTGATATTGTTTAATAAAACATTCGTTTTGACGAGTCTTTGTTTAATATAATATGTAATACAGCATTAATGTCTCAAAAAATGTACTTAAACTTTTAACTTTAGTTTCTTTTATGTTAAATGGGTGGAATAAGAATGCACTTGTAAGGAAAATGGGAACAAAGTTGAAATATTGTATGCAATTCGTTGTATAAGTCATTTTATCTTTTGAAAATACGAAAATTATTACCAGTTTATGCATACTTTTACTTCAATGAAATATATTGATGTTAAGAAAGTTACATAGTTTCATTTATATACTGTTGACGTATATTTTTGTTTTTAAGTATTTTTTCGGACAGACATATGTCATGGGCGTATGTAGGTAGCCAGGAAGCTTTTGCTACATCTCCAGAAAATAGGAGGGCGGAAGTTTTATTATTGTGATAGTATTAAAAAAAAACGAAAAGTTAAAATTTCTATTCCTCCGCTAGCGACCGCCATGATCCGAGATCTAAGTCCCACAGGGGAGGCTTCTTGAGCAGCAGCTTATTTTATATATTTTTTTAACAAATTACTAAGGCTGGAGCACACTTTGGAACATACGGTGGGACTTACCTACAATGCTGTAAATCTTAGTATGTTACAGAGCGAAAAAACTTGATGTTTTCAATTTAATAATAACTTGTTTTTTCATACCTATCAATATGGTAGCCGCATGCAACTTAATATTAATTTAATAAATGATAGAATCTCTATTTTCTCTATAAAATATTCATAGAAATATTCAGCTTTCCAGCCACCACTAATACAATTAGGTCGCGAACTCGTCTCCATCAAGATAACTAAATAAGACGCGACTCGATCTGAGCATATAATTTCTTAAGAATAAAATATTTTATATTGTAAATACGTGCATAAAAATGTTCCATTTACTTAATATAGCACTTGGATATAAAATTTACATACACTGGTACTTGTTATAATCATCGTCATCATCATCATCAACTGCTGAGCATGGACCTTCCTCAAAGGAGATGCCAATTGTTGTCATAGTCACCACATTTGGCAGCTTGGTGACCGCAGTATTATAGTGTACGAAAAGTATTCTGTACATAATTATGCCATCAAAAACATACTTGTAAAAAAACCCAAGTCTCGTAACGCAGTTCTTTTACCGTTAAAAGTTGTGAGATCTATGTAATACCAAGTCGGTTAATTTATTCAGTCCCTACTTAAGGGACCTTCTGTCTTAAGCTATTACGTAACTATCTCACCTAACAGACTCTTAAAATGATCTTATCAAAATTCGAAACTTTTAAGTTTTAAATAATAAATTAACTTGGCCATCGGATACTATTAGAATGTGTCTCACAAGTGTTTATTGCGATGGCCAAGTCAATCTAATATTCATAACATAAAAGTTTTTAATTTTGATAAGATCATTTTAAGAGTCTGTTAGGTGAGATAGTTACGTAATAGCTTAAGACAGAAGGTCCCTTAAGTAGGGACTGAATAAATTAACCGACTTGGTATTACATAGATCTCACAACTTTTAACGGTAAAAGAACTGCGTTACGAGACTTGGGTTTTTTTACAAGTATGTTTTTGATGGCATCTCATTTCTTTTTGTAGATAGTTGTACCTTTTTTCAGTTGCTTTACAATTTACATAATTTTTTTGAATACCTACAATGGATTTAGGCTGTATCTCAAGAACCGCGATAGCTAAACAGTTGACATTTTCACAAATTATGTATTTCTGTTGCATAATTAAGGGGGGCTCCAATACAACAAACTTTTTTGCGGCCTTTTTTGCTCGATATCTATAACGGCAATAGGTAGGCACTTGAAAATGGTACGGAAACCTTAGTGCGCGAGTCCAACTCGCACTTGGCCGGTTTTAGTCTATTGTATGCACAAATGGAGGATTCCTGCGCTTTAATCGTTCCAAAGTAGACTTAAATTAAATGTAAACCGTCCAGACTCGTAACTCGGTGCCTTTATTTACAAAATAACTTAACTTACGAATATATGAATACCCACGTACCTAGCTGGCATGGCAACACTCACCATACGTAAAAAGAGCAGCTGCGTCGTGTACTTTTTTATGGTTTATTGATATTCGTCGCACTCGTCAAACGTCATTTAAAATTAATCCTTATTCAAAATTGTTATCTCTCATTCATTATAAATATTGTCAATGTACCTAATCGAAAACTACAACATCAAGCTTAACAGAGGATTAACATGAACTTATGTATGGCACTCACGGCCTCACTGTCAAAGGTTTTTAAATAAAGAAATTACTAAACTGTTTTTAATGTAACTTTGGAACATGTCCGATTTTGGCTTTTTTTGAGACAGCTCCCGCACTAGGGAAATTATTATCTATGTCGCGGGTCAAACTAACTTTTCCACAGAGACAAAGTCGCGGCCACAAGCTAATATGTACATAAGTAAATTTAAAGCTTAGGTTTGCTTCCTAGTTAACATCAAACTGTGTAAAAAATATTTGATAAAATGAATACGCAAATACAGTTTGTGTCAGATAAATAAAACGTGGTGTGTGTGTATACCTGCGATATCGCAGTAAGACTTGTTAATTACTTGAAAGAAAGTGACCGTCTTTCTGTGACGAACGGGAAGCGTGGAAGCCGTAGTGTTTGTCCGGGGGGAATGCAAGAATTTTACGCATCTCTTCCGACACTGCGGCGTTCCCGCACGAGCGGTGGGGTATGTGGGACTCGCCCTCTCCATAGCAGTGGAATGCAAATCATACCTTGAAAGAAAAACACTTAAACCCCCGGTTACTCCTCTGACCACAATTGGTGAGGGGCCCAGGAACTGTTGCCTATCTGGGATACCCTATGGCAGCGTCCGCGACTCAAATGGTGTTGCGGGCTCTCCTGGGTCCAAATAACCAGTTTCAGGGATGCCAGAGTACACGGGGTCCCTACTTCTCAAGGGGCCGCGGCCTGTTTGTATACTATCGTTCATAGCACAGTTGCTTTTACATTCCATTGAGTTTTTTTTTTTTCCTTCGATTTTTTTTTTATTTGTTAAATTAATCCCTGTGTCGCAAAGGTCGCACCGCTCGATAGATTAACGAAAACAAAGCACCCCCTGACTCAATACAACTGTTTTAATTTCAGACGAATAATTGTCCCGGGTGGGAATCGAACGCAGAAAACCAGGTCTCTGGAGCAACTAAAGTAACCACTTAGCCACCACCTTTCAACATAATCGCATCTAGGTCCCTATCTACACCTATTCTTCCATTAAATCATACATATTCATTTACACTGATTCACTGACTGCAAATGTAACTTTGTAATCCTATACATTTATAAGAAATAACAAAGTTATTAATGCAGTTGATGAAACTTAACAACTGGACCGAAATTGCAAAATGTTGGAATTTTCCCATGAGTTTTACACTAAACTCTACTAGTGCTCAAAATTTGAAGCTTCTACGTCTGCTAGAAGTGCCTAAACATTTTGATGATCGGTCAATCACGTGTGAGCGAGTGACAAAATTACCGAAATTACCGAACTTTGAGTAGTTATAATTCTTAAAGTACTGGTTCAAATTGAATGAAATTTTAAATATGCTGTAGTTTTACAAAGCCTGCTTAGGTTCTGAAATTTCAGGCTCCTATCTTCATCCACAACGAAGTTATAGAGGGTCGAAAATCGGCTGAGTTGCTTCGAGAAAAGATAGGTACGGCCGTGCACCTTTTTTTTTTTTTTTTTTTTTTTCTTTCTTACTCGACTTGGGGGGGCACTGCCGTGCCCCCAGATATAGCTGTGTTCAAATAGTGTCGAATCAAATAGTATTTTAAAATTTTGCGGGCTTAGAGAGTTCAATTGTGATTTTTTTCCGTTAAATTTGAACACACAGCGTACATACAGGTAAGTGCTGCCCGTTACCTCGTATACTATTCATATAATATGATGTAATAACACTCAAGTCAACGTAAATTGATAAAGAACTGACCAGTTTGGTTGTGTTTTTAATTAAAAAGACCAAAGCCATAGAAATATGAAAGAAAATTATGGAAAAATCGACGGGAAGCGTCTGATTTTTCCAGACACGCTACACAGCTAGTTTTGATATAAAATACATTGTGGAATTACAGCATTTGCACTCATGCACGTTCTTAAACCAATTCATATATTTAAGCTTAAACTCAAGCAGAAAGGTAAACATTTGCACATGAATACAGAAGGAGCATCCACATACATTTCTAAGGAACAAGCTACAAGTGACAAATCGTCGTAAATGTCGTATAAAAAATATACCTACAACTACCTCAAACTTATACAAAAAGCGGTAAGTAGCTAGTCCTAGTTTCATTTTTATCTGTTAACAGTTTTTAAATCAATGAAATTAAATAAGGCTGGCTCTTCCCTTTTTGCCCGATGAAGTGGCAAATGGGTCATACACAAAAAGTGAACATTACAAAATATAAAAAATAAAACTCCACGAATTGTTTTGAAACATTATATTCATTTAAAGTTAGATATTAATATTCTTACAATAATAAAACTAGAGATCAGTCTTGGATATTTTAGGAAAATCTCATTTTTTGTTTTTTTGCGTCTACAGTAGAGATAGTGTTGTCTACAGAAGATAACAATTATAATGGACCTTATAAAAGCACATCAATAACATCAAGAATAGAAACAATGAAAAAGAACTTAAAATGACGTTCTCCTTAACCCCTCAAGAAGTTATAATAAAAAATCTTTAGAGTACAAAAAAATAATCGAAATTTGTCCACAGAACAGACATTATGCTTCTGTAGGCATATAAATGAACAGAATATTAAAATATATTATCCTCGTCAAAATAGTTCCACATGAAATTCTTCGGCCGTTTCTTCTGAGGTGAATTTTCAGAAGCTTCAGAGTCGTCTGAATAGATTCTTATCTTCTGGGGGCCTATGCCTTTGGCTGAATACTTCGATGCAAAGATCTGGTGTCAGTCTGTTTGACAGTCCTTGTGAATTTGACTTAGTCGGAGCTTCAGTAGTAGCTGGAGCACTAGGACAATATCTCGTATAGGAAAATACTCAGATGAGGAGTCTGGTGATGCTGATCTTTCAGGGCAATCAGGTGACAAATTGTACAAAGATGCTGCTGAGATGAGAGCTGCATCGTCCATTTTTGCCTGAGCACGGCGTATACTAAGTTTTTCTGCTCGCGCCTGCGTTTCTTTTTTTCTTCTTCGGATAGCTGCCCTAATCGACTCGTTCGTGGCATCATACCTTATCTGAAATAAAATACCCTAACATTCATGCGTTGCAAGCAACAAAATCCAAAAAAAAATGCAAAAAATCCAAATGCAAACAAAGTGAATGGTAAAAGTGATCATATTTTGCGTGACAGACAAAATAAATAATGAAATTATAGAAAGGTTCATTATTCAAATATGAAGTAAATACACAAAAAAAAATTTTTTATAAAACTTTCTTTAATTATCTAGAAAACCCATCAAATCTCTACCAAATTAATATGGAACCACACTAAAGTATGCCATTAAAAAAAACATCCAATTCGGTAAAAAAAACATATATTCTAATTAAGAACCTCTCTTTTTTTTAATCGGATAAAAAGTGAGTACCACCACTGTTCTTTTTTTTTTTTTAATACAGTGAAATTTCAGTATTAATTCACTTCTGTTGACATAACTCCCTTCTGTAGACACTAGGTCTACAGTGAAGATGTCTACACGAGAGACAAATTTTGGTAAATCAAAGATAGCATCCTGCATTATGAGGTTAGAATTTAAGCAATATGATATTTACATACCGCGCATAGTTACATAACGCATATACTGTGTTGATCTTTTTATGTATTTGAAAAGGCTACTTACTGAGGTATCCTTTGCACAGGAAAGAAACACTGACCTCGACCGGAAACTTGTGTAATTGAATAAAATTGGGATTTTTCACGGCACACCCTTTTTACGTAAAATTCATAACCGGGCAAATGACAGAGAATATAGTGCAAGCAACACATCAAACAAAATATTAACGAGGCGTTTATCTTTGACAAATTTTGGTTTATTTTATGCGTCTACAGAAGTAGACCTAAAATCTGTGAACAACATGTTTATACGTTTTATTTCAAAATTTAGAATAATATGTTTTTTAATACGTTGTGTTAAATATATTTGATATTATAACTGATTTAATGAAACGAAATAAAAGTATCTAAAGTTTGTGTATATATTTTTAACCATCACTTAAACTCAAATACTTGTCATCCGAACAGTCTACAGAAGGAGATTTTTTCAGATTGAAATGGGAAAAATATCGTGTAAATTTTAGTAAAGCGCAATTTTTAAATGAATTTAATGTTGATATAATAATAAAATAATGGTTTTAAGTTACATGAACATATTTTTTTCGTTTTTTGGGTATGAACCATATGCCTCGTGGCTTTGCTCCAGGTTCGTTAGAAAAGAAAAACTAGATGAGGCACCTTTTTCGACCATCGTAAGCAATATAATTATAAAAGACCTCACGATGCGACTGACATAGTAACTCCACTATTTAATTTTATTTTTAATCTCCGTTTTAAATTTTATCTCACTTTTGAAAATCTGTCTTCAGCTATAAGTTCTCTTATCGCGCCAGGAAAAATTCTGGAAAATGCAAAATAAAGCAATTCCAACTATTTTGCAAGCAAGGACCTCATTTCCCTTCCAATATTCTTTATTTGAATGGCCAACCGACCACGCCTAGCTCACTACAAATCTATAACATAATATCTTCTACTAAGATTCAATTTCGAATGTTACTTTGAAGTGAAAAGACTTCACCAATCGAGAGCAAGTATTTTTAAAAAGCCACTAAATAGGTTTAGCGACGCAACAGCGGTAGTAATAAAATCAAAGTCGGAGCGGAAAACGGCGCTGAATCGAATTCTTTTTCGACGTCTCTGAAGGAAATTGGGTTGAAACATCTAGCAAAGACGTCCCGTAATGTTGCGCCATTAATTTCGCTGAGGAAGCCTGAGGCCCTGACAAATCGATTTTTATTTAATTCGATAAATACATTTTCCTTCGCTGCGACTTTTAAGTTCAATTTAAGGCTTTGTAGGTTTGTTTTTTCCGCTCGAAATGCAATGATCTTTACTCATTCATTTTACTAATAGGGTCCATAAATGGCTTAAGATGTCATTCTTTAAAGTTTCGTCAAGAAAAACTAGTTGGTGTAAAATGTTTACTGATATTCTTAGGTTCTTAATAATAACTGCTTCAGATGTTTTTCTTAAAAGTTTCGACGTGATAGCAAAGGGATTTTTTGTAGCTGGAATGCAAGTTAGTCACATAACTCACGGGCAGCTTAAGTAGGTTTATCGTATGTTTCTTAAGTCAATTGTAATTGCCTCAAGGGTTTCATAAACTTAGATAACTACCCTACATACACCTAGACCGATGAATTCACTTAAATCGAGTTATCAACTCGGACAACTGACTATACCAGTCCCTGAAAGTTTTCCAGCAACGCGAAGCTATTATCACCGTTAAAACGGACATTCAAATTAATCAACACCTCATTAGCATATACCTGCATAAATACTTCAAACCTCCCTCGACAGCTGGCCTTCAAAGTACGTACTTAAACTGCCCGTGAGTTATGTGACTAACTTTAACTTCAGCTTCTTTCGCCATATATTTAAACAAACATGATAAAAAAAAAACTTTTTATGTTCCGACCCTACTTTGGGATTTCGCGGAGTTATTGCCAACGGGTATGTGTCCTATATATGTTTTTTTCCAAGGTCCCATTTTTTGTGGACCCGACGTTATACAGCAACGTTTTATTGAACTAAACGCACAACTTTCTATTCATGTGGAAAGTTGGATAATAAAACGTTGATGTAATGTTGATAAATTATAACAAATAAGCGTTTTTGTTTTCAAATTGTTTGTTGTGTAAAATGTAATGGTGGTCGTTTTATGAATTTCCATAAACAATAGCGCTTTCATAAAACAATAGTGCCTGTTATGTGAAAGTTTTTTTAGTATATGCTCACTTTTCGTAGTTGTATTATTCAGGAGTCAATAATTTCTACACAGACTGGTCGTTGGATACTTAAAAATTGTGCAATGTTTTGCGTTTTAACTACATCAAAGTTCAAACATTATATAAGTCGACAGCGACGACAACGTATGTGGCGTAGCGGTATAGTCTCGAAACTCCTGGATTCGATCCCCACGCCGGACTATAAATCTTTGTGTTAACTAAGATTCCTTTTCGAGTCTGATTGGTTGGTTGACTAACCTCCGATGAGCCGTCCGATGACGAAACTATGATGAGCCGTTGGTGCCTATAGATGTCACATATGTTGTCCTTTCCCTGCATGAAAGTGTGCGGTATTCATAATTATGGCAATATCCAAGGGAAATTTGAATATGAACAGATATATTTGTTGAGTAAATATGAATTAATAGTCACTAAACATCTCAATTTTAATTGCCGTGTGGTTTCCGGGTTAGAATAGACCACCCCATGTCTTCCCATGGGTGTCGTAAAAGGCGACTAGGGGACATATAGCTTATGGATGGGCAGCAGCATCTATTAGCTTACATCTTACTGCGATCACCAATCCGTCTGCCAAGCGTGGTGATTATGGCAATATCCCTCAACGATCCTGGCTTGCCAAGGTCTGTTAAGAGGAGGCCCATGTTCAGCAGTGGGCGTTAACGGGCTGTTGATGAAACATCTCAAATTGTTATTTATAAAGAAAGCTGTAAACAAAATCTACAAAAATGTAGGTAGGTCACCTTCTTCAACATGAGCCACTTCTTCACAGACAAGTGGCAAGTTGGCAAGTCAGTGCCATAATCACCATCCTTGTCAGACGTGTTGGTAGTCGCAGTAAGATGATAACTAACATTAAGCTGATAGTTGCTGCTGTATATCCCTTAGTCACCATAAGAAGACATAGTATAGTCTATTCTAAGCTAGAAACTACACGGCAGTAGGCGGTAGGTCATCATCACCATCATCATCATCATCAGCCCGTATAACGTCCACTGCTGAACATGGGCCTCCTCTCGTGGGAGGGTATTTGCCATAGTCACCACGCTTTGCAGGCAGATTGGTGACCGCAGTATTAAGCTGTACCACACAAGAAATAGGTTATAACAATCGGGACTAAAGGCTTAACGTGCTTTCCGAGGCACGGAGGGTAGTCCCTCAATCAACCAGACACTGTAAGAAATTTTAGAATTTACACAAAGATTTCCTATCCGGCGTGGGGACCCAGGACCTCCGAGATTTAAAGCCAGCCAAATACCGCTACCCTGCGGAGGTTATTGTTGTAGGCGGTAGGTACTTTGTAATATTAAAAGTACTAATTTATCTAACTCTCCTGTTTTAATTTTGGCTTGTCATCTTGAAATTGAAATTGAAAACGTGAAAAGCAGTTTGATCACTTTGTTTGTCATTCTAGAGCGGAGCATAAGGTCGAATGTGCCATTGTACGTCAGAATCATTTCGTCGTATGTGCCTTTATCGTAAACTGGCGCTTACGACCTAATGCTTCTGAATTATATAGTACTTCCGACCTCATGCTTCTCATCTAGCATTAATGTCAGTGGAATTCAATAAAACTAAAAGTTAGCATAGATATTGTACACTAACTTCGCAAGCGTTTTTACTAGTATAGATTTAATAAAAAATAAGTTAATCAGTCCAAGTAGTGGAGGGGGTTGGACTTTTAACTCATGACTTGGACCGCTTTTTGAAAGACTGGACCAGGGTCGCAGAAAGCCGTGAGAAGGGGAAAGAGTGGAGCAAGGCCTTTGCCTAGCAGTGGGACACTATGGGCTGATATAATTATGATAATAAATTTAATCAGTGACTCACCAGCACTAAGTAAATGTACAGTTAAATTCTACATGGCTCATCAAAAGCCCGTGTAATGTCTACTGCTGAACATGGGCCTCCTCCCGAAGGAGAGTTTTACCATAACTTGGCGACGATGAAAAAACTCTGCCATAGTCACCAAATGGGCCGCTGGTCACCAATCCGTGTGGTTCGTGATCCAAGTATTATATTGAAACACACTACGAAACGCTGCTGCACATTCCTTGGTATACACTTGTTGTAAATGACGTCATGGCAATCTGGACCAACGGCTTAACGAGCTTTCCAAAGCACGGAAGGTAGTCCCTCAACTATCTAGAGCCCTTACTAAATCAATGTAATATATGCAGTACAGAGTCAGACTCACTTTTCATTATATCTCCGTTCTCTCCTCTGGAATCCTTAATCCTCTCCCAATAAAACCCACAAAGGTACTGCAACTTATAGCATATATTTACAGGACAAAACAGGTAAAAGGATTACAAGGTCGTAACTCAGGAGCACAATAAACAGACATTGTATTTACTATCCTTTGATCACTTGCCAATAAGGGCAGCGAATAGGGGCGGCCAATAAGGGCAGCCAATAACAAAAAGGTACCACTTAACTAAATCTAAACGAAGTCGATGTAAGAAAAACTATCAGCTTACCAACACAGACTGCCGAAGTTATAGACAAAGTAAATTAATATAATTCACTCTATCAACTTATCTGTACTATACTATTTCCATTTCTTTATTTTCTCGATGACAGCTCCTGTGGAAAACTTGAATGGGACGCCCATTCAAGTTTTTACATTATGTATGCATTATTTTATAAAAATATGATGCTTTCACACGTACAAGGTTATACCTACCCAACCGAAACTGATAGGGATGGGGCTATCGATAAACGTTACACGATAACAGACCCGATATTTTTTTACAAAGTGTAAGAAACTAAACAACTGCTGGATACTTTGTACAAATTTATTAACTAAAAATACACAAAATACACCACGTAACGTATGGATAATGTGAAAAAACTCAGCGAACAGAAATGTAGTGACTAGCACGACCGTCTTGTTGCGAGTGACAGATTAAAACAAACACAAAATGGCGGTGGGCCATTGATTGTTCCCATCTTGAAAAAATATATTTGAATGTTTTTCTTGTATTTGTCGTTGTTCAAAATATAATATGCGATCGATATCATTACTTATTTGGTCACAACAATACAACTATCAAATTAGAACTGTCATCGAGAAAATAAAGAAACGGAAAAGTACACTATCTCCGGATGATATAGGCTATATTTAATTTTTAAGTTCCCAAGGAACCGGCAGCTACGCAGGTGAAACCGCGCGCGAGAATCTAGTTTGTTTATACAATTGGCTGCTACTTACCCACGGAGAAGTCACATTTTTCTCAAAGCAAAATTGATTACATTATTATATTTTATACTTTATGTCGATGGAGGCTCTAGACTAGACAGTCGAACTTCATTGGAACTAAATTCAAACTGCAAATTTGCTATCGGAACGTAGTTGAAATGCAGTTCAGACATGTATAATGAATATGACTGTGCAATTTAAGTTTAAATTGTTGTCTTGACTTATAAAATCATACTGTTGCCATAGTTGAGAAATAAATTCTTAATTAGTTAGCAAAGATGTAGATATTTTAGAAAGTTTTGTTATATTAAAATGAAGCTTTAGATTATAAAATCACATCACTGACAGACATAACGTATCCTGATCACGTCTACGAATTCTAGCTACCCCTAACTGTCACAGTAGTCTGGTAATAGAATTAGTAGGGTTCCAAACGAGTTGTCCCGTCATTGTTTTGTGCCCAATACACTCAGTATTTACACCCGGGTCATTGTGACCCCAGGTCTGTGTGACCGACAAAATTGACGTTTATTGTGGCGGGTCACAGAGGGTTCGTGGGTTAATTTAATTTTATAGCGCATTGTTTGTCCTTAAGGCTTTTAGTGGTAATAGGTTATGTTTTAGAGTAATGATTGGTGGGATAAACGGTCAAGTGTTTCTTGTGTTTGTAAGCGCAGATAATTATATTGATAAAACGCTTTGTCCTAACTTACTGACAGATCCCTATCATCAGCAGTTTATGCCGTGTGTAAACACAGCATAAACTGCTGATGATAGGGATTAAAACTTGGAAAATGCTTAGTCTATAAGACGAAGGCATCCAATAAGAAAGGATTGTTTTGATATTTTAGAATTTTGCTCCCCAGTAAGAATAAATAGGAGAGATAAAATAAGTACTTAAATGTGGGAATGTAAGTGAGTTGTATCCGAAGGTAAGCGAAGACGTTTGTTTGTGTTCGAAAGATGTGACAAATGTTAAGATGATTTATGACAGAATGCGGAAGTTGATAATAAACCAATGAGAAAGTAATGAGTGAACGATAATTAGGATATGATGACTCATTGGTGTACGAAAGTGGTTTATTAGCCAATAAGAAAGCGATGAATGAACAATGGTTGAATGCGATAAGAGGATTACGAATACCGGAATGAGTGAAAGTGAGTTTGGAAAGGAAAGGTAGCTGCTAGACAAAGATAAGAAGTATCTAGAAGAAAAGAAAGAAAATAAAACACGTCCAACGAATTACCATATTTTATTTGCTGGTTTAGTTCTCCTCCTGATTATATTCCACATAAAATAAAATAAAAATCATTCTTATTTACGTAAACTAATGCTGATTTTTTGATACCAGTGCCAACAGGCACATTAAAAAGGCACTTGTAAATAGTAAAACATAAATTAGAAAATTCATCTAAACTAATATAAAAGCTGAAGAGTATGTTTGCTTGAACGTGCAAATCTCAGTAACTACAGGTCTGAATTGAAAAATTATTTCAGTGTTAGATAGGCCATTTATTGAGGAAGCCTATAAAAAGCTAATTTATTTCATGTCTTAAATTACAAAAAAAAATGTGATTTTCTTGTTAATATTAATTTATTTATATAATATGGGGAGATGGCGGTTACGTTACATATTTCTGAGCTGTTATGGTGTCCTGGGTTCTATTCCCACCCGTTGAAATTATCTGTGTGAACCACGGATAGTTATTAAGTTCTCAAATTTCATTGGAAGTCGTTCATTTCTGTGAGTTTTAATAGGGTAGGTTCTCGGATTAATTTCCCTAAGACATAGTTCTTACTATTGCTTGAATAACGTCAATGTAAAGTTATGACACCGATTTAATCTCGACTACAAATGTTACTACCTCACAAACATCGAATTATTTCATACAACTTTGTAGAAAACATAAATCCGGTGGATTTGAGACGATTCAGGATTGCCAACTTACGATCTTTCACTTTAAATTTAAGAGAGAAATACGAGACGTGATGGTATTTAATTTTTAAACCTTCATTTTTTGCATGCATCCGTAATAAAATACCAATTGTATTCAACTCATAAGAAGGATAATACTATTTGTATTACTACTTGAAATTTTAGAAAGTACAAAAAGTTATTGAAGGAATTTCATTTTTTCATATTACATTTCTTACTTAATTAAAACACACCACAAAAGCGTATTTTAGGCATTATTTTATTTTGACAGTCGTGCGATAGTGTTTGGTCCGACAAATAATTTACTATGAAAGGTCGCTCGCACGTTTGCACGATAAAATCGCATCGTATCGCACGAGAATCGACCATATAGGACAGCCCTCAAGCTGTATTCACCTCGCCGTGCAGCGTATGTATCTAATACTGTATCAAACATAAACAAGATACTCACCTAGTCGTGAAGCAAGTAATGTATCTGATACTGTATCAACCTATAAGGGGATACGGCTGGGCGGGTCGAGCTGCGATACAGTAGCAGATACGCAACAAGTTTCGCGGTTAGGTAAGTATCCTGCTTAGACTTTTTATATATCTACTAGCGGCCCGCCCCGGCTTCGCACGGGTGGACTTTTATACCCTACCCCTGCCCTAACCCTACCCTACTCCTACCCTACCCCTACCCTACCCTACCCCTACCCTACCCCTACCCTACCCTACACCTACCCTACACCTACCCTACCCTACCCCTACCCTACCCTACCCCTACCCTACCCCTACCATACCCCTAACCTACCCCTACCCTACCCCTACCCTACCCCTACCCTACCCCTACCCTACCCCTACCCTACCCTACCCTTACCCTACCCTACCCTACCCTACCCCTACCCAAAAGTATCCTATGTCCTTCTCCCAGTTCTTAGCTACCTCCCTACCAATTTTCAACCAAATCGGTTCAGCCGTTCTTGACTTATAAATAGTGTAACTAACACGACTTTCTTTTGTTTTTAAAATGTATTCTGCTATTCGGGACGGAAACAAATCCAACAAATCAAAAACCATGGCAATCGGTCCAGCCGTTCTCGAGTTATAAGTGTTGTAACAAACACGACTTTCTTTTATATATTATATAGATATAGATATAGATATAGATATAGATATAGATATAGATATAGATATAGATATAGATATAGATATAGATATAGATATAGATATAGATATAGATACTAATATAAGTAAAGATTTAAAAAAATATTTCATTGTTAGCCAGCAAATTTATAAAAAGAAGAAAAAAAGAAAAAAAGAAAACCAGAGTTTCTTTCTGAGTTTCTTCTCCGGGCTCACTTCACTTAGGTAGCTGGAAAAACCTACAGGTTAGCTAGGCTAGGATCCTCGCCGGACAGACCGAGGACGCGTTGGCCCCCTGAGCCCCCCTGTCCCAATCCGATGATCCAGTGCCTGTAGTCCGTGCCAGTGATCACTCCCTCTTTTTTTAAAATATAATTATTGCCACTGTAATATTTCTCATAGCATTAGCGATGCCCTGAGCCGTGGTCCTAACCCATTAAGGGTGCCCTCAGGCGTGTGTCGTTTATAAGTAAAAATACTGTTTAAAGACGTGCCTCTTTCTAAAGAGCTAAATTATATTAAGATTTTAATTATAGAATTAATTATTGTTATTACTATACATATGACGTGATACTAGACTGGCAGTCAGACTATTAGCTAATCCGCAATAGATTTTAGTTGCGATATTTTGTATTTAATTATATTTCATTGTGTATAATTGACAAGTACAAGTGTATGTAAATACCTAAGTGCTGAATCAATATCGCTTAATTCGTTAATCGTGGTAGCCTATCGGCTATATTTAATTATGAAGTTCTAACGAGGACGAAAGTGACGCAGGTGAAACCGCGCGCGGGAAGCAAGTTCTCCTTTAAGGCAAACCTTATTCTGAGTTGGCAACACTGTCACATTGAAGACCTACCCACAATCAGTGCAATCTCCTGTATTAGTAGTATTCCATTGTTCTCTGAAGAACAAACGGCGCTGCTATCTGTGACAAAGTTGCATCACAACACGTTGATGGACAGAAACTGAGACAGGTGTATTGTTGCTGAATGGCTTGGGATTTCATCACAGTGTTACTTTGAAACGCTGAAAGATTGAAACTAAGTTCTTTAGGATTGTGTCTTACTAAAACATTCTAGATATTATCAGTCTTTTAACTAACTAACTTACTTTATCAGTCCATTTACGTCCACTGCTGAATATCATCATCATTTCAGCCATAGATTTCCACGGTTGCTACGGTTGGAGGCGGCCTGCATCCACCGTGATCCCGCGGCCTTTACCAGGTCATCCGTCCATGTAGTTGGTGGACATCCTACGCTACGCTTTCCGATCCGCGGTCTCCATTCGAGAACTTTTCGACCCCAACGGCCATCTGTTCTTCGCCCACTGATGAATATAGGCCTTCTTCTCTAACAAACCTTGCCAGGGTCATTGAGTATTGCCGTAATCACCATACTTGGTTGTCACAGTAAGATGGGAGTTTCTTTGAGCTGATGCTGCCCATCCATTAATGTTATGGCCCTTAGTCCCTTCTTGCTATACCCATAGGAAGATATGGGGTGGTCTATACTAAGCCGGAAACCACACGTCTTTTGTTTGTGTTAATGGTTAGCATTTTGAACGACAGAGTAAACCGCCAGCATGTCATGTCATGATTTACAGTAGCGTAAGCATGCAACTATAATAATTCAACACCCTAACGCGGGTACAACCGTGCAGAATATTTAGTACTTAACCAATGATAATACCAATAATGAGGGCATGTCTAAATAATGAAGGGTATAACTATAGACACTCAACAACCATTACACTTTTTTGGCAATTTGCAACGCTATCTCTAAATTGCCTAATCGGCAATCTTTAGAATTATTCGTACAAAAAAGAAAAACGCTGTCATCAATAGCAGTAGGCGGTACAAAGGAACGAACGACGGTCAGTAGGCGTCGCCACAATGACTTGAGGTAAACTCTTAGAGATTATAATAATGAACAGCTTCATTAACTTCGCTTCGTGAGGTAATTTACGAAGAAAAATGCTACAGACCAGCGGGTGGAAACTTACACTCTTTTTGTTTTAAAGATAATACCTATCAGAGTTTTTTTGCACACTGCTAGTACATATTCTTGTTTACCCCTGGTGCTAAGCTAAAATGCTACGACTGTTACGAGTGGGTTCATATCGCTAGTGCAATGGGTGGGGTTCAACCGTAGACCACATGATCGGATGTGCGACGCTCTAGTCATTGGGCTACAGCCGCTTTTATTTTAAGGCGTTACCAAATAGGGCGCGTACTTAGTGATGCGTTTTAACGTCGCGCTCTTTTGTCTGACTAGTGCAATGGAATAAAACGCAACGCCTGGCGTCAATGCGTCCTAACTCCGCGATAGAGCGTGGCGTACTGCTAGCGCCGGTGCTCTATTTGACAGCTTCATACCGTCAAAGTACAACACTATTTGGCGCTATAGCGGCTAGCGCTCTGACGCGCTCATCCAAGTCCGCCAATCACTGAGAGCACCAGACACTGTTTTTTTTCTTCTTTTTTTTTTTGTCCGGTGGGAAATACATCTACGCATTCTCACCGTCGCTGCAGCGTATTCGCGCGCTGGTGGTGGGATATGTGGGACTCGCTCTCTCCATAGCGTGGTATGCCTAACTCATACCACGAAGAGACGACCCTACACCACTAAAACCCCCCGGACACTTCTTCGATCCGCCGTTGGCGGGAGCCGGGTACGCATGAGCAATCCGGCCCACCAGATACTGCCTACGCACTGTTCTACTGCCTTCGACAGGTATGCCACGAGCTGTCCTTGAACCATGAGGGGATCACCTATAGGGATGCCCAGAGTACTAAGACATAGCTTCGCCGCATAGGTAGTATCTTTTTAACCTGCTCCTGCAACTATGGTAACTATGGAATAACCCACTTCATCCTTACTTCCTCTCCTCTCCTTGCAGAGTTAATAATAGCCCCGAGGAATGTGCCGTATTCAAGACTAAATAAAAATATACACCAGATGTTCGTGCCTTGCGTCGCCTATGCCACCTACTACCATATCGTAGATTTTCCTATATCATTTTACGTACAAACCTTGTCCCCATAATTACAATAAAAACCGGCCAAGTGCGAGTCGGACTCGCGCATGAAAGGTTCCGTACTATATTCAAGTGCCTACCTGGTGCCGTTATTGTTATATGGGAGCCCCCCATAAATATTCATTTTATTTTATTTTTTGTATATGTTGTTATAGCGGCAATAGAAATACATCATCTGTGAAAATTTCATCTGTCTAGCTATCGCGGTTCAGGAGATACAGCTTGGTGACAGAGAGACAGACAGACAGACAGCGAAGTCTTAGTAATAGGGTCCCGTTTTTACCCTTCGGGTAGGGAACCCTAAAAAACGAACTTACTAACTTAGCCAAGTTGTTTTAATGTTATGTAAAGAATTCTCTTTTCCTAAACACATCCTACTAATATCTAAAACAGTTTATCAACGCCACACACGCTCGTCTACCGCCATCCAAAGATAATAACAAAACCTTGAGCGTCTTTCCACAAGACCACTCAATTTTCCTTCTATACTTTGACACTTTAGCTTCATAATTTTTGCCACCGAAATGAAAAATCAACCCGGCAACGAGTCTTTTATAAGACGCGACTTTTTCTTTCAGTTTTTAGAGACACTACTTAGTTATAAGGAAGGAATTCCATACTTATCATAATTAAACATTCATTACATTTAGTATTTATTCATCTCAAAAATGTGTCTCAATGTTGGGAGCACTTTTTAGCAACTGCACCGCTTTCTTGCCCTGTAAAAATATGCACAATTTACAGGAAGGACGTTACAGCAGAAATCGACTAAGTCAGTACCACCCTGATGATGTACCCTGGAGGAGCAAAACACGTGTCGGGTCTTCGGTGATTGTATTTCTACTGGTCCTTCATCCTTTCATTGTCCTTTCAGCACTATTAAAAGTACATAGGCGGACTTAATGCCCAAGGCATACTCTACCGGTCTGTCATAGGATGGATATCAGAGAAAATACAGTAGGTGCACTATACAAGACTATCTATTCTGTTGAGATACATAGGACTAAGGTAAGCGAAATGAATACTATATAAATTACATCATCATCATCATCAGCCTGTACAAAGTCCACTGCTGAACATGGGCCTCCTCCCGAGAAAGGGTTTTGCCATAGTCACCACGCTTGGCAGGCGGATTGGTGACCGTAGTATTATGTTGTAATACACAGGGAAAAGCTGCTGCCTGTTCCCTGGTATACACTAGTTAGCCTATCGCATCATTTAAACACATTTTGAGCGAATTGGACACTAATCATTTTGTATTTTTAATTTTACTTAAAATGTATGTCTAAACTACAAAGAACATGGACAAATGAGTGAGCGGGCGTAGCTCTTTCTATTTATTTCTTCCCAAAATGGGCTGTCAAATGAGACGGTATACCAATACATGCATGGTTTCATGTATTTTCCTAGTTACGGGTAAACTTCACTCACATCTTGACTTGGGCTGGTTTTTGTGCAACTTTTTTGAACCCGGGATCTAGCTTATAACTAGATATTAATAACATTTCTGCTTGACTAACTTGACTCAGACTTAAATATCACAGCATAACTTTGTTGATGTGGCTAACTCTAGATGCGGCGCAAAGCAAAAAGGCTACCCAAAGTTTTCAAAAAATATTACGTCTCTTCTTTCTAATATTAAAGTGAGTAGAGAGCTATATAAAGGCTAGACAATGAAATCGTTACATCCAAATGTTACCAAGCATTTTAAGAAGGAAACCTCAATATTACTTTCTTTGGCCAATCTTGAAAGTAACAAAACCTTTTTTTGTTATTCAGAGTTTTATAATTATTGTGAATATACACTTCAGAATAGCAATTGAAACGTAAAACGTCTTCAATCAATTAAAATCGTCTTTTACCTTAATCGAAAAGATTGGAATCTGGACGGTATGCGGTATTCCCGCTCCGGACAAAAAATATTTGTGTAAAATCAAATATGTCTTTCTGAGTCTGGTTGGTTGAAGGACTACCCGCTGTGCCTCGATCGGCACATAAAGCCGTTAGTCCTGATTGTTATTAGATCGGACAGAAGCGTTTACCTTTGTATAAGTATCCTCCCTTAGTTAGTAGGTAATAAAGTTGAACTAATTTATATAGGTAATTTTTTAAATAGGTTGGTAATGTTACAATTATCATTGTAAATGGCTTATAATAGGTAGAACCGATTGGTCGACATTATCAATAAAGTTTTCTTTTCATTTTCATTTCAAACATAATATGACCAGCTGACAAAAAACGTATCAAAAGAGCTATATTTGCCAGACATCTTCACAAGGGCATCCTAAACAAATACTGACAACGAGATCCAAATCTATCACGGGACAAATCCTTAGTACTGTTATTCGGATCGTTGTTTTTGCTCCACTTTGCTCACTCGTCAGAATACATCTCGTGGTACAAATAAGGAGGGTCTACTAGCAATTGGAATAATCTGTTTGGGTTCAACGTCTAACTAAAAATACGATGGGTTTTGAAATCTTTTATTCTTGTTGCACAATTTTGTTTTTTTACATTCTGTGGGAATGCACAGACTAGTGTAAATTTAAGACTGAGAATGATTGCAGAATGTCAGAATGCATATGACTCCCAACTAATTAGACCTTCACATCTTCAAAAAACAAATATTATGTGTTTCCTAAAGAGTCAAGGTCGCCTAACAAAACACAACAAATACAAATGGGTATTGGGTTCAATTCTGCGTATAGACTTCAGACATTAATGTTATCTTAAAATTATTTTAACCAGTCAAAATAAAAGTCTTTAGTTATTGTAAATACGGTTAATGAATTTAAAAAAATAGTATAATGGAACAGACTGTTAGATTAGATAACCATCTCAGTATTTTATTGGTGTACGATAATATTAATAATCCTTAACAGTAGGGGTTAATCCCTATAACATTTAAATATCTACCATATTTATACCAAGCAAATTTGCATAACCTTTAAGTAATTAGTATAAATGTAGTGATAGTGACTGTAATTATTGTTGGTTAACCAAATAAATAAATGACCCTTTCCACAGTTCGTATGCAATCTATTCAATGGTTGTCTAATCTGTAACTGGTCTACAACAACGGAGAGGCGACAGTTCAGCAAATGTGTACATGTATTTCCTGCGCGGTTATTTTCTTGTTCCGATCTTGATTTTAGATTCGAGATTTGTGTGCGAAATGTCGAAGCGTAAATCATTCCAAATTGTACAAAGAGAGACTGGTCGAATGGATACGTAACGAAACAAGACGTGTTTAGGATATCAGCGTTTTTGAATATAAACGACATACATACACATCAGGGAAATATAAACTAGGCGATAAAACAAATTTAGTACTGTATTTTACCTAAATAGGTGAAGATATAACATTTGGTTAAAAATGCGATATTTGAATGCGCGGTTTATCTATTTACTAACGTCTCACGCGCGGTTTCAACCGCGTAGGTCTCGTTCCGTTAGAACTTCATAATGAAAAATAGTCTATGGGGACTAATTACACTTATTCAGCTCAATTCAGCTAATGTCCATAGAAAACGCCAGTTTTGAAGGGGATGCGTACGCGTCTGTTCAGCTGAACGCATGCGTACGCGTCCCCTACATAACTTGCGTTTTCTTTGGACATCAGCTGAATAAGTGTAATTAGTCCCACAGCTTTCCTCGATAAATAGGTAATACGACAACGAACATATTATGTTTATGTATGTTTTGTGAACGGATAAATTGGTAACAACTAGGATTTGAATTATGTTGATACACTTCATTTTTGCAAAATTAGGTTAAAAAAGCAGCCGAATTAAAAATCCAAAAAACACAGTGAAGCGGTTTTCTTTCGTGTGCTATTACTACTACTATTATTTTGGGAGTACAAAAAACTCGTTGAACTGTGTGTAGATGTCAAATTCCTATCGTATTGCCGATAGCTAAGCTACGCTATTTTCACTGCCAAACTGAGGTTATATTCAAAAAAGAGATATTATTTATAAAAACTTATATCTACGTGATTCAAATGCAAAGTTTTCCTTTTAACCCACACTAAACCCAAAACCCATACTCAAATACTGCGTATTTTTCTAATATTTTAATCCCATCTCAGGTGGAGGGTTACCACAATATTAGCACAAAACTACGCGAGATCAGATTTGAATGAATTATTCATAGTTCAACCCAGCCGTTTGTCTAAGACGACGCTCGAGGAATTCGATAGCGCTGCAACGCTTCAAGATTAGATAATGCAAGAATGTTCGATGTATTATGACTAGAGATTTACTCGTATATTAGCTGAATGCTAATAAGTTGCGGTATCCTAATGAGATCCGTAATAACGGCCTGATAATTAATGCTGACAATGAACTACAACTCCGTGTAGTTCATTGTTGTTGAAGTCTCGAGACAGAAAATCTTTGAAATGAAATGAAATAGTTTGTTAGACGCGTAGACGAATAATTCGAGCTTGTTATTCGTATTCGTGTAATGGATAAAACCACATAGGTAACTTATTTTGATTCAGTTAATTAAGAAAAATATTTTAAACATTAGGCTCCAGTGGATGATGTAACTTAACTTACTTCATACAAATTAACATCACACAATATGTTAAACTTAAACTATTTTTATAATCTAATTTTCTTTACATATAATAATACTAATACTAAACTTGGCGTAAAAAATAAGTCGCGTAGTTAGAGAAATTAGATAAACCAGCGCAGGCTGGAATTTAGTCTAAAGCCAAGCCAAGAACCTCGCCTCACGAGGATCACCGTCCGTAACCTAGCGTCCTACGAGTCTTTCTCTATCTACCTACTACGGTGTGACATCCGGAGAAGAAAGACTATAAAAACTTGGTTCTTAATTACAAGGATCTAAGATTTCATTCCGGGTACCTGATTGGTTGAGGGACTACCTTCTATGCCTCTGAAAACCTTATCAAGCCGTTCTTCCAGATTGTTATAACATCATCTATAACAATCTTATACCTTAATCGTATATCTTGAGAGTAGATGCTTCTGGCTCAATACATATATTTTCAGAAATATTTAATGATTTTTCTGTAGAGTTAGATTTTTTTATTTTGGTAAATAGTATTAAAAAAATAAAAATCATTTTTATTTACGTAAATTACAGGCACTTGCAAATAGTCAAAACAATAATTTAGTATTTAGTATTATTATCTATAATTATCATATTTTATATATTTTCAAATTAAACAAGTATTTAAGTTATTATTTTAATTATATTTTAGTCTTAACGTCTTAGTTTATTATTTAACTATATTGTGTCAAATAGCTTGTTCTGTCTATAGTAGGTTAAAACAATTGTCATTATTTAGGTGGACCATGAGTATATAACGACAGACGCGCTTTAATGCTACCACCGGATCCAATATGCTCCAACTGAGAAGATCCGGCGAAACATACTCAAATGGGCAGAACGTAGGTTTTGGTCGCAGTTACTTTAACTTTTTATTTTACACTATTTTTTATTTTACACTATACATAATTTATAACATTGTCTATGATAACCACGAACAGCAGTATTTCTCTCGATGTGATAACATAATGATATAACCCACTTGCCAAACGAGTTGATTATAGCGCAGCGATACTCTCCAAGAGAGGTGGCCCCAAGAGAGATGTTCAGCAGTGGCTGATGAATGCTGTCTGTTGTTTCAATGTCAGTCAAAAAATAAACACGAAACCTTTCAGTAGGACTAAAATAACAAATCTATACTAATATATAAAAAAGGTGAAGATTTTGTTTCATTGTTTGAACTACTAGTCCCCTAATATTATAAAAAGGAAAAGTTTGTGTTATTGTATGTTTGTTTCAAATAAACTCAAAAACTCCTGAACGGATTTCGATAATTCTTTTACCATTAGAATGCTACATTATCCCTGAGTAACATAGGCTATACAAATCCACCCGTGCGGAGCCGGGGCCGCTAGTCTATACTAATATTATAAAGAGGAAAACTTTGTTTGTTTGTTTGTTTGTTTGGTTGTAATGAATAGGCTCAAAAAGTACTGGACCGATTTCAAAAATTCTTTCACCATTCGAAAGCTACATTATCCACAAGTAACATAGGCTAAATTTTATTTTGGAAAAAAATAGGGTTCCGTAAGATATTTGGGTTTTTCGGACACAAGGTGTAAAAAATCAACCAGAAAAGTTACTTAGTTTGCGTACGCTGCCTAAACTATAAAAGATAGAACCATAAAATGTTCTAATTAATTGTAGATCTTATAAATATCTACAAAAAGGTCCACGACATACTATACCTATCTATGCCGAGTGAGGGCAATAACTATACAACAACCATTTTTTTATTAAGAAATCTTGATTTTTTTTTTGGACTACGTTTAGAACCGTTTATTTTACTCATACTATTAATCCTTATCAAAATAAATTATTTCATCACTAAGAACAGTTTATGTAGATAATTTATATTTGGTCGTTGAATGATTAAAATTGGACGTTTGATTTTGAAGTTATGGCGAAATTAAAATATTACGATTTCTGCTGCACGGCCCGTTGCGAAGTCAAATAATTTTCGTGCGATTTTTGTTCTTAAAACTACACCTACGCAAAAGTTCTTCTCAGAACTAATCAACAGTTCTTCTTAGAGCTAAACAACAGTTCTTTTCAGGGCTAACCAACAGTTCTTTTCAGGGCTAAACAACAGTTCTTTTCAGAGCTAGAATATTACACGCTATTAATATTTTCTTGAACATTTGAAAATGCCTAAAATGCCTATTAATTACAGTTAAATATTTACATCATTAACTAACAACTTTAACATCCACAGAAAGACAATCTGTGCAGCCTGCGGATAATGACGGCGTCGTCGATGTTTCTATCGGTGTCTGTGAATTGACCTGGGAATCATTTTGCCGACCGTGTCTTTCGTGGGTAGGCTTTTTGCAGCGGTAACCGACATCCGCACGGAGCCGCGGGCGACCGCTATCACTACATCACTACATATTATAAAACAAACTCCCCGGCCGCGTCTGTCTGTCTGTCTGTTCGCGATAAACTCAAAAACTACTACATGATTTTCATGCGGTTGTTACCAATCGATAGAACGATTCTTCCGGAAGGTTTACGTATATGATTTGTTTAGTTTATGTGTACATTTGACTAATATATATTTATATTTGTCAGAGGTGTCGGAAAAAATTAAGCCATTTGGGAGCTTTCAACGAAAACGCTGCCTAAACCCTATGAGATATAAAAAAACAATGTATGGCGGAAATATTCTTCTCTTTTAGATCTACAAAAAAAACTACAATAGCATATGTCTATCTTTCAAGGTTAACTTGCTATATCCATTATATCTTTTAGAAAAATGATCATTTCTAATGCGGTAATTGTAAAGCTAATCAGACGGATTCAGTATTTATCCTTATCATTTTAAATGAGTTAATATTCTTAAGCATTTCATGCAAATTATTTTACCCCTGCACAATATACTTTAAATGAATAACTTAGAAGTTATCGCAAAATAACAGCGCGTGTTTATGCAGCGCAGCGAGTGAGGTAGACCGAATGCGATTATGCGCGCTCGATCCTTAAGAATTATAGGACAATTTTTTTGTTTTGTGTTCGTTGTAACTATGATGGATAGATACTTGAATACCTATTTATTTAGTGTTTGTTGTATTGTTAGTCCTGAAGAGTATAGGTATTTCATACGATAAAAGTATACCCACCTACTTATTTCACTGAGTTTTAGTAGGTACCCATATTAATGTGTTTCTGTTTGTTTTGACCCAATTTCGCCCGTTTGTTAGAGGTTTAAAGACATTCTGTAGTATAAGTATCAGTATTGTACCCGTGCGAAGCCGGGGCGGGTCGCTAGTTATTAATAAAGGTAAGGGAAGTTTTACTTGATTGACTATATATCGCAAGTTTTATGACAATTGTCCATCGAACCTAAGTGACGCTAACAAACTACATAGTTTTTATTGAATGCCATCAAACCGTGACAATTACCAACAAATTTAAATATGTTTTACTTTATTTGCGAAGGTTTACGTCGATTTTTCATCGTACAATGGCTTTAAATTAGCTAGTCAAGACGCTAACTAACATCTTTTAAAAGCAAAAAATCCATTAGTATCAACATCGTGTTAATATCTCCATTACAGGCTTTTAAAATGATTTTATCTCTAAAATACCTTTCATTGGTACAGCGCCTAATGTTTCCCTTCCACAGGAAACAAAACTCACAATAAACTCGTACTTTAAAGAAACATAAAGCAAGTTTAAATAGAGCAGTTCACTTCATAGTAAAAACATAAAAATCCGCATCAGACAACAAAAGAGCATTCGTTTCAAACGACTTTTTCTTTTGCATTTGATTCTTAGTTCGTTCTTTCATTGTATACAATACCGCAACAAAAGCTGGGTGGATGAACAAGGTTATGCCAAATCGTGGTTTGAGGTATTTCTCGAAGCGCTACCATTTTGAAGCGCTCCTAATAAGGCGCTCCTTTTTTATTCCTCGGAGCGCTTCTTTTAATAGCGCCTCCCGATAGTAATTAAAAATATTAAAACTTTATACCTTGAAGCCACCTTGGTTATAACCAAAGGTTAAGCAACTTATGATGATACACAAATGAGTTTTTAAAGATCATCGATACCATTTATTACGTTTAATTCATGCTTTTACTTTACTTTATTTTCTTCAATTTTAATATTTTTAATTACTATCGGGAGGCGCTACTCAAAGGAGCGCTCCGAGGAATAAAACAGGAGCGCCTCAAAATAGTAGCGCTTCGAGGAATACCTCCGTGGTTTCTATTTCAAATAATTTAAAGACATAAAAGAAATAACTGTTATCTTTATTAAAAAAAATTAAATATAATTTAGTTTGCCTCAGCAAGTTTATTTCTGAGATCGTTTTTCTTTTGCTGCGGACTAGCTTCCCGCGATAGAAAATTATACAAGGTGTAACGGAAAGGGTATATACATAGAAAGAGCAAGGCTTCTTTGCATCATAACAAACGATATGGCAAGGGTTAGTTAATCCTATCTCTACAAGTCCGGAAATAATGATTTTTTTTAAATTCATAGATACCAAAAACCAAAATTTTCAAATTGAAATAAATACATCACTAGCACTCAATCAGGTGATCGATGTCAACGAACTATTTGCAAGTAAAAATAAACCTCTTACTCCTGGTATTTCTGAATAAAGGGTTCCGCATTTTTCTTTTATGTATGCAAAATAATACTGACTTTTTTATTTTATTTTGAGTTGACACCCTTGCCATATCGTTTGTTATGATCCAAAGAAGCCTTGCTCTTTCTCTGACATACTTTTCCGTTACACCTTGAATATTTATAGTGCACTAATCTTCATAAAAAATTGGTTTGTGAACCATAAATGGGTACCAGCTTTAGTTAGCTGCTACATTCACACATTCTAGCATGTACGAGTATGTTCTGCTGGTATTCTAGCTGGCCCCATTGCTAACGTTAGCTTATTTCATATAGCATACTCTTATAGTTCAATATAGTTAACATGGCGGATAGGCCTAGTACTAGTCATCTTTTTGTATGTTTTATGATGTCGGCAGCAGAATTCCTGACTGCTTATTTTTTTTATCCAATGCTCATGATGTTAATTGAGAGCTTTCGACCTTTGTATAATCAGCAAGTAGTTTGTCTTGTCTTTGTTTTAGTTCTACAATAGATACCTAATGTACATTGTATTTCATAGGCCTATTTTTCAAACCTCAGAAAGACAGTAAGATAGTATTTATTTTACGAATTGCGTAATTGCTGCTTTCAATAGATAAATAACCAATATATGTAAATTTATTAAAGAATAATATTAAACTGTCATCAGTCATCATCATCAACAGCCCGTTTACGTCCACTGTTGAACATAGGCCTCCTCTTAACAGACCTTGGCAAGCCAGGATCGTAGAGGGATATTGCCATAATCACCACGCTTGGCAGACGGATTGGTGATCGCAGTAAGATGTAAACCTTGAGCTAACAGATGCTGCTGCCCATCCATCAGCCACATGTCCCTTAGTCGCCTTTTACGACACCCATGGTAGGACATGGGGTGGTCTATTCTAAGCCGGAAACCACACGGCAAGTATTATATTATAATATTAAACATATTAAACTATAACAGTTATCAAATACTTATACGTAATCGCACTCTTTCTAAAACTAGTTTCTTTCTTTCACACATAATATAAATATGTTTCTTTCCCACATGTTTAGCATGCACATAGTCACGGAAAATACCCAGGTTTCAAACAAATGGATAATTTAGCATTGAAAAATTGTTCAGTGAACGGATGGATAATATAGTTTTTAAGTTTTATTTGTGTCGTACAAATAAAAATAGCGCAATCAATGTAGAACTCTACGGCATTGCGGATAGAATCACTCAAAGAGATTTATTTCCTATTTAAATCTATATATTATATAAAAGAAAGTCGTGTTAGTTACACTATTTATAACTCAAGAACGGCTGAACCGATTTGGCTGAAAATTGGTAAGGAGGTAGCTAAGAACTGGGAGAAGGACATAGGATACTTTTTAGGTAGGGTAGGATAGGGGTAGGGTAGGGGTAGGGTAGGGGTAGGTTAGGGGTAGGTTAGGGGTAGGTTAGGGGTAGGGTAGGGGTAGGGTAGGGGTAGGGTAGGTGTAGGGTAGAGGTAGGGGTAGGGTAGGGGTAGGGTAGAGGTAGGGGTAGGGTAGGGGTAGGTTAGGGTAGAGGTAGAGTAGAGGTAGGGTAGGGTAGATGTAGGACACCGCGGAGATTTTGAGGCGGTACGAAGTTTGCCGGGCCAGCTAGTAATTGATAGATTCCATGTTTACATGACAAAATTTCTTGGGAGTGAGTTGCTTTGAAAAAATAGGTACAGATCCAGAAATAATTGTAATACAAACATTAATTTTAAAATAGGATTTCTTTAAGTTTCTTGTCAGTTCTTAGCGGCTCGTCCAGTACTAGTGGTAGTAAAAAAGACAGGATGCGCCATAAAAACATAGTATACTAGCTTGCCGCGCGGGGTTTCACCCGTTTAACTCCCGTTCCCGTGGGAACATACCCTATGTCATCCAGGGATGGAATAGCTTTCCAACGGTGAAAGAAAGAATTTTCAAATCGGTCTAGTAGTTTCGGAGCCTATTCAATACAAACAAACAATGAAATCCTTACTCTTTATAATATTAGTATAGATAAATAAGTAAACATGTCTATATGAATAAATATTTAGATTGAAAAATTGCCCACTTGAAAATGATCGTGTACTAAATTATTTTTCTATGATTATTTGATTGTTTGTTTTCATTGAATAGGCTCCAAAACTACTAAACCAATTTAAAAAGCTCGCGGAAAAACATAGGCTATATTTAATTATGAAGTTTCCACGGAAACGGAATCTACGCGGGTGAAACAAGTTTCTTAATAAACTCGACTTAGATGTGGATAAAATGTCAACTAAGTTAGACGCAACAAAATATCTCAGCAGTAAACATCGCAAATTGAACGTGCAATTTCAGCAGAACACTTCAAATACGTTATTTCAAAGGATATATGCTGTTTCCAAAATGCGTACGTATTCAATTATAAATCGCCTTTGTTGAATGTTGTTTCGTAGTTGGGAGATGCATTTGCTTACAACAACTAACTTACCCCTTCATGCAATTTACTTTGAAAGAACAATATTGAACACTGAACTGCGAACAACACAAATTCTTCAAAGCTGAAATATTGAAAGTTGCAGAACCATCCAGATTGTTTAATGGCATCCGCTGGCAGACATCCAAACGTAAGGTACATTACATAGATAAATAAATTGGTAGAAAAGACAATAATAGTTATTACCAGGTTATAAGGGTTAGTCTTCAAAGTAGATAGCCACCAATGGCAGCTGTATTATTAAAGTAAATGGTATGAGTAAATGGTCTATTGAGATAAAGATAAAACATTTGAGTATTAATTTAGCTATTTAAGTAGGCATGAACTTTTATCTAGTATCATACATATTCACAAGTACAAATCGATACTTATTTTATTGAACCTTGATTTTATTGTAGTAACACTAAGCAATATTATGATAATGCCAATTGCTCTATCTGATCCGTTTCTCCAATATTGTTTTCTTCTAGATTTGTTAAATGTTGTCTAAAAAATAAGTTTATAATAATACTTACCGTATTGATATAAGTATGTTGTAATGATAATAATAATTACAACAAACTTAATCATTATTTCTATTAGCATTCTAATTGCACACCGTATAGTTAAATTCCAATAGATATCAAACATACCAATTGCATACCATTATGAATGAAATACAATGGTTTAATAAGGTATTTTCTAATGGAGCTGGCTAGGCGCTCGCGTGATTCACACACTCGAGGAACATGAACCCTAATGCAACTTTTTTTGGCAGAACATGCAAGCCGTCTTATTGTTTGTATTTTTAACTAAATGTTTGTTGTATAATATCTTGTATGTTGTGCTGAGTTAAATGTATTTGCTTTCTTTCTAATGGGCAATCAGCTTTATTATGTGTCTCTTCTGTGTATTATTGTATTCTATATTGAATTCCTTCGTTACATTGCCGACGCTACCTTTAACTTTTTCTGTATTGCAGATTTCCTGGTCGGATTCGGAATGTTTATTTCGTCGATAATTCTAAAGGGTTGGCGTATTTTGCTTGTGCACAATAACTTCTTAAAAGCTTCGACATTAATGAAGATGATTTTATTGCATGAAGTTTTCTCTTTGTGATTTAAATTACAGTTGTAAGTTGTAAAAAAAGTCTTATTATTATTGGTGTTAGCTTCAATATGGATTAGCTACAAATCTTCTTCAACAGCCCGTGGATGTGCACTGTTGGACATGAGCCTCCTCATAGTAGACCTTGGAAAGTCAGATTAACAATGTTGTTGTTTATAGAGATTTTTATATTTATCAATTTTTTACTTTTTTTTTTACGAAATTTATTTCATACTTATTTTAATAAAATATAAAGAAGATTTGATTGTGTGTTTCTTGCATTAATAGTCCGGAACTACTGAACCGATTTGAAAAATTATCTCATCATAAGAAAACTGCATAATTCAAAAATTCAAGCAAAATAGGCAAAATATAAGCTAAGCATTTCATCACGTTTGTTGTAGCGAATCTCTAGCGACATGGCATGTGATGTCGCGGGTTATTCATTCGTTCATATCTCCTGTCAAACGACAAAACCCCTAGAGCAAATGCCGTCTAGTAAAGTTGGGCTGTGAAATCAACGTAAATCTTTAAGAATGTCAAAAAAGACACGACACATATCTGAAAGCTTTAAGAAAAGCTGAATGAATACAGCATGATATAATTGCTAACCTAAATGATAATGAGTAAAATTTAGCTTTTATTCAGTAGGTACTCTAATGAATAAAAGATCTTTATTAACCTTGGCTAACTCCTGAGTTACTTTTTTTACGCTAGTAGACATTATTTCGTAATCATGTACTGCTTAACATGGGCCTTTTTTTTTTTTTTTTTTATTGTCCGGGGGGAAATGCCTTGACCCATTCCCACCACCGTTGCAGCGTATTTGCGCGCTGGCGGTGGGATATGTGGGACTCGCCCTCTCCATAGCGTGGTATGCTAAAGTCATACCACGAGGAGAGGACCCTACACCACTAAAACCTCCCGGACACTCCTTCGATCCGCCGTTGGCGGGGGTCGGGTACGCATGAGCAATCCGGCCCCCCGACGGCACCCGCGGCCAATATGGTACCGCGGGATCTCCAGGGCCACACTTACAGTGGCCCATTTGCCCAATTATAGGGACGCCCGGAGTGTAGAGGCGTCCCTACTCCTCATGGGTCAGCCTCGAAGGGAGCGGGATCCATGTTCCCCACTCCCCAAGGCCGAGCCTAGGGCGGTAGGCGGCGGGTTTCGGCCCGCCGCCGACGGCCAACACGCCGTCTGCGAAGCGGGTGGGCAGAGGGATCTACTTCCCTCTCCCGCTCCGCGGCCTCCTTCTGTGACATAACTTGTCTACAGAAGGAGGCAACCGCCTCCCACGACCTCTCGCTTTGAACCATCTTCGAAATGATGGTCGGCAGCGAGAGGTCGTCTCCCACCACGCCAACGAGCTCCTCCCGCTCGTTGGCCCACGCCGGACACTCCACCACCGTGTGCTGCGCCGTATCGTCGGCACAGTCACAGTGGTGACAGCGAGTGTCCGGCTCTCTCTGCGCCACGTTGCACAGGTAGTGGCCGAAGCAGCTATGGCCTGTTACTACCTGTGCAACGTGGTAGGTGACGTCGCCGTGACGGCGACCGGCCCACTTTTTTAGATGGGGCCGAATCGCCTCCACCGTACGCAATCCGCTCCGCGGCGCAGCCTCTAGCCGCTCCTGCCATTTCCGGAGGGTTTGGCGACGGATCTCAGTCCGCCACCGTGCAACACCCTCCGGGAAGGGGTCGCGGCCAGAACGCGCCCCCTCACACCTCCGCCGGTACGCGGCGGCCAAAACCTCCGCCTCCAGGTCCCACGGAGGGGACCCCGCAAGGAGGCAGGCCGCGTCAAACGCGACCGTGCGGTAGGCGCGGGACGGCCTGATGGCCATCACCCGCTGCGGACGTCGCAGCAGGGCTATGTTTCGCCTCTTCAGGGCGTCGACCCAAATGGGGGCGCCGTAGAGCACCATGGAGCGGATCACACCGGCGTACAGTTTGCGGCAGGTGCTCCCGGGTCTGCCGAGATTCGGCAAAAGCCGGCCAAGAGCACCCGCCGCCGCCACCAGCTTTGGGGCCAGCCGCTGGAAGTGGGCCCCGAAGCTCCATCTGCTGTCGAGGACTAAGTATGCCTAGATATCGCATACTGTCCCCGACAGCAATGGATTCGCCACCCACTATGAGGTGGGCGCCTACAGGTGGCGCTCGCCGAGGCCCATGAAAACAAAGGGCCTCGGTTTTACCGAGCGCCACCTGCAGGCCCAAACGGCGTATACGGGCGACCATCTGTGCCACGGCTGCTGTGGCCAAAATGGTCGCATGCCGATGATCAGGCGCGCGGGCGGTCACCAGTGTGTCGTCAGCGTACGCTATCACGCTGACCCCCCGGAGACCGCGCATCCGCAGCGCCCAATCAAACCCGATGTTCCACAGGAGCGGCCCCAATACCGACCCCTGTGGAACACCGCGCGAGACCGTCCTCCGGCCAATTTCGCCACCGGACGTCGGGTACACCACCTCCCTGCTTTGGAGGTAGTGCCCCACCAGAGCCCGGAGGTACCTGGGCACCCCATGGTGCCTGAGGCCCTCCTCAATGCACGCCCAGGGGAGGGTGTTGAATGCGTTGCGGATGTCCAACGACACCGCTAACAACACTTCTCCCCGGCTGGTCGCCTCCTGCGAGAGTTCCCGCACCCTTGCGATCGCGTCTATGGTCGACCGACCCTGGCGGAACCCGTATTGGTCCACGTACAGGTCGGGACCGACCCCACCAAGATGTGTGGTGAGGCGAGACGCGATCACCCTCTCCATCAGCTTGCCCAACTCGTTCAAGAGAACGATTGGGCGGTAAGCCGATGGAGACTCCGCCGGTCGCCCGTCCTTACGGAGAAGGACGAGTCGACCGGGCTTCCAGGGTGCGGGAAAGCGACCCTGCCGAAGGCACGCATTGAAGAGGGCGAGCACCCTGGGCTCCAAGCTTAACATGGGCCTGACGAAGGGTTTGATATGGACTGTCATAGACACCGTTAAGAAAGAAAGAAAGAAAAGAAAGTTCATGTATTTACGGCACATTATAGATACAATAAAATAAATACATAACAATTAGATTAGTAAATGTGCCATAAATGGGTGCTGACTTCAGCATAATGCTACCTCAATAACCTAAACGATTATTGCGGCAGCTTTGGTATTCTATCCAACCCCAGTTATGACGGCCGTCTATTTAAATAATAATAAAAAACAATAATACTAACAAATTAATAAAAATAAAATAAAGAAACAAATTTTAATGAAATCAAAGTTATAATTCACAAAAAGTTAATAATAACATTCAAATAGGAATTGTGCATAACATTAATAACAAAAAAAAAATATAACATAACGAATAAATAAATAATTATTAAAATCAACCCGGCCGCGACTCAAATTTGTCAAATTTGAGTGGCGGACGGGTACGGCAAGCGGTGAGACGTTCCGGTGCAGACAATAGATTACATTTATTATTAATCTGTGCTTCTTGATGACTTCATTGACACCATTTTTGTACTACAGAAACGAGCTGTAAGGTCCATATATAAACTTGGTCCGCGAGTTTCCCTCGGGAGAAATTCAAAGAGAGTAATATTCTTACAGTCGCATCACAATATGTCTATGAAAACCTTTTATATGTTCATAAGAATATTGATAGTTAAAAAAAAAAGCGACACTCATAATGTTAATACTTGACCGAAGCATAATCTCGTTTTATTAAAGAATTACTAATTTTGTGGAGACGTGTAGCATACACGTCTCAACAAAATTAGTAATTCTTTTATGGGGCAATGTATACGCTTCTACAACAAACTTCCTAATAATGTAAGAGATCTTTCAACAAACAAGTTTAAACGATATGTCAAGGGTAAATTATATAAAAAGGCTTATTATAAAATTTCTGATTATGTTAATGATAAAACTGCTTGGGAGTGAGTTGCTCTGAAACAATACTGTTTATTAATAATTGTAAAATAATATTTATTAAAAAAAAAGGATTCCTCTGAGTTTCTTGCCAGTTCTTCTCAGAGTTGCCACGTCCAGAACTGGTGTTAGTAAAAGAAAGGGGCGCATCATAAGAACATGATTTAAAATATTTTAAGTGTGTCTATATGAATAAAGAATTCTTGACTTTGACTTTGTGACTTCAAGAAGCATATTTCCGCAAGGCGGGAATCTAAAATTCCGTTAGGCAAGCCGTTTGGTGACCGCAGTATTATCTTGTTACTCACAAGGAAACGCCCGATCTCTAGTATACGCTTGCTATAGATGATGTTATAACTGTCGGGACCAACGGCTTAACGTGCTTTCCGAGGCACGGATGGTAACTAGTCGCTTAACCGATAAACTCATGGGAGGGCCGGATTGCTGATGGCCTCCGCCACCGGCGGATCGAAGGAGTGTCCGGGGGGTTTTAGTGGTGTAGTGTCCTCTTCTCGTGGTATGAGTTAGCATACCACGCTATGGAGAGGGCGAGTCCCAGATATCCCACCGCCAGCTTGCGAATACGCTGCAGCGACGGAGGGAATGCGTAAACGCATTTCTCCCCTGCCAACAAAGGCTCACTGGCTCAGTTTGTTTTACTGGAATCCTACTATAGCAATGTATTCTAACCATTAAGGGTATAAACTTAATTTAACTGACTACGTTCATGCTTCAATTTCATAATCTCTTTTGGTCGGGATAAAACTTGATACTCTCAACAAAAGCAAACTTCATTGTTTTGTGGCATAACCCGTCGGTTTCTATTTCAACTCGTAAAGTAATTATGTATATGAGAATAAAATACTATGAAATATTCAGTACTACATTTTAATGCAGCTTTTAAGAATTTGCATTGAATTTTGTGGTACAGTTTTGTATTCAAAAAAATTGTGGTGGTATTTTTTTGAACTCTTTTACATCAATCCAAATTAATATTGTTTACGTTATTAACTCTATCTGTCTGTTGCTTGAATCAATTTAGAAAACACTTGTTATAGGTATTATGGGACAACCTCCGTAGCGTAGCGGTATTTGGCTCGCTTTAAATCTCGGAGGTCGTGGGTTCGACCTCCACGCCGGACAGGAAATCTTTGTGAAAATTCTAAAAATTCTTTCCGGGACTAGTTGGTTGAGGGGCTACCCTCCGTGCCTCGGAAAGCACGTTAAGCCGTTGGTCCTGATTGTTATAACATCATCTATAATAATCATATATCAAGGAACGGGCAGCAGCGTTTCCTTGTGTGGTACAACATTATACTGCGGTCGCCAATCTGCCTGCCAAGCGTGGTGTCTTTGTCGAATACCCTCCCCGGGAGGAGGTCTATGTTCAGCAGTGGACGTTATAGGGGCTGATGATGATGATGATGATGATAGGTATATACCTACGCTTAGGTTTCCCTTTCAAATAGACCACCCCATATTATCTTCCCATAGGTGTAGTAACCAGCGGCTAAGGGTCCCTTAGGTGCAGTAACTGACAGCTGATAGATGGATAGCAGCATGTATCAGGGTACTTAAGGTTACTTACCATGTTACTGCAATCACTTACTCGACCCACCAATTTACAAGTTTTCTACAACTCGGTTGGGTGTGTGAGTCGGTTTAGACCCTTAAACATCTCGAAGGTTCCATCCCAACTAAAAATCTCTGTGTAGTATCAAATTTCTTTCGAGGTCTAGTTGTTTGAAGAATTATCTTCTGTGCTTCAGCACGCAACAGCAGTTTATCCGTTCAGAATTTTTTCCATGATTGAGCATCAGATTTTCAAACACAATAAGCACACTACAGATACGCCAAATATATAGTTGTACTAGCTGGGCCCCGCGGTTTTACCTGCATTAATCTGCTCCAGTGGGCCGGAGCGTAATGTTTTGTAGCCTATATGTTAATCCAGCGTATAACCTATCCCGGTGCAAAATTACAGCCAATTCCGTTCAGTATCAGTGGATGGATGGGTGTTTGTTACTATTTCACGCCAACTTGCACAAGCTTGTACTTCTACTTACTTGTGTAGTAGAATATAATAAGTACGTACAAGATCTGCCTGAATTTAAGTGTCTACCTTAGCCTATACAAACAGTTTATCTCTTTAAACTCACGCGTTGAATAACCCAATCACCAGATCTGCATCGAATCCGAACATCAGTTAGATTGCTATTTGAAAACTCTAGTTATCCGTCGATCAAACCGGCAGCGAACTGAAATCATAATTAAATCGACCCGGCACTTGATTGATTTGATTCTGCCCTCGCTAATTTCATAATGAACATTAATTACGAGGGTCGATTGATTATTATCGGATTATAGTTTATATATTAATTAAGGTATTATAACGTAAGAGGAATGAATGTTTCTATCAATCAGCCTATCTCTGAACATCGCTGAATAAAAGTCTCCCCTAATGACCGTAGCTAAATGGTAGCGGCAGTAGCCTAATGGCGTTGGACTTGCGATCTTTTGGTCACCAGTTCGATCCCCACTACCGATGTGACCCCACTAGTTAGATGGCCCATTTATCGGGGAAGGCTACCTATAGGCTTTATTTTATTATGAAGTTCTCACGAGAACGGGTGATATGCAGGTGAAATCACGCGTAGGAAACTAGTAAATAGCTATATAGATTTTTAAATGTTTTTGAACACTATGGAAAAGTTTACCTTATATTAAAAATATATTTTAAAATTGAGATTAATAAAATTCGACCACCGGCAGGACTCGAACCTGCATCTTAGGTAAAGCCCCTAATGCCTTAACCAATTAAGCTACGGTGGAACCACAGCCGGTCATTGCAATTTATTGATTTGATTTGATTTTTAAATGTCTTTATTCACATAAATAAATGTTTTGTTACAAATAGATCTTATTCTAATTGCAAACCAAATAATTTTGATAAGATAAATTGTTCACATAGACTGTAGGCGCCTTTTTAAACAATGGACAAATTAATAATACTATTTGAAACATAATTACCTACTTACATACAAAATCAATTTAAATTTACGCAGTTTTATGTAAGAAACTAGCGTATACCACAATATTTATGAAAATAATAAATGCACAATACATTTTGGTGCGACTAAAGTATTACTAATAATTAAAGAAAAACATATAATAATATCTGATTCAATCATAATAAAGTGAAGATAATAATTATAGATAATTATAAATTAACAATATTCTACATGTGGGTAAATTAAAATAAATAAGGACACAGTGATTGTTGTCAGCTGGTGAGCGCGCCGTTGTTATTCACCGAGGAAGTAGTGGTGGGGTAGGCGGTATCGATTGTAAGTATGTCGATACTTTAAACTACTCAGTCGACTTTTACCAATATTTGAGACCAGTGGGTTATTATGTGTAGGGTTTTTAAATAAAAAGAAATTTCGTGAGATTTTTAAGATATAGTCTTTAATAAATGGATATCCAATACCAATGTGAAGCGATTTAAGGTTTGTTTTGAAGGGTGTGTCATAAGCAGTTTTTAGAGCTTTGTTTTGAACACGCTGCAATTTACTATAATTTGTGTCAGTAGTACTGCACCAGGCTGGGGCAGCATAGGTTAAGCAAGGTCGTACTAGTGTGGTGTAAACACGCATTTTTGTTTTGGGACTAAGGTTAGATTTTCTATTCAAGATTGGGCTTAGAGCCGCAAGAGCTTTAACCCCTTTGGTGCGTAGTTGCTCAGTATTTATATTCCAGTTACATTTGCTATCTAGAACTGACCCCAAATATTTAACACTTGGACTCCATGGTATGAGATATCCATCAATTTTAACATTTCTGTTTGGTAATGACCTTTTACGGGTGAAGAGAATGCTTTCTGTTTTAGAGGTGTTCAATTTAAGTTTCCAAGTGGTGAAAAAAGATGTAAGAAGGTCAACTGATAGTTGTAAACGTGATATTATTATATCAATACTATCTGAAGATGTATACGTTGCTGTATCGTCAGCATAGATTGCCAGATGAGTGTGAGGCTGTTTAGGAATGTCATTTAGATATAATATAAATAAATAGGGACCTAGGATTGAACCCTGAGGAACACCAGCAGGGATGGGTTTCGCTTCGGAAAACTGACCTCCCACATGAACAGAGAAAGTGCGATCATTTAAGTAGTTTTGTATGAGTTTGACTAAGCTCAGAGGGACGTTATTGTCAATTAACTTATGTAGTAGGCCTTCATGCCATACGGTGTCAAATGCCTTTTCAACGTCCAGGAGTACCATGCCTGTGCTGAACTTTTGGTTTAGTTCGTTGGTTATATGCTCTACGACTCTAGCCAGTTGTTGTGTTGTCGAATGACATTTTCTAAAGCCAAATTGTTCCCTTTTTAAAAGTGATTCAGTAACATTCGAAAGTCGCGTTAGTATTATTGTTTCAAAGAGCTTTCCTAGGGTTGGTAGTAGGCTAATAGGTCTGTAATTTGTTGCTAGTGATTCATCTTTACCTGGTTTCTTGACAGCAATTATTTTGCCTTGTTTCCAGAGTTTTGGAAAATAATAAGTTGATAGGCAGCCATTTAAGATTTTAGTTAGATAGACAATACACTTTTGAGATAAGTTTTTAAGCAGAATATTCTGTATCCCATCCACGCCAGGGGCTTTACGGGACTTAAGTTTAGTTAATAGCTTGCGGACTTCGGAAGGCTTAACAAGTGGAATAGAATCTAAGTTATTTGTATTGTTAAGAGAGCAAATTGAGGTTTGGACGGCTAAGTTCGTGTCTTGATCACCTATCCAGTCACACGTGAGTTGCATATTCTCCAAAAATGTATTGGCAAGTTTTTCGCACTGTTGTAAAGTGTTGGAGGTAAATGAGCCATCGGCCATTTTGAGAGGAGATACGGTGTGTGTTTTGTGATTAATGGAGTTAACAACACGCCAGAGATCCGAGCTAGGGTTGTCAACATTAGCTAGTTTTTGATTCCAGACAAAGTCATTATGTTTAGCTATGTCTGTTTTTATTATATGTTGTAGACGATTTACTTGTGCGAACATTACCCGTCGTTTGTGTGGACTTGATTCTTTAAGTGCAAGACGACGAATATTATTTTTATTTTTAATGTTATTTCTGATGCGTCTTGGAAGTTTGGTCTTACCTGTGCTGGTGAATTTAGGTACACTGGCTTCACGGGCTGTTAGAATAGAGTCAGTGAGGTGATCCACTGCTTGGTCTATGGACTCCCTATTAGTATAGACACCAGATGATATTGAGATGTGCGCATCTAGGTGAGATCTATATGTTTTCCAGCAAGCTTTCGTGTAGTTGTACAAAACGCGTGGCTGTCTCACATGTGTTCCTTCTATGATAAAGAGGACCGGCAAGTGGTTTGAAGATAAACGGATTAAAGTTTGCGGATCATTTATGGAAGAAATATTTTTAGAAATTATAATGTCTGGCGTGAATGGGACATGGTCGCTATGGTAATGTGTAAGTGTCGGTGTGAGAGGGGCCAGAATATCGTAATCATTATCCACCATGTGGTCAAATAGAGTTTCACCATGTTTGTTAGCACTACTGCAATGCCAGTACGTGTGTTTGGCATTTAGGTCACCCATTATAACACACGACGGATAGGCGCCAAGAACATTTGCTAAGTCATTCGCAATTAAGGGCAAATTCGGTGATTGGTATGCTGAAATTAAGCTAATAGTTTTATTTGCAAGAGTTAATTGTATGCCTGTACTTTCAAGATTTTGTGTAATCGGGGTGGTTAGTGGAGAATGTACTACATCAGATCTAACAAGAATTGCTACACCTTGACCCTTACCATCCGACTTTTTGTCTTTTCTGTAGCATGCATAGCCAGGTGTAAGAAGTTTAAAGGAGGGTGACAATCTGGTCTCAGATATGGCAATAATATCTATTTTAAGCTCACTCACCAGCTGCAACAGCTCAGCACTCTTTTTGCGGATACCATCCGCATTCCAATAAAGCACACGTAATTGGTTATGATCAAACATATTGCCCAAGATTTGTCAAGATTAATATTACTTTGTCCATCATGTTGTTACAGGCGAGAAATTGATTCTTTAAGTATTTTATCGTTCTTAAGATGGCAAGCATATCCGATGTAGCTTGATCCTGTTTATCCTGATCTGCGACATAACCAGGTGCGCCAGGTCCTTCCATAGGCGGTTTCACTGTTGAGGTAACAGCATTCCAGGCTCTGCCATCGACTTGGTTGTATTTATTTTGAGTGACAGCGTTCACTTGTTCAATGTTTATTTGCTTCTGCCTTTCCCGTATCAACTTGAGGTAATTTTGGCGTTCTTGGCACTGGCGGTAATTTGCTGGATGGTTTCCGTTGCAGTTGCAGCATTGGGCCGGTTGGGTTTTGTCTTTTTTTGGACACTCAGAGGTGGGGTGGAATTCTGTACATTTAACGCAACGAGGTGATTTGTTACAGTTTCTTGATGAGTGTCCAAAGCTTTGGCATCGAAAACATTGGGTTCCATACGTATTGTTAGATTTGTACTTCCTGATTTGGACAACACAGCTACTAAGGTACTTGACTTGTAAGAGTTTCTTAAAATCATCACCGGGTTTGAGCTGTACTATGAATGGTGGACAAAATACTTCTTTTCCCTCAGCGACTTTCATTCTGCGTATTTTAGCATTCGAAAATCCTAGAGATTTAAGCTCATCTAGTAGGTGGGCCTCAGCGTAATGCGGTAGACCGAAGATGACAGCTTTGAGGTATTTCTCGTCTTTACGCGTGTATGTATAGAATGCAGCATTCTCTGCAGTAAGACCGTCTTTAATAGCCTGGTGGCTTTCAGCTGAATGGCATAGGATAGAAACTTTATTACTTCCTTTATACTGCAGGTGAAATGTTTTGGAGTACCTGGATATCATTGTCTTTAGGAATTCATGCGTCCAAATAGGTTTCAGTTCCACTTGTATAGGTGGTATGCGCTTGGGTTTAGATGAGGCGGCTGTGGTTTCAGGATGTTTTCCTAACGACGATGATGAATTGCATGCTTGTTCAGCAGATAGACTTGCAAATTGGTTGGTCGTCTTTATGGGTTCTGCCGGTGCATTCTCCTTTAGCCGTGAGGTTGTCTTAGGCACTTTCCAATCACTTATCACTGATGGGTCTTCCAGGGTGCGTTTGCCCACTGAGTTGGGACGCGTTATAAAGCGTTCTATGTTTGCAGATGCTTGTGGTTGTCGATATCGATATTTTCGATGTCGAACGTTTCCATCACTAGTAATACTGGTTTGGTTACAAGGTGGGGATCGCAACTATGAGACGTGCAACAGCAATAAGTGCGCCCGCCGAACTGGATTGCAATTTATTAATCTCTTTGTAACCTGTCTCTAAGGGGGACGTTAGTGCCATCTATCGGTAATGATCCGCATTAATTCAACAAATATCTCCAAAGTTAGATTTGGTATTTAATATTGATTTAATAACAAATTGGTTTAGGTGTAAAGGGGCTTAACCTAAGATGCAGGTACAAATCCTGCCGGTGGTCGAATTTCATGAATCTCAATTTTGAACTATACAAATGCTGTTAAAATTGGTAATGAGGTTTTACAGTATAAGCTACGGCAGCTCAGCTAAAAATAAATATACAAGAAACAACATTTTCATAAATATTCAAGAAATAACATTGCGTTATATTTGGTACAGTTTAACAAAAATCACATTCTTTTTTGAACTTTAAACTCGCACGAATCAAGTATTGACTTCTACTAAATGAAGTTTTCCCCTTTTCTATCATCACTACATACTTAGTATTACACAAAATCGCTTCCGGCTGTCTGTCTGTCCTTATGCATGCTTACTTAAAGCTACCCAACGGATTTTGATGCGGCTTTTCTAATAGATAAAGTGATTCACGAGGAAGTCTTAGTAAAGTAGAGCGACAGTTGCACAAAACTTCCCTAAAATACTAAAAGTCATAATCCCTCAATCTCATCGCCAGCGACCGACGACCGAGCGCCGACTGCCGAGGTCCAAGCCCCACAGGGAGCGCCCTCTTGCGCAGGTTGCTTAGTTTGTAGTTTGTAAACCATTTATTAAGGCTGGAACTCCGATCGTTTTAATGCCCGGTGAAGTAGCAAAAGCCTCGTGGCTACCTAAGTATGTCCATCCGAAAAAGAAAAAAAAGAGGAAGGCTTATATGTATTATACATCAGCATTGCACACGTGCGTAGCTGGAGCGGGTCGCTGGTAATAAAATAAATTAAGCGTGTACACACTTGACAGAAATCAGATGCAATGTGAAAACTTTAATCACATTATGTTAATGCGGTGGAAACGTTAGGGCTGAACCTGCGACACTAGATTTTTTATATCATAGGTTAGGTTGACGACTGGTAACAGGCCCTTTCTGATAAGTTATTTATTTTTTAAACTTGTTGCTTTTTATACACATACTAGCGGCCCGCCCCGGCTTCGCACGGGTGGACTTTTATACCCTATCCCTGCTCTACCCTACCCCTACCCTAACCCTACCCTACTCCTACCCTACCCCTACCCTACCCCTACCCCTACCCTACCCCTACCCTACCCTACCCCTACCCTACCCCTACCCCTACCCTACCCCTACCCTACACCTACCCTACCCTACCCCTACCCTACCCTACCCCTACCATACTTACCCCTACCCTACCCCTACCCTACCCCTACCCTACCCTACCCCTACCCTATCCCTACCCTACCCCTACCCTACTCCTACCCTACCCTACCCCTACCCAAAAGTATCCTATGTCCTTCTCCCAGTTCTTAGCTACCTCCCTACCAATTTTCAGCCAAATCGGTTCAGCCGTTCTTGAGTTATAAATAGTGTAACTAACACGACTTTCTTTTGTTTTTAAAATGTATTCTGCTATTCGGGACGGAAACAAATCCAACAAATCAAAAACCATGGCAATCGGTCCAGCCGTTCTCGAGTTATAAGTGTTGTAACAAACACGACTTTCTTTTATATATATAGATTTAAATGCCACGTTTTGTCTAGTATCAAAGTGTCGTTTGTACGCGAAAGTTTGTAAGTATGGATGGATGGATGGATGATTGTTACTCTTTCACGCAAAAACTCCTGAATGGATTTGGCTGAAAGTTTGCACGCGAAAAGTTTATACGCTGGATTAGCATATAGGTTACAAGATATCAAGCTCCGACACACTGGAGCAGAGTAAACCGCGGGGCGCAGTTAGTATTAATATCATTCAACCAGCCTCTTTTCTTTTCATTTCGCGATTTAAATACACTTGCTCGCTCCTAATAGTATTGTAGATAAAGGGTTCGACTCTCGTATATAATATAACATTTTGTATACAATATTTATGTACTACATCAATATTTTATACAAAATTTGGAAAGAAAATTGGAAAAATTTGGCGTTGGAAAATAACTAAACACTCTTTTTTTTCAATTTTCTGGGCTCCCATCCCATTTTGACATATGTGACAATCAGACCACTTAACAGGCATTTCGATCAAATCAAGAATTTTCAAAATCAGTTAGAAGTCAGAAAAATCGCGTAAATTACCTTTCAGTAGATTAGAGAAACTTCTCCTTTTTTAAAAAGGGTTAAAAACGAATAACTTGTTTATAAATTACTTGGTTTGTGCTACGCAAAGCACTTAAAGCAGGAACAAAGTCTGGGTTATCATAATAATAATATCTTCAATGACAAACGTCTACCAGAAAACTAGCAAGATACCTTACCTATTTACCTGTGTGTATTCTGTATACAGAATATTGCGATCACTAACCCGCCTACCAAGTGTGGTAACTGTGGCCACTGACAGTTCAAGGAAAGTCCATATGCAAGTTATAGAAGACGAATCATTATTATAGCTGCTTCTGAGACCTGGGTTCGATTTCCACCCGGGACAATTATTTATGTGAATCAAAGTTAGTAGTTCTAAGACAGGTTGTTCTTTGTGTCCAATGAGTTGAGTATTTATAAAATTCCCGGCGACACAGGGATTATAGTAATTCAGGAGTCGTCTTTATAAAAAACTAGCTTTCCGCGCGCGGTTTTACCCGTATAACTCCCGTTTCCGTGGGAACTTCATAACGAAATATAGCCTATGTCACTCAGGGTTAACAAAGCTTTCAAATGGTGAAAGAATTTTTGAAATCGGCACAGTAGTTTTTGAGTTTACAAAAATACAAATCTTTCCTCTTGTAGGTAATGAAAAATGAGTAATGTTATGCTAAATTACGGCTTAAATATAAATAAATAATAAAAATCATTTTTATTTACGTAAAACAATTACAGGCACTTGTAAATAGTCAAACATTAATTAGAAAAAATTAATTAATTATATTTGTTATTTATTTATATCTATAAAATTAATTATTTTTATATTATCATATATTTATATGTTATTATTATAATTTATTTATTTATATTGTTCTTAGCGACGCAAAATGCTTGTTCTGTCTATATTATGTCAAAACAATTGTCATTATTTGGGTGGACCATGAGCATATAACGACGGACGCGCTTTAATGCTACCACCGGATCCAATGCGCCCCAACTGAGAAGATCCGGCGAAACAAACTCAGTGGGTTACTTTACTACCGGTTTCAACACAGCCCACATGAGACGGTCCGGCGAAACATACTCAAATGGACAAATACGCGGGGTTTTGGTCCAATTATTATCATTTATTTTTAGTAGGCATAAACATTTATATATTATAATATGATATGAAATACACACCCCTACAATCTGCTTGTGTACATATATTATAATTCGTTTGGTGATTGTGACCGTAATTGCATTCGTCGAGTGTTGACTGTACGTAATACAATGTGTTTGTTAAAATGTACGCAGACACCATTATGGGCAGCCTACAGTGAGTATGTGTAATTATGTGTAATTTATGGGTAAAAGTATTTTATACTGAGTGATTACTGAGATAAGCCGGAAAAAATAGACACACAGACTTTTTAAATTGTGTTTCTGACAACTTATAAATAAGGTACTAATAATAGAACCTTATTTATAAGTTGTTCTGAGGGTTTAAAGTTTCTTTTTCTTTTTTTTTTTTAATATTACTAGCAGAATTTTGCAATCTACTAGATTTCTTGTTAACCCCTCGTGCTAAGCTAAAATGCTTGTGGTACGAGTGGGTTCACGTCGGTAGTGTAATGGGTAGGGTTCGAACCGGCGGCGACCACAAGATCACAATTCCGACTCCCTAGCCATTGGGCTACGGCCGCTTAGTTCGAAAGGAAGTTATTTTTTAATGTAAGCATAATAAAAAAACTGGTTAAGTGCGAGTCGGACTCGCGCACGAACTGTTCCGTATCATTTTCAAATGCTTGCCTGCTGCCGTTATTGATAACGAGCGAATAAAGGCAAAAAAAAAAGTTTGTTATATGGGAGCCCCCTTAAATATTTATTATATTTTATTTTTAGTATTTTTCGTTATAACGGCAACGGAAATACAACATTTGAGAAAATTTCAACTGTCTAGCTATCGCGGTTCTTGAGATACAGCCTGGTGACAAATAGACAGACAGCCGAGTTTTAGTGATAGGGTCCCGTTTTTACCCTTCGGGCACGGAACCCTAAAAATCAATCAATATCATCAAATCACATCAATAATTAAATTGATTAATAATGTTGATATTGTAGCTAGTCGTGTTATTTTGTTTTTTAATAATAAATAAAACTTAACGTGCCATTGAATAATTAATTAATAAATGGAGTAGTTTTATTAATTTCAATATAGTTTCGTTAGTTAAATTACCTATCATCAACAACCCGTTTACGTCCACTTCTGAACATGCCTCCTCTTAACAGGCCTTGGCAAGCCAGGATTGTTGAGGGATATTGCCATAATCACCACGCTTGGCAGACGGATTGGTGATTGCAGTAAGATGTAAACCTTGAGTTAATAGATGCTGCTGCCCATCTATCAGCCATATATCCCTTAGTCGCCTTTTACGACACCCATGGGAGGACATGGGGTGGTCTATTCTAAGCCGGAAACCACACGGCGTCTTACTTATGTCAAATGTCAATATCGAGATTAATAAAAAATGTTGACCACCAGCAGGATTCATCTTGCATCTTAGGTATAACCCCTAATCGTAAGGCTATTAGGCCACCGGCCGGATTGCTTTTACATACCCGGCCCCCGCCAACGGCGGATCGTAGAAGTGTCCGGGGGGTTTTAGTGGTGTAGGTTTTTTTTTTCGGATGGACATACGTAAGTTGCCACGATGCTTTTGCTACTTCACCGGGCATAAAGGCGAGCAGAGCTCCAGCCTTAATAACGTGGTGTAGAGGACGAGTCCCACATATCCCACCGCCAGCGCGCTAATACGCTGCAGCGGCGGTGGGAATGCGACAATGCATGTCCCCCCGGACAGCAAAAAAAAGGCCATTTGGCCTCGGTAGATGCAACCTTTTTTTTTTTACACAGATCATCCTAGCCCCAAACTAAGCAAAGCTTGTACTATGGGTACCAGGTGACGATATACATACTTATATAGAGAGATAAATACTTAAATACATAGAAAACATCCATAACTCAGAAACAAATATTCGTGCTCATCACACAAATATTTGCACTTACCGGGATTCTAACCCAGGACCACCAGCTTCGTAGGCAGGAGCACTACCAACTAGGCTACGGTGACCGTCAACTGTCGTCAACTGGTCGTAATTTATCAATATGTCAAAAACACGTCTCTAAGGAGTACATAGATACCATCTTTTGATAATTCTTACCATTACTTGACACTTATCTCTAAAATTGTCTCTCCACAATATTTGTCTAGATAATTACAATATCTAAATTAAATTAACGTGGCGGTTTATTTTGAAAGTATATGTAAGTAAAGTGTTTATTATCTATAATTGATAGAATCAGGCGTTACTTTGCGGAAATCCATATTAATCCAATTTAAAATACAAAATATCTAGTGTTAATTCCGCTAAAAATCTGTCTGTATGCTGTAATGCTATTTGGCACCGCCCTCCCGCCCGCAAAAATTATGCACAAGCAGGATGGAAAAATAAAACGTGCAATAACACAATCACCAGCCGAAGACCCGATACGTGTTTCGATCCTCCACGGAGCATCATCAGGACGAAGTTAAGTTCGAACGCTACAGGGCAAATTTTTTTTTTGCACTTTAGCATTCCCATAGTTAACATCTCATCTCATTTGTATTTTAAATTGGATGTTTATTATCTGTTAAATGAAGCGGCCGTAGCCCAATGACTAGGAGCGTCAGACTTATGATCTTGTGGTCGATGGTTCGATACCCACCCATTGCACTACAGAAATTAACCCACTCGTAATACAAGCATTTTAGTTTAGCATAAGGGGTTAACAAGAATACTAGTGGATTGCATAACTCTGCTAGTCAAACTAACTTCTCAACATCACATTCATCATCATCAGCCTCTATAACGTCCACAGCTGAACATGGGCCGTCTCCCGAAGAAGGGTTTTACCATGGTCACCACACGCTTGGTAGGTGACCGCAGCATTATGTTGTAACACACACAAAAATGCCTGTTTTTGTTAGATGGTGTTATAACAGTCAGGACCAACAACTTAACGTGCTTATCGAGGCACGGGGAGTAGTCCCTCAACCAACCAGAACCGGATAGAAATCTAAGAATTTACAAAAAAGATTTCTAGTCCGATGTAGATATTATGGCCGGTGAAGTAGCAAAAGCAACATCGCTAACTAAATAAGTCCGTCCGAAAATAATAAAAGCAGATATCGGAACGACGCCCTTGAAGACTTATCTTATTTATACTTATTAACTCTTATTTATTATTTACAAAACTTGTAAAATTTAGCGCTAGGACTATTCTAAAGTTTTGGAATTATCATCATCATCAGCCCGTACAACGTCCACTGCTGAACATAGGCCTTATCCCGAAGGAGGGTTTTTGCCATAGTTACCACGCTAGGCAGGCGGATTAGTGACCCCAGTATTATGTTGTAACACACAAGGAAACGCTGCTGCCCGTTTCCTGGTATATAATTGTTATAGATGATGTTATAACAATCGGAACCAACGGCTTAACGTGCTTGCCGAAGCACGAAGGGTAGTCCCTCAACCATCCAGACCCGGACAGAAATCTTACAATTTACACAAAGATTTCCTTGTCCGAAGTGGGGATCGAACCCACGACCTCCGAGATTTAAATCGAGCCAAATACCGCTTCGCTACGGAGGTTGTCAATGTCAAATCTGTTCATCACTACATAGTATAAAACAAAGTCGCTTTCTCTGTCCCTATATCCCTATGTCCCTATGTATGCTGAAGTTTTTAAAACTACACAACGGATTCGATGCGGTTTTTTTTAATAGATAGAGGGATTCAAGAGGAAGCTTTATTTGTATAATACATCAGCATTCCACCCGTGCGGAGCCGGGGTGGGTCGCTAGTTATTGCATAAAAGATTTCTCTTCACTTCTGATTTACTTAGCAATAATTTTCATTCGCCTATTAGACGGAATGAAAATACGAGTATATCTGCAAAAGTTCTTATTATTAAAATAATTAGATTTTATCAAAATGTTGAAATGGAAAGGTAAACAATGGCTGTCAAGGAACAAACTTGAGGTGCTTCATCTTGTTAAGAATTACAAGAGGCAACACGTCAAGAATTTAATAAGGAATTTGTAATTTAATTCATAATTTGACTGAGCTTAGTTAAAAATAATAATTAATTTAAAACTTTTATTCATAGATTCCGTACTGCAATATTGAAAACCAGGTTGTTTTAAATGAAATACTTAAATTGTATTTATTAAGAACTTGACAGTGTCAGTGTAAATATCTTTTTGTTTTAAAAAGATTACAAGCAGATTTTTGCAGTCTACTAGTATTCTTGTTAACCCCTCGTGCTAAGCTAAAATGCTTGTGTTACGAGTGGGTTCACAATGGTTGGGGTTCGAACCGGCGACCTCGAGATCACAAGTCCGACGCCCTAGCCTTTGGGCTACGGCCGAATAATATACTGATAATGTATGTACGTTACACTTGTACTTGTCAATGTTCACTTAGTATGGCTAGGTAGTTAGTAAATTAAATAGACACGAAAAAATAGGGAAAATCAACTTAATAAGTGTGCCCGTGGCGAAGCGATAAAAAGCTCGCTTTAAATCTCGTAGGATCAGATCGATCCCCGGGCCGAATAAGTCATTTTTGTGGAAAATCAACATTGATTTCTGGTTCTGGTTGGTTGAAGTTCTATCATCCGTGCCTTACTAGCTGTTATTCCCGATTGTTATAACATAACGAATAACAAAGTGATACCGGAGATCATTGCCATTTCCAGTGTGTGCCACTGTTGATCCTGGCTTACAAGAGTTGTGGAGGTGGAAGTATGGGTGGAATTAGTCCCAGGAAAAAATCTATAATCGCCTGGCTTACAGGAGTTGCAGTGGGAGTGTGGGTGGGATTAGTCCCATAAAAAAATCAACAATCGTAGACTTACATTTCGTCAATCTCATTAAAACTTAATATGGTCTAGCCCGCCTGCTAAGCATAGTGGTTACAACCACATGTTCAACTGTGGACCCAATTATTTTGTCAACAAAGGTATACCAACAGAATACGTCCCCCTTATCATACCCGTTAGATTAAGTATGAAAAAATGCCAGTTTCTTACTTTTTGTTGACTTTTGAAACCCACAATTAGGATACTCATTGAACTGAAACAGCTTCAGCTTATTCTAGAAAAACAGACTACAAGATAAACATTTGTTTACCGCCAAGTAGTAATAAACATGCCCTAAAGAATTTGTAGTAAAACCTTCCGGCGTGTCCAATGGCTGCAAGTTATTTGACATGTTGTGAATTATCTGTCGGCAGCGACGTGAAATAGCAGGGTCAACCATACTATGTACAGATAGTAAAAGAAACAGAGGTAGCTTTGATTTAACAAAATATGATGAAATGCCACATTTCTTCGGAGATACTAAAAACCGCGTAAGTTACATTTGCTAATAAGGTGTAATTTCATCTGTCAAGAAATATTTTCGTATTAGTTTTTAAAGGTCAAATAGTCTATTTTCTACATTTGATATTTAACCTTATTATCTATTGTCACTTACGCGGTATTTATGCAGTAACACCGACGATTTCATTCTATTCCATTTTTCGGAAACATTAAGTAGTAGTCAACTCTGATTGATAAGAATTCAATTTGTCACGAATAAAATGCTTCAGACTTAACTATGAGTAGTGTTTCATTGAATATAAGTTAATACTTATAACTAAAACTAATGTTACAAATTTCCTAATAAAAATACTAACTTAAAAATTATAAACCAAAATAGGTGACACGAAATACTTTCAAAATGGCTTTGTATATTTTGTGATTTTTTGGTGTATATAATAATACATATTAACACATTTATTTCTCACCAAAACCAATGAGTAATGGAGTACTACTATGCCTACTTCTGGGTGGTTTTAAAAAATAACCTTAACTTAACCTATCTTAATTTCCCTTATTGTTCCTGGTAATTGTAATGATCTACATTTTATTTATTTATGGTGATAATTACGATTACCAGTACATAGTATAAAACAAAGTCGCTTCCCACTGTCTGTCTGTATCTATGTATATTTAGATCTTTAAAACTATGCAACGGATTTTAATGCGGTTTTTTTAAATAGATTGAGTGATCTAAGAGGAAGGTTTATATGTAGGTATAATACATCAGTATAGCACTTGTGCGAAGCCGGGCGGGTCGATAGTCCAGTATATATTTTACGGCTTAAGGTAGGTGTGAACATAAACTTAAGATTAGCCGGCTAAATCTAGGTCTAGCCGACCACATGCGGTTAAACTTAGATCAACTTGAATAAGTCCCTGTTCAATCAACTCCATTGGTTTAGGTTTAGGTTATTTTTTTTTAACCACCCCAACACCTTTTTATACCGTGCTTAGGTATTGTTTAATTTAATTAAAACCTAGAATATCACGACGCAAACTAACATGTTATCGAACTTTAGCTGCTTCTCGAAGATAAACCTAAGTTAAGCCGGCTAATCTTAAGTTTATGTTCACACCTACCTTTAGCCGTAACATATATATGTGTTATTATAAATGTCCGTCTGAGAAAAAAAGACATGGACAATTTTTGGTTTGATTACTTTCTCTATGTTGTCCAACCTCTGTATATCATCGGAGGTCCACGGTCCCACAAAATGTCGGTCCTTGATTATTTACAAGTCTTTGTCCCTTCCGGTCCAGTTGAATATAACACAAGGCACATTAAGGTCCAGATAACAACAAGCCTTGCCTCCTCTTTTTGACATAAAACTTCAATTTTATTTTCAGAAATTCTACATACATTCACAAGTTAAATATTAATAAAATTCTGTTCGTGTTATGAAACCATGATTTTGGTTTTTTTATGGGTTCAACTTCGTGTACAAGTAAGATAAATAGAATCAGGCATTATTTTTTTGGAAATCGTTACTTTTTGAAGAGAATTAGTTGAGGTGTATGTCTCAAGACAGCCTGACCTGGTATCTGATAGTTAGTAAAAAAATACTTACAAACTTAGTTAAAACAAAACGAAACGATAGTTTTCGACACTAGAATATTTAAGTAGTACTAAGAATGTATTTTATCTTGACATACAGCCTGGGGACAGACAGACAGACAGACACACAGACAGCTAGACAGCGAAGTCTTAGTAATAGGGTCCCATTTTTACCCTTCGGATACGGAACCCTAAAAAACGTATTTAATTCATTTATTCTAATCAAAGGTGTTAGCTTAGGGTTTCATATTATTTCCTATCAAAATGAACCTGAACAGGAAATAAAATGATCTGATTATATTAAATAATTAATTTTAACGAACTGAGTAGCTTTCTTAATGAGGGATGCGTTACAAATGAAGTTAGCTTATTAAGTTAATTGTGCCTATTAATGTTACTACGTAAGGGACGGGGAACAAGAATACGTAGTCATAAAAAATGTGAAAATAGATTTTTACAAATGATCGCATGTTACGAAAGTGCATCAGTCTGCTACATCGCACAATTTATAACATTTTTTTTAGTATATAAAATAATGTCGCTTCCCTGTATGTCAGTCCCTAAGTATGCTTAGATCTTTAGGACTACGCAGCGGATTTTAATGCGGTTTTTTAATAGATAGAGTGATTCAAGAGGAAGCTTTATCATCAGCATTGGATTTGGACCTGTGCGATGATCAATGAATTTAACTATCAAAACAATGTTGTAACAATATTTATTTTTTACTAGTTGGTCTTGATAGTTGTTGTGTCTATATTAATATTATCAAGACGAAAAGTTAATATTTTTGTATGTTTGTTTCAAATAAACTCAAAAACTACTGAACGGTTTTCGAGAATTCTTTCACCATTAGAATGCTACATTATCCCAGAGCAACATAGGCTATATTTTTACACAAAATGTGCACCCGTGCAGAGCCGGGACGGGCCGCTAGTTTTATATAATAATATACAATGGCAATGTAGATACTGTTTGCGATGACCTTCGCTTAATTATAAAGGAGTTCCACCAAATTGGGTTGGAACTCAATTTTTCCAAATGCGAACTATACATTGCAGACAATTGTCCTTCCAAAGATTTGGCTAAAGACAAAATTAATAGTTTGGCCCCAAATATCAAAATTATTGATAAATCTTCACTGTGTCTGCTGGGCTCTCCTGTCTTTGACGAATCAATACCTGCTTTTGTTGACAACCAAATTCAAAATTTCTTAAATAACTCTGATCGACTATCTAAAATTAGCCCTCACATTGCTTTTACTATTCTAAAATTTTGCCTTTTTGTCCCTAAATTCACCTACACTTTGCGATGTTGTCAGTTGTGGAAACATATTAATATTCTAAAAAATATAGACAACATCGTCAAAACCAGTTTAGAATCAATTTTGAACATACGTTTTGAAGAAAGGACTTGGTCACAGGCTTCACTTCCAGTTCGATTAGGGGGTCTGGGCGTTAGAGCCATTTCAGACGTTGCTCTCCCCGCTTTTTTGTCTTCTGTCCATAGTACCCAATATTTATCACATAAAATTCTCTCGGCTAGTCTAAATAGTTATAATATTTCTTATATGAAGGAAGCTGAGTCTGAATGGCTTTTGGCTTGCCCCAACTCTGCCTTGCCATGTAATACATCTGTTCAGCGGCAATGGGATGGGCCGCTCTGTGAGCTGACGCGGAATAATTTGTTACAAACGTGTTCCAGCTCTGCAGATCGTGCCCGTCTCTTAGCCGTTGCGGAATGGGAGTCAGGCTTGTGGCTGCATGCGCTTCCGTCACCAAATACAGGCACCTTAATGGATGCAAATACGTTTCGTGTGGCAGTTTCGTTGCGCCTGGGTGCGCCGTGCTGTGCTCCCCACCGCTGCGAGTGTGGCGCCAATGTGACCCAACTCGGTCACCACGGCCTGTGTTGTAGCAAAAGTGCTGGACGTCTGTCCCGTCATGCCACTATTAATGATATAATCCGCCGGGCCTTCAGCTCGGCAAATATGCCAGCCGTTTTAGAGCCTAATGGCCTTATGCGCGACGATGGTAAAAGGCCCGACGGAATGACTCTGGTGCCTTGGAGGATGGGACGGCCTTTGGTGTGGGACGCTACGTGCGTCGACACCCTCGCGCCGTCTCATCTTTCCGGGACTCAGGGTAGGGCTGGCATGGCGGCTGAATCCGCGGAGAATCTCAAGAGGCGCAAATATAGTACCCTTGATAGTGGTTATGTATTTGTGCCTTTTGGTGTCGAAACATTGGGGCCGTGGGGACCGGGAGCGAAATTAATTTATAAATACCTCGCAGCGGCCCTCTTAAGTGCGGCACGTTCTCCGAGTGCTGGTTTCTACTTTGCACAGCAGGTAAGCATTGCCATTCAACGTGGTAATGCTGCCAGCATTCTGGGAACCTTGCCAAGTAGTATAGATTTAGAATAGTTGTATATAAGTTAGTTTTATTTTTAATTAGTTACTTTTAGTTTGTATTTTATTCATGTTTGTTAATTATAATAAAAAAAAAAAAAAATAAAAAAAAAAAAAAAAAAAAAAAAAAAAAAAAATAATATACAAATTTCCACTACCTTAGTGCACCTACCACATTGTCTCTGCATCACCAAATGGTAGACTGGGAGAAAATGCCTGAGGCATTAAGTCCACCATGTACTATCTGAGTGCTAAATTTAAAAATAAATTAAAATGTTGTAACGCAAAGGTTGCAATGAATAACTAAAATTATAGCTTTTCCTATTCGATTTTAGCAAAATCCATAATATTACTTTGAACCTCGTACAGCGTCTAGTTGAAAAGGTATTATAACATTTTGATCGAGAATGACTACTGATATTTGTTACACTTCTGGTTAATGTTCTGTTCAGAAATTACAGATGTAGTTATCTTAATTACTGAATACTTAATGTTAATAGTTAAAGGTCTTTGTAATGGACCTTTTCGTTCTGAAAACATTGAAACAGGTAATTGAAGTTAAAAGGTGCTTAAAAATATATGCCATTCCTTTAATAGATGTTAGTAAAGTAATAATAATTGTAGGGATAAAATATTTTTTTTTTTTTTTTTTTAATAAATAAAATATTCAATCATGAATCCTAACCCCGCGATACACCAAAAAAGAAAAATACCTGGGGACGACATTATGCAAAATAAAATCAGTTTTTATAAGTAATAAAGATATTTATTTAAATATTTCTAAGAATTTTCTTTACTTAGGTACATATAAAACTTATTTTTTAGTAAATGCTAAGCTAGGCTAAGCGAAGGCATATCATTTTGAAAGTACCTTATCAAATAAGGTAATCAAAAGTTTGTGGATTTGGGACGTTTATTCTTTTTTGCCCAGCAAGGTAATGTTAAAACAAGTAAGTATGTTTTATGTTTTAATATGGAACGAAATTTAAAAAGATTGTCATTGAGAACCTATATACCGCAGCCAAATTATGTAGTTGTCATCCACTTGAACAATCATCGATAATCATTAAAATCGGTCAATTGCATTCTAAAATTTTGAAAATCTATTTCTTTGAGGTTCTATCATTAAACTCTGACATAGGCAAAAAAGTGATAGCCTCTGCACGAGGGCATACTAAAGGAACTGAACGAAACGTAGGCCTCCCTAGAAGTTGCCGGATTGCTCATGCGTATCCGGCCCCCGCCAACGGCGGATCAAACGAGTGACCGGGGGGTTTTAGTGGTGTAGGGTCCTCTCCTCAAGGTATGAGTTGAGCATACCACGATATGGAGAGGGCGAGTCCCACATATCCCATCGCCAGCGCGCGAATATGCTACAGCGGCGGTGGGAATGCGTTGGTTTTCATAGTCACCACGCTTGGCAGGCGTTCTTATCATGTTGGAAGACAGGTGAACGCTGCGTTATACGGAATACGGTGGATCTCCAGTGTTTTATTTTTTTTATTTTTATTTAAAAACTTCTTGCACAAAATAGTACATTAGCGGACTTAATGCCAAAGGCATTCTCTACCAGTCAACCATTGGGTGGTGCAGAAACAATGTGGTAGGTGCACAGGAGAAGAGGTTAAACAGACTAGAGAAAAATAATTACCATCAAGGGTAAATACAATACATAGAACTATAAAACACTATATAATTATAAAAACTATATATATTGCACATATATATATATATATATATATATATATATATATATATATATATATATATACATACATATAGATAAATATTAAATTACTGCTGTAGTGATTCTGCTAACTTTGTTGTTATATGTTCACGAACTTTTTTTTTAAAGGATAAACGATTCTTAGCCATCCTGATTCCAAGAGGCAGTGCATTCCAAAGTTGTATGGACTGCACAAAGAAAGAAGAATGAATAAAGTTGGAACGGTGTTGGGGGCAATGAAGGAGACGATTATGTGAAGAACGCAGGGATTTGTTGTGATTGGAGAAGCAATATTGAAAGTGAGATGTTAAGTATGAAGGAGAAGAAGGAGAATCAAGTAGAGAAAAGAGTGTGGTTAAGGCCCTCATATTTCTTCGTTGCCGTATGGGCAACCATTTTAGTTGGGCTCGATATGCAGAAACATGGTCGTACTTGCGAAGATTGAAGACGAACCGAATGCAGTTATTAAGAAGTCGGTCAAGTTTATTGAGCTGATCTGCATTCAGGTCAAAGTAGCACACATCACCATAGTCGATTATTGGGAGTATCAAAGCCTGCACTAACGTTACTTTCGTTTTGACTGGAAGGAAGTTCTTGAAACGGTAGAGTGACCGCAGGATGCCCGTCACCTTGCTGCTAATGGCAGCCATTTGCTTTTGCCAATTAAACGACGTATCTATTAACAAGCCGAGATTCTTAACATGAGGGCTAAACGGTATGACCGAATTATTAAAAAAAATTGGTGGCAAGGAATTAACATCTGACCTGCTCAGCAGGGACGGTTACCGTTACCAAAAAAATACCGTTAAAAGTACCAAAACATTTCGTTCCGTTACGTTAAATATTTAACGTTAAAAATAACGTTGTATCGCAGGATTTACCGGTATTTAAATAGCGATACTAATAGCGTTATTTCGCTAAAATCTAGCAACGTCTGGTGCCGTGGTGCGACGTTGCCAAACCGAAACCAATGCCGCGCGCGCGCCGTGCGTTAAATATGAATACGAGACGGCTCGCGCTCACGCGTGTCATTTTATTTTAGTAATTATAACAAACATCGCGTACTACGCACATACTTTAACTGTCTTTATTTATTAAGTAACAAGTTTTTTGTGATTAATATTATAATGGGCCGAAAGAAGTGCAACAAAGTGTACCGATATTTTACGGGAGTCGTTAGATGGAAGTCATGTTCGGCTTTAGTCATGTTCTACCCTTGCTAATCTCTACATAAGATACAATACTAAAACCGTTCTTGCATACTACATCTTTTTGAGTACCTAACTACCTACAGCCGGCTTTCGACCACATATTGCTGGATAAATTATATCCAGCGACGTGTTTCGACTGTACCAATAATGAAAACACTAATATGAGTGGATTTCGTACTGCCTTCGTAAAGTATCTATACTACCTATGAAGCACCTTCTTCTTAAGGTGGAAGCGCAAGGTAGAGCGTAAAATTCTAATTTTCTTATGGTTTTTTTGCAGTATTTTTTATTTTTATTTATTTAAAAGGCTTACCAACTAAAATACATACATGACATTCATAAAAACATTTTAAACTAAAGATAATGTATGCTTTTAGCTTACAGGTTTTAAGGCACAACATTTACTTTTGACACTTTTTAAGCCTAATTTTAACAACTAAAATAAACTTAAACTTAAGTGAACATTTTATAATTCTTATTGGTCAAATAACAATTTTGGTGTTTAGTACTGATAATAATTACAATCAGTGCAAACAACAAACAATTTTAAAACCAATGCAGGAACAAGATAAAATTTAAATGTTATATGTCATAAATAGCTTTTTTAAACATGCCATTTTTTTTTGAGAAAAGATCAATATTGAGATTATAAAAGATGTCACTACACCTTCTGAGGATATAGGAGAGAGGTGTACTACTTCCATATTTATTACGGCTATATTTTACGGCAAAAGGTTTGTAATTTGATAGCCTAGCTGAAAATCGTGGTACATTTAAATTAATTTCGGACAACAGAGGTGGGCAATCTATTCTATTATTGAGTATCTTATGTAAAAACATTAACCCCAAATAATCTCCACGCCAATACAATGATTTCATTTTAAAATAATTGAGCCTATCGTTATATTCTTTCACACTATGCCGAACACCAGAGATGATAGATAATCTTCTTAAAAAATTATTTTGTATTTATTCTATACGCTGAATGTTGTTTTGATAAATAGGGTACCATACAATGGAGCAATATTCTATGGTACTACGTACTAAAGCATAATATAGTATTTTTAAAGCAGTGATAGATTTGAACTGTCTAGTATTGCGATTTATAAATGCTAACATTCTGTTTGATTTATTGACTGTATTATTTATATGTTTAGAAAAACGCATTTCGGAATCAAGAATCACCCCCAAATCTCTAACTTCTGATACTATTTTTAATTTTTGTTCATTCATTATATACGATGTATTGATATGAAACTTTTTACGTGAAAATTTTATATGATAACATTTGTTGATATTTAGTTCCATAGAATTAGTGCCGCACCACTTACAGAGTCTATCAATATCATCTTGTAGAAGATTTGAGTCCGATACGGAATTGATAATTTTTGAAATGTTTAGGTCATCAGCGTATATTTTAAAGTGAGAGTGTTGAATAGAATATTTGATATCATCTATAAACATAGTGAATAGTATTGGACCAAGGTAGGATCCTTGCGGTACTCCAGATGTAGGTATGAAGGAATGAGATGAATATCCATTTACTACCACTTTCGTTCTACGATTCATTAAATATGATTTAAACCAGTACCAGAGGGGGCCATGGATGTTGAAAGTATTATAAAGCTTTTGAAGAAGTATAAAATGATCAACCTTATCAAATGCTTTACTAAAATCGCTGTATACTGCATCAATTTAATTACCTTTACTAACATCACTTAACGTCCTTTCAACAAAATTTACAAAATTTGTAGCAGTGGATTTATTTTTAAGAAAACCATGTTGATGTTCTGTAATTGAGCTTTTAATGTGCCAATGAATAACAGGACAAACCAATGACTCAAACACTTTAGCTAATACAGAGAGTTTACTGATAGGTCTGTAGTTGCGAATATCATTTTTGTCACCTGTCTTAGGGATGGGTACTATATACTATTGCTTCTTTCCAGCATTCGGGGAATATTCCATCGACAAGTGATTTATTATAGAGTAAGTAAAGAGGCTTTGATAATTGACACACTCACACTCTTTGATAAATAGGGGTGGTATGCCATCAGAACCTGATCCTTTTGATATATCTAGTTGTTGCAATTTTCTCAAGATACTTAATTCTGACAGATATATATTATTAATATTGCTACACACACTCGTAGATTCATTTATGACTGGGAGTTGATTATTATTAATGTTAGAGTAAGGATTATAAGCAGATGCAATGCAATGTTCGGCAAATAAGTTAGCAATACTTTCTCCATCACTTGCAACATAATGATCGAGAATCATGCAGCTCAGTGTCTGGGTGTTTGTTGAATAAAGTATGATTCGCGACTATAATAGGTATTTAGTTAACGAATTATAATCATCAATACAACCATCAAAGTGCATCTAACTCGTCGATTGAATTACTTTTTCATGAAATAGTCAATCAATCGAGTTGCATGCACTTCGAGGTTTGTTTTGATGATTTTGATGGTTATAATTATATAACTTTATACCTATTATAGTCGCGAATCATTTTGGTCAATGTACAGCCTGACAACGACCAGCAAATTGCAAAAAACGTACGAAAATTTGAATTTTGCGGCCTACCCCCGGTGAAGGATCCCCCTTAAGGCTACACATAGTGCCGGCTTCAATGCCGCCGGGTGCACGGCGGCTTGGCCAGCGGCTTGCCCGGCGGCCCTGCCGCCGGCACTATGTAAGTGCCTTTAGTGGATCAATACTTCACGTGACCTGAAGACAGACGGACCGCGGAGTCTTAGTAATAGGATCCCGTTTTTAGCTAGTCGTATCTCGTACTAACACCAAAATATGCTAGTCTCCCCACGTTCATTGTTAGAAAGAGATAGGCGTATAAATTACCGGTATAACAATTGCAATTTTAACCGGTAATAATACTGGTAATTAGATAACGTTAACTGACTTATGGGTATCGTTATTAATATCGTTAATTTTACCGGTAATAATATTGGTAATTAGATAACGTTAACTGACGTATGGGTATCGTTATTAATATTGTTATTTTTTTATCGTTAACGTAACGGTAAATGGTATCGTTATAAAAAAAATAACGGTAATTCGGTCCCTGCTGCTCAGCAGCCTGGGACTACCCACTACAATGGCTTGGCACTTAAGCGGGTTTACTGCCAGGCCAAACTTAATAGACCAGTCATGAAGAGCTGTAAGATCCCGGTTTAGCACATGTATGGCATTTGGCAAATCCTCAACACTCCCCTGGGCATACAGTTGTAGGTCATCGGCATACAGATGGTACGCACACTGAAAGTGGTTGGTGACGAGGTTAATAAAAACTGAAAATAAAAGAGGAGAGAGAATACCGCCTTGAGGGACCCCAGCATCTAAGTGTTCATTACACTGTGTTCATGAGCCATATACCTATGTAGGTTATGATAGGTTATGATGCATTTTATTGTTTCCCGTGTGCTCCTGCAGTCGCATTATAAAAATCGTTAGCCCGCGCGCTGCATTGCAGATTGACGACCACGGTCATAGATAACGTCGAGTTGCTTAAGCGCTTAAGACGAGATATTCAATTTACACATTCCCACCGCTGCTGTGGCGCGGTGGCGATGGGATATGTGGCACTCGCCATCTCCATAGCGTGGTATGCTAAACTCATACCACGAGGAGAGGACCCTACACCACTAAATCCCCCCCGGACGCTCCTTCGATCCGCCGTTAGCGGGGGCCGGACGCCGGGCGGGGGCCATAAGCAATCCGGCCCCCCGACGGCACCCGCGGCTTATATGGCAGTTTATATAATACAAGCTGCGCCCCGCGGTTTTACCCGCGTTACTCTGCCCCAGTGAGTCAGAGCGTGATTTTTTGTAGCCTATATATTAATCCAGCGTATAACCTATCCCAGTGCAAAATTTCAGCCAATTCCGTTCTGTAGTTTTGGCGTGAAAGAGTAACAAACATGCATCCATCCATCCATACTTACAAACTTTCGCGTTTATAATCTACATCTACACTAATATTATAAAGAGGAAAGATTTGTACCTATTTTTATATGTTTGTAATGAATAGGCTCAAAAAGTACTGGACCGATTTAAAAAAATCTTTCACCAATAGAATGCTACATTTTTCTAATTTGACATAGGCTACATTTCATTCTGAAAAAAATTAGGGATCCTTGGTAAAATTTGAACAATGTAACCGAAGGTGTAGAAAAATGAGTCTTAAAATGTCTTTCGTCGAATGCGCTGCCGAAACTATTAGCGATAGAACAAAATAATGTACAACAATATTGAAGAACATCATAATGTCTACAAAAAACTCCGCGGTAGCATATGTCCAACTATTGTAGTTATGTCACTACAACAACTTTTTTCATTTTAAACATTAATGACAATGCTAACCATCTATATATATGAAACAAAGACGGGTTTGTTACAACACTTATAACTCTAGATCGGCTGGATCAATTTTCATGGTTTTTGTTTCGTTGGATTTGTCTACGCCCTGAATAGCAGAATACATTTTAAAAACAAAAGAAAGTCGTGTTAGTTACACTATTTATAACTCAAGAACGGCTGAACCGATTTGGCTGAAAATTGGTAGGGAGGTAGCTAAGAACTGGGAGAAGGACATAGGATACTTTGGGTAGGGGTAGGGTAGGGTAGGGTAGGGTAGGGTTAGGGGGAGGGGAGGGGTAGGGTAGGGTAGGGGTAGGGTAGGGGTATGGTAAGGGTAGGGTAGGGGTAGGGTAGGGGTAGGGTAGGGGTAGGGGTAGGGTAGGGGTAGGGTGGGGTAGGGGTAGGGGTAGGGTAGGGGTAGGGTAGGGGTAGGGTAGGGTTAGGGTAGGGGTAGGGTAGGGCAGGGGTAGGGTAGGGCAGGGGTAGGGTATAAAAGTCCACCCGTGCGAAGCCGGGGCGGGCCGCTAGTATTATATAAAATACCTACTAATAATAAAGCTGAAGAGATTGTTTGTTAGCTTGAACGCGCTTATTTCAGGAACTACTAGTCCAAATAAACGAATTATTTCAGTGTTAGATAGCCCGTTTATCGAGGAAGGCTCTAAGGTATATTTAATTATAAAGTTTTTACGGGAACGGGAGTACACGGGTGAAACCACACGCGGAAACTCGTAGGGTATACAAGAATAGGCTAGTTGACACATTACATGAAATTATGTTACAGTGACTTTTATATCTAATATTATTTGTCATATGGAACCTAAATATAATAATTTTTGTTCAAGAAACTTGAATGTGTTTGTATAAACTCAGTATGAAAATTATTTCTTTTGTCTGTACTTAACTTCCGAAAACGCTAACACCCATTTTGTGACGTCATACATCTTGTTATAAAACATGAACGCGATCCTTTACTATTACACTTTCTGAGTCATGACTCAGAAAGTGTAATAGTCATGACGATCGATGACGCCATGACGTCATCGATCTTGAACACAGAAATTGTATATAGATCAATATGGCTGACATCTTTTTCATCTCTAAATGTCTAGCCAATTTAAAAATATTTATTTTTGTGCTATCTAGATCTGAAATAAATGCCCATTTTTTTCTTGATCTAGTAAAACCATTCTTAATCATATAAAAATAATTTAAAAAGTGTCAACCAGCTTATTCAATATCGATCGTCGCTTGGCCAAATTAACCTTTTGCCGCGCTTATAATATTCTGAAAACAGCTAAAATTAATAATTTTGTTTCGTTGGATGCTTACTCGTAGTAAGCGCCTTCCAGCTACTTTCGTCACGTTCTATGTAGATAGCTGTTTGTTTTAGCAACCAAGCGCAAGGTTTATCCGTTCATCACTGGCAGCATACTTACTACACTCAATATTTTGTTGATACTTATGTAATAAACTCTTCGTCAGTAATGAAATAATAATAACCTCTGGGTTGTGGTCCTAGCCCCATCAGGGTGCCCCCAAATGTGTGTCACTTAATTTTTTTATGTAAATATGAACTTATTATGAGTAGAGGAATTAATGACACACGGACAGACGGAGTACATTGTCTGTAATGTCCTACAATTAGCAGCACTCACAGGTTGCATTTGATAGTTATAGTTACCTAAGTAGTTTTATTCACAGAATAAGAATAATAACCTATTAATTATTTTTCTTTTTTATTGTGATTTTGACAAGTACAAGTATATGTAAATACCTAAGTGCTGAATAAATTCATTATTTCATTATTATTAATGAATTTTATTCAGCACTTAGGTATTCACATCACCATCACCGAAAAACGAGGCGCGGCGAGCGATTTCACCCCTTTTGTTGTAGACATTCCTTCAATACGCACGAAGCGATCTGCTTCTTCTTTCATAATGCGGACGGCTAAGGAGTGGAATTCTCTGCCGGGATCAGTTTTTCCGGAACGCTATAATCTGGACATCTTTAAGTTAGCTTTAAGTTAACAGACACTTTCTAGGCACGCGTGTTTCATCTTAGGCCTTATCTTCGCCTTCCATCAAGCGAGATTATGGTCAAACGTAAGCCTATATTTAAAAAAAATACACTTGCACTTGTCAGAATAACAAAGTTATAAGATAAATAAAAATAAGAAACTATAATTAACAGATAATTCTTACTCTATAAAATATCCTACTAGGTAACTAACAGAAGTAGGCAATAACAAATCTACAGACTATATTGTCTGTCATAAGCCGTCTTTCCTGTGACAATTATTTCTGTTATATTATTATAAGAAGAAATTAAAACGCATCTTAATTGCAAGTGGTCACACTATATCTAAGTGACACAAACCTGAGGGCACCCTTATGGGGTTTAGGACCACGACCCAGGGGCCACTGAAGTAAAAAAGGCAGATACGTAAAGATGATGATGATCACTGGATCTCAATCATAGGGCAGGGATAGGGGCGCAACGCGGTCCTCGCCGGCGAGAATCCTACCCTAGCTAACCTACGACCTTTCACTAGCTACCTAAGTGGACGACAGTATCAATAAATACCATAATTTCATGTTTCAAGTCTATTTATGTCATGGAAGTGTCTATTTGTAATGGAAAATAACAGTTTTTAACTAAATTTATATGAATAATAATAAAATTAGTTTATTTCTCTCAAAAAGTAAAAGTAGAATGTGATGAAATAATAAAAACACAATTAAAAAAAATGTCTATTCTTAAGCAATTGTTTGGTCTACGAAGTCTTGTATCCAAGAAGGTTTTCCTACGATTGAGGAACAGTTTTATACTTCTACTCTGAAAGCAACAAACCAACGCTATAAATCATAAATTTCTACTAGAAACTAAACTAATATCATAAAACTTGCTGAGTTTTTGTTCGTCAGAACTACGGGACGTAGTCGTATACCTACGTCGAATAAATTGGATAAGTAAATGACTAAGTAAGACGATAAAATGATGTAACGTTATGAAAAATAGAAAGCAAATCAAATGCTGATCAAACTCCTTTGTTTAGTCCCTTCCTCGGTTGCCTGGAAGAGATCACATTTTGTTGCCAATTGTACCTATCTAATTTTAAGTTTAGTTTTAAGTCCTTTTCTGTATTTTTCTCTATGTGAAAATGTACAATAAAGAGTTTATATATCTATCTATCAAATATAAATACAAAGATTTCATCATCATCATCCCGTATAACGTCCACTGCTGAACATGGGTCACTACGCTTGGTAGGCGGGTTGGCAACCGCAGTTTTATGTTGTACCACTCAAGGAAACGTTGCTGCCCGTTCTTTGATATATGATTATTATAGATGTTGTTATAACAATCGGAACCAACGGCTCAACGTGCTTTCCAAGGCAAGGGTAGTCCCTTCCTGACAAAGATTTGTTTAGGAAATAATATAGGTATATTCATCATCATCATCATCAACAGCCCGATTACGTCCACTGCTGAACATGGGCCTCCTCTTAACAGACCTAGGCTAGCCAGGATTGTTGAGGGATATTGCCATAATCACCACGCTTGGCAGACGGATTGGTGATCGCAGTAAGATGTAAACCTTGAGCTAATAGATACTGCTGCCCATCCATCAGCCATATGTCCCTTAGTCGCCTTTTACGACACCCATGGGAGGACATGGGGTGGTCTATTCTAAGCCGAAAACCACACGGCGCCATAGGTATATTATGAGCTAATAATTAATATATGCATGCCAAAAGAAGACACGTAGGTTTAAGAATAAAATAAAAGGAAGGATAAAAAAAATCAAAGGAGCGAATTTAAAAATGGAACAGACTTCATTGTTATCAACGGCCAAACCTCCAAAGTGACTTTTACATTAACTTCTACGGTTTCCTAAAATTGTTTTTTATGAAATTTTTGGGCGATTTCCGAACGGAATATTCTTTGTCAAAGATTAGAGGTTCCATCAAAATCTACTCATCGATTTCCGATCTCTTTAAAATTATGGGTTCGTTTGACAATCGAAGGGTATTTCTTTATTACTCAGTTTCTAAACGAAGGGTCAAAATTTTCGATTACGAAATTGACGACTTCAGTTTGGGTTTGGACAAAACCATTAGTGTGGTTTAAATGATTAGATTTTGCGATTTGAACTTGTTTAAAAGTTTTAAAGGGCCTTTTATACTATTATTAAGCCGTTATAGCTATATTTTTAGTTTTAAACTAATATGCAGCTTTTCGTAACCGAGTATCCATCGAGTATCTGCTGTGTGTAAATAAAGATTAATCATTATTAGTATTACTATTTCAGTACCATTTCTTTGAGTAGGTACTAATGGTTTGCGCACCAAAACTATTCTTGTTTTAAAAGCATAGATGCTTACACCATTGATGCTCAAAAAATTGGTGCTAAAAGAGGAATACTCCATTAATTTATAATTACCACGTGGAGTAGTATTAAAGTATGTATTTAAGTTGAAGCGCATTCTTAATAGAGAGAGTATAGCGCGAACTTTGTGGTTTATTGATATCAACAACCGACATGATTACAATCGCCACTCTTTAAATCCGTTAAGTTTAATGCCATCTAGCATCAATACTTATTTCTTTTTAAATAATTAAAAATAATTTTTTTGTCAGATGATATTACACCTTATTAGCAAATAACAATTACGATGTATTGCTCTATGGCCATCGGATATATTTATTTATTTAAAACTTTACCACTATAAAAGTATATAGGCGGACCTAATGTCATATATACAGGGTTATTTGTAAAACACCGGTAACCTCTCAGGACTATATTACTAACATAAACAAAACAATAACTTTTGTTTTACGACTTTTTACAAAACATAATACATTTACCAAAAACAAACCTTCAATATTTCGTTGTCCTATCTAACACATTTCAACTCTGTATTCCCCGCTCCCCTCGCTATTTTCGGTACTATCGCTTTCTTTTGCTTCGCATAGACTTCGTAATATTTAGAGCGTTGAATTTAAATATTTTTTATTTTTGTGTGTAAATCTGATGGATTAAAATACGATGAATTTTTAAAAGTCATAGAACAAAAGTAGTTGATTATGATGTTAGTAACGTAGTCCTGAGAGGTTACTGGTGTTTTACAAATAACCCTGTATACCAGTCTACCATAGGGTGTTGCAGAGACAATATAAAGACGGAAACATACATAAATGTATTGTTTTCTATAGACCAGAATCACACTATAAACACGTCACGTCGCGTCGCGTCGTTCATAGTGTGATTCTGGTCTATAGAAAACAATACATTTGATTCGATTCAACACGCATCGCGTTTCATCGGGTCGCGTCGCGTTATAACAATATGTTTCCACCTTAATAGGTGCACTGTAAAAGAGACTGAATATATTCTAGTCAATGACATAACACATCATCATTCAACTGATGCAGCATCAGATCTGTAAAATAGAAAGATAGAAAAAGCGAAGCACTCTTTTGTATTTTGCCCGATACAGTCAGGGAATCAGAAAAATAAAATGTTGCCAAAACTCAGAGAGGAAATTTCATTCTTATGTTCTTTTTACGATTAGAGATTTAACAAGAGAACAAATATAATTTTGCTCAGAAATAACGAGCAACCATCTAATAGAATTCGTAGTATCTAGACAATCTTGCCAAATAAGTTTTCCTTGCAATTCTTATTAGAATTGTCTGTTCCAAGTCAAGTATAGCAACTAACATCAAGTTAGAGTCAGTGTTTTTAAACAAGATAATAATATGGTCACACTTCATGATACTGTTTATCAGCCCAGCCTCTGCTGAACATGAGCCTTTACTTTACAGACCTAGGCAAAGTTGTTAAAGAACATTGTCATAATCACCATTCTTAACAGGCAAATTGGTGATCACAGTAAGATGGTAAGTAACCTTGAGCTAAAAGCCGATGAACCGACAACCTCATAAAGGTCGCGGGGAGTCGATGGATGCAGGCCGCTAGCGATCGATCCCGCTGGAAATCGATGGGGTAGACCTATGTTCAGCAGTGGACTACAAGAGGCTAATGATTATGACTATATAAGTCATGCTTAAATACTGCCTAAATAAAAATTGGACTAGTAAGACCTTGTTTTCGGGACATTAAAAAAATATTCTTATCGCCGCAGCGGCGACTTTGAATTCAGAACTAGCACCATCTATTAACGCTATAGGTAAACTAATTTACTCATACATATAAGTGAATATTGGACTAACAATTGTAATGATCGTAAACAAAAGTCATATTTACGCTTATACAACCTAATTTAACTCGACTAGGATTACAGTGAAATGTAAATTATCACGTAACATAATATTGTTTGAAGATTAGACATATAATATTCGTTTTATGCCTAAAACAAGCATAAAATGAAATTTTCCACGAAGTCAAAAGAATGAAAAGATAAAACGTTTGCATCGTATATTAGATTTCGTGAAAATTACTTGAAATGTCTTCATTCATCGGTGTCTACGTTCAGAACACGCTTTACGTTAAATTAAATTCATTGGGAAAGCAAATTATATTTCGATGAAAGAAAACATAAGATGTCTAAGTACTTTTTGGTGACTTCGTTACATATGTTTTCATTTTATAGCAAGCATTTAGCAACGAAATTGTAATAAACAGTGAAAATTTGTGTCTAACAATAGGCATGAAGACATAAAAATGAGTCCGTCAGTTAGATTACTACAAAATATTGAAAACGTATTTTTTTATTTATCAAATTAATAAAAAATTACACAAGAAGCAGACCATCAACAGGGGCTTGTCATTACTAAGTAAAATTGTACCTAGAAGTGACGTCACACGAAATTTTAACGCGCTGTATCTTCATAATTTTTTACATACACGCGTATAAATACGCGTTCAATATTTGTTAGTAATGTAACTGACGGACTAAATATAATTCTTATACTTCATACCTTTTGCGAATGCATTGATGATTATTACTATCACTACATAGTATAAAACGCTGTCTGTCTGTCCCTATGTGTGCTTAGATCTTTAAAACTACATAATAGTTTTTTTTATCGTTTTGTAATCTAATTTATTAATTATTATTATCTATTCAATATTTTATTTTAATTTTATTTGTAAGACAATTTTATCCAACATAGTTAAATATTGATTTTATAATAATTGTTTTTGCTCATATTATAGTGCATGCAGTGCTCTTCTGTAAGTAGTGAGACATTTAGACTTAAGTTCACAATGCAATTGTTTTTTTAATGTAACAGTGTACTAGATACGAAGGTCGCAGACCAAGGGCCCAAAAAAATACAAGATTTACTTCTTAAATTACTTTATTAAGTTAAAATAAAAGTACAGACAATTACTAAGTCTAGGTGACGACCGCTCGATGTTAGAAACAGAAGTGACCGATGCAAGGGGGCCGGGGCATCGGTTGCCGATGCAGCAGGGTTCACGTTGCATCACGTTGTGCTGACCAGGCTACTCGTGTAAGCCAGTGTTGGGAAATGTAGTAACGGGGTAAACGCACGTCAGCAGATTCCGTGCGGTATGCATATGTAACATACTCATTGTTGAAGAGCCAAATAAATAAATAAAACTACGCAACTACTTTGATGCGGTATTTTAATAGATAGAGTGATTCAAGAGGAAGGTTTATAACTTTTTTTGCTTAATTTAGTAGAGAAACATTGATAATTGTAGAGGTTTCTAACGTTATGTCGTAAATAAATACATTGTTTTGCTTACATACAAAACGTTCACCCGAACGAGGTAGCAGGTAGCGGTCAATAATAAAGTAAAGTTTGGCAGATAAATTGCTGTTCATATACTTCGGAAAATTCATTATTATATACAAATAAATAAGATATAAGTGTTTGTTTAAAATCTGTACTAATATATAAAGGTGAACAGTCTGTGTGTTTGCTTAAACGCGATAAATCAGAAACTATTAGGCTGATTAAAAAACATATTTCAGTGTTAGATTTTACTATGAAGTTCCGACGGGAGAGGGACATGTGGGTGAAACCGCGCGTGGGAAACTAGTGGACATATAAAATGTATTTACAAATAGCATATATAATAATGATGACGAAAATAAAATAAAAAAAAATGTCTGTCTGTATCTGGACCGATTTTGACAGGATTTTCACTGGTATATAGCAAATTTTATAACAAGTACAATTTTATTTTCTCTGTTGTAGATCTATACTAATATTATAAAAAGGAAAGATTTATATGTAAGTATGTTTGTAACGAATTGGCTCAAAAAGTAGAGGACCGATTTTAAAAATTCCTTCACCATTTGAATGCTACATTATCACTGATTAATATACGCTATATTTAGTTATGAAGTTCCCATGGGAACGGGAGTTACGCGGGTGAAACCGCGCGCGGGAAGCTAGTATCTTATAAAATCCTTAATTTTATCCTTAATTACACTACATATATAACTTTTGCGGCTCATTCCCTGGTTTGTAGTTGTTACAGTTTATGTCACCTAACGGCCGACCCATTCAGTAATCCAACTTGGTCGATCAAATATGCAGAGGAATGTTCTGCGATAGTCTCTAATACTTCGTGAAGTCTCTGCTAAGGGCACGTAATGTCTTAAGTTCAGGCCACTGTACGACTACCATGACGATCATACGAGAGGTAATCTATTCTACTTAATATAATAAATAGAATCAGGCGTTACTTTGCGAAAATCCTTATTAATCTTATTATAAAAGACAAAATATCTAGTGTTAATTCCGCTAAAAATGTGTCTATATCCTGTATAGCTATTGTTACATTGCCCTCCCACCCGCAAAAATTATGCACATGCAGGAAGGAAAAATAAAACGTGCAAAAATACAATCATCAGCCGAAGATACGGTGTTCGGCTGGTGATTGTATTGTCTTTTTTAATTAGATATTTACTTAATATATAAACCTTAAGAGTTCTCAGTGGATCTCAAAGTTTGTCACGTTAAGCAGAATGTTCACTTGCCAGAGATGTGATACTGAGTTCCGCGATGGTGTTACTTGCTCAATATGCATGCGTCACTACGACTTTCCCTGTGCTGGAATTACTGAAGTTGGTTGGAGAAGGTTGGGTGAACGCAAACAATCTAACTGGAAATGTGTTGAGTGCAAACCGCAAGCTATAAGCCCCCGCATCACTACTACCGTGCAGCCACTATCTTCCACATCACCTGAGAAACTGGTACCATCGGCGCAACCTCCATCGCTGACGCTCCCTGCACTGTCTGAGCCGTCAGCACTGTCTGCGTTCCCTGCTCAAGTAAATTTGGAGTCTATAATGGCCGAGCTTCGTAGCGTCTCTGCTCGAATGGACAAAATAATGGGGCTAGCTGAGGATGTCAAAAGGATTCGAGCTGAATTGGAGGAATTAAAAAAGATAAGAAATGATTGCGATGACCTAAAAACTAGTATTAAGTTTACAGACAGCTCGGTTACAGATTTATCTACCAAAGTTAACGAGATTCAGCAAGATATGAATAAACTCAAGGAGACCAAAGATGAGTTGGTGACTGTGCAAGACCGTTGCTCCAAGCTTGAAAGTCTTCATAATGAATATGAACAACGATCCCGCCTAAACAACATAGAAATAAAAGGAGTTCCATTTACCAGCTCAGAGAATTTATTTTCTATTATTGAGAATGTAGGAGTAGTTATAGGGTGCAGCATTCCAAAAGACCAAATCAACTTCATCGCTAGGGTCCCGTCGCGCAGCAACGACAAGAACAAGAATATAATATGTTCGGTGCAAAATAGATACATCAAGAATAACTTCGTAGCGGCGGCGCGAAAACACAGGTCCTCAATTACCACCAGTAAATTGAGGCTGCAAGGCGATAGCATTATATATGTAAACGATCACCTCACCCTTGATAACAAAATGCTCCTAAATAAAACGAAATATCTAGCTAAGGAACGAAATTTTTTGTACGTTTGGGTAATAGGATGCAAGATACTTCTAAAGAAGAACGAAACATCACCCACCTACCACATCAAAACAGAACAAGACTTAAAAAAAATCTTTCCTTAAGAACGCAATTTCAATTATCTGACATTGAATCATGTTGTTGTCCGTGCCACCAAACAAGTTTGAGTAACGTAGTCCGCACAGGTAACCGTTTTTTTGTACGCACCCGGGCCTTTGTCCGCTTATCGCTCGCTGCTAACTTTTGCTACTGCCATTTGCTACTTTATTTAAACAGTATGATAGCTTATGTTCCTTTGTTCATGCGATTGCAGGTCATAATTTTAACGAAGGCAAATTTTATTTTTATGAACATTTATTTTAAACTATCTAATTTTACTATTCAAATACCTGTTTATTATTTTACGACAGCACCTGATGGCTTCTTTTGTGTGTTAGATTGTTGCGCTAAAGTTAGTTTATTCCCTTATTCAAATTATTTTGCATTGCTTATTCAAACTTCTATACGATTTTTAATTTATCTACATTATTCGTGATGGCGCCTATACAGTTTTATTATCAGAATGTTCGGGGGCTTCGAACTAAAACGAGTTTATTTTACAGAAATTTGTGTGCTAATAGTTATGATGTTATTTGTTTAACCGAAACTTGGTTATTGGACGGTATTAGTGATGGTGAGCTGTTTGACGATCGTTATTTGGTTTGGAGGCGAGATAGGGATTATTCTAGCACTAATCAGACCTTGGGTGGCGGTGTATTGATTGCGACAAAGCGGGGACTTCTGGTTGATGTACAGAACGAATGGTTTTCGTCAGCTGAGGACCTGTGGGTAACCTTGACACTGCGTAGTCAACGACCTAGCAAGGTATTTAAAATGCATATTTGTGTATTGTATCTATGCAGTCAACACCTTGGTAATACGTTTGCAGTCCAACTTACTAACTTCTCCAATAGCTTAGTCGATATCATGCATAGGTGCCCAGCGGATAATTTTATCATACTAGGCGATTTTAATCTCCCCAATATAAATTGGAATCATGCAGATGACGGTGTTTCTCTTAACCCGAGTAACGTGCAAGGCGACATACAGGCTACCTTATTTGATAATTTAAACTTACTCAACTTACTTCAATATAACTCATATTTCAATGCTAATAATCGTTTATTGGACTTAATATTCTCAAACTGGGATATTACGGTTTCATGCTGTCTAGACCCGCTTGTTCCTGAAGACCCCCACCACAAAGCTCTCTGTGGAGTAATGAATTTCACGAATACTAGTTATCTGTCAATACGTCCACATACTAAGTTTATATACCGTTCAGCAGACTACGTAGCAATATCTGACGCACTCAGCCAAGTTGACTGGCACCACGAGATAAACAGTAGATGCCTTGAAGATGCCACTTCATTTGTTTACAACAAACTATATGAGTTGAGAAATAAATATGTACCATCTAAAACAGTAACTCCGCATAATAAGTATCCCATCTGGTACAAACAGCCGTTAATAAAAATTTTGAAAGAAAAGGCTAAATTTCACAAAAAACATAAAAAGTATGGTAATACCTCCGACTATGAATCGTTTTCTCTATTACGCCAACGAGCTAAGGACCTTGAAATTGACATGTACAATGGCTTTATAGCCAAGACTGAGGACAGTATATCTAAGAACCCAAAAGCCTTCTGGTCCTACGTTAAGTCCAAGCAACAAGTTAATTCCTATCCTTCTTCTTTGAAGTATCAATCTAGAACCTCGAGAGATGGAGACGATATATGCAACATGTTTAGTGACTATTTCTACTCCAACTTCTTAGATAATAGTAATGCATCTGACTCGGGCTTGCAATCTATTGACATCAACACGAACTCTGATGAAATTGTTCCCGATATACATTGTATTGAAATACAGAAATTAGAGGTGTATGAATTGCTAAAAAAGGTTGACCTAAGCAAATCCGCGGGGCCAGATGGAATTCCACCTATCTTTATTGCTAACTGTGCAAAAAGTTTGTGTGTTCCTCTCTCACTGCTGTTTAAAAAATCTTTTTCCTTTGGCACAGTGCCGGAAGTTTGGAAATCGGCATTTATCACTCCTATCCATAAAAAGGGACCCAAAGATCTGGTAGTGAATTATAGGCCCATCTCCAAGCTCTGCATTTTTGCAAAAATCATGGAAAAAATAGTATACAGGCATCTTTATGCTTCTCTAAGCAGTTATATTAGCGTCAATCAACATGGTTTTTATAGAGGCCGGTCGACAACAACCAACCTAGTCCTTTGCGCTGACTACATCACAAGCCATATGTCCCAACGAAGTCAAGTTGATGTAATATACACCGATTACAGCAAAGCTTTTGACCGTTTAGACCACTCACTTCTTCTACGCAAACTTTTGGCCATGGGCATCAGGGGAAATCTCCTCCGTTGGTTCACTTCTTACATTGAAAATAGGTGTCAAACTGTAGTTCTCAATGGTTACACATCCCGATCTGTCTTTGCTCCTTCTGGAATTCCTCAAGGATCTTTATTGGGCCCATTACTTTTCAGTATATTTATCAACGATATATCTCACTGTTTCACTAACTCTAAGATACTACTGTTCGCCGATGATATGAAAATAATGAGTGCAATTGATACAGTCATGGACGCCTCTAATCTCCAAAATGACTTAAATCGGTTCTACCGTTACTGTACAACTAATAAGCTAGATCTTAATATTTCAAAATGCTATGTTTGTTCCTTTACTCGTAAGCCGAATTTCATTAAGTACAATTACTCAGTTTTAGGCACACCCTTAGAAAGAGTTGACACTATCCGTGATCTAGGCATCACCTTCGATTCAAAACTACTTTTTAATACGCACATTAACAATATAACTAAAAAGGCTTCAAAATCCTTGGGCTTTGTGTTGAGACTAAGTGCTGACTTCAAGAACATTAAAACCCTTAAAATACTGTACTGTGCTTTTGTTCGAAGTCATCTCGAATATTGTTCTCAAGTCTGGAATCCTAACTTTAGCGTATACATAAATCGTATTGAAAACATACAAAGGAAATTTTTAAGGTACGTTCAATTTCGAGCCAAAATCTACTTACCTAATTACACGTCTCGTTGCAAAAAATTCCATATACTTCCGTTGCATGAACGAAGAATTATAGCGGATATAGTGTTACTTTACCAGCTAGTGAATGACTCCATCGACTGTTCTGAGCTAATAGATAAGATAGGACTACGTGTCCCTTCAGCTATGTTAAGAAAGCATGATCTGCTATATGTACCGGCAGTACGCACTACCTATTTAGGCAGAATAGTTATATGGTGAGGGCAATGAGGACATACAACATGACTTGTCGCAGGATTGACATTGACTTGTTCTGCATTAGCACTGGCAAGCTAAAGAAATTCCTAGCAAATGATTTCTTTGGTGTGAATTAATGCTCTAACCTTATGATTCTATTTTTTTTTTCTACTGTCACCTGTCTTTTACTTCTTTGTTTTCTTCGCCTGCTGTCTACCTTCTCTTTTTTCATATTATGTACTAATTTTTATCAGTGAAAACTTTTAATTGGCCTTCATTTACTATTTCATGTTTTATATGTACTCTAGCTGTAAGTTTTCTAAAGCAATAAAATAAAATAAAATAAAATAAAACTACTTGACATTTTTCAGTGATAGATAGCACATTTATCGTGAAAAATAAGCTATATTTCATTATAAAATTCTAACAAGACGGTAGCTATGCGAGAGAGACCGCGCGAAAAAAAAATAGAAATGATTTTATTTCATTTTAGAAATGATAGTGAGGTAATTATGGTGATCCATAGGTAACAGTGGTTAGTTTTGTACATCCACTGCATTGGCACTAACTGTATTTGGACCCCTTAACATCAGGTGGACGGCAAATGACCCGTGCCTGATCAACAATAATAAATAATGTATTTTTTCAAGTCTGAACTTGGATATAATAATAAACCCACAAATACAAAAAAAAACTAGGGTAATTTATTTCGCGCTTTTGTTTTAAAATTAAATAGTTTTATAGTTACGTAGACGAATAATTCGCTTTTGTTATACGTCTTAGCAATGCATTATGGGCTTTTGTTTTTGTATTATTTATATGGACAAATTCCGTAGCGTAGCGGTATTTGGCTCGCTTTAAATCTCGGAGGGCGTGGGTTCAATAACCACGCCACGACAATAAATCTTTGTGTAAATTCTAAGATTTCTTTCCGGGTCTGATTGGTTGAGGGACTACCGTCCGTGTCGGAAAGCACGTTAAGCCGTTGGTCCCGATTGTTATAACATCATCTATAATAATCGTATATCAAGGAACCGGCAGCAGCGTTTCCTTGTGTGATACAATATAATACGGCAATCACCAACTCACCTGCCAAGGGTGGTGATTATGGCAAATATATGGGCCTCCTCTCCTCCCTTGGAGGAGAGGAGGCCCATGTTCAGCAGTGGACGCTATACGGGCTGATGATGATGATGATAATATGACTTTCATTCCCATATCTCTTCATGATTACTTTACGCCACTTATTTCTCAGTTAAAAATTAAATCCGTCAGTAGTGACCCTTGTATAAATTAATTCCATACCTAGTTGGTAATGCCTATTTGTCAACTTTTAGTTAAACTTTAATGCAAAATTACGTGCCCTTAGCAGAGCCTTCACGAAGTATTTAAAGTGAACAAAGAGAAAGAAAAACTATGCGTTTAAAGAAACCTATTTAACGTATAATAATATACGTGTCGACGTACTCCTAACTCCTAACTCCTGGTTGCGGCACTGATGTAATCGAATATGTGAAGGGTAAAATATATGGTTGGTTTAACGTTGTAAACGTAAATACGGTTTGAAATAACTTATTTCGTTATTTTGTTTGTTTATTTAATCATAATCTCCTTACCTACTCTTTATACCTAATTTTTTTTAAAGAATTTAGTTTATAGTAATATAACGCCTTAGCTGGTAGCGTAGCTCAGCAGGGCTCATTGCTGCTAGTCCTCGAAGAGGGTGTGTGAGGGGAACGATGACTATCACTTAGCACTCTTTTAAAAAAAAATGTATTTTAGATGATCTTTCAAACTAACCATATTGCAAACTTGGGGTCATACTTTTATTTTTTTTAATAATTTTTTGGACCAAAAAAAATATTCTCCTTTAATTTTGGATTAGAATTTAAATCGAATGATTAATATTTTAGTTGCCAGAACGTCATATCGGTCAATCAACGTATTATAGTTAGGGATTAAAACCTTAACCTCACTACAGTACCTATTGCAGGAAAATGACATAAAGTAGATATTAAAAGATGTTTAGTATTTAGGTACTATGTGGCTAATGTTGACAAGATGTAATGCGGGCCATACATGTGTCACCCTTACATACTTTCACATTTATAACATTAGTAAGACTCAAATATCTCCTTTGTATTTTACTCCGTAAATAAATCTCCTATACAATATTATAATCTTGCAGAAATATATAACTACCTGTCCTATTCTCTTGCATATATTATCACCTGATCCTGAAGTTTGTGATTTTTCAACAAAATAAATTGCATCTGCGACAAATAATGTCCCATTTATATATCATATTCCTCTTCTTTACATGCACTGAGAAGCCATTACTCCTCAAGATAACTCTTACAGCACCCCTCGCTATCTCTCATCTAAAGTGCACATCTATTAGCATCCCCCTAAATTTTATATACAAGGGGTAAAAATAATGTGTAGTCATATATATTTTATATTATTATAGTATAACTGGTATTTTATTTTATAAAACTATAAAAGTACATAGGCGGACTTAATGCCAGAGGCATTCTCTACCAGTCTACCATAGGGTGGTGCAGAGACAATGTAATAGGTGCACTATAAAAGAAACTGTATGTTAGAAGACACATACCACAAAGGTAAGTAAAAGGAATACAATAAAATATTTTTAAAATTATATGGATACTATATATACGATACATATTATATATTATACTAATACTATTATATTAGGTATGATATCATATTAGGTATGAGATCTGACTATTTTTAACAACTGTCCCTAAGAAAAAGATCGAATGATGAACAAAAAACAATCAATTAATATAAAATAATATATCATCTTACAAAGTTTAAATATATACAGCATTTTTATTTTAAAACTAAAATGTATCCACTTTGTGAGATCTGATAGTAGAGTCAGTTGTGGGTTTATCAAAAAACTGTATTACAGGTCATCAGGAATGGAATTAAGAAGTTATGTTGCCATAGTTTCCCCACGACCTGATGTATAGATAAACCCGTTATATTTATAATATAAGATTTATTAGGAAAAGACGATTTTTTTTAGGATTAAAATTAAAACGGTCTGGAGCCCTGATCACATATCGCCCGCTGAAGTAACAAAAGCCATGGCTAGTTTATGCTATCATGTGTCCGTTTGAAAAAGGAGGACCAAAACGGGTTAATGTGCTTTCTGAGACAAGGCTGAAGGTTGAAGTCTCTCAACCGGTCAGACTCAGAAAGAAAAATATTATTATACTGAGATTTTTTTTTTGTTCGACGTTGGAATTGAATTCAATATTTAAAGCCTCCGAAACTTTGTAGGTGACATCGTAATGATCACATAGAACATCATGAAGATTATATGACTGATGATAAAGCGGCCGTAGCCCAATGGCTAGGGTGTTGGATTTGTGACCTTGTGGTCGCCGGTTCGATCCCCACCCATAGCACTATCGACGTGAACCCACTCGTAACACAAGCAAAGTAGCTTAGCGCGAGGGGTTAGTAGACTGTAAAACTCCGCTAGTGACCATTATAAAAAAACATATGACTACACTTTTGTGATACACACTGAGTATATTTTTATATCTATACAAGCCATTTTTCCTATCTCGATGATTTAGTGTTGGGCGGCGATAAATATAGCCTTTGTTTGCGGTCAACTGCCTAAGAATACGGTTGGTTGGTTTATTTCTTATTTCATTATATTCAATTATAATATCCTACTAATATTATAAACGCGAAATTTTGTAAGAATGTATGGATGTGTTTCATGCAAAAACTACTCAACGGATTTGGCTGACAGTTTGTACGCGGATAGTTTATAAGCAGGATTAACATATAGTGACAACCTCCGTAGCGTGGCGGTATTTGGCTCGCTTTAAATCTCGGAGGTAGTGGGGGGTCAGAGCCCATTCGTCTCCTAAAATTCGTCACCCAGCATAAAAGTTGTAGATTCGGTCCCTATATAGGTGCCCATTGGTCTCCTGGTAGGGGACCAATTAATATTTTAATAAAAAATATTATTTTTAAGGTACCCTTTCGTCTCCTCTAATATATAATAATATACAATATAAGTTAAAGATTCGGCACCTATTCAGGTGCCTATTGGTCCCCTGAGATAAAATTAGCTATATTTTACATAAGAAACGGTTAACATAGTACACTTGTGAACAGTTTATTAACGGAATTAATTTAATAAATCATAACAGATAATTGAAAAAAGAGCATGTATGATAATCCGTCATGATAATAATATAACCTGTCGATAGGCTTACGATGTAAAATTGTCTCACTACGAATGGCTTGTTAAAAAAACGGGTTACAAATAATAGATAAGGTGTTTAAAATAGGTAAGTACTCTCCAGATGTGCGCGGGGTGTGGAATGCCGAAGCGGGAGGGGTAATCTTAGCCAGAGTATCTGCGCGCGAGCGAATAACAAAGGCGTAGCCCAAAACAATAGACGCACGATGAAAGGACTTGCACCTGATTGGCTAACACCAGTACTAGACAACTTCGGCGTATTTATTCCAGGAATGTGTTACTACATGTAGTTTACTTATAGTTGCAAATCCAAATTTATTGATTTTTATACTGTCTCGAGTGAAAGTTTCCTCATTAGCGTATCCTGTAGGATTACTTATAAAATTTAATTAGTGAGTGAAGTGATCAGTGCATGTACGTGAAGGAAAAATACGTAAGTTCTACTATTTACCTATACATCCCTATTTCAAAAGACTTACATGTATATAATTGGAACGACGACACAGAAAAAAAAATTCAACTGCTGCTACTTTTTAATAGTTACTATTAAATACTTTATTTTATTTTAAGGTAAAACATAGATTTTTAGTATGCTACTGTGTATGCACTCACATAATTTTCTATTTTGTATGATAAAATATTACTTTTTCTACTTTTTCAGTGAAAAATACGGTGATTTTAGCCAATTTTTATGTAGGTACTTCTAGTTACAATTTATTAGATTTAAGTTATTACGATTTTGCATGTAGTTGGTTAATATACAAAAAAAATATATGTTGATTTATCTAGTCTTCAATAATTACTGTGATTTTAGTATTTTTTTTGTACTGTTATAATTTTTTAGATTTAAGTTATTATGATTTTGCATGTATTTAGTTGGTAAATATACAAAAAATAAGAAGTGATTATTTATTGTTGATATGTGTTCTATTTTTTTTTTGCATATTTTATATTTAATGTTGATTTATATGATGGTCAATCAAGGCTGATTTTTGTAAAAGAGTTGTATTTTGTTAGTTTCTAGGACATTGTGATTTTTTATGTGTTAATCTTATTTGAAATAAACATGATATCTACCGAATTACTATATTTTTTATTTAAGCCTTTTCTGCGCGACTGTACCCGGACTACCAAGCTGCAGTATACATATACATGTACTTATATTAGAAGAATGAATAAAAATAAATATTCTTCAGGGGACGAATGGGCCCCTCAAAAGTTCCAGGGGACGAGTGGGCACAGGGTGCGAATCTTAGGGGACGAATGGGCTCGGACCCGTCGTGGGTTCGATCCCCACGCCGGGCTTAATGCCCGAAATCTTTGTGTAAATTCTTAGATTTCTTTCCGGGTCTGGTTGGTTGAGGGACTACCCTCCGTGCCTCGGAAAGCATGTTAAGCCGTTGGTCCCGATTGTTATAAAAATGTTCGTTTGTTTCTTTATATCGAATAGGCTCCGAAACTACCGATCGATTGACCGACCGATTTGAAAATTTCTTTCACCATTGTAAAACTATACTATCCCCGGATGACAAAGGCTATATCTAAGGAACTACAGGTCCGATTTCAAAAAATCTTTCAGTGTTGGATAGTCCATTTATCGAGGAAGGTTATAGGTAATAATTAATTATGAGGTTCCCACGGGAACGGGAGTTACGCGGGTAAAACCGCGCGCGGGAAGCTAGTTTAATAATAAAATAACATTACTTTACAAGCAGCTCAATTGTCTTTCTCTCGTTTTAAAAAGAATATTCAACGTTTCTACTATTTAAACTGCGAATAAATTTTTCGATTAAATAAAATTTCATCTCCGCCACAACCATTTTGGTTTCCGTAACATTTTCTTTCCCAACGAGCAGCGCGGTAAACAATAAATAACTTTATATTACGCGGTCACACCCAGTTTAAATAAATCTCGTTACAATTGGAATAAAAGTTACTCGTTTTAACCACTATTTCTCTATGAAAACACGGTCAAGAGCGAGCGTGGTAGCGTTATAAGTTCCGTATAGTTTCACAATAAGTCATCATCAGTCTGTTTAAAGTCCACTGCTGAACATGGGTATTCTCCCGAAAGAGGGTTTTTGCCATAGTCACCACATGTGGCAAGTTGGTTTGTGATCGTAGTCTTCCGATGCCCTCGCAGCGCCGAAGTCCGAGAGGCCCGCGAACTGTAAAGTAGAGCGACAGTTGCACAAAATTCTCTAAAAATCTAAAGTCATCATTCCTCCATCCCCCCGCCAGCAAACGCACTGAGCCGAGGTCTAAGCCCTACAGGGGGCGCCCTCTTGCGGGCAGGCTGCTTGGTTAGTAGTTTATTTAGGCTGGAACTCTGCTCACCTTTATGCCCGGTGAAGTAGCAAAAGCCAACTACATAATGTCCGTTCGAAAAATAAAGATAAACGGAGTATAAGTAAATAACACACAGGGCAATGCTGCTGCCCGTTTCCTGGTATACAATTGCTATACATCCTACAAACACTCAAGACGAGGTGAGTTACGTATCCAAGCTTTTCTACAATTTGATAAGACGACCTCCGTAGAGTAGACTTTAGGCGCGCACTTCATGATAACTAGGCAGGTAACCAGTTTAACGTGCTCTCCAAGGCACGGATGAAACACCACCAACTTCCAAACTCCGGTTTGGTACTTACATTATCCCAAATAATGATTTCTAGTAACCCAAACTTTACCTGACCCTGGGATCGAACCTCGGACCTTTCTAGTTACGTTCGAACACATTACCGGTAAACCAACAAGGCAGTCCCTCCTACTTAATACGCATAGTACCAATTAAACTGCACAATTTTTAGCACTAATACCAGCTATTCCAATGAGGATCTCTAAAAATTAAACATTTTCGCATTTGGACTGTTTTCGTGCCGCAGTAAGTTACGTCGTAACTCGTGACTTGTTACTCGCTAGTGGACCGCCTCCATGATTTGTCTGTCATCATTAAATAGTTAGCTAAACCATTTTTACGTGTTCTGAATTTTATTGTAAAAAGAATATTTAAATTCTTGCTTTATGTTACGATTTTTATCTAGGAAAGCTTATTAACTTATCATTTTGGAATTGGTAATAAAATGGGCAACATTTTTTTAAATACTGCACACTACTGACACTTTCAATGCAGTCATGATAAGCATACCTGGAGTCCGAACAACTATGTATTTGTGATTCAGACAATCAGTTGACGTGGGTGAGAATCGAACCCAAAACCACTGAGGCATTATTGCAGTCTATCCTAGAACTTTTGTTGTTATTTAAACCATTGTAGACTATCGTTACTATCATCAACAGCCCGTTTATGTCCACTGCTGAACATGGGCCTCCTCTTAACTGACCTTGGTAAACCAGGAACGTTGAGGGATATTGCCATAATCACCACGCTTGGCAGACGGATTGGTGATCACAGTAAGATGTTAACCTTAAGCTAATAGATGCTGCTGCCCATCCATCAGCCATATGTCCCTCAGTCGCCTTTTACGACACCCATGGGAGGATATGGGGTGGTCTATTCTAAGCCGGAAACCACGCGACAACTATCTACACTATCGTTACTATAATATTATAAACGCGAAAGTTTGTGAGCATGGATGGGTGGATGAATGTTTGTTACTCTTTTACGCAAAAACTACTGATTTGGCTGAAACTTTGCATGGAAATAGTTAATAAGGTCGATTAACATATAGGCTACAAAATATCACGCTCCGACCCACTGCAGCATAGTAATGCAGGTAAGACCGCGGGGTGCATCTATTTTAATAATAAAATGACTTTATATTAATAAAGAAAAAAAAAAAAAAAAAAAAAAACGTTTTTATTTACGTAAACCAATTACAGGCACTTGTAAATCGTCAAACATTAATTAGAATTATATTTGTTATTTATTTATATCTATAAAATTAATTATTTTTATATTATCATATATTTATATGTTATTATTATAATTTATTTATTTATATTGTTCTTAGCGACACAAAATGCTTGTTCTGTCTATATTATGTCAAAACAATTGTCATTATTTGGGTGGACCATGAGCATATAACGACGGACGCGCTTTAATGCTACCACCGGATCCAATGCGCCCCAACTGAGAAGATCCGGCGAAACAAACTCAGTGGGTTACTTACCAACATTACCCAATATTATTTCACTAAACTGTTTAAACACTGTTATTCTCGTTACAAATTTCTACCTTATCATCTAGAATTATTATTTCGTTATAATCTTAACTAATATTTCGTGAAGAATAAATAAACGAGCAATTTTTCGTTTCAAAACGTTTATTCTTGCTCAAAATGGAGATAACGACGAGTCTAAGATTTTGCTAAGTGACAATTATTATCAGTTCAAAGACTCTCGTCTTAGAATTAAAATCGAGACGTAAGTGAGTTAATATCACGTCTCAGCACAGACCAGTTTAGTGAAAAAGATGAGACTGTCTACACTTAATATTATAGAGCTGAAGAGACCAAACTCTTCAGCTTTATGTTTTTTGTTTTATTGTTTGCTTGAATGCGATAATCTTAGGAACACCTGCCTCGATTTGAAAAAAATCTTTCAATGTTAGATAGTCCATGTATCATCACCCTAAGACTAATAGGAGCTAAGCAGAAAACAAGCTAGTAGATATATTTGAAAAACAGTTTTTTTATATCACGTAATATCAGTATAAATAAGACGATAACGAAGATTAATACCGCTGTACCTATATCATACTAGTGAGTGTTTTTCCTACCATATAGCTGACACGATTCCCCTATTACCTTCGACATGAAAGTAAAAAAACTAAAATTGTGTAACATAAGTTAAAACACAAACAATTTGTAAATTTACAGTATAAATACATAAAATAATACCTATATTACACAAAATTTATGTTTGTTTAATAATATGTAACAGTAAACATATGCTGTCCGGGTTATGGAGGGTGGTCCCTCAACAAACCAGACCCGGAAAGAAATCTAATATTTCACAAAAAAGATTTTTAGTCCGGCGCAGGGATAGAATCCCATCACCTCAAAGACTTAAAGCGAGAATCATACCGCTACGCTACAGAGGTGATAAAAAACCGCAGCTTATATTTTACAGCTACTGACATTGAGGTGTCTCTAGTGTAATTGGTCTTCAGTCCATTTGTTACACCTTGTTTCGACAAAGACCTTACCTTTATTAAGTGAAGATGAAATTTAACGACAAAAGGGATCGGTAGGTACTCCCGTTCTACTAATATTATTAAGATAACATTTATCCATTACATTTGACAGTCTCTTGATAACAGCTTTCAAATTTATTGTCTTTACAATTCAGTGACTTATTAATTGACATACCTAAATAACAACAGCGCAATTTTTTCTTCATCGTTTAGTACAAATTATTCTATATCTCGTACATAATTATATTATTTGGAAAAGTAATATTGTCGTTTGAATTCTAAAACCACGTAAGTTATTATTTACGGTGTAGTTAGATGCATCTAGCTTAAGCCAGTTGCATCTAACTATACAAGCTTCTTGGAAGCTTGTATAGTTAGCTTCCGCTAGCGGAAGCTAGATACTGACGGAGCTAGATACTAAAAATGTCTTTAAAATATGTACAAATGATTAATCAAAGACTTTAAAAGATGACAAAAAGAATGATCTCGGAGTTTCTTATAGTCTTTCTTCTCCGGGTGTCACAACGTAGGTAGATAGAGAAAGACTCGTAGGAAGCTAGGATAGGGTCCGGTCGTCCTTGCAAGGCGAGGCTCGCGACGCGTTCTATGCTTCTGACCTAATCCCAGCCCGCGCTGGTTGATTCTAATTATATTTATAATACGCGACTTTCACATGTCACATTGGTAGATTTAAATTCTATTTAATAACATTACTGTTGAAATGTATAAGTACTAATTAATTAGTCAAGATTTTTTTTTTTTGTCTTTGTATATTTTTATCATTGTATTTGACTTATAATAAGTACGATCGATTCGTCTACATTATCAATAAACGTTTTCATTTTCATTTCATTTTTCATTTTCGAAGCAAGTTGCATGCTGGTCGCATACTAGTTGCACGCTAGTTGCATTCATTCATTCAAATGTTCCTAATTCATTAGTTCCTGAGATTAGCGAGTTTAATTGACTGCACCGGTGGCTCAGTGGTTACAGTACCTAGTTGCTTCTGAGACCTGGTGTTCTGGGTTCGATTCCCACCCGGGACAATTATTTGTGTGAACCACAAATAGTTGTTCCGAGTCTGGGTGTTCTTTGTGTCCGTGAAATTAATGTTTGTAAAGTCCCCCGCGACACAGGGATTTATTTCGCTAGTGCGGGAGTTGTCTTTTAAAAAAAATGAAAAAAAAAAAATAAGCAAACAAAAAATCTCTACACCTTTATATATTAGTATAAGACAAGATTACACAAACCGTATTGAATCCACCGTGTGGTTTCTGGCTGAGAAGACCATATAAGATAATAACGAAGAATAAAGTGGAATATAAGGAGGAAAGTTTTGAGTATGGATGTCGATAGCTATAAGAGAAGTGGAAGACCAAAGAAACGATGGATGGACTGAACGATGGACTGTATAAAAGATGATATGGTTAGGATGGGGGTGACTGTCGAGATGGCGGCTAACAGAGGAGTATGGCAGCTTTATATGTTAGTATAAGACAAGATTACACAAACCGTATTGAATCTACCGTATGGTTTCTGGCTTAGCAGACCGAATGTCTTCCTGTAGGTGCCTTGAGAGGTAACTAAGGAATATAAAGCTGTTGGATAGGAATCGGCATCTATCCGATCGAGATTAGTTACCATCTAACTGCGATCACCAGTTTGCCTGCCAAGCGTGGTGACTGGTTATTATTGTAATATCCCTCAATGACCATGGCGTGCCAAGATCTGTTAAGCGGACGCCCCTGTTCAGCAGTGTACGTTAACGGTCTGTTGAAGAAGTTGAAGAGGGAGAAAATCATCGTCCAATAGAAACTCGTTAATGAAAGTCAAAAATGCCGAAAAGTTCTCGAATGAAGATCGCGGATCGGCAAGCGTAGGGTAGGACGTCCACCTACTAGATGGACGGATGATCTAGTTAAGGCCGTGGGATCACGGTGGATGGAGGCCGCTTCTAACCGCAACAACCGGAGATCTATGAGGGAGCCTTTGTCTAGCAATGGACGTCCTACGGCAGAAATGATGATGATGAATGAAAGTCAAAAGTAAATTTGTATTAAACCGTAGTAAAGCTTTGTAGTAAACCGTGTCATTAAGTCACGGTTTCCACGGAAACCAGCACACGGGTTTCTATTAAAAAAAGAATTTCAGCAAAATCTGTAAATCCAGGAATTACCCCCTACAACCTCTCAAACAATTCACAAACTCACATACATCAGCCCGTATAATGTCCACTGCTAAACATGGGCTGTGACATGGGCCTCTTCCCGAGGGAGGGTTTTTGCCATAGTCACCACGCTTGGTTGGTGACCGCAGTATTATATTTGTAACACACAAGGAAACGCTAGCTATATATAGATGATATTATAACAATCGGTACCTACGGCTTAATGTGCTTTCCGGTTACGGTAGACCCTCAGTCAACCAGACCCGGAAAGAAATCTTAGAATCTACACAAAGATATTCTTGTCCGGCGTGGGGATCGAACCCACGACCTCCGAGATTTAAAGCGAGCCGAATACCGCTACGCTACATCTCTATAATAGTAGTATAGATGATGTTATGACAATCGATGCACGAAGGGAAGTCCTTCAACCAAACAGAATATAAAAGCTGAACAAAAGACAAATATCAAGGGAACCAACAATGTAATAAATATACAAATATCGCGAGTCGCTGACCGCGGCTCTGATTGCTCCGCCATTGTGATGGCTTCGATAAGGATTCCATTGTTCTGGAATAGTATATCTAAAACTAAGCATTTTAACTGAAAAAAAAAAACAATATAGTATGCCAGCCCTTTAATGGTAGATAATATAATGTCTATTGAATAAATGTTAGTAAAAAAATAAAATATTATTTTTATACCAAAAAATCCTATTAATATTATAAACGCGAAAGTTTGTAAGTATGGATGGCTGGATGGATGGATGTTTGTTACTCTTAAAAGCCAAAACTACTGAACGGAATTGAATGAAATTTTGCACCGGGATAGGTTATACGCTGTATTAACAGATAGGCTACAAAACATCACGCTCCGACTCACTGGAGCAGAGTAACGCGAGTAAAACCGCGGGGCGCAGCTATTATTGAAATACATGTTTCTTTTGAATTAAGTCCGATGTATCGTATAGTAGTCCCAACCGATTGTCAAAATTGTAGTATAGTGGGATCTAGATGCCATCTATTGGCAATGATAAACATTACTTTGACAAATATCTTCAAGGATTAGTTCTTATAGCGGAGTTTTGCATACTCAAATGCTTGTGTTACAAGTGGGTTCACGTCGGTAGTACAATGGGTGTGGAACGAACCGGCGACCACAAATTCACATGTCCGACGCCCCTAGCCATCGGGCTACGGCCGCTCCAAACTGGATTCGGAATTAAATATTTAAACGATGACAATAATGATAGTTTACAGGTCGCGGACGTTTTATTTTTTTTCTGACGGCCCTATATTGTTAGCTACGAGGCTTTTCCTACTTCACCGGGCATAAAGGCCAGCAGAGCTCCAGCCTTAATAAATCGTTTAAAAACTACAAACTAAGCAATCTGCGCAAATGGGCACCCCCTGTGGGGCTTGGGCCTCGGCTCAGAGCGGTCGCTGGCGATGACATTGAGGGATTATGACTTTTAGTATTTTGGGGGATTTTGTGCAACTGTTGCTCTATTTAACAGTTCACGGGTCTCTCGGGCTTGGGGTCTGGGAGGGTTCTTTGCAAACTAAGGGTTGAAAGGATTCTAGGGAGTGTCATACTTGAAGTCTACGGGGAAATTGGAAGGGTCAGCGTTACTTCTATTCCAGTGTGTGACATTCTTAGTACATAGATATGATGTGGAGTGCGGTGGAGCGACCGCGGCAGTGCTGCGATGCTCTTTAATCAGAGCTCTTTCACAAAACTACACGGTTTACACTTACATGACCGTTCGAATGGACTTGTTATTTAAATTAACTTACTCTACTGTACGGTCTGTTTTTTTTATACATATATGGGCGGGCGAAGTACTGTAATTGATTGAATATTGGTAAGGAGTATTAGCTAATACTAGCAGAGTTTTGCAGCCTACTAGTATTCTTGTAAACCCTTCGTACTAAGCTAAAATGCTTAGTACGAAGGGTAATATTTCAATCAATAATAGTTCGACCGTAACGTTGACATCATCGCGAATTATTTAGTACCTATTTATATTTTCCTCAAAAAATTGTTGGCAAAAAAAATATAAAAAAAAATGTTTTGGGAACAAAATTCGAAAATAAAGAAACGATATTTTTGTTATGAAATGTAATAAATTGGCATGAGGCAAGATTTTGAAATCCTCTTGCGCAACGTGGGTAGTCATTTTCTAAGTACGAAAAACACAATATTTCGATAATAAATTTAAATTTAACGAAGTTTAAGCCATGTTTCTATTAAATTTTAAATAACGCGCGAAAAAAGACCTCAAGTGTCATGGCGTCGGCTATGACGTCACGCTATTGTAAAATATGTCATTGTGTCCGCCAAACCTAACGTAGTGGTTAAATTCTCTATGATGGTTACAATATCGTGACGTCATGCTCCGTGATTGGTGTTTCAGTCAAAATGGCCGATTGCAGTATTTTAATCTTTTATTTTATTAAAAATCACATTAATCTCAAGGTTATATATAAAAATAAATAAGTGTAATAATTTCTTTTTATATGTACTTTCCCCTAAAAACATTAAATCTTTAATTTTTTGATACTTTCGTCACGCCTATTCTGATTGTAAAATGTCCTGCTTATGTTATAATTAACTAAAACATCACGGTGTATTTCAATATTGTATGAAGAACATTTTCAAAAAGCCACACGAGAACTTTTAATTAAACTGACTTTATTTATAATACCTAGATGGGTGCTCGCCAAATTTGAACAAAGTTGATTAATATTAATTTTTGCAACCACATTTCATTCCAGTTAGTATTCTAGCCGTGTGGTTTCCGGCTTAGAATAGACCACCCCGTGTCTACCCATGGGTGTCGTAAAAGGCGACTAAGGGACATATGGCTGATGGGCAGCAGCGTCTATGAGGCCAAGGTTAACATCTTACTGCGATCACCAATCCGTCTGCCAAGCGTGGTGATTATGGCAATATCCCTCAACGATCCTGGCTTGCAAAGGTCTGTTAAGAGGAGGCCCATGTTCAGCAGTGGACGTAAACGGGCTGTTGATGATGATGATGATGAAGTATTCTAGAGCCAAATGAAAATGAACCTTAAGAACACACCTACAGCAAGGAATGCAGTAAGTGTATCTATATATATAAAAGAAAGTCGTGTTTGTTACAACACTTATAACTCGAGAACGGCTGGACCGAATGCCATGGTTTTTGATTTGTTGGATTTGTTTCGTTAGGGTAGGGGTAGGGTAGGGTAGGGGTAGGGTAGGGGTAGGGTAGGGGTATGGTAGGGGTAGGGTAGGGGTAGGGTAGGGTAGGGGTAGGGTAGGGGTAGGGGTAGGGTAGGGTTAGGGTAGGGGTAGGGTAGGGCAGGGGTAGGGTAGGGCAGGGGTAGGGTATAAAAGTCCACCCATGCGAAGCCGGGGCGGGCCGCTAGTTATGAATATAAAAGTCAAAATCTGCTCGCCTTTATGTATGATCAAATAATAAAAGCCTCATGACTACATTTATGTCGAACCGATAAAAGAAAGCTCATATTATTTCATACTCAATTAAGAAAAACCGTTCATTGAAATAGAATCTGCCGTTTAAGTCCCCCATAAGGACATAACCTTACATGGGTCTCCTCTATAACAGACCTTGGCAAGCCAGGGTCGTTGAGGAACCCGCCACCTGACGCCCTAAGCTCGGCCTCGGGGAGTGGGGCACATGGGCCCGCTCCCTTCGAGGCCGACCCATGAGGAGTAGGGACGCCTCCACACTCCGGGTGTCCCTATAACTGGGCAAATGGGCCACAGTCAGTGTGGCCCAGGTGATCCCGCGGCGCCTTATTGGCTGCGGGTGCCGTCGGGGGACCGGATTGCTTCGTACGTACCCGGCCCTCGCCAACGACGGATAGAATGAGTGTCCGGGGTGTTTTAGTGGTGTAGGGACCTCTCCTCGTGGTATGAGTAAAGCATACCACCGCCATGGAGAGGGCGAATCCCACATATCTCGCCGCCAGCGCGCGGATACGCTGCAGCGGCGATGGGAATTCGTAAATGCATTTCCCGCCGGACAACAAAAAAAAGTGCCGTTGACGAATATTGCTGTAATCGCCAAGCTTTGCAGGTGGATTGTTGATTGCAGTATGATGGTAAATAACCTTGAGCTGATACATGCTGCTACCCAGTCAGTTATATGTCCCCTAAACGCCTCTTACGTTATCCAAAGAAATAAATGGGGTGGTCTATTCTGGGCTTGAAATAATACGTCTTATAGCCATCAACCAATTACGAACTATTCGAGAACTATTCTAACTATTATAGTTTGAGGAGCGTCACGTATACGGTTGGTTCAGCAGTTTGCAAAGATAACAACTGTAGTTTGCTTAAGGAGCTGTCGAACATAAGTTTAGAGATTTCACTTTGCGGTCCAGATGTCCGAACCCGGTGGTATTCCTAATTGAATAACTTGATAATGGTAGACCTCAGAGTTTAATGACGGAAGTACTACCTATTCTTCATAACCATTTGATAGTAAGTACCAGTTTACGATAAAGGCCATGATTTACAACATTTCAAAATTCGTAACAACCTGAAACCAAAATACCGTTTCTGTATTTTCGAATTCTGATCCCAAAACTATTTTTTTTTTTTTCATTTTTTTTTGCGCTATAATTTACTTGAGTAAAAAAATATAAACTGAAAAATGCGCGATGACGTCATCGTTACGGTCGCACTATTACGTTCGTATATAACTTATGGAAGTTGGCAACTCTAATCACAAGCGTTTGACATTAGCTAATGTAATTTTTAAATTTCAATTCAATTTTAAGCACTGACCAAGAAATTTCGTCAAACAACCGTAAAAATGACGTCATTCGGCGCTTACGTCAATTTAGAATGACCTAAACATTTTTTTTGTATAAAATCTTTGATTTTCGAAAAAAGAAAAAATATGGGTTCCTTAATTTTTGATCTAGTTTCATAAAAAAATGTAAAACATACATGTTAAAAAAAAATAATGTTGTCAATTATACGACGATTGTTTCTGACTTAAAATAGCGCTTTTAGTTTTATGTATGTAACTAGCCACCCGCCCCGGCTTCGCACGGGTACAATGCTGATGTATCATACATACAAACATTCCTCTAGAATCACTCTATCTATTAAAAACCGCATCAAAATCTGTTGCGTAGTTTTAAAGATCTAAGCATACATAGGGACGGACAGACAGCGGCAAGCGACTTTGTTATATACCTGATGCCATGTAGTAATGAGACAATTTTGTATAAAACCCCGTGAATTGGCTGCTTAATTTACCGCTTACTCATACGTCACAGTCATCCAGGCATGAGATTAAATAATAAATACAGTACAAAAGGTTGTAAGGTAAATTTATCGTTTTTATAAAGAGGTCCCAAAGGGCGCAGTGATATGGATTACTAGGGTCTGCTTCTGTTGAGTAATGACGAGATTTTATGTGGAATATGTATGTTTCTAAATCTGGGTATTTTGTATAATGTTCATTGTGTTACAAATCCGTGCATGGTAATTAATTGTATTTTTTTTTCATTATTTTAAACGACCCATTTATTTAGATTTGGGATTAAAAAGAGTTACAGAAAGTCAAATGTTTTGTATTCACATTGGTATTTACGTGGTTTTAGGGTTACGTAAGAATGTATACCTATTGTCCTCAAAACACAAGCAAACAATTTTTATTTTATGTTATTTATAACTTGACGCGCGCGGTTTTACCCCAGTAACCCCCGTCTCCGTAGAAACTTTCTGAAATTAGCCCGTTCAAGCAATAAACTATTCATTTTTATAAGTATACCTACTAGCGGCCCACCCCGGCTTAGAACCTTCCTCTTGATCACACTTTATATTAAAAAAGCCGCATCAAAATCCGTTGCGTAGTTTAATAAAAAAAATATCTAAGCATATACAACGTGTTAATTAAATAACGTAAAACCACTTTGGTGGTGATTGTGCTCATGAATATGAACAACTTTTTCTAAGAGGCCAACATTGTCGGTCGTCTACACACCGCCACCAACGGTCTCCTGAGGGTTTTCTCAGATCGGTTGGACTCCCCTCTGCTGCGCCATTGGGTAAGGATCCATACAAACTGATATTTGGAAATATTTTTTCTTAATACTAACCTTAGTCAGTAAGTTATTTCGTTGATACTAACACTATGGACATATGTCTGAAATAAGGAATTTGAATTTGAATTTGAAGATTGTATCTCGAAGTAAAAAATCAGCTGTTCCACACAAATTGTCAATACCTACTCGAGCAAAATGTATGAAAAAGTTGTTATTTTCTTCAAGTTGGTCCCATATTAAAAGTTGTTCATATCCAATAGATATGAACAACTTTTAATTATCCATGAGCACAATCACCACCTAAGAGGTTTTGCGTTATTTAATTAACACGTTGTATAGAGACATACAGACAGCGGGAAGCGACTTTGTTGTGTTAGTATAGATTTATTTATATTACTTCTACGACTTGACTGCACCGGTGGGTCAGTGGTTACGGTAGTTGCTTCTGAGACCTGGTGTTCTGGGTTCGATTCCCACCCGGGACAATTATTTGTGTGAACCACAAATAGTTATTCTGAGTCTGGGTGTTCTTTGTTTCCGTGAAATGAATGTTTGTAAAGTCCCCCGCTACACAGGGATTTATTTCCCTAGTGCGGGAGTTGTCTTTTTAAACTTTGAAGAAACTGTTTCTACTGCCCAAATACCGGCATAAACTTTAACTCACAAAACCTAAATTAAGTTTACAAACACAAACCAAATAGATTAAGTTTCTAACTAACTAATTTAATTTCAAAATACGTTTATGTCAAATAAACCGCAACCTCAAATTACTTAGAAACTGATTAATGGCATTTCAACCAAAATATAATAGTAGTATATTATATCAAAATGCGATTACGGACTCTTCTTTGGCAAAAACCTTGCGAATAACCCGAAGCCATCCATCATAATTTGTTAAAACACTTTTTCTTATGAAGCTTTTTCACCGAAGTAATCAATTTCACTCTGAGCTCTTATAACAAGTCTATCACATTGATGTAAAAGATTGAACTAAGTACAACCTAAGGTTCAAATAAACATTAAATTCTGGAATGAATATTTTGATGAGCGTTCTAAGGAGAAAGGCATTTGGTTTAAAACAATACAACCTCAACCCTTACATTATGCTTGGATTGATTTTTGTAAATTTTCAAAACGGGAATTGGTAGTTGCTTTGAGATCGCATTCTGGACACATGCCATCAAAACATTTTGCATGGTTAATGAAAAAATCTGCGAGCCCGAACTGTGTTGATAGTGGTCTTATTGAAGATCTACAACATGTTTTGATGGAGTGTGTCCGAAACAGGAGAAGTCGTTATGAAGTCTTGGATGGTTATAATATTGGTATGTGTAACACGATATTAGCATCTCCTTTAAGTAATAAAGCGAGGATATTGTATAAGCTAGTTTTAGAAGGTTTAAGTGGTTAAAATTTAACGTAAATAATATGTATTTTGTTACTTAATGGGGTGACATTATCGCTGTGCGATAAAACCCTAAAAATAAAGAAAAAAAAAAAAAAAACATTAAATTATTAATGTTGGTATGGTTTGGTTGGAAGGAAATTACGTAGGGTAAACAGAGAAAGAATCGTAGGAAGCTAGGATAGGGTATAATGCTTCAGACTTGACCCCAGCCTGTTGGTTGATATTAATATTCTAATACTAACCAAGATCTTTAAACAATATTGTTAATAATGTTAAATAGTCAATACCAGTGGTTCATAACATTTACAATATTTTTAACGGTTGCCCTTAAAAAAATCCAGTAAACCGACCACGGGGTAAAATCGGTTTCCTGGATTTTTTGCAATATTTTAAGGTCAGCCTTAAAATGTGGTCAATACAAGCAAATACAAATTTTAAATTCTTCGTAATTCCCACAACAAAGCTTATTATTGGTATTACTCCCAGTTATGGAACCACGGATCTACACTTATATTTGTTTGTTTGTTTGCATTGAATAGTCTCCAAAACTACTGGAATAATATCAAAAATTCTTTCAACATTAGAAAGCTACAGTATCCAGGCATAGGCTATATTTAATTATGAAATTCTTATAGAATTACGCGGGTGAAGAATTCAATATAAATGAATGTCATCTCATTTTAAGTGAAACCCTTCGTACTTTTACACCTACATCTTAAATTAAACCCTCAAAACACCGGCCAAGTGCGAGTCGGTCTCGTGCACAAGGGGTTCCCTACCATTTTCAAGTGCTTACCTGTTGGGTTTATCGATATCGAGAAAAAAAAGAACAAAAAAAAGATTGTTGTATGGGAGTTCCCCTTAAATATTTATTTCATTGTATTTGTAGTATTTGTTATTATAGCGGCAACAGAAATACATCATTAGTAAACATTTCAACTGTCTAGCTATAGCGGTTTTTGAGATACAGCCTGGTGACAGACAGCGAAGTCTTAGTAATAGGGTCCCGTTTTTACCCTTAAAAGGAACCCTAAAAAGAAGGTTCTCTCCTCCTCTCCCTTTGCCTTGTTAAAAACATCGGCATAAAAATTATCTTGAAGTCCAATTTTCACAAGAACACATTTCTCAAATTATATAAGAAATAAGGAAATAATTAAAGGTAACTTTTCTTTGACATGAACACTTCGAATTTTTCCGAGAGCTTTGTCGTAAAAGTTGGCAATACTGAACGGGACAGATAAAATGTTATTTTAAAAGTTGGATGTTGATGTCGAAAATACGCTACTAGCATCATATAACATTGCTGCGTACAAAATAAGATAATACTATGTAAAATGGTAAAATGGACGATGGTAAAAGGCCCGATGGAATGACTCTGGTGCCTTGGCTTTTGGTGTGGGACGCTACGTGCGTCGACACCCTCGCGCCGTCTCATCTTTCCGGGACTCAGGTAGGGCTGGCATGGCGGCTGAATCCGCGGAGAATCTCAAGAGGCGCAAATATACCCTTGATAGTGGTTATGTATCTGTGCCTTTTGGTGTCGAAACATTGGGGCCGTGGGGACCGGGAGCCAAATTAATTTATAAATACCTCGCAGCGGCCCTCTTAAGTGCGGCACGTTCTCCGAGTGCTGGTTTCTACTTTGCACAGCAGGTAAGCATTGCCATTCAACGTGGTAATGCTGCCAGCATTCTGGGAACCTTGCCAAGTAGAATAGATTTAGAATAGTAGTATATAAGTTAGTTTTATTTTTAATTAGTTACTTTTAGTTTGTATTTTATTCATGTTTGTTAATTATAATAAACTAGCGGCCCGCCCCGGCTTCGCACGGGTGGACTTTTATACCCTACCCCTGCCCTACCCTACCCCTACCCTAACCCTACCCTACCCCTACCCTACTCCTACCCTACCCTACCCCTACCCTACCCTACCCCTACCATACCCCTACCCTACCCCTACCCTACCCCTACCCTACCCTACCCCTACCCCTACCCCTACCCCTACCCTACCCTACCCTACCCTACCCTACCCTACCCTACCCCTACCCAAAAGTCCTTCTCCCAGTTCTTAGCTACCTCCCTACCAATTTTCAGCCAAATCGGTTCAGCCGTTCTTGAGTTATAAATAGTGTAACTAACACGACTTTCTTTTGTTTTTAAAATGTATTCTGCTATTCGGGACGGAAACAAATCCAACAAATCAAAAACCATGGCTATCGGTCCAGCCGTTCTCGAGTTATAAGTGTTGTAACAAACACGACTTTCTTTTATATATATAGATTGTATACTAAGTATGTCAAAATATTCAACAGCGTTTTTCATCCTTTACATAATTTTGATGTATTTTTTGCTGGGCGCAATTTAAAGAAAAGAAAAAACAAACAGCCAAACAAAATAACATCGTGCATTGAAAATGATTTAGGCATTTAGCCTGACTCATGTTCTCCTAGTCAACCATTGGACAATGCATAAACTAAATGGTAATAACTTTAAATGGACTAGTAATATAAGTATGATCATATTATTATAACCATTTCGTGCGTCTTAAAAGTCTGCGGTACATATTAAAAAAACTTTTTTCTTCAATTAAGAATAAAGAAACGGTTGTCTTGGTATAATCATGTGAAAGGAAAGAGAAGAAAAGTAAATTGAATAAATTATAACATTTACTATTAAATAGTGTTTAAATTATGGACTAAAAAAGTAATGAAATCCATATAAACAGAACCTACAGAAGAATAAATCAAAATAGTGTCATTTCCCAAACGCATACCATATAACCCTACATCCCACAATGACGTCACGTATGCTACTAAAGATAAGATAAACATTTTATAACCCGCTTTTCCAGTCGGCTGAAACTTACGCCATAAAAATGTGAAACATCTCGGTTTCCTATCAATTTAGCCAATGTTCCATACGCATACAAAATGTGGAATTAGCCTTTATGTCAAAAATAGTATACTATTTTATAAATTTGCTTGTTTGCTTGAACGCGCTAATCTCGGGAACTACTGGACTGATTTGATAATGCTTAATTTGGATAAGGATTAATATTACGATACACATTTAACGTAGTTTCTTTCTTCAGACGATTTAATATTTTTTATGAACATAAAAGCGGTTATTGTGACTAAACTATGACAGTTAGATATGTGCTCACGCGGACTTTTTTGTAGATCTTAATAAGACCTACAAACCCGTAGTACATCATTTTGTTCTATTGTCAATAGTTTTTACAGCGCACGCATAAATAGGTTTTCGGTTTTACACCTTGGGTTACAAAATCGCAATTTTCTTACGGATCTCTAATTTTTTTGAAAATAAAATATAGCCTATAACCTTCCTCGATAAATGGACTGTCCAACACTGTATTTTGAAAATTTTGAAATCAGACCAGTAGTTCCTGATATTAGCGCGTTCAAACAAACAAACTCTGCAGCTTTATAATTTATAATATTAGTATAGATTTTATAATGAAAATCAAATCGAATATAAATAAAGTTATACCTAATTCTAAACGTTTTAAAAAGAGGTGAATAATGACACTTTTACAAAGAAAAAACAAAACACAAAGGAAAAGAATTAAAAATCAATTTATAAAATATATACAATATTATTATTTACAATGAGGTTTTATATACACAACGAAATATATTGTCACTACAATATTATACAACAACCTCCGTAGCGTAGCGGTATTTGGCTCGCTTTAAGTCTCAGAGGTCGTGGGTTCGATCCCTACGCCGGACAAGAAATTTTTGTGTAAATTTTAAGATTTCTTTCCGGGTCTGGTTTGTTGAGGGGCTACCCTCCGTGCCTCGGAAAGCACGTTAAGCCGTTGATCCCGATTGTTATAACATCATCTGTAACAAGCGTATACCAGTGAAGGGGCAGCAGAGTTTCTCTGTGTATTACAACATAATACTGCGGTCACCAATCCCCTGCCAAGCGTGGTGACTATGGCAAAACACTCTCTCTGGAAGAGGCCCATGTTCAGCTGTGGATGTTATACGGGCTGATGACGATGATGATGACAATATGATACTTTGTAAAATCGGAGACGGATTTCAATCTAAAAGCTATACATAACGACATAGGTAAGTAACTAAAATCTATACATCTAAATAGATGTTACTTATTTTATCCATGTAAAAATTGATTTAGCATACAGGCACTTTATAATATACGTATCAGGTATTAATAGGTATACGAGAGACAAGACCAGTTACCAATGCGAACGGAGTCATATTTAATTAAATAAAAGTACATAAAAGACAGTTTTTTGAGGTTTTACATAAAATAGTCTGTGAAAACACTAGCACCTTTTCCAATTCAACTTGTATGGTGCTTGGCCGAAATATATATACCCTAAAACTTTTTTTTTACTATAGAAGTCACAAGCTAGCCGTATTCATGAGCTAGTATTGTATAAACTAAGAAACACCTTGTAAGTTATATACATCTGTGTACCTTTGTTATTTTGAATTACTATGTGACTCCATTCATTTTGCTACGACTAGGTATTAGTTTTATATCGAGAATAAAAGCCTAAGTTAGGTTTGTCCAACCACTGGGTGGTTGGACAAACCTAACTTAGGCTTTAAGCCGCTGTTTGTGTAAAAAAAATACTAAACTGTGTGTTAAATGAAATAAATAAAAAAAATATATATAGGGTGACTGGTAATTAGTGACCGATACCTAAACACATGATTGTGCTCATGATAACAAACAACTTTTACTTTGGCACCAAACCTGAAATCGTGAAAAGAAATCAACTGCTCCCTACCATGTTGACGAGTTATGTGAACATGAATGTACGGAACAGCTGATTTTTTTTCGCGATTTCAGGGTTGGTGCCATAGTGAAAATTGTTTGTTATCATGAGCACCATCATGTGTTTAGGTATCGGTCACTAATTACCAGTCACCCTATATATATATACATATATAAGCATAAGGACGGATGTCAATGTTTCTAAAGTACATCCGACCTTTCAGTTTTTTTACTAATAAATTTGATATTCTATTATATCTCAGCGAGTTTTTTAAAACTCTTCCTGATAGCTCAGACCTTCCCACGGGTATATATTGGTGGAAATTCAAGTATGTCATTAATGAGTCCGTTCCGCTCGTGGTGGAGACCTAGCCTAACGGAGGGATTCAACCGCCCTGCACCCCCTTCACCACGCCCGGTACGCGGGTATATAAACCGGGCGGCGCTCTCAGTCATTATGCCGCTCCGCATCCGTTTGACGAACGGACGGATCAAATGGATGCAGCGGTATTCATAATTACCTTGGCAGACGGACTGGTGGTCGCAGTAAGATAATAACTAAGTTTGAACTGGCATATAAGTATACATCAGTTCAAACTAGTTATCGACTGGTGTGTACCAGTTTACACACCCAGTGGACCTTTTTTTTCGGAAGGACTTACGTAGTTAGCCGCAAGGCTTTTGCTGCTTCACCGGGCATAAAAGCGAGCAGAGCTCCAGCCTTAATAAATGGTTTAATACCCATGTTCTATGTTAATAAAATATATGTTACAGTCATTGTGATTAAATTGCTATTATACATAATGACTGGTCATTATAATATAATAACAAAATTGTCTAGACAGTGTGATAAATTGATCACTTTATCCAGATGAATAATAATTCATAATAGCGTTCCAAACTTAGCCAAAGTAATAATCTCAGGAGTCAGAAGGGATGTATTATTATTGTCGTTAATTCATGTAAGTTGACTGCACCGGTGGCTCAGTGGTTACGGAAGTTGGTTCTGAGACCTGGTGTTCTGGGTTCGATTCCCACCCGGGACAATTATTTGTGTGAACCACAAATAGTTGTTCTGAGTCTGGGTGTTCTTTGTGTCCGTGAAATGTATGTTTGTAAAGTCCCCCGCGACACAGGGATTTATTTCCCTAGTGCGGGAGATGTCTTTAAAAAAAAAAAAAATGTATGTTGATTAGGAATATTTTAGTCTTTAAAGAGTGATAACAAATACTTATCATCATATCATCATCATCATCATCAACAGCCCGTTCACGTCCACTGCTGAACATGGGCATCCTCTTAACAGACCTTGGCAGGTCAGGGTCGTTGAGGGATATTTCCATAATCACCACGCTTGGCAGACAGATTGGTGAACGCAGTAAGATGTAAACCTTGAGCTAATAGATGCTGCTGCCCATCTATCAGCCATATGTCCCTTAGTCGCCTTTTACGACACCCATGGGAGGACATGGGGTGGTCTATTCTAAGCCGGAAACCACACGGCAGACTTGTATATGTCACCAAAAAATAAAAGGAATCGTTAGTTGATCAACAACAACCTCTGACAACACGTCATACTGGCGCAAACGCCTGGTGGCCAATGTAGACACGAATTCGCCACGTCTCCGCGTCTGCACACGCCGCTACACCGCTTCCGACGCGACGACGTGAATAAAGGCGGAAACATATTATTAAAACGCCACGCCACCCGACGCCACGCCACGCGTGTTGAGTCGAATCAAATGTATTGTTTTCTATAGACCAGAAACACACTATGAACACCCGACACGACGCGACGCCACGCGCGTACTGATTTACAGGTGTTGACACGTGGCGTGGCGTGGCGTTTTAATAATGTGTTTTCGCCTTAAGGCGCGGTGAATAGACGACTTTTACGTATTAGTTTTGTCACTGTTGCTCCGCGTAGAAATGAAAGAGAAGCGAAGAGACGCCGCGATGGCGCAACGTTTCGTTCGACTCGTTCGAGTTATTTAATACATTAATCCTTGCAAATATCTTATTTTAATCGATAAAAAAAAACCACAGTTCCCTTTATTATTATATATTACATCACTGTTATTAATATTATCAAGATTTGTTTATAAATAATACAGTTACAATTGCTACAATTTCAATTTAAATGGTTATTTTATGGGTTTTTTTTTATCGAGAAAATTTACCGAAAACGTGTTTTGAACACAATGGTCCCCCCATAAATATGATCAAGATTAACATATATTTTTTAGCTACTCTAAAATGTAAACATTTGCCTAAAAAACTGTTTTGTGAAGCCTATTTTGATTAAGTACAGCGCCTTAAGTATATTATATAGAGGCACAATCGGCTTGTGATGCATCTATCTCTTTTCCACTCCATCGAATTGAAGAGATGAGATAGATGCATCACAAGCCGATCGTTGAATGTTAACTGTTTACAAAGTGAAGTTTTTAAAACAATTGTGCATCAATGTTTTCTTGTGACGTTATCACGTTCAATTATCGTCCATAAACCGACTTTATAATCAACCAATTCTTTTTCTCTCTCTTTCAACCAATGTTTCTTATTTATAACTGTATTTTCTTAACTTCTTTCTTTAAGTACCAGCATGTTTTTTTTTAAAGATTACTAGCAGAATTTTGCATTCTACTAGTATTCTTGTTAACCCCTCAGGCTAAGCTAAAATGCTTGTGTTACGAGTGGGTTCACGTCGGTAGTGCAATAGGTGGGGTTCGAACCGGCGACCTCAAGATCACAAGTCCGGCACCCTAGCCATTGGGCTACGGCCGCCCAATTTCGCACATATATCACGAAAATCCGATCATTCAAAACCCATTGAAGGGCCCAAAGCCAATATAAAAGAGGCCTTTAATATAAAAAGCAAAATGGTCACATCTGTGATATTCTGTCCCTTAGTATACCGAGGACAAACTATTGTCGGGAAGAAAATTAGATTTTATTATTATATTGTACGTTTTCCTACTTAACTATACTCTATCTATAATCTATACTAGCTATCCCGAGTGGTTTTACTCGCGTAGATCCCGTTCCCGTGGAAACCTTGACTAAAAATATAGCCTATGACATTGACAAATGGGTCAGGCCGGGGTAAGATTTTCCGGAACGCTATAATCTGGACATCTTTAAAACTAAAGTGAACAGACACTTTCTAGGCAAGCGTGTATAATCTTAGGTCTTATCATCGCCTTCCATCAAGCGAGATTATGGTCAAACGTAAGCCTGGACCGGATTGATTATGCGTACCCGGCCCCCGCCAACGGCGTATCGAAGGGGTGTCCGGGGGGTTTTAGTGGTGTAGGGTCCTCTCCTCGTGGTATGAGTTTAGCATACCACGCTATGAAGAGGGTGAGTCCCACATATCCCACCGCCAGCGCGCGAATACGCTGCAGCGGCGCGGCGGTGGGAATGAGTCAATGCATTTCCCCCAGGAAAACAAAAAAAAAAAGGTCAAAAGTAAGCCTACATTTATGAAAGAAAAATTGTGTTGCCACCCGTACTATAGTTATAAAAAATAATATAGTACAAAAAGTAAATATAATTGCTCTTATAAATTATTTTAAAGGTTTTTACTTTGATGGCCGAAGCAAAGAATAATAGCAAACACACGTGGAAAATTGATTTAAAATAAATGTGTAGGTACTGTTATTTTTTCAATATAACAGTACACAAGCAGTAATAGCAATTTTTTGAAAAAAGTAGTATATAAAACTACCTATTGACAAATAGTGTGGTTTTCTTTTAGTAAAAGAATTTGAAAAATCGGTCCAGTAGATTCAGAGATTACCAATTACATCCTCACAAACCTCTTTATATTTATATATAAGTAAAGATGAAGAGTTTGTTCGTTTGCTTGACCGCACTAACATCAAAACTACTTGTCCGATTTGTATTGTGTTATATAGCCCGTTTATCAAGGAAGGCTATATTTAATTATGAAGTTCTAACGAGCGAAACTACTATCATTTTCATTTTTGTACTATCATTTTTGAGATGTGCGTAGGTATTTGAAATGACTTAATAAATCTGTGAGCCATGGGTAATAAGGCTTACAGTATATCTGAAGCAGTTTTTTATACAAATTATAGTATCAAATTAGCCTTTAATAATGCTCACTACTGCACATAGGCCTCTTCCGCCAAGGAGGATTTTTACTATAGTCACCACGCTTGGCAGGCGGGTTGGTGACCGCAGTATTATGTACGCAGTATGTAGATAAATAGGCTATTCGCTCGATGATGGTGTTTTGCTCTAGACACAAAAGCTACAGAACCTTATTTCTAATATTAAACCTTCATCAAACAGCGCAGACACAATTAGTTTACAAAAAGATCAAATCGCAATGAAAACTCAATTAATTGGGTTGCCATGTAATTTGAGACGTTAAACTTAACGAGGGTAATTTGATCTTATCCCAATTAAAATGAATAAAAACATTGTATTTAAACCCTTTATTGTGTTGGTAGAGATATTGATACTATCGAAAACAGCCATAGGCGTACCAAGGTGGCTGTTAAGGTCAGCTCTCCCTCCATTCCTTGAATTCTATCTATACTAATATATAGAAAAAAACTGTAATTTAAAAAACCAAAAAAAAAAATTTTTTAAATTAAAATATACAAAAAATTAATTTGGCGCCAATAATTCGCCATTTTGTTTTTTTTATTTTGATATACCCAGTGTCTCTCTCACAGTAAACACAAATTTAACGACACCTCTCAAGCTAATATCCATTAAGCCATTCAGGCTGCAGAGCGCGCCAAACAATGTATATGTTATGGACCAAGTGAGAAATTGGGCATTAAACATATTGCCCGGTCATTATGAAAAATGCACTGACACTACTAAATTCAATGGAACAACATTGGTTTAGGTTTAGGTTTACCACCCAAAAACCTTTGGCGCTGCTCATATAAAATACGCACAATTATTATATTACTAACCTAACCGACACGGAGGCGATAACGCAATGTATATAGGGTGACTGGTAATTAGTGACCGATACCTAAACACATAATTGTGCTCATGATAACAAACAACTTTTACTATGGCACCAACACTGAAATCGCGAAAAAAAAATCAGCTGTTCCATACATTCATGTTCACATAACTCGTCAACATGGTAGGGAGCAGCTGATTTTTTTTTTCGCGATTTCAGTGTTAGTGCCATAGTAAAAGTTGTTTGTTATCATGAGCACAATGATGTGTTTAGGTATCGGTCACTAATTACCAGTCATCCTATATAATAATGACCGTGCAATGTGATAAATAATGAAGTTAAGATAGTATTAGTCACTTAGCCCGATAGAGCTAGGCATTATTCATAATGCCCGCATTAATCACCTGGTCCATAACATATATATACGAGTACATACCTCCTTCTGGCGCAGCAAAAACTGTAGAGTTAGTTTATTGGCTTGAACGCGCTTGATTCAGGAAATACTGGCTAGCCTAAAGCTACTAGCTAGCCTGTAACTCTGATCCGAGTTATAATGAATAGGTTTGCCTTTCGCTATTCTTATTCTATGAATAACTCGTAGGATAATCAGGTAAATTGTAGGATATTCCAGACAATGTACTCCTTCCGTCGGTTTGTCATGAATTCCTCTACTCATAATAAGTTTATATTCACATTTAATGTTATAGGTATATATTGAAAATTATGACAACCTCCGTAGCGTAGCGGTAATTGGCTTGTTTTAAATATCGGAGGTCGTGGGTTCGCTTCGCACACCGGACAAGAAATCTTTGTGTAAATTTTAAGATTCTTTCCGGGTCTGGATGATTGAGGTACTACCCTTTGTGCCTCGGAAAGCACGTTAAGCCCTTGGTCCTGATTGTCATAACATCATCTATAATAATTGTATATCAAGAAACGAGCAGCAGCGTTTCCTTGTGTGTTACAACATAATTCTGCGGTCACCAATCCGCCTGCCAAGCGTGGTGACTATTGCAAATGGCCTCGGGAGGAGGCTCATGTTCAGCAGTGGAAGTTATACGGGCTGATGATGATGATGATGACGGAAACTTTCCCTCTGCACTACCTCTTTCTTCAACAGATAACTTATTAAAGTTTCCGTATGAACTAGGTACATTTTGTTAAAATAATTATCATACATATTCATGTTTCGTTAGATCCAGCCCACGTTGACATAGATAGTACTTACTTTCAAATATAAGGACCTTTTTATTGAAAACTTGAAGGAACTTAGTTGCTCGAGCTCCGCAATTTAAGAACGTAGAATACTTTGGAGTTGATAGTACTTTTATTAAACAAGGCTTCAACTTGCTTCTACTTTTTATTCGTTTTTACAGTTCCCAACCTTAAAAGGAAAATACCGGAACCCTAATAGGATCATTTTCTTGTCCGTCTGTATGTCAAGACCCTTTTTTTTCAGGAACGCGTGGAGGTATCATGCTGAAATTCGTATCATACTCTAGTCTTCTGTCCCTTGCAGCAGCGAATTTCAAACTTCTAAGCTAACGCAATAAAAAGATACAGCCGTTTATGCTGCAATTTTTGACAATCAAAACCTACAGGGCTCTTCCCGTGATATCATAAAGGAAAAATTGCAAAAACCTGTTTTTTTTGTAACATCAAATATATTATTTTATTTATGAATTAAATTTGACGTTACTCGTGACTGAGCCACTGGTGCGGTTCAATAGGTGGAGTAGTTGCTCCTGAGATCGATTACCATCCGGGACAAATAATTGTTGGACCCACAGAAAGTTGTTGTAAGTCTGGAGTTGGTGTCCGTGAATTATGAGCTAATAGGTGTTTACTCCCTGTCCCTGGTGACACGGACAAAATAAATAATGCGGAAGTTGTCTTTGAAAAAATCTATAAGAAACATTACTGCACCACCCTTATGAAATATGAACATCGTAAATTTTTGGTAGATGCTAATCACTACATAGTATATAACAAAGTCGCTTGCCGCTGTCTATCCGTCGGTTTATTCCACTTTGAACTCCCAGGTGATATCACCTAGGTGTTCAAATGCATACTAACCATCTTACTGCGATCACCAATCCGCTGCAAAGCGAGGTGATTATGGGAATATCCCTCAACGACCCTGGCTTGCTCAGGACCTCCTATTAACAAGAGCAGGTCCATGTTCAGTAGTGGCCGTGAACAGTCTTATAAAGTATGTACTAAGTATGTATTAACACAGCATCATGAGTCTCTGTAAGCCTACATTGAACATAAACAATAAACGAACAAAACAACAATATTTTTCTACGTATTTTCTGTTTTGTTACCCCCAATTGTTATGTTGTCCATAAAAACAATGGAACAATTAAACTTTGAAATCACGTACAAACAAAACGTTTATTTAACCTTTAAATAAAAATGTTTACAAATAATATTTAACGTTAGTCAGCCGTTATTAATTGAAGAGAATAAAATTACAACAAATTATATGACAACCTTGACCCCTCCGTGGACAAGGGGTATCATTCCCGCCATAAGGCTTAGTACGCACTAAGATTAAATAAACGCGTTTAATCGTAAGTCTGAAACCGCAAAAAAAAGTTACGGTATGAAACGCTTGTATGTGTTAATGCTCGATACACAAGCGCACGCATTAGTGATGTTTTGCAGTGACTGATTTTAAAAGCGTTATTTGTTACATTTGGATCGCGGTTTGCAAACGCGCGTTTTTTTTTTGTATACCATAGTAATCGTATGGTGGCGCCTGCGCTGAGACTGACCGCTCTCGATTTTGTATACGGTATTTATTTTAAAAGTCATAACACACTCCGCTTGCCAGTAATCCATGGTTAAACTTAAATAAAATTTAGCAAAACGCAAACCGCAGTGAGTGTTTGCACGCGTTTTTGCTTTTTCAGCTATTTTTAAACCGCTTACTAGTCTTAAGTCTTAACTCGTCCGTTTTGAAAAGTATAATTGTATAATCGTAACTGAGCTACAGGAAACAAAACACAGTTGTTTTGTTTTCCTGTCGAGTGTCGAGTTCCCGTAGGAATTTCATAAAGAATATATATATATTTGCCTATATTATTTATGGATAACGGATTTTTTTAATGATGATTATAGTGTTCAGAAAGTCTTAGTATAAAAATTATAATATTTTTTTTATTTTATTCCTTACTCCTGTTCCTTTACTTGAGCTGCCTTAGCCAGCGCTAGTTTTGCCTAGCTAATGCTGAGATGGAAAATTATTCCACTGAACTTTGTCCTCGAAACCATAAAACCATAAATATGCAAACAATAAATTATTAATAAAATTTTGTTTATATAACAGATGATTGTTTTATGATTTCTATAGAAACTCATGTTACTCAAATAAATCTGTAATAACATACGTCAGATATTTCTACCAGTTTTATTGTTGTGTTTATTTGTGCAAACAAACAATATAATTTTATTCGTATCAGTAAATGGATACTAAAATATAAATTCGACTTACTTAATATTTTAGCTGAACATTTATTATTACACCAAATTTTTAAAAAGTTCATTATGGACCATATTTATCTTATTGAAATGTATTCATATAGAACATCATTCTATTCTACTAAAATTATTTTAATCCATATCATGTACGGTGCTAGAGGTGACCAAATGCAAGGACAACTAGTGTCTGTCAGCGAATTTAATAAGTATGGTGACAAGGCATCGTGACGCCTTTGTAAACTTGAAATGGTATCGCAATGTCTATGTCAAGTTGAGAAGGCATCGCGACGCCTTTGTAAAGTTGAGAAGGCATCGCGATGTCTATGTAAAGTTGAGAAGCCATCGCAACGCCTATGTAAGGTTGAGAAGGCATCGTAACAAGTATGTTAATTTTCCAAGACGTAGCGATGCCTATATAATGCGTCGACTTTGTAAACTTTACAAGGCGTAGCAACGCCTGAATAGAGGTGATGCAACGCTTTTGTTAATTGAACAAGGCGTCTATGTAGCCTTAATAAGATATTGTAACACTAACTTAATTTGATTTTGAATCTGAAAATGATATTTTAATTTGTAGAATCTAGAAAACTGGTTTCTTAATTCAATACATTTCCTCAGACTTCATAACAGAATAGGCATGAGGCAAGATTTTGAAATCCTCTTGCGCAACGTGGGTAGTCATTTTCTATGTACGAAAAACACAATATTTCGGTAATAAATTTAAATTTAACGATGTTTAAGCCATATTTCTACTAAATTTTAAATAGCGCGCGGAAAAAGGCCTCAAACGTCGGCTATGACGTCACGCTATTTTAAAAAATGTTATTGAGTCCGCCAAACCTAAAACGTAGTGGTTAAATTCTCATTGATGGTTACAATATCGTGACGTCATGCGCCGTGATTGGTGTTTCAGTCAAAATGGCCAATTGCAGTATTTTAATCTTTTATTTTATTAAAAATCACATTAATCTCAAGGTTATATATAAAAATAAATAAGTGTAATAATTTCTTTTTATATGTACTTTCCCCTAAAAACATTAAATCTTTAATTTTTTGATACTGTCGTCACGTCTATTATTGGTTGGATCAATTCAAACCTGGGACAAGTACGACAAATAGATTTAAATGTAATTTTGGTCCATTCTAGTTTAAATGGTAGGATGTGTTTGTAGTTAACGCACACTCACCAACTAAACGAGACTATTAGTTGAACAACTAAACGAGACTATTAGCTGTACAACTAAACGGAGCTCTCAGTAACATCTACTCGAAGGCCACATACAGTCATGCGAATATAAACCGCAACAGTTGGTTGTTAGTTTGAGGCAGTACACGTAAACGTATGCCATTTATACATACAGATATGAATGCTGTCTACATTTGCATCGTAAACAACGATTTTATCAAATGTCTAAATACCGACTGTCAAATTTTTTTCACAGGAACAAAATTCCGTTACACCCAGCGTGCTTTACTCACCTGCAGTATGTAATTATCAAAGACAATAAATCTAAAAAGAAAATCTATTTCTAGACTCTGACTTATTTTGAGAAATATAACTGCATTATTTTTTGGAAAAGAAAAGTCCTTTACGTCTACAATAGGCATGAAAACTTAAAACAACTATTTAGTCCGTCAGTTAGATTCCCAAAAAATATAAGACACATATATTTTTCGTTCCTCAAACAACAAATGACGAAGATACAGCGTTGAATGAATGTCATAATTATGACTTTGTTAAGCGCAATCAATTATGTCATTCAGTATTCTTCATATTAAAGAATACTGAATCCTGCACAGTTTCAGCATAATTCTTAGAGGTCGTTTCTTCCATTTCATCGATGCGTAAAATCTAGCTGACTAAGATACTACCCGCATTCCTTCGGTAAGCACGTTAAGCCCATGGATAATAAGGATAGCCTTTATCTGTGAATTAAAACAGCAAATAAAACACCATACTGTGGTCACTAACTTGGCTTCCAATATGGTAACTATTATGGGAAAATTCCCATCCAAAAAGACCTATTCCTGCTGTCAACTTGTAAATGCTGACGATGATGAGTAAATCGTTTTTGCTGGAACTGTTGGGAAGGCAGTGGTTTAGGTGTTGCCAGGTGATGTAATACAACAATAATTTGGGTGTTTTGCAATGATGGTATAATAAAAGAGAGGTAGATACGTCATGCTCATGTTTTTTTTGTTTTGTCCGTAGATAGTATTTGAAACGTAAGAATAAACGAGACAGCATAAAAATAGCGTGTGCAAAATTGGGACAGACATACGTTCAAGTGTGCCAATAAGCTAAGTTTCGTGGTGCCATTTTTTAAGCCCAGGCACCGTATCTAGCTCGTAATTGTACCTATATTAGACTTTAAAAATATACTTTTACTTACTATAAGAAAAACGTAACAATAAAAAACAATAAGCTCAAACGAAAATAATTTAAAACAGGCGTTATAAATGTACATTATCATATTCCTACCACCGGACTGAAAATGGCTACTGTATTTTGCGGAAATACCGAGAAATTTTCATAAATTAATTTGTAATGCAAAGGCAAGTCTCAGGTGTTGCTTTACATTTCATAATTCCCATTGTATAAAACAAACCGACTGAAAAATCGACCGCCATTTATTAGACGTTAGAAAATATTCTGTTGGTTGTATTTTTATTAATCTTTGTTTATACGGTTTAGATGTTTTTTATTTTTTTGTTTTTTTTTTATCCTTTTGTGTTATCTGAAAACGTTTATATAATTACTAGCTTCCCGCGCGCGGATTCTCTTGTGTAACTTCCCTTCCCTTTGTAACATATAAACCTTCCTCTTTGACTATTTTTATAATTTACCACTTTATGTACCTCTGACTCTTAAATAAGAAATTATTATTATGGATTTAATAGCTGACATCTCTGGTAATGTTCATAATTTTTGACACAAATATTATTGACCACAAACTGTATTAATTTGTAAGAAATTAATAAAAATAAATATAAAATAAAAATAAAAAATGTTTTATTTATCTCAAATTACACATTATGTACGAGGACAATCATAAAGTTAAATACAAGTACAACAAGTTGACAGTTACGTAAATGTAATTTGTGGGAGATCTGGAGTCTAAACTAAGCCTAGGCCTGTGCTATAGAACTCCAGGCCCCCCAATTGAATTAATATCTCCTTGCACTTTGAATTTATAATATAATTTTGACATGTAAATTGACTTTACGAAATAAATGAATATGAACTGTATAAAAAAAACCTGGATTATGTAGCTTTTCAATGGCGAAAGATTTTTTATATCGGACCAGTTCCTGAGATTCGCTTTCAAGCAAACAAACAAACTCTACAGCTTTATAATATTAGTCTACAGGAGCCGCATAGAAACTAACGATAGACTAGTCACGCCATCCATAACTATCTATAATCAGAACATATACCTACAAGTTTTGAGCATGAACAAGTCAATATTATTCTTCTTCATTTCATTTCACATAAATATAAAATTACATATTAATCGTTTCTCTCGCTTTTTATTTTGATAATCGAAAAACCATTTCTTGCCTGTTATATATAATTCAATGACATTGTTAAAGCATTTTCAAGTAGTGATATTTATAAGACAACTGTAAAAGGTTTTGCTAACTTTCTAGCTAAAAAGTTACATAAAGATAAGTGAAAAAATTGGCTATTCTTGATTTCCATTTAATATAATAATAATTGTGTATCTTATTACTTTACTACACAATATAAAACAAAGTCACTTCCTACTGTCTGTCTGTCCCTATACATACTTATATCTTTAAAACTACGCAACAGATTTTGATGCGTTTTTTTATAGATAGAGTAATTCAAGCGGAAGCAAGGTTTATATGTATAATAACGAGAGTGAAAACGCGAGCGGGAAGCTAGCACAAAATCTAATATAACTTACTTAAACTACATTGGGTGCCGGGAGATGGACGGCAACGCCGAGGCCGTACGACTTGTGCTTGAACGCAGTGCCCCAGAAGGGGGCTGTCCAGCTTGAGGCTGAGCACGTTCAGAATGGTGTTGGCGCTCCTACGAGTGCGGAACATCAAAGAAGCGATGCGGCGCCGTAGCACAGTGTGAAAGCACATAAAATAAAACACTTAACTGATTAAGAGTTTTATGATGGTATTAATTTTAACCCTTGCTATAACAATATTATTATTTGCACCGAATATCAGAGCACTACATATTTAAGTACACATTATAAATATTAATGATAGTGCATTTTGGAAATTTATGGGGCCAATCAAAAATATGGCCAATCAAAGTTAACACGAATTACATGAACACTTACTTTTTTATAGCTTTAGTTTGCTTAATAAACTTTGCTGTAATGGAATCGATCCCTTAAGAGACCCACTTAACCATAGTTACCTGCAACCGTTTATTAAAGTTTAACTTGGCCAAAGGGTAAGTAAAACAAATCAGCGGAAGAGAAATACCGACCCTTTCAGGAAAACAAAGTAGCAGTTTGGGATCAAGTGTCAACTTTTACTTAATAAATAAAGGGTTACCAGACCCAAAACATGTTTCCCATATATATACAAAATGTTAATTTTCTCTGTTTTTCTTTAAGGAAATTCATTTTAAGCAGAGGATTATTAAGGCTTTTAACCTGAAAGTTAAAATCAAAGCACTGAAAACAACAAAATATTTTAGCAATGAAAATTTTTCGTGCTAAAATATTTTTACTTACAATCAAGTTGCTATGGTTAAACGAGAGAAATGTAATCGCTTTCGTTTTTCCATCTATATATTTAAGAAATATTAACAAATTTCGAGCTATTTTGGTGTTGTTTGTATCAATATTTTATATTCCGAAGCAGAAAAAATATGCGGCATAAACTCATTGTTGAAACATGCTCTGTTTGGGAAGGAGTGGTGTTACATACCTGTAATGTTTTCCCTGATCCTTAGTTAGTAAAAACTCCGATGCTGTCATAAACCCAAAGACCACAATCCGCAATCTCCCGCCGCACCGCCCGTTCCAAGACCCAATCCAACAAAGGGCACCAGTTCAAAGTTTTGTACCGATTTAATAAAATTTAAGCCCCTTTTAGGCAAAAACTACATAATTTCCGTCCAAAAAAACCCGGGAAGGTAAGGGAAGCCGGGAATATCTAAACTTGATAGAAGTTTAGATATTCCCGGCTTCCCTAACACAGCTAAAACTCCAGAGAAAGCGGTAAAATTCCTTTCAGCAGGCAACCCTTCACAGCTGGTAAGAAACCGCAACCTAAACAAACATAACTAAATGTTGAAGTTCATGCTTACTCACCTGAAGAGTTACTTTACAAGGGAATTTGTTTCATGAGCACAGGTACAATGTTTAAATTAAAGTCCCAACACTTTTTAACAAACTTCTTACATTGTTAACTCCAATTAAGAAAGTGTTTGCTGTTATTTTGGGTGACAAAGACTGCGCCAATAATGACTGAATGTGGTGACTTGGGTTTGATACCCGGGTAAAATGGTAAACTGCTCACATTCGAGTCGTTTTTGTGGGATTTCCATCGGATGGGTAATAAAAGTATTCCTAAATAAAATAATATGAGATATAAATAACGTGCTTTTATTTACTTTGGCGATTTCGGTGGTATGAATCTCGGAGGTGGGTTTCGATTCCCGCTCCACACAAAACCTTTGTCCGGTAAAATCTAAGATTTTTTTCCGCGTCTGTCTGGTTGTGAGATTACCCTCCGTGGCTTAGACAGCATATTAAGCCGTTGGTCCCGGCTGACAATAACATCATCTATAGAATTCGTATTCAATGTAACGAGCCATTCGAATACCACTGCGGTTACCAACGTACTTGCCAAGCATGCATAACCCCCTTTGAGGGGTTAATGCCATAGATACCACGCTTATGATGACATAAGCGTGGCATCTATGGCATCACCCCCTTCTTTTTTATTTGCCCTCTCCATAGCGTGGTATATTAACTCATACCACGAGGAGAGGACCATGGTGTAGCACTAAAATCCCCCTGACACTCGTTCTGCCGTTGGCGGGGGCCGGGTATGCATAAGCAATCCGGCCCCCCGTCGGCACCCGCGGCCAATATGGCACCACGGGATCTCCATGGCACCACCCCCTGCTTCTTAAACATATTTCGGCTTACTTATCTGAAATAGTACAGGAAATACCAAAACGTTGCATTGGTTGTTCTTTGGGTCGACCAAAATTAACCATTACCTACATTTTTGTAACATGTGCCTCCCTCGAAGGTGGTATTGCATTGTCCTCCAACCAACTACGCGGATATATTTACATACTCTAGTACATATTCATATTTACGTTATGGAATTTAAACATTCCTTGTAGTGCACACAAACTTAAAAGTTTACCTAGTCTACATCCAGCCAAAAATGTTGTACATTTGAAATAGTATGAATGTTATCATTTTAAGCTATGAAAGAATAACAAGCTGCAGTGTGAGGTCGCTACAAATAGGTCGGAGGGTCGCTGGCGGCAGACGTCGCGACAACGTTGGCGCCACCACCTCCTAGCCACGCAAAGAGTAGACCACCTTGACAGACAAGTCGTGAGGCAGAAAATAAAAATGTAAAAAAACGGTAATTTTAAAAACTATAAGACCCGACTGCGTGTTTGTGTATTTTTTTAAATTGAAAAAATACTTAAATTGTTATTTGGTGCCAATAATCCGCTTTTTTTGTTTTTTTAGTTTTTAAATACCCAGTGTCACTCTCACAGTAAACACGAAACTAACGACACCTCTCAAGTTAAAATCCATCAAGCCTTTCAGGCTGCAGAAAGAGAATAGGCTGCCAAACAATTATACATACATATATACTCTCGAAAAACATAGCCTTCCTTCTGGCGCAGTCGGATATAAATGATACCCCTACAAAATTGCATAATACTTAAGAAATCATTGGATACTAGCTTTAACCCGCGGCTTCGCTCGCCAATGTCCTTATGTTAGGTACTCCAAGAATAGGTGTACAACGTTTCATTATGATTGGTTCAGTACTTAACGCGTGTAAGCGTAACAAAGAAACTTACATTCACATTTATAATATTAAAAGGGATAAAAATATGGAAAGCATGTAGTCTTGTTTGCCTCTGAATAGCCATTACACGATGCTGGCTGGATATAGTAGACGCTTCCAAAGTTTGAAATATTATTCAAGGATGGTTATGTAATGAAAATTGAAAATTGTGTGAGAGATTGCGGATTGCTTGTTTAAATGTTTTATATAGAGTTACTTTACTATCGTTAATAACTGACAAAATAATAAATTTTCGTAATAAAACCTCAACTCAAACCCAAAATTTATCAGTCAAATTCATAACCCACAAGGTTGCTATAACAACATATGAGTTTTGCGTATTCATAGGTTTTCATACTTTTGTTCATACAATAAAAAGACCTCACATGGACAATATTGCAGATCAAAGAAACAATCATGAGACAAGTACAAAATATATTAAAAGTGTTTTTCAAGAATAACTATTGGCGCACAATATTTAAGTAAGTACATATTTTTTATTCCTTTTTGGACAAAATTAATCCTATTCTGCATTTATAATTTATACCATCGGAAGGATTCGAACCTGAATCATAGCTAAAGCCCGTTAACTATAGCTAATTTGGCCACGGTGATTCTCATTCTTATTGACTTTTCTGTTATCTAATACGAGTATGATGCCGCTTCCCTGAAGCAACAATTCGTCGTAGGCACAAACCTCCACCCACAAACATAGAACGTCTGCAAAATTCATTGCGTCCACATCATCCCCGTGTACAGAAAATTCTCCCATTGGCATTTCGAGATCAGCTTCGATATTCAACCAATAGGCACGCAGCCAAAAATATATCCACCAATCATGGCACAGATAGTGTTTGAGAGTACAGCGAGAATGTTTCCAAGAAAGACGTTGTTAGTGTTTAGCTTAGGAATTAGTGTTTAAAATGTTATAATGCAACGGTGATTGTGATAGTGAAGTGAATTAGTGACTATGCTTATTATATATATAGATATATTGTTGTTATTTATATTGGTACGTATAGTGACGTCATTTATTTTGTATGGTTTTCTACTAGTGGAAACTATAGTTGTTGTGTCCTTTACTTATCATAACATAAGGTTATTTTCAAGTTCAAAATCATCGAAGAAGTTATTTGGGATTTTCTTGTACATAATATAATGAAATGGCAATAATTTTAAGAAAACTGTCATGCTTGACAGTTGATTGGTTTCCGTCTTTGACGTAGACTTCCAACTGGTAATTCAGAGCATATGGAAATAAAATCATCGAGCGTTACAAAGAATCTCTCATTCTGTTTTGTATTTTGATTTGAACCTAAAGAATTATAGCAAGATTCTGATGCGGAGACAAGTCTTTGGTCGTACTCAAGGCTTTTTACTAGCAGGTGTCAAACTCACGACCTCCGAGGCTAAATTACATATTTATACAAATACACCTCCTAATACGGCGGTTATTTCAAAATTAAGAATAAGTAACATCTATACAAATAAATAAAATATGTTGAAACTAATATTATTATTATTATGTTGGTACATTTCACTGCCACGGACCCACGGGGACTCGGTCATTTGAAAGGCATTCATGGGGCCGAAGCCAACATTGAAGAGGCCTTTGGTGCCTATTAATATAAAAGTGAGATGGCTGTATCTATGAAGGTCTAACCACTGATATGCCATTGAGATATACCAATGGACAGTCCTGCACAGATACGAAACTATTGCCGGAAAGGAAGAAACTTGGTTTGGGCTATACGGATGTGTTATTATTATTGATATTGTAACACCATAACACATGCTTCATACCAATAAATGCATTTTTATCTTTAATATTAAAATAACAGCTTTACTATAATATGTACTTTTAGGAATGTATACACCAACAACCTTTTGGGGAATAGAAGTACTCATGATTATGAACAACTTTTACTATGGGTCCAACCCTGAAATCGCGAAAAAAAAATCAGCTGTTCCATACATTTATGTTTGCCTACTTACCTCGACAAAATGTATGGAACAGCTGGTTTTATTTTCGCGATTTCAGGGTTGGTCCCATAGTAAAAGTTGTTTACAATCATCAGTACTTTCACCCTCTAAAAGGTTATTGGTGTTTTAAAAATAACCCTGTATATTTTTTTAATTTTGTTCGTTCCGGTTAATCTCGAAACGGCTGGACCGATTTTGACGGGACCTTCACTGGCAGATAGGTGATAAAATAAGGAGTTATTAATTTTTTTTTTGTTAAGTTCCACGTAGACTTGGTCGCGGGCATAGATAATGTTATTAAGCATCGATTTAAATTGGTAATTGACATTGACCTATATTAAGACCTGGCAAGTGTCCTACTCCAGTTAACTGCAATATTTACTGAACCGATATTGTATAACAGTCACGTTTATCTTTCAATGAAAGTTCTTACAAAGTTTAGTTTTAATCCTCAAAATTAGTTGAATTTAGGTTTTGAAGCAATTTATTTTAAAAATTAGTATTATTACAAGAATGATTCACATTTTCGGTGGAATCTCTTACGCGAAATATACATAAGCTCACGCCTGTTTCGCAGCGGGGTAGGCAGAGACAATGGACCTCCACTTGCTACGAAATAATTGGAAAAATGTACTTTTCGTTTGAATTAAGACATTCTATTTCATAAAATATTGTACAGTAATATCATCGCTATCACTCGCAGTGTATGCAAACTGTTAGATGCCTACTTTGACCTGCTGTATTGAGCTGTTGATTGATAGTGGGGTGAATGTTCATAACTAATGTAATTTAATTATAAGCTGTTGAGTTTCCAAATAAATAAATAATAATGTAGATAAGGCAGTGTTGGTATCTTATGCATAATTATTATTATCGGCCTGTAAAACATTCACAGAAAACATGGACGTTTCCTAAGGAGGTTTAGCTACTACTGGCTAAACCTCCTTGGGAAAGGAGGATATATAATGATATTCCAGTCGCAAACACGCGTTCCAAGTTTCTTTCCGTACCCTGGTAAACGATTGTCTTTGATGAAATTATAATAAAACGTAAAGGAAAGGGATAGTCTTACACGCGTACGGAAAGCGTAATGCATTTGCGCTCGGAATGAAAAAGGCAAGGAGGCCCTAAAGCAGGGGTCTCCAAACTACGGCCCGTTACAGCCACTGTTTTATTGTTGTTACTATTGCTAGATATACGACTATAGAAAAGGGCAGAAAAAAATAATCTGTTTTGGCCCATGAAGCATACTAAAAATATAATTATGGCCCTAAGGCTTCAAAGTTTGGAGACCGGCAGGGGTCTACCTGCAACCTACAAGACCCTTTTTTACCGCCGCTGCAGCGTATTCGCGCGCTGGCGGTGGGATATGTGGGACTCGCCCTCTCCATAGCGTGGTATGCTAAACTCATACCACGAGGAGAGGACCCTTTGCTACTAAAACCACCCGGACACTCCTTCGATCCGCCGTTGGCGGGGGCCGGGTACGCATGGGCAATCAGGCCCCACGTACAAGACTTTTACACTTGAGGGTGTCAACTTTTCCAAGACTAACTCCGCGCGCATTTTTACACGCGTTCAAATAAATAAACAAACTCTTTATAATAATATTCTTTACTTATAATAATGTTAATATAATAGCTGAAGAGTTTGTTTGTTTGAACGCGCTAATCTTAGAATTTACTGCGCCGATTTAAAAGATTATTTCAGCGTTAGATAGCCTATTAAATGGGAAATGCTCAAGGCTATATCGACACTGTTAAGCATTCGTGTGTTTTACCCACAACTAGTTTTGAGTAATCAGCCGTTTTAAACTAAATACAAACCTTCATATACGAAATAAGCGATAACCATTTTTGTACTCTAGAACAATTTTATTTTATTTTTATTTTTATACTTTATTGCACACAGAAAATTACATGAAATAAATGTTATAAATTGGAAACAACATGTACAAAGGCGAGCTTAATTCAATTATGAATTCTCTTCCAGCAAACCTTTAGGAAAGAGATACATGATAATTAGTGCATAACAAGTGTACAACAGATTTAAAATAATTGTTACCAAATTGGTAAATACATATCTATAAACCTACACACTAATAGTTACATATACAACTACATATATATACATACTAATAAATATGCCTACTATTTTTAATAAACTACATATACCTACTAACTTATATGTCCATATTACATAATAAATTACTGAGAGAAAAAGTACTCCCTTGTTCTTTTTTTGAAAGTATCAAGAGACTGGCAAGCGCGTATAGGATGTGGAAGTGAATTCCATAGACGCACTGCACGGACGGTGAAAGAGTTGTCATATTTGCTAGAGACACGGGGAGGGTTTTTTAAAAGGAGAGAAGTGGCAGTACGACAGGATTTGTCTCTAGGAATTAAATACTCAAAGCGTTCGCGAAGATATTTAGGGGCATTGGGATTGTGAAGGATAGAGAACAGAAGAGACAAGATATGACAGTCCCGACGCCGTCGAATAGGCAGCCACTTCAACTGCAACCGAAACTCTGACACATGGTCATACTTTCTGAGGCCGAAAATGAAGCGGATACACAGATTCTGAAGGCGTTCGAGTTTATCCAAAAGTTCTTCCGTTGCATCTAAGAAGCAAATGTCAGCGTAGTCTAAGAGAGGAAGTAGAAGCGATTGAGCGAGGGTGACTTTTGTCTGAAAGGGTAGAAATTTCTGGAGACACACAATACAATCTACAATTTTTTTTAAAAAAACAGCTCCGGTGGGGGGTACATATGTTTTGAATTCTCTATTGACAACAACGTCAAACGTATAGAATTATAATGGTATTAACGGAAGATGATGTACCTGGAGCGAAATTAAAATTTGCAAAAGTACAAGATCATCTTGTCCGGGATTTAAAACGATGGCTTGCATGTTTACAAAATAAAATTTACACCATCCTGCTTGTATCGACTATCAGACGTACAATTAGCAAATGCACAATGTTTTGTAGGCATGACAATTTTTTTTATAATTTTTATCACAATATTTATTTATTCTAATAATAAGACGTACGTGGGAGAATTTTTGCCATAGTCACCACGCTTGGCAGGCGGAATGGTGACCGCAGTCTTATGTTGTGATACACAGGGGAAACGCTGCTGCCCGTTCCCTGGTTCGCTTGTTATAGATGAAGTTATCGGGAGCAACGGCTGCTTTCCGAGGCACGGAGGGTAGTGCCTCAAGCAACCAGACCCGGAAAGAAATCTTAGAATTTACAAAAAGATCCCTTCGAGATTTAAAGCGAGCAAATTACCGCTACGCTACGGAGGTTGTCGTATAGAAGTATAGATATAAATAATTCCTATCCATCAAATATAATCTATATTCAATGATCTTGGTACATCTGTTCCCAAATGGACCTCGCACTAAACAAATACACGCAAAAACGGTACATTCAAATTAATGGGCCTTTCTGCCTTTTCCTGTTGCGCGAAACTAACAGCACATCAATAGTAACATAAGACTATTATATTGAACCTTATAAAGTGTGACATAAGGTACATATTTGTTAATGTTATTTGGAAAAAGTGCTTCGGAAAGCACAATTTATTGAGATCCCAAGACCTTGACAAACAACCCTTAGTTTGTACAACAAACATGATATTCTCGATACAATTTATATTATTTTATGTACATACGTATATTTTTACATGCTGTACCTATTATTCAATGTATCACATTTTATATCTTGCTGTTTTGGTCGAATGTGATATAATGGATAATTTTTAATTAGTTACTGACCCGGCAGCCATTGTCCTGTTTTAACGAAAACTAAATTAGGCGTGATAGCTCTGAACCAACCGTGATGTGCACGTTGCCGTGTGGTTTCCGGCTTAGAATAGACCACCCCATGTCCTCCCATGGGTGTCGTAAAAGTCGACTAAGGGACATATAGCTGATGGATGGGCAGCAGCATCTATTATCTCAAGGTTTACATCTTACTGCGATCACCAATCCGTCTGCCAAGCGTGGTGATTATGGCAATATCCCTCTACGACACTGGCTTGCCAAGGTCTTAAGAGGAGGCCCATGTTCAGCAGTGGACGTAAACGGACTGTTGATGATGATTTAATATATGGTTCAGTATTCTTAAGTTTTCCGTGCAATTTTCATGCAAACCTTCTGATAATAACAAACACAAAAAAAAAGAATTAGTGAAATTAGTCCAGCCGTCCACGCGTGATGCCATGGCCAAAGGAAATGGGGATTGATTTTGATGTATACATAGATTAGTGCATAAGCCCACGACCTCTAATATTGAAAGCAAGCCTTATAGTGCAACGCCAGAGGCTGTGTGAAAATAGGTTATCCCGTTACTAAATTACAATTGGGAGAGGAATCACATACATACATACATTGACGACTCTTTCCTACAGGGGTAGGGAGAGACTACTTCCTTCTACTTACGTAACATACCACTTTTGTCTCTTCTAGATTCATTAATATCCTCATGCATGTCCTTCGGTTTAGGGTACCTACTTTTAACCTGCCATTCTTAAGAACGTCCTTGCTTTGAACGTGGAACGTCCGCCTTGGTCTTGCCCTTCCTACGCTTCCGTTCACATTCGCCCTATAAATTTTAGTAGTTAGTCTCCTTTCGTAGCCCGTACAACGTCCACTACTGAACATAGGCCTCCTCCCAAGGGAGGGTTTTGCCGTAGTCACCACGCTTGGCAGGTGGATTGGTGAGCGCAGTATTATGTTGTAATACACAGGAAAACGCTGCTGCCCGTTCCCTGGTATACGCTTGTTATAGATGATTTTATAACAATCGGGACCAACGTCTTAATGTGCTTTCCGAGGCACGGAGGATAGTTTCTAAACCAACTAGACCCAGAAAGAACTCTTAGAATTTACACAAAGATTTCTTGTCCGGTGTGGGGATCGAACCCACGACCTCCGAGACCTAAAGCGAGCCAAATACCGCTACGCTACGGAGGTTGTCGTTCATTCTCTCTATATATAGGGTGACTGGTAATTAGTGACCGATACCTAAACACATGATTGTGCTCACGATAACAAACAACATTTACTATGGCACCAAACCTGAAATCGCGAAAAGAAATCAGCTGTTCCATACATTCATGTTCACATAACTCGTCAACATGGTAGGGAGCAGCTGATTCTTTTTTCGCGATTTCAGGTTTGGTGCCATAGTAAAAGTTGTTTGTTATCATGAGCTTAATCATGTGTTTAGGTATCGGTCACTAATTACCAGTCACCCTATATTGACGAACCAATTCAGTATACCTAACTCAATCCTTGTCACTAGGAATCACTAATCATATATGTATTTGTTTCAGCTATTTTTAATAATATTCATGTGTGGTTACTGCTTCTATCGCATCAACAGACTTCGGCAAAATGGAGAGGTATGTAATGACATCAAGCTTAGAGTAATTTTCGCTTAGAATTATGTGTGCAAACATAAGTGTTCTTTCTATTCCTTTACTCTTAAAATCCAATAGGATGATTATACAGACACGACCGGTGAGAGTTTAGGCACAGGCCCTACATCTTAACGTGCTCTTCAAGGCACAGGTAAAACACCACCAAGTGTTATTAGATTAGAAATCTAATAACTTTCTAAGACTACTAATTACAAGTCACTAAAATATTTACCCAACCTAGGTCGAACCTAGGATGTCAGTGGTTACAGTCGATCATATTACTGCTTAACACGACGAAGTGCCTATTAACTTTATCTTGAATAGACCTATGTGGTATGTGTCTGGAAACTCCTATCTCTTAGAAATAATCATCATCATCAGCCCGTACAACTTCCACTTCTAAACAAGGGCCTCCTCACGAGGCATATGGCAATGGCTTCTTTGCAGTATTATGTTGTAACACACAAGGAAACGCTGCTGCCCGTTTCCTGGTAAACGATTGGTGTAGATGATTTTATAACAATCGGGACCAACGCACGGCTTAACGTGCTTCCTAGAAATATACTCGTACTACAAAACCAGGTGCAGCTAAATTAAAACAATAGGCAAGAAGACTAAAAACATATTAGACCGTCAGGTAAAAATATTTTATTAATAATCAAATCAATCAAAATTGACAAAGATACAGAGCAACAAAAAACTATAAAGTTCAAGAGAGGCGGGCTTGTGACGTCACTACTAGGTAAAATTGTACCTAGAAGTGACATCACACGAAATTTCAACGCGCTGTATCTTTGTCATTTTTAGTTTGCGGAACGAAAAAAGAAATACGTGTCCAAAATTTTTTAATAGTCTAACTGACTGACAAATAGAATTGATAGTCTTCATACATTTATGTGAGACGGAATTTATCAAAGAAATTATTTAACAATTCGTTAAACAAAGGAATGGACTTTCAAACTTAGTTCTTATAATTAATTACAATCAAAATCGTAACTTTCATAATTTCTAATTCAAAAACCAATCTAAATAATCAAAATGATTTGTTTTCGATCACTTGGTTTGTGTTGGCAGAGTTAATGCAGAGTTATGGTGTTGCAAAGTTAAAATTAAGATGGTTGTACAAATTATATTTATGTTTATTTTCAGATAGCCATTCTGTTGCGGCCTACCAAGGTTGTGTTCTCTCATAAGAAGGAAGGGGAGTCTACTGAAGAATTAAGGTGAGATTTAGATAATCTCCGTGGCGTAGCGGTATTTGGCTCGCTATAAATCTCGGAAGTCGTGGGTTCGATCCTCATGCCGGTCAAGAAATCTTTGTGTAGATTCCTTTCGGGTCTGGTTGGCTGAGGGACTACCTTACGTGCCTCGAAAAGCACGTTAAGCCGTTGGTCCCGATTGTTATAACAATCGTATACCAGGGATCGGGCAACAACGTTACCTTGTGTGTTACATCATATTATAATATTGCGGCAACCAATGCGCCTGCCAAGCGTAGTGACTATGGCAAATGTCCTCTCTCAGGAGGAGGCCCTTGTTCAGCAGTGGACGTTATACGAGCTGATGAAGATTATGATTATTCATCATCAGACCATATAACGTCCACTGCTAACAAACATCGGTCTCCTCCCAAGAGAGGGTTTAGCCATAGTCACACGCTTGCCAGGCGGGTTGGTAGTCGCTGCATTATGTCGTAATACACGGGGCAATGCTGCTACCCGTTCCTTTTAGCTGTATTAAAATGTCAGTTTTTTAAGTAGTTTCAAGAATTTTCAAGCTTGTTTATGGAAAAAGTACTTGTAAAGTAAAGGTAGGTGTAGGTGGTAATCTCTGGATTTACTAAACAGATTTGGGAAACTCTTAAACTATTAATACTGGAAAGCCATATGCAGGCAAAGGACCGGTAATGTCAAAGTTTTCATATTTTCCATTGGAATCATATATCTATAGCTATGGTAAAAGCTAAAAGTAAATAGATGGCGTGGAAAAGTTATTTTTGTTTATTACCGAATCGATAATGTGATTAAAAACGGCAAAGTTCCTAAATTTTAATTACGTTTTTCTTAAAATTTATTAATTCGGACATTCCCTGTTCTTTCCCTTCATTTTAAGACGAGGTTTTCACGGAAATGAGTTGAAACCGCGCGGCTCTGTTGATGTAATATAGATGTAAAATGCAATGATCCCAAACTGAGTTTTTCTTTCAATTAAAAAACCATTAGGAACTTAAAAAAAACATTAAAAGAAAAGTAATAAAATCAAACTACAAAAATATGTTTAAAAGCATTAAAAGAATTTAGGATATTTCATCATCAACAGCCCGTTTACGTCCACTGCTGAACCTGGGCCTCCTCTTAACAGACCTTGGCAAGCCAGGATCGTAGAGGGATATTGCCATAATCACCACGCTTGGCAGACGGATTGGTAATCGCAGTAAGATGTAAACCTTGAGCTAAAAGATGCAGCTGCCCATATGTCCCTTAGTCGCCTTTTACGACACCCATGGGAAGACATGACATAGGATATTAAAATTACGTAGAAAATGTTCTCAACGAAGGAATTCGCTTGAAAAATTTAGATTATTACTAAAGAAGAAACCATCGTCACTTCCACAATTAAAAAGCACTTAAAATGATTTAGGTCAAAGATTAACGTTTTTGTAACACTTTTTTTTTGGGCTATGAATTTGAAATGAACTGGAGTGTTGACTTTTCTAACAAATAATTTATCCTATTCTTCTATTCCTACGAATTGTCATCAATTAGGCAATGCCCGCCATCGCTCTTTATAATAATCTGTGATTAGTTTTATTTGTAGATTTGTTGTTGTAAATAAATAAAAACTTTCTAATTAGGAAGATAATAAAAGCTACATTGAAATGAAAATGAAGTTGATTTATTGATTAAATAGATGAATCGATTGTTTTTTTTTTTAAATTTTTATTATTAATACGTAAGCCAAGTTTGACCTGTTTGACCATAATCTCGCTTGATGGAATGCGAAGATAAGACCTAAGATGATACACGCGTGCCTAGAAAGTGTACAACTAAATAATAATGATAACTCTACTTAACTAATAAATAAGTTTTAACAATTAAATATTATAAGTAACAGTTTCACAATATTATAATATAGTCATGTGCTAGTCATATAATTGCGTGATAAAAAAAAAGCAATCAGCGCGAGCGGGGATGCGGTCTGAAACTTTTTTTTTCGGACAGACATTTACGTAGTTAACCACTAGGCTTTTGTTACTTAAACCTAGGGTTGCCACCTTTTTTTTTGTTTTATATTGTACATTTTACAAAAAGTTGCTAAATATATACATATAGTACTTTTTGGGAAATTTTGGAAAAAAATTGTACACAATTATTTTAAATAATTTTACTACAAGTATTTGTTATTACTCTTTGCTTCGGCCATCAAGGTTAAACACCTTTAAAATAATTATAAAAGTCTGAGCATGTTAGATCCATATTACAATAAATCAACAATTCATTGTTTTCATATGCCGCGCTGAGGGTGCGGTCAAAATTTTTAAATGGTGTGAATTTTGGATTAGCAAAAAAAATTGTACTTTTTGTACTATATTATTTTTTTATAATATAAAGTACATTTGACTGAAATATAGTACGATACTATATAATATAGTACGATTGGCAACCCTACTCAAACCGGGCACAAAGGTGAGCAGAGCGCCAGCCTTATTTATTGTTTTTTAAACTACAAGGAGAGAGAGGGGAGAAGCCTTTGCCTGGCAAATGGGATGATGCTGGGTAACAGTAACAGTAAACTACAAACTAAGCGACCTGTGGGATTTAAATCTCGGCTCAGGGTGGTCACTTTCAGAGGAATTGAGGGTTTATGACATTTAGCTGTTTAGGAGAGTTTTGTGCAACGTTGGTTCATCGGTAAGCTCTTTGCAAACTAAGGGTTGGGAGGGCGACGGGGAACGCGTCGTATTTGCGGGCGCACACTCTGGCGGGTCGGAATAGTGGTCTCTGTGTTAGTTTCTTGCAGTTTCTGTACTGCTTGTTGGTGATATGTGATCACAACGTCCAGCCTCCAGTCATGACTCAAGTCACGACTTGAGTCTCGACTCGAGTCTACTCTACGGAGGCCCACCAATCACATTGCAGAAACGCACTGTCACGTTAAACTTTCTGCAATGTGATTGGTCGGCCTCCGTAGTGTAGACTCGAGTCGCGCTGCCTGTGCTAGCCGGGCAGATCGTCTAGGATGCCCCGAGACCGACTGTGGTTACGACGCTCTGTGGGCAAAAGCCTATAGTCGAAAGCTGCAACAGCTTAAGAGTCAGGATGTTGAGCCGCGGATTCAAAATAATAATAATAATAATAATAATAAAATCTTTATTGACATAAAATAACCTTATCATCTATCAATACAATTCAATTTATGTAATGGCTTAGACAAAGGTATAACACGTAAATATCTGAATACTTGACTCCCTAAACTAGGTGAAAACCTGTGTCTTAGGAAGCCAGCGTTCCTCGGTACAATTTGCTGAGTGTGTATAAGCCACTAACAACTGGAAGTTTGATAATAAGTACAAACATAGCACAGATTACTGTATTTAAGAAAATAAAATAAAAACTATTTAAAACTTAAACATGCGATGAGGTGAATATGATGTGTTGTGTGTCTATCTGTGTGTGTGAGTGTGTGCGTATGTGTGTGTGTGTGTGTGTGTGTGTGTGCGTATGTGTGTGTGTGTGTGTGTGTGTGTATCTGGGCGTGTGTGCGTGTGCGCGCGCACGCGCGTGTCTGTGTGTGTGTGTGATAGAGAGAGTCTATATGTGTCATGTGTTATATTTAATAGCGTTAGGTCTGAAGCACTCGGGACGCGGATTACGTGTCGCTTACCTCGCCTCCCCTCAACTTCTGGATCAAATGAAATTATAAATTTATTCAGCACTTAGGTATTTACATAACTACACTTGTACTTGTCAGAATCAAAATGTTACATGATTATTCTTTTTCTATGAATTAAACTAAGTAACTAACAGGTAGCAGCTAATTATATGATATTACAGACAAAATACTCCGTCCGTCAGTTTGTCATTAATTCCTCGACTCATAATAAGTTTATATTCCCATTAACTATTATAGGATCTAGTGGATCAATAAACTTGGTAAAAACATTCAATTAAGTGACTCACACCTGGGGGCACCTTTAAGGGGTTAGGTTAGGTTAGAGTGATATTTAGAAAGAAGAAAGACTATAAGAAACTCCAGGATCGTTCTTATTGTCTTCTTTTGTTTCATATTGTCCATTAATAACCTAAAATGCGAACATTTCAACTTATTAATTTATATTTATATATTATATTAATTTAGCATTTATGAAGCTAATTTATATATTTCCAGAACCGTAGTCGCTTATCAGAACCCATTCACGGGCGACTACTGCGTCCACAAGAGCCGGAGCCCTAAGGGCTACATGAACAACGTGCTGCAACAGCCCGAGTCGCCTGACAGCGGGATGTCTGATGAGTATGAGCCCTTGAACTTGGAGACGATGGGACCGCAGCAGCCACTGCCGAAGGTCTTGCAGGACAGGCTGCCTAATACGTTTATATCGATGCCTAGAGTAAGTTACACTTCTTCACCAAATAGTATGTGTTGCCCACCAGTGTATGTTGCCAGTGATGACCTATGGATCCGAAACGTGGTCCTTCACTATAGGCCTTATGAACAGGCTCAGAGTCGCTCAACGAGCTATGGAGAGGGCTATGCTCGGGATTTCTCTACGAGATCGAATTAGAAATGAGGAACTACGTAGAAGAACGCGGGTTACCGACATAGCCTAATGGATTAGTTCGTTGAAGTGGCAATGGGCGGGCCATATAGCACAGAGAACAGATGGCCGTTGTGGCCGAAAAGTTCTCGAATGGAGACCGTGGATCGGCAAGCGTAGCGTAGGACGTCCACCTACTAGATAGACGGATGATCTGATTAAGGCCGCGTGATCACGGTGGATGCAGGCCGCTACTAACCGCAACAACTGGAGATCTATGAGGGAGGCTTATGCCCAGCAGTGGACGTCCTACGGCTGAAATGATGACTACATAGTATATTAAACAAAGTGGGTTCTTTATGTCTGTCTGTCGCTATGTATGTTTCAAACTTTTAACTTTGATACGCAACAGATTTTGATGCAATTTTTTTAATAGATAGAGTGATTGAAGAGGCATGTTTACATGAATTATAACAGAGGCGGTAAACTAGTATGCTATATAGAGAACTAGCTTCCCCCGCGTGGTTTCACCCGGGTAACTCCCGTTCCCGTGGGAACTTCGTAATTAAATATAGCCTATGTCATCCGAGGATAGCTGGTAGCTTTTCGGTGAAAGATTTTTTTAAATCAGTCCAGTAGTTTCGGAGCCAATTTGTATTAAACAAACAAACAAACGAACAATCAAACCTATCCTCTTTATAATAGTAGTATAGACCTCATGGAGAATGAACTGGTGGCACTTACACTTACGTACAATACCTGCTACACAATTTGGCTTTCAGGCAAAATATGTAAATGTAGGAGAAAATAAAAAAATCGGTCGGGGATTCCTTTTGTTCCAATGTTTAGAAAAACATTAGCTTCCAATAGATACAGGTAGGTCTCAGTAGGTATAGTATCATCTATCGGCCGTAGCCCAATGGCTAGTGCGTCGGACACCGGTTCGATCCCCAACCATTGCACTGCCGACGTGAACCCACTCGTAACAATATCATTTTAGCTTAGCACGGGGGGTTGACAAGAATACTTGTAGTGTGCATAAAAATCGGCTAGTAAACTAAAACTGCTTTACACAAGAACAGTATTTTCGTAATGGCTCCAAAATTATACAATAAATTGCCAAAGTGTATCAGAAATGAGGAAAATGTCAGCCATTTTAAAAAGAAGTTGTTCCTATTTCTAGTTGAAAAGACGTATTACTCGATTCAAGACTTTTTAAATGACAAATTATGACTAAATTTAATTTTCTTTGACATTTATAATAATTAATAATGAAATTCAATTACTTTATTTTATGCGGCTCATGACATTTTTCAAGTGCTTCATTTATTTTATCCTAGAATTTATTAATTATGATAGTAAGATAACCAGCCCACTAATATTATATTTATATTTGTATGCCGATTATTGGCCGAACATACAGATCAGCCAAAATGTATAAATAACACCTTTTTGTACTTATGTTCACCAATAAAGTTTGATTTGATTTGATTTGAAACTTTATAAAAAAAAATAACTTAAAAAGAACATTATCATTTATCTCATTTGTAGTTTTTATTAGATGTATTAGTTTATTTTTATTGAGTATGTATGAATTTTATTCGTATAATAACGTATTATGTATTAGCATTAGATTTAGAGTCTACTCAAAAATGGATACTATTTCATCTAAAATCTGTTGTGTACATAGTTCTTGCCCGTTTATCACAAATCTCATTCTGACTATGGTTTGCTGGAAGAAAACTCATAGATGAGTTAAGCTCGCAGTTGTACGACTTTTTTTTCATGTTTTATTTTCATAACTTATTTTCATGTGTACAATAAAGAATAAATAAAATAAAAACCGTGACAAATATACACCAGAGCACACAGTAGCTTTTATTTGTGTACTTGTATAAAAAAACACAATTTTACGAAATACGTAAGACATACTACCCCCATATCGAAGCAAAAAGTTAACTAATATTTTTTTCTAAAGCTCATTTAGCCGATGCTATCAATAACAGCCTTTTGACAATCTAACTGCAGCGTGACTCAGATTTATAGTGTTGTACCAGCGTGACATACGACACGTCACGTCAGCTACGTAGTGTTGTGCGTTAGACAAGTGTCACGCCGTCACGGTAACATTTCTGTGAAATGGCTTCTATTTTTTGTTAGGTTAGAAAAAAACTGTTTTATCGTGCAGGGAATTCTGTATTTTTTGCGAGTTTCGGAGCTGTTGGGAAGTTTTGTAAATAATTTAGGTGTTAGCTAACCAATAGATTATAGTAGATAAAAACATTTTTTTATTTATTTTACACGAACGAAGTGGCGGGCTGTAGCAATTAATAAATAATTATTGGGTATTGAAACGACGAAGTTTATAACTTTCTATAAGTCATTGGTTCGATTTAAGTTGCATTGTTATAAAGCAACTTATATTCCTTAATCGTCGTCGCTTTCCTAAGGGAAGGTTCATATCTGACGGAACTTGCGTCGCGTATTATCGGTCGCGTAACGCCAGAACAGACAAATGTATAGAAAAACACTTGACCGTTCACACTCAACCGATGATACGTTAGTGCGATCGATGATACGCTCGACGTATTTTACGTCAGATATGAACCTTCCCTAAAGCACCCGCGGCCGAATTGGAGCCGTGGGCTCTCCTGTGCCACGATAGTGTGGCCCAAGTCTGACAACTTAGCTATTGGGCTACGGTCGCTTTGTTTACACCGAAAGTAGTTCTCAGTTGGTATAATATGTAATGAAAATTTGATCTCATACTTCATAACTCAATAACAATTAAAATCATTATTAACAAACATATAATATTGATAAATAAATATAATTAATGGCTATCAATTTAATAACTGGAATGTAGATTGCAATTCAATATAGCTATTACACTTTAATTACATTCTAATGGATTATTATCATAGGTATAACAATGCAATAATTAAAATTTAAAACCACACTCCGATACGTTAATTATTATTATGAATTATTGTTATTGAAGCTTTCATGGAAGTGATCGAGGGTTGGTAATGTCAATGACACTCCTGACATGAGATTGTTGTTTGTCGTGAACCTTACTCACCCTATGTCAAAATCAATCACCCCGCCAGCGACCGCCTTGAGCCGAGGTCCAAGTCCCACAGGGGACACCCTCTTGCGCAGGTTGCTTAGTTTGTAGGCTGGAGCTCTTCTCGACTTAATACCCAGTGAAGTAGCAACTAACTACATCTGATGTCCGACCGGAAAAAAAACGAAGATCATCAGATGACACAGTAAAATATTAAATAAAGATTTATACTCCGTAAAAGATAGCTTGATCTCTGCGACATATGTCATAGTGACATTCCTAGGGTTGTTAAGATTTAAACAAATGTCGATAGTACTTATCGACTTCTCTTACTATTATTGAAGATAATGTAACATTGTTGGGTTTAATTTAATTACAAACGTTACTAAATAAAACAAATATTTTAATAAAAAATACATTTATTATCTTAAAGAAGTAGGTACACCCTAAATCCATATTAGAATCAGTTTCTGAATCGCTAGAGCAATCTTGTAAATTTATTATGAATTCTTACATGTGTAAGTAATGTTATAATACTAAAATATATAATAAAATTAAATGATAAATTAATTTTGAATGAAGTTTTATAGAAAATTATCGATAGTCTATAGTCGATAGCCACGATGATTCATCGCCCATCACTAATTAGGTCGGCATGCCCAAAAATATGACATTGGCAGGTACTGTCTGTTTGTACTACTAAATTCAAAACTTCATAGGCGTGATTTTACTGACAGCTGTCGCAGAGATCAAGCTATCTTTTACGGAGTATAGTACATTAATTGGGGTTGCAGTCACGTGCTAATTCTAGCATAGTTGCTATGTGCCTACATGTCTATAAGAGTGCCATGTTCAAGATTGGACGTAAACGAACTGATAAAAAGACTATGATTTTTGACTACAAACTTTAAAGACGGCTTTGTAATAAAAGAACCGACTTCAACCGAAATAGTTGCACCCAACTTTGTCTTTATCACAAAAGCTTAAATTTGAACCATGAAAAAGAAAAAGGGTTCTTCAAGTGGTTCCTAAAAGTATAAGGATTATAGTGCGGGGCAACTTGTGTCATTAATGTCGCGACTTTATCCGACTTTAGAGAGGGACCACGCTTTCCAAGTTTTGCAGGAGTGTAATTATGAAGGAGTTTGTCAAACAAAATGGTCGACGACTAATTAGTTTGAACATCCTTTGTGTATTTGTAGTTGTAGTAGACTATTAAATACAGAAAAAGTTTTTTTGAAGGAGCGCGCTGTCTTTTTGGCTCTTAATTCAACGGACTTGACAGTGCTCATGCATGAGATGTTTAGCACCACCATATGTAAGAATTTTTTATATGTTTTGAACACTTTATGGAATGTTTACCTTTTACTATATAATCCAAAATTGAGATTAATAAAATTCGACCACCGGCAGGATTCGAACCAGCATCTTAGGTAAAGCCCCCAATGCCTTAACCAATTAAGCTACGGTGGAACCACAGCCGGTCATCGAAATCTATTAATCTCATTGCAACACGTGTACAGGGGGGCTAATTGGTTAAGGCATTTGGGGCTTTACCTAAGATGCAAGCTCGAATCCTGCCGGTGGTCGAATTATATTAATATCAATTTTGAAATATAAGTAATAATATTCCTGTTCTTCTATCATCATTATCAGCCCGTATAACGTCCACTGCTGAACATGGGCCTTCTCCCAAGGGATATTGTCGGCTAATTTCAACGACGATCATAACCTCCGGGGCGGTAAAAGGGTTGCTTCAAATTTCGGAGGTTGTAGGCTCGATGTATAAACAAGAAATCTTTGTCCAAAGTAAAATCCAACATTTCTTTTCGGATCTGGTTGCTTGACTACACTCCGTATCTCGGGAAACAAGCCGTGAGTTCCTGGTTATAACATCATCTACAACCACCGCATATCAGAGAACGGTCAGCTACGATTCGTTGTATCCTAAAACATTATGATCATATGATAGCTATGACAAAACCCATCTCGGGGACGACCCATGTTTAACAGTGGACGTTATACAAGCTCATAATAAAAAATTGTGTTTTTGATTTATATTTGATACTTGCTTCCCGCGCGCGGTTTCACCCGCGTAACTCCCGTTTCCGTGGAAACTTCATAATTAAGTAAAGCCTATGTCACTCAAGGTGAATGTAGCTTTGTAATGGTGAAAGAATTTTTGAAATGGGCATAGCAGTTTTTGAGTTTATTCATTACAAACATACACACAAAAATACAAATCTTTCCTCTTTATAATATTAGCATAGATATAGATTTCAGTTTTAATTTTTCTTGTTTCCTTAAATGTTAGTATCTCATCTACCATAATAATAATTATTATCTCAGCATCACCCAAAGGTGGACCAGTAAAAAATAGCTTGGTCGTTAATTCCACTCGTACATCTTTTTTATCTTACAACAACAAAAAAAACTCGCCATTTTGTGGCAGCGGCCATTTTGGACCAAAATTTGGTTTTTGGACAAAAACCTTTTAAACAAAAAATCATCCGTTCGGTAGCTACGATGCCACAGACAGACTCACAGAGTCAAACTTATAACACCGTCGTTTTAGTGTCGGGCGTTAAAAACAACAAAACAGCAAAAAATAGAAAACCGTATCTTTCCTAAAAGAGACATGAATTATGGCTACCTCATCCACTTCGTTAATGCCTCAAGCTTCTTACCTACCACTTTTTCTCAGTAAATTAGAAATTTAAACCAACCACTTTCAGCTATTACGTAAAGTGTTTTCACAAAAGGATTATTTTAAATTGACTTTAATTTCTCATCTAGCTATGAAAGTTTAATGCAAAATGTTGGTCATTTATTTGTAACTATTGATGATAGTTCTGTTACAAAAAGACAGAAAACATATATTATGTATATCTAGACTAAATATAAATAATATATAAATCTGAAAAGTTTGTTTGCCTGATCGCGTTAATCTCAGAAATTACTAGTCCGATTAGAAAAATTCTTCCCGTTTATCCCCGTTTATCAAGGAAGGCTAAAAGCTATACATAATTATGAAGTTCTTATGGGAAAATGGGTGAAACCGCATGTGGTAATGTGTAATGTATTTTGATTCAAAACTAAAAGGCCGAGGGAATAATTATAGTGCCCACCATATTTTGAACTCTGTTGCATTCTAATACAGTTCAAAATCAATTATCTACAAAATTACCGACAAACCCTTAATTCAAAATTGTTACGCAATTCTTGAATCGAACCACCTGTCATAAGGTAGATTAGTAACGTTATAGCTTATAAATTTAATTGAGTCAGGCGTTATTTTGCGGGAATCCATAGTATGTAAAAAAATTTAAGTGTTTGTTCCCACACCCTGTGGATTTGATTATTTAACTTATAGGAAGTATGAGCTGGGCCTCTTGTATGCGAAGGCGTTGAGGTGTTTGTGGTGGTGCACGCGCTTAGGCAGCGGGAATGTGATGGTTCTGTTGTGGAATTGCTTGGCTTGTGTTCTGCGGTACACCGCAGTCTTAATTACCTCCACTTTGATGATCTGAATGGAGCGGGCACGAGCTCTATGCCTGGCAACCAGGTCACGGTAGCACTGAGCTACAGCACCACCAACGCTGAGGTCACGGCATTCACGTTACATGTTGTGTACAACAGAACGGGACTCTTGGCGCAGCCAGATGCCAAAGTTCTTGATCTGGACAGGGCTCTGTTCTGGGATTTCCCTGATAGAGACAGTTTTACCAGTCTTCTTGAACTTCATCAGTTACCTCAAGAAGTACCAGAAACGGCAAACGACAATTTGGTCTGGGGAGAAGATCCTCATTTTGTACAGTGGGAAGGCTTGGAGTCACTCTCCGAGGTGAGCTTGCGGCCATTGACCTCATATTCCTTCAACTCTTTTTCGCCATCATTTTCGGGGTTTTTGTTAATTCCGCTAAAATTTATTACATGAAATATCTCATCATCAGCCCGTTTAACATCCACTGCTGAACATGGGCCTCCTCCCGAGAGAGGGTTGCCATAGTCACCACGCTTGGCAGGCGGGTTGGTGACCGCAGTATTATGTTGTACCACACAAGAAAACGCTGCTGCTCGTTCCTTCATATACGATTATTATAGATAATGTTATAATAAACGGGACCAATGGCTTAACGTGCTTTCTGAGGCACGGGGGTAGTCCCTCAACCAACCCGACCCGGAAAGAAATCTTAGAATTTACACAGATGTCCGGCGTGGGGATCAAACCCACGACCTCCGAGATTTAAAGCGAACCAAATACCGCTAGGCTACGGAGGTTGTCTAGATTGATCTGTTGATTAGATATTTGATTTTTATTAATTATAATTTATACTTCCAGGTAGATGATACAGTAAAACTGACGCTCAGTCCAAGTCACGAGGACAACAGCGTCAACAAGACGTGGAACTGGAACTACAAGGAGTACCAGATCTGAAGGTAGCTGCAGTACATGATGGAATGGCAAAAGGGATAGACGTGAAAGTGCAGTGTTAAAGAAGAGGAGATATTATCTCGCGTATTTTTTTTTTAATTTTCTCACCAAAAATCCCCTTTGTGCTCCTCCTCCACTGGCTTTTGGAAGAGCACTCAATGATTGGTATTCGTTCGTCCACGGCTGAATATGGGTGACCTCTGTACATACGTTAAAAATAATGCTTACATATGTTATGTATTAAGCGGTGACAGAATTGTAGAAATTGCCTGTGTATTTCATCATCATCATCATTTCAGCCATAGGACGTCACTGCTAGACATAGGCCTACCTCATAGACCTCCAGTTGTTGCGGTTAGAAGCGGCCTGCATCCACTGTGATCCTGCGGCTTTAACCAGATCGTCCGTCCATCTAGTCCGCGGTCTCCATTCGAGAACTTTTCAGCCCCAACGGCCATCTGTTCTCCATGCTATATGGCCTGCCCATTCCTACTTCAACGAACAACGGCTATGTCGGTAACCCTCGTTCTTCTACGTATCTCCTCATTTCTGATGCGATCTCGTAGAGAAACCCCGAGCATAGCCCTCTCCATAGCTCGTTGAGCGACTCTGAGCCTGTTCATAAGGCCTATAGTGAAGCACCACGTTTCGGATCCATAGGTCATCACTGGGGACACTGCCTACTGTGTATTTATGAACAACAAATTTTCATTTCTTCTTTAGTAATGTTATTAAAGATAAAATGACCTTTTGGGAACCGTAGTTATATATATGCATAAATACTGTTTATAATGTCCCTTACAAATACAGGCACCGCACCAAAACATCGCAAAACATTCTCAAAGTCCCTCTTATAAGAAAACTTTGACAAAGCAGCTCAAGTCCTGCGACGGAGCAGATAAGTCACAACTAACTTGTATTCCAGAGTTAATCATGTTTCAAAGACAATTCACTTGTAGTTGTGAAAGAAACTTGTTAATACCTGGATAATGTTTTTTTTAATTCTATTCTATTTAAAAATGAGAGCTTTGAGAAGTATGTGTGGGTTAACATAGAAAGACAGAATAAGGAATAGCGTGATAAGAGAACGGTGTTGAAGGGAATGTTGAGATGGTTTGGTCACGTGGAAAGAATGGATGAAGAAAGATTGACAAAACAGGTATACATGGCAAGTGTGAGTGGCACAGTCGAAAGTGGAAGACCTCGACGAACGTTCTCTGACCAAATCGGAGACATCCTCGCAAAAGGTCAAATAAGATCCACTCTAAACCGACGTGCTTGTATGAAGAATGTTATGAGAGTGAATCGTAGCAAATGGAGGTCCATTGTCTCTGCCTACCCCGCTGAGAAACAGGCGTGAGCTTATGTATGTATGTATTTAAAAAGGCGACTCACGCACTATTGAAATAAATCGCTGTGTCTTGTATTTTTATTAAAACATAATTCACGGACACAAAGTACAACTAGACTCAGAACAACTATCTGTGTTTCCTACAAATAATTGTACCGGGTGGGAATCGAACCCAAAACACTCGGTCTCAGACGCCAGACCTAAACCTTTTTTAGTTACCGGTGTAGTCAATGGAACCACGTTAAAACCGAGAAATTGTAGCACAGTGGCATTTTTTTATCTGTTATATTAAAAGATCATTTTAGTATAATAGTTAAATTACAATATTTCGACATATTCATCGATAAATACTTAAAGTGCGATCGTTGCGATTTAATGTAGTTCCATTGAAATAAGATGGGCATCTAAAACATAATATTTAGTCACGTGATAAGCCTCTTAGGACCTCTATTAAGAGGCTAATCAAGTAGCTAAATATTTTATGTATCATACAATCTTACAATAATGACTATGACTTCGATAAAAATGTATTAATTGCTGTAGGGCAGGAGTCTCCAAATTTCGACGCCTTAGGGCCATAACGATTTTTTCAATATGTTCGAAGGGCCAAAACTGTTTTAATTTTTCTATCCTTAACTATACTCTTATTTCTAGACTAGTGGCAAAGTGCGCGACCGAGTAATTATCATATTGTGTTGTATTTTTCAACTTATCACAGCAATAGTAACAACAATAAGGCATTAAATGCGCGGGCTAGATCGATGACACTGGTCTTTAGTTGTCGCGGGCCGGATTTGGCCCGCGGGCCGTAGTTTGGAGACCTCTGCTGTAGGGTAATGCATGTCATACAGTCATGAATACATTTTAGTTATAGTATAGTAGTTATTGGAAAACCTTCGTGGCGTAGCGAAATCGAACCGAATCTCGGAGGTGGGTCCAATTCCCACGCCAGACAAGAAAATCCTTGTGTATATTTCTAAGATTTCTTTCCGTGTCTGATTGGCTGAGGGACTATCCTCCTTGCCTCGGAAAGCACGTTAGGCCGTTGGTCGCGATTGTTATAAAATAATTCCTTGTGTGTTACATTATAAAACTACGGTCACAAACTCGTCTGCCAAGCGAGGTGACTATGGCAAAGACCCCGGGAGTAGGGCCTCGTTCAGCAGTGGACGTTATACGGGCTGATGATTATGACTTTGTTAATGATATTGCATTATTAACTTTAAAAAATATTTTTTCAAATATTTTTTGCATGCATAGTAAACTGAATGGCAAAGACATGGCTTCTATGCGACATTCTGAAATACTGAAGTCATAATTGTTATATACCTCTACATATGTCATAGTATCTCATTTGAGTCTATGTATTATAGTTAAATACATTTAATTTATTATTCGTGATTAAAATAAATATACCGTATGGTTTCCGGCTTAGAATAGACCACCCCATGTCTTCCCATGGGTGTCGTAAAAGGCGACTAAGGGACATGTGGCTGATGGATGGGCAGCAGCATCTATTAGCTCAAGGTTTACATCTTACTGCGATCACCAATCCGTCTGCCAAGCGTGGTGATTATGGCAATATCCCTCAACGATCCTGGCTTGCCAAGGTCTGTTAAGAGGAGGCCCATGTTCAGCAGTGGACGTGCACGGGCTGTTGATGATGATGATGATGAAATAAATATTCCTGTATGAAAACAAAACCATTTTAATTATATTCCATTTGTTATGATGAAGTAAACCTCTTAAGAGGTAGGTTAGACATTAACCTAACCAAGTTTAATGTTTCGCACCAAAATCAACCCATAGTGTTAAAGTAAGCTGCTGTTTTTGTCTGTATATTTACCCCTTTCTTTAACAGATAAAATATCCTTAAGATTACACAAATTTCAAGTGTGGACGGCGGTGGTTAACTGAGTAATGATAAGATTTCTGACTATATTAACACAATCTTTAGTTGCAATTGTCAGTGCTGTAAACCTTTTATAGACTTATATATCATTATTTCATGTTATCTTAATTAATAAGTATTTATAAAATAAGGGGAAAAAAATATACGCATGTGTCATACGTAAGTTTACGAAAAAAAAACACATATTTTTTTAATAATCTCTCTCTTCATCAATAATGTTTAGTGTGACTTTCAAAATCAATTGTAAATGAATGAATTTAAGCCATTAAAGTTTAAGACACGTGTACTATTAACTGTTTAAGAGGTTTGCCTGCAATTACCTGTGAATCTTTATAATTATGTTCTAACATTACAAATTTTATGAACGTTATAAACGCAGAATATAAAATTAAATTATTATAATGTAAAGATAATAAAACGCTTTACGTTAACCAAGTGCCAAATATTCGTGTAATACAATTATATGAATTAAGATAAACATTCAAATGTGTAATTAAATCATTTATAATATAAATTCATTGTTTTGTTTCTTCATTATTATCAGTACTGCTTCTTTGGTCCAGTGTGTTGCACTGCAACTACAGACGTCCCGGCTTCGATCCCTGTGTCGGGCACATAAATGTGGTAGTAGATGATTTCTATTTAGAAAAATCTAAGTACCAGCCTGAAATCTGAAAGTTGGTAGTATTTTGGTTTCTAAAATATTACTAGCAGAATTTCGCAGTCTACTAGTATTCTTGTTACCCCCTCGTGTTAAGCTACAATGCTTGTGTTACGAGTGGGTTCACGTCGGCAGTGCAATGGGTGGGGATCGAACCGGCGGCTACAAGATCACGAGTCCGACGCCCCTATCCATTGGGCTACCTGTGTCTCGGAGAGCAATTCATGATGTCGTTCCTGCGTCTGGTCTTCTGATCACAGTTCATATCCAAAATCAGAGTGCATCTGTGTTTGTGCACTAAGAGAATGAAGACTATGTTATCAGTTAGTATGGGTTTATTAGACAAAGGTGTTTCTGGTGAATTGATGATCGCTTTTAACTGACCTACGACCTATAGTTATGTATATCTGACCTGTCTGTCCGTCAGACCACGGAAACGTCCACGATGGCCTGTCAAAGATGAAAACACGCTAAAGATGCAGGATAGAAGGAACAGTCGTGGCTCAGAGGTCTAGGGTTCGATCCCCACGCAGAACAAGAAATTTAAGTGTAAAACCTAATGTTTTTTTCTACTTTCTGGCGACGGGTCTGATTAGTTGAGGGACTACCCTCCGTGTCTCGGAAAACACGTTAAGCCGTTGGTTCCAATTGTTATCCTATACACCTGATGACAGTTTTAAAATTCATGTAAGAAACTATTCAAATATATTTAAGAAAGTTTGTTTACAAGCTAAGGCTATGTACGTAAGCGAAATTATTAGAAAATCCGATAATAAGATAAAATCTACTTGGAAAATGATTAATACAGAAACTGGGAAAAATAAAATCATGGACAGATCAATCCACGTAAATATTAATGATGAACTAGTTTCAGACAAACTCACCATTGCCAATTTTTTTGCAATTTTTTTTACTAATATTCCCTTTGATACCACCAAAATTTTGCATCTTCCACTGACGAAGCTGAACGACTTCTAAACAAAAGCATAAATAATACAATAATTCCCGAATTTAGTTTTCAATTAATTACAGATATTGATATAATAAAAACTTTTAAGACTATTACAATCAAAGGCACAGAAGATTTATGGGGATTGTCCGTGAAGGCTGTTGAACCAATTATACAGAATATAGCTCCGATCCTAGCGGCCATCTTCAATGGCTGTATAATTGACGGAGTCTTTCCTGATTTGATGAAGATAAGTAAGGTAGTGCCCATTTTTAAATCAGGCTGCTCTAATAGTGCTAATAATTATAGGCCAATTTCTATCCTACCTACTTTAAGTAAAATATTTGAAAAAATTATGCTTAACCAAATGCTGTCGCACTTCAATGAGAATGGGATACTACACGACAAACAATTTGGATTTACTAAGGGCCGTTCTACGCAAGATGCAGGAAGCACTCTAATCAAGACCATACTAGAGGCTTGGGAGGGATCACAGGATGCTCTGGGAATCTTTTGTGATCTCTCTAAGGCATTCGATTGTGTAGATCACAGTACGCTCGCTGTAAAGTTAAAATACTACGGAATTTCTGGTACGTCCTTGGACCTTGTAGTATCCTATTTATCTGGTCGCGAACAAGTAGTAGCCATAGACGGAATAACTTCGGAAGCTTCTCCCATCAAAATGGGTGTGCCCCAGGGTTCAATACTAGGTCCGTTTTTGTTTTTAGTTTATATAAATTACCTCCCATATTTAGTAGATAAAATATCAAATATAGTTCTTTTTGCGGATGACACATCCTTGATATATAAAGTAAATAGAAAAGATAAAGACTTTATTGGACACACAAACACACTTAGCCTCATCTCAAATTGGTTCTCAGCTAATAATCTATTGTTAAATGCAGGGAAAACTAAGTGTGTTAAATTTGCGCTACCAAATGTAAATAATGTCACACCTACTATTTCACTGAATAATGAAACGTTGGATCTTGCTTCATCCACGGTATTTTTGGGAGTGACATTAGATTCTAAATTACAGTGGGGGCCTCATATTGAGAAATTATCGGGTAGATTAAGTTCTGCTTCTTATGCCGTATGGAAAATAAAACAATTGTCAGATGAATCCACGGCTAGGTTAGTATACTTTGCTTACTTCCATAGCATTATGGCTTATGGCATTTTGCTCTGGGGGTCAGCTGCTGATGTTAATACTATCTTCATCCAACAAAAGAGAGCGGTCAGAGCTATTTATGGGCTAGGTAGCCGCGATTCTTTGCGAACCCTATTTAAAGATATAAATATATTAACTGTGCCATCTGAGTATATCTACCAGAATATTTTATTCATTCAGGGTCAGCAAAGTTAGTAAATCATTCATGGGAAATTGCATTAGATTTTATAACAAACTTCCCTCTCATATTACTGACATGCCTGATGCATTATTTAAAACACATGTAAAACGCATCCTAATGAGTAGGGGCTATTATAGTACTAAAGAGTATATAGATGACAAAGATGTATGGCAGGCTATACCCTCGTGCACCAGATCGGATACCCTATAGCAGATGAAGCATTGAAATGTGAACTGAAAGATCATGATAGTGTATTCTGTGTACTGTCTGTAATCATAATCATAAAAATAACACATGTTCTGTCTCAAAATAACTTTTCTGATCTGTTAAATTAGCAAAATAAAAATAAAAGTTGTATAAAGACAGCCGATTGGTAAATTGTGTAAGCCAATTAACTAAATACAGACAGTCTCAGTTGGGGCGTATTGGATCCGGTGGTAGCATAAAATCGCGTCCGACGATCTGTCATTTGATAGTGTGTGTTTGAGTATGTTATTATTTAGATAGACCATAAGCAGTCTATCTAAATAATAACATACTCAAATGACAGAACTTTAGACTATTAAATTATAGATAAAAAATAAAATTCTATTTTCATACCTGACAGCTTTTACGCTAAAGCTATAAAAAATCTAATACAAACTAATTATTATTATTATAACTATAATAATTAAACTAAATTAATAAATTAAATATATTATATTAATGAGCCAAATATGTTTTGACTATTTGCAAATGCCTGTAATAGGTTTACGTAAATAAAAACTTTTTTTATTTTATTTTATTTATTTTTATGACATCATCTATAGCAACGATTTACCAAGAAACAGACAGCGTTTCTCTGTGTTTCTTATTACATAATACTGACTGCCAAGCGTGGTGACTATGCCAAAAATCATTCCTCGGTAGTATGCCCATGTTTAGTAGCTGACGTTCTACGGCTGATGATGATGATGATGAAACTTACCTCATAAACAACTGTTGAACAAAGAACACCATTTCACTAAACAATAGGCAAATATTAGAATACTAATTCAGTATTATGTTCGATGATACTAATCAATTTATACAATTACATTAAACTCATCGAATTGATTCTCATTATTTAGTGATCATGGATGGATAGTAGCCGACCTAAATAGTTACTTGTTCGAATATGAGTTACAATTATTAAACGTAGATAATATCTGATTCGAGTCAGTGGATCGGGTAGCAGGTGAGTGGATTTATTAGATAACAGTATTTAATATTTTGCAAAATCAAATACATTTCGGATTAATCTAGATCTAATATTATAAAGATTTGACTGTTTTTTTTCCATTGATTAGGCTTTGGACCTACTGGACCAATTTCATTTTTTTTTTGTTTTTTAAATTAAATTAAGGCTTACGTTTTACCATAATCTCGCTTGATGGAAGGCGAAGATAAGGCCTAAGATGATACACGCTTGCCTAGAAAGTGTCTGTTCACTTTAGCTTTAAAGATGGCCAGATTATAGCGTTCCGGAAAAACTGACCCCGGCAGAGAATTCCACTCCTTAGCCGTCCGCATTATGTAAGAAGAAGCAAATCGCTTCGTGTGTATTGAAGGAATGTCAACAACAAAAGGGTGAAACCGCTCGCCGCGCCTAGTCGTCCGGTGATGGAAGGGTGAAGGGGGTATCAGGTTATGTATAATTATCCACAAGTAAAATAGGCTTTATTTGAAGTTCCTTTAAGGATGGGAACTACACAGGTGTTACGCGCGGCGAAGCTAATAGATTATACACCTTATTTGAAATTTATTCTAACTTAAATACGGATTAAAGGTGAGTCTTAATACATTTTAATCTAGAAATATTATGACTGCGCGTGCTTCTATGAATCTCGAAATCTCGAAACTCATTGATGCAAAAACTACTGAATAATATTGCTATAGATAATGTGATAACAATCGGAAGCAAACCCCTAACGTGTTTTTCGAGACACGAATCGTAGTTCCTAAACGAAAGAGACCCGAAAAAAATCCTAATTTTTAGAAATACAAATCTTTCTTGTCGGATTTGTGTGGTGATCGAACCCACGACCCCCGAAACTTGAAGCGAGACTTGCGCCGCTACACCTTAGATGTTGTGTTAACATTGATTAAGATACGAAATTCATATTTTACGGTTAATTATTAATCTTAATTACGTAGGTTTTGCGTCAAATTTCAGCTGACAAACTTTCAAATTGTTTTGTGGAAATATTTTATATATTACATTAATTTAATATATTGTCATGGAAATACCAACCACGAACGAGCCGGCTAACGAATAGTACACCTATATAAATAAAAATGAATCGACAGAACTTTATGAGCGCACATAACTTGAGCAAAGTGGCTGCATTTTTTATTATGTTTGTAATTATGAGGACTGTCTTTTGGATCGTTAAGACAACACGTCGGGAAGATGCTTGTTCATCAGAAAATGATTTTTTTATTAATATTTACAAAAGAATATTGTAAGAAAATCTGTAATGAATTATGATTTTCCTATGCTAAGTTAAAAAGTGTGGTTGTTTGTTAGCATTTGAACAGGCCATTAATTGAGGAAGATTTTATGATAAGGTTTCCTCAGGAACGGAAGCCAGTTCATATCATCTTATACTTTTATGAGTGACCGTCAAATATATAAACATAGAGACTTACAACATATTTGGAATCTGCTTAGTCCTATCTACGTAAAGTGCCTCACAATAAATCTGTTCATTCAATTCTATCGGAGGATCGCGCACTGTCAACAGAAGCAAGTCAAATTCAGTATTGACTCTATCCAAATTTGAACCCAACATAAAGCGAACAAAATGAAATTGTGCGCTGACAGACAGATATAGCAAATTGAAGATAAAATTTTGCTATTTTGTGAATAAAAGGGATGCGCTTTTTCTAGTTTCTAGCAAAATTTTAGTGTTTCATATCGCGAAGTTTTAGAATACGAAATGCGGTTCTGATTAGATGTATTCTGGATAATTATAGAATGGGTTTGGGTAAGTGCAGATACATGTAGTTAGCCACTATGCTATTGCTCCTTCACGGGACAGAAAGACGAGCAGTGCTCCAGCCTTATTATATGGGTATATGGGCGTAAGATCCCCCCTGCCCCTTCCTCTTTTGGGACTTAAACCTCAGTTAGAACGGTAACTGGTAGGATCACGGAATTATGGCTTTGAGTTTTTTAGGGAAGTTTTGTACAACTGGCGCTATACTTTACAATTTAGTGAACAATAAAGTGAACAGACACTTTCTAAGCACGCGTGTACCATCTTAGGCCTTATCTTCGCCTTCCATCAAGCGAGATTATGGTCAAACGTAAGCCTATATTTAATAAAAAAAATAAAAAAAATCACGGGCCTATTGTACTTCATGTTTTTTGCTTGCTGCCGGGGCGATAACCGCGACCGGTGCTCAGGTCCCCCCCAGCCAAACGGCAGGGGAAAGAACACTTTTTTTTAGTGGATAGGCCCTCTCCTCTCCTTATTATTTTGGGAGGGTGAGTCCCACATACTTCTCACTGAAGCGGGGTTCACAAAATGTGTGATAACCTGAGCGAGGGGATACTACAATACCGCGTAGATGAGAGTGAGTTGCTCAGGTCTATTCGATTCATTTGATATTCGACAAAATACATAACAATACAACTTAGACAGTATTGCAGGAACACCAAATATTTGCAACGCTTCGCTACGGCGTAGCGATGACTACGTCAATACTACGGCGTAGCAGTGAATTTTATACATAGCTTTATCGCTCAGTGTCATTGCTTAGTCATGTATGAAAATGGAAGAGTTACTATAAAAGGGTTGGAAGTATATGCTGCAATGAATGTGATGTTGTAAAATGTATAACATATGTACAGTATATCATATATCATCAGCCCATATAACGTCCAATGCTGAACATGGGCCTCCTCCCGAGGAAGGTTTTTGCCATAGTCACCGCTCGTGTGAGGCGGGAAACCACAGTATTATGTCGTAATACACAGGGAAACGTAGCTGCCCTTTTCTTCATTATATGTATAATCATTATAGATTATGTTATTACAATCGGGGCCAATGGCTTCATATGCTTTCCGGGGTACGGAGGGTAGTCTCTACCAACCAGAAGCGGAAAGAAATCTTAGAATCTACATAAAATTTTCTTGCCCAGCGTGGGAATCAAATCAAGGGAGCGAAAGGCGAGCCTATTACCGCTACGCCACGGAGGTTTCTATGTATAAATATTGCCAATAACATCTTGGTAAAAAAAACCCACAAACAAACCCAAAACCTCCTTAACTTTTCTCTAAAATAACGAAAAAAGTCTTCATCTGTTTTTTTTTACGCCAGGACTAATCTACTTAGCTTCAAGGCTTTGATACTGCACCGCACATAGATTATTCCTCACTCAACTATATAGAAACTACTAAGTTGCTCCTAGGTTCGTACAAGCCGAGTGATTTATCCGCGGCGCCGTGTCGGTTCGTATTTAAGTCACGAGTTCAACTTGCAGCTCTGAGAGATGTGTGGGATATAAACGTACAATTTTAAGGCTTCCTTTAGAAAGTTCATTCATTTTCAACAAGTATATACATCAACTTTATTTAAAACTTTAAATTTTTCATAAAGGTCGGATATTGACGGCTGTTAGCATTGCCACGCTGGGTACATTGCTAATACGTTATGCTAAATATATACCAATAATTTCTAGTAGACACGGGTCTCAGTTGAGGTACAATTTTAAGAGTAATCTTCAATTTCGACATGAGTTACACCAGTCATAGTGGTCACGGATAGACTGTAGAGCAATGGCGTCTACGTACAACGCGGGTTTCGGCAACGGGTGATATTTTTGGTATTTACGAAAGGTTAAAAACGTTAGTAGCGTCTACCAAGCGTTTCGATAAACCTTGGAAAAGTTTATGTGCACTGGAACCTCATAGCTCTAATGCTTCCACCCCAAACCTCTTAAAAATTTAACCTCCAATAAGGTCTCAATTTATTTTAAATAAGTTATCGATGTGTGATAAAGTGTGTGTTTTTTCTAAGTTTTTCAATCAAAAACAAAAATGCTACCGGCTTCAATGCTAGCGGCGGAGTTTATAGGAACTTTACTAAAGATATGCTAATCAAATCATAAGGTGAGGTTATACTCCTTTAAACACCTCGGGTGCTCGTTCTAGAACAAGTAATGGGGGCTTCGGTAACAGCAGATGCATGCCATACAATATGAAATTTATCAAATAATTGTCATACTTACAACTAGAGTACCATTTATAAAGGCTGGAGCACTATTCATCTGTATGCTATGAAGTAACAAAATCCTTGTAAGTAACTGTATAATATGTCCATCCAAAAACTTACTGGAATCAAAGATAACGGCTCATGTCTAGACTTCGTAATTTATTGCTTTAAAAGTCTAAGTCTAAGTTAAGACTACTTACCTACTTCTTATTTTTGTTCTATTTTTTTATGTCTCCCGCTTATCATGGAGGGAAATGGAAACTCTCTTACTCCTCCTAATGTCTTTCTGATTCAATTCATTGGTGGGACAATGCATTTTATATTTTTCCCGGATCTTGGTGGGCCTCGGTGCTTATGATGATCCTGGTCAGGTTTATAAAAGTGACAGTGCTGAATGTGTGGAAAAAAATCATCATCATCATCATCATCAACAGCCCGTTTACGTCCACTGCTGAACATGGGCCTCCTCTTAACAGACCTTGGCAAGCCAGGATCGTAGAGGGATATTGCCATAATCACCACGCTTGGCAGACGGATTGGTGATCGCAGTAAGATGTAAACCTTGAGCTAATAGATGCTGCTGCCCATTCATCAGCCATATGTCTCTTAATCGCCTTTTACGACACCCATGGGAAGACGTGGGGTGGTCTATTCTAAGCCGGAGACCACACGGAAAAAAATACAATTGCCCAAAAACTTTAAATCTCACAACTTTTGCTTTGCATTATTCACTCGTGATGCAATAAAATATTGACTATCGGATCTCACATATTAAATTCCTGAGAAGTCTAAAGTCAAAGCGAATTGAAGCTTTCAAGAATTTGCAAGATTGCTTTTGTGTAAAAACTATTGTGAGTATAGTTCGTGTATACATAAAACTAAATTGCTGGAGATCCAATTTTGTTTAATGTACAGATAAATATTACTCACATTGAATTCTGGACATAAAAAGTATTCTGAAAATTTAATTAGAGTCCTCCATAGACTGCCCAGTCTTTTATCGATAGTGGATAGTAAACTCTTTCCGTCCGTCAAACGATCTAATTCTTTGGAAGCGCATCACGCCGAAACTACCGATTTTTTTGGTAAGTTTAGTGACATTTGGTATAATTATCGTAGATTCTTTTTTTAAAAACAATTCCCGCGCTTGCAAATTTAATCTCTGTGTCGCGAGGGAGTTTACAAACATGCATTTCACGGACACAAAGGACACCCAGACTCAGAACAACCGGGTGGTAATTGAACCCAAATCACCAGGTCCCAGAAACAACTACCGTAACCACTGAGCTACCGGTACAGACAGCAGTAGATGCTATGATGGAACAAGATCTAAAAAAACATGTTATCAAAGGTTTTGCATAATTCATCACGGATTTATAAAATTTAATCAATAATTTATATTTTATTCGCTGACAAGCGCAAACCTTAGGGTAAAAGCTAAGCTAAACATACCAATTTGATATGCAGAAATTTATAATAGATTTTAGTTTTAGTTATTCGTTGAAGAAAAACGACATGATGAAAAATACGCAATTTCATATACTGTATTCATATAAAGTGTATAGTTACAACACCTTTTTAAATATAATAAATGGTCCAATGATGATTTAATTTCTTTTTTTTTTTTAATGACAACTCCCGCACTAGGGAAATAAATCCCTGTGTCGCGGGGGACTTTACAAACATTCATTTCACGGACACACAGAACACCCAGACTCAGAACAACTATTTGTGGTTCACACAAATAATTGTCCCAGGTGGGAATCGAACCCAGAACACCAGGTCTCAGAGGCAACTATCGTAACCACTGAGCCACCGGTGCAGTCATGTTGTTTATGTATAACATTGTTATACATAAACAGCATGTACCTAAGTGGATCGAAATCCCATTAAAAATGTGCTTACATCCCAACCGCAGTTGAAACCCAACTCATTATATAATGGTATCTCATTACTGACCGCTACACAAATTTAAATGAAGAAATGCTTTGTAAAAGGAAATAATGAATTAAAAAGTGTTTTTCACAAACTGACAAACAGACTTGAGATCGTTTCTGTATTATTTCATTCAACACCCGCGGCCATGTTTGTTTGTTGCGAATTTCTTTGTATCAATAATTACTTTCCTTGATTAAGTTTTGGATCTTCAATTAAAATACATTTTTAATAGACAATTATTTTGGCAAATTAAGCATATTGATCTTAATTATATTTTATTATAAGCGATTATCATATGCCATAACAACATTGGTAAATTTTATTTTATAACATTACTGTTGAAATGTAAACTAATTTATTAGTGTTCTAAACCTTGGTTCTAAGGTATCAACGCCCAACACTAAGACTTTTTAAAGTTTTAGATTTTTGAGGGCTTAGACAAAATGCAATAAGAGCGGGAAATCGCTAGCAAAAAATCGCTAACGCAGAATTAAGGTACTTGACATTTGTTACGTCATTAGTGATTCTATTTTAAATTGATGTCCATTCATTGGTTGATTCTGCTTTGAAACAAGCTATTCGATCGTTCGGATTTCGGTTTCATATACTTTGCAGATAGCATAGCGATTATAATAAGCTTTTCAAATGTTCATAATAAGTTTTATTACATAATAAAAATACAATGACATACTATATTTTAAGGCAAGTTATAACTATATATTAAAATAGTTTACCTTTAAAAATACCAGCGTTTACCTGTGTATATGCTGTACCACACAAACACTATCACTGTCAATAGCAATACCACCTTTTTACCTTTGCCCATGTTCGACCGTGGACGTTATACGGGCTGATGATGATGATGATGATGTAAAGTACTAAGTTTAAAACTCTACATTCTTCTCTTCTTAGTTGGTCCCTCATATCTGAGGTGGGCAGCATCAGGGTTGCACCTGGAGCGGATGATCTGTCTCCACCGGTTTCTGTCCAGCGCGTCCCTCACGACCGTGTGGAATTATAATGATGACGAGTCTTTAACTTGATCGGTCCATCTTGTTGGTGAACGTCCGCGTGATCTTTTGCCTTCTGTGTTTCCAACCACTATCAGTTTTTCTAGAAAACTTTTTAATTAAAACTCTAAATAAACACAGTTTATAACGCGTAATACATAAGCCTTGTAGTATTGATAGTCAAACAATCCTATTGCTTCCTCAATACATATATCCTGATGATTTGTGGGTGACTCGACTAATAGCATTGTACCCAATACTGATATGTTTCCATTGTGTCAACTATACACGTGTAAAATACACATGTATTATACGTTGTGATTCATCAATTCAAAGCACTCATATACGCATGAGTATTTCAACACACCGCTTCCATTCGCCGCGACAATTAAAAAGAACTTTGCCACGATTTAGTAAAATCATTTAAAAAAAGTTGATTAATAAAACCATAAATTTGTCAGCCATAGTTAGCATTTGTATGCATACGGTGAATACGAATAACCGAGTGGCATCCAAGAATTTCATGAGTAAACATTGCTGAGACCTGAAAATGAAGAAAGTAATAAATTTAATTTGTTAATTCTAGAAAATGTCTAGGTTTATATTTTATGGGCCATAAGGCGATAGATTCCTACATCCTTGCCATTGATACGACGATAACCGCGTAACTACTTATATCTTGATGAAAAGAAATCACAGAGATGAAATGAAACATTGAAACGCACACCACATACCCACACATACGCTTAATTCCTAAACAGACACAACCGATGTCTGTCAAGGCGACCAATCTCTTAGGGTATAGCTATATTTTTTATAAGAGACATATTTATTAAGCTGTTTCGTATTCAATCGGGAAATAGATTTGGATGAAATTGAGCGCATCGATAAAATAAGTTGCATTTATTTTATTCGGGTTGAACCGACTCCATTTATAAATGATAATGATAATATGTAGTGAAAATGAAATGAAAATGAAAAAGTTTATTGATAATGTAGAAGAATCGATCGTACATAATATAAGTCAAATACAGTGATAATGAAAAAAAAAAAACAATCTTAACTAATAAATTAGTTCACATTTCAATAATAATGTTATTAAATAAAATATATTAATATTGTTATGGCATGTTCGTAATTAATCGCTTATTATAAAATATAATTGGGCTGGGATCGGGTCTGAAGCATAGTACCAATGAGTATTCTTTTCTTTGTTTTTTAATATTATAGTTTTAAGACATTCTATTCTCAGCAAACTAAAATAATAATTGGAAAACTCCATTTATTTTTGGACCGCGTCGATGTTATCCGAAGAATGTTTTGCGTTTTCAAACTTCGTTGTTTTTCAAAAGATCGAGACACTGCAATGTGACATTGCAATGTCCTAACAAAGATGTAAAGAAAAATGAAAGGCACATTATCGGGAATACGATACCTTATTGCGCCCCAGATATTGCATCCCCAGATATTGCGCTCCCAGATATTGCATTCCTAGATATTGCGCCCCAGATATTGCATTCCCAGATATTGCGCTCGCAGATATTGCATTCCTAGATATTGCGCTCCCAGATATTGCATCCCCAAATATTGCGCTCCCAGATATTGCATCCCCAAATATTGCGCTCCCAGATATTGCATCCCCAAATATTGCGCTCCCAGATATTGCGCCTCCGCAGATTGCGCTCCCAGTATTGCACTCAAGTTGAGCACGGCCATTTTGAAATTCTGCGGATGTCGAGCCTGCCCAGACATACTTGAAATGTTTATTGTAGCCATGTTAAGTCATCTAGGTCTTTTGGATGCAGGATAATTTGGTGAATTTAAGACCGAAGAATGTAATCAATTTTTAGAGAAAATAACAATATCGGACTGTTATTAATCGGAGTGCATGTTAATTAAAAATTTTGTTTTTTTTCATAGATGAAATGCGAAAATATTATAAAGTGGACCTAAAAGGATAGAAAAGTTTAAGTTGCAGCGAAATGTCCGGAGCTTTCTGGAACAATTTAGAAACAATTAACACATGTATGAGTGGTAGTGTATTACGCTTAAACACTGCGAGGGTCTTCTGCGAGTATGGTGCGACCACGTCACTGCTAATAAACAATCTGACAACTGCCTCTATGTCAAGTCTGCCTGTTTGTCCGTCAGTTTGGATTCTACAAGTTGAAAAGAGAATTACAGTACATTTGACACAATATACCTTCCAGCAGAATACAGGTCTACGGCAGTCCAGCAACTCGTCAGCCGTTGTGGAATTTTCATCTTAAAATCGTTTTAAATTTCTCATTTTAGACTCATTATATTCCTAACAACTACGAGCTTAGAATTTTAATACTAAATTTTCACTCACTTTAAAATTTTCTTATTTCGAACACAATGGAGGAGGTTGAATAATTAGCTTTTTAAATATATGAAAAGGCAATGACATTAAGTTTTTGGGAAAATTTGTATATTTGTCAGTTATTTTACAGTAAAACTAAATGAAAGCATCGTATTTTTATATTGACAACCTCCGTAGCGTAGGACAACCTTCGTAGCGGTATTTGGCTCGCTTTAAATTTGGGAGGTTGTGGGTTCGATCCCCACGCCGGACAAGAAATCTTTGTGTAAATTGTAAGATTTCTTTCCGGGTCTGGATGGTTGAGGGACTACCCTCCGTGCCTCGGAAAGCAAGTTAAGCCGTTGGTCCCGATTGTTATAACATCATCTATAATAATCGCATATCAAGGAACGGGCAGCAGCGTTTCCTTTTGTGGTACAACATAATACTGCGGCCAACCCGCCTGCCAAGCGTGGTGACTATGGCAAAAACCCTCCCTCGGGAGGAGGCCCATGTTCAGCAGTGGACGTTATACGGGCTGATGATGATGATGATTTTTATATTATGCTTCTGTCCTACGCAGTTTCACCCCGTAACTAATTACTTTTCATTTGTCATACGGAACACTAATTTTTGTTCTTAAATAAAAGTAGTATATAATTATGTAAAGTAAGTAAAAAGTACATATCAAAAATGATTTCAATCAAATCAATCGAAGATGCATGAGTTGTATTGTAGCCTAATTGTTAATAAGTTTATAAACAGTTAATAAACTATCCCCGTGAAAAATTTCGGCGAAATCTGTTCCGTAGTTTTTGCTTGCAAGAGTAACAAACATCCATCCGTCCATACACCATACAAACTTTCACGATTATAATATTAATAAGCATTCAAATAATAAAATGGATACCCAGCCTTCAATATATATATCGCAAATAACTGCGTTATTACAACACTGCATTCTACAGGCTTACCTAGAACCGTCTAGAATATTCCTCGTCGGATAAATAAGGCCCGGTCGGATTTTATTGCAGTTCAAAGAGATGCCTAGAAGCTTTTATTGTAGGCTGCATTTACATTAGGCTGTATTGTATATTATATTTAATAATTCGCGATGTGAGAAATTCTTAAAATCGCAATGTTAGTTATGCAGATCAAATCCTAATAATATTATAAACGCGAAAGTTTGTAAGTATGGATGGATGGATGTTTGTTACGCTTTCACGCCAAAACTACAGAACGGAATTGGCTGAAATTTCGCATCGGGATAGGTTGTACGCTGGATTATCATATAGGCTACAAAACATTACGCTTCGACCCACTGGAGCAGAGTAACGCGGGTAAAACCGCGGGTCGCAGCTAGTTGAATAATATTATACACTAGCCAGCGCGTTTTCACTTATTCCGCTCCCGTTCCCATGGGAACTTCATCATTAAATATAGCTTACGTATCTTTCTAATATTAAAAACATTTCTGAAATCGGTCTAGTAGTTTCGGAGCCTATTCAATGTAAAGAAACAAACAATCGAATTTCCTCTTCATGATATTAGTATAGATATTACTAATGGAAACAGTAGTTCCTGAGATTAGCGCGTTCAAGCAAATTATTCAGCTTTATATATTAGTATAGATATTTTTTTTATTAATTATTTGAATAAAAGAGACAAGTACCTATTATTAGAAATAGATTCCTATTTCTTTTCACATTGATAACTCTTACCTTCTTAATACCAATAGTTGGAACACGCTACTAAAGTCCTTACCATCCGATGCCCTCGTAGATCCAAAGTCCGAGAGGCCCGCAAACTGTAAAGTAGAGCGACAGTTGCACAACTCCCCTTAAATACTAAAAGTCATAATCCTCAATCTCATCGCCAGCGACCGCCCTGAGCCGAGGTCTAAACCCCACAGGGCGCCCTCTTGCGCAGGTTGCTTAGTTTGTAGTTTTTAAACCATTTATTAAGGATGGAGCTCTGCTCGCCTTTATGCCCGGTGCCGGTGAAGTAGCAAAAGCCTCGTGGCTAGCTAGGCTATCCGAAAAAAAAAGAATCTATTAAAGTATATATTTTAATGCCACCAAGTATAAACAGGTCTTAATTCTTACAAGATGGTATCTAGCGTCCAGGGGCTTTGTCAATAACCTTTTATAAAGCAATAGGTATTTGTCGGACGCTAACAAAATGGCCTTTTGCGAGCGAATAATCATATTGAAAGTGGGTCAATACAAAACTTTACCAAGATATCAAATTCTATTGTTGTGATGATAAACAAATTGTTAGAGTTGTTTACCAGTTTTCAATTTAAAGAGAAGGGGAAGATTTGTTGTTTTTTTTTTATGTTTCATCATCATCATCAGCCAGTATAACGTCCACTGCTGCGGGAGTAGAGAATATCCTCATTAACGTTAATGTAGTAAAAAAATAAGATCTACAAATTCTCTTTGATGAAGTTGGGTAAAATATGTAAACTTTCCATTAATGCAATAAATGCCATAGGACAGACGGACGGACTACGCAATCTGTAGATTTGCTATTGCCTACCTACTACTGTAAGTTACCTAGTCGGATATTTTATAGAGTAAAAATTATCTGTTAGTTATAGGTTTGTTTTTTTTTTTTTAATTAATTTATCTTCTAACATTGTAATTCCGTGTGGTTTCCGGCTTAGAATAGACCACCCCATGTCTTCCCATGGGTGTCGTAAAAGGCGACTAAGGGACATATGGCTGATGGGTGGGCAGCAGCATCTATTAGCTCAAGGTTTACATCTAACTGCGATCACCAATCCGTCTGCCAAGCGTGGTGATTATGGCAATATCGTGGTGATCCTGGTTTGCCAAGGTCTGTTAAGAGGAGGCCCATGTTCAGCAGTGGACGTCAACGGGCTGTTCATGATGATGATGATGATGATTGTAATTCTGACAAGTGCAAGTGTATGTAAATACCTAAGTGCTGAATAAAATTCATTATTTCATTATTTATTTCATTAATGTTCTTACCTATATAATAATACTATTACACATCCCGCGGTCTTTGAAGTATAGTGAAGTAATACAAACGCGTTTTTTTTACTTATAGAATATTTTGAGCTTTTATGTAGTATTTGACTTTTCCTTTTTCTTTACTCCGTAAAAATTAGTATATATCATACTAATTTGGCTTTACGTTCTTATTAACCCTTAAATATTGCCCTTCGGAGTAACTGGACAGGTTCTTAGCTGGACAGTTTCGCAGTTGGCCAGATAAGTAACTCATCATTAAAGTAGATGAGTTGGTAAAATAAAAGTTATGAATAAGTGGTCAAGATAGGAATAGGCTGACTTTTTTCAAGCTTCGGTCTGAACAACTAGACTCATAAAATTAGCATACTCTAGACATAACTAAATTAATTGTTTGCGCCCCCCCCCCCCCCCCCCCATCTGAAACGTGAATGTGGCCCCTATAGAGAAGGTTGAATACGATAGCTCCATAAGAAAAACTATTTAGTTTTATCGACACGAACTCCATCATAATTCCTTTTCTCAGATCCATAAATTTTGTGGCCAATACTATTTTATACGAATATTTAATTTCCAACAATTGGATTTGAATAATGTCTTCAGTAATTGAATTTTAAAACACATTTATTACGTACGCAAACCGGAAACGATCATAATATATTAGACGCTTATCATAGTAATTTAAATGAGGAGATTAGGGCAAAATGGACTAGCTAATATAATTTTTATTAATTTGAGTATATTTTCACAAATTATAATTTACCCAATTGCTTAGTGACAAGTAGTTTTTTAAACGCAATAAAATCTTTTTTTTTTTAATTATTATTACTAGCAGATTTTTGCAGTCTACTCGTATTCTTGTTAACCCCTCGTGCTTTAAAGCTAAAAAGCGAGTGGGTTCACGTCGGTAGTGCAATGGGTGGGGTTCGAACTTGCGACCTCAAGACCACAAGTCCGACGCCCTAGCCATTGGGCTACGGCAGCTTTTAAAATGTATCATCCTATTTTAAAACAAGTTTCTCGTGCGCGGTTTCACCCGCATATCTAGTCCGTAGAACTTCATAGATACTATGATATGATACTTCATAGATACATATATATATACTATTCTTTATAACTTATGGATTTCCTCATTAAATGGGCTATCTAAAATTGAAAGAATATTTTCATCAAATCAATAGTTTCTGAGATTAGCGCGTTCCATTTCGCTTTATATTAGTAAAATAGATTTGGTTAGGTGTTTTACAAAACGATGCTGTTTTGTAAAATGACTAGTTGTTATACAAATCAGCTCAATAATTTTTGCGATTCGATACCACTATTATTATTAAATTAAATAAAAGATTAAAATTTTTCGAAGGTAAAGTGTTAAAAGAAAAACATATTTCACCACACCCTCGGAGAAAATGATTAATATTGGCTCAACCGCTTTAAAAATGTACCGTTTATTCACACATAAAAGGCTTACAACTTGTAACAATTCTTTCAACAATGTTTCTAAAAAACTTGAGTATATAGGGCGCTACACATGACAGTAGGTCGGCACATTCGGATCGGCAAAATACATATATATCTTTCTAGAACATGTGAACGACGCGAACGACGTCTGCGAGCACGTAATCCCGTCACCAGAGCCACTGACGTCGTCCATATGTGACACAAGGTAGAAGAACACTCACGCCCTAAACGCCTCAAACCTCAACGGGGGACTGAAAGCATTTTTTACAAATTAAAGACACGTAGGCCTCCTTCATATAGATCTATGAGGGAGGCCTATGTCCAGCAGTGGACGTCCTACGGCTGAAATGATGATGATGATGAAAGACACGTTACCTTCGTTCTACATTCCGTCGGTGATACTGCAATACCGCGTAAGTAACAATAGCTAATTAGGTTGAAAATCAAATGTAGCAAATTGATATTTTCTCTTATCTATATACCTATACGAAAATATTTCTTGATAGAGGAAATTGCATCTTATTAGCAACTGTTACTTACGCGGTTTTATAGTATCACCGACGATTTTTAACATTACCAAACTTCTCATAACCACAACAATCAGGGAACGAAATATTATATTGTTCAGTAGTGTCCGCTCAAAACTACAGATTATTGCCGCCCTGTTTAAATGTGCTGCGCCCCTAAAAGAGAAAATGTTTATGAAAAAGAATATCGTGTATGTAATGTAATCCTAATGAGTCCATTCACGCCCGCTCTCCTCCACAAACGTGGGGAAGAGAATAGAGATATTTAAATAAATGGGCAGGTATTTTCTTTCACTGTGAATGTACTAACATGTTTCAAAGGAAAATATTGAGCTTAAAATTAGTTTTTCGACGAAACAGATAACAGTAAGATCAACTAAATCTTGAAAGTACCTATTTGTAATTTTATCCCAGTAATTCTTGAAATCGGGACAACCTCCGTAGCGTAGCGGTATTTGGCTCGCTTTAAATCTTCGAAGGACGTGGGTTCGACTACGGACAAGAAATCTTTGTGTAAATTCTAAGATTTCTTTCCGGGTCTTGTTGGTATTACATTATGGCTAAACCCTCCCTCGGGAGGTCCATGTTCAACAGTGGACGTTGTACGGGCTGATGATGATGATGATGAATTCTTGAAACGGTATAAAGATTAATGTATTGATTTAAAGCGTAGATATCTGTACTATTCAAATAGAGTTGACAACTTAGATTTTTTTTATATTCGCTAAAAAAGATAAACTGGTCGACGACATTTTATTAAAAAAGTGAATTGAAGTGTAATATGTTTATTGTGTGAAATAAAATATTTCTATAACTGAAAAGGTTTTTTCTTGAATAAAATAATGACCGATAATATAAAAAATGTTATCCTTCGTTAAAGGTACACGTCTGTTGGCGTGTGAATAAAGAGCTACGTGAAGAAAATAATAAAATAGGTAACATTTATTTGAATAGCTATAGATGTGTTCACTTAATATATTCCCGATCCTAAGTTAATAATTTAGTTCTTAACGCGAAAAAACAAAATGTATAAAATTCACTACACCCAATGTAAGAAATACTGGACCCAATTTGATAATAAATAATGAAGTGCTTGAAACTGTTAACTCCACAGTGTTCCTCGAAATAACATTAGATAACAATTTGAAATGGAATGCTCATGTATCGAACCTTGCTAAGAAGTTAACGTCTGCTGCTTATGCTGTTAGAAAAGTGAGACAACTCACTAACGTAGAAACTGCCCGTATGGTCTATTTTAGTTATTTCCATAGCATTCTTTCTTATGGAATTCTACTTTGGGGAAAATCGGCCGATATTCAAAACATCTTTATCTTACAAAAACGGGCAATAAGATCTATTTATCAGCTAAGTGCCAGATCCTCTCTAAAAGGTTTATTTAAAGATATAAATATATTAACGGTAGCTTCTCAATACATTTACGAAAATATAATGCATGTTGGACATAATTTAAATAAATATCAAAAGAGAAGTGCTTTGCACACAATAAATACTAGAAATAAACATAAATTGTGTGCTGAATACCACCGTTTACAGAGAGTTCATTCTTCTTTTGTGGGACTTAGTGTGCGCATGTATAATAAGATCTCAGAATATGTGCAGGATTTACCTCTTAATAAATTTAAAATCGAGGTTAAGAATACCCTAATGAAAAAGGGTTATTACCACAATCAATGACTATATTAATGACTAGCGGCCCGCCCCGGCTTCGCACGGGTGGACTTTTATACCCTACCCCTGCCCTACCCTACCCCTGCCCTACCCTACCCCTACCCTAACCCTACCCCTACCCTAACCCTACCCTACTCCTACCCTACCCCTACCCTACCCCTACCCTACCCCTACCCCTACCCTACCCTACCCCTACCCTACCCCTACCCCTACCCTACCCCTACCCTACACCTACCCTACCCTACCCCTACCCTACCCTACCCCTATCCTACCCCTACCATACCCCTACCCTACCCCTACCCTACCCTACCCCTACCCTACCCCTACCCTACCCCTACCCTACCCTACCCCTACCCTACCCTACCTTACCCTACCCTACCCTACCTTACCCTACCCTACCCTACCCTACCCCTACCCAAAAGTATCCTATGTCCTTCTCCCAGTTCTTAGCTACCTCCCTACCAATTTTCAGCCAAATCGGTTCAGCCGTTCTTGAGTTATAAATAGTGTAACTAACACGACTTTCTTTTGTTTTTAAAATGTATTCTGCTATTCGGGACGGAAACAAATCCAACAAATCAAAAACCATGGCAATCGGTCCAGCCGTTCTCGAGTTATAAGTGTTGTAACAAACACGACTTTCTTTTTTAAATATAGATGAATATGATTTTTTTAATTCGTAATATCTTTTGAATGGAAAGTCCAATTTAAATAATTTAAAAACTATTTTATAGGTAGTTAAAAGGTCTTGACCATGAAATAATTTATTTGGATAAGGATTAATATAAACACATAAATAGGATGGTTTGAATTTGGTTAGCATTTTCATTAATGTTTAAAATGAAAAAAGTTGTTGTAGTGACATAACTACAATAGTTGGACATAAGCTACCGCGGAGTTTTATGTAGACATTATGATGTTCTTCAATATTTTGTACATTATTTTGTTCTATCGCTAATAGTTTCGGCAGCGAATTCGGCGAAAGACATTTTAAGACTCATTTTTCTACACCTTCGGTTACATTGTTCAAATTTTACCAAGGATCCCTAATTTTTTTCAAAATGAAATGTAGCCTATGTCAAATTGGAAAAATGTAGCATTCTATTGGTGAAAGAATTTTTTAAATCGGCCCAGTACTTTTTGAGCCTATTCATTACAAACATACAAAAATAGGTACAAATCTTTCCTCTTTATAATATTAGTGTAGATTATGGATCGACATTACAGTTTTAGTAATTTAGAGTACGTCGCTATGGTGCAACTGTACGCTAGGGCTAATTATAATTCCCATACTGCCTGGCGTCTTTACGCCGAGCTGCAACACTTGGCGTCACTCCGTCTTCGCGGAGTTCTGAACCCTCAAGTCATACAGGACCGGACGATCGTAGCGGCGACGGCTACTCGATCATGGGCAGTTCCAAGTGCCAGCACATGCACAGGGCAGAGGTCGATCGGCCGTTCTTTCGCCAGAGCTCGACGAGGAGATCATCGAGTACTTCGAACGCGATCCTCGCCGAAGTACGCGAATGGCGGCAGCTAAGTTTGGCGTAAGCCAATACTACGTCTGGAAACTACTCAACTCAGAAGGACTGCATCCATATCATTTCCGCGGAGTTCATTTAATTTTTTATTTTTGTTAAAAACGCCTTAAATACTTTATTAGGTATCTAATTCAGAAAATTATTGTTCTTAGATAATAAATTTGTTTTAAGTTACGTTTTCTGTAAGTTATAGCTAAAAAGGTATTGGATAAAGCTTATTATTATGATTGGGTACTGTGTTACATTACCTAAGGTGTAGGTATCAGCTGATTGACTAACCCGGGTCAACGAACGCGCGACCGATCGACGCGAGCGCTAGGTATCGCGAGGTATTACTATCGGTTCGATGTCACTTTCGAGTTCGGTTTTTCACGATTGTTAATCGGCCATTTTTGGTTTATAATATTTAGTTTTTGTATAAATTGAATGTTTAACTAAGACCAAACCTTTTCGCTGCGGGAAAACAACCATTTAAATTTCAGCGTGTATATAGATCAGTGCCCCCTCCACCCCGCCCGCCGCGATGCCCGGCGCGCTTTTCAGACTGCATCGCAAACAACGGCCACGGCGCTATGGCGGTTTTGTTTACTGTTTGAATTTTTTAATTCGTAATATCTTTTGAATGGAAAGTCCAATTTAAATAATTTAAAAACTATTTTATAGGTAGTTAAATGGTCTTGACCATAAAATAATTTATTTGGATAAGGATTAATATAAACACATAAATAGCATGGTTTGAATTTGGTTAGCATTTTAATTAATGTTTAAAATGAAAAAAGTTGTTGTAGTGACATAACTACAATAGTTGGACATATGCTACCGCGGAGTTTTTTGTAGACATTATGATGTTCTTCAATATTGTTGTACATTATTTTGTTCTATCGCTAATAGTTTCGGCAGCGCATTCGACGAAAGACATTTTAAGACTCATTTTTCTACACCTTCGGTTACATTGTTCAAATTTTACCAAGGATCCCTAATTTTTTTCAAAATGAAATGTAGCCTATGTCAAATTGGAAAAATGTAGCATTCTATTGGTGAAAGAATTTTTTAAACGGCCCAGTACTTTTTGAGCCTATTCATTACAAACATACAAACATACAAAAATAGGTACAAATCTTTCCTCTTTATAATATTAGTGTAGATAAAACTGCATGGTGCAGGCAGTAAAGCAAAATCATTCTCACAATAAGTACCTATCATTACCTATAGCTTGTACCTATAATTATATTTTTAAAGGTATTCATAAAATGGTTACATATTTTAATTTGTATAAACTCACTTGTATTGGAACATGCTATGCTGAGTTAAAGATTAGATATTTTTTATTATTACTGACTCCACAAATGCTACTGTCAGTGAGTTCGTCATGCTCCCTTTGTTTGTCATTGCTTGCGGTGGCGATGTGAGTCGGGTCGCCTCCTTCCCTCTAATATGGCGAGGGAGGCGATGGCTGTGTGCTCACACGTCATACTCGTGAACGGGTGCTGCTTGCGGTGGCTGGTCGTCTTGCTGATGGATGTATTTGAGGTGATAGTTTTTGTGTCCCCTATGACGAGAGATTTACCTCGTGTAGTTTGTTCCTTAAAAATGTGCGTGGATGTTTCCTCCGTTTTCATGTGCAAGAGGTTATTTTTCTTTTGCTTGAGGATATCTAATAAATACTTCGCCTATACTGATGAAAACGTTTCAGAGCGTACATCAGCGCACATAGTAAAATTGCAATGTATTCACTGAGGTTTTGTTAACAAGTTTGATAAAAAAAAAATGGAAGATACTAAAACACAACAAAAGATGTCGGAAAAGAACAACCCCGGAGTTTCTTTCTTCCTTTCTTCTCCGGGTCGTCCACTTAGGTAGCTAGTGAAATGTTGCAGGTTAGCTAGGGTAGGATTCTCGCCGGCGAGGACCGCGTTGCGCCCCTACCCCCGCCCTGTAATTGAGCGCCTGTAGTCGGTGCCTGTGATCATATCCTCTTTATATCTACCTTTTTTTTTACTTCAGTGGCACCCTGGGTCGTGGTCCTAAACCCCATAAAGGTGCCCTCAGGTGTGTGCCACTTAGATATAATGTGACTTCTTACTTTTTCTTACATTGTAATTCTGACAAGTGCAAGTGTATGTAAATACCTAAGTGCTGAATAAAATTCATTATTTCATTATTTCATCATTATTTCATTAAGTTTATCAAGAACCTTCCGATGCCCTCGAAGGCCCAAAGTCCGAAAAGCCCGCGATCTGTAAACTAGTGAGGGAGACAAAACTCCCCTCAAAACCAGCGACCACCCCGAGCCGAGGTCCAAGTCTAACAGGGCACCCACCACCCTGAGCCATGGTCCAAGTCCCACAGGGCATCCTCTTGCGCAGGTTCTCTAATTTATAGTTTTTAGACCATTATTCATTATTGCATTAGTTATCTTACAAACTTGGCTGCTTGGTGTCAAAAATGATTGACTTAAAGAAAATAAGAAGTTAAGTAAAAGACAAATCAATATAATATCTCATATGATTTTAAACGACCCAAAGGGCAAAAACGAGACCGTATTACTAAAACTTCGCTATCCGTCTGTCTATTTAATTGTCCATCCCTCCGTCTGTCAGTCCCCAGGTTATAATCTCATGAACTGTCATGAGAAATAAACTGTTAAAATTTACACTAGTGATGTATTTTCGTTCCCCCTATGACAAGAAATAGGTACTCAAATAGAATAAAATAAGTATTGAAGGGCTCACATACAACAAACGAGATTTTAATGTCGTTTTTTGCTCTGAAAATCACAACCAAAAGTGGGTGGTGCTACCTCAAAACAAGTAGTTTTAAATATTCGCGCTCGAGTCAAACTCGCACTTGGCCTTTTTTTTATCCTCAGTATTAGACATTTAATTATACTAAGAAGTAATGGTAAGGTATTTCGTCTTTGAATACGTGTATATTGTTTACCGACGCGAAACATATTTGTAATAAAATAACAATGTCTTGTTAAAATGAGATGAAATGGATTTGATTATAATTGAAGCATAGTTGTATGTTTCATCATGAGTAATATTTGCTTGGAAGTTTATTTGTAGTAATAATATACTAATATACAAGGGCCTCTGAACTTTCAGTTGAGAAAATGTAATTATACGAGCATTATTTATTTTATAATAGAAACTAGCATTGGTTGTGTATTGTGTTTCAAACCCTTTTTTTACTAGCTATTATTTAAACTTGTTGTGTTTATGTTTTTTTTTGTGTCAAACGCAACTAAATTATAATGCTACCGATAACTGATTCAGCTATGATGCACCAGCTTCATCTAAATTTACTGTGATGAAGCTGGTGAAAGGGCATCAGCATCTATCATCATCCTCATCATCAGCCTGTTGTAGTCCATTGCTGAAAATAGGCCTCCCCATCGATTTCCAGCGGGAACGATCGCTAGCGGCCTGCATCCACCGACTCCCCGCGACCTTTTCATAAAGGCGACCTCATGGTCGTCGGTCCATCCTGCAGGCGGTCGTCCTACGCTGCGCTTGCTAGTTCGTGGTCTCCACTCGAGAACCTTTTTGCTCCATCGGCCGTCAGTTCTTCGAGCTATGTGTCCTGCCCATTGCCACTTCAGCTTGCTAATCCGTTGAGCTATGTCAGTGACCTTCGTTCTCCTGCGGATCTCTTCATTTCTGATTCGATCACGCAGGAAAACGCCGAGCATAGCTTTTTCCATAGCTCGCTGAGCGACTTTGAGCTTTCTTATGAGGCACACAGTAAGAGACCACGTCTCAGATCCTGGTAACACACATTGATTGAGGACTTTGGTCTTCAGGCACTGAGGTATTTTGGACGAGAAGATCTCCCGAAGCTTCCCAAACGCTGCCCAGCCGAGTCGGATTCGACGATTGACCTCTTTCTCTAAGTTGGTCATAATTAGTTGGATCGTTTGACCTAGATATATGTATTCGGTCACAACTTCGAGAATGGAGTTCCCAACGGCTACAGAGTTGGGCACTACATGGGCGTTATGCATGACTTTCGTCTTGCCCATGTTCATTCTAAGCCCAATTTGTTGAGAAACTCCATCGAGGTCATTGAGCATCTATCCAAGGTCCTCCAGCGATTCTGCCATGATCACTCGTCGGCAAATCGAAAGTGAGTGATGTACTCGTCATTTATGTTGATGCCGTGTCCTTGCCATTCCAGGCGCTTGAAGGCGTCCTCCAGAGCAGCCGTAAAAAGTTTGGGAGATATAACATCTCCCTGTCTTACGTCTCTCCGTAGCGGGATTGCCTTCGTATATTGGCCCTGTTCTCGGACCGACATTGTGGCGTTTTTTTACAAGCACTTCAGCACAATGTAGCGATAGTCGATACGACACCGCTGAAGAGACCTTAGAAACGCCCAAATTTCGACCGAATCAAAGGCTTTCTCATAGTCAACAAATGCCAAGCATAGTGGCTGATTATACTCCTCGGTTTTCTGTATAATCTAGTCTATGGTACTAAAGCCTTTTCGGAAGCCGGCTTGTTCGGGAGGCTGGAAGTCATCGAGCCTGTGTTCCAGACGATTTGTGACGACCCTCGAGATCAGCTTATAAACATGGCTTAGCAATGTGATGGGTCTATAATTCTTCAACATAGTTTTGTCACCTTTTGAGGAACAGAACCACCACACCTCTGCTCCATGATTCTGGCGTTTGTCCTTCGAGTAAGCGGAATTAAAGAGCTTCTGATGGACTTTAAGTATTGGTGTTCCACCCGCATTCAGAAGCATCTATCAGCTCAAGTTAATTTACCATGTTACAGCAAGCACCAATCCACCAGTCAAACGTGCTGATAATAGCTATAGCCTCAACAACCCTGTCTTAGCCCATGTTCAACTCATAGGCCTCCGCTTAAAGCGGTCATCATCATCAACAGCCCGTTTACATCCACTACTGAACATGGGCCTCCTCTTAACAGACCTTGGCAAGCCAAGATCGTTGAGGGATATTGCCATAATCACCACGCTTGTCAGACGGATTGGTGATCGCAGTAAGATGTTAACCTTGGGCTTATAGACGCTGCTGCCCATCCATCAGCCATATGTCCCTTAGTCGCCTTTTACGACACCCATGGGTAGACATGGGGTGGTCTATTCTAAGCCGGAAACCACACGGTACAGCGGTACGGTACTTAAAGCGGTACCTTGACCAAATAACCTTGGGCATTCGTTCCCTCAATACCCAGCGCAAGAGATACTTGACGAGTACGCTCAGATTTTAGAATAAAATCGATATAAAATCAAATTTTGGTACTTTGCAATTTTTTTGAATACCGTAATGTTCATTTTTAAATTGTCTATCCACTAATGTAAGTAGCAAATCAAAATAATGTTTACTTTACGAGGAGATGTAGTTCATCAATAATTATTTATCATTTCTTGTGGTTTCGTTGTGAGGAGATTAATTGCACATTATACTATATAGATACTTAAAAAAAAACATTTTGGAGATACCTAGTTAATTTAATGTACTTTTGTTAGTTAGTATGTCTTTTGTATACGGGGTAGATAGCTCCAAAAAAATGCACAAAAGACGGCTACCGCTGCGTTTTGCACGGGGACGCGGCTTAACGCAAGAATACTTTCTGAATAAATATTCTATCTATATTAAAATATTCTATAATATCTGAATGAATATTCTTTATATAGGGTGACTGGTAATTAGTGACCGATACCTAAACACATGATTGTGCTCATGATAACAAACAACTTTTACTATGGCACCAACCATGAAATCGCGAAAAAAAATTAGCTGTTCCATACATTCATGTTCACATAACTCGTCAACATGGTAGGGAGCAGCTGATTTTTTTTTCGCGATTTCAGTTTTGGTGCCATAGTAAAAGTTGTTTGTTATCATGAGCACAATTATGTGTTTAGGTATCGGTCACTAATTACCAGTCACCCTATATTGTCATTTTGTTCTGACTGATTTCTCGTTGAGTCTTAGTTAACCGAGATACAGTATCTTGTGTGGCAATTTTAAAAGGTTCTTCATATTTAGTATCGCATTAAGAAAACTCGTATCCTTGTGGTTGTATTAGCATAACATCGTTATGGAGAGGGGGTTGTCTAATGCACTATGCCATGGAAAAGGAAAAAGTCAAAACATTCTTATTAAAATGTATTTTAAATTAAATTTATGAGAAAACATCATTGATTATTTTCTCTTCTCGAACTCCTAACAGTATTGATCATTGAAACTGTACTTACGTTTTAATACTATCGAATCTCAAGTTATAGCAAAAAGAAAGTATTCCTGACATATAATTATTCTACATTAAGGCTGGGGCCCCACTAGTACGGTGACAGCGACGCTAAAAACAAATAAATTTAGCTTGTCGTTCCTGTAGTGCGGCCGCCGCCATATGTTTATATGATTTTGTTTTCACGAAATCACCATCGCGTCGCAGTACAGATACACACGATCAAATACTAAAAAACCTAAAAGAACTTATAATATAAATAAGAATTTATAGTTCAAATATTATTCGTAGATACTTCAAAATTCAGTATGTTGATTCTAGTGAACACAAAAACCCTTTTAAGATATGATTTTTCCAAAGTGGGTTGAGTCTCGACACATGGAAGTAAGAGAAATATATCATACTCAGTTATACGCATCTTAAGCACTATTTGCGACCGTACCTTAATTTATACGATTTAAAGGGGAATTCTCTGAACTCGATTCATCATTAATTCATCAACTATTGAATTTAGATGTCCTCATGTTTTCACAGTCCACCGTCTTATGCCAACTGCATCCAGCGGCCAGACATAGTCGGTCTAGTGGGAGGTCGTCCCACGCTACGATTATTCAACTATATTGAATAGAATTTACCATAAAGCATTTACGAAGTGTATTGTGAGAGTATTACGAAGAACGTGATTAAAACCTTTGTCAGGGCAGGGAATGAATAATTTAATTAATGTTTTTGTCAAGCGAATTAAATGATATCTATTCAACACTTAGTTTTTTTTTACATAGACTTTTACTTGTCAAAAAAATTACGATGTCAATTTAATTTAACGAGAATTAAGTTTTTTATAATACAAACTCAATTCGGTCTAGTGTCTCGTCTTTGTAGCGTTTATGTTTGCTTGGTGCAACTAAATTATGATGCAAGCTGCAAAGTAATATGTTTTAACTTAAATAATAGGTTAGCTTAGTGTGTTCAATAGTTTATTTTTTTAGTATACACATTTTAACAACTGATGTAAAACAAAAAGTTTATGCTTGTTCTGGTATGTTAGACATACCGGAAAATGTGTGTCCTTGTCAATACCAGAGGCAGAAATACACTTTATTAACATTTTAAAAGTTTACCTTATAGAATATTTCAAAATTGAGATTAATTAAATTAGACCATCGGCAGGACTCAAATAGTCCATAATGCCTTAACCAATTAGGCTACGGTGGAACCACAGCCGGTCATCGAAACAGAACAGTTTATTAAATCGTATTTTGTTAATTAACAGAATTAAGATTAGTGAAATTTTAATGTTACTGCTGTATGCGACTTTCATTTTTTTTTTATATCTTAAGATCCGAATTTGTTCGATCTTATGACCTTTAAAAATCGCTTAAAGCTAGCAGCACGCCTTGAGCCTTGTTAATCACAACCAATAAACTCATATTATGCTCTACTCCTAAAACAAATCTATTTACTTTCGACCCCTTTTTTATAAAACTTGAGTATACCAATAATGCAATTATTAATAATTGCGATAATCAGTCGTATTAACGGAACGGTACCTTTACATGCTTGAGTGATACATTTTATATGAGCTGGTCCGCAATATTATACCCCATTTGCCGATTGTGCGCGTAAAAGGGTATATTTTTAACAATAAAGTTTTTTCTGAGATATTATGTGTATTATCATATTATCTTATCTATACATCATATTATCTTATATATTCTAGTTTGTTCTTATTATGTATAAAGCTGAAGAGTTTGTTTGCTTGAACGTGCTAATCTCAGGAGCTACTGATCTAATTTGAATAATAGTTTCAGTGTTAGATATAGCCCATTTATCGAGGAAGGCTATATTTTATTATGAATTTACCACAGGAACTGGAGCTAGCCGGGTGAAACCACGCGGGGGAAGCTAGTTAGATATATTCGTGTGCGATCCGAGACATCGATTTTCTTTTTCATTCTAAGTTAAAATTAAATTTTAAATAAATTGATTAAGCATTCTGAAAAACAGACAGGCGGATGAATTATATCAATCCGCTAAATGTGTAACGGCACGGCTTATTCATTGATTCATCATCATCATCATCATCAGCCCGTATAACGTCCACTGCTGAACAGGGGCGTCCTCCCGAGGGAGGGTATTTACCATAGTCACCACGCTTGGCAGGCGGGTTGGTGACCGCAATAATATGTTGTACCACACGAGGCAACGCTGCTGCCCGTTCCTAGATACACGATTATCATAGATGATGATGACCACCAAAAATGGTGAGTAATTTATATATTTATGTGACCGCCACCAAAAGTAGGACGTCCACAAAAAGAAAATACTACCACGACTATAATGTAGTGAAGTGTTAAGTACCACCTTTGTAACTCTGTGATTTATCCGTACTTTAATACAAGTGGTACTTTTGTACGTTTAGTGCCCGTTGCGTATTGTTCGGTGTAGATGTGGGTTAACAAGTTTGTTTGTTAGACATCTATTAACGGAGTGATAAATTGATATGTTCCATTCAAGTATCCGTGTTGGGTTAGGTAAAATAAAAATACCTAAATAAGTTTTGTTATCTTTCATCAGCATCAGCCCGTATATCATCCACTGCTCAACCTAGGCCTCCCAAGGAAGAGTTTTTGTCTAGTCACCACGCTTGGCAGGCGGGTTGGTGACCGCAATATTATGCTGTAATACACAGATAAACACTGCTGCCCGTTTCCTTTTCGCTTGATGTAGATGTTGTTATAAAAATCGGGACAGCTGGCTTAACGTGCTTTCCGAAGCAGTGAGAGTAGTCCCTCAACTAACCAGACCCGGTAAGAAATTCTAGAATTTACACACAGATTTCATGTCGGGTGTGGGGATCGAACCCACGACTTCCTAGACTCAAAGCGAGGCTTATACCGCTACGCCACGGAGTTTGTTGTTATCTATCCTAATATTATAACGAGGACAATTTTGATTGTTTGCACTGAATAGGCTTTAGAACTACTGGATCGATTTCGAAAATCCTGTCACCATGAATAACTTTTTTTTCGGACGGACATACGTACTTAGCCTCGACGCTTTTGCTTCTTTGCCAACAATAAAGGCGAGCAGAGCTCCAGTCTTAATAAATGGTTTTAAAACTACAAACTAAGCAACCTGCGCAAGGGAGCGCCCCCTATAGGGCTTGGACCTCGGCTCAGGGCGGTCGCTGGCGATGAGATTGAGGGATTATGACTTTTAGTATTTTAGGGGGTTTTGTGCACTGTCGTGAGTAACATAGGCTATACTTGATTATGACGTTCTTACGGGAAAGGGAGTTACGAGGATGAAACAACGCGCGGGAAGCTAGTATAAGAATATGGGATGTTTACGTTATATGTCATTACTAGCTGCGGCCCGCGGTTTTACCCACATTACTCTGCTCCAGTGGGTCGGAGTGTGATGTTTTGTAGCCTATATATTAATCCAACCTATAACCTATCCCGGTGCAAAATTTCAACCAATACCGTTCAGTAGCTTTGGCGTGAAAGAGTAACAAACATCTATCGATCCATCCATACTTATAAACTTTCGCGTTTATAATATTAGAAGGCTATAAAATATTAACCAAGTTTGTGTTATTATAGTATCAATATTGAACATTGGCGAGTACATCAATATGTTAGACAGTAGTAGAGCAACTTAGTACCTAACTACCTACTTACATACATTTTGGATGTAGATATTATGTTAAAGTACTAGTGCTCAGTTCGGACAGCGAGAAATAGAATTTCTGATAAATGAGACTCGAACTTGGTCTTTACTTTGATTCTATACTATAATATTAACATTATTGTTAAAGTACAGAAAGTTGGATGGCTTTTAACTGAAATATTAAGTGAATTTTCTACTCCATTATAAAATCAAAGGCTAGAGGATTTACGTTAAAGTGACTTTTTGAATATTTTCGACAAAATAGAATCGATTAATCAGCTTTTTCTTCTGGGGGAAATGCATTTACGCATTCCGACCGCCGCCGCTGCAGCGTATTCGCGAACTGCCGAGGGATATGTTGGACTCGCCCTCTCCATAGCGTGGTATTTAAAAAGCATAACATATTAAAGTACATTTTTTTATACTTAACAATTTGATACTTAAATGACATATAACAAGCGCGAATTATTCGTCTACGTTACTAATAAACTATTTCATTTCATTTCATAGCGTGCTATGCTAACTCATACCACGAGGAGAGGTCCCTACGCCACTAAAACCCCCCTGACACTCCTTCGATCCGCCGGGGCCGGGCATCGATTAATAACCCTTGAGTTTAATTTTGTTTGTCGTGTGGTTTCAAGGTTAGAAAAGGCCACCTGTCTTCCTATGGGTGTCGTAAGAAGAGACTAAGGGATGAGCTAACTAATGACTAAGGGACCTATAGCTAATGGATGAGCGGCAGCATCTATCATTGCAATCACAAATTAGGTCAGTATCGCTTAACAGCTCTGGCTTGCTAAGATTGAAACTTGAGTTTGAAAACTGGAATTACTGTAAACTTACTCTATGTGATCTTGAAGTCGCCGGTTCCACCCATTGCACTACCGACGTGACAAGCAATTTATCTTAGCACGAGGGGTTAACAAGAATACTAGTAGAATGCAAAAGTCTGCTAGTAATATTAAAAATAAAAAATTTATGCTCATGATTATATCGCCAATGAGAAGACGTTACATGGATCATGATCAAGGTCACACATTTTGATAACATCACTACAATTTACATTTTCTACTGTTAATACTCAAAATGGCTCATATTTTTTATGTGAATAAAATATTAACTAAGTACATGACCAATCCTTTCGCATCGAGGGTTACTTAAAATGATTATTTTAAAAATATACTGCGTTTACAACGTATAATTGTTCTGATTCTGGGAATCCGAGAATCAGTAATGGCCCCCGTAGGGCTTATTTAAAAAATATACGGAATGAAAACAGAGTGAGACTCAATACTCAATAGATTATTGCGTTTCACAATGTTTTTACATGTGTTTTAACATTATAGTAGTACCAATTATGAACCCTGTCAGCCACAGCAACATAGTTAAATATAATCTAAATTAAAATCAAAGGAGCGAGGAGCCTACTTATATTATAATGCACGGAAAATTATTAATTGCGATAGATGTTAATTATTATTATTATTATTAAAGTAAAGTAAAGTATAAAATATGTGTATGTCCTATGTGAAAAATATTTCTTTTTTTTTTAATATAAGACCTAGACAGAAGAAACCTTGCGTAGAGACGTAAACCCTGTCTCAAAACAATCTTCTCAAACCAAACTTTTTGTTGTATGTTTCGATTCTTTCATACAAACTATTGTCATCTCTTTTCATCGAACTTCATAGAAAAATTACACTCTAAGTTACAGTTCTCAACGATGAGCGGTTTATTATATGCTTTATTCTGTCAGTTATGTAGGGAAAAGCGTGTTATTAATACACAAGATTAGAACTAAATATATTTAATTTCTCATTCATATTGTACCAGTTGGGCGACTCAAAACGTATGGTGCACAGTAATCGGCCAGTTTCTGCACTTAAACTCTTTAATTCGCGCCGTGATTCTACTCAACGCGTAAGTTTATGGTTCTACGCCCTAGACTGAATGGCTAGTAAATCTGCGATTGAAAACTTTTTTTTCGTGGTGGAAATCTTTTATAGACTTTCCACCGTCTTGGGGAAAGACAGTGGGGGCATGTGGGACTCTTTTGCTCCCAACTTTATATAGCTGATGAGCCGGGGCATCCGGTTCCCACTAAAACCACCGCGGTAGCACTCGAGTAGATCGACAACCAGGTTGTTTATGGGACTAATCCCACCCACACTCCCACCATTGCTACTCCTGTAAGCCAGGATCAACAGTGGCACACACTGGTTATGGCAATGAGCACCGAGGCTCATCAAGTCCCGGTAAGAGTTTGTTTGTTTGTTTGAACGTGCGATTTTCAGGAACTACTGGCCCGATATAAAAATTGTAATTAAAAGGAACTAAACTAAACAGAACGGTGCTTAGTAGGTGAAACCGCGCGCGGGAAGCTAGTATAAATACTGGATGACATGTTAACCGTCTTGATAATAATATAGTGTGTTGTGTAAGTGGAATTGAATCTATAGACAAAAATACTATGTATTTTTGTACTAGTATTTAGGTAATTACAGTTTCGGATATCACAGAAATTACTTAAAAGAATTACATCTTACGTAGCGCGTGCATAATAATAGGTGCCTATAATACCTTGGCCGCAATCACACATGAATGAAAAGAGTGAGCGAAGTAGAGTACCTTACTATCTACTTAGGCATTTTAACCGTCGATTTTCTCCTTATATCAGTAAAAAAAAGAGATAAAATTACTATTCCATACACATCTATTTATGCCATACGCATCTATTAGCTGAAAATTTACATCTTACCGTGATCACCAATCCATCTGCCAAGCGTGGTGATTATAGCTAAATCCCTCTACGATCCTGGCTTGCCTAGGTCTGTTAAGAGGAGGCCCATGTTCAGCAGTCGACGTCAACGGGCTGTTGATGACACATCTATTTCATGTATTTTCAAGACGGTAAAAAACATCACCCAGTATATATAACAGTAGTTAGTATAGATTAGTATAGATACTATTTCCTAAGAAATCGCTAAATTCATAGCCCTAAGTTGCGCGTTCAAGTACACCTCAAGCAAAAACCGTGCAATGTACAAAGTTTTCAGTACAGCGGCGGTTCCGTACTGAATGCTCGAATTAAAGCGACATGTAATAGTGTTGCAGATTTTCTTCTACCCCCAACTTGTTCGTTAGGGCACCTTTGAGAGAAATTGTACATAATTTTCGTGGGAATAACATTATAATGCGGTTGGAAATGAAAATTTGAGTGATACTTGTATTTCTACTTTAAATAGTTTGTTGTAGAAATCTTTTTTTTTTTTTGATTGGACTTACGTATGTAGCCACGAGGCTTTTGCTACTTCACCAAGCATAAAAGCGAGCAGAGCTCCAGCCTTAATAAATGGTTAAAAAAAAATACAAACTAAGCAACCTGCGCAAGATGGCGCCCTCTGTGGGGCTTGGATCTCGGCTCAGGGCGGTCGCTGGCGATGATATTATGATTATGACTTTTAGTATTTAAGGGGAGTATTGTGCAACTGTCACTCTACTTTCGCGGGCCTCTCGGACTTTGGGTCTCCGAGGGCATCGGATGGTTCTTTGCAAACTGAGGGTCAGGAGGACGAGGGGGGGTGTTCAAATCTAAATACCTACTTATGTATGAAGTTGAAGAGTTTGTTTTGCTTGAATAAGCTAATCTCAGGAACGACTGGCCCGATTAGAAAAAAAAAACATTGTAAGGTAGCCCATTGATTGCGGAGGACTAATAAGGCTATATTTAATTATGAAGTTCTTATGGAAAAGGGAATTATAATTGTTAAACCGCGCGCGGAAAGCTTTTCTGTATCTATTATTTGAATTGGAAAAACCACATGTTTTTACTAAATGCATAGAAAATATATTGTATAGTTTTGTATTGTTTATAGTTACAACCTCCGTAGCGTAGCGGTATTTGGCTCGCTTTAAGTCTCGGAGGTCGTGGGTTCGATCCCCACGCCGGACAATAAATCTTTGTGTAAATTCTAAGATTTCTTTCCGGGTCTGGTTGGTTGAGGGACTACCCTCCGTGCCTCGGAAAGCACGTTAAGCCGTTGGTCCCGATTGTTATAACATAATCTATAACAAGCGTATACCAGGAAACGGGCAGCAGCGTTTCCCTGTGTATTACAATTTACAACATAATACTGCGGTCAACAATCCGCCTGCCAAGCGTGGTGACTATGGCAAACCCCTCCCTCGGGAGGAGGCCCATGTTCAGCAGTGGACGTTGTACGGGCTGATGATGATGATGATGATGTTTATAGTTACTATAAAATTATTAAGAGAAAATATTTAATTTTGTTATTGCATTAACGACAAATATCTCCAAAGTTGTATTTAGAATTAAATATTATTTTTTTATAAATTTAGTTGAAGTAATTTTGCTAATTACCGATAGATGGCCCTAAATTTCTCCTTAGAGACATGTTATAAAAGAGATTGACAAATTTGAAATGACAATTTCGATGATCGGATGGGTTCCACCGTAGCCGAATATGCCAGTTCGATTTCTGCCGGTGCGCGGTGGTCTAAATTTATTTATTAATCTCAATTTTGAAATATTAACTTCGTCTGCATAAAATATGGATTTATAAGCTAACTGACAATGAAAGTCCTGTACAAATAAGTACTACCATTTTGGATATTAGGCACAATACGCGGACATACAAACAGACATACAAAATAAAAAGTAGCCTATACCTTGTCAGGTCATAAGTATTGTCACACAGTAAAAACTTTTCTTTTAGCATGCTGGCCACAAAAAAGTTTATAGAATTCGAATTTCGAATTGTTCATGAAAATAAAAATGTATACTTTTTAGAATTTAACTCATTTTTAAATATGGAGTGGACGCTTAAAGAATACCGTGTTGCAGTTATTGCGTTGCATCGTTGCGGTTACGCGCCAATTAAAATTTTTGACATACTGAAAAATTTGAATATAACCAAAAGATTCGTTTATCGCACCATCAAACGATACAATGAAGACTCTAGTGTAGATGACAGGTCAAGAAGTGGTCGCCCTCGGTCTGTTAGGACTCCAGCAGTGATAAAAGCTGTAAAGGGGCGAATTCAAAGAAATCCCAAACGTAAGCAGAAACTGTTGGCCCTTCAGATGGGGTTAAGCAGAACCACGGTGAAAAGGGTGTTAAATGAGGACTTAGGGCTTCGGGCATATCGAAGAAAAACAGGTCATCGTTTGAATGCTCGTCTAATGGACCTGAGACTGAAGAGATGCTGCGCTTTGTTGAAGCGGTACGCGGGAAAAAAATATCGGAAAATTCTTTTTTCGGATGAAAACATTTTTACCGTAGAAGAGAGCTACAAGAAACAAAATGATAAGGTGTACGCACACAATAGTGAAGAAGCGAGCAACCGTATTCCGCGTGTCCAACGAGGTCATTTTCCATCTTCGCTCATGGTATGGTTGAGAGTTTCTTATTGGGGGTTAAAAGAGGTACATTTTTGTGAGAAAGGTGTAAAAACGAATGCAGTTGTGTATCAAAATGACAAACCTTGTGAAACCTGTTTCTCATACCATGTTCAATATCAGGCACTGGGTATTCCAACAAGATTCGGCGCCAGCTCATAGAGCGAAGAGCACACAAGACTGGCTGGCGGCGCGTGAAATCGACTTCATCCGGCACGAAGACTGGCCCTCTTCCAGTCCAGATTTGAATCCGTTAGATTACAAGATATGGCGACACTTGGAGGAACAGGCGTGCTCAAAGCCTCATCCCAATTTGGAGTCACTCAAGACATCTTGATTAAGGCAGCCGCCGATATTGACATGGACTTCGTTCGTGCTGCGATAGACGACTGGCCGCGCAGATTGAAGGCCTGTATTCAAAATCACGGATGTCATTTTGAATAAACGTTAGTGTCATAAGAATCTATGTTTTGTTAAGTTCATTTTGGTATATAAATGGTTACATAATGAATAAACTTGTTTCAATTATTTTATATTAAACATGTGACAGAATTTATGACCTGACTAGGTATAATATCTTATAAAATAAGATATCTCCCAGTGAAAGTCTCTTTAAAATCCGCCCAGCCGTTACTGCGATAAACCGGAACAAACAGACAGATAAAAAATGAGCTTCTGTTATTAATTTTATAATAATTGCATTAATAAACCACGCAAATGAGTTCCTAGTACTGGCAGATAGTTTAAATTAAACGATTGAGATAGCAGTAGAAGTTGAATGTGTTTCTCAAGTCAAGCTTAGATATTTCAGCATCTAGTACCAATTGAGATTCACACGTGATTAATTTAGTCTTACCATCGACATATTTGAAATGCGTTTAATAAAGTTCCAGAGAATCCGAGTGTAATTCATGTTGAGTCGGAATATTTCCGCTTCAGCATTTAAAGGATTGAAATGTTGGGAATTATTGTAGTTGATTATTTTAATAGTTAGTTAGTTTTTAGAAACGTTGTATGAAATAGCTTTAATAATATTAATGGTTTTGTGAACTATAAAGCTAGCTTGGATCTCTTTATATTTTGATTGTTATTAATATTTTAATCATTTAAATTAAATCTGAATCTTTAATTTATGAAAAAAGTAGTTACTTTTTTCATTTTCTTTCTTTGAAAAGAAGTCAACTCGCACTTTATGGAAATAAACTCATCCGCCCGTTACCTGGTACATCATTCCCATAGATGATGCTATGACTATCGGGATCAATGGCTTAACGTGCTGTCAGAGGCACGGATCCCTTCTGCCCCTCAACCCACCAAACCCGTTGTTTCTGCGTCTCATCGCGCCGCCTGTCTGCCTACCAACCTACGGACCCCCGGCATTCATACTCATTCTACAGGGGTTTGAGATGGTAATCGCATTCTACGGCACTCCCACGTTTGGCATTGAGTGTAAATTAAGGGGGTATACACGTCTCCACCGCCTAAAAAGGTTTTCCCCGAAAAATAATTCTCATATTCCAGGGAGAAATTTATCATAAATATTTTTAGACATTGGTCCAGAAGTTCCGGATCATATTCAATTCATACAAACAATCAAATCTTTCATCTTCATAATATTAGTACAGGAAAAGCTGTTGAAATGAAACGAAGTAATGAACAATAATAAATAAGTCTTTATTAACGCCAGACAAATAAACTCGTATACTAAGCTAAGCTCCTCATCTCTTGCACCGACTAATTCTTTTGAGCGCGCGCTTTATCCCCGCAAAGTAATGCATCACTTGTTCCTGAAATAAAAACAATTAAATATAAGATACTCGTGTAAAACAAGCTGAAGGGTAGGACACATAGCTCGAAGAACTGACGGCTGATGGAGCAGTAAAATTCTCAAGTGGACCTCATAAAGGTAGCAGGGAGTCAGTGGATGCAGGCCGCTAGCAATCGATCCCACTGGAAATCGATGGGGGCGGCCTATGATCAGCTGTGGACGACCACAGGCTGATATGAAAATAATGATGGTGACTCGTATAATTGACTATTTTAAGTGTAGACAAAAACCCGACTTTCGTGAATGACGCGTTGCAATAATTATCTCTGACTTAATTTTATCATCGTTAGCCCGTATAACATCCACTGCTGAACATTGGCCTCGTCCCAAAGGAGGGTTTCACCATAGTCCCCATATTTGGGAAGCATATTGTTAACCGCAGTATTATGTTGTATCAGTGCAACGTGAGGCACGGGTAGAACCACCATCAACCATCATCATCTCTCTGCCTTTATCCCAATTAATTTGTGGTCGACGCAACACGTTTTTTTCTTCCACTCTGTCCTGTCAGCCGTCACGCTATCACTTACTCCATTTTCCTTCATATCATTTCTCACACAATCCATCCATCTTTTCTTCTGCCTCCTTCTTTTTCTCCATCCATCTTCTTCTTTCTCTCCACATCTAGTCTCACAATCAATCAGATTGAGGTATTGGAGGCTTTACTGGGGAAATCGCAGGGATTTCCCAATTTTCTGGTAGATAGCAGCTCATTCAGAGTACTAACGCTGTGACCTCATTCTCCAGACAGTGATGGCTGTCTTTCGACCTACCTGCATCAGGTTAAAGCACATGGCCACCAGCGCCATGCCCAGCATCAGGTACATGGAACACACGATGAAGGAAGTATCGATGCGTTCCGTGTACACGCGCTCGCCCGGCACGAAGTCACCGAAACCAATACTGCAAAAACAAGCAATGGATGTGAATATATTAGAATAGAATGATTTTAAAATATATATATTATTGACAAACTTCCCGCGCGATGATTCATCCGCGTAGCTCACATCCCCGAGGGACCATCGTTCATAATAAAAATATAACCTAACACTTAATTTTTCAAACCATATTTAAAAAAGTCTTTCAATGTTCGATTGCCTATATTTATGAAGTTTCTACGGGAACGGGAGCTATGTGGGTAAAACCGGGTGCGAAGCTAGTAATGTATAAAGCTAAAAGGTTTGTTTGCATGAACGCATTAACCTCAAAAAATACTGATCGGATTTAAAAATTCTTTCAGGGCTAGATAGCCCATTTATTGAGGAAGGATAAGGTATATTTTATTATGAAGTTCTCACGGTAACTGGAGATACGCGGGTGAAACGGCGCGCGGTTCGATATGTATACACATTTTAAAATGTACCAAATTATAGCTAAACACTTACCTACTGAGCGATATAAAACAAAAGTAAGCGCCATCAAGTCTGTCCCACGTCTCCCACAGTGTAAATATCATTGAGCCGAACAATATGTACCTGGAAGTTATTTAAACATATAAATTTCCTAAATATAGTAATAAAGTCGAAAGTTTGTATATGTTGCAGTCAAAACTCTTAGCCAGTCAAAAGTACTTTTAACTAGCAAAATCTGTCAAAACTAACCTTTTGTTTTTGCTGTCCGGAGGGAAATGCTTTTACGCATTCCCACCGCCAGCGCGCGAATACGCTGCAGCGGCGATATGTGGGACTCGCCCTCTCCATAGCGTAGTATGCTAAACTACCACGGGGAGAGGACCCTACACCACTAACCCCCCCCCCCCCCCGGCATTCCTTCTTGGCGGGGGCCGGGTAGCAATCCGAACCCAATCCAAACCCAGTCAAAACTAACCTAACCTAAAACTACGTTTGACAGATTTTGCTAGTTAAAAGTACTTTTGACTGGTTAACAGTTTTGACTGCAACATGTAGGTACACTCATACAAACTTTCGAGGGCGTAACCTATACTATCTCTTGTACACTTAAACTTATATAATTAACTAGTGGATCGATCTGTTCGATTTCGTAGAATTTGTTGAACAAGAGTTCAACTGAAGTTATTAATTATATAATTGGAGATACGCTCAACTGCCACTCGCACTGCACATAGCAGTATTTCTGTAATTTGCAAACATGCATTGCTTACTCTGTATTACAAAGCGAGATTTATATTTGGTTTGCATTGAAAGTATTTTACATCTAGTATTATTTCCAAGAGTTGATCGGAGGTGAACAAAAAACATGCCATACCTCATCGAGGTTCTGACAAAAGTAAGCGCGTTTTTTGTCGACTAATAAAGCTTATTTCTTGGACTTAGGTTTTGAGCTCGGCGTTACCCTGCGTGATCGAATTAGAGATGAAGAGATCCGCAGGAGAACGAAGATCACTGACATAGCTCAACGGATTAGCAAGCTGAAGTGGCAATGGGCAGGACACATAGCTCGAAGAACTGACGGACGATGGAGCAAAAAGGTTCTCGAGTGGATACCACGAACTGGCAAGCGTAGCGTAGGACGACCGCCTGCACGACGGACCGACGACCTCATAAAGGTCTCGGGAAAATCGATGGGGGAGGCCTATGTTCAGCAGTGGACTACAACAGGCTGATGATGATGATGAGGTTTTGAGCAGAGAGAAATAGGTTCAAGGAAATAATGTTATAATTGATAAGAATATTTATAATAAATTCAGACATTTATTTTACGCAGCGCAATCAATATCTTTCGACAGGATTCATAATTGGTTCTACACGCAATATAACACCTATGAATCCATCGCGATACGCAATTTAAGCAGACGTCAGCCGCACACAAGAATAACGAAAGAACCAATTTGGGATGAGCCTTGATATTGAGTATCTTTACTTCAACAGCTGAACTTCTATATCATATCAGCCTTTTGTCGTCCACTGCTGAACATAGGAGCAGCCTGCATTCACTGACTCCCTGCGAAATTATAAGGTCGTAGTCGCTGCGCTGCGCTTGCCAGTTCATGTTCTCCACTCGAGAACCTTTCTGCTACATCGGCCGTGAGTTCTTCGAGCTATGTGTCCTGCCCATTGACACTTCAGGTTGCTAATCCGTTCTGCCCCGGACATCTTCATTTCTGATTCGATCGATCAGGGAAATACCGAGCATAGCTCTTTCCATGGCTCGCTGAGCGACTTTGAACTTTCTTATGAGGCACAATGAAAAAATACTAAAAAACTCCGTACTAGAGAAGCTATTCTAAGCAAAACAACGCAATTTTCAATAATTTCAACAAAAGTCCGCTGCAGCGCTGCTATTCGTCTAATTAAAGAGTTTAAACATGCAGCGCTTAAGCATTTCTAGTGCACTGATTTCTCGCAATTAAAAGGTCGGAAGCGCCGTGATGTTCATGGCGCTTACGCGTTTCGTTAGAATTCATATTGAATAAGGTGTGTATGGACTGCAGTGCAGTTCAAGTGAACAGAGTTTGTGTAGGAGATATTTGTCGAAGTTATGGTGATCATTACCGATAGATGGCACTAACATACCCGTTAGAGACGTGCTATAAAAGAGATTGATAAATTTCGATGATCGGTTGGGTTCCACCGTAGCCGAATTAGTTAAGGCATTAGGGGCTATACCTAAGATGCGGGTTCGAGTCCTACCGGTGGTCTAAATTTATTTCAATTTTGAAATTAGTAATTGCTAAACTTTTTTGTAAAGTATTTAGAAAATGTATACATATAAATAGTTGGGTAACACAACTTGATTAAAGTCTCGTGTTAAGGTACTGAGGTATTTTACAACTTACCCCACCATAATAGACACACAGACGCTGATAGGAACTGTAATGGTCTGAGCATCGAACGTGACGTAGCTGAAGTCGCTGGAGGCTTCGCTCGCGGGCCGGGGGGGCGCCGGCGCCGACACGCTGCGGACGTACGCTGCTCTTCTGACAAACACAATTCAACGATTATCGACTACTAACTGCGCCCCGCGGTTTTACCTGCATTACTCTGCTTCACAGTGGGTCGGAGCGTGATGTTTTGTCTATATGGTAATCCAGCGTATAACCTATCCCGGTGCAAATTTTCAGCCTATTCCGTTCAGTCGTTTGGCGTGGAAGAGTAACAAACATCCATCCATCCATACTTACAAACTTTCGCGTTTATAATATTAGTAGGATTACTACATACTTAGATAAATTATTGGTTTTGCACGCTCGCGACTAGATTCCACGCTCGCTTAAGGCTAGTGTTGCCTATCGATAGTCGACTATCGATTGACTATCGATAGTCTATCGATAATCTAATTTAAAAAGACAAAATATCTAGTGTTAATTCCGCTAAAAATGTGTCTATATGCTGTAATGCAATTTTTGCACCACCCTCCCGCCCGCAAAAATTATGCACATGCAGGAAGGAAAAAATAAAACGTGCAAAAATACAATCACCACACTAGTGCGCAACTCGTTCGAGTAGTTAACATCACCCTGATGATGCTCCGTGGAGGAGCGAAACACGTGTCGGGTCTTTGGCTGGTGATTGTATTTTTGCACGTTTTATTTTTCCTTCCTGCATGTGCATAATTTTTGCGGGCGGGAGGGTGGTGCAAAAATTGCATTACAGCATATAGACATATTTTTAGCGGAATTAACACTAGATATTTTGTCTTTTTAAATTAGATTAATATGGATTTCCGCAAAGTAACGCATGATTCTATTAATTATAGTCTATCGATAGTTGACGTCATATCAATAGTATCGATAGTCTATCGATAGTATCGATATTAGTGATAGTATCGATACTATCGAGAACCAATATGTGTTTAGGAGCAATACTATCGATAGTATCGATAGTTTTACAAACTATCGATAGTATTGATAGTTTTAATCATTTAATGCAACGATACTATCGATAGTATTACTTTAAAAATATCGATACTATCGATAGTATTATAATGTAATAGTATCGATACTATCGATACTATTGCTTCCAATCAATATTATTAGTTAATTTGTGATATCGATAGTATCGATATTATCGATACTATCGATACTATCGATAGCACTATCGATATTGTTACTATTTTTCGAGGTCATCTATCGATAGCGAAACTATCGATAGTTGGGCAACTCTACTTAAGGCCGCGTCCTGGACGCCAGCGAGCGGAGCGGGCGGCGCGGGCGGTGCCTAAGGGAAACCTGCCGCCCGCACCGCTGTCATCGAGAACAGCTTCACACAAGTCTATGAACTTTGAACGTCGCCCGCGCCGCCCGCTCCGCCCACCGGCGTCCAGGACGCGGCCTACACCTGTACACTGTACCAATGGTATGTGTGTGTCCTTCTTATTACTTTGAGTGTTAGTTTTACAGAGCTTACTACTTCGAGTTTAAACTTTCGACACGTATTCGTCGCACAGAATGAGAAACTGACTCGCTCAGGTTCTTCTTCTTCAGTGTACTATTTTTTGCCGCAGTTGTTGAACAACTGCGGTATGTCTATGTGCTGTAATGCAATTTTTGCACCACCCTCCCGCCCGCAAAAATTATGCACATGCAGGAAGGAAAAATAAAACGTGCAAAAATACAATCACCAGCCAAAGACCCGACACGTGTTTCGCTCCTCCACGGAGCATCATCAGGGTGATGTTAACTACTCGAACGAGTTGCGCACTAGTGTGGTGATTGTATTTTTGCACGTTTTATTTTTTCGATTTCGCAAGATTGTGTAAAATCCCTCCATTCCTCGGAAAACACGTTAAGCCGATTGTTACAATATCACCTAAAACAATCTTATACAACGGAGAGCGTTTCCTTGTATGTTACGACATAATACTGCAGTCATGCTACTGCCCATCCATCAGCAGTATAACCTACTTAGAAGTCTCTTATGATACCCAAAAGGTAGACATGCGTTGGTCTATACTAAGCCGAAAACCACACGGCAATTTTTATATGCTATTAATGTTAGTAATTACTTAAATAAGTATTTATTTCAATCACATACTTCGTCTTAGAAAGAGTACAAAGGCTAACATCCAAAATTCAACTAACCTTGAATAATCCTGTGGATATTGCTCCATTGGTGGTGCCCTCGGATACCTATCCGACTGTATTCGCGGATATCTTTCTTCTGGTATCCCGTATTCTGGTATCCGCGGATACCTATCCAACGGTGGCGGCGGATACCTGTCCGTCCGAGGCGGCGGATATCTATCCATCCGAGGCGGCGGATATCTGTTTAGTTCTGGTGTGACGTCAGAGTCTGACTGAGATCGCCAACCTTGTGGCCGCTCTATACTCTCCGCTTCACTTAGTTCGTACTGAAATATAAAAAAATTGTTTATTTTTATTGTAACCCGCGTGGTTTTTCCTACATAATAGTATTGATATATAGTTAAACACCCATGCCCACACACTAGAGATTGCGATCCGGTAAACCGGATCCGGTAATCCAGCGGATCCGGCACCTATATACGACTGCCGTCATCTGGCACTAGTCCGTAGATCCGTGCATTTGTCATAATAAAATTGATTCAGTATATGCGTATCGGTTTTATTTTTCACTTCATTGACGGTTCATGTTTTAATAATAAAAAAGTTAAGCAGCAGGGCGGTTGGATTTAAGAAATCCGGTCTGAATCCGGCCGGATAGAAAATGATGCCGGATTGCAATCTCTACCACACGCACACGCTTACATTTCCGAGCCTATGGCCATACCCATGACTTACGCTATTGGTCTTTCCGCTCACGTGTAATGCGATGACCAAGAGAAATAGGGATTCATTTATATAATTATTTATAAATGTGGACCAACCTTGAACCTACGTAAAAATGGTTTATAATGATCGACCGAGTTTATGGGCGCTAATTTAATTACAAACCGGATTTAAAGTTAAACAGTACAACAAAATTTAAACAGTAGGACATGTGTAACTAGCATTTGCTACTTTATCGGACATAAAATCGAAGAGGTTTCGAGGCATATTAAATAGTTCTAATTCAACTACAAACTAAGCAACCTACGCAGCCATAAATATGACTACCTTTTTTAGGGATGTTTTGTGCAACTGCCGCTCTACAGTTCGCTCAGACTTCAAGCCTACGAAGTCTTTGGAAGGAACTAAAATTATTGAAAGATGACAAAAAGAATGATCTCGGAGTTTCTTAAAGTCTTTCTTCACCGGTGTCACACCGTAGGTAGATAGAGAGAGACTCGTAGGAAGCTAGGATAGGGTCCGGTCGTCCCGATCCCAGCCCGCGTTGGTTGATCGTAATTATATTTTATAATAAGCAATTATTACATGCCATACAACACTGGTAAAGTTTATTTAATAACATTATGATTTTTCTTTTTTGTTTCATTATCATTGTATTTGACTTATAATAAGTACGATCGATTCATTAACAAAATAATGAAATAATGAATTTATTCAGCACTTAGGCATTTACATACACTTGTACTTGTCAAAATCACAATAAAAAAGAAATATAATTAATAGGTTATTATTCTTATTCTATGAATAAAACTACTTAGGTAACTATAACTAGCAAATGCAACCTGTGAGTGCTGCTAATTGTAGGACATTACAGACAATTTACTCCGTCTGTCCGTGTGTCATTAATTCATCTACTCATAATAAGTTGATATTTACATTTTAAAAAATTTGAAAGCATACAATTAAGTGACACACACTTGGGGGCACCCTTATGGGGTTTGGACCACAACCCAGAGGTGCCACTGATATTAAAGTCAGATTTGTGGATAAGAGGAAGTGATCGCTGGCACGGCCTACAGGCGCTGGATCACAGGGCAGGGGAAGGGGTACAATATCAATAAACGTTTTCATTTTCCATTTACTTTTCTAACTAACGATCTGGAGGTTAAATTTCCTTCATCCCATAAAACCACGAAATGGAACAATGCTATATTTCAATACCCAATCAACTTATACATCTAATAATTTCACATCTCACACCCAGAAGGTCATATCAATCAATCCAATCCTTTGGCAACAGCTGTTAAATGTAAAGCTATAATAAATATTACTTCAGGAGTGATACGGACTGTCAGCTGATGTAAACTTACTGATAGATCGCACACGCTTGTGATAATGTACTGTTATAGATTCGTTGAACAGTGAGTAATAGGTACTTGATTATAAATAAGTAGTCGATTTAGCTGTATTTTATCGCTTTTGATGATATATTATAGTTTCAGCTATGATTTATAATAAACTAGCTGCGCCCTCCGGTTTAACCCGCGTTTCTCTGCTCCAATGAGTCGGATCGTGATATTTTGTAGCCTATATGTTAATCCAGCGTATAACCTATCCCGGTGCAAAATTTCAGCCGATTCCATTGAGTAGTTTTGGCGTGAAATAGTAAAAAACATCCATCCATCCATACTTACAAACTTTCACGTTTATCATATTAGTAGGATAGATTAGACGCGATCATCATCAGCTCGTATATCATTCACTGGACTGGATGAACATGGACCTCACTTAAAGGGTATGTAACCATAGGTACCACGCTTGGCAGGTGGATTGGTGACCTTAGTATTGTGTGGAGTAGACATGCGCAAAATTTGTCAGTAAAAAGAAATGAATGAAGTATATCTTTTGGCTCAATGAAGTAGTCCACTGATTTAGTTCAGTACTTCATTTAGTTCAGCAAATCACAACGAATCAATGAGATATAGACATGCGCAAAATGTGTCATTGAAGTATACTTCATTTGAACTAAGTGAACTATATCACTCATTTACTTCACCAGTTCAGCTTATGAACAAGATTCATTTGAATCAGTTTTCGCATGTCCTTCAAACGATCATCGAATTCGTTTACTTCACTACTTCAGTTTATGAACTAGATTCATTTGAATCAATTTTCGCAGGTCTTTCAAACGATCATCGATCGTGCAATGAACTAATAACGAGAATGATTATATTGTTTTGTATTAGTTCTTTATGTTTTTTTTTTTTAATTATAAGTTATAAGAATTTTAACACTGTGAACTAAATGGACTAAACTGAACTATTGAAGTATATGAATCTGCACTGAACGAAAGAGATACAGAGTACTTCCAACTGAATTACTTCAATTGAAGGATTCATTCGCGAACTACACATCTCTAGTGTGGAGAATGTACCCAGGTATAAGCTACTGTCCGTTACCTGACAAAGGATTGTCACAGATGATGTTGACCATCGGGACGTGCTTTCCGAGGCCCGGAGTGTCATCAGCCAATGACAAAAATGGCCAGACCAGGTAGGACTATTGCTTTTTTCGGTTTGCTCCTGATAAGTTCCCGCTGCGCTCCTATGATTGCTTGATTCCAACACATTCGTTAGGTACGTATGTGTTGGGATATATCACTATTGAATGACATAAAGTAGGCCTACACATAGCATTGCTCTAGCTAGGGTACCTATTATGTATCTAAAACAAGGGCGCAGTTATAAAAGCTAGCACAGGGCACAGAAAAAGCAATTTATGGCACTCTCAGTCGGGCACAGCTACATCATAGAAGAGGAGCCTACATATATTATAATGCAAGAGCAATTATTAAGTGCGACAAATATTAATTATTATTAAAGTAAAGTACACTATAAAATATGTGTATGTATGTATGTATGTGTGTGTGTAGAAATGTGAAAAAATACTTTTTCACTAATACGAACTTACCTGTGGCCGTAGCCGAACCACTCGTCTCCTCGTGAACCCTGGACACCCTCTGCAGAGGCATATTAGCGCGTATATACACTTGAACCACCGAGCTAACAGCTCACCTGAGAAACAAATGGCAAGTTGTAACTATAACTTAAAACAGAAAAACAATACAAATCCTTACTTAATATTATATATGCGAAAGTAACTGTCTGTCTGTCTGTCTGTCGGCTTTTCACGCCAAAACTACTAAACCGATTTAAATGAAATTTGGGAAACAGATAGTGTAGAACCATAGGCTACTTTTAAAACGAAAAAAGCGTTGTAAGGGGTTGAAAGGAGGGGAAGGAAAATTATATGGAAGTATCGTCATTTTTTAATCCTTAATAATTAAAACAGTTACTGAAAATCACTGTTCCATGCGGACAAAGTCGTGGGCCCAGCTAGTTATTAAATACTAATAATATTATTAATGCGAAAGTTTGTATCTGGATAACACGTACATACGTGTTACTCTTTCACGCAAAATTACTGAATGGATTTGCCTGAAAGTTTGCACGCGGATAGTTTATAAGCTGGATAGGCTACAAAATATTACTATCCGACCCACTGGAGCAATGTGACTCGGGTAAAACCGCGGGGCGTATCTAGTATTTAATATTTTCTTTGACTTGTCTTGAGACACGCTTGCACTTGTGGAAATTATCCACTAGTGCAAGCGTGTCTCTCAATCATCATCAATGTACAAAACTAACATAATTAGCTCATTTGCATATGTCACAAAATAAAAACCCTAAGTTTGAATACAAATATTGTAAGGATGTATAGGTAACAACCCTAATGTATGCCTATTCTAGCCTTATCTTGAAAGTAAACATGTCAGCCAAAACAAGAACATTGATCGATGCATAGTTTGAAGTGCAGACAGCTATCGACATCTACCGCGAGTCACTTTAATTAATCGATTGGATTGGATCTGCCAAAGTAATTAATGGTATAACGAGTACCTATTACATTAAATATATGTACTCTAAAGTTTATCCATTAGGGAATATTAAAGTTATTGGTTTCATGTGTTGAATTAGCACGGGATTATCTAAAGGCCGAAATCTAGAAAAAATGTATTAATTCTACCTTTAATTATTTTCTATCAGTTTTACGCAGTTATGTTGGAAAAAGACCACACAGAAGGATATATTTCATGATAGTTTCACAGTATTTAAATCCTTTCTTCTCCAACATAACAACAATATGGATATGCTAAATTGTTAATTTTGCATATCCATATTGCCAGCAAATTCAATTTATTTTTCTTTGTTTCATCATCATCATCAACAGCCCGTTTACGTCCACTGCTGAACATGGGCCTCCTCTTAACAGACCTTCGCAAGTAGAGGGATATTGCCATAATCACCACGCTTGGCAGATAGATTAGTGATCGCAGTAAGATGTCAACCTTGAGCTAATAGATGCTGCTGCCCATCCATCAGCCATATGTCCCTTAGTCGCCTTTTACGACACCCATGGGAGGACATGGGGTGGTCTATTCTAAGCCGGAAACCACACGGTTTCCGGTGTCTTTGTTTATTCTTAAGTAATTCTTTTAACATTTCAGATTATTTAACTTAATTAAAACGAAACACTGTTTATTATAAAAGTTGAGTACAGCTGTACTGGATATCAGGTTTACTTATTGTGTATTTTCAAAACTATTATTCATATTATATTAATCTGTTATCTGTATCTGTGCCTAATGAATAAAATGAAAATAAAATAAATAAAGGCTGAAAACCCTGAGTTAATGACTTACTTAAACAGTCATTTCTTCCTAGAAGCTAACATTGATTAGGTCAATTTATTTATAGCACACTAGCGACCCGCCCCGGCTTCGCACGGGTACAATACTGATAATTATACTACATAATGTCTTTAAACCTCTAACAAACGGGCGAAATTTGGTCAAAACAAACAGAAACAAATTAATATAGGTACCTACTAAAACTCAGTGAAATAAGTAGGTGGGTATACTTTTATCGTATGAAATACCTATACTCTTCAGGACTAACAATACAACAAACACTAAATAAATAGGTATTCAAGTATCTATCCATCATAGTTACAACGAACACAAAACAAAAAATTTGCCCTATAATTCTTAAGGATCGTAGCGTAGCGGTAATTGGCTCGCTTTAAATCTCGGAGGTCGTGGGTTTGATCCCCACACCGGACATGAAATCTTTGTGTAAATTCTAAGATTTCTTTCCGGGTCTGGTTGGTTGAGGGACTACCCTCCGTGCCTCGGAAAGCACGTTAAGCCGTTGGTCCCGATTGTTATAACATCATCTATAATAATCGTATATCAAGGAAGGGGCAGCAGCGTTTCCTTGTGTGTTACAACATAATTCTGCGGTCACCAACCCGCCTGCCAAACGTGGTGACTATGGCAATACCCTCCCTCGGGAGGAGGCTCATGTTCAGCAGTGGACGATATACGTGCTGATGATGATGATGACCTACTAAAACTCAGTGAAATAAGTAGGTGGGTATACTTTTATCGTATGAAATACCTATACTCTTCAGGACTAACAATACAACAAACACTAAATAAATAGGTATTCAAGTATCTATCCATCATAGTTACAACGAACACAAAACAAAAAATTTGCCCTATAATTCTTAAGGATCGAGCGCGCATAGTCGCATTAGGCCTACCTAAAACACGCGCTGTTATTTTGCGATAACTTCTAAGTTATTCATTAAAAGTATATAGTGTAGGGGTAAAATAATCTGCATGAAATGCTTAAGAATATTAACTCATTTAAAATGATAAGGATAAATACTGAATCCGTCTGATTAGCTTTACAATTACCGCATTAGAAATTATCATTTTTCTAAGATATAATGGATATAGCAAGTTAACCTTGAAAGATAGACATATGCTATCGCAGACTTTTTTGTAGATCTAAAAGAGAAGAATATTTGCCACCATACATTGTTTTGTTATATCTCATAGGGTTTAGGCAGCGTTTTCGTTGAAAGCTCCCAAATGGCTTAATTTTTTCCGACACCTCTGACAAATATCAATATATATTAGTCAAATATACACATAAACTAAACAAATCATATACGTAAACCTTCCGGAAGAATCGTTCTATCGATTGGTAACATCCTCATGAAAATCGATGTAGTAGTTTTTGAGTTTATCGCGAACAGACAGACAGACGCGGCAGGGGACTTTGTTTATAATATGTAGTGATGTAGTGATAGCGGTCGCCCGCGGCTCCGTGCGGATGTCGGTTACCGCTGCAAAAAGCGGTTCACCCTTGTTTGGTCGAACAATGTTTCGTCGAAAATCACTTCGGCGAATTTTAGTTGCAATAAAGTCATTTCGTAGAATTATTCATTTGATCGAATAATTCATTGGTAAATATTTATTTAGCATAATTATTTATTTGAACTAATTTCATTTGAACAAATTTCATTTCACCGAATTTTCAAATGCACTAATTTTATTTAAACTAATGTTTTACTAGACTAATAATGATTTAGTCGAAAGATCGTAACGAACATTCAGTTCAGTAATCAATTGTTTCCTTTCATTGACAATAAATCCGACTCGGATAGGTTAGGTTAGAAGACTAAGGCGGGAGCAAAGCGAAGCGGAGCTCCCGCCTTAGTCTTCGTGGTTTTTTTTTTTAATTACTCAGAAGTAGGAGCCCCGCGAAGCGGGGCTCCGTCGAGCTTAGTTTGTAGACGATATAAGTAAAGATAATTTAGTACAAGCGGTTTTATGGTTTACGAATTATGTTGATTAATAAATTATTATACGACACAGATTTTTTATTCACAATTAAACCTAAAATAAACCTCATATGGCGTCTACTAACTAAGCTCGACGGAGCCCCGCTTCGCGGGGCTCCTACTTCTGAGTGATTAAAAAAAAAAAACCACGAAGACTAAGGCGGGAGCTCCGCTTCGCTTCGCTCCCGCCTTAGTCTTCTAACCTAACTTATCCCAGTCGGACTGCACTGACAACAAACACAACGTTTATTTTCTACACTACATTACACCAATTGAATATTCGATAAAATATATGTTATACCACCTGAACATTACATCAAATGAACATTATACCTTTTGATCATTAGCACAAATGTTGTTATAGCAAATAAATATTCGACGAACTGAAAATTCTGTCAAACGATATTATAATAAGTGATGATTTTCTTAAACGTTGTTCGATTTAGTAATATTGTATCAAACGTTGGTCGACCAAACAAGGGTGAACCGCAAAAAGCCTACCCAGGAAAGACACGGTCAGCAAAATGATTCCCAGGTCAATTCACAGACACCGACATAAACATCGACAACGCAGTCATTATCCGCAGGCTGCACAGATTGTCTTTCTGTGGATGTTAAAGTTGTTAATGATGAAAATATAATTAATGATGTAATTAATAGGCATTTTAGGGATTAGGCATTTTCAAAGCTCTGAAAAGAACTGTTGTTTAGCTCTGAGAAGAACTGTTGATTAGCTCTGAGAAGAACTTTTGCGTAGGTGTAGTTTTAAGAACGAAATCTAAAAAAAATCGCACGAAAATTATTAGACTTCGCAACGGCAGAAATCGTAATATTTTAATTTCGCCATAACTTCAAAACCAAACGCCCAATTTTAATCATTCAAAGACCAAATATTATCTACATAAACTGTACTTAGTGATGAAATAATTTAATTTGATAAGGATTAATAGCATGAGTAAAATAAACGCGTGTAAAGTAGTCCAAAAAAAATTAAAGATTTCTAAATAAAAAAATGGTCGTTGTGCCTCACTCGACATAGATAGGTATAGTGTGTCGCGAACTTTTTTGTAGATATTTATAAGATCTATAATTAATTAGAACATTTTATGGTTCTATCTTTTATAGTTTAGGCAGCGTACGCAAAAAAAGTAACTTTTCTGGTTGATTTTTTACACCTTGTGTCAGAAAAACCCAAATATCTTACGGAACCCTATTTTTTTCCAAAATAAAATTTAGCCTATGTTACTCGTGGATAATGTAGCTTTCGAATGGTGAAAGAATATTTTAAATCGGCCCAGTACTTTTTGAGCCTATTCATTACAAACATACAAACATACAAAAATAGGTACAAATCTTTCCTCTTTATAATATTAGGGTAGATATTAATACTTAATTTAATATTTATACAACAGCAACAACATCTACAAAGGCGAGTTTAATTTAATAATGAATTTTCTTCCAGCAAACCTTTATGAAAGATGTATTTAATTAAAGGTGCATAGCTAGTGTACAACGGACGACTCTTATAATAAAACATATCAATAAACATACACACTAATAGATACATAACAATTACATGCTAATATTAAAACCTATAAACATATATGTTAATTATAATGTAATACATATACTAACTTATATGTCCAAATTTTATAATAATATAATTACTGAGTCATAAAATACTCCTTTGTTCTTCTTTTAAATGCGTTGAGAGAAAGAAGTTAATTTTCAAAATAAACAATCCGCAGCAGGCGGTCAGGACTCCAACCTTATTAAATAATTTAAAAAGCTACAAACTTGATGATTTTGTAGCCGCGCAAGAGAGCATTCACAGTAGGACGGCCTCGAATCACAATGGTCGCTGGCGGGGGATTGAGAAATGTTGACTTGTAGGGCAAGAGTGTGAAAGCGAGATGTACATCTTTTGTAGTTGACGTCTCCGCAATCAGTTGCCAAAAAGCCTAAAACTTTAAATTAAGTTTTTCTGTAAAATTGTATACTTTGAAATAATTATTATTATTTTCTGTGTATTTCTTTTTAAACGACATTTACGGGTCGAAGACTAAGTAAATGCGGTGTGTGGGGTGTAACGCTATGTGTTTGGTGTTGTATGTGGTGAAATATTTATCTAATTTAGTGATGAAGTAGTATATATGCGCATGATAAACAGGTTTACTTCTTTACTCAAGCTCATGCGCACTCTTGGTTTCTTAGTGGACGCAGACAAAAAAGCATTCGCCTCGTTTTTTGTTTTTTTCCGCACGCATTCCCATCGCCACTGCCGCGTAGGTGTAGCGGCGGGATATGTGGGACTCGCCCTCTCCATAGCGGTGGTATGCTTTACTCATACCACGAGGAGAGGACCCTGCACCATTAAAGCCCCCGGACAATCCTTCGATCCGTCGTTAGCGGGGGCCGGGTACGCACGAAGCAATCCGGCCTAAGCATTCGCCTCCTGCGCAACAGCTAAGTCCGGTGTAGGTGCTCCACGTGAGCTATGACCTTCGGATGATACGGGTGATGGAATATATGATGCTGTCTACATAAATGTCTCCTCCGTATTTTGTGCTTTCATCATCTGTTCCTAGTTATAATACAATTAAGTTATTTTCAATACCTTGAATCCACAAAACTTTGCATCAAGTTAATATTACAATATACGGTGTTACATAACCTAAAAATAACCCTGAACGAAGTTGGAACAACACACAAGGTTAAGCAATAACAGCATTAATAACATAACTGAATGATGTGCCTTTGTCTAAAGTTGTGTGTACCTATTAATCGAATTATCTAAGACCTCGGAAGAAAACTAATCAAATTAAGTATTTTAGATACAATGTAATTATAACTTGGTGAGACCTTGTTCTGGATGCTTTTGAATGGAAAAACCTAAAAATAGTCAAGGCTGGTTGGAGTCCATTAAACTTAATTAGTGGTAAACTATTTTAGATTATTTAACATAAGTTGAATGTAAATGAAAGTATTTGAATGTTACATATTCAAGGAAGTAGTGTTGTGCACTTTGGTTGGAACCCCGCGCTGGGGAAATATATTGTGAAATGGTGAAGCAGGTGGATTTCATTCTAAATAATACTTTTCCCAACCTAGACTCCATTACTTGGCAGTGTTGGTTACTTATCGCAAACATTTCGAATCGATTCAGCAGCTTTAGAGCTTTAGATTCGGCTAGATTAAATAACTTATTTTGACTGAAAAATATTGTTGAACGGAATGAACATTTGATATTTTGTTTTATAATTTAAAATGACTTAAAGTTACTAAACGATTTAAATTTAAAATGCTTGATTTAAATAAATAAATCCAATAGCTATACAGTTTAAAGACTGGCATTTAGCACCTGCACCTGATATAAAGTTAAACATAATTTAATTTAATTTAGGAAAAATCAAGTGTATGTAAATACCTAAGTGCTGAATAAATATCGTTGGTTTATCGCTTTTTATATACGATCAAAAGCTAAAGGGTTGGTGACCGCAGTATAATGTTGTACCACACAAGGAAACGCCGCTGCCCGTTCCTTGATATATACGATTATTATAGATGATGTTATAACAACGGGATCAACGGCTTAACGTGCTTTCCGAGGCACGGAGGGTAGTCCCTCAACCAACCAGACCCGGAAAGAAATCTTCGAATTTACACAAAGAATTCCTGTCCGGCGTGGGGATCGAACCCACGACCTCCGAGATTTAAAGCGAGCCAAATACCGCTACGCTACGGAGGTTGTCTAACTTTATAAATATACCTATACAAACATTACAAAGGGTATTCGATTCTATTCGGTCGAACATATTTTTCAATTTTCCGCTTAAACTCGCATGTCACATTATCCCTGTAATCTATATTTTAACGGACAGAGGGAATACAGACCCCGCCATATTTTGAACGTACTATTTTATGTACTTGAAATAAAGATCAATCAATTCTAAAAATAACTGTTTTTTTTTTGTTGTTCGGTGGGAAATGCATTTACGCTTTACCACCGCCGCTGCAGCGTATTCGCGCGCTGGCGATGGGATATATGGGACTCGCCCTCTCCATAGCGTGGTATGCTAAACTCATACTACGAGGAGAGGAACCTACACCACTAAAACCCCCCCGACACTCCTTCGATCCGTCGTTAGCGGGGGCCGGGTACGCACGTAGCAATCCGGCCCCCCAACATACCTCCTAATACCCGTTTTAATGGAGCCACAAAAAAGAAAGAAAAATGTTCTTTATAATCTCCATTTCTCTGAAAATCGCAATGTTTACGTTTCGACCAATTGGTGGACCAAACGTATTCCTTTGATAAAATACGAGTATCATTCCAGGCTTCAAAAATCTGGTCCCAATTTTTGCTGTATTTCAGGTTGTTTTAAATCCTCTTCTATGAAGTCGGGTTTTTAGGGTTCCGTACTTGAAGGGTAATAACGGGACCCTATTACTTAGATTTCGCTATCTGTCTGTCTGTCACCGGGCTGTATATCACAACAGGGATAGCTAGACAGTTGAAATTTTCACAAATTATGTATATCTGTTGCCGCTAAATGATAGCGGCAACAGATACAGAGACAAATCCTAAAAATAAAATATTAATATTTAAGGGATCCCCATACAAAAAGCGTGATTTTTTTGGCCCTTTTTTTTTGCTTTGTATCAATAACGGCAACTGGTAGGCAATTGAAATATTCACAAAATACTTAGTTGTATATTTAATGAAATAATGAAATTTATTCAGCACTTAGGTAGTTACATACACTTGTACTTGTCAAAATTACACTGTATAAGACTAAATCTAACAAAAGTATCACTTAAGTAGCTAAAAACATTGTTATAATTATTTGATCTTACAGAATTTTTAATCAGTTTGTTCGTCTGTCGAGCGATAAATGACAAATGTACACATAAGGTATAGTAAGATGCCTTAAAGGTAGTCTAAAATTTAAATTAACTTCCAAGAATCCGGCCAAAGTATTATTATTTATTTTTAATATTTTTATTATTTATTTAAAGTAAAATTTATTTTTAATAATAATTAAAACAATTCAAATTTATATTTAGGGGAAAGAACGTTATAATATAGTGTAGGTACTATTGTTTACCTAGTCATAGACACGGAACCCTTCATGCGCGAGTCCGACTCGCACTTTGCCGGTTTTTTTAAAGTTATTTTTGGCTCTCTGTTAGTATATCGTTAGCTTTGGATTACAGATTCGAAACGAGCAATTCTTTTATGTTTTGTATGTTTACTGAGTATCTCCAACAGAGAAGCATTTATTGGTTAAAAGTATATTCATAGTTTTTGGTTTATCTATACTAATATATACAGCTAATGGAGTTGTTTGTTTGTTTAAACGCGCTAATCTTAAGAACTACTAGCCCGATTCTAAAAATTATTGGCCTAAGGCTGTATTTAATTACGAAGTTCTTACGGGAATGGGAAAAATGCGGGTGAAACCGTGCGCAGAAGCTAGTGCTATATAAAGGGACTTTTATCTATACTAATATAAGAAGCTGAAGAATTTATTGCTTGAACGCGCTCATCTCAGGAACTACTTGTCCAATTTGAAAAATCTTTCAGAGTTAGATAGCCTATTTATCGAGGATAGCCATAGGCATTATTTTATTACGAAGACCCACCAGAACACGCGAATTTAGTATAGCATAAAGCTTTTAGAAAATTTAATTGAATTAATTTTTTTTTTTTTTTTCTGACGGACATATGTTGTTAGCCAGGAGGCTTTTGCTACTTCACCGGGCATAAACGCGAGCAGAGCTCCAGCCTAGATAAATGGTTTAAACACTACAAACTAAGTAACCTGCGCAAGAGGGCGTCCCCTGTGGGACTTGGACCTCGGCTCAGGGCGGTCGCTGACGGGGTTAATTTGTAGGATTTGATTTAAGTGTTCGGTGAAGTAAGGTGAGTGTTTTTCTAACAAAATGTTACTATTTGAGATCTAGATGCTTATTTAGAATATTTTCTTTTTGCCATTTTATCGTCACCTCTACAAAGGAAAGGAAAAAAAGATTATTTTATTTTTTTTTCCTTTCCTTTCATAGGTATTAATGACCCTCTTCTTATCAGAAGATACATTCCAATCTCATTAAAGCGCGTCCGTCGTTATATGCTTTATGGTCTACCCAAATAATGACAATTGTTTTGGTATAACATAGACAGAACAAGCATCTTGCGTCTCTAGCGACAATATACATTAATTATAATAATTAATTTCGTTATAAATAAGTAATTATAATAGGTTTATAAATAAACAACAAATGTAATTTAAGATAAATAATAACTAATTTTCAAATAATGTTTGACGATTTACAAGTGCCTGTAATTGGTTTACGTAAAAAAAAATGATTTTTATTTCATTGATTTTATTAATCCAATATATTGTATCAGCTACGCCCCGTGCTTTTACTGACTCCTACTCTGCAGTAGACCAAATCGTGATTTTTTATGTTTATTAAGTTTATCTAGCTTATAAGCTATCTTCGTACAAAATTTCAAGCAAATCCTTTCGATAGTTTTTGCTTGAAAGAGTAGCAAACATCCATCCATTCACAATTAGTATAATCTTATCTTATAATATGATATAAATATAGATAAAATAGATTCACGTTCATAATATTATTTAATATGTTGTATATTATAGTAATAAGTAATCCCAACTCTTACCAACATTAGTAAGATATAGCAGGAACAGTGGCATCCCCAGCAGCGCGTACAAGATCGTCACCACCTTGCCCCAGTCAGTCCGAGGGGATAGGTGACCGTAGCCTGAGAAAATCAATAATTAATTAATGATCTGCCGTAGCCCAGTGGCTAGGGTTGCCGGTTCGATTCCCACCCATTGCACGACTAATGTGACACTACTCGTAACTCAAGCATTTTAGAAAAAAAAGAACGATTCTAAATGTATATAGAAGAAGCGTTAGTACTCTCAATGAGCTACAATACCACAGCCAAATAAGATGACTGATTAACGTTGTGTTTCTGTACGGGAGGAAGGTCACCAGAGCTCACGGGAGGGAAGGGAAAAGGGCTGGCTGCATAAGGGTGGCTAGTGATATACATATCTAGACTTCAGAAGCATTTGGTCGTAAGTGCCAGTGTATGATAAAGGCACATACGACCAATGTTTCTGACGTATAATAGCACATCTGACCTTATGCTTCTGAGCTTTAGATATTTACTGTACTTTCACTAGCTGGCCTTGTATTTGAAACCCTATGTGTCATAACATCAAGTGGTTATTTTGCCTGATCAGAAAAAAAGGAAAATTATAAACCCAGGGTCATAATATGCTTTTGCAATAGGATTTTAATTAATATACTTGGTATAGTGGTGTTTGACAATAGAGGCAAAATACCCTGGGTTATCATACATATGCCTTGACAGTAATAAAAAAAAAATATAAGGACTTTTAAAAGGTTATGAGTTTTATTTTATTGTCTCTTTCATATAACTGTTAATATTTGTATTAAGTATGGTATATGAAATAGATTATCTATCCACGCTAGACTCTCACTTGCTCGCAAATCCTTTAATTTAAAAACTCGGTGGTACGGTTCTACCAACACGACTGATAAGAGTACTGCAGAACCGACAGTTTTGCAAGCTCTCCTAGGCATTTTTGGAACACATCCAACTTTTTGACTTTAGGCTGGTTCTTATTTTTTGAGAGAATTAAATCAGTCTACATCAATTTGTTAGAAGAAGATATTTAGGTATCGTGAAACCTGAGCCTATCAAGTTAGAGTATCTTCCATGTGTGCCGCTGTTGACGCTGGCTTACATGGAGTAACAGTGGCGGGATTATGGGAGGGATTAGTTCCAAAAGTACATACCTATAGTTGTAATGACAGTTAGGGAGTACAGAAAGGCCGAGGAGAAACTCCACTGTTTGGTTGACTGTCCCCCGTCCCACCCGCTCCGGACTGCTCTCACTATTGTGTGCTGGTAGTTGCTCATCTCTATGCGGATCCTGGGAGAAACGGAAGTTTATTGTTCATCGTTATCATCATAATTATTATCATCAACATCATCATCATCATTAAACTAAACTTTCCATTGTACGGCAAAAACCTCCGTACTCTCCAGTTTGATTGTTAGAAAAGTTATATTAAAAAAAAAATAGTCTGCATGAGTCTTTGTTAACATAAATTCTTGGAGCATAAATGTGTCACTTTTTTGTCCATGAGTAAACGTACTAGGTTTCCTTTCAGCCTCTACATCGCAATAATAAAACTAAGTATCCTATCGATACTAAGTTACACTAAAACACCAAGGTGCTCCTCCAAATTCTACAAATAAAACAAACGTAGCTACGCTCATCTTATGGGATATATAATTGTATAATCGAATAACTGCCTTTATTATTACGGAAATTACTGGTTCTAGATCGTATATAGAAACATGGATTAGTACATCGTATAGAGCTTATTGCGTTAATTTGGAATTAATATCATGTTTATATCATTAAAATAATACTGTTTCGCTTTTTACGTCTTTCATTAATGATGTTAATTTCTATTGTCACATTCAGTGCATGATGTATGTATATTCATTCCTTATATGTCTGTTTATGTCTAAAGTCCAAATTTCTATTGTTTTACTTACTTTTCCCTCAACGCTGTTTCATTGAAGAGATTCATTTCTAGCGTCACATTCTGCCACAGGTATTGCGACAGGTTGTGTCTGGATCTTGTCATGTTCTTGTCTATCTCTGTTTCACCTCCTTCTATCGCTTTGAACATGAATGCACCTGTAACAATAACAAAATTACTATTTAGAGCAAAATTCTTGAACGAAAATTGTAATTCCATTTTATAAAATGACAACACAACTCGCGCACGGCCTCAAAACACAATACAAAAATGATTCCCAAATGGAAATCGAATTAGGACCTACGGAATTCAGCTATAGGGTGTTGCAAGCAAAAGTAACGTATACTACAACGAATACAAAATTGCATCCAATGAGGACAATGGTCCACGCTCCTTGGTTCACAATAAACGATGAAGATCATAAATATCTCAACGTGCCGACAGTTATATCTGAGATCGAGCAATACAGAAAACAATACATAGTGCGGCTATCCTTGCACCAAAATCCACTCGTAGCAGATTTGCTGGACAGTGGTGGTCAAGAGAATTAAACGCGACCACCTTATTTGATTTGATCGGCGTTGCCTGTCCTACCAGAAAAACCATACCATACCATACCACACGAAGAAATCGCTTATGGTCTAACGACCGATAGCAAATAAATCAGAAAAAAAAATGGAAATAGAACCCAGAACACTCTCACTCTCAGGTCTCAGAGATAACAACAATAACCACACTGTAAGTACATATTGCGCAGAAATTTGACTCTTAAATAATTATTATGACTTAGACATCTGGTAAGACAAGATTCAGCAAAAATCCAAACAAACAACAAGACAAACCGTAATCTACGATTCCAAGAATCTTCAAAATTCCAATAAAAAATATTGACATCACAAAATACAAGAAAACGAATAAATTATACCTCTAAAGACTAAAAAAGTTCAACCAATTTCGAAACCAAGTCATTTACATTAGAAGCGAGTTTTAAATCGCCCTAATATCGTCGAGAAATTCTAAAACTGTCTCCGAAAGTCATAAGAACTTAATCTAAAGAAGAGAACTAAAGTAGTTTTCTACTGAATCCGTTACAAAAACTGCACATTAAAACTAACTGCGATGTTTAATGCTATTCGGGTTTGCGGTTACGTTGAGTATATTGAACAGTTAAGTAATAGACGAATTTTTTTTCAAGTGTTTCTTTTGTATTTATTCGTAGATATTAACATGACACCTAAGGGCCTAAACAAAATGTTATAATTATTATAATTATAAATATTATAATTATTTATTGTTTGTGTCACTGTTTTATTTTGCAATAAAGTGTACATACTTCATTCATTCATTCAAAATGCCACGACAGCGGAGCGATTGCTAGCATTAAATGACGTGAATAAGCGATTCTATTCTATAAAAAAATACGTGTATTCGTTGGTTTTTTTTAAAGAAGTATCAACTTCTTTAAAAACATAAAACGGTATCATAAACCTTGTAGAAGGTAGCATAGCAATTTTAGTGCTAAAATATAGTATGTTGTGTATTTAAATGATAAACTTCTCTTAAAATATTATTTTTCGTCTATTTAACTACAGAACAGTTGATTAAAAATCCTAAATGCTGTCTAAAAGGTTTATGAAACCGAAATCCGATTCATTCGGTGGATTTCACGATGGATTCGCACGTGGATCGAAAATCAACCCTAATTAGGGTTACCACTTTTTTTTTGTTTTATATAGTACTTCTTACAAAAGGTTGCTAAATATTTATTTTAAATAATTGTAACCTGTATTTGTTATTACTCTTTGCTTCATCCATCAAGATCAAGTTTATAATCATTATAAAAGTCTGAGCATGTTAGATCCATACAGTGCCGGATTAAGATTCTGTCCGGAGGCCCCTCTTAATGACTCAGAGTCGTTCAACGACTGTTTTTTTTTATTTAGCCTCCACCTATTGTTAAGTATCTTTTTTCATTGTTTTCATATGCTGGGCGGGTTTGAGGGTGCGGTTTAAATTTTGAAATGGGGTGAATTTTAGTTTAGCAAAAAAATATAGTACTTTTTGTACTATATTATTTTTGTATAATATATAGTACATTTGTCTGAAATATAGTACGGGTGGCAACCCTAACCCTAATCCCTCAACACTTGCACCACTTTTATTAAATTAAGGTTCATTAATTCGGTTAGGAGACTAAAGTATAATAACTCATAACAGTAACTTAGTAAAATGAGCTGCTCTGGTGGCTCAGTGCTTACGGTACTTATCTCTGAGACAAGGTGTTCTATGTTGAGGTCTTGTGTACCACAGATATTAATGAAGAATTAATGATAAATGTTTTGATTTCTTATAGATTACTAGCTTCCCGCGCGCGGTTTCACCCGCGTAACTCCCGTTCCCGTGGGAAATTCATAATAAAATATAGCCTATGTTCTTTCTCAGGCTCTAGACTATATCTGTACCAAATTTCATTTAAATCGCTTCAGTAGTTAAGGCGTGATTGCGTAACAGACAGACAGACAGACAGACAGACAGAGTTACTTTCACATTTATAATATTATATAGTAAGGATAGTAAGGACTAGCAGAGTTTTTTTGCACACTACTCGTATTCTTGTTAACCCCTAGTGCTAGATGCCCTAGCCCGTGGGCTACGGTCATTTATCACTGCTACACTTGGGCCTGTCTTGATTGTCCATAGTAAATATAAAATGTAACTGTAGTGATATCTTTGCGATGTCTACGTACGCTAAGTAGTCTGTGCTCAGATCTAGAACTGGCTACTTATTCACACCTGCCGCCAAACACTTAAATCTAATATTTTCTACATTTTGGTAGAATTTCAAATACTTTAATAACATTTTTCCTGTGCCCGTTACATTTGTAACAGGGACAGTTTCTGACTGAGAGAATGATTAAGTTATTATGTTTCCTGACTACCTCCGTAGCGTAGCGGTATCTAGCTCGCTTTAAATCTCGGAGGTCGTGGGTTCGATCCCCACGCCGGACAGGAAATCTTATGTGTAAATTCTAAGATTTCTATCCGGGTCTGGTTGGTTGAGGGACTACCCTCCGTGCCACCCGGCGTGCACGTTAAGCCGTTGGTCCCGATTGTTATAACATCATTTATAATAATCGTATATCAAGGAACGGGCAGCAGCGTTTCCTTGTGTGGTACAACATAATACTGCGGTCACCAATCCGCCTGCCAAGCGTGGTGACTATGGCAAATACCCTCCCCCGGGAGGAGGCCCATGTTCAGCAGTAGACGTTATACGGGCTGATGATGATTATGTTTCGCATCGAAAACATTTGTTGTGGTTTAATTCCTGCGCCGGAACAAAAAACTTAATTTTATAAAGCTGAATTGTGTATTTGTTGAACAATCTGTTCTCAGGAAATACTGATCTGGTTTGAAAAATTATTTAAATGTCCATTTATCGTAGAATTCTATATTTAACTAGCTGACCCGGCAGACTTCGTACTGCCTCAATCGATACATAAAAGACCTAAACATTTGTATAAAATAAACTGGGCCGTAGAGACTTCGTTTATGCGGTACTCCTACCCCTACCCTACACTACCCCTACCCTACACTACCCCTACTCTACACTACCCCTAACCTACACTACCCCTACCCTACACTACCCCTACCCTACACTACCCCTACCCTACACTACCCCTACCCTACACTACCCCTACCCTACACTACCCCTACCCTACACTACCCCTACCCTACACTACCCCTACCCTAAAAAATCTTGGCAAAAAAATTCAAGTTTTTAATTAACAAAATAAAGCTCAAATGGACTCTACATTTTAGTTAGAAAACGTTTGTATGGGAAAAAGAAAAAGGCTGTTTTAAGGGGTTTTCAGGCAATTATTCGAATTTTTCTCGCCGTAAAAACCATCCTTGAACTTCCACGAACATAAAAAAAAAGAATTGACCAAATTGGTCCAGGCTTTGTAGAGTTATGCGCTTAGCAACACATTTTGCGATTCATTTTTATATTATAGATTATAAAGTTTCTACGGTAACGGTAGTTAAGCAGGAGAAACCGCACGCGAGGAGCTAGTTTAAAAGTGCAATTAAGTCGCCGAGTCCAGAAAAATATGTCTGCGGCCCCATTCCAGGTACATTATTCGTTCGTTGGGTTACAATTTGAGGGTAAGGGTTAAAATAACATATCCTAATAAAATAATAAACATTTAAATAAAATAATAGGAGTTTTAATTTTTAGGCTAATTCTGCACAATTGCTGTCACTCATTAGTTCAATGGCATCTTAAATTTTGAACCTACAACAGCATTATTATTTTTATTATTAAATATTTTTATTAAAAAGACATAAATGATTAAACTGGCTTTGTTTATTCACTACACAACCAAAAATCTATACTAGATTTAATATAATAAAGCTGCAGAGTTTGTTTGTTTGTTTGAACGCGCTAATGTCATGAACTACTGGTCCGATTTCAAAAATTCTTTCAGTGTTGGTTAGTCCATTTATCGTTATAGGCTATATTTTATTTTCAAAAAAGTTAGGGATCCGAAAGAAAATTGCGATTTTGTAACCCAAGGTGTAAAAGCGAAAACCTATTTATGCGTGCGCTGCATAAACTATTGACAATACCTACAACAAAATGATGTACTACGGGTTTGTAGGTCTTAAGATCTACAAAAAAGTCCGGGAGAGCATATATCTAACTATCATAGTTTAGTCACAATAACCGCTTTTATGTTCATAAAAAAATATTAAATCGTCTGAAGAAAGACCCTACGTTAAATGTGTATCGTAATATTAATCCTTATCCAAATTAAGCATTATGTTATCAAGGGTATTTATGTAGAAGTAAAATACTTTTTATTTTATTCCAATCGGACATTTTGTTGAGAAATTATCACGATTATAAAAACGCAAGGAATTGGTACCTAATATTGAGTTATTTGCCATAATAGATAAAGCTGAAGAGTTTGTTTGCTTGAACGCGCTAATCTCAGCAACTACTGGTCCGATTTAAAAATTCTTTCAATGTTAGATAGATTTATCGAGGAAGGTTATAAGCTATATTTTATTATAAAGTTTATACGGGAACGAGAGTTACGCGGGTGAAACCGCGCGCGGAAAGCTAGTAAGATATAAAACGTTTGTTCTGTACCTTCGCATCATCATTATCATCAGCCCGTATAACGTCCACTGCTGAACATGGGCCTCCTCCCGAGGGGGGGTTTTTCCATAATCACCACGCTTGGCAGGCGGATTGGTGACCGCAGTATTATGTTGCAATACACAGGGAAACGCTGCTGCCCGTTTCTGGTATACGCTTGTTATAGATGATGCTATAACAATCAAGACCAACGGCTTAAAGTGCTTTCCGAGGCACGAAGGGTAGTCCCTCAACCAACCAGACCGGAAAGAAATCTTAGAATTTACACAAAGATTTCTTGTCCGGTGTGGGGATCGAACCCACGACCTCCGAGACTTAAAGCGAGCCAAATACCGCTACGCTACGGAGGTTTCTTCGCACACATCTTTGAAATTATTGCATTACATACATCACACATCACATTAGTGCATCACATACGTTATTCGCGGAGACCTATTATTTTATTCGCGGAGACCTGTTATTTTATTCGCGGAGACCTATTATTTTATTCGCAGAGACCTATTATTTTATTCGCGGAGACCTATTATTGGCTCTTTGATTTCTAATTCCTGTTCATCGTTTTTGTGCTGTTGGTCTTCCATTAAATTAAATAAATAAATAAATTACATTAACATTATTTCCCATTCAAACTATAACGATTGAACGAGAATTTCTCGCAGACACAGTCTCAGACGCTTAGTGGTCAATAAAACAGATAGGCGACCCCATTTCCTACTGAGTACCGATTCGTAGTAATCCTATTTTACTACCGAGTCCAGTTTATTACATCCCACTTACTATCTTAATCCTACCACAAGACTACTATTATTACGCAAGCGAATTCAAAGAGACTATATTTAAATTCACGTTGTAAAATATGAAGAGTTCTATTAGTAATATTAGTTGATGACAAAAAAATGGTTTACAAAAGTAACTGCAAAAATCTTATGATTTACTTTAAGATTAAGTCATTTAGCTAGCTTCCTGCGCGCGTTTTCACCCGCGTAACTCCCGTTCCCGTGGGATCTTCATAATTACATATAGCCTATGTCATCCGGGGATGGTGTAGGTTCCCAACAGTCAAATAATTTTTCAAATCGGTCGAGTAGTTTAGGAGCCTATTCAATATGCCTTTGTCATATTATTAGAACGATTTCAGAATTTTTTTCCCCATTAAAAACCTACGTTACCTATTACGAGTAACATATTCTGGGCCGGATTGCTCATGCGTACCCGGCCCCCGCCAACGGCGGATCGAAGGAGTGTCCGGTGGGTTTTAGTGGTGTAGGGTCCTCTCCTCGTGGTATGAGTTTAGCATACCACGCTATGGAGAGGGCGAGTCCCACATATCCCATTGCCAGCGCGCGAAAACGCTGCAGCGGCGGTGGGAATGCGTAAATGCATTTCCACCCGGACAAAAAAAAAAGGAGTAACATATTCTATATTTAATTGCGATTGAAAACGGACGTGTCAATTATAACACTGGAAATTAAAACTTACTGCTGTAGTTAAGGCTTTAGAGGTTTGCAGTTACGTTGGGTATGCCATATACAAAGCCTCTGCAAAGATTTTCTAATTTAATGAGGTTAATTATCTCGGTTTACCAACATTAAAACTTTTATATTATTTATGTAGAATAATTAATACTAAACAACTCGAATTATTTACAATTAATTTTGTTATAATACTATACTTATGATGTTGTTAATATATTAATCGATGAAATCTTACTTGTTCCATATCTTTGATCAACTACAATGTCTTTTATCTGTTGCCAAACAACGACTTCGCATCCATTTATCATTAAAATGTGCTTTGAAAACTTGTGTTCTTTCAGTTCTGTTAAAGACACAGCTAGAACATAAATTATGTCGCGGCACAATTGTCTTCAAAAAAACATGACTTTAATTTTCAAGCGCCATTGTCTTTGATGGCAGGCGGTGTGCACACTGTGGGTGGAGCTAAATGATAAAGTGAATAAGTAATTTGGTCTAAATATCAGAAGAAACTGCTGAATTCAATGGTAAAGTAAAAATTATGCAGTACTGGGTAATTAACGAGGGTTAAAATAATGATTTGGTGGAATTGAAATACAATATGATGAACTTTTATTTTTATTCCTGACCAGGCAAATGTCCCTTTGTTACCTGATATTAAGGGGCATAGGATAGGGACAGTGGATATGTACAGAAGAAGGGCCACGACCAATATTTCCAATATTACCTTACGGTAAGGTTGGCTAGCCCTTACCCTACCTTCCTTTTCTCATCTCTCGAAGCTTTTACGAACTTAGTACCTATGAATACGAAGTAGGTGTACAACTATATTTAATAATGTTATTTAGTTGTGGTATTCTGTCAAGAGGAGGTACTTCCCCAGTCGAGCAGCTCAGTATATTGAGCGGGTTACCACGTATTTGATTAAGAAATCTTTTTGGATAATTCTATGGTCACCAACCTACCAATCGAACCATGACGAAACTGACTCGAAGGACTGACTTTTACAATTTACGAATGATTTGCCCCAACTTCTAATTGATATGCTTCATATAAATTAAGTGTAATCAATAATACCTAAAACTGAAACTTGAAAGCTTGTCTCAAGCCTTACATAAGAACAAAGGGCCACCCACAGTGCCTAGCAGCTGCTATTTCTTATCAAAGAACGCTTATAATATTCAAAACCTCACGTCAATCAAACAACCTTGATCGTTTGTCGCAGTCGGGCTCTGAATAGGGCTTCGTTTTTGTATAGAGTTAAAGTGACTGAGAGGAAAATCTGTAAAGTCGTAAATACTGTTGTATTATACTAAAAAAATAACCTTTGTAGCGTAGCGGTACAAGGTTTGCTTTAAATCGTATTTGATCCCCGCGCCGGTCTAGAAATCTACAAGATTTTTCCGATTCTGGTTCGTTGAGGCACTAACCGCCGTGCTTCGTAAGTCGCGTTAGTCCTGATTGTTATAGCGTCAACTACGGTTAGAACTGTTCATCACCAGCCCGATGTGAACTGCTAAACTTTGCCTCCAGAGGGTGCTTTTACCATAGTTTGGTAAGCGCGTAGGTGACCGCAGTATTATGTTGTTACACATAGGGAAACGCAGCTGTCCGTTCCTTAGTATACGATTGCTTTCCCGTGCCAGATTTCACCCGCGTAACTCCCGTTCCCATAGCATCTTAATAATTAGCCTATAGCTTTCCTCGATAAATGGGCTTTCTGAAACTCAAAGATTATTTGATATCGCAAGCCGAGAGAGAGAACCAAGCCGACCTGGAAATAAATTTTTAATTTTACACAAACATTTTATGGAGTGGCGGGTATAGAACTCCCGACCTCCAAAATTTTAGACGCGATATTGATTTATTTCAATAAAAATATATCGCGCCATTCATTCCTGTTAAAACAAATCCAGGGATTGCAACACATATTCAAAAAACCGGATAAATCGTTTTAAAGAATTTGCTAGAGAAAATAGGGTTTCATTTTTATTCATTGTAGATTAAAGATAATATTGTTGGCTTATGGCATTGGCATGGAATTTATGAATACATGGACTGGAACCACATAACTGTCATTGACAATACTTTTCAACGCCATTAAAGATGGTTAGGAAAAAATATTGCTAAAGATTTTTTAACGGTATATTTTCTGCCCTATGATAATTTTTCTGAATTTTAAAAGGTATTTTATGGTGCACTAGTGAAAGGTTTTGTGTGTGTGTGTGAATTTTAGACGTATGTAAAAAGGTTTGTATATTTTATGTGTTTTTTGACGTGTGAGTGTGACGGCAATATCCTTCGAAGACTTACTAACCAAGGTTTCTAAAGAGGAGGTCTAAGTTCAACAGTGGACTTAAACGGATTATTGAATTGAAGCTGATATTTTAGATCTGATTGAACCGCGCAATTTTACACGCGTATTGTTTTATTCGTGAAATGCTAATTAATAATTATAAAAGTAGTGCAGTCCCCGTAAAAATGGTAGCAATTCGATTTGTCAAGCAAGAGTTTTAAACCTAATAATAAAGAAAAGGTTTCTTCGGAAGGGAGGGTTTTGCCATAGTCACATAGTACACATGGCTGGTGAGGAGATGACCACAGAATTATGTACAGTATATATAAGTAGGTACTCAATCAATGTGTTTGACATATGGAGCTGAGACGTGGTCTCTTACTGTGTGCCTCATAAGAAAGCTCAAAGCCGCTCAGCGAGCTATAGATAGAGCTATGCTCGGCGTTTGATCGAATCAGAAATGAAGGTTGCTGACATAGCTCAACGGATTAGCAAGCTGAAGTGGCAATGGGCAGGACACAATCAACTGCCGGCCGATGGAGCACAAAGGTTCTCTAGTGGACACTACTAATTGGCAAGCGCAGCGTAGGACGACCACCTGCACGATGAACCGACGAACTCATAAAGGTTGCAGGGAGTAAGTAGTTGCAGGCCGATAGCGATCGTTCTCGCTGGAAATCGATAGGGGAGGCCTATGTTCAGCTGTGGACTACAACAGGCTAATGATGATGATGATATCATCATCATCATCAGACTGCCATCATCATAAGTACACAGGTAAACTATACTGCCCGTTACCTAGTACGATTTAATTTAATTTTTAATTATTTATAGATAATGTTATATCAATCGAGACCATTTTTTTTTGTCCGGGGGGAAATGCTTTAATATTAGGTACGCTGCATTCCCGCGCCGGCGAAGGGGTATGTGAGACTCGTACTCTTCATAGCGGTGGTATGCTAGTCATATACCACACGGTGAAGACCCTACCCACTTAAACCACGGGTACTCCTCCGTCCACCGTTTGTGTCGGGGCCCAGGAACCTATGACTTTCTGGGACATCCTCTGACAGCGCCGCCCGCGGCCAGTTTGGGTCTCCTGAGATAAAGACAACGAATGAGACCCGGGCTAATCGGGTTTAACGTGCTATCTCACTAAGAGTTGACCCTCAACCAACCTGACTCGGAAAAAAATAGATTTTACTCAAAAATGTCTTGTCCATGGTTATTTTTTTTCGGAATGACATACGTTGTTAACCACGAGGTTTTTGCTACTTCAATATTAAGGCGGGTATAAAGGCGAGCAGAGCTCCAGCCTTAATAAATGGTTTAATCTTGTCCATGGAATTGAACTCACAACCTCTAAGCCTTAAAGCGAGCGACTTATAAAATATATTCTTACTTCAATTCGTCTTCTTAAATATTCCAAGCGTCACAATAGAATTATTTGTGTTGTAATACTAAAAAGTGTTCAATGAAGTGAAAACCTTTCATTTTCGCTAATGACATAGATAGATATGAAAGGTGCTTTATAAGGATATGCCATTCCATAACAGGAGATAATATCACATTTATAATAAACTAGCTTCCGCGCGCTGTTTCACCGTCGTAGCCCCTGTTCCCGTGGGAACTTCATAATTAAACATAGCCTTATGTTAAGAAACTTAAGCTTTTGTTATGATAAATTATGTACAAACATAATTTATCTAATATTATACAGAAGAAAAGTTTGAATTTTTGGATTTTTGTATGTTAATTTCGAATAAACATAAAAACTACTGAACGGACTTCGATAATTCTTTCACCATTAGAATGCTACATTATCGCTAAATAACATAGGCTATTTTTACTAGAAACAATTAGATATCCCTAACAAATTCATCCATAACAAATTTCAATAATGTAAACCAAGGTATGAAAAAAATGCCAAAAATTCTCTTTCATCGCATGCGTTGCGGAAACTATGAATGATTGAACAAAACAATGTTCTACAATATATTAAAAATATGATATTTTAATCATTTTAAGAACATATTTTTAAAATACATTACGGTACCAAGTGTACTAAGTAACCAAAATAGTTATGTAACTACATAATACTACATAATAATATAGATATTTTTTTTTAAGAAACCATAACTAAAACCAGACCATGGCTTAAAAACTACACCATTAATAATAAATAACACCCCTTTTCTATCTCTATCTCTATCACTATCACTATCTCTATCTCTATCTCTATCTCTATCTCTATCTTTATTTTTATCAACTAAAACAGAAAAAAATCGACTCGGATCTGTATTTCCTGAGATTTGCGTGTTCAAGTAAACAAACAAACTCTTCAGAAGTATAGATCCGTTAGTAAAGAAATTTCTTTATAAAAACAATTTGCCATACAAAATGAAATCATATAAAAATCCGTGTTTAGAATAGGCTAGTTGACACATATGAAATTATGTTACAATGAGGTTTATTTCTAAAAGTATTTGTCATATGGAACCTAAATATGATAATTTCTGTTCATAAACCTTGAATATGTTTGTATAAACTCAATAATGAAAATTATTTATTTTGTCTATGTGTTTAACTTCCGAAAACGCTATCAGCCATTTTGTGACGTCATACATCTTGTAATGTAAATGTAATAAATATGAACGCGATCCTTGTCTATTACACTTTCTGAGTCATGACGTCATTCCTCTTGAACACAAATAATCTATATAGATCAACATGTCTGACATCGTTTTTTTCTCCAAATGCCTAGCCAATTTCGAAATATTTATTTAAGTGCTTTCTAGATCTCAAATAAATGCCATTTTTTTTTTCTTGCTCTAGTTAAACCATTCGTGACCATATAAAAATAATCAACTAGCCTATTAAGTTAATAGCACATAAGTGATTCGGGATAAGGAACAGAGTTCCAGCTACTTAAGAACGTGCAGAATTGTTACTCAGTCATTGTTAATTCACTATGATAGATAACTTTACAAATTACTTACTCTAATAATTTTCTACCATGAAAAGGATGGCATATATTTCGGTAGCACCTTATTTAATGGTTATGGAGACGATGATCATTTGGGAACCTAAGCGTGATAATTACGGCACACTGATTTGGAAATCAATTGATTATTAATTGATGGCAGCTTAGAATAAAGCCAAGTGCTGTCTGAAAGCCAATTGGATTCCATATAATTAATAATCCATATGGTTATTAATTATACTTAACTAACGACACGCCCCGGTTTTGCCCGGGTGCAATGCTGATGTATTATACATATAAACCTTCCTCTAAAATTTCTCTGTCTAGTAAAAACGTTTAAAAATCCGTTGCGTAGTTTTAAAGATCTAAGCATACATAAGGACAGACAGACAGCGAAAAGTGACTTTGTTTCAAATACCTACTATATTTTAAATACTTTGTTCAAATATAGTGAATTTTTTTCTTTATGATTTTAAATACTTACAATACATATTAGGGCAATGAACCTTGTTACTCTACTGATGATGATGATGATGATGAAATATTTTTGCTTTATATTTTTCTAGCTGTGATGATATATTATAGTCGATAACCTTCTCAATAAATAGGCTATCAAACGCTGACAAGATTTTTTCAAATTTCTGTGATTAACCACATACAAACCACAATCTCGAAAGATAGAGCACACCGGCCGACACAGAAAAAAAAACCGGCTTAGGGTTCAGTTTTTATCCTTTGGCTACAGAACCCTAAAAAATAGCTACGTATGGTAAAAATCCCTTTTTTTACCGGGGTAAAATGCATTACACATCTCCTTGCACTGCTTCTATTGAGCAGTTAAATAATAATTTGACATTATGTGATGACACCTTGGAAGTTATTCCAAATTCTTTAAATTAGAGTCTAAGACAAAAGAGTATATCTCTGGCAATGTAAATAGTAACATATTGTTATCTAATGGTAATGTAATATCCCCATCAATTGTAACATCTTTTAATTGTAAAAATAATAATTGTATCAACCTGGTGCATCAAAACATACAGGGGATGTTAGGTAAAGAGTTAGAATTGGAACTGTTTTTGAACTGTCACAATATAGATATTTTATGTATTACTGAGTCATGGCTCAAATGCCACCAGGTCATTTTCAGTTCCAATAATCATCAGGTTGCTAGCTCATTCTGCAGAGTTCGTATGATACGAGGTGGCTCCTTAATCATTGTAAAGAAATGTTTAAAATTTAAAGAAAGAACTGACATTGTGAGCCTCTCTGTTGAAAGGGTTTTAGAAATAGCATGTATTGAATTGGAGCAACTGCATGTTTTGAGTGTGTACAGACCTCCATCTGCGCCTTATGAAGCTTCTATTAAAATAATGGAGGATGCCCTGTTCAAATTAGCGAATAGTCATAAAACAATTGTTGTTTGTGGAGACTTTAATATAAATATTTTGGAAAAGAATACATTAACCTGTAACTTCTTAAATTTGTTTAAATCTTTTAATTTGATTAATTTATTTATTGAGCCTACGAGGATTACTGCCTCTAGTGCTACTTGTATAGATAATATATTCACTAACTTAAAACCTATACATAAATTTGTAATTAATATGTTACAGTCAGACCATTGTGGACAGTTAGTATCTTTTCCCAAGAAAACCAATAAAATCCAAAGTAGAAAAATAAGTTTTGTACCCATTAGTGAAAGCCGTCTAGAGGCATTTCAATTTAACTTGTCATCTAAATTATCAGGTTTGCCAATTCACAATAACCCAAATCAGCTGTATAATTTATTTTTTAACATGGTTATTGCTGAATATAATTCAATATTTACACCCAAAACTAAGTTAATCTGTAAGGGTAAGTTAAGTTTCAGTGAATGGGCAACACCTGGTATTTACAAAAGTCGTAATAAATTATATGAACTGTATTATGAGAAGACTTTTAATAAGAGTACGATTTTTAAAAATAAGGTAAATAGATATTCCAAAGTATTTAAAGAAGCCTGTTCTACTGCCAAATCAATGTATATAAATAATAAAATTAAAAACTCATCTAATAAAATAAAAGAAATATGGAATATTATTAATAATGAAACAGGGAGAGCTATAAATTGTAATAGAGACTTTAATTTAAAAATAAAAAATGATAATATTTCGGCAGATATGGAAGTTGCAACTGAGTTTGAGAATTTCTTCACTAACATACCTCTAATAACAACTAAAACTCTAAATTCATCTTCAATATCTGCTGAGGCGCTATTAAACGAAAGTGTTTCTGCATGCGTTACCGATTTTAGTTTTAATTTAATAGACTATAAAGATGTAGTTAATGCTTTCAATACCATAGAGAAGAAAAAAACTAAAGACCTATGGGGTCATTCTGTGAAATTTGTATCTAATATTATTGAAATAATAGCGCCTTACCTAGCATACATATTTAATAGTTGTGTTGATTCTGGTGTATTTCCTGACTTGATGAAGCATAGTAAGGTTATACCATTATTTAAATCCGGTGATAGCACTGATCCCTCTAATTTCCGACCTGTTTCTATATTGCCCACTCTGAGTAAAATTTTTGAAAAATTAATTCTTAGCCAGTTGCTCAGACATTTTAATAAATTTAACTTATTACACAAAAAACAGTTTGGGTTTACGAGGGGTTGCTCAACCATAGATGCGGGAACTGAATTGTTAAAAACTATATTCGCGGCCTGGGAAGATTCGCAGGAATCCTTAGGTATTTTCTGTGATCTGTCTAAGGCATTTGATTGCGTTCACCATGACACTCTTGTCAGGAAATTACACCGGTATGGCATTAGGAACCAGGCTCTCAATCTTCTGATTTCTTACATGGGCAATAGAATTCAGAAGGTTGATATAAACGGCAAAATATCACCAGGCTCTGTTGTATCCATGGGCGTCCCGCAAGGCTCAATCCTGGGACCGTTTTTGTTTTTGGTGTATATAAACGACTTACCTTACTATGTAGGAAATAATCATGAGATAGTATTGTTTGCTGACGATACATCCTTGACATTTAAAATAAGTAGACAGCTGCGCAGCTATGACGAAGTAAACAATGCAATCTCGAAGGTAGTCCATTGGTTTAATGTTAATAATCTACTTTTAAACGAAAACAAAACCAAAGTCATTAAATTTTCTACACCTAATGTGAAACAAATTGATACGAATGTGCAAATAAATGGTATTCGGTTGGAGCCAGTGGAGTCAACTGTCTTTTTGGGAATAACTATTGACTCCAAATTGCAATGGGGCCCACATATTGCGAAACTATCAGGAAAACTTAGCTCTGCGGCCTATGCTGTTAAAACTATGAGACGACTCACTGATTTGGATACTGCTAGAATGGTTTACTTTAGTTATTTTCATAGCGTAATGTCTTATGGAATTCTTCTGTGGGGAAACTGTGCGGACATTGACACCATTTTTGTACTACAGAAACGAGCTGTAAGGTCTATATATAAACTTGGTCCGCGGGTTTCCCTACGGGAGAAATTCAAAGAGACTAATATTCTTACAGTCGCATCACAATATGTCTATGAAAACCTTTTATATGTTCATAAGAATATAGATAGTTTTAAGAAAAAAAGCGACACTCATAATGTTAATACTAGATCTAAGCATAATCTCGTTTTACATGCTACACGTCTCCACAAAATTAGCAATTCTTTTATGGGGCAATGTATACGCTTCTACAACAAACTTCCTAATAATGTAAGAGATCTTTCAACAAACAAGTTTAAACGTTATGTCAAAGATAAATTATGTAAAAAGGCTTATTATAAAATTTCTGATTATGTTAATGACAAAACTGCTTGGGAGTGAGTTGCTCTGAAACAATACTGCTTTATTAATCATTGTAAAATATAATTTATTTAAAAAAAAGGATTCCTCTGAGTTTCTTGCCAGTTCTTCTCAGAGTTGCCACGTCCAGAACTGGTGGTAGTAAAAGAATGGGACGCATCATAAGAACATGATTTAAAATATTTTAAATGTGTCTATATGAATAAAGAATTTTTGACTTTGACTTTTGACTTTGACTTGCTCTCGCGGGGATCGCAAAATTTGTGATCCCGGCATCAGCGAGTGGGATGTGGGACTCACCCCCTCAAAATAAGATAAGGAGAATCCATGGTAATAAATCTCTAAGTTAACCTAACCTAACTAATTATAGATTTCTACCACCACCATCTCTTAAAATAAAATAATCCCAACTTTCTAAACAGATGTCCAATCTCAGCTCGTAAAGCAGTTATCCAGTACATTTAACACATCGACCCTACAACCGGGTTGGATCCTTCCTACCCGGAAATAGTTGGGCATCGAAGGGACTGTCCGTTGGTATCTCAATAATATATGAAGGGATAACCCTCAACAGATGGGCTCGTCTCACGATTAATATTGAAAAGTAACAAAACTTTGTTTTGAATTACGGCGTAAGTATCCAATTCGATCCCCAGGCCGGACAAGAAATTTGTGTTAAATCTGGGCGTACTTTCCATTCCGTAACCTCCGTAGCATAGCGGTATTTGGCTCGCTTTAAATCTCGGAGGTCGTGGGTTCGATCCCCACACCGGACCAGAAATCTTTGTGTTAATTCTAAGATTTCTTTCCGGGTCTGGATGGTTGAGGGACTACCCTCCGTGCCTCGGAATGTATGTTAAAACGTTGGTCCCGATTGTTATAACATCATCTATAATAATCGTATATCCAGGAACGGGCAGCAGCGTTTCCTTGTGTGGTTACAACATAATACTGCGGTCACCAACCCGCCTGCCAAGCGTGGTGACTATGGCAAATACCCTCCCGCGGGAGGAGGCCCATATTCAGCAGCAGATGTTATACGGGCTGATGATGATGATGTAATTGTTATGCCTCGGAAGGCACACTAAACCGTTGGTCCTAATTGTTATAACGGGCAGCAGAGTTTACCTGTGTATTACGACATAATAGTCCGGTCACCAACAGGGCCCCGAGTCTACTATCGTAATGGCGTGTCCATGAACTGTCAATGACAGTTCAATGGTCGGTCTTTTTCCCATTTGGTAATCTTCTAATCCCAATGACGTCATAATGGTGTCACTATGACGCCACGTTGACAGTAGCGTAGTTGAATATAATAACAAATGATACATTAATAAGTTTTGAAAGCGCCTAAATAAACATTACAAACTCCCTAACCATCTCCCGTGCTACTTCTGTTGACGGCGTTTTTCTGCGGTAGCAACACCGACTGCCATTCCAGCGCCGACACCATAGTGAGATTAGTAGATTACCGTTTTTGGCATAATGATATCACGATGGCACTATGGTGGCACAATACTTAAAAAAATAGCAGACTCGGCCCCCTGAACACTTGCCAAGCGTAGTAACTAGGACAAAGCCCTCTCAAGGTAAAAGGCCCATGATCAGCAGTGGACGTTTTACGATGATGATGGTGAATGTAATAAAAAACTAGTTTTTTATAAATATTGCATTTTAAATATTCTTATTCGCATCTTTGTAATGTAAACGATATTTATATAGCACTTAGGTATTAACATACACTTGTATTAGTCAAGAAACTTCACAATGCATATTAAATAATTATAAATATGATACATTTACTATTAGATTATTTTCAAATTTATTTCAGGTGTACTAAAAGTCTATGAGTCTTGTGTTGATAAATACGTTCATAATATTAAAGTTAATAACTATTTGCTATATTTATTTTAAACAAAATTATAAATGGCAACAATAACATGTAAAAAGCAATCTCTCAAATAAAATTAAATTACATACAATTCCTTTGATTCGTTATCATCAAAGTCAGGGTCGTATTTCATATTCTAGAAACGCTCATTTCTTTCGCACGAGTATACAATTTTAATACTACACATGTATTCAAAATATAACTCGTGCGTATTAACTTGACATCTGACTCGAAAATCCACCTTTACCCTATTATAGATACAAAACTATTAGAAAAGATAGAGCCTTGGTTTCAGCCACATAGCTGAAAAATACTTGAAGGAAGAGATTTGTCTTCAGCTTTGTGAAAATGAAAATGAAAACGTTTATTGATAATGTAGCCGAATCGATCGTACTTATTATAAGTCAAATACAATGATAATGAAAACAAAAACAATCTTAACTAATAAATTAGTTTACATTTCAACAATAATGTTATTAAATGTATTAATATTGTTATGGCATGTTCGTAATTAATCGCTTATTATAAAATATAATTAAGATCAACCAGCGCGGGCTGGGATCGGGTCTGAAGCATAGAACGCGTCGCGAGCCTCGCCTTGCGAGGACGACCGGACCCAGCTATCCTAGCTTCCTACGAGTCTTTCTCTATCTACCTACGGTGTGACATGTGTATGGGACTTGTGGATGAGATAATCCACCTAACTGAAACCAAGTAACTCTCAAGAAAGAGACTTGGGACTTTCGTAGAACATAAATAAGTTTAATTTTGAAAAATTGAATATATTTCCTAAATTGATATAAAGGAAACAACCATTCGGAGAATCATATGACATACTATGAACGCAAATAGTCAGTATAGTGTCTTATACCGATAGTGTGATGACCCGTAGAGTAGTGTCCGAGTCTCTTGGAGTAGTGTCTGACACTCATAGTGTAGTGCCCAACACTCATAACGCAGTGTCCGACACTCATAGTGTCGTGTCCGATACTCATAGCGTAGTAACCAACACTCATAGCGTAGTGTCTGGCACTTATAAATGAGCTGCTTGACTGGGGAAGTACCTCCTCTTGACAAAATACCACCATCAAATAACATTAATAAATAATGTTGTATACCTACTTCGTAGTCATACTAAGTTCGTAAGAGCTTAGAGAGAAGAGAACCTTACCATATCTTACCTTCCTTTTCTCTTCTGCTGTACATATCCACTGCCACTATCCTATGTCAGTGCAGTGCCTGACAAACATAGTGTACTTACCAACACTTATAATGTGGTGTTCGACACTCATAGTGTCGTGCCCGATACTTATAGTGTAGTAACTAACACTCATAGCGACACCCATAGTTCAGAGTCCGACACTCATAACGTAATGTCCGACACGCGTAGTGCAGTGTCCGATATTCAGTAGTGTAGTATCCGCCACTAATTGCGCAGTGCCCGATACTCATAGTGGAGTGTCCGACACTCATAGTTCAGTGTCCAACAAACATAACGCAGTGTCCAATACTCATAACGCGCAGTGTCCGATACTCATAGTGTGGTGATCGACACTATTAGTATAGTAACGAACACTCATAGCGTAGTGTTTGAAACTCATAGTGTAGTGTCTGACAATCATAGTGCACTTACCAACACTCATAAGGTGGTGTTCGACACTTATAGTGTCGTGCCCGATACTCATAGTGTAGTGTCCGACACTCATGGAGCATTGTCCAACACTTATAGTGCAGTGTACTTACCACCACTCATAGAGCATTGTCCGACACTTATAGTGCAGTGTCCGACACTCATAGTGCAGTGTCCGTCACTGACATTGCAGTGTCCGACACTCAAAGTGAAGTGTCTGACACTCATAGGTAGTTAGCAACACTCATAATGTGGTGTCCGACACTCAAAGTGTGCCTTACAAACATAGTGTACTTACCAACACATGTGGTGTTCGACACTCAAATTGTAGTACCCGATACTCATAGTGTAGTGTCTGACACTCATAGTACAGTGTCCGACACTCGTATTGCAGTGCCTGACAAACATAGTGTACTTACCTACACTCATTATGTGGTGTTCGACACTCATAGTGTCGTGCCCGATACTCATAGTGGAGTGTCTAACACTCATAGTTAGTAAGCATTTTAGCTTAGCACGAGGGGTTAGCAAGAATACTAGTGGACTTCAAAACTCTGCTAGTAATCTTTAAAAACAAAAGGATGAAAAAGATTCTCGTATGAGCTTCCTACCTTTGCCGAAACTTATTGGAATTACTTACTACACTATTTACAAGAATTTCATACAACATCATATTTGCATGTGAAATTGGCATCGTTAATACGGCTCGCATGAACAATTTTTGCATCTGTTAGCATCGGTTGATTGGGCCTTCTCTGTACAGATCTGTTTTTCATAATATTTTGTTTCCCTTTTGGGATTTCAAAATGTTTTTCAAAGCTGCGGTAAATATTTTCATTTACATTTTTGTTTTTGTTAAAAGCAAACATGGGATGGATTGGAATTCTAATTGAGAGAATTGCTAATTTGTTGATTTTTTTATCATATTGTTATCAGGTATATATCCAACAATGATGAAATACACGGACAAACAAATATTATATTATATTACGAGCTTCCCGCGTGCGGACCAACGGCTTAACGTATTTCCGAGGCACGGAGAGTAGTCCCTCAACAAACCAGTCCCGGAAAGAAATTTTAGAAATTTACTCAAAGATTTCCTTTCCGGCGTGGGGATTGAACCCACGATCTTCTACATTTAAAGCGAGCCAAATATAAATAAATATAATATTATGTGATCTCTTCCAGACAAGTATTGAATAGACTCAAGCATTGTACAAGGAAAATTATCTGGGGACACTATTTACCTGTCTTTAGCTTTATTACTTTCATTAATAGGTATCTAATATTTTTAAATTTTATTTTCAAATTTATTACAACTTCTTACCAAACATCTGGTAGAGTTCACTGACCTTGCGGCATCGCAACAGCTGTGATGTTAAGGTAATTAAAATATCTTTGAACGTTATTCTAGACTTAATGAAGCCATTCTGACAATGCTTAACGATATTTTATTTATGTTACTACATTTTAGAGTTGCCCAATTATCGATAGTTTCGCTATCGATAAATTACCCCGAAAAATAGTAACAATATCGATAGTGCTATCGATAGTATCGATAATATCGATACTATTACATTATAATATTATCGATAGTATCGTTGTATTAAATGATTAAAACTATCAATAGGTACTATTGATAGATTGTAAAACTATCGATAGTATCGATACTATCACTAATATCGATAGACTATCGATACTATTGATATGACGTCAACTATCGATAGACTATCGATAGTCGACTATTGATAGGCAACACTACTACATTTATTTCGTACTAGCTTCCTACGCGCGGTATCACCCACTTAGCTACCGTTCCCTTGGAAACTTCATAATTAAATACATCCTATGCTACTCCTCGACATCGTCATCATCATCATTTCAGCCGTAGGACGTCCACTGTTGTACATAGGCCTCCCTCATAGATCTCCAGTTGTTGTGGTTAGAAGCCGCCTGCATCCACCGTGATCCCGCGGCCTGAATCAGATCATCCGTCCATCTAGTAGGTGGACGTCCTACGCTACGCTTGCCGAACCGCGGTCTCCATTCGAGAACTTTTCGGGCCCAACGGCAATCTGTTCTCCGTGCTATATGGCCTGCCCATTGCCACTTCAACGAACTAATCCGTTGGGCTATGTCGGTAATAACTCCTCAATAACGCAGGTTCATAATGTTGAAAGATTCCAATAGTTCCGCAGTCTTGAATGCAAACAAACGATCGAATCTCTTCATTTCTGATTTAACCACGCAGGGAAATGCCGAGCATAGCTCTTTCTATAGCTCGCTGAGCCACTAAGCTTTCTTATGAGGCACACAATGAGAGACCAATATATAACTCAATATGATTAAATTATTTTAGATTTTTGAAGAATAAATTTATCGCTTCCTCCTCTCTTCTAACTTGGCGTGCCCGACAGGGTCCATACTTTGTACTGGTTTTGTCTTTGTAACAACTTATTATACATATGGTATGCAATAAATAAATATGAATATGAATATGAATGACCACGTCTCAGATGCAATAAAATATAATTTATATAAATTTAACACATTATATATCTAAAACTTCGCCATGGGAAAAACCAAATTAAAGTTCTTATTATGTGTCGGTCTTAAGCACGGTTAGGTTGGGTTATATGATTTAAACAGGACCCCCTAGAGGCCGACCAGTGAGAAGTAGGGACGCCCTTGTACTCCGGGCATCTGCGCGGAGTACAAGAGCGTCCCTCGTGGGCCCCTAAAGGAAGTTACAGAGATCTGTTACTTGCTATATGGGCCACAAGCGTGACCCAGGATAGCCGGCGGTGCCAATGTGGCAGCGGGCGCAGCCGGAGAGTGTCCCAGATAGGTGGGTAGGACCCTCTCCTCGTGGACGTGGGGAAACTGTATAACCGTAGGCAGTGGGGATGCGTAACATATAATATTGCATTTCCCCCCGCACAAAAAAGTTAAAATGATTTTGTACTACATCTTTGTTTAAGAAAACGTTCACTTATATGGTCCAGAGTTTGAAACATAAATATTATAATCTTAAAGCTTTCTCGTCAACACCAATATTAGTACAGTTGCTCCGCTCGTTCTCTCTCAATCAAGTTTAATTCATTTTCTAATGTAGGAGAACTTACTTTGCTATGTAACATTTCCTCCTATACTTCTAAATCTCCATGGATTCCACCAAAGATTCTCATGAATGCTGCAATTAAAATAAGGAGCGGTTCGCGTTCCGATGATCGCACCCTTGACTGCACATAATGGCTTAAATTCGTACACAAAGATTTGAATAGTTTATGGAGATTTAAGACAAATTTTGCTCTTGTTTTGAACAGGTGGAATTTGAGACTAAAATTATGTGTATTTTTGCTGTTTCTTCGTTTCGCAAATTGATATACCTACATAGGTATCCTATAGCTTTTCGTAAAATGTGTGCATTTGAATAAGTTGTTTGGTAATCAGGGCATTGATAAATGCATTCTTCAAAATGCTCCAAAATGATTTATTTTGAAACAAAGATGTCCTTCGATGTGTACTGGACAAAAGGGTTCTCTCACAATATGAAATTTAGACTTGATCAATGCAGCGGGAAGCCGCTAGATAGCGCTATAAGTGTCTTTGAATGCATAGAAGTAGAAATTAAGACTAGTAGTACAGGTAATTATGAACTATTAGGCTATATACAGATGTGTTATAAAGAGATTGGTGTTTTCGACGACTGGTTTGGTTCCACCGTGGCTGAATGCTTATAATGCCCCACTTAAGATGAAATCTTAATTTAGAAATTTGTATACAAACTGGTCAGGGTCTTTGGAAGAAGTAGTTATGTCATCGTGTCACGTTATTTTTTAAATATGACTAAAAGAAAAATTCCGGAGTTTCTTATAGTCTTTCTTCTCCGGATGTCACACCGTAGGTAGATAGAGAAAGACTCGTAGGAAGCTAGGATAGGGACGGTGGTCCTCGCGAGGCGGGGTTCGCGACGCGTCCTTGGCTTTAGACCAGATCCCAGCAAACGCTGGTTGATGTAATTTATCAAACCACGCGACTTATTATTATTTTGTGTACCTATACTAGTTTTGTTCGCGACAATTTTTCATTTTATTTTATTGATTTTGAAAATAAGAAAATAAAATACATAGTAGTTTAACATAAGTGACCATACAGTTAAGTTATACCATTTACTGAAGACATGATATAATGTTTAAAATATTGTTCTTAATTAATTATATAAAAAAATGTACCTACTTAAATGTGTTATGTAAATGACGTATAACAAGCGCGAATGATTCGTCTACGTTACTAATAAACTATTTCATTCCATTTCATCTACAAATAGAGGGAGCAATAGCAGGGAGACTCACCAGCAATAGTATAGCCGACGACCAGCACGATGACGCCAACATTGCTGAAGAGGAAAGCGAGGAACCCTCGCACGAATGCTCGGATGCGCGAGGCGAGTCTGCGCTTGCGCCGGGGCATCATACAGCGCACATGGCGAGGGCCCGCTCCGGCCGCCTGCGATCCATGGGGTTATCTCATTTGAGGGCCTGAAACAAATCATCATCATCATTATTATCACCCCGTGCAACGTCCACTGCTGAACATGGGCCACCTCCCGAAGGAGGGTTTTTGACAAAGTCACCATGCTTGGCATTCGGGTTGGTGAGCGCAGTAGTATGCTGTAACACATAATAAGGGCTTATTATGACTTGTTAATTAGATTTTAGTTTTTAACTTATTTGTTCAAACTGAAAACATACTACTTTCGTTGAGGAATCATTTGTGCCCGGTAGCAAGTAGCAAAAGCCTCAGGGCTAATATACTTATATGTCCGTCCGAAAAAGAAAAAAAGGAAAGTTTTATGGTATATTACGTTACACATTCATTTATACCACCATAATGCATTCTCACCATAAATTTGTACAAAATAAATCAAGGAAAGACCCGTCGGACAAGGTTGTTTTAAGCAGAGGGAGGAATTTGAAGAAATAGAAAAATAATGTCATCTATACATCTATAAAGCAGAAGAGTTTGTGTGTTTGCAAAAACGCGTTAATCTCAAGAACTACTGGACCGATTTGATTTTTTTTTGCTGTGTTGGCTACCTATAGGCTATATTTAATTATGAAGTTCTTACGAGAACGTGAGTTACGCGGATGAAATTAGCTTATTTATATTGATGACTAGTCGTAGCGACCTTGTCTTAAATACTTACGTAGTACTACATTCGATAGCCACATATTACATTAATCAATCAAGATAAACAAACAAATTTCCATCAATTATTATTAAATCTGGCAACTCCGGTACGCCATCCATTAGCCGAACCATGTTACAAACTTTACGATACACAATGCATCATCCTACGTAACCCTACGCTGGAAAATAAAAGCAAGCAATATTTTATTAGGAAGTGATGCAAAATGGTGGCGCGCCGGCCCCCTGTCATGTCGGACGTAAATTACAGACGCTGTGATACATCGATCACCTATGCAGGGTACTGGAAAACTAACAAAAGGTTACGGCAGTGTATACAATATTTTGAGGTGCTTCAAAAGTATATGCCTTTCATTTAACAGACGATAGTATAAAGTACAATGTTTAAATTTAGTAAAGTTATTAAAGAAAAATAATAAAACAATTCTGTCATCATCAGCTCGTATAACGTCTGCTGCTAAACATGGGCCTCCTCCCGACGGAGGGTATTTGTTATAGTCACCACGCTTGGCGGGTGGGTTGGTGAGCGCAGTATTACGTTGTACCACACAAGGAAACGCTGCTGCCCGTTCCTTGATTTACGATTATTATGCATGATGTTATAACAATAGGATAATCCGTTACGGCTTAAGGTACAAGTTGGTAGCGGACGGCATGAAGCGGCAGCAAACGGCGTGTCGCAGCGACACTACTGATTTCTATGTATTACTATGAAATCGCCTTCGTAGTGAGCGACATGAAGCTAGCGACGTTACGAAGGGAATTTTACCAACTTGTACCTTTATCGTGCTTTCCGAGGCACGAAGGGTAGTCCCTCAACCAACCAGACCCGGAATGAAATGAAATCTTAGAATTCATACAAAGATTTCCTGTCCAGCATGGGAATCGAACCCACGACCTCCGAGATTTAAAGCGAGCCAAATACCGCTACGCTACGGAGGTTGTCATACAACTTTATGTATTATTTATACGAATAATATAAAGAAAACACACTTGTTCTTGTCAGAATCACAAATTTACATTATTATTCTTATTCTATTAATTAAACTAGGTAACTAACAGGTAGCAGCAAGGTCACGAGCTTTGGTTAAAGGAAGGCATATATTTTGGAATCACCATACTCGGGATGCGATGGGATTTTCTATGAAATAGATGATTCACGCGTTTACCATAGATACAACCGCGCAACGGTATTATAAATTTATGGTGTGTATTTAACTGTTTGTGGCATTGTAGCTCAAGAACAGATTAACCGAGTAAGTTATGTTCTTCCTAGCTTTAGCTTAATAAAATTGATAAAGCCAAAAGTTTACATATCGTTCATTAGGGTTTTTTTATATGTGATTGTTTATACAAATAAATAAAATTGAAGTGTCTGTTTGTTTATCCGTGCTTTCCGCCTCATCTCCAAAACGGAAGTACGGATTTAGACGGAACTCCAATGGTTTGATAGCTTATAAAATCGTTATTTTACGCGAATGAAGCCGGGAGCAGAGTTTTATAATATTAAAACTTAAATATTAATATACCGGCAGGAGGATTACGTAAAAATTGACCGCCACAATGGAGCAGATCAATCGCAAAATGTCAAAAAAGTTAATCCTAACCTTTAGGTTGTTGGCTATTAGTCAATTATACCTACGGTTACTGTTGTCGCATTGCTATAGCAACGTGAAATTTTTGAAATTTTGCGATCGCACTACCTCAGGGGACGCCCTGTTGTTTTAGTTGCTCTTGTAATGAAAGTGAGTTATAAATTGTCATGACATTCTGATCATAGTAAAACCTCATTACTACAGTTGCTATTTCCTTTTTTACATAATACAAAACCCCCCCACTATTGCCCGGGAGTTCCAAAACGACAGTAGTACCTACTACCATTACACCACCACGGTTCGCTACTCTTATAAATGAACCGTGTTGGTTTCCGGCTTAGAATAGTCTTCCCATGGGTGTCGTAAAAGGTGACTAAGGGACATAAGGCTGATGGATGGGCAGCAGCATCTATTAGCTCAACATTTGCATCTTACTGCGATCACCAATCCGTCTGCCAAGCGTTGTGATTATGGCAATATCCCTCTACGATCCTGGCTTGCCAAGGTCTGTTAAGAGGAGGCCCATGTTCAGCAGTGGACGTCAACGGGCTGTTGATGATGATGATGATGATAAATGAACCGGCTTCGAATAGACCACCCCACAAGTTCTCGTGGGTTTCGTAAGAGACGACTCAGGGAACTAAACCTGATGGATGAGCAGCAGCATCTATCAGCTCAAAGATCCCCCCATCTTACTGCGATCACCAATCCGCCAAGTGTGGTGATTACAGTAATTTCCTTCAAAAACACTTTTTTTCTTTTTTTTTTTGTAGTCCGGGGGTAATTTATTTACGCTTTTCCACCGCCGCTGCAGCGTATTCGCGCGCTGGCGAAGGGATATGTGGGACTCGCCCTCTCTATAGCGTGGTATGCTAATTCATACCACGAGGAGAACTCCCTACACCACTAAAACCCCCCGGACACTCCTTGGATCCGTCATTATCCCTCGTCTGTTAAAAACAAGAACCACGTTCGATCAGCAGTGGATGTACACGAGCTGAGAAAGTTAAGTAAATAACAATAACTATTCTATATTAATACATACACTACCTACTCCAAAATATACATGAGATGCTAACTCTTAACAGCAGATGTCCATACATCTGTTGTAAGAGGCGACTAAAGGACGATGGGCAGCAGCATCTATTAGCCCATGATACTGCGATCACCAATCCATAATGCGTAGTGATGACGGCAATATCCCTCCACGACCTTGATCTTGACCTTGACCTTGGGACGTAAACGGGCTGATAAACTAAAGTAAGTATTTGCTACAATTTTTTTTTTATTAATTTTAGGCTTACGTTTGACCATAATCTCGTTGACGGTAGGCGAAGATAAGGCCTAAGATGATACCTACACACGTGCCTAGAAAGTGTCTGTTCACTTTAACTTTAAATATGTCCAGATTATAGCGTTCCGGAAAAACTGACCCCGGCAGAGAATTCCACTCCTTAGCCGTCCGCATTATGAAAGAAGAAGCAAATCGCTTCGTGCGTATTGAAGGAATGTCTACAACATAAGGGTGAACCGCTCGCCGCGCCTGGTCGTCCGGTGATGGAAGGGTGAAGGGGGTATCAGGTTATGTAGAACCTCCGCACACTCCCCGAAATATAATCGATAAAAAATATATAGAATATTATAAATGCGAAAGTTTGTATGTGTGGATGTATGTATGTTTGTTTCTCTTTCACGCAAAAACCGCGGGGCGCAGCTAGCATATTATGTTGCCAATATTTTATATAAATACATACATTACTCCGAAACAAACATAAAACAAATTTTTTATATAATTCATAGACGCTAAATCTTAATAAAACTAGACGGGATCTATAGATCATAGCGACGTGCGCTACAAATCATGTTGCTGTTAAAACGTGTCAACATCGTGCGTATGCGCATATATTTTGATATCGGCGATGACTGTTGTATCCGTACAGCTGTGGATTTATATCTTTATAAAAATGATAAAATTTGTTCGTTTTTAAGGGGCAATCCATAATGTAGGTATGTCACACGTAAAGAGGGGTTAAGACTTAAGGGGGTTGAGGAAGTGTGCCATGTTGTCACAAGGGGAGTGAGGTATCCCTAACTTGTTTGCATCATATTTCAATCTTTAATATATATAGGTATTAAATCACGTACTTGGTAACTGTTCTATTAAATATTTGATTTGATATTAATTTGATTAATTAAGTATTTCGGAATAGCTATTTTAATTTTATATATTTAGGATATTTAACATTGAAAATTATGTGATGTCACACTTGGGAATCCCAAAAATTTTACTAGCTGTGACATAACCGGTAAGGAGCTTAAAAAACATTAAATACGTCTGATGTACTTTACGGATGAACCCTAAGAAAATTCAGTTGTCTAAAGGCATCTCGCTTGTTATTTATATCTATACTAATATTCTAGAGAGGAAAGATTTGTGTTTTTGTGTGTATGTTTGTAATGTATAAACTCAAAAACTACTGAACCGATTTCAAAAATTCTTTCACCATTGGAAAGCTTCTTTCACTCTGAGTGACATAGGTTATATTTAATTATGAAGTTCCCACGGGAACGGGAGTTACGCGGGTGAAACTGTCTATTATAAAATTATATTCAGTCAAATTCAACCTCTAATGGGGCGATAACTTTTTTTTCGGACGGACATTTATTTAGTTAACCACGAGGCTTTTGCTATGTCACTGGGCATAAAGTCGAGGAGGGCTCCGTCCTCATTTAATAGTTCAAATACTAGAAACTTAGCAGACTGCACAAGAAAGCGCCCCGTGGGGGACTTGGCATTCGTCAGCGGGGGATAGAGCGATAGAGCTATGAAGGGGATTAACTAGGGAGGGAAATTTATATGAAACCTTTAAATCTACTTTAAATAAATGTTTTATCTTAATCTGTGGAGGAAGAAGAGGAAGTTAAAAATGACTTCCACCTCGTAAAACTAAAAAAAAATGGGTGGCCGACGCGGTCCTCGGTCTGTCCGGCGAGGACCCTAGGAGGAGCTCACCTAACCATGTTCGATTTGTCCACTAAAAATAGTTACAATTTCGATTCGGGGTCAAATTGAAGAGTTCTGATTCTGAGCAATAAGTAGAAAGTACTAATTTGACTAAATATTTTTCTTAAAAAAAAAAAAAGATTACTACCGGAGTTTTTGCAATCTATTAGTATTCTTGTTAAGGTGAAAGATACGGTCTGTTCCCGGCACTTTTCCCGCTAGATGGCGCTAATATTCTTATTCTTAGTTTATTTCGTTTTATGTGAAATCGGAGCATTACTAAGTCGTAGGATTGTGTTTGCGAGACTCGGTCATGACCCTTTATTTAACTAGATTATAACAATGCCTCAAAATCCACCCAATTCGACAAAAAACCCGAAAATAACATCTGTCATTGAATGTACAGTCTTTTACACACACATAAGACGTATTCCCTACGTTTACAAAGTAGACACTAGATGGCGTGTATTTAAAAAGGGGCTAAAATATTTTGTAGAAATACTCTACATATCCATAGGGATAGGCAGAACGCCACCTATTACGATAAATTAAAACTAGTACTATTTAAGGAAAATAAAAGTTATATTTTATGGCGTAAACCATTTAATTGATTAATAAAAAAGGAAATAAATAATGTCAATAATATATAAAGTAAAATATAGTTTTATTTGATTACCTAAGTTTTTAGTAAACCAATTCTCTAAAGAGCAGCTTATTGAGTTTAATAAAGTTTTATTTCACCCTTTATAGTAAATACAAATAAAAAGTTATATACAATGAAAATGTAGATTCTAAACAAATTACTACTAAAAAAATGCAATTGAACAAAACTCATTTCTTCTTGTCTTGAAACCACTGCTTCACAGGTTCTGCAAAGAAAAATAACTTTACTTAGTATATTTGTTACTTTTTGATGGATATTGTTTCTCATTCATTTCAATCTGTTATTTACCATCAATCTCCAAAGCTGCTCCAAAATGAAACTTTATTCCATGCTCGAATTTCCATGTGATATTGATGTTGAAGGACGATTTTTCACTAGAATAAAATAATTACTTATTAATTGATAAAACTTATTTACTACTTAAATAATACTAAGTTAATACTTAACTTACCATTCAAATCTATACATTTCGCATTTTTCTGAACACGTCTTAAAATGATTTCTGGCAGAATACAGTTTTTGAAAAAGTCTAATAGCTTTGGTATCATATTGCTGATAAATTTATTATCTCGAGCAACTTCTATTACAGTCAAAGGTTCAGTGACTGAAATAAAACATATGAAGTAGCACTTATCCATTTTGCTGACACGCATTTGTCCTTGAACCTGAAATATATTTTAATTATAATAAGAAAAAATAAGATATTGAAATAAATTATAAAGTAATCATGCAATAGAATTATCAATTTATTTGATAGTAATAATCGTGTTTTTTATTCATGACTAAAACATTATTATCCAATTTTAGAGCAAAGTTTTTCTTTTCTAGTGCAGCTGCCTCTAGGCTTTGATTTTTCCTCGCCAATGATGGAAAGCACTTGACCTCAATAACAGCTCTCTCATTTTCTATTATACCTGTAACAAATTGACACAAAATATGTATCAATGCAATGGAGCACTTCATGAAATTTGATACAAGAAATTCAATCGCCTATCATGCTCATAATCTTTGGTCTCTTACCATTATAACTAGTATTATAAATTTCCACATTTGCCTAATGCATTAATAAAATTGAAGCTTGATAAAGAAAAACTTACCATCTGGACTGCCAGCTAAACATCCAAATTCTTCATCAATATAAAGACCTGAAGGCCTCACAAATTTATTATATTGTTGCATGAACATACTTTTTGCCACATTCTCATTTTGCTGCCCATATAACATGTCTTTTGTACAAAAATTATTTTTATATAGGATATCCTTTACATGATTGTGGCATGGAGTGGTAATACGGCGTTTGCAAATCTGTAAACATAAAAGTTCAGATAAAATAAATGTATGTTATGGATAATTTTTAAATTCAACATTGTCTACATAGATATTCAATCAAGTACCGCAAGAAATGCATATTTGTATATTCATTTCTGCTAACATAATTATACCACACAACTAACCATTCCAAATTGACTGGCAGTCAATCGGTCACACCTATGAGTAGTATATAAATCATTTTCATGCTGCCCTACTGTAGACACTTCAATCAAAGCTATGTCTTCTGGTGACTTTTGGAATTCTGCTAACCGTTCTTCACATCGTATTCTCAATTGTGCTTCGTCAATATCAAGTGGATCACAAGCTTCAGGTCCATAGTGCTTGTCTGCTTGGGTTTTCTCTCTTGGCGCATACAATCGTTTGCGTGTCGACGATTGCTGTCGTATTCTGCTTTGTTCTTTCCGCCTGAGGTATTTTTTAAAATATGTCCCTGGACTCTGTGTTGTCTGTTTTTTCCATGCAGTTTCGTGCCATTTATGTCCAGTAGCAAGTGATAATCCTGAAAACACAATATTTTTACTAGAAAATATCAATAAAGTATAAATAGATGATTATACTTATACATATAAAACAATGTGAACATGAAAACAATTGGAGTGGGCACATCTGTAGTTCAATACCTGATCTGATGGGGAATGAGTGCACTATGTTATATTCCAAAGAATTAGTATCAATATTTGTGAAGTATGCATATCTTACTGTTACTGACAATATCTAACTGATTATATTTACCTGCCACATGAACACGTCGCTGGTAAGAACCCCCTCTTCCAAAACTAATTCGTTTTCCACAGTTGTATTTATTTATTACACTCATAAAGTTTTCTGCCACATTTGTCGTCTCATTTGACAAACGGCCTGCCTTCAAAGCAATTTTTTCATTGGCTGCATAAATCAGAGCCCACACCTCTGGAGCAGTCTTTTTCAGATTTTCTACAACATTTTCTTCCTTCTTTTCACTTCCATGTGCAGATGTTTTATTGACATTACAGTAATAATCCTTGCAGTTTTCATGTACTCCAAATACATGCAGTGGTCCATTTCTCAAATCTGCAGCCATAGCATCTTTCTCACTGCTACACATTATAATTTTCCGTGCTACTAGTGTAAGCTTCATCACTTTGGGCTTCAAAATATTTCGTCCATATAGTGGCAACTTAGTGTTGGCCAAGATCTAAAAAAGTACAATATAAATAAATACAGAATATGCTTTATTGATCTTGAAATAACTGTTCAAATTTGATTTATTTATTTACCTTGTAGAGTGCACTGGTATAGTTTTTGATTACATGATTCTTACATTCAATTTTTTTTATCATGTTCCCGTATGACACTTTCTCTTTCAAGTTTGCAAACACAGAAGAATCTCCATCTCCAATAAAACTCAAATAGCGAAGTTGATGTATTTCTACACTCTTTTGAAAGCCTTCCACAATAATTTGTGATTCCATTGCTGTAGACGGTCCAGTAAAATTTTTGCAGCAATTATGTGCTTTCATTTCCATGTTTCTTCTCTCATAATATTGACATGTATAACAATATTTGTTTCGAACACCAAGAAACAGACATTTCTTAGTTTCTTTACCAATAATGCAGGCCTGAAAATGAAAAGCAAACCACATGTAAATATTACACATAATAAAAAGGTCATAAAGAACCAAATTTGTGTTTAGTAAAATATTTTCTTACCATACCAGATGATGAATCAAAGTTATGCCCGTATTTCCGTTTCAACCATCCTCCATCTACATATACAGTAACAAATGGAACACCGTCTGAAGACACATGACCTTTTTCTATAGCAATTGATCTTTCTTGTTCACCAGCAGTTTTAATTTCCTCTGTCAGATGTTCCAACCACCCACTGCCTAATTTTTTTTCGACACGTCGAAATTTATTGGATGACATTGTTGGAATATCCATGAGACTTGTTATGTGAGCTGCTTGAGTGTAATAGCTACCAGAAGTCACAGTTGCCCACACAAATGCAGTGTTTATTTTGTCACTGCTCTCCGTACAGTGCTTCCATGCCTTACCACACATACTACACTTGAAAATTAATTCACTTCGAAATCCATCAAGTCTCTCACTAACAAAATCAATTTGTGAAGATTCACACATACTTCGGTGTCTTTCCAAAAGGAATGCCCACTCAATTACATGTTTCAGGTCCACAATGCGATACCCAGATATTGCAGATAAACATTTATTGGAAACAGCTTCCACAGTCAATTGAAATGAATCCGTTTCAGGGTCAGCTTGTGGCCAAATATCTAAAGGTTCAATCGCAGGTTCAGCTGTCACTGTGCTAGTACTAGGTGCACTATAGGTGGCCTCTAAGCGGATTTTTGGTTTTCCACGCCCGTATGTTCTTGGTTGTGTATTCTGGGTACTGAAAGAAACAAATAAAAATGTAATGATCTTAGATTATATATGTAGGTATGACAACTAAATGTACAGTTACTTTTACGAGCAACAAGTAGAATATATCACGCTTATTTGATACATACGCTAAATAATTATCTACGACGATTTCTTCATTCACTGGGTTTTTCTTATTTTCAGAACGCCAAACTTTCTTACGGCTGTAAAACGATTTATGAATAAATATTTGTCAACAGAAAACGGTACTTATAAATAAGATCGGGAAATTGACACAGAATTAGTTTTATTAGGCATGTTTACCTCTCTTCATCGTAAAATTGTCTGAGTCCACCTCGAACTCGTTTCAAAGATTTGCGCGGCCCCGAATATACATGTCGACTGTACGCCTTCTTGCTTGTTGGATACATTGTAGACGTAATCTAAATCTGAAATATAGAAAAGCAAATAAAAAACAAAAGAATATGTTACTTTTACACACAGTATTTGAATAAAATCGAATAGTATTGTTTTTCACAACCATTAGACAGCGGTCAGTTCACAGGTCAGTTAGTCGAGAAATTGTCATCATCAGTGTTGCCAACCCTATCTTAGTATAAAACTGTAGATATGCTTGAAAAAAAACTGTAGAAAACTGTAAATATCAAATAATAATTAAGAAAATAGTTAATCTATATTTTTATTTATTTATTTATGTACACATTCAAAAAGAAGATAGAGAAAGAAAGACAACACCAGTTATCGAGGAAGGTAAAAGGCTTTTATTACGAAGTTTCCACGTTACGTGGGTAAAACCGCGCGCAGGAAGCTAGTATCAAATATGATATTACGTAAAAACTAGTAAATTCAACACATTAGAAAATAAAATACATGACGCCATCGTCTTCAATAGAAAACTGTAGATTTCGGGGTCTAAACTAAAAACTGAGAGCATTTCCAAAAAACGGTAGATCTACAGTTAAAACTGTAGGGTTGGCTACTCTGGTCATCATGTTGTCAAGGGCACAGATATAGTAGCAAACTAGTCAACAGTTTCACGCGGGAAGTTTCAACTCATGCAGATTATTCATTATGCGTTCAGAACACTGAACACATCCTGAAATAATAGAACAATAAAATGTACAGAAAAAAATTACTTATCTTTATATTCCTGGTATTGGTCGACGAATAAGAAAATCAAAATCTTATTAGAATAAGTTATTTATTTATAAACAATAAATGACGTCCATTTGATGTAAATATTTGTTCGTTTCTGAACGCATCACACCGTTCTGCGAGACACGCGACCGACGCGACATATCAAACTAATGTATTGTTTGTCTGTTTGTAAAATGCATAGAAAGTATTCTTTACCTAGTAAAAACATATCCCACGATTCCTTTTTTCACGAAATTTAATTCTGTGCTACTTTGGTGACTTACCGATTTGTAATAATTTAGATCATGGTTGACCAAAAATTTATCTACATAATAACAACATCGACACGTAGATAGATATTATTGTATATTGTTTTATAAGAATTATAATATCACTTGCACGCCATCTAGCTTAAACTATAACAAACATGGCGCTTAGTTTGCTTGTCAAAACGAACCCACACATGTAAAGAAGTGTCAAATTTTGCCTGAATTTCACGATTGTTTTTCTCAGTAATTAGTGTAAGTTATTTCCTGAAACGTCGAAGGCGAGCACATTTGATTGTAGAAAAGTGATAAAATGATTCGTTTCAAACAAAGAGTGTCTATTTTTAGCATAAAGCCCCTACAAACATTGTATGGACGGTCGATCGGAGCATGCACCTTAACCCCTCGTGCTAAGCTAAAATGGTTGTATTACGAGTGGATTCACGTCGATAGTGCAATGGGTGGGGTTTGAGCCGGCGACCTCAAGATCACAAGTCCGACGCCCTAGCAATTCGGCTACGGCCGCTTCGAATCTAAGTTGAGGATTTTTTTTTCTTTTTAATAAACCTGATCAGGCAATGACCTCTGGCTACGTGATGGTAAATGGTCCAAATATTAAGCAAGTTCCAGAGTAGCAGCTCATAGAGCGTAGGTACTAACGCTCACCAACGGCCTCGGGGAGTGGGGCACATGGGCCTTGCTCCTTTCGAGGCCAACCCATGAGGAGTAGGGACGCGTCCACACTCCGGGCGTCCCTATAACTGGGCAAATGGACCACAGTCAGTGTGGCCCAGGAGATCCCGCGGCACCATATTGGCCACGGGTGCCGTTGGGGGCTGGATTGCTTCGTGCGTACCCGGCCTCCGCCAACGACGGATCGAAGGAGTGGCCGGGGGGTTCTAGTGGTGTAGGGTCCTTTCCTCGTGGTATGACTTTGTCCCACATATCTTACCGCCAGCGCGCGAATACGCTGCAGCGGTGGTGGGAATGCGTCAATGCATAAAACCCCGGAAAAAAAAAACATAAATCATATCCGATGATATTTTGTTACGTTAAATTGAAATTCGCATGTGAGATTAAGACATGAATAGTCCTACTAATATTATAAACGCGAAAGTTTACTACTGGACTACTGAATTGGCTGAAATTTTGCACCGGGATAGTAACCTATTTCGGTGCAAAATTAATATTTATAAGCTGGATTAACATATAGGCTACAAAACATCACGCTCTGACACACTGGAGCAAAGTAACGCGAGTAAAACCGCGGGGCGCAGCTAGTAATATATACTCGTATTTTACTTTAACTCTTTCGGCCACGGTAGAACCGACATAGAAATCTATGAATCTCTTTATAAAACGTCTCTATGGGGAACGGAGATTTCAACTATTGATAAGTGTTAAAATTAGGTACTCGGCAAATATCTCCAAAGTTGCAATCATCATCAGCCCGTATAAAGTTGACTGCTGAACATGAGCCTCCTTCCGAGAGGGAGGGTTTTTGCCATAGTCACCACGCTTGGCAGGTGGGTTGGTGACCGCAGTATTATGTTGTACCGCACAAGAAAACGCTGCTGCCCGTTCCTTGATATACGATTATTATAGATGATGTTATAACAATCGGGACCAAATGCTTAACGTGCTTTCCGAGGCACGGAGGGAAGTCCCTCAACCAACCAGACCGGGAAAGAAATCTTAGAATTTACACAAAGATTTTCTGTCCGGTGTGTGGATCGAACCCACGACCTCCGAGATTCAAGGCGAGCCAAATACCGCTACGCTACGGAGGTTGTCAACGTTGTAATAAATCACATAAAACCGTGTAAAATCACTGTAGGTACCTATTTTTTATTCAGCGAGCACTGCCGCCTACACTGCCAACAGAACTAAAATCACCCGTACTACTCTAAAACGAGGTTTAACGACATCTCTTTATTTTAATTACAACATTCAGGGGCGGCACTTAAACTACAAATGACGGCGACATTTGTACGTTGTGGTCACCTGGCCATAAAGTGACCCGTCATTTGAGAACTGACGTGATATATTAGCTACTTTGTCTAGGAATATTATTGTTGTAGATATACCAGGATATAACAGTATGCTTACTTTTTTTTCGAACAGATATTATGTGATAACCTAAAAAACTGCGCAAGTGGAAGGGTCCAGCTGAAAATCAATGCTGTGATTCACAGTTTTAGCATCTACTGAGGTGGAACCCTTGCCACACATCAAAATATACCTATACTTATACTGAATTGTGTCGCATAAATAGATGGTTTCATTAAGTAGCCACAAAGCTTTTGCTACTTCACCGTGCGAGAAGGCGATGCGGCAATGCTCCAGCGATATTGAATAGCTTATAAACTACAAATTAAACTACTAACTACTCAAAAAAACTTTTTTATTTTTATTTATTTATTTTATTTTAATTATGTAATGCGGTAACCAATTAACCAGTCAAGCGTGGTATGCTATGTGGGGAGAAGTGTAATTCATATGAAAACATTTATCCAAATACATGCTATATAGTTTAGTTTCAATTTTTACCTTGCCAAGCAAATTACTTATACATATATATACATTGTACAATATTAACTGATTGTGAAAAAACTTGACATAAAAAAAAGAAACAGCAAAAGAGACTAAAAAAATATATCTCGGAGTTTATTTCTTCCTTTCTTCTCCGGGTCGTCCACTTAGGTAGCTAGTGAAAGATTGCAGGTTAGCTAGTGTAGGATCCTCGACGGCATGACCGAGGACCGCGTTGTTGCTTATTCCCCAAACTGTGATCTCATGCCAGCGATCACCACCACTGTTCGTAAATCTACTCTTTACTCCAGTGGCACCCTGAGCGTTGGTCCTAACCCCTTAAGGGTGGATGTCGCTTAGACTTGGGCCGGATTCTTGGAATTTTTAGACCTGTTACCTCTAAGGTATCTTACTATAATGTGTACATTTGTTGTTATCGCACGACAGACGGACAGACTGATTAAAAATTCTGTAATATCAAATAATTTTAACAATGTTTTTAGCTACCTAAATGATACTTTTGTTTGATATAGTCTTATACAGTGTAATTTTGACAAGTACAAGTGTATGTAAATACCTAAGTGCTGAATAAATTTCATTATTTCATTACTTGTATTCTGTCTTTCATGTTCAACAGACTAAGTGAGAAGTACGACCTGTCTACCAATCAAATTACAGGCTGAAATATGAATATATCTCATATATGAGGGTATAATTATTGCCATACAAAGGGCTATTAGATTTCAATAATTGTTAATATAATTTGCGGAGACATGTACCTAGTAATATATTGTATTGTAACTAAACCTAGTGTTAGGTATTCTTATACAGAACTAGGTTTTGCCCGGGATACAATCCTCAATACGCCACGTAGGACACCAACACCACATTTAAAAAAGAATGTATAAAAGGAAGGAAAAAAATATTTAAAAAAGATTATAAAAAAAGGATTCCTCTGAGTTTCTTGCCAGTTCTCAAGGTTGCCTCGTCCTGAACTGATGGTAGAAAAGGAAATGGACGCATCATAAGAATATGATTTAATTTTATTTTCGAATTGTGTCTTCATGATCAAAGAAATCTTTGACTTTTGACCCCCGAGAGAAGCGGATGGGGTCTTCTATTTTAAAAACGGAAACTACACTAAATAAAAATAAAACATGAGCCATCCTTCATATTGCATGATATTTTCAGTTACTTGTCCAAAATAAATAAAGTAAGTAAAATGAAAAGGTGTTTTAAAATTTTAATTGTATGCAATAAAAGTTACGATACGGTATATAAGTATTAAAAATCTTGTCAAGAGGCCATTTTTATTTATCGTCGTGTACTGTTGAATAAATAAATCGTGTTCGTAAAATATGATATTTCAGTCTGTTGAACCATATTTCAAATTAAATATGTTCTTTCTGACAAAACTCCGTAGCGTAACGGTATTTGGCTCGCTTTATATCTCGGAGGTCGTGGGTTCGATTCCCATGCCGGACAGGAAATCTTTGTGTAAATCCTAAGATTTCTTTCCGGGTCTGGTTGGTTGAGGGACTACCCTCCGTGCCTCGGAAAGCGCGTTAAACCCTTGGTCCCGCTTGTTATAACATCATCTATAACAAGCGTATACCAGGGAACGGGCAGCAGCGTGTCCCTGTGTATTATAACATAATACTGCGGTCCGACTGCCAAGCGTGGTGACTATGGCAAAATTCCTGCCTCGGGAGGAGGCCCATGTTCAGCAGTGGACGTTGTACGGGCTGATGATGATGATGATGATGTTCTTTCTTAACACAACTCCCGCACTAGGGAATTAAATCCCTGTGTCACGGGGGACTTTACAAAAAATGTAATTCACGGACGCAAAGCAAAACATCTGTGGTTCACACCAGTCGTTGTCCCGGGTGGGAAACAGACCTAGTACTGCAGGTCTTAGAAGCTACTACCGTAATGACTGAGCCACTGATCAAGTCAAAGTTTGAAAGGAATGCTTTTGTAAAATTTATTTAAAGAACTTTTTTTTTATCGCACGGACGTATGTCTTTAGCCCTGAGGCTTTTGCTACTTCACCGGGCATAAAGGCGAGCACAGCTCCAGCCTAGATAAATGGTTTAAACACTACAAACTAAGCAACCTGCGCAAGAGGGCGTCCCCCGTGCTGTCCCCCGGCGGTCGCTGACGGGGAGATTGAGGGATTATGGCTTTTAGTTTAGGGGAGTTTTTTGCAACTGTCGCGCTACTTTTAGTGATGGGTCGTCGACGTATTTGACGTCAACGAAACTAGACCGTCCAATTTCGTTCATCGACTAGTCGATCAACTAGTTGAATTCGTCGACTAGTTTACGCGTTAACTTGGTACACATTACGACGAACGGACGAAGTCTACGGCGGCGACGGCGACGTAGGCGGTAGACTTAGACTAGTCTCTCATGCTTAGGACTGGCTGAATACTGAATAGAATTAATTATAAAGTTTTATTCACTATTCTGGCGTATTTAGAACATCAACTGATATTATCTACATTATTTTTATTAAATAGACCTTTCCTTCGGCATCCTTTCTTCACATAGCACAACAATAATTACATTCGACCCGAACAAATATCAACACCCTTCTACTAGATTTAGAGTTCAAATTTGTTTGCACGATATTTCAACGGACGAATGAATTTCTATCACCCGACTACGTTCTCGTCTCGTCTCGCCGTCGTCGCCGTCGCGCGTCGTCGGTCGTCGCGTTGCGAGTTTCAGTTTAGCCCTCTGAGGCGTCTACGGATTCGACTAGTCCATCGTATAACGGTGAACCGTCGATACGTTCACAGTACGTCGACGGTCGAATGAACTAGTTTGTTCATTCAACGCTCATCACTAGCTACTTTACAGTTCGCGGACCTCTCGGACTTCGGGTCTACGAGGGCATTGGCAGGTTCATAGCAAACAAAGGGTCGGGAGGGTATTAAAAGAACACAGCTTGTTGTCTATTACGCGAAATCAAGACACATAAGTTTAAGAGATTCGTGATCATATTGTACCTCATATCTCTGAGTTTTTATGCCCAAGCAATCAATTTCAATTTTATTATTCCATCTCGCCTGAGTTCAGGTTATTTTATATAACCGCTACGTCGATAAATGTAAAACCATAATACACAGTTAACGTGCGTGTTAATGTTTAGTCATTATGCAAAACCAATAATATTCTTCAGTCATTTGATAAAACGACTAGTGGTTTTACAAAACACCGGACAAAGCAATCAATCAGTGACATGTAGAATGTAGATTACACCTAATTCCCATTGCTTATTTACCTTACATACGGTTCTGGAATTTATCGGTTTGTTAGCATACTTAAAATGTTTTATAATGCCATACATCTTTTTAACGGGGCGTTTATCAATCCGTACTTCATAAATTTAAATTCAAATATACCAACACTTGTGTAAAGCACTGTCCGATCCATGTTGAAATAAAACCGAATTTCATTGGTTTTTTTATACGCAAATTATTTTACGTACAATATGTAGAATGTATAGTAATATTGTGTAATGGATACGTTCATTTTGTTGCTTCACGGGCTGTTAGATAGCCGTTTTGAAAATAGCCAAATTGGTTTTGTTTAAAACTACGCAGCGTTACAGCTATTTGCCCGCTGTTTATTTTTATAAAAAAGCGCATATTGAATCGCATATTGCTTATATGCATTTCCAACGAAACCATTAATGGTAATTCCTAAAACTTACATTGAATATAGGTACTACAAATAGTCATTTTCTGGACTATGTTCCCATTTTTGAACTAACTTAAACATATTTAAAGCTGAAAAAACATAACAGCAGGCGATCGTAATATTGTTTGCCGGCCTTAGAACATAAAAATAAACTATTTTAACTACTTTTTATGTTCTTATAAGTTAATCGTCATGAGCCCGTGTAACGTCCACTCTTGAACATGGACCATTTCACCTGTGAAAGTGTGATTTTTTTTATTACTAGCAGAGTTTTGCATTCTACTAATATTCTGGTTAACCCCTCGTGCCAAGCTAAAATGCTTGTGTTACGTTACGAGTGGGTTTACGTCGGTAGTGCAATTGGTGGGCTTGGAACCGGCGACCTCTTGATCACAAGTCCGACGCCCTAGCCATTTGCCTACGGCCGCTTCAAACCCCTTGACTGATAGATCTATCCCATAGATACAGCAACCGATACAAAATTAAGCGTTTATAATATTAGTAGGATTTTGAGACGATCAATTCCCAACAGCATTACCCTAATCACGTAGATATAATTTATATCGTAAAAAGAAATTTGTGTTCCACACGATATTTCTTCTGGCACAAATGTAATTTTTCTTTCAAAGGTACTCATTTATACACGTAAATAGCAATTTACTTTTACTAGGTGTATGTAAAGGCATACTTCGTTAGATTACATTATCATACTAGTTGTGAAGCGCAGGTTCACCCGCATTATGGTGTATCGTTTTACTTCTGTTACCCATCATTAATAAAAATAAATTTGTATGAAGACAAGCGATCGGTAAATTGTGTATGCCAATTAAATAATGAAAGTAACCGAACTCTTTGAATATGCCGATCTCAGTATGTTTCGCCGGATCGTTTTAGTGAGATCACGCTGAAACCGGCAGTAGAATAACCACCTGAGTTTGTTTCGCCGGATCTTTCCAGTTAAGTCTTCCGTCTAATTATGTACTTACGATCCGCCTGAATTATGTCTTACTCAAAGGATAGAATTTAGACTATTAAATCGTAGATTAATTTATATTATATTTTCTTAAGCAGGAATTAGTGTCACGTAGGTATAGTGTTAGCACTATACTAACGTTAGTTAAGATATTTTTTGTGAAATAATAAAGTTTATTCTTCTTTACAGATAATGCTATGATAATAAAAAAAACATATTTCCCTTGAATAAAATTTTACCCTAATTCTAGTTGCTATGGTTGAAATTCCCGGTTGAAAGCATGTATAAAATATTTTAAATTATTTTTCTAATAGGGATGACGACACAAAAAAACGAATTAGTTCGTCAGTTATATAACCAAAAAATATTGTGCATAGCGGGGTGAATTTACATGTGACGTCACTTCTATGTACAATTTTACCTTGGAGTGACTTCACAAGCCTCTCTTTAACGTTGTTGCTCCGTATCTTTGTCAATTTTCCAAGTAATTGATTTGATAAGTAAATAAAAAAATACGTGTCCAATATTTTTTAGTCAAGGACGTGAGTGACGTATCAAATCGAATTTATGAGTCGCCATCTTAATTTTATTTTTGGTAGAATAAAAATATTTCTTGACTATTGTAATCACTATACACACTATCTATCTACAGTTTAAACGAAGACATATCTTTTGGAAGCACTTTATACATCATCATCATCAACAGCCCGGTTACGTCCACTGCTAAACATGGGCCTCCTCTTAACAGACCTTGGCAAGCCAGGATCGTAGAGGGATATTGCCATAATCACCACGCTTGGCAGACGGATTGGTGATCGCAGTAAGATGTAAACCTTGAGCTAATAGATGCTGCTGCCCATCTATCAGCCATATGTCCCTTAGTCGCCTTTTACGACACCCATGGGAGGACATGGGGTGGTCTATTCTAAGCCGGAAACCACACGGAAACAAACAACTTTGTACAAAATATTTATAACTAATTATCACGTAAAATTGAACCTTTTGAGTGTAGCCAAGAATAATTGTTTCTTGTTTATATTTGGTACAATTTATTTAAAGTTGTTTCTAACACAAATACCAAACAAATACAAAGGTTTTTAGAGTTCTGTTCCAATTTTGCAGAACAGACCATAGACAAAACAAAAATGTTTTTAAAGTTTATGGGTGGCCAATCTTAATGGGGTTAGTAAATAACTCTTATCAATTTGTGGCAATTTGAGGTAGTAGAGGGATATCCCTCAACTACCTCAAATTGCCTCAATTTAATATATTTGTAATAAATTGGTACCTATAGAAATATGTAAGTGTAAAATATTAGAATAATATTTTTACGAGAATTACGAGACGGAAAGAAAAAATGTTTAGGCACTAGTCAAATTTCATTAAAAAACCTAATTAACAGCGACAAGCCTTATTAACTTATAAAATTATAAGATCGCTTGTTTACGGTAATCTTTGAAGGTAATTAACATAACGAATTAAAATATGAGTATAATTTTTGTAATCGTGTTATACTGTGTATATTTGTCTTTAATGAGGTAATTGTAGGATTTAACATTGAAACTGTTAATTGGTAATGAAGACAAATTTTTCTTCTTCTTATGAGTTAAGTTAGCTTGATCTGATAGATGCCACTTCGCACCCATCATACTCGACAAAGGCATGAGGACTAAAAAAAAAGATCTAGTCCATAGGTAACCATTATTATCCTACTCAAACTCGGAATTATGGCACACATCATTCTTATCATCGTCTATGCATTCTCCATGAGACCACATTCTACAATCCACACATTGTGTCTATTGCTCATTGCTAAACGTTTCTAAACAGACGAGATAGAAGCAATTGTCGTTGTCAGATTTATCACATACAAATATGATGATGCAGGTAATTAAATCATTACGGGGACAAAATAATATGTTACTTTTGTACCCTACCTCATTTTGTTAAAACGTGTAATATTAAAATATTAAACCTTAAAATGGAGCGAATTTAAATAAATTATAATCAATCCAATCAAGAATGGATACGCAAATATTCAGATTACTATCATCTTACGTCTATCATCATTACGTCTACGTAAACATTAAATGCCATCAAAAACATACTTGTAAAAAAACCCAAGTCTCGAACGCAGTTCTTTTACCGTAAAACGTTGTGAGATCTATGTAATACCAAGTCGGTTAATTTATTCAGTCCCTACTTAAGGGACCTTCTATCTTAAGCTATTACGTTGTTATCTCACCTTACAGAATCTTATTTTGACCTTATCAAAATTCGAAACTTTAAAGTTTTAAATAATAGATTAACTTGGCCATCGGATATAATTAGAATGTATCTCACAAGTGTTTATTGCGATGGCCAAGTCAATCTAATATTCATAACATAAAAGTTTTGAACTTTGATAAGGTCAAAATAAGATTCTGTAAGGTCAGATAATTACGTAATAGCTTAAGATAGAAGGTCCCTTAAGTAGGGACTGAATAAATTAACCGACTTGGTATTACATAGATCTCACAACGTTTTACGGTAAAAGAACTGCGTTACGAGACTTGGGTTTTTTTACAAGTATGTTTTTGATGGCATCTCATTTCTTTTTGTAGATAGTTGTACTTTTTTCCTTTGCTTTACAATTTACATTATTTTTTAAAATACCAACAATGGATTTTACCACTCTGTCACTTGATGATGAGCTTTCCAATTTTTGTAGGTTGTGTTCCTCTTTTTCTTTACCGGTACTACTTCTTGAACTTCAGCTACAGCTTTTCTCAAAGCCCACTCCATTTCTCTATGGGTTTTTCTCGATATCTTTGATGCAACAATATTAAGCATGTCTAGACATTAAATGCTTGGGTTCCGTACCCAAAGGGTAAAAACGGGACCCTATTACCTACTAAGACTTAGCTGTCTGTCTGTCTATCACCAGGCTCTATCTCAAGAACCGCGATACCTAAACAGTTGAAAAATTCACAAATTATGTATTTCTGTTGCTATAATAACAAACTAAACATAAAATAAGTATTAAGGGGGGGCTCCCATACAACAACTATTTTTTGGCCTTTTTTGCTCGATATCTATAACGGCAACAGGTAGGCACTTGAAAATGGTACGGAACCCTTAGTACGCGAGTCCGACTCGCACTTGGCCGGTTTTAGTCTATTGTATTCACAAATGGATTATTCCTGCGCTTTAATAGTTCCAAAGTAGACTTAAATTTGATATAAACCATCCAGACTAGTAACTCTGTGCTCTTATTTACAAAATAACTTAACTTACGCACATATGAATATCCACGTACCTAGCTGGCATGGCAACACTCACCATATGAAACAAGAACAGATGCGTCGTATACTTTTTTTATGCTTTATTGATATTCGTCGCACTCGTCAAACGTCATTTAAAATTAATCCGTATGTAAAATTGTTATCTCTCATTGGTTATAAATATTGTCAATGTACCTAATCGAAAACTACAACATCAAGCTTAACAGAGGATTAACATGAACTTATGTATGGCACTCACGGCCTTCTGGCTTCCGGCCTTTTTTTTTTTTTTTTTTTTTTTTTTATTGTCCGGGGGGAAATGCATTGACGCATTCCCACCACCGTTGCAGCGTATTTGCGCGCTGGCGGTGGGATATGTGGGACTCGCCCTCTCCATAGCGTGGTATGCTAAAGTCATACCACGAGGAGAGGACCCTACACCACTAAAACCCCCCGGACACTCCTTCGATCCGCCGTTGGCGGGGGTCGGGTACGCATGAGCAATCCGGCCCCCCGGCGGCACCCGCGGCCAATATGGTACCGCGGGATCTCCAGGGCCACACTTACAGTGGCCCATTTGCCCAATTATAGGGACGCCCGGAGTGTAGAGGCGTCCCTACTCCTCATGGGTCAGCCTCGAAGGGAGCGGGGCCCATGTTCCCCACTCCCCAAGGCCGAGCCTAGGGCGGTAGGCGGCGGGTTTCGGCCCGCCGCCGACGGCCAACACGCCGTCTGCGAAGCGGGTGGGCAGAGGGATCTACTTCCCTCTCCCGCTCCGCGGCCTCCTTCTGTGACATAACTTGTCTACAGAAGGAGGCAACCGCCTCCCACGACCTCTCGCTTTGAACCATCTTCGAAATGATGGTTGGCAGCGAGAGGTCGTCTCCCACCTCGCCAACGAGCTCCTCCCGCCGGTTGGCCCACGCCGGACACTCCACCACCGTGTGCTGCGCCGTATCGTCGGCACAGTCACAGTGGTGACAGCGAGTGTCCGGCTCTCTCTGCGCCACGTTGCACAGGTAGTGGCCGAAGCAGCCATGGCCTGTTACTACCTGTGCAACGTGGTAGGTGACGTCACCGTGACGGCGACCGGCCCACTTTTTTAGATGGGGCCGAATCGCCTCCACCGTACGCAATCCGCTCCGCGGCGCGGCCTCTAGCCGCTCCTGCCATTTCCGGAGGGTTTGGCGACGGATCTCAGTCCGCCACCGTGCAACACCCTCCGGGAAGGGGTCGCGGCCAGAACGCGCCCCCTCACACCTCCGCCGGTACGCGGCGGCCAAAATCTCCGCCTTCAGGTCCCACGGAGGGGACCCCGCAAGGAGGCAGGCCTCGTCAAACGCGACCGTGCGGTAGGCGCGGGACGCCCTGATGGCCATCACCCGCTGCGGACGTCGCAGCAGGGCTATGTTTCGCCTCTTCAGGGCGTCGACCCAAATGGGGGCGCCGTAGAGCGCCATGGAGCGGATCACACCGGCGTACAGTTTGCGGCAGGTGCTCCCGGGTCTGCCGAGATTCGGCAAAAGTCGGCCAAGAGCACCCGCCGCCGCCACCAGCTTTGGGGCCAGCCGCTGGAAGTGGGCTGGCTTCCGGCCTGTCAAAGGTTTTTAAAATTACGAAATTGATGAACTGTTTTTGATGGAATTTTGGTACAACTACATAATACATGTCCGATTATGGCCTTTTTATAAGACAGCTCCCGCACTAGGGAACAAGCTAATATGTACATAAGTAAATTTAAAGCTACCTAGTTAACATCAAACTGTGTATAAAAATATTTGATAAAATGATTATATAAATATAGTTTGTGTCAGATTAATAAAACGTGGTTTGTGTGTATATCTTCGATATCACAGTAAGATTTGTTAGTTGCTTGGAAGAAAGTGACCGTCTTTCTGTGTTTCGAACGGGAAGCGTGAAAGCCGTGGTGTAAGTTTGTCCAGGGGAATGCAAGAATGTTACGCATCTCCTCCGCCACTGCGGTATTCCGGCACGGGCAGTGGGGTATGTGGGACTCGCCCTCTTCATAGCAGTGGAATGCTAATCATAACATGAGAGTAAAACCCCTGGTTACTCCTCCGACCTCAATTGGTGAGGGGCCCAGGTACTGTTGCCTATCTGGGATACCCTCTGGCAGCGTCCGCGACTCAATTGGTGTTGCGGGCTCTCCTGCGCCCAAATAACCAGTTTCAGGGACGCCCAGATTACACAGGGTCCCTACTTCTCAAGGGACCGCAGCCTCCTGCTGAGACATGGCTCAAGCGGGCAAGCCACCTCCATCAGACGCTGTTATGATTGTTAGTATCCTATCGTTCATAGCACAACTTATGTACTATCTTACTTTTACAATCCATTGTTTTTTTTTTTTCCTAATACTTTTTTTTTTTTTTATTCCTTTTTAAATTAATCCCTGTGTCGCGAAGGTCTCACCGCTCAATAGATTCACGAAAACAAAGCACCCCCTGACTCAGTACAACTGTTTGAATTTCAGACGAATAATTGTCCCGGGTGGGAATCGAACGCAGAAAACCAGGTCTCTGAAACAACTAACCTAACCACTTAAACACCACCTTTCAACATAATTCCATCTAGGTCCCTATCTACACCTATTCCTCCATTAAATCAAACATATTCATGTACACTGATTCACTGACTGCAAATGTAACTTTGTAATCCTATACATTTATAAGAAATAACAAAGTTATTAATGCAGTTGATGAAACTTAACAACTGGACCGAAATTGCAAAATGTTGGAATTTTCCCATGAGTTTTACACTAAGCTCTCCTAATACTCAAAATTTGAAGCTTCTACGTCTGCTAGAAGTGCCTAAACATTTTGATGATCGGTCAGTCAGCAGTGAGCGAGTGACAAAATTACCGAAAATACCAAACTTTGACTAGTTATAATTCGTAAAGTACTGGTTCAAATTGAATGAAATTTGAAATATACTGTAGTTTTACAAAGCTTGTTTAGTTACTGAAAATTCAGGCTCCTATCTTTATCCACAACGAAGTTATAGGGGGTCGAAAATCAGCTGAGTTGCTTCGAGAAAAGATAGGTACGGCCGTGCACCTTTTTTTTTTTTTGTTTTTCTTACTCGACTTGAGGGGGCACTGCCGTGCCCCCAGATAAGAAAACTTCGAAAAACTACTTTTGATTTGCGAAAACACTTTTTGTCCTGTCAGACAATCTAACCGGGCGCTGTTCAAGCGGCGACTTAATGTAAGCGAAGGGGGTGCTGCCAGCTTTCACCTGACGGCGGCGAAGCGGTTCTCGCCCATTGGACAAACCTAGAGAGCATTTGTTACTTTCGACCCGCCGCCGTTACGTTTGTACCCGGTCTCCCCTACTAACTTCTAGCCCCGAAATAGTTACTTTTAAGTCCAGGATCATTGTTATGATTCTTATTTAGGTATATAACCATGAAACTACAACAACATAAACACTACAAATATCAATTGCGTGCATCGTTAAACGGAATAGCTATTTGCGTGATTGATGCAGACTAGCAATTAATTGCGAAATGAGTGATGGATTCGAAGTCGATTTGAAACTAAAACATCAAATGTAGGTTAACCACCCACTAGCAAACATAAATATCCCATGAGAATCGTTAAAATTTATGCTATTTGCAGTTATGGTAAACCTCTCACGGCTCACCTAGTAATTGAATAATTAAAGGTATTCAGCACTTGGGTATTCACATACACTTGTACTTGTCATAATCACTATGTTTAAGACTAAACTAGTGCAGATTTTAGACCGTTTATTAAGGCTGGAACTCTGCTTCTAACTAACTACATAATTCCCGAAAAAAAAACTAAAACAATAAAGCATCACAGTAGGTAGTTAACTAATGTCCGTCTGACAGATTGTTTGTCCTCAGTCAGTCATTAGAGCTTAGTTCTTGAAGTGTGGTCTTTGTAACTTCCACGATTTTGACAATGTCAGAGTATTTGAATATAACTATGTGAACCATAGGTCAATAAATCATTTACGTTTCTTTTCTCTTTTCGCCGCAAACCTTTTTTGATAATAATTGCATTTTTACAAGCTTTTATTTGCATTTTTAATTTCTACGTGTTCCATGTTTTAAGTTGAAATCTTAAAGGTAGAGTTCAAACATGGAAGTACAAAATATTACAAACCAGGCGTTTCTTGAGATTACACCCGCATAGTTCTAGTTTCCTATTCAAAACATACATGTAGTTTAAAAGAGATAACGTAACTTTCTCTTAGTAAACGAATTGCTCATATAAATTTAGTAGTTAGCGTTCACCTATCAAGCACATAAACAGCCTTTACTTAAACAAACTTTAGCAAGCCAGGGTCGTTTAGGAACATTGCCATAATTACCACTCTTGACAAGATTTGAGATCGCTGTAAAATAGTAAGTACATATCCTTGAGTTGATAGACACTGAGCTTTTAGAACTGAACCATTAGCTGTATGTCCTTCAGACGTCTCTGTTGACACTTATTTGAAAAATGGAATGGTCTATTCTAAATAAAGATTTAATTGTTTGTATATTTGCATTAACTTTGAAAGTACTGGGCCAATTTTTACTTTTATAAACTCCTTGCCGGAGTCTATATTTCCCGATAAGTACAATATGGGTCTCTTCAAATCAAGAGTAAACCGATTCCTTCTAGGTAAGCGTGCTCCATCCTAGGCTATTCCGATGCTTAACATCAGGCAGGGTGTAGTCAAACACTAACCTATTTCTAATAAAAAAATAAAGCTACGGCATCCAGGAATAACTTAGGCTATATTTAATCATGAAGCTCCTTAGGAGACGTTACAAACCGCAAGGAAGTATCATAATTTATTCAATCTATACATCGCTTTACCACCATCACGAAATAAAAACACAATCCTATACCAACCTCGCTCCCAAAACGAAAGGATTAAGATGTTACAAATTTTTTGTTCGCTTCCCTCTTTCACGTGATTTATTTCCATTATTTGACAGAAGATGTGAATAAATTCGTGTTTTTAAGTCGAGTTTCACCTGTGTTATTACAAAGCTAAAAGCTTTTGGAAGCGGGCAGAATGCCGATTTTTTGCCGCTGAATAATGTGGGGTTATATTGCACGTGTCAAATTGAATGTACGATAATTCCGTGACCTCATTTAGAGGTTGGGAGTAGGAGGAGGTATTATTTTTTGTTGCAGCATCAATTCTGGTTTCCTTGTTAAGTTTCGTAGCTAACTACGAATGTCTATGTCCGATTAGACAGAAAAAAGAAACAACAAGAAAAGGCAAAGTGCATTGTTTCCAACTTTTTGAAGCTATTACAACAATTGCGCCCTTCAGTTTTAGCCTATATGTTAATTCAGCTTATAACTGAAGCATATGTTAAATATAACCAAAAAGAGTCTGGTAAACTTTGCACTTATAAGTGGGATTCAACATGTAGTGAAACCACAATCGCGTGTTCGGAATCAGAATCAAAATATTTTAGTCATTTCAATTATCGGTATTTACTTATATTATATTATAATATAGAATAATGCTATTAAGTCGAAACAATATGGGGTGATCCCCACATCTTCCCATGGGTGTCGTAACTAAGTGACATGCATCGCATGGATGGTCAACAGCATCTATCAACTCAAGGTTACCTACCGTCTATAATCACCGCCTGAAAACCGCGGTGATTATAGCAGTATTCTTTAAAGACCTATTTTTTTTTTGTCTGGGGAGAAATGCATTGCCGCATTCCCACCGCCGCTGCAGCGTATTCGCGCGCTGGCAGTGGGATATGTGGGACTCGCCCTCTCCATAGCGTGGTATGCTAAACTAGTACCACGAGGAGAGAACCCTACAACACTAAAACCCCCCGGACACTCCTTCGATCCGCCGTTGGCGGGGGCCGGGTACGCCTAAGCAATCCGGCCCTTCTTTAAAGACCCTGGCTCGTAAAGGTCTGTTAAAAAGAGGTCCATGTTCAGCAGTGGCTATAAATGGGCTGTTGAATTGAAGCATATTATACTGTAGGTAAAGAAATATGGATACAGTTAGCTCTTATTTACAGAAACTGTTGATACAGCCGGATTTGTTGCTACGTAATAATACCGTGGGTGTTGAATGGTTCATTCACGTCGACATTATAATATTTTCAGCATTTGCAAGATGACATTAAAATTAGTGATGATGATAATAAAATTACGGAACATTTCAAAATGGTAGCGGCTATTTGATGATAAATTTAACAATATGTGTTACAATAGTTCTTTCTGTAGGGATATAAAAATCATATAGATATTTTTTGCAACCAATAAACTGAAGTTATGCAACCATCAAAGCCATATTTTAATTTTAAAAATAGGTAGTTAATATGACTTCCAGGAGTTACTTATGCCATTTTTGCGAAGAGATCGGTACCCTTCACCATCAACCTATTCAAGCCTTGCTTTACGCACCCAATCTACTCCAGGGTAGACTGAAGCTTCTTTCAAGCAAAGAAAGAGAGAAACAAAAAATATATATTTATAAAGCACTGATTTAAAAAATTAAAAAGGTTCTAGGATGAGATCCCCGTCACCCCAGACTTACGTAATTTTAGGAAAGTGACATTTTTAGAATAATAGTATAACATGAACATAGAAAGGAATGGATACTCGCTAAGCTAAAAGCGGGGCCGTTTTACAGGTAGCAATTAATTAAAAAACGTCAACTTCGAGAACAGCGGTCTAACTCTTAATTATAAGAGTTACCTTCTCTCGAGGGCCAAAAATATCAGTTCGATTTGTCACTTTTTTCTTCTAAATTCTACTAAATAAAAGAAAATCAAACGAAGAAATGTCGTTAAAAAATAATTTGACAAGCAGCTATGATTTATTATCTGTGGACAATAGAATTGGACCACAGAGTAATTTTGAGTGACAAGGACACTTTTTAATGGATGAAGCGCCAAATCTCATTAAAGTACCGCTAATTAATCATTTTCTACTAATTAAAGTTGAACAAAAGATGATTTTTTTTGCTGATAAGTTTTGTTTAAATGGCTATATAAATCTATTGATTTTTTCCGTGCTATAGTAGATATGGGAAAAGTTGAAGGCGATAGCTGGTAAATTAAATTTTGCTGTTTATATATTTTGTTATAATAATATTAACACCGGCGTTACTCCCGTCCCCATAGGAACTTCATAATAAAATATAGCTTAAAGCCTTCATCAATTAATGGGCTCAAAATTTTAGGGCGGAAATCGAACCTAGAACACCAGATCTCAGATGCAACTACCGTAACCACTGAACCACCGGTCCAGTCATATTTACGTTAGTATTAATACAAGTTAACTACTGATCCAGTTAGGTATAGTTATACAAGTTCTAGTACTAGCATCATCATCATCATCAGCCCGTATCGCTTCCACTCCTGAAAAAGGGCCTCCTCCCGAGGGAAGGTTTTGCCATAGTCCCTACGCTTGGCAGGTTGGTTGGTGACCGCAGTATTATGTTGTAACACACAAGGAAATGCTGCTGCCCGTTTCCTGGTATACGATTGCTATAGATGATGTTATAACAATCGGGACCAACTTCTTAACGTACTTTCCGAGGCACGGAGGGTAGTTTCTCAACCATCCAGAGCCGTAAAGAAATCTTAGAATTCACAGAAAGATTTCTTGTCTGGCGTGGGGATCGAACCCACGACCTCCAAGACAAATGCCGGTACGCTACGGAGGTAAGCATTTTGGGTTATATATTGTGTTTATGCTATTTATTATATAATCCAAAATGGCTTCTCTCAACATACTAACACTAAATAACCTATCAACTAGATTTCAATAGATTTATTAAAGCTACATAGTAAACGCGACATCATTATTAATTTGTAATGTTAATTGCTACTTTAGTAGTCGGCACTAAATACCGAATGTTATTGAGCTATTTCAAATGGAATTTGTTATAATATTATGTTATAATTAATCATAGTAGGAAAGCTGAGAGTACCTGGGCCGGATGCTTATGCATGCTCGGCCCCCGCGAACGGCGGATCGAAGGAGTGTAAGGGTTTTAGTGGTGTAGGGTCCTCTCCAAGTGGTATGAGTTAGCATACCACGCCATGGAGAGGGCGAGTCCCACATATCCCACCGCCAGCGCGCGAATACTCTGCAGCGGCGGCGGTGGGAATGCGTAAAAGCAATTCCCCACGGACAATTTTTTTTTAAAGAATGTCTATCTAGTACCAATATTTGGGTAGTTATTTGAGGCAAGCTGAAAACATGTCACATACCTTATATACATATACATATATAATACCCATGAATGCTTAATTAATAAAAAAATAATAAGCCAAAAGATTTAGTAGGGATTTTAACATTGCCAGACGCATGCAAAGATATTTTGCAAACATATCAAAAATGCATTTGAGACTACTTGAAATTTTAAAAGGGTATTATTTTTAACTAAAATTAAGATTCTCGAAAAGAAAATGCCTTTGTCTCAAATATATTTTTGGAAAAAAAATATATTAAAAAAATGTTAGCGGTCGAGTTAGCCCGGCTACTCACCAGCCAGGTCTGCAGATCCGTGTTGGGGTATAGTAGGAGGGGTGGGTGCAATGACAAGGTTTCAGCTTGCCTCAAATACCTACCCGAAAATTGGTGCCAGACTGCCAGCTCTCGGACTATGACAGGCGGTTGTTATGAGATGACTTCAATCATGTAGAAATTCAAAAAGCAAACATCATCCTGCAATCCTTTCCACGCGTGCGTTGTGGTCCTAGCTAATAAGCTTAGGTAATGGTTTTTTAAATAGCAAAGCATCTCCGTGTCGTCCATTAAAGCGGCCGTAGCCCAATGGCTAGGGCGTCGGACTTGTGATCTTGAGGTCGCCGGTTCGAACCCCATCATTGCACTACCGACGAGAATCCACTCGTAACAGAAGCATTTTAGCTTAGCATGAGGGGTTAACAAGAATACTAGTAGACTGCAAAACGCTGCCAGTACATTTAAAAAAAAAAACCCTTCGAAACTAATAATTACAAGCTTCTTAAATCGCAATTCCTATATGAAGTTTAAACACGCTTTGACAATTTAAGTTTAAGTTGAAATGAAGTCTATCCGTGACCACGACTGGTGTAACCCATGTCGAAATATAAGATTAATAAAAAGGTAATGTCTACTATAAATTATGTATACAAGTTGAGAAAGTTTAAAAACTTTTTTTTATCACATCTATTCAAAAAGAGCTAGTTTATTCCTCGTAAACAGGGACCAAAATAGCTCATTAATCCCTTAGGGACCAAAATTGATTTGAATTTGGAATGTGGATATTGTTAATAATGTTTCAATCAGCAAAGAGGTGAATCACAAACCATGCGGGAACAATGTATTGAATATGTGACTGGCTGAAATACTGCGAGTGCGCCAAATTTAAAAAAAGTTGATGAAAATTATATTTTATGTCTTATGGTTCTTCATTGTACGTAAATAAATTCTTGTTCATAAGTTGCACTTACTTATTTTCTCATAGAGGGTGATAAAAAGTAGAGTGTCCACCTCGGGAGCAACACTATTTTAAGCTCGAGTGACATACTTTTAATCCCTCGCTGCGCTCAGGATTCTAGTTAAGAATCCCTCGCTCCGCTCGGGATTCTACTCTAGAAACCTTCGCTCCGCTCTGGATTAAAAAAAACACTCTCGCCTTTAAAATAGTTGTTTGCTCCCTAGATAAACAATCTACTATTTTTTACTTAATATAAGAGAGCAAAAAGTAAAAACTCCGACATCTGTCAATTAGTTTTAATGTGAGAGTTTGTTTTTGTGTCCTTGTCGCACTTATGAAAAACGATGGATAGACAAATTTACACAATACAATACTTATATAGGTACTTATATTATATAGAGGAAAGATTTGTATTTTTGTGTGAATGTTTGTTATCCAGTAGTAACATAAGGCTATAATTAATTATGAAGTCCCCACAAGACCGGGAAACACGCGAGTGAAACTAGTTTTAGTATATGGTAAAAGTAAGCTACTTTTAAAATGTTATCTTGTTGAAATAATAATAAATCAAGCCTGAATAGTTAAACGATGATATTTAAAGCGGTTTTTATAGCGTAGTTTGCGTCGGTGGTCTGATGGAAGCAAAATTAAAAAGCTATTAGAATAAAACTTTGATACAACTTGAATGAAGACAGCTTTTCCCTACAACTATTTGGGTTTCTTTGAGCATTCTTTAAGTATATTTTTTTTATGTGATTCAGTGTGTGATGTAGTGTTTTGTTTTATTTATTCAAGATAACTTAAACGTAGTAGTAGGTGTAGGTAGTAGTTAATCTAAACTTATATAAAAAGCCTTCCCCCCTCGCCCTCCCGATCCTTAGTTGGCTTAGAACCTTCCGATGCCCTCATAGACCCGAAGTCCGAGAGGCCCGCGAACTGTGAAGTAGATCGACCGTTGCACAAAACCCTCTAAAATACTAAAAGTTATAATCCCTTAATCCCATCGCCAGCGACCGCCTTGAGCCGAGGTAAGACCTCGGTCCCAAGGTGACGCCCTCTGGCGCATTGCCTAGTTTTAGTGTTTAAACCAGGGATTCCCAAAGTGGTCGATAAAGTTCTATTGACCGAAGTCAGAATGAAAAATAACACACTATAGCAGCTGTTTTAAGTTAGCGGACCATTATGAATAAGGGGGTTGATCTTAAAAGTAGGTAATTTGGCCATGGGGGTCTGAGGTAACAGTTCTTTTTGGAAAAGGGGTCACTTGTCCAAAATAGTTTCGGGATCCCTGGTTTAAACCATTTATCTAGCCTGCAGCTTTGCTCGCCTTTATGCCCGATGAAGAAACTGAGTTTTTGGCAGTGTTTTTTTTAGTCTGCACAGTAGGATAAAATATATTACGATTCCAAATAAACATAACCATTTTTGCAGAATAAATTATTTGAATATGAATAAAATTAATTTATAAATATGAAAGATGAACAATATTCATTTTGCTCTTCTCTGGACCAAAACGTGCTTTTTGCCCTTCCTAGATCAAATAAGTTTGCGCCCTTCTATGGACTCCTAACTAACAGCTAGCAAAACCCACTCTTAGCAACAAAAAAAATAATTTCACTCAACTTGGGGAAGCTGAACACAACAAATAATTTCAGAATAAAGTTAAATTATGACATCTACATGACACCGGTTACCAGTCGCCGTCAAATGATAAATCCGCGAGTTTGTAATGACAGTGGTACACTGGGGGCGAATATCCCGGGACACGTATCGTCAGCAACGCCGGATAAGTTAATGATGATGAATTAACTAAAAGTTGGAAAGCCAAGAATTGGTGCCAACCAATTCGGTAGGTATTTGAGACAGAAAACTTATCCCATGCCTCTCCTACTAAACTCCAACACGGATCTATAGATCAGTTAGACCAAACCCGTTTTTTTTAAACATTTGAAGACGTGAGTGGATGAATGTGATAAGTCACATAATTTAAATTTGGAGATTTACTCCAAATTTAAATTATTTGACTTATCGAAGTTAAAGTTTCACTTTTATTTTTTGAGATAAGTCGCTACAAAACTAATGTTTGTATTAACCTATGATGCCAAGTTGTGTAAATAACCTGAAATATTAATGGTATGAAAGCAACCAAACAAATTTATATTTTTTATTATTTAATTTGAAAAAAAATCTTGACTTAACTCCTTTTTTCATAAACAAAAGTAAACTTTTCTGCAAGTTTAGATATTGAAAATGAGGTGCTAAGATTAATGTAGTTGTCTCGTAAAGCCTTAAATGGACGACGGTTTAAGATCTGTAGTCGTATTGTATTGACATATCACCTTCATCCACTCACGTCTTAAATTGTTTATTCTAAAAACGTATTTAAGAAAATTTACAATTTTTATAATTGAATGATTAAGAAATAAAAAAAACGACTATTTAGTCGAGATATAACGTTACGTTGAGAATTCGTTATTAATTATAACTAAAAAATAAGATTGGCAACGAAATGAAATAGTTCATAAGTAACGCGACTAATGATTTTCTTATTTATTATTTATAGAGTGAATGAAGCGAAAAATGTGTGTACTGATCGTAGCAAGTGGAGGTCCATTGTCTCTGCCTACCCCGCTGGGAAACAGGCGTGAGCTTATGCATGTATGTAAGAACATTATTTTGATTTACTTATTTAAGGACAATATTTCTGATAAAGTCCTCAGTAAATGGTATGAGTTTACTGTAACTAAAACAATTTGTAAACAATATAGGTCAATTTGATGTTAACTCGAGTTATGTCACCAAATCGAAAGTGCATAATCCGCCATTTGACTAATCGCTGACACAATGTCGTAGGACATTTTTCTCTCTTCTATTTTTTATCGGGGTAAAATGCGTTACCCATCAATTCGCTCGCGCGGAGAATACGATTTTTTTTCCTGAAAGGTATGTGGGACACGCGAAATTCTCCAAAAGAAGATCGCGGCGCGCTATTCTGTCGTCTGTGGCTTCGTTAAATATTTTTTTAGAAACATGGCACGTTCGTGCATAAACGTTCTTCACCCCTTCCCTAGTGTATCCCTAGCTTAACATTTCTAGGGACATATTTCGTAAATTATGTTTTGGATATTACCCGGTTCTGTTATGTTTATTACGTAATCTGAGCGAAGGGATTTAGGCATACATGATAATGTTAAGGAAACTTATTACTGTTTCTGACGCTAACTTTCGCTTTAAATATGATAAATGGAATTTTCATAATCTTAAAATGAAAAGTTTGTTGTAGTCACGTTGCGTTGGTGTTGCTTTATTATGTACAGATGACAGAATAAAGGCGAAAACACATTATTAAAACGCCACGCCACGCCACGTGTCAACACCTATGTGTCAACATCAGTACGCGCGTGGCGTCGTGTCGGGTTTTCATAGTGTTTCTGGTCTATAGAAAACAATACATTTGATTCGACTCAACACGCGTGGCGTGTCGTCGGGTGGCGTGGCGTTTTAATAATATGTTTCCGCCTTGATACACAATTAAGTATTCATCTTATGACAAAGAGTATAAGCTCATGAGTTTATGTTTTTGAATTATTTATGAAATATAGCTCAAGTCTAGACTGCGAACATAATTGTTATATTAAATAGACAACAAAAGGAAACGATAACCTAGATACAATTTAATAAGTATCAAGTGTAGTAATGATAAAGATATTTCCGACACGAAAAATCAGTCTAGCCAAGAATATTATTTCAACAGGAATTATACCATTCCAGTTGCAATTAATATTTTATTATTCTCGTCTAGAATATTCTCTTTCATTTTTTCGGACGAACTTATTTTTTTTTTTATGAAGTTATACTTATATGATGATGATGATGATATATGGGCTTAACTTTAGCTTTGAGAAACCTGTGCAAGAGAAAAGGCATCACCTGTGGGATTTGACTCTCGGCTCAGGGCGGTCGCAGGCTGGGTATGTGGAATTTTGACTTTTAGATTTGAGCAATTGTCACTCTACTTTGAAGTGCAGACAGTACCTACCTATGTAAGTTTTATAGTTTAAAATTTCTGCGTACCAAGCAATGGCAACTTTAATGTCGACAGCAACAGTTGCTGCTCTGCTGCTCGCGGGAGCCCGAAAAAATGATGCACAATATGCAGGAGAGATAGTAAAATCATACAAAAATACAATTACCAGGCGAAGGGTCTTCTTTTGTCTTTTTAATATAAATTAATATGGATTTACGGAAAAGTAACGCCTGATCCTAGTAATTATATACAATTGCTAGATAGAATTATTCGTACTTATTAACATCAAAGCATTCTATTCTAGCACACTGTCAGGAATTATAGGTTTCAGTGAAAAATCTACGTAGAAATCAAAGCTCAAGGTTTTTTTAATTATTATGTTTATGAGACCTGATTACGAACATAATTTCGAACATGTAAATGATGAAAATTGTATGATATTTTAAGAAATATAAATTCGAAAGAAAACTACAACTCACTCTACCTATTCTTTTGTAATGAAAGAGTCATCAATTCTTCAAGTTAAATGTGAATTAAATCTAGGATTTAATTTGAGGGCTAAATAGTTTTCACTGAAAGGTTCCCACTGAAATTTAGGTAGGTATAGAGTTTTTGCTCTAAATTGTTTATTATTTCCAAACTGACAGAAATATTAAAGTGTGTATAGGACTTTCAAATTTCTTGTCAGGTCGGAAATGTGTAAAACGAACCTTATAAAAGTATGTAGATATACATAATTATTGAAGTTTCAGCAGATTTCCAAATTTAATTTAAATGTTTTTTTTTTTAAGATAGGTTTTTTTTTGGATTTAATGACCTAGTCATCTAAGATACGTATTTTTTTCTAAGTAGAGATGTACAATGCGTTAGCGAATAAATATTATTCGATTACCTATTATTATATAGGTATTTTTTTTATTATGTCAATGACTTTTTAGGTAGGTTTTTACTAGATACCCTACGGTTTAGCATAATGTGAAGAAACCGACTGAAATTATACCTGATCTACCATTAAATTGAAATACTCCATAAATATTAACAAAACACTCACCTATTTTCACATCTATAATATTATTTTATTCGGTTTAATTTCTCGATTCACAACACGAGCTTCCATCACCAAGCAAATGTATTTTTAAAATGCCGATTATGTTCCAATTTTAAATATTGTTGTTGAGCACTATAACATTAGTCGAATACACAGCACACTTTATCATTTCAGAGTCTATTATCGATTGTAAAACTAATCGATATCACAGAATCGAAATAAAAAAATATAATAAAATATAGTAGGATTTATGATGGCACAGTTTTGTATTTTATTATATTTATATTAAATTATATTGAGAGCACGATTTTCCACAGTCACTGCTATAAAACACAAGGAATGTTCTATTGATCGTGCTCACGCGCCAACTGCCCAATAAACCGAATGTATCAGGGTTTGTTAGAACTCGGTCATAGATAATAAAATAGACGTGGTAGGACATTGGTCTGTTTTATGTAAAATATATGGATCGCTTGAAAATAGTTTTATAGCATTACTAGACGTTTAGGTAGCTAATTTGATATTTATGGCGGCGTCATAAAATGTTGTGGTTATATATCCTCCGTCATAGTTTTGATGTTTACCGATTAATAATTTAATATGATAATAATATATTATATTTTATATGCAGATTTATATGATTAAATTAGAGGCATGAGATGATAGATGCGGCTTTGAGTTGATACAATTTTAACCTATAAAATAATGGAATGATCCTACTCCCTACTTAATATATAAACAAGTTTGTAAGTATGGATGGATGTTTGTTACTCTTTCACGCCAAAACTACTGAACGGAATTATCTGAAATTTTGAACCGGGATAGGCTATACGCTGGATTAACATATAGGCTACAAAACATCACGCTGCGACCCACTGGAGCAGAGTAACGCGGGTAAAACTGCAGGGCGCAGCTGGTTTATATTTCTATTGACACAGGTAGGTATACCAATTTGGCAGTTAGACAATGACAACTGCCTGCACAGGTGGCTCGAGGGTGGCTCAGTTTTTGCTTCTAAGTCCTGGTGTAGTCGGTTCGATCCCCGCCCTGGACAATTATAAGTATGAACCACATATAGTTGTTTTGAGTCTAGGTTTGCTTACTGTTCATGATTTTCACTTATTTTCAGTAAAGTCCCCTGCGACACAGTGATTTCTCACCAAAGTGCGGGAGCTGTGATCTTTTTAAAAGAATAAAGAACTGTGGCTTCATCATCATCATCATCAGCCCGTACAACGTCCACTGATGAACAAGGGCCTCCTCGTTTTTGCCACGCTTGGCAGGCGGATTGGTGACCGCAGTATTATGTTGCAATACACAGGGAAACGCTACTGCCCGTTCCCTGTTATACGCTTGTTATAGATGATGTTATAACAATTGGGACCAACGGCTTAATGTGCTTTCCGAGACAAGGAGGGTAGTCCCTCAACCAAACAGACCCGGAAAGAAATCTTAGAATTTACACAAAGATTTCTTGTCCGAGACTTAAAGCGAGCCAAATATCGCTACGCTACGGAGGTTGTGAACTGTGGCTTAGTAATCTTAAACGTAATGGAAAATTTTCTAGGTATACTTACTTTAGGGTTCTACTAACCCGGGGTATCGTATAACTAGAATATTTATATGAGGATTATTATCTATGTTGACACTACAAAACACAGCAATAGTTAGGTTAGATGTACACAGTTGCCTGTTTGCTTAAACGTGCTAATCTCAACAACTACTGGTCCGATTTGAAAAAAATATTTTAGTTTTAGATAGCCCGTTTATCGGGAAAGTCTATAGACTATAATATATTATGAAGTTCCCATGGAAACGGGAGCAACGCGGGTGAAAACGCGGAATGGCAGTTAGTAGTGATATTGTAGCGACATCTACAGTAGCCGCACAAAAAACTTCAAGAAGACAAGCAGCGCCATCTACCACCTAGAATCCCAACTAACCTGTATCACGCAATACAAGTTCGCAAGCCAATTCGAACATATACAAGTTCCGAACAGTAACAAATGGCCGTCGGTCGCCGGGCATACCACCTCGCCCGGCAAAGAAGATCTTCATTTTCTGTGGAGGAACACCACCAACCGTTCCTCTACAATATAAATGCTCTGGGGGCCGAGTCTTCTATTTTTTTAAGTATTGTGCCGCCGTAGTGCCATCATGATAATAATATCATTATGCCAAAACCGGTAGGTAATCTACTAATCTCACTATGGTGTCGGCGCTGCGCTGGAATGGCAGTCGGTGTTGCTACCGCAGAAAAAGGCCGTCAACAAAAGTAGCAGGGGAGATGGTTAGGGAGATTGTAATGTTTATTTAGGCGATTTCAAAACTTATAAATGTATCATTTGTTATTATATTCTAATACGCTAATGTCATCGTGGCGTCATAATGACACAATTATGACGTCATTTGGATTAGTAGATTACCAAATAGGAAAAAACCGACCATTGAACTGTCGTTAACAGTTCATGGACACGCCCTGATCAAATCACGGTAGTTAGGCATATATGCATATACTTATCGCAAAATATATCCTTCTGCGTCATTCCATAATCTTAGTGCCGTCTGTTCTAATATTAGTTGCGCGTGCGACGGCGGTCGTTGCGTATCAGTTCAGGTTTTTATTGTACAGCGCTAGTCCGAGGTATTTCTGGAATACTCGGGTTTACGATGCGAACGTTTGTGTGAACTCTGTGATAATATTGCTCATGTCGTCATGTTCGTGTTACAGCTTCATCTCAAGAATCACCTCTAGATGTTGAACCGCTATTTATTTAGTACTTGCATTACGCGCAAGTTTTTTTTTTTCGGACGGACATACATTGTTATCTTTTGCTACTTCACCGGGCATTAAGGCGAGCAGAGCTCTAACATTAATAAATGGTTTAAAAACTACAAACTAAGCAACCTGCGCAAGAGGGCGCCTTCTGCGGGGCTTGGACCTCGGCTCAGGGCGGTCACTGGCGATGAGATTGAGAGATTATGACTTTAAGTATTTAAGAGGAGTTTCGTGCAACTGTCGCTCTACTTTACAGTTCGCGGGTAGGGTTACTATATCTCAGGATTTGTCCTGAGATTTCAGGATTTTTGGACTCTTCTAAGGATTGCGGCTTGATTTTGTAAATCTCAGGATTTTTAGAATTTTCAATAATATACAGCTTATATTTTAAAGACTTCTTTGGTAAAAAGTTCTTGATTGCGATGTGCAGCGCGTGAGCGAGATCCGCAGTTTATAAAAACGATAATATTACAACTTTTTTTAAATTATTAAGTAGGTACGTTTGAGAGAACTTTTCTTCGGACTTTTGATTTTTTCATCTGGTAACCCTATTCCGGGCCTCTCGGACTTCGAGTCTACGAGGGCATCGGGTAGTTCTTTGCAAACTAAGGGTCGAAAGTAATTACGCGCACAATTTCTTCCGCGTAGCTCACGCTTCCATGGGAACATTCAACTTCAACATTAAATATAGCCTATGATACTCCAGGATAACGCAGCTTTCTAATGAAGAGACATTTATTAAATCAGTCCAGTTGTTCTTATTCAATTAAAACAATCAAATTATCCTCTTTATAATGTTAGTTAGTATAGATAACGTAGTCGTACTACCACGATACCAAAACAACCTCCGTAGCGGTATTTGGCTCGCTTTAAATCTCGGAGGTCGTGGGTTCGACCCCCACGCCGGACATGAAATCTTTGTGTAAATTCTAAGATTTATATCCGGGTCTGGTTGGTTGAGGGACTGGGTCTGGTGGGTTGAGGGACTACCCTCCGTGCCTCGGAAAGCACGTTAAGCCGTTGGTCCCGATTGTTATATCATCATCTATCATAATCGTATACCAAGGAACGGGCAGCAGCGTTTCCTTGTGTGTTACAACATAATACTGCGGTCACTAACCCGCCTGCCAAGCGTGAAGACTATGGCAAATACCCTCCCTCGGGAGGAGGCCCATGTTCAGCAGTGGACGTTGTACGGGCTGATGATGATGATGACTACTACGATTCTTTGTCTCTGCATCATCATAAGGTTCAATAGAAGAGAATGCGTTTTGCCAATAAGTCTGATTATTGCCATTGAGTAGCAGGGGCATACAATGAAATCCCGGGGCCCTGGACAAACCCGACTAAGAGTTCTATCTAAACAATTAATTGTTCAATTTAGCACGTTCCATTATTTTTAAAGTAGGACTAGAGCGCATTATATGCACATCCAGTGCAAATGACGGAACCTTGGTCCTGCTTATTCAGTTTCCAATGTTCACAACATGTGGTAGCATAACATTGCAGTGGAGAGAGGAGAATCCTACATACCCCACGGCTGCGGCGGAGGGAATGAGTAATGGATTATTCCCTGGAAAATAGCGCCCTATTATATCGTAGGGCTCTCTGGACTTAGCCCTAAAACCTATATGAAGATCTACCTCCGAATAGAAACACTTTTTCACTCGGAGATGTTCTTTAACTAGCTGCGCCCCGCGATTTTACCAGCATTACTCTGCTCCAATGGATCTGAGCGTGATTTTTTGTAGCCTTTATGTTAATCGAGCCGATTAACTATCCCCGTGCAAAGTTTCAGCCACATCCATTCAATAGTTTTTACGAAAAAGAGTAACAAACATCCATCCATCCATACTTACAAACTTTCGCGTTTATAATATTAATAGGATAATATAAAAATTACGGGTAAAACCGTGCGAATGAAAGATATAATAATATTCGTACGGGAGCCTCGTCTATAAATGAAAGATATCACCACAAGTAAAACATAATATTATACCTACTTTTATTTTCATCATCAGATTTGCTATCGTCTTTTAAGCAGGCGCTTAGGTATAGAGTAACTTTACTTATAGTTTTTGTCCACTTTCCAAATTTGCCTGCCCAGGGCTTTAGACCTGTCAGCTAGGATAAATCCTCCTATGCCTACCTAGATACCAATTATTTGGTATTTTTATTGAACCGACAACTCCAAGGTAGGTTTTTACCTAGAAAGAAATCATTTTAATTGCAGTACAAACAGAGCATTTAGCTAAATATGTACCATTGCTTACACTTCATGTCTACCAATTTATGATATCCTCGTTTAAACTTTTAAACTTTTAAGATTTTTTGACGTAATTTGACAGATAAATAGAAATACCTACTATAAGCTAACATTATATACACTCAAAGACCATCAATGCGTGGTGTTACAACTGAGGCGATGATATGTGAGAGCGAATTATCGGAGGCAAAAAATACCTATTATTTATATTAATCCGGAAGTACTTCTGATTGATGGATCATATATAGATATATCCACCATTCTAAGTTCACCCATAAATCTTATTTTGATATATCATACAAATTAGGACGTTCGATAGAAACATATATAAAATGGCGGCGCTTTTATTCGCCAGTATTGACAATACAAATAGCCCATCTTCAGTTCGTATTTGTCACTGTCATCGATTCACTTTTGTTTTCGAGTGTACTTGTCACTCGGGAATCCGGGAGGTGACATTTTTCATCTCATTTGTTGCTGGAAATTCCTGATACAAACTAAACTATAAATTCGTATTAAATTGCATATAATAGGACCATATAATTAAATTGAGATGTATTCAAGTAAAAACATGACGAAATGCATCTTAACATTCAATCAATAGCCTAATAATAAAAAAGAGTTAATTTAAATTATAAGTATCTGTTACTGAATGAAGTTTTCAGTCGTGGGACATCTTACCGATAAAGAAGTCTCAAATTTAATAATAGTTACCTAATTTAGGTATTAAACACTTTTTTAGGCATTTATCCAAATATCTCTAAAGCACAATCTTTCCATGATCATATTTTTTTTTTAAACAAAAAATAATTTTCTAACATATAATAACTTAAATAACAAAAAGAAAATGCTTAATTCTTAAATCTAAATTTAAACAAAAAATAAAACGCTAATTTTAAAATCTTAAATTAATTTTGAGTAAGTACCTATTTTTATAGCATACCTTTTAATTTGAAAATTAAAACTTAACTAGTTAACCCGTAAATATATGACATAATACAATTCCGTTTTGTGTGTTTAAGATATTTGATAAATATGTTTCAAGATTTTTATCTCCAATCAATAATAATCAATTTACTTCGCAAATGCTTTAAGTATACCTAAACATAATCCCAAAAGTTTTACAGATGTTATCTCAATCTATCTAGTGATGACATAAATATTCGATTACGTACCTACTTCCATTGTAGGTACCTATATTAATATAGTTATAACATCGATTTATGGTAAGTGATGTATGAACACTTAAAAAAACCTACTTCTTTAAGGTCTGTTAAAAATAATGCATTTATAAATATTACGCCTGAAGACCCTTCGAAGTCTCGGTCTATCTCGGTAACAGACTTTTTCAACAACGTATTACAAGTATAGGTACATTTATTTAAAGTTTTTTTAAGCTTTAAATTTGTAAAACAAATTATAAAAAAATAGCTGTTGATCAAGATCTTGTTGTAAGATTTTCGAATCTGCGCGCAGCAACAAGACACGGATTACACTAGTAATATTTTTAGGAAATTATGTTAATATTTTTAATTACTTATTTATTTAACCTACATATTTGTATTTATTATTTTTATTAATGTAAGCTACATATCCATTTATATCCTCACTCTACGACTGTATGATGGAACACCTCTAGAGGGTAACCAGTATGTACCAAATTTCCTTGTTTTAGGGGAATTAAAAAAGTTGCAGTGGTATTTCAATTACATAAAAATATTTTATAAAATAAACTATATTTCAATGTAATAAAATATTTTAAATTGATAATCATTTACGTATGTATCAAAACTTTTATACAAACTCTGTCAAATTTAAAATGTTCTTTTCTGATAATTTTTATCTGAAGATTGAAAAATCAGTCCTACAGCTTAAAAAAAAAGATGTTGTATCAACTTATATAAAATTGAAAAAAAAATTGGGTGCAAAAAAAATACGCTTTATTAGAAACATAAAACCAGCCCATTTTCTCCAATGTAAACTTTATTAAATATTTAATAGATTTACATCACAAGTATATGTAGGTATATGTTACGGCTAAAGATAGGTGTGAACATAAACTTAAGATTAGCCGGCTAAACCTAGATCTAGCCGACCACATGAGGTTAAACTTAGATCAACCTGAATAAGTCCCTGTTCAACTCCATTGGTTTAGTCTTACTTTTTTTTTTATCCAACTCAACCTTTTTGTGCCGTGCATAGGTATTGTTTAATTTAATTAAAACCTAGAATATCACGACGCAAACTAACATGTTATCGAACATTAGCTGCTTCTCGAAGATAAACCTTAGTTTAGCCGGCTAATTTTAAGTTTTTTTTTTATTTATTTTTTTATTAATTACATATAGGCTTACGTTTGACCATAATCTCGCTTGATGGCGAAGATAAGGCCTAAGATGATACACGCGTGCCTAGAAAGTTTCTGTTCACTTTAGCTTTAAAGATGTCCAGATTATAGCGTTCCGGAAATTCCGTTCCGTTCCGTTCCGTTTATGTTCACACCTACCTTTAGCCGTAACATATATACATTATATATATTTTATTTGTATTCATGTAATTAGTGTCAAAGGGAAAAATTTAATTGATGAATAATATCGTGGAGTTTACAAATATTCTAATGGCAACATAGGATTTCAACTCTCAAGTGTCAGTCCAATTCAGTCCATGACGTTCTCTCTTTCCTCTTGACATTTTGTTCAAGACGAACGTTTATTTTCGGCATTTACACGTTTCGTGTCATATCGACTTAAAAGTAAGTGCTATTGTAAAAATATTGATGTTGTGATTATGTTTAGTGTATAATCTAAATGTGGTGATATGTTTCATATATCGTTAATCTAAGGTTTGGGTGATTTTGTCGGATTAAATTCGTTGCGCGGCACTCGGCATGTATGGATATGGCGGTAGTATCTTCGCGTTAATCTATGTAAAGCTGTTTATTGCAGCTCAAGTCTTACTGTGGTGTTTTTAGTTAAAACACATTAGCTATTCAGGCCCAAAATAACGTATCCGACTTGTATGTACTTCATATACCATGTGCAATACTTCGGCACGTACATGATACATTTTTAGTTCAGTGTCATGTATTACGATACTTATTTCGTTTCAAATACATGGTTTATGTTACAGAACTCCAAAGCTCTGATTTCTACATTAAACTCATGATTTCAAAGCTATTTAGATGTGTTTGTTGACATAACCTCAACAGCATTTAAAACTTCAATTTACTGCTAAGATACGAATGAATTGAGTCATGGTGTGCAGTGCTACTGAATATAATGAATATAATTACTCTCTATTAACCAAAGAATTGTAGTTATTTTGATAAACATGTTTTTATTGACGCATGATCGAATTCAATACAGTAGTAAGTAATAGAACTATTCAGGACTCTGATGATTTTGCGCTATCATCCTCAGTTATACTACTAAGTCTCTTCTATGGATGGCGTTAATACAACTGGTCTTACAGCCAACCAATAAGAACATAATGCCTGAGACAAATGTACTAAAACCAATCATATCGGTTTCTAAGTTTGAGATGTTATAGATTGTAAGCAGGAGTATTAAGGGGTAAATAGTCATTAATAAATGTTTTTAATCCCATATGGCACCCCTTTTTTTTTGAACATTGGTACTCAACCTTTATATTTTATGTACTTCTCTTACTAAACAAGTTGATTAACATTTTCAGAATGCGTTACGTGGCCGCGTATTTACTGGCTGTGCTCGGAGGCAAGGCTGCCCCCGCAGCAGCGGATGTTGAGAAGATCCTCAGCTCCGTGGGTATTGAGGCTGACGGTGAGAAGCTCAAGAAGGTCATTGCTGAGCTCAAGGGCAAGAGCGTTGAAGAGCTGATAGAGCAGGGTAAGTTTAAATGTTATATTGCAGTATATTTTTAAAATTTCCCACACCAGGGAATAAGCTTCCTATGTTATGGGGTTAACACAATGATTCATTGATTCTAAGGACACCTTAATTCAGAACTACTATTTGTGCTTGACATAAATTATAATTCTGGATAGGAATCAGACTGAAGACTAGGTGTCTGAAACAACTACCAACTAATCTATCAGTAATCAAATTGTCTTTTAAGTGTGGTTTTTTAACATTGAGTTTATTACAAATGAAAGATATACGATGAATATGTTATTATATTACTGTCTCTTTGTAAGTGTTTTATAAGTAACTAGATTCCCGCGCGCGGTTTCACCCGCGTCACTCCCGTTTCCGTGGGAACTTCATAATTAAATATAGCCTATATTAATCAGTGATAATGTAGCATTCAAATGGTGAAAGAATTTTTAAAATCGGTCCATTACTTTTTAATCCCATTCATTACAAACACAAAATCTTTCCTCTTTATAATATTAGTATAGATTGTTGTCAAATGACAAATTTGGTCAATAAACAAGTGTCAAGTTATCTACACGATAAGATTGATGTGTTCAATCATCATCAAATTTGACGTTGGTTTGTGTATTCTTAGAAAACTCAAAAAGTTTGTAATTTATTTAGTTCTAACTAGTTTCACCCGCATATCTCCCATTTTTCTACATATAAACCTTTAATCCCATCTATTAAAAAAGCTGCATCAAAATTCCTTGTCTAGTTTTAAAGATTTAAACATGCATAGGGACAGATAGACAGCGGTAAGTGATTTTGTTTTATGTTGTGATTTTAACACAACATACAACCCACTTCAACAATTGGTTATATCTATTACTTGCCTTTTTTAGCTATAAAGGGTAGCCTAGGTCTCGTATATTTGTGCCAAATGTCTTCAAAAGTAATGCAATGGCTTAGGTGTGAAAGCATAACTAATAGTTACTCATACCTTTATATTATTAGAAGGGATATTTATCGAATTAGATTACCCAGTCAGTAACAACATGATTTTATATTCCAGGCCGTGAGAAGCTCTCGTCCATGCCTGTGGGAGGCGGTGTTGCCGTGGCTGCTGCTGGTGGAGCCGCCCCCGCTGCCGCTGCTGAAGAGAAGAAGGGTATGTGGACCTAAATTTAGTATCATATAAAAGCTGCCTACATTAAACTTGACCTGTTGTGGTTGATTTAATGGAAATTTTTCTCATCATTTCAATATTCTTTATGGTATGCTATGCTGAATATGATAATCATAGCAAAAAAATATGTCAGCCATATGTTTGATAGATCAACATGTTATCTTAGAAATATTTTTGATTATGATGATTCTAATGCAATCACCATCTTTCGACTGAAAGACCTTGCTGTAACTTACCCTAACTGATGTCTACTTTTCTTTTCTACACTACACTCTGTTCCCGACTCGATCTAACTTCTTATTTTACTTTGCAGAAGAGAAAGAAGCCAAGAAGGAAGAGTCCGAATCAGAAGACGAGGACATGGGCTTCGGTCTGTTCGACTAAATGCACTGCTGGGTGAGTATTTTAAAATATTTTCAATGTTTTAACTGAAAGTTTATGATGGCATCTTATAGTGGTAGTTAAATAAAATATATGATATTTATACATTTACATGAAGATATTTGATAACAAGTTGTCCTGCGAGCTTTCACCAGAGTACATCCTGTTCCCGTGGAAACCTTTACTTAAAATATAGCTAATAACACTTAAAAATAATGTGGCTTTTTTTTATGAAAAGAATTTTCAAAATCGGTCCAGTAAATCCAGAGATATAAAGTTTGTGAGGTTGTAGATCCCTACAACCTCACAAACTTTATAGTTACCGGCACGTAAGTTGGCAAGAGATTTTGAAGTGGGGGAAGTTCGCGCATGTAAAAATGTATGAAATGGTGCGTGCGCGAACTTCCCCCACTTCAAAATCTCTTGCCAACTTACGTGCCGGTAACTATATTTCTTTAAAATATGGAGGAATTATTTATGTAATATAATGCCGTGTGGTTTCCGGCTTAGAATAGACCACCCCATGTCCTCCCATGGGTGTCGTAAAAGGCGACTAAGGGACATATGGCTGATGGATGGGCAGCAGCATCTTTTAGCTCAAGGTTTACATCTTACTGCGATCACCAATCCGTCTGCTAAGCGTGGTGATTATGACAAAATCCCTCTACGATCCTGGCTTGCCTAGGTCTGTTAACAGGAGGCCCATGTTCAGCAGTGGACGTCAACGGGCTGTTGATTATTTATGTAGTAAGCGGCCCTAGCCCAATGGTTAGGGCGTCGGACATGTGATCTTGAGGTCGCAGGTTCGAACCCCACCCATTGCACTACCGACTTGAACATAAGCATTTTACCGTGCACGAGAGGTTAACAAGAATGCTAGTATACTAAAAAACTGCTAGTAATCATTAAAAAAAAAAACACTTATTAACGTATGTTTTTCTGTTTGTCCACAGTGCACGCGGCGCTGGTCGTTATTCCATTTTCTATGGTATAAGCATAAAATGTCGGCAATTATGTTTCTATGAAATATATTGCTTATAAACGTTCTTTATTGTTATTTTATTTTACATTTCCTATAAATTTGTTTTAGTTACTATTTCGTCTAATTACCAACTATGGTCGAAATTTTATACTCTAATTCACAATTGTTGCCAACTCTCGCAAGATTAGATACGATTTTTTTTAGTTATGAAATAATAGCTCTTTGAAAATATTTTGATTTCATACTTGGACACTATATGGTTAAGGATGCAACTAAGAGAATTGAAACGAAATATTTGGTCATTAAACAATTTTTTGAGCAAATATTTGAAATAAGTCCTAGAAACTAAAAGATAATTTATTGTGTCATTAAAATATAGTTACACTAGCTTCCAGCGCGCGGTTTCACCCGCGTAACTCCCGTTCCCGTGGGAAATTCATAATAAAATATAGCCTATGTTCTTTCTCAGGCTCTAGACTATATCTGTACCAAATTTCATTTAAATCGCTTCAGTAGTTAAGGCGTGATTGCGTAACAGACAGAGTTACTTTCACATTTATAATATTAGTAAGGAAGTATGGATTTATTTGTATTTTCTATAAAAATAGTTTTTAATGTAACAGAAGACTCGAGCTTGTCAAAAATTATATTGTATTTAGAATACAAATTTAATTTGAATGTCACAAGTAGTTATTATATTTATATCACAAAATAAACTATCATAAATTCGAACCTCTCTTGCATGTTGTGTTTTGTTGTTGTTTCCTTTAGTTTTCACAGGATGAAGATACATGGACCGGAACAAGAGGAATTCTTCATGAACATGAAAAGATCCCATTGAGAATTTCTTCATTTTAAAGGTTAGTAAAATAGCGTCTCATTTGTATGCTTAGGTATAGCTTTTAGGAGTTGATTATGGGTTCGAATCTCATGTATATTTTATTTATAATACTGTGGTCACCTACATGTAGGTATGGCAATAATCATCATGAATGGCAGCATGGTGACCATGGCCATACCTCTGGAAGCAAGTCCATGTTCAGCTGTGGACATTATACGAGCTGATGATGATAAAATATATATTTTACTAGATTCCGCGCGCAGTTTCATTCGCGAAACGCTCGTTCCCGTAGGAAATTCATAATTAAATGTAGTCCAATAGGCTATTTCGATGAATGAGCTATCTAACACTGTCATAATTTAAAATCAAACCAGTAGTTTCTGAGATCATTGAGTTCAACCATACAAACTCTTCAGCTTTATATAACAGTATAGATAGATCTTATCGCTGTAGACCATTAAACCAAAAGCGCACTCGAAATCTGAAGATAATTTAATACCTATTATTATTTTGGTCGAGTGTTCCGACAAAGTAGCTTTAACGTCGTGGCTTACTATTAATGTCCGAAAATAAGTCATATCTAGTCCATACTCTTAGTTGTTTGAATATGAACAAACAATCAAGTGATGATTTTAATTACACACCATCTTTCGACTGAAGAATCTTGATGCATATTAATTAACTGACATCTTTTTACAACTCATATTTTCCTTATTAGTTTTTAATCTGTATTTTAATTGAAATGTCTATTTTTACAGGCAAAGTTAAGCCTTAAAGACTCAAGAAGTTACAGACTATCATCAGATGTCAACCGGAATGAAGGTTCAATGTCTCCTTAATTTCTCGATGGCTCTATTCAAGGAAGAGTAACGCCTGTTGTTGTTAGGTTAGTAAAATTGTTTATCGCATTTAAGGCAACCTCCTTGTTGTAGCGGTTTAAATCTCGCTTTGAGTCTAGAAGGTCGTGGGTTCGATCCTCACACAGGCCAAGAAATCTTGGTGATCGCTTTTAGCGATAAGGCCGCCGATTGCAAAATATAATTAGGATAATTCTCATAATTATGATGTTATCAAAGTTACTGTATTGTTTTATATTTTGCAATAAAGTGTACTACTTCTTCTTGTGTAAATAAGATTTATTTCACGGTCTGGTTGGTTGAGGGACTACCTTCCGTGCCTCGAAAAACAGGTTAAGCCATCGTCTATAACAAGCGTATACCAGGGAACGGGCAGCAGCGTTTCCCTGTGTATTACAACATATTACTGCGGTCACCAACCCGCCTGCCAAGCGTGATATGGCAAAAACCCTCCCTCAGGAGAAGCCCATGTTCAGCAGTGGACGTTATACAGGCGTATGATGAATTTAAGGTCTTATAATAGGTATGTGTACTCCTGCATGACAACGGCGGTTAACGGCACTGGTCCCATTGTGGGGTCAGCCTAAGATTTAAACTATTTGCCAAATTTGCTACAGAATGTTCAACTGTTCTGTTGCGTCTGAGTAACAAACAGTTTGGTTTTACTTATTAGTATTTAATTCTTTTCTATGATGATTTTATATAACACACCATCTTTCGACTGAACAGTCTTGCTGTAAATTACAAATCTGATTAAAATATAACTTTTGATAAATGCTTTTGTTAGTCAATTGTATTGTACTTATTATATTTTTTTCTTTCACAGGTAAGCTATGCAAGATAAAAATAATGATATGATTATAATAACTGTATAAATATGAAATAAATAACTTTATCGATAATATTGTCGTTTTTATGTCGATAAGCATACGGCCCGCACACACAAGTCACCATTAACACTACATAGCTTAATAACTTGGCTCTGACAGACTCTGACTGCTAATATCATAACGAGGAAAGATTTGTATTTTTGCCTGTGGGTATGATTGTAATGAATAAACTCATAAACTACTGTGCCGATTTCCAAAATTCTTTCACCGTTGGAAAGCTACATTCACCCTGAGTGACGTAGGCTATATTTAATTATGAAGTTCCCACGGGGACGGGAGATACGCGGATGAAACCGCACGCGGAAAGCTAGTATTCTATAAAGTGGGATATACTCCACAAAGATTATTTCCCTGATAATATTTGTCTGAAGGCTGAAGCGGCCTTTGGGGTGATTTCACATTGGTCGTCCGCGTTCCTCTGGCACCTGAACTCGTCAACTGCTACCTGTTAAAATGTTCACTACATTTAAACTTGCAGACGAAGGATGACCCCACATTAGGCGTGCGCGGATCTCGAGCATGTGATAACGACGGTGATGGGGTCTGGTGTTCGGCGCTCGCATCGTTTACACGTGCCAGAAAGTCGCATACGCCCAATATGGGATCAGCCTAAGGGCTGATATTTGAGTGTTGTTACTCTGATCAGGGCTGTTTTTCACCTTTAGGAGGCCCTGGGCATATTAGGATCCAATTTCTTACTTTTGCACGTAGGTACCTACCTATCTAATCCGGCACATCTACGATTAGTCCTTAGAGTGGCTATCGGCTATCGTTTGGATTAGGGACTAGGGGGCCCTAAACCATCGCGGGGCCCTGGGCACGTGCCCATTGGGAAAGAGGGGCCTGACCCTAATCATAATTATGTACTGAATTGATTTAAATTCATTTATCGAAATCGGATACGTGGTTTAGGCACTGCCTACATAGTTAACTTCAGATGTATCTAAATAGGCACTACCTACCTATATAGTTGACTTCATATGTAGGTATCTAAACACAACTGCTGAAATCACCACCCTCGACTTGGGCGTAGCTGATAATACAGACAAAGTCCTAATTCCTAGTAATTACGACCGCAAGTAATTACCTAACTCTGATGTCATATAATTTGACAAAATGTCAATTCATTCATGGAGTTTAATCACAAAAACGGAGCCGTAACAATAGTAGGTAACTGAAATAATACTTGAGTAGAACTAAATAGACTTAATGGCTTCAACGTAATAATATGTAATAGTAAAATTAATTCCAGGATAGTAATAATTAAAATTACTATTAAAATGAGTAGATAAGTAGGTCACCATCATCAGTCACCGTATCACCCACCAGACCCGGAAATAAATCTAAGAATTTACACAAAGATTTCCTGTACGGCGCGGCGTGGGGATCGAACCCACAACCTAGATTTAAAGCGAGCCAAATAACGCTTCGCTACGGAGGTTTTCAGAAGTAGGTAGGTTCTTACTCTTATTAGGGCTCCGTTGTCAAATGGCAAAAGACGGAACCCTGGTTTCGTCATGTCTGTCTGTCTATCCGTCCGTATGTCAGAGCCACTGTTTTCCGAAACTTTCAGATCTATACTGTTGAAACTTGGTAAGTAGATGTATTCTGTGAACCGCATTAGGATTTTCACACAAAAATCGATAAATTTTGGGGGTTCCCCATCTTTTTACTATATTTACAGTTCGAGGGCCTCGAACTTGAGAGGTCTGGTTGGTTGAGGGACTAGGTACCCACCGTGTATCGGATTGCACGTTGCGCCGTTGGTCCCGATTGTTATAACATCATCTATAGTAATATATGCTAATATTATACACAGTAATGATTTGATTGTTTGTTTGTTTGTATTGAATAGGCTCGGAAACTACGACCGATTTGAAAAATTCTTTCACCGTTGAAAGCTACACTATCCCCGGGGGACATAGGCTATATTTAATTATGAAGTTCCCACGGGAACGGGAGTTACGCGGGTGAAACCGCGCGCGGGAATCTATCTAGGTATAATAATCGGATATCAAGGGACGGGCAGCAGCGTTTCCTTGTATGCTAGAACATAATACCTTTTTGAACATATTCGTTGCGGGTACCGGCAGTTTAACTTTTTCCCGAGACTTGATGAGCCTCGGTGCTCATTGCCATTACCAGTGTGTGCCACTGTTGATCCTGGCTTGCAGGAGTTGCAGTGGTGGGAATGTGGGTGGGATTAGAAAAGAACATAATACCTACTGCGGTCACCAACTGACCATGACTATAGCAAATACCCTCCCTCGGGAGGAGGCCCATGCTCACCAGTGGAAGTATACGGGCTGATGATGATGATGATGAAGGATAAGATACCTAAAGAATACATAAAGAGGAAATACGTCATCCGATATAAAAATGGTAAGTAGCTATAGCTATTACACTCGTACAATAATAATAATAAGTAATTTATATTTTTATTGATTCAATAAACATTTAAATAAAATATTGTTTAAGATTCTACTCACGTGTTGGTGAGTGGTATAACGAATTTCTTCTAGGAGATATTAATATTGTAAAGAGGAGAGATTTGTTTGTTTGCATATTTTTTCACCATTAGAATATAAATATTAAATACTAGCTGCGCCCCGCGGTTTTACCCGCGTTACTCTGCTCCGCTTGTACTAGGTACCTAGCCTAGGGGAAGGTAGTACAAGATGATCCCCTTAAACGGGAATCGCTGTAAAATGCATGTTTTTCAAGGTAAACCCAAAATAATGGTGATTACTATTAGTAGGTATATTTATCTATCTAACTTCCCTCATACCCAAAACTACAACTTAATTAGAGTTTCATCGAAATATTTCTGTTTTTTTTAAATCTTTCGAAGTAATCATCTTGTACACCCCCATGGGTAAGACGATCCCCTAGGTAGAGGTCAGATGATCACTATGATCATCTTGCCCCCATTACGATAAAAAAATAATATATATTTATGAAGAATAAAGTAACAAAAGTCAAAAATACGCATTAATCTTAATTTAAAAAAGTCATACCTCTTACTCACGTTAAGTTTTTAATTAATTATGGTAATTAAAATAACAAATCAACAGTCTACAAAAACTTCAAAAGTCATAAAAAGTCAAAACATCATAACTGTTGTGGTTCAATAATAATTCAATTAAAGTTAATTGTTATTTTTTTCCAGTTGCATTAATCATAATAAGATCAATCTAAATATGTGTATTATTCCTTTCTGAATACTCCATGCCGCCATTTCAACAACATTTTATACCTTGATGATGACCATCATCATCAGCTCGTATAACGTCCACTGCTGAACGTGGGCCTCCTCCTGAGGGAGGGTATTTGCCATAGTCACCACGCTTGGCAGGCGTAGGCCGTAGCCCAATGGCTAGGGCGTCGGACTTGTGATCTTGAGGTCGCCGTTTCGAACCCCATCCATTGCACTACCGACGTGAACCCACTCGTAACACAAGAATTTTAGCTTAGCACGAGGGGTTAACAAGAATACTAGTAGACTGCAAAACTCTGCTAGAAAAGTAAAAAAAAGAAAAAAAAAATTGTACCACACAAGGAAACGCTGCTGCCCGTTCCTTGATATACGATTATTATAGATTATGTTATAACAATCGGGACCAACGGCTTTACGTTCTTTCCGAGGCACAGAGGGTAGGCCCACAACCAACCAGACCCGAAAAGAAATCTTAGAATTTTCACAAAGAATTCCTGTCCGGCGTAGAGAAGACCACGACCTCCGAGATTTAAAGCGAGCCAAATACCGCTACGCTACAGAGGTTGTCAAGAAACGATTTTCTTAGCAGTAGGTACAGACTCCATATGAAGTGTATTTTCTTCTCTAAGTAGGTAGCTCTTATAGCTAGTTAAAATAGTGATATGAGTGGTTATTCTTCTGAACATGCTGCTTTTGCTGAAGGTTTCAGTCCAGCAAATAGGATAGGATAGGCGACAATGAAATGGCACTGATTATTTTATTAATGGCAAAAGAGTTTTATGTGCTCTAGGCGATCCCAAATACCAACCTTTCTAACCCCAACATTGGTAGCGAGCAGCCGCTGCGTAGGTATCTGGACTAACACGACACAGCGATAGGAGGTAACACCAAGTATTGAATGTGCCTACAAGTGTTCATTTTATGTATACATACATTACAGAAGAAACCAGCCATTTGATATTTTTTATATAAGATGGAAATTCACCGTTTCCTCAATATTTCATCAATAAGAGATAACTTCAGTATTTTGTTTATTTTTAACAGTAAATTGTACATTTCTGTATTTCATCATCATCACATTTCAGCCGTAGTACGTCCACTGTTGGACATAGGCCTCCCTCATAGATCTCCAGTTGTTGTGGTTAGAAGCGGCCTGCATCCACCGTGATCCCGCGGCCTTAACTAGATCATCCGTCCATCTAGTAGGTGGACGTCCTACGCCATTTCTGTGTTTAAAAAAGTTAATTTAATTAATTAAAATTTTGTCCAGCAGTGTACCTACATAAAAATTACAGCACTAAACTAAAGTAGGTACTTAGGTACCTAATATTAATTACGTATAACTAATAAAATTAAATTAATAGTTGAAATCTATTGTTTCCAAAGTAGCTGTCTTAAATAAAAATGGTATTGAATGACGTCAAGCGGTGAATGGCATCCTTTAACAATGCCATGCATATTCTGATTACATAGTATATGTAACTAGCTTCCATCGCGTGGTTTTACCCGCGTAGCTCCGGTTCCCTTGGGAACTTCGTTAGTAATTGTAGCCTATGTTACTTAGGGGTAATGCAGTATTCCAATTGGAAAAGAATTATGGAAATCTGTCCTGTAGTTTTTAAATTAATTACATACAAATAAAATGTATTATATATAGAAACTAGCGAACCGCCCTGGCTCCGCACGGGTACAATGCTGATGTATTATACATATAAACCTTCCTCTTGAATCCCTCTATCTATTAAAAATAACCGCATCAAAATCCGTTGCGTAGTTTTAAAGATTTAAGCATACATAGGGACATAGGGAATTAGGGATATAGGGATGGTGTAACTAATACGTTTTTGTTTTGTTAGATATAATAGATAATTATTATATTTATGATGGCCCATTGAAGATAAGCTCACGACTAGTATTCAGTACCACCTTCTGTTAGATCGTTAGAATGGCACTTAGATGGTAAAGATGATGAAATAATGAAATTGATTCAGTAGGTACTTAGGTATTAATATACCTACCTACACTTGACACACGTCAGAATCTCAATGTCAACTATAATAAAGAAAAAAAAATAAAGCAAAATCCAAAATCTTATACTATTTATACTAAACGGAATAATCGATTTTTATTCAGCACTTAGCTATTTACATACACTTGTACTTGTCAAGAAAATTCACAATGCATAATTATAAAATTAATTATAAATAGGTAACATTTACTATCAAATTATGTTTAAATTTATTTCAGGTGTGCTAGAAGTCTGTCAGTCTTGTGTTACTAAATAAGGTCTTAATATTAAAGTTAATAACTCTTTGCTATATTTATTTTATTCAAACATTTTATAAATAAAAATAAAACAAAATATTATAGCATATTTTAGAGTGCAATGACCAAGGTCAAGTGGCGAGATCGGACGACCTCAGCCAAATTCAATTAAATTTAAGCGACACACGCCTGCGGGCACCCTCAAGCCGCGTCCTGGACGCCAGCGGGCCGAGCGGGCGGCGCGGTCGACGGCGACGGCGTCTTTATCAAAGTTCATAGATTTGTGTGAAGCTGTTCATGACGGCAGCGGTGCGGGCGGCAGGTTTTCCCAAAGCACCGCGCGCACCGCCCGCACCGCCCGCTCCACCCGTTGGCGTCCAGGACGCGGCCTTAAGGGGTAAGGACCACGACTCACATAACAATATTACCACGACTCTGGTCTTCGTTACTCGAGGTTTACTTTACATGTAAAATATAATACTAATATAGTATAAAGTATTCTAATATATACCTATGCTACGGTGGTTGGAATATTACAACCTCCGTAGCGTAGCGGTATTTGGCTCGCTTTAAGTCTCGGAGGTCGTGGGTTCGATCCCCACACCGGACTAGAAATCTTTGTGTAAATTCTCAGATTTCTTTCCGGGTCTGGTTAGTTTAAGGACTACCCACCGTGCCTCGGAAAGCACGTTTAAAGCCGTTGGTCCCGATTGTTATAACATCATCTATAACATGCGTATACCAGGGAACAGGCAGCAGCGTTTCCTTGTGTACAACATAATACTGCGGTCACCAATCCGCCTGCCAAGCCTGGTGACTATAGCAGAACCCTCCCTCGGGAGGAGGCCCATGTTCAGCAGTGGACGTTGTACGGTCTGATGATGATGATTCATAATATAAAGCTGTACCCCGCGGTTCCACCCGCGTAGATCCCGTTCCCGTGGCAACTTTCACTTAAAATATAGGTAATAATCTAATCCTATTTTAAATGTTTTAAACACTTTATGGAAAAGTTTTCCTTGTATTATATTTCAAAATTCGACCACCGGCAGGATTCGAACCTGCATCTTAGGTAAAGCCCCCAATGCCTTAACCAACAAGGCTACGGTGGAACCACAGCCGGTCATCGAAATCTATTAATCTGTTTGTAACATGTCTCTAAGGGGGACTTTTTTTTTTTCGGATGAACATATGTAGTTAGCCCCGAGGCTTTTGCCACTTCACCGGGCACAAAGGCGAGCAGAGCTCCAGCCTAGATAAATGGTTTAGACACTACAAACTAAGCAACTTGCGCAAGAGGGCGTCCTCTGTGGGACTTGGACCTCGGCTCAGGGCGGTCGCTGACGGGGAGATTGAGGGATTATGGCTTTTAGTTTAGGGGAGTTTTGTGCAACTGTCGCGCTATTTTACAGTTCGCGGGCCTCTCGGATTTCGGGTCTACTAGGGCATCGGAAGGTTCTTAGCAAACTAAGGGTCGGGAGGGCGCTAAGGGGGACGTTAGTGGGGGAGTCTAATCCTAATCTCAAGAACTGCTTGTCCGATTAGAAAAAAATCAGTGTTACTTAGCTCATCTATCGAGGAAGGCTATAAATATCTAATTATGATGTTCCTACGGGAGTTACGCGGGTGAAACCGCGCGCGGGGAGCTAGTAATATTACAAAACTGAATAGTTTGATTGTTTGCTTGAACGCGCTAATCTCATCAACTAGGGTAGACCGAGGCGAATCGGATCAAAATAAGAAATCCGTAATACTACCAAATACTACCGATTGCAGGAGGTGCGGGGCAAGAGGGGGTCGTAAGACCTCCAGTCGTCTAAGAAATACGTATAAGAAAATTCACCCATTGTTCCGATTCACCTCGGTCATGATAATGCTCGGCCACACACTGCCACCATAATTTCGGGATACCTTTAAGGGGTCGAAATCAGTGTTTTGGAATGGCCAGCCCGCTCACCAGACTTAAACTTAATTAACATGTCGGAGATAAACTGGGATGACAAATAAAAAAAAGAATTCCAGCAATAACCAACTTAAGACAACTCAAAAAGGCGTTGGTAGAAGAATGGGATAAATACGCATTTCTCATTTTGATCCGATTCGCCCATTAATCCGATTCACTTCAGTCTGCTATAATTGTTAGTTAATAAAATGGTTATAACATATATTTTTTTAATATTTACTAAAAGTCTAAGCTTGCTTGGATTGTGTTTAAAATTTAATTTTAATGCTAACCATAATTGAAATAAAATTTATAAGATAAACCTCGACCGCAATTTAAGTTTCATGTAAAAAATTCATATTATTTGTACCTACTGAAATGTTCTATTAATATCTTTATTCGCGTAGGTAAAATGTGTATTTTATTAGCTATCTAACAATGAAAACTCCGTCTATATGGATAATTACTTTTGTTTTAACAATCTGACAGAATAAAAAGTTTAATAAATAAATAGATATCACCAGTGAAATTCTCGTGAAAATTGTAAAAACGCAAGATTATTGAAAAAAGACAGACTTTTTTTCTTAAAATCAGCATCCTATTTACATTCATGTGCTTTTAGTAAAACTGTTGTGCTGTTATTGTTCAATTGTAAGGTTACCTTAAATAACTAAGTAGGTATAATTGTAGGATACCTATTACAGACAGTGTACCTACCTTCTGAATACTACGGAATGATCTTAGAATGTGGGTCCACTGTGGCAACCACACGGCTACTGATGCAACTCGGTAGGTACATTTATTGTAAGATTACTAGCAGAGTTATTACACACTATTACTATTCTCGTTAAGCCCTCGTGCTAAGCTATACTTACGGGCCCAATAAGCACACTGGGCACGTGCCCAGGGCCCCGCGATGGTTAAGGGCCCCCTAGTCCCTACTCCAAATGATAACCGACAGCCACTCTAAGGACTAATCGTAGATGCTTAGTGTGGATTACGTAATGTTATCTAGTTATCATATCTAATGTCACCGTAAAGAAGTACCTAAAAACTTTTCATATCTGCGTTCTTTGTAAAAACATATTCTTATTGAGTACTATGGTCATATCCTAATGTGCCCAGGGCCTCTAATAGGTGAAAGAGGGCCCTGTTTACCTAATCTTTGTGTAACGAGTGGGTTCACGTCGGGTGGGGATCGAACCGGCGACCACATGATTGTAATTCCGATGCCCTAGCCATTGGATACCACCGCCTTGTAATTAATGTTAGTCGAACTGTATTGTAAGGCACTCGACGACATGCGACACTGCGCATGAACGAAACTAATTCATTCCTTTACTGACCGACAGTGGAATCGCGCGGCTTTTGTATTATATTCAAAAATCAAATTAGCAACTTTTATAAAATAAAACAATATGAAATTTTAAATAACAATACATTATTCATATTTTAGTGAATGAAATAATTTTATGGAATGTGTTTTGTAATTAACATTTAATTAATTAGTTAACTACTTGAGATTTTGGAAATCAGTGCGGGATTAATTTTAGGTAAGTTTTTTAGTTGTTCTAATGTCGTTATGGTACCTTCCACAGGATAACTACTTATTCTTAAGTTTTGCATATTATAATTACAAATAATTTTTACAATAAATTTATAAGGTTTTTCTTTAAAAAAAATTTTTTTTCTTTATTTCACTAAAAAATATTATTTTTTTAATATAGGTATACTGAGTATAGTAAAAGTGTGATGTCTGCTAACTTATTCGTTTTTTTTCCTTAAAAGACAATGCGAAATCTTGTTTTTACATTGCCTTTGAAACTTTTCTTTTTGACTTTTCTTTCTTACTTTTTAATAAAAGGCTACTTCACAATTTGGGGATGATAAGACTAGGGCATATACCTAGTCTTATCATCCCCCAAATTGTATAAATATATAGATTTATAAATGTGTGGGTAATTTGAGTAATAATTAGATAATATGTATGTGGGTACGACTGATATATTTTTTTTATTCAGAAATAATTGATAATATTATTTTATTGTACCTAGGTATACCTGCGCGATGACCTATCTTTAAAACGTTGTCGTCGTGAAGTCTGTTAGGTGAATAGAGCGCCAGTTTATATTTGTTGTGTCCGTGAAATGTATGTTTGTAAAGTCCCCCGCGACACAGGGATTTATTTCCCTAGTGCGGGAGTTGTCTTTTTTAAACATGACATAAACATAAACATATCTAAAAGCCATAATTCCTCAATCCTCCCGCTAGCGACCGACTTGAGCCGAGGTCCAAGGACCCGCAGGGAACGCAGGTTAGTTAATTTGTAGTTTTTAAACTATTTATTAACCCTTGTGCACTGCTTGCCCGGTGATGTGGCAATAGCCTCGCGGCTTACTACATAATGTCCGTCCGAGTAATAAATCACACTGACAATTATCACGCATACCTTCTCGGCTGAATCATGAATTTACCTACCTTTTAAAGTAAATATGAAATAATCATCAGACCGTAAAACGTCTATTTAATTGGCCTCATCACGAGGCACGTGAGGGGTCCAGGAACCCATGGCTTTCTGGGACATCCTTCGGCGGCGCCTGCGATAATATTGGCGCCACGGGCTCTCTTGAGACAACCTCCGCCTATAGATGATGTTATAACAATCGGGACCAACGGCTTAGCGTGCTTTCTGAGGCATAGAGGGTCAACCAACTAGACCCGGAAAAAAATCTTAGAATTTACATTAGATTTATTGTCGTAGGGATCGAACCCACGACCTCCGAGATTTAAAGCGAGCTAAATACCGCTATGTTACGGAGGTTGTCGCTACGCTACGCAATGTAATAATATTATACCTATTATTACTATTCATATGAAATTTCATGATTTTTTTTAATAATATATATTATTATATTTTTTTATAATTAGGTACCTACCTACATATAATATACATATTTTAATAATTAAATAACAACGTAAGTAGGAATTCATACCTACTTAAAATAATAATATCGAGGTTAATTAAATATATATATATATTTTTTTATATTCACATTAAATAAAGCCTTTGTTTAGCGAAATAACATTTTTATTTTACGGTGCGAAACGGAAACAGATAACAACAGTAATGACTAATACCTATAGGTACCTATTACTGTCTGCAGGAACACTTATATTTCTTTGAAAGGAAAAAAACTGGTCAAGTGCTAATTGGACTCGCGCATTTAAGGGTTCCGTACCATTTTTAAGCGCCTACCTGTTGTCGTATTGATATCGAGCAAAGGAGGGCAAAAAATAGTTTGTTGTATGTGTGGCCCCCTTAAATATTTATTTTATTAAATTTTTAGTATTTGTTGTTATAGAGGCAATAGAAATACATCATCTGTGAAAATGTTAACTGGTTAGCTATTGCGGTTCTTGAGATACAGCCTGGTGACAGACAGACAGCGAAGTCTTAGGGTCTAATTGGGTCCTGTTTTTACTCTTCGGATACAGAACCCTATGAAGTCGATGATGATAATGAAACCGGTTCAGCAGTTTCGGAGCCAAACAAACAGACAATTAAATTAAATTCTTTATAATATAAGTATATACATATATAGTTTTTGATCATAATTAATAATTGTACATTAAACTTAATAATAAAAATTGTAAGTCTGTAAAACTATGTGGCACACACTTGAGGGCACCTTTCTGTTTAAGTCGATGGAGTGCAACCAATAAAAAGGGTTTATTAGATGGAACACGTGTAGATCGGTACAAAATGACTTTAGATTACGGTTAACTAGGGTTGCCACCTTGGGCCGGATTGCTCATGCGTACCCGGCTCCCGCCAACGGCGGATCGAAGGAGTGTCCGGGGGGTTTTAGTGGTGTAGGGTCCTCTCCTCGTGGTATGAGTTTGGCATACCACGATGGAGAGGGCGAGTCCCACATATCCCACCGCCAGCGCGCGAATACGCTGCAGCGGCGGTGAGAATGCGTAAAAGAATTTACCCCCGAACAAAAAAAAAAAACAAAAAAAAAGTGTTGCCACTTTTTTTTTTTGTATATAGTACTTTTTACAAAAAGTTGCAAAATATATAGTACTTTTGGAAATTTCAGGAAAATAAAATAGTACGTACACATATTTTAATAGTACCTACATTACGATACGTGTGACCTAAGTAGCCTATTATTGCACGACATGAAGTTAGCGACCGAGCGTAGCGGGCGTGCTAAACGCCGTGCAATAATAGGCTACTTAGGTCACGAGTATCGTATACTATTTTATAGCAGATGTGACATAAACCTGCCCCGGACTTGCGGGGGGTGGTGGATTACGATACGTGTGACCTAAGCAGCCTATTATTGCACGGCGTCAAGTTAGCGCCCGAGCGTAGCGAGGGTGCTGGGGGGGTGGTGGGGGAGCAGGGGGGGTTCCGCTGGATGTATTTATTAATTTAAAAGTCACATTCAAATTATTGCAATTTTTAATGTCATCATTTTATTATTCATTTCTTCATACTTTTTGTCTGTTATTTGTTCGCTGTGAATTTTCAAACTTCAAATGACATTTAAAAGTGTTTGCTTTCATTTTTCATGCATGTGTGAAGTTAGTCGATTCATTTACGCACCGTGCAGATATAGGCAACTTAGGTCACGGAAAAGCGTGCGTAAAATGCGGGGTTAGGTCACACTGTGCTATAAATAATTTTTCACCGTGTATTTGTTATTACTCCTTGTTTCGGCCATAAAGGTAAAACAACTTTAAAATGATTATAAGAGTCTGAGCATGCTAGATCCATATTAAAATAAATCAACAATTAATTGTTTTTATATGCCGCGCTGAGGGTGCGGTCTAAATTTTTAAATGGGTTGAATTTAGGTTTAGCAAAAAAATATAGTACTTTTTGCACTATAAAATATTTTTTTATTATAATATATAGTACATTTAATTTTGACTGAAATATAGTACGATAATATATTATGTAGTACGGGTGGAAACCCTACGGTTAACATAAAATATGGTAACCTTCCTTTAATTAATGAATGATTAATTATTCTCACATAATTAACTGAAAACCATCTATTGTGCTGTCTTACAATTCACGAGATGTCGGTCTTGGTATTTCCGTTTGGTTGTTCCGTATTCAACCTGTTACGTGTCACCCTATATCTTCTGTATTTTTCCTCACTCAACTTATCTATATTCATGAATCAACAGACGGATTCATTTTGTTCATATCTTTAATCATCCTAGTTGGTTTTCCTAGTAGGTGCAACCGATTAAGAAATCGGATAAATATCGAACGTACTGAGAAATACTGTTTTATTTGAATTGAATTTGAAAGCTTAGTTCACTTTTGCTTTTAATAAACAAGCCGACTTTAAATCGTAGAAATAATACCTATTTAAAAAGTCAGGGCCGGATTCAAGGGAGGGCATCCAGCAGCAGCATTACCAGCGGCAGAATCCAGTTCAAGTGCCCCGGGGCCTCCACAATAGAGATATAAAATCTTTCAAATTCTGACAAGTAAACCCTGCAACTTTTATTTTATTTATTTTTACCTTTGTTTATGTTGTACCTTTACATACAGTACTTTGTAGAATAATGATTAATGTAATAGTACTTAAATATTTTAATAACGGTAATTCATCTATACTTGGTCACTTAAATTAGACAATCAGTAAAATTTCAGAATTCAAATCGTCCTGAAAAGTAAGTAAGTAGGTACATACTTCAAATTTTCTACACATTTTGAGGGCTACTAATTTGTGGCCAGGGGGTCTTTTCCTAGGTTGACCCGGGGCCTGCGGACTCCTAAATTCGGCCCTGTAAAAAGTCAATATTGTTAACAAAAAAAGAATATATATGGATGTCACAAACATATCAAATTGTAAACTAGTATAGTCAAAACAAAATAGTGTTAATTTTCTGTACGAATATAGGAAATATATATATCTGTATAAAGAGGAAAAATTTGATTTGGGGGATCGAATGCACTACCAACGTGGCGATGAGATTGAGGGATTATGACTTTCAGTATTTTAGGGGAGTTTAAATTAAAGTAATTTTTTGGGGAACTCTGAAAATCATAGCCACACACTTTTCTTCTCATTACATCATTAATGCCTCGAGCACACCAAATGCGTAGACGTGCACGTACCGCTGAGTTGTAATGTATGGAACTGTATGAGACAGGACACACCGCACGCGTAACGTAGACGTGCGCGTAAACGTAATGCGTAGCCCTACGCAATGCACTTCCCAAGACACAAACTGACTGCGTCACTTACGCCGTACCTTACGCAGAGCAGAACGGCAACGTTGCATGATGACGTTGTATTCAATGGCGCGCCTTATTGGACGTCACACCGAACAAGTTTGTACACGCACGTACCTTTGCTGTGCGTAGCCCTACGCGCGTTACTTGCAGTCAGTTGTATTTTTTTACAAATATACTGGCACGTAGTGGTGTTTTGTATTGTTTTTATAATGAACTAGCGACCCGCCCCGGCTTCGCACGGGTACAATACTGATAATTATACTACATAATGTCTTTAAACCTCTAACAAACGGGCGAAATTTGGTCAAAACAAACAGAAACAAATGAATATAGGTACCTACTAAAACTCAGTGAAATAAGTAGGTGGGTATACTTTTATCGTATGAAATACCTATAATCTTCAGGACTAACAACACAACAAACACTAAATAAATAGGTATTCAAGTATCTATCCATCATAGTTAGAACGAACACAAAACAAAAAATTTGCCCTATAATTCTTAAGGATCGAGCGCGCATAATCGCATTCGGCCTACCTCCGTAGCGTAGCGGTAATTGGCTCGCTTTAAATCTCGGAGGTCGTGGGTTTGATCCCCACACCGGACATGAAATCTTTGTGTAAATTCTAAGATTTCTTTCCGGGTCTGGTTGGTTGAGGGACTACCCTCCGTGCCTCGGAAAGCACGTTAAGCCGTTGGTCCCGATTGTTATAACATTATCTATACTAATATTATAAAGAGGAAAGATTTGTACCTATTTTTGTATGTTTGTATGTTTGTAATGAATAGGCTCAAAAAGTACTGGGCCGATTTAAAAAATTCTTTCACCATTCGAAAGCTACATTATCCACGAGTAACATAGGCTAAATTTTATTTTGGAAAAAAATAGGGTTCCGTAAGATATTTGGGTTTTTCTGACACAAGGTGTAAAAATCAACCAGTAAAGTTACTTATTTTGCGTACGCTGCCTATACTATAAAAGATAGAACCATAAAATGTTCTAATTAATTATAGATGTTATAAATATCTACAAAAAAGTCCGCGACACACTATACCTATCTATGTCGAGTGAGGCACAACGACCATTTTTTTATTTAGAAATCTTGAATTTTTTTTGGACTACATTTAAACGCGTTTATTTTACTCATGCTATTAATCCTTATCAAAATAAATTATTTCATCACTAATTACAGTTTATGTAGATAATATTTGGTCTTTGAATGATTAAAATTGGACGTTTGGTTTTGAAGTTATGGCTAAATTAAAATATTACGATTTCTGCTGCACGGCCCGTTGCGAAGTCTAATAATTTTCGTGCGATTTTTTTTAGATTTCGTTCTTAAAACTACACCTACGCAAAAGTTCTTCTCAGAGCTAATCAACAGTTCTTCTCAGAGCTAAACAACAGTTCTTTTCAGAGCTTTGAAAATGCCTAAAATGCCTAATCCCTACAATGCCTATTAATTACATCATTAATTATATTTTCATCATTAACAACTTTAACATCCACAGAAAGACAATCTGTGCAGCCTGCGGATAATGACTGCGTTGTCGATGTTTATGTCGGTGTCCGTGAATTGACCTGGGAATCATTTTGCTGACCGTGTCTTTCCTGGGTAGGCTTTTTGCAGCGGTAACCGACATCCGCACGGAGCCGCGGGCGACCGCTATCACTACATCATACATATTATAAACAAAGTCCCCTGCCGCGTCTGTCTGTCTGTTCGCGATAAACTCAAAAACTACTACATTGATTTTCATGCGGATGTTACCAATCGATAGAACGATTCTTCCGGAAGGTTTACGTATATGATTTGTTTAGTTTATGTGTACATTTGACTAATATATATTGATATTTGTCAGAGGTGTCGGAAAAAATTAAGCCATTTGGGAGCTTTCAACGAAACCGCTGCCTAAACCCTATGAGATATAGCAAAACAATGTATGGTGGCACATTTTCTTCTCTTTTAGATCTACAAAAAAGTCTGCGATAGCATATGTCTATCTTTCAAGGTTAACTTGCTATATCCATTATATCTTAGAAAAATGATAATTTCTAATGCGGTAATTGTAAAGCTAATCAGACGGATTCAGTATTTATCCTTATCATTTTAAATGAGTTAATATTCTTAAGCATTTCATGCAGATTATTTTACCCCTACACTATATACTTTTAATGAATAACTTAGAAGTTATCGCAAAATAACAGCGCGTGTTTTAGGTAGGCCTAATGCGATTATGCGCGCTCGATCCTTAAGAATTATAGGGCAAATTTTTTGTTTTGTGTTCGTTGTAACTATGATGGATAGATACTTGAATACCTATTTATTTAGTGTTTGTTGTATTGTTAGTCCTGAAGAGTATAGGTATTTCATACGATAAAAGTATACCCACCTACTTATTTCACTGAGTTTTAGTAGGTCATCATTATCATCAGCACGTATATCGTCCACTGCTGAACATGGGCCTCCTCCCGAGGGAGGGTATTGCCATAGTCACCACGTTTGGCAGGCGGGTTGGTGACCGCAGAATTATGTTGTAACACACAAGGAAACGCTGCTGCCCCTTCCTTGATATACGATTATTATAGATAATGTTATAACAATCGGGACCAACGGCTTCACGTGCTTTCCGAGGCATGGAGGGTAGTCCCTCAACCAACCAGACCCGGAAAGAAATCTTAGAATTTACACAAAGATTTCATGTCCGGTGTGGGGATCAAACCCACGACCTCCGAGATTTAAAGCGAGCCAATTACCGCTACGCTACGGAGGTAGGCCGAATGCGATTATGCGCGCTCGATCCTTAAGAATTATAGGGCAAATTTTTTGTTTTGTGTTCGTTCTAACTATGATGGATAGATACTTGAATACCTATTTATTTAGTGTTTGTTGTATTGTTAGTCCTGAAGATTATAGGTATTTCATACGATAAAAGTATACCCACCTACTTATTTCACTGAGTTTTAGTAGGTACCTATATTCATTTGTTTCTGTTTGTTTTGACCAAATTTCGCCCGTTTGTTAGAGGTTTAAAGACATTATGTAGTATAATTATCAGTATTGTACCCGTGCGAAGCCGGGGCGGGTCGCTAGTCTATAATAATCGTATATCAAGGAAGGGGCAGCAGCGTTTCCTTGTGTGTTACAACATAATTCTGCGGTCACCAACCCGCCTGCCAAACGTGGTGACTATGGCAATACCCTCCCTCGGGAGGAGGCCCATGTTCAGCAGTGGAAGATATACGTGCTGATGATAATGATGACCTACTAAAACTCAGTGAAATAAGTAGGTGGGTATACTTTTATCGTATGAAATACCTATACTCTTCAGGACTAACAATACAACAAACACTAAATAAATAGGTATTCAAGTATCTATCCATCATAGTTACAACGAACACAAAACAAAAAATTTGCCCTATAATTCTTAAGGATCGAGCGCGCATAATCGCATTAGGCCTACCTAAAACACGCGCTGTTATTTTGCGATAACTTCTAAGTTATTCATTAAAAGTATATAGTGTAGGGGTAAAATAATCTGCATGAAATGCTTAAGAATATTAACTCATTTAAAATGATAAGGATAAATACTGAATCCGTGTGATTAGCTTTACAATTACCGCATTAGAAATTATCATTTTTCTAAGATATAATGGATATAGCAAGTTAACCTTGAAAGATAGACATATGCTATCGCAGACTTTTTTGTAGATCTAAAAGAGAAGAAAATGTGCCACCATACATTGTTTTGTTATATCTCATAGGGTTTAGGCAGCGGTTTCGTTGAAAGCTCTCAAATGGCTTAATTTTTTCCGACACCTCTGACAAATATCAATATATATTAGTCAAATGTACACATAAACTAAACAAATCATATACGTAAACCTTCCGGAAGAATCGTTCTATCGATTGGTAACATCCGCATGAAAATCAATGTAGTAGTTTTTGAGTTTATCGCGAACAGACAGACAGACGCGGCAGGGGACTTTGTTTATAATATGTAGTGATGTAGTGATAGCGGTCGCCCGCGGCTCCGTGCGGATGTCGGTTACCGCTGCAAAAAGCCTACCCAGGAAAGACACGGTCAGCAAAATGATTCCCAGGTCAATTCACGGACACCGACATAAACATCGACAACGCAGTCATTATCCGCAGGCTGCACAGATTGTCTTTCTGTGGATGTTAAAGTTGTTAATGATGAAAATATAATTAATGATGTAATTAATAGGCATTGTAGGGATTAGGCATTTTAGGCATTTTCAAAGCTCTGAAAAGAACTGTTGTTTAGCTCTGAGAAGAACTGTTGATTAGCTCTGAGAAGAACTTTTGCGTAGGTGTAGTTTTAAGAACGAAATCTAAAAAAAATCGCACGAAAATTATTAGACTACGCAACGGGCCGTGCAGCAGAAATCGTAATATTTTAATTTCGCCATAACTTCAAAACCAAACGTCCAATTTTAATCATTCAAAGACCAAATATTATCTACATAAACTGTACTTAGTGATGAAATAATTTATTTTGATAAGGATTAATAGCATGAGTAAAATAAACGCGTTTAAATGTAGTCCAAAAAAAATTCAAGATTTCTAAATAAAAAAATGGTCGTTGTGCCTCACTCGACATAGATAGGTATAGTGTGTCGCGGACTTTTTTGTAGATATTTATAACATCTATAATTAATTAGAACATTTTATGGTTCTATCTTTTATAGTATAGGCAGCGTACGCAAAATAAGAAACTTTACTGGTTGATTTTTACACCTTGTGTCAGAAAAACCCAAATATCTTACGGAACCCTATTTTTTTCCAAAATAAAATTTAGCCTATGTTACTCGTGGATAATGTAGCTTTCGAATGGTGAAAGAATTTTTTAAATCGGCCCAGTACTTTTTGAGCCTATTCATTACAAACATACAAACATACAAAAATAGGTACAAATCTTTCCTCTTTATAATATTAGTATAGATGTTATGGGCCAGGTGATTAATGCGGGCATTATGAATAATGCCTAGCTCTATCGGGCTAAGTGACTAATACTATCTTAACTTCATTATTTATCACATTGCACGGTCATTATTATATACATTGCGTTACCGCCACCGTGTCGGTTAGGTTAGTAATATAGTAATTGTCCGTATTTTATAGGTATGAGCAGCACAAAAGGTTTCAGGGTGGTAAAAAAAAAAGCGGCCGTGTGGTTTCCGGCTTAGAATAGACCACCCCATGTCTTCCCATGGGTGTCGTAAAAGGCGACTAAGTGACATATGGCTGATGGATGGGCAGCAGCATCTATTAGGTTTACATATTACTGCGATCACCCATCCGTCTGCCAAGCGTGGTGATTATGGCAATATCCCTCTACGATCCTGGCTTGACAAGATCCGTTGAGAGGAGGCCCATGTTCAGCAGTGGACGTAAACGGGCTGTTGATGATGATGATGATGAAAAAAAAAAACCTAAACCAATGGTGTTTCATTGAACTTACTAGTATCAGCGCATTTTTCATAATGACCGGGCATTATGTATAACGCCCTTTTTTTTCGGATTTACTTACGTAGGTAGCCACGAGGCTTTTGCTACTTCACCGGGCATAAAGGCGAGCAGAGCTCCAGCCTTAATAAATGGTTTAAAAACTACAAACTAAGCAACCTGCGCAATAGGGCGCCCCCTGTGGGGCTTGGACCTCGGCTCAGGGCGGTCGCTGGGGTGTATATACCCAATTTCTTACTTGGTCCATAACATATACATCAGCATTACATCCGCGTGAAGGGGTGGGTCGCTAGTGCACAATAAAACCGGCTTCACATTTGGCCAGAGTCTGTAATTATAACAAGTACCTAGTAAATAACTTTAAATGCTCGTTGTAAGTAAAGTTAAGATGTAAAAACTAGCATATTGATCTATAATGATAATTGATGTTATAATGTCAGCTTACAAGATTCCTAGTAGGTATGACTACAAAGATGATAACTTGATAATTATTGTCAGTTAACAATGTAAGTATTTATTTCTTGTTGGGGTTTGCATAAACTTGCTTGGTGTAGGTAATGGTTGGGTGGAATTAGCGATAAAAACAAACTGATGTTCGTTTTGAAGTTACCTACATACAGGTAAATTTCAAAAACTGTTAATTACTTACGGGATAAAATATAATGACCACCAAAAATATATACTTGACACCAGAAAAATAAAGTCTAAAATTATAATAGTACTAGCTATTTTAATCACGACTGCACTTCAAATTGTATTCGAACACCAAATGTAGTTAATGATCACCAAATCTTAGCGAGCAAATTATTGCGCTATTTCTACCTTAATAAAATCAATGAAAAATGACAATCGGTTAGGTTAGGTTAGAGCTGCGACCATACAACGCCAGAACCGAATAGTAAATTAGTAAAACAATTAGGTACTTTTGGTGATCATTTACTACTTTTGGGTTAAAAATGATTTATTTGGAGTCATTTTGCTTAAATACGATAGCGAAATGTTAAAACTTTGGTTACAATTTTACATTAAAATGCGGGTTTAATTTTGGTGATCATTTTCAATTTTTTTCTGTTATATGTTACTATATCTGATGGTAAGTTAAACATAAGCCATTACTTACAAAGAATATTTATAGGTTGTACTGATATGAGAATAAGACATAATCTGTACACGTAAATAAAATTAAATTAACAGGCAGTCCGTGTATTGGGTGTAATCTCCAAAACGGTAGTTCTAATTTATTAGGATCTTTCATTGTCACATAAAATCGTCACTTTACGCAGACAAAGTCGTAGTCAGCAGCTTTAATTGAAAATTCATACATAAACATCTTGTTTCTTACTAATATAATATTCATCTTACTTATATTAAGAACTACGCTCGGGGTTTCTCTACGAGATCGAATCAGAAATGAGGAGATACGTAGAAGAACGCGGGTTACCGACTTAGCCCAACGGATTAGTTCGTTGAAGTGGCAATGGACAGGCCATATAGCACGGAGAACAGATGGCCGTTGGGGCCGCAAAGTTCTCGAATGGAGACCGCGGATCGGCAAGGAAGTCCACCAACTAGATGGACGGATGACCTGGTAAAGGCCGCGGGATCACGGTGGATGCAGGCCGCCTCCAACCGTAGCAACTGGAAATCTATGAGGGAGGCCTATGTCCAGCAGTGGACGTCCTATGGCTGAAATGATGAATGATGATACTAAGAACCAAGTTCCTATCACGTTAGGTGCCAATCGCCAATCTATCAGGCTCCATGCAGTCTTCCGTTAGCCACCGCTGCCATGGTCCAAGTACCCATAGACAGGCGCCCTCTTGCGCATGTGGCTTATTTTGTAGTTTTGATATGCACGATTTATGATTTGTCACATTTGTGACATCTGTTATTGACGTAATGATCGCTATAAAATTATCTACTTAAGTTAACAGTTTACGTTTGCCATACCCTTAAGTTCTTATCAACAAGTGAATTGTTAATTATTTCACACAATTAACTTAAGAGCGTCTATTGTGATGTCTTACTATTCATGAGATGGTGGTTAATAGGTATATAATCATTTGATACGAAATCAGATCTCGGGTTAAATTAAGGTCAAGAGGGTCAAATAAGGAGGGTAAAATTTCTATATATTTAAATCTGGGGGAGCGCTCCCTGTACTCGATACCTACTTGAAATGATCATTGTTGTCTTCACACTTTCTTGCTGCGAGTGTAAGTGTTAGTGATCCCCCTACATATCGATGTAGGGGGATTACTAACATAGATACTAAAACTTTAAAAGATGACAAAAAGTATGATCTCGGAGTTTCTTATAGTCTTTCTTCTCCGAGTGTCACGCCGTAGGTAGATAGGGAAAGACTCGTAGGAAGCTAGAATAGGTTCCGGTCGTCCTCGCAAGGCGAGGCTCGCGACGCGTTCTATGCTTCAGATGACCCGATCCCAGCCCGCGCTGGTTGATCGGGTTGATCTCAATTGTATTTATAATATAATAAGCGACTAGGTATCACATGCTATAACAAGTTTGACTTAACAATTTTGCCAGAACATATACAATAGGCTAGTTGACACTTTTTAGAAATTATTTTTATATGGTTAAGAATGGTTTTATTTGAGATCTAAAAAGCACTAAAATAAATATTTTAAAATTGGCTAGACATTTATAGATGAAAACGATGTCAGCCATATTGATCTATTTACATTATCTGTGTTCGTCATGACTCAGAAAGTGTAATAGTAAAGGATCGCGTTCATGATTTTTTACAAGATGTATGACGTCACAAAATGGCTGATAGCGTTTTCGGAAGTTAAAGACATAGACAAAAGAAATAATTTTCATATTGAGTTTATACAAACATATTCAAGTTTTTTGAACAAAAATTATGATATTTAGGTTCCATATGACAAATACTTTTCGAAATAAACATCATTGTAACATAATTTTATAATGTGTCAACTAGCCTATTTACCAATCGGTGGTCCTCAAATAATTTTTACCTACATATTTACATTTTCATTAAATAGTAGATACAGAGCAGAAAGAAAATAAAAATTAGAAATAAAATAGTTGATCAGTAACAATATGAATCGAATTTATGGCACTAGTTAAGCGTCAGTACGTAACATCATACGGTCGGTTAGCAAATATGTATGCCTAGTAGTTTAATGGAATTTCAAAAGCCTTTCAAGTGCAAGACTGTACTTCGTCTAATCTACGTCTGAACGATTAACGTGATACTTGTGTAACTGCATAATTTTGTAAGGTGCAGGTATTTTTTTTACAGTCTAGCAGCCTATTGAGCTTGCTAACGTCTTACCTCTCTTCGAATTATAGGTAATAATAATAGATTCGATAACATCGAGGAAATTTCTATTTATCCTGCTGCTAGTGGTAACTCTGTTGACAAGGAAAATTGATTCATAATTGGTATCAGTTATATAAAAATCCTTTCATAAGTAAGTATGGATTTATTTATAGGAAAAACAAGCAAACAAGCAAAGTGTAATTCACTTTATATTTTTTTCTTGAAAAGACAACTCCCGCACTAGGGAAATAAATCTCTGTGTCGCGGTGGACTTTACAAACATACATTTCACGGACACAAAGTACACCCAGACTCAGAACAATTATTTGTGGTTCACACAAATAATTGTCCCGGGTGGGAATCGAACCCAGAACACCAGGTCCCAGAAGCAACTACCGTAACCACTGAGCCACCGGTGCAGTCAAATAATAAAGGACAATTTGCAAGAGTGAGTCCGCGAAGGCAAGGCTCTCCACCGACTCGTGGATTATATAGGTTTGATGTCCTCATATACCCGAAGTCCGAAAAGCCGTAAAAAACTGTTAGCTCACCACCGTCTGCCCTGAGCCGAGGACCCAGCCCCACAAGGCCTCTTGTTCATGTTGCTTCAACATCATTTGTTTATTTATTTGGAACAACAAACAGTGACATATTTGTTCTTAAATCTAGTAAAACTTAATGATATAGTTATATAAATATGCAACTCACAACGCTGTCCGCAGTATGCAACAGTGGAAAAAATCATTTTAGTATAGTTAGTTTTTGTTGTTTTTCCTGCCGTACTAAAGCGTGCTTTTATAACGCCAATTTATAAGCACGGCGATAAACATAACATACAAAATTACCGTCCCATTTCAATCTTGTCATCCTTGTCGAAGCTTTTTGAGAGTCTTGTGCACAGTGAACTATACCCGTACATATACATAGCTTAATTGTGCCCGAACAGCATGGGTTCGTACAACGTCGATCGACTACTACGAACCTTATGATGTTTACAAGTTATTTGTTTCAAAACATGGATGAAAAGGTCCAGGTTGATGCCGTATATACCGACTTTCAGAAGGCGTTTGACAAGGTGGACCACACATTGCTATTGGATAAGATAGCCTATAATGGCATTCGTGGCAATTTACTTCGTTGGTTTACAGCATACATATTGAACAGGACACAAAAAGTGGTAATCAATGGCTATAAATCTGATACCATCACGGTCACATACGGTATCCCCCAAGGATCGATATTAGGTCCCCCCATATTATTCGTCAACGATATAAAAAACTGTATTATTCACTCTCAATTCTTAATGTACGCTGATGATATTAAAATTTAAAAGGCATGTAAAGGGGAACATGACTGCTTACTTTTACAGAAAGGTCTTGACAGACTCAGTCAATACTGTTCTCAGAACAAGCTTCAGCTCAGTTTACCGAAATGTAATATAATAACATATACAAAAAACAGAAATATTATTTTTTACACTTTACATGACGCTCCCCCCACAAGAGTCGAACCGTGCTCCGTGCATCCGTGATCTTGGCGTAACGGTAGACTCAAAACTGCACTTGGATCTTCATGTAGACAATGTCATTAACAACGCCTATCGCATGTATGGCTTCGTCATGCGTTCAGCTGTCAATTTCAGGCGTCCGTCTACGTATCTATCTCTGTACAAAACCTTAATTCGCTCCCAATTAGAGTTCGCAGCTCAAATTTGGAGCCCTTTTTATGACAAATATTATAAATGGTACAGAAAATATATTTAAAAAGCATGCACGACAGATGTTATCACTTAAAAATTTCATATGAAGCATTATTAATAAAATATAAACTGTTAAGCCTGGAGTCTAGACGTAAGTTACTCATGGTTATGATGTTGCATGGCATATGTAATAATAAGTTTGATTGTACAGATATCACTAACCAACTATGTTATGTTGTACCCAGAACTATACTACAGCGTGAGGTGCGCGTGCGCCGGCTGTTTCACACCGTGAGATATAGAACTAATGCTGGGGCACGGGCTCCTCTCCGCCGTCTTGTAGATACGTAGGTATAACACACATTTTGTGGATTTGGATATTTTTCCATTCTCACACTCAGCTTTTGAAGCAAAAGAAAACAATATTTTATAAACATGAAATAGATTCACTATGTAGTTTCGGGGTATACGAATAAAAATGTATCAGGAACCAAAATACAATATTCCCAACAAGATGCGCACAGCTCATCTTCTTTTAACATATAAAATTACTCTGCGGACATTAGTGTGGGTTATACGTTTATTTTATTTAGGTTACCATATAATCTGCTATAAATACTGTAACGTGTAACTGTTTTGTGTACAAAAAAAGAAAAAAAAAACTTGAGAGGTGTCAAGGGACACCCGGATGGAACGAAGTTCCTTTCGCTGGCCCGACAGACTTCGTTTTGTCCTACCCTACCCCCACCCTCCTCCTTTTTTCCGTCTGGCCCTTTCGCAGCGCGGGATAAGGAACTTCGTTCCAAAAAAAATTCTAATCTATATATATAAAAGAAAGTCGTGTTTGTTACAACACTTATAACTCGAGAACGGCTGGACCGATTGCCATGGTTTTTGATTTGTTGGATTTGTTTCCGTCCCGAATAGCAGAATACATTTTAAAAACAAAAGAAAGTCGTGTTAGTTACACTATTTACAACTCAAGAACGGCTGAACCGATTTGGCTGAAAATTGGTAGGGAGGTAGCTAAGAACTGGGAGAAGGACATAGGATACTTTTGGGTAGGGGTAGGGTAGGGTAGGGGTAGGGGTAGGGGTAGGGTAGGGGTAGGGTAGGGTAGGGTAGGGGTATGGTAGGGGTAGGGTAGGGTAGGGGTAGGGTAGGGTAGGGGTAAGGTAGGGTAGGGTAGGGGTAGGGTTAGGGTAGGGGTAGGGTAGGGCAGGGGTAGGGTATAAAAGTCCACCCGTGCGAAGCCGGGGCGGGCCGCTAGTTGTTAATAAATTGTAATATTTTTTACGAAATTTGCAATATGGCATAGATTTTATCTATATCTAAATCTGTAAAATAATAATTGAAATTATTAGAAACCATAATCAGTTTTTAATTCATTTAATAAGACTGGAACCATGCTGGCTTGTATGTCCGATAAAATAGTACCTAATTAAAAAAAAGAAAATATAATAATAAACAAAAAAACCCTCAACTATAACTACAGGTAAAATTTTGTTACAAATGACTGTAAAATGTCTCTCATCAAATTTGTATAGGTACTGCATATGTACGTAGGTAATTAATAATTATCCGATTTTAACATGACTCAAATTAACAATTAGGTATTGTGTCGATAAAAATTGTTCATAACCGCATCGTCGTCAAAAAATTTGTACTCATTCACGCTAACTCGCGAGTGCGGTGACGAAATATCAAACATACCTATGGCGAAATATTCTAGTGTTCACGTACGAAACGCACATGTGGTCCAAATAGCGGGTAAGCTAGCGAATGGCGCGCTCGCACCAATATCTAACGCGGGAGATGTTTGTAGGCGTTCACGTCGAACTAGCGGCGGTGCGCGCGACTTCAGGTAAGATCAACCAGTATGAACTTGTCGCTAGAAACGGAAGAACGTTTTCATCATGTCTTTCAAAACAGAAGAGTTTATTAGTGCTGTTCAGGCTTGAACTCAATAATTTCAACCTCTGACAACTCAACGTCACACTCTCGCAAACGCCTGGCGACCTTTGTGAGCACGAACTCGCCACGTCATCGCGCCCGCGCACAGTGGGCTGAAACGGGCCGGTAATGGACATAGCATTAAAAATCACAATCACTACTTGCCACTGCACTGTTTTAATTTAATCACTGTCAAGGGTATCCACATTAACTCTTTCTTTAACAGACATGCACTTTTTAACTTTTTTTTACATCTTGGGGATTCTTTAGTAAATGTTCTAGTATTTTAGCAACCTCCTCATTCCCATCCGCTTTCAACTGCTCAAAATATGCATATTTTATTTCGTCCGAAGATAAATGAAAGTTTTCTGCACGTCATTTTTTCTGTTTAGGCGCTAATTCACAAAAATGTTTTCTTGGGCTTTGTTCGGTGGAGACACCGACAGAAACTTTTGGTGGTGATACATACTGAGTTGATGTACTCAGTGTTGGTTGATCTTCATTACTGCCTATAAAACACTTAATACAGTCTGGCCATATTATGTTTTCTGGTAACCATTCACTACTTTTAGATCTGAATATATTTTCTTTACGATAAGCGTTTTCCCATCTTCTATTTAAATTATAACAAAATTTTGCACAAAACAACTTTAAGGTCTTTTCGTGATCATCACTTAATTCGACTAAAAATTTAGACCTTATCTCACTACACAAACCGTCATTATTTTTAATACTGCGACTGTTTTTTTAAATAACGAAAAGATCAAGGTTTGTCACTAAATTTTCAAACATTTTCACAAATACAAAATAACAAATAAGTAAGTAATGAATGTGTGGGGGGAGTGCGTCTATTATGGTGGGTAATAGGACACTGAAGTACGTTTGAACGCAACCGAACATTCCGTAGGTACCCTATCGTTGCACCAATCACGTTACGATACGTCATAACTTGTTGTTGCGCTCGCGCACTTTTATCCCTTGATTCCCGGAAATAAGTCTCAAAACAAATTACGTCATACCTACCTATGGTGGTGGAAAATGTCGAACATTGTTTTTTTTAAGAACTAAGTAGGTATTAATAAAATAAAAATAAAATAAAATATCTTTATTTCAGACCTAAGCAGTCCATACGTAGTTAGTGGTTAGTAACAAACTGTGCTTACATGCTATGTTATTGTTGTTAGTACTTAATTATATTTAACATAAACCTATACCTAATTCTACCCAGTGCCTTTGGATGGGGCAGTCCACTCTGCTAACAATCATTTTCAGGATGCCGTTCCGAGTGCTACGCAAACGTTGCAGTAGGGAAGCCGCTTTCTTACGCATGATGGCGTGAAAGCCATCCGTACGTGCTTCAGCAAACATTCCCGACGCACTGCAACGTCGCGGCAACCGCAACAGCATCCTGAAGACATTGTTGTATTGCACGCGTAGAACGTTGTAGGCTCGGCTCGTATATGACACCCATAGGCCGCTCGTGTAGAAGGACTGACAGAATGCTTTAAATAAACTGACTTTGACGTCTGCCGTGCAGCGAGCAAACCTACGGGCGAGCATATTGCCCCTCACCGCCAACGCCCTGCGCTCGCGTTCTATGTCCCCATCATCACGTAGGTCACTGGTGACAATATGACCCAAGTATTTAAATTGAGTTACCACATTCAGTTCAACGCCGTTGAGATATACTGGAGGTACACGACGGGGCTGTTGTTTAGGTGCCGTAAACACTAACACCTCGCTTTTTTTTTAATTGTATTTAAGGCCGTGCACCTCCGCATACGTCTCGCAGATCGTGAGAAGCTTCCTCAGTCCACTCATCGAGGGACTGAGCAACACCATGTCGTCCGCGTAACTTATGTTATTGACACATATACCGTCTATATGACAGCCGACATGTGTGCTGCTCAGTCGCTCGATGAGCTCATTTACATATAAATTAAATAACAGGGGGGAGCTTAACCCCCCCTGCCTTACACCGCATTCCATTCGATACTCATCCGACAGAGTACCGACCCATCTCACCCGATTTGTCTGGTGAGCATACCAGTACCGTAGAAGCGCTGTGTACTCCACCGGCACACCCGTGCCCCTCAACTTGTCCCATAGCACATCATAGGAGACAAGGTCAAAAGCTTTCGACAGGTCAAGGAAACGCGCGTATACCGGCGTCCTCCTCATGGTGTAGTACTTGACGGTATGCTTCAGGCCGAGAATAGCACTCTCGGTGGACACGCCCGCCTTGAATCCAAACTGGGCGTCGTGCACTTTAACATGTTCTGAGAGGCAGCCCTTCATCAGACCGTCAAGCACCTTAGCCATAGTGGTAGCTAGTGAGATGGGTCGATAGTTGTTCATATCGGATGTGTCACCAGTTTTGTTTTTAACTATAGGGACCACAATCGTCCGCATAAGTGGTATTGAGGTTTTTAGGCCGTTTAGTATACATTATTTTCAATTTCAATTTAATTGGAATAAATTGCTTAACTAAAATAACATGACTCTTCATACAAATTTCATATGGCTATATCTCCGAAAGTACTCGTTAAATTAAAAAAAGTCAAAGATTAAAAACGTTTTAAATTTATGCCTAGATACCAAAAAAATACATTTGATCTCTTAAGACCCAACCTTGTAATCCCAGCCCACTGTGCCGCGCCCGCGCGTTCGTCACAATTTATTTAGCTGTTATTTCGTTTTTGTATTTAATTTGAGTAGCTCGATTTATTTACCAATGCCCTTTGTACAATTATTTCAATATTTACAAAATATTTTACAATATTTTGTTGATAAATACAATATATAAGAAGTAGATAGGTGTGTTATATAAGTAAAACCTCTTCTACATTTTAAGAGCATCGTCAATAAGGATGTTAAATTGTCAAAAACATAAGTTGATACTCGAATTTGCGTCATCATACATGGGAGCAAAAAATTATGAAAAAAGACGTATTAAGTATTTTTCCTTTCTTTACCGAAGTCTTAAATCAAGGTAGCCAAAATAAGTTACACCTTATTTAAGGTAAGGTAGTAACATCCCCCACAGACCAAGTAACACACTTGTGCATGGAGTATCTTTATTCTCTTCTTTTCCGCGTAGTCTTTTTAGGGAGTAGAAAGGTTTCAAATTGGTTGGAGATAATAATAATAATAATAATATCTAGGGACAATGTCACACAGACCATCCTAGCCCCAAACTAAGCAAAGCTTGTACTATGGGTACCAGGCGACGATATACATACTTATATAGATAGATAAATACTTAAATACATAGAAAACATCCGGAGATCTTCTCTTCTTCTGGTTGTCTACTTACGAAGCTCGAGAAAGCATTTAGGGTAATACTGCCTATCCTCGGCACCTCACCAATTAATGGCACAGCTTCGTTAAGTATAAAAAAAACAAGAACTTACAACCATTAACTTTGTCTACAAAACGTATAGATTTTGCTATGGTTATTCTTTTTCAAATACGCTTTAAGTGATATTTTAATGGAAATGGTAGCAAGAGTTATCAATGTCAATATTAGGCCAACTACATATCCTTCCCGGAGGGTGTTGCACGGTGGCGGACTGAGATCCGTCGCCAAACCCTCCGAAAATGGCAGGAGCGGCTAGAGGCCGTGCCGCGTAGCGGATTGCGTACGGTGGAGGCGATTCGGCCCCATCTAAAAAAGTGGGCCGGTCGCCGTCACGGCGACGTCACCTACCACGTTGCACAAGTAGTAACAGGCCATGGCTGCTTCGGCCACTACCTGTGCAACTTGGCGCAGAGAGAGCCGGACACTCGCTGTCACAACTGTGACTGTGACGATACAGCGCAGCACACGGTGGTGGAGTGTCCGGCGTGGGCCAACGAGCGGGAGGAGCTCGTTAGCGTGGTGGGAGACGACCTCTCGCTGCCGACCATCATTTCGAAGATGGTTCAAAGCGAGAGGTCGTGGGAGGCGGTTGCCTCCTTCTGTAGACAAGTTATGTCACAGAAGGAGGACGCGGAGCGGGAGAGGGAAGTAGATCCCTCTGCCCACCCGCTTCGCAGACGGCGTGTTGGCCGTCGGCGGCGGGCTGAAACCCGCCGCCTACCGCCCTAGGCTCGGCCTTGGGGAGTGTGGAACATGGGCCCCGCTCCCTTCGAGGCTGACCCATGAGGAGTAGGGACGCCTCTACACTCCGGGCGTCCCTATAATTGGGTAAATGGGCCACTGTAAGTGTGGCCCTGGAGATCCCGCGGTACCATATTGGCCGCGGGTGCCGTCGGGGGGCCGGATTGCTCATGCGTACCCGACCCCCGCCAACGGCGGATCGAAGGAGTGTCCGGGAGGTTTTGGTGGTGTAGGGTCCTCTCCTCGTGGTATGACTTTAGCATAGCACGCTATGGAGAGGGCGAGTCCCACAAATCCCATAATATGTAGTTGGCCTTTTTTTTTTTTTATTAAATTATATAAAATTAGTTTTTTTTTCTATTTGTTCATCTAATAATAATTAAAATTTTCGAACGAGATAACTTTTAATCTTCTTACAATTCTCTGCTCTTGAAAAGGCGTATAATTTTCACAAGCAATATTTCTTCTTTCCCGATTTCGCTAAAAGTCTCAATAATTTGACGTTTCCCCGGTAAGTTAAGCCAAGGATACACTAGGAGACAAATGTCGTGCGACACGTGTCGCCAGCGACGTTGGGTGAAGTAACACGACATTGTCGGACTTTGGTCGACATGTCTGGCAACATCGCACGACACGTGTCGCCAACTACATCGAATGAAGTAGCGCGACGTTGCCGGACTTCGCTCGACATGTCTGGCAACATCGCATTGCAGTCAATCGGTGGGTGAAATGATATCGATTGCCTTGTGAAACAAAACTTCGTGATGTCGCCAGATATGTCCGGCGAAGCTTCGCGAAGTTGCACGACTTCGGCTGACGTCGCTACGGACATAAGTCGCGCGATGTCGCCAGATATATCAGGCGAAATCGGCTGGCTTCGCTTGACATGTCGCCGATACATGTCGTGGCACATTTGTCTCCTAGTGTATCCCTGGCTTTACAGTTGAGTCACATCCTCTTTTAGAAAATTGACTCTCCTCTATGAAAGTTAGGTACTTTATTATATTTTACAACAGACATTGGTAGTTAGCCACGAGGCTTTTGCTACTTCACTGAGCGTGTGAGCAGGGCTCCTTATTAATTATTATGATTTATAAGAAGGTACAAACTAATCTACTTGCGAAAGAAGGCGTCCCCTGTGGGACTGAGACTTCGGTTCAGGGTGGTTGCTGGCGTGGGGATTGAGGAATTACTGTATGACTGTTTTTCTGAAGAGTTTAAAGCAACCGTAGTTTTTAAATGTTTTTTTTTAATACTTTACGGAAATGTTTACTTTATACTGTTTCAAAATTGAGATTAATAAAATTCGACCACCAGCAGGACTCGAACCTGCATCCTAGGTTAAGCCCCTAATGCCTTAACCAATTAGGCTACGGTGGAACCCTACCGTTCATCGAAATTTATCAATCTCTTATAACACGTCTCTAAGGTCGTCCGTCGTTTTACTTTGCCTGCAGTTTTTAAATACATTTTACGTTAGTTTATGTTTATTGTAAATCAAATCCACTTGAATCAATACTTCTTTTTCATGTATTACTGACGGCATATATAGCAGCTGCTTAACTATTTCAATATTTATACACTCTTAGCTAAGAGCACTTGAATAAACTTGCTCAAATACAGAAATGGTTCCAAAATATAATATATTACGTTGAAATGTTTCATTAAACAAACTTGCACATTGGCTTTTTACTTAAGTAGGTATACTAATTAATTACAAGTGTTGCTTTTAATTAATTGCAACCTTATTTAGACATTTATACTTTTTAACCTTAGACACAAAAACAACGGGGTCTAATAAGTTTGACGTGTCTGTCTGTGGCATCGTAACTCTCGAGCGGATGATCCGTTTTTTTTTAATATTTGAATTAGTTGGGTGTGTTCTAGGTAGGTTTGATGAAAATCGGTCCAAGATGGCCGCCGCCAAAAAATGGCGGAATATTCAAATATATCAAATGAAAGGTCTTGAACAGTAGAATAATGTACACTATTCTGAAAGGGAATGAGTTGTATTAACTGACGAGATGAAATGGACTGGAAAAATATTCGTTCATTTCATGTATCTGTGCCTAGCGATTGACTATGCCCTGCGTTTTAACGAGTACATTAAATAATTAGATCAGACACTTTCTAGGCAAGCGTGTATCATCTTAGGCCTTATCTTCGCCTTCCATCAAGCGAGATTATGGTCAATCGTAAGCCTATATGTGGTAAAAAAAAAAAAAAAAACTCTTTATATTCGTTCTACCGAAATATGCATAATACGCAATTTGTTCCGTTTTAGTTTTTTTTATAAAAAATTACTTCTTCTATAACAGGTAGCCAGCGATATACTTTTAAATTACCTACGCACATTAAAAAAACAAAATCTAGATAGGCGATAAGTTCTGCATTAACTCATTTTCTACAAAAAATCATTACAATCATTAAAAAAGACAATACAAAGAAGTAAACCTTGCGATGTATTTCTAAGTAGATGAATTTCTTTTCTCTCCCACACACATCCCTTTTTTTTTCAACAAGTATACCTATACCCGAATTGCCTTCACTATAACAATCGAAATAAATTAAATTTTAAAATAAACAGACTTAAGTATTTATTTAACAAATTTAGTATTACATTATGCCGTGTGGTTTCCGGCTTAGAATAGACCACCCCATGTCTTCCCATGGGTGTCGTAAAAGGCGACTAAGGGACATATGGCTGATGGATGGGCAGCAGCATCTATTAGCTCAAGGTTTACATCTTACTGCGATCACCAATCCGTCTGCCAAGCGTGGTGATTATGGCAATATCCCTCAACGACCCTGACCTGCCAAGGTCTGTTAAGAGGAGGCCCATGTTCAGCAGTGGACGTAAACGGGCTGTTGATGATGATTTAATTTAACATATAAAGTTATCCTCAAAAAAATAAATTCTAGTAGATACCTTGCATAATCTGCTGTAACATAATTATAACAAACTAGCTTCCCGCGCGCGGTTTCACCCGCGTTACTCCCGTTCCCGTGGGAAATTCATAATAAAATATAGCCTATGTTCTTTCTCAGGCTCTAGACTATATCTGTACCAAATTTCATTTAAATCGCTTCAGTAGTTAAGGCGTGATTGCGTAACAGACAGACAGACAGACAGACAGAGTTACTTTCACATTTATAATATTAGTAAGGATAGTAAGGATTAAGCTTATTTTATCATTGAAGGATATTTCCGTAATCACATCCGTAGCGTAGCGGTGGTATTAGACTCGGTTTAAATCTCGAAAGTCGTGGGTTCGATCCCTACAGGAAATCTTTTGTGTAAATTCTAAGATTCCGGGTCTGGTTGGTTGAGGAACTACCCTCCGTGCCTCGGAAAGCATGTTAAGCCGTTGGTCCCGTTTGTTATAACATCATCTATAATAATCGTATATCAAGGAACGGGCAAGAGCTTTTCCTTGTGTGGTACAACATAACTGCAGTCACCAATCTGCCTGCCTAGCGTGGCGACTTTGGTAAATACCATCCTTCCCTGTATTCTAATCCAGAAGCCACATAAATTAATGTATTTAGATTGTTTTTGGATGATATATCTAACTCTAAAAGAATCTTTCAAATCTGACCAGTACCTAGTATTCTATATTAGCACGTTCAGCAAACAAAAATAAATTCTTTAGCTTTATACAGGGTTATTTGTAAAACACCGGTAACCTCTCAGGACTATATTACTAACATCATAAACCACAACTTTTGTTCTACGACTTTTTACAAAACATAATACATTTACCAAAAACAAACCTTCAATATTTCGTTGTCCTATCTAACACACATCCCCGCTCCCCTCGCTATTGTCGGTACTATCGCTTCCTTTTGCTTCGCATAGACTTCGTAACATTTAGAGCGTTGAATTTAAATATTTTTATTTTTGTGTGTAAATCTGATGAATTAATATTATGATGAATTTTTAAAAGTCATAGAACAAAAGTTGATATGATGTTAGTAACATAGTCCTGAGAGGTTACCGGTGTTTTACAAATAACCCTGTATATTAGTATAGATTGGTATAAAAGTATAAATTAGTAATGCCAAAATGAAACAGAGAGAATTGACATAGAGTTATTTGTTTGAGTCGTAAATACTAGAGCTATGTGCATTTAAAGTACATAACTGCTTTATAATTCGGTGATATATATATGACTGGCTGTACGATGACACATAGCTAATTTTGGAAATAAATAGTGAATGAAACATTAAACGAATTAAACGATATTTATTCAGCACTTAGGTATTTACATACACTTGCACTTGTCAGTTATACACAATTAAATATGATTAATATAATTAAATACAAAAATATCGTAACTAAAGTCTTTTGCGGATTAGCTAATGACTTCTGTCAGTCCAGCGTTACGTTATATGTATAGTTACAACAATAATTACCTCTTTAATCAACATCTTAATATAATTTAGCTCTATAGAAAGAGGCACGTCTTTAAACAATATTTTTGCTTATAAGCGACACACGCCAGAGGGCACCCTTAATAGGTTAGGACCACGGCTCAGGGCATCGCTATTACATTACATAAAACCCCAATAAATTTTATAATGAAAGGAAATAAACATTTTATTAAATCAATTTTAATTAAATGTAAATGAAATAATTCGTTTATGAAACAAAAATAAAGAATAATTATGAAAGTAGGTAAGTAAGCATTGCCATTCAACGGGACAATGCTGTATGTTTAGAATGGTTAGTATTAATTTTAATTAGGTACCTGTAGGTGTAAATATGTATTTTATTATTCCATTATAACAATAACTATTTTAACCTTGAAATCAAAAGGAAATAATTGCTTAATTAAACCAACCAAAATTAATTTTAATGATCTCAAAATGAGCTTAAATAACAAAAATAGAGGCTTCATCTAACACTGACAGTAACCTTTATTTCCTACACTTTTTTTTTTTTTTTTTTTTTTTTGTATAGACAACTCCCGCACTAGGTAAATAAATCCCTGTGTCGCAGGGGACTTTACAAACATACATTTCACGGACACAAAGAACACCCAGACTCAGAACAACTATTTGTGGTTCACACAAATAATTGTCCCGGGTGGGAATCGAACCCAGAACACCAGGTCTCAGAACCAACTTCCGTAACCACTGAGCCACCAGTGCAGTCGTTTATATATTTAATATTAATGTATTATACTTATTAAGGAACCTTTTTTTTTGTCCGGGCGGAATTGCCTTCACGCATTCCCACCGCCGCTGCAGCGTATTCAAGCGCTGGCGGTGTGATATGTGGGACTCACCCTATCCATAGCGTGGTATACTAAACTCATACAACGAGGAGAGGACCCTACACCACTGAAATCCCCCCAAACACTCCTTCGATCCGCCGTTGGCGGGGGCCGGGTACGCATGAGCAATCCGGCCCAACTAAACATACCTACCAAATAAAAATAGCCTTTAATTATGACTAATAAAACAAAAAACTAACCTTTAACTATTCTAAAATGGCGACACTGGGCAGCGTTCCCAGAATGCTGGCAGCGTTTATTAATTCATCATCATAATCAACAGCCCGTATAACGTCCACTGCTGAACATGGGCCTCCTCTTAACTGACCTTGGCAAGCCAGGGTCGTTGAGGAATATTGCCATAATCACAACGTTTGGCAGACGGATTGGTGATCGCAGTAAGATGTAAACCTTGAGCTAATAGATGCTGCTGCCCATCCATCAGCCATATGTCCCTTAGTCGCCTTTTACGACAACCATGGGAGGACATGGGGTGCATGGTCTATTTTAAGCCGAAAACCACACGGCAATTATTTATTAATTAAGTCAATCAAAATATTCCAAAAAAGTCAAGTAGGTACCTCATTATATTTTAATTGACATGATCATAATATTATTTATCTCATGTAACATAACACATTTAATTGGTATTTTTTTGTGTACAATAATAGTAGATTGTTTATCGAGGGAGCAAACAACTATTTTAAAGGCGAGAGTGTTTTTTTTAATCCAGAGCGGAGCGAAGGGATTCTAGAGTAGAATCCAGAGCAGAGCGAGGGATTCTTAACTAGAATCCTGAGCGCAGCGAGGGATTAAAAGTATGTCACTCGAGCTTAAAATAGTGTTGCTCCCGAGGTGGACACTCTACTTTTTATCACCCTCTATGAGAAAATAAGTAAGTGCAACTTATGAACAAGAATTTATTTACTAACAATGAAGAACCATAAGACATTGGCGCGCTCGCAATTTTTCAGCCAGTCACATATTCAATACATTGTTCCCGCATGGTTTGTGATTCATCTCTTTGCTGATTGAAAAATTATTAACAAAAATTGATTTTAATTTGGAATGTGGATAACATTCCAAATTAAAATCAGTTTTGGTCCCTAAGGGATTAATGAGCTATTTTGGTCCCTGTTTACGAGGAAAAAACTAGCTCTTTTTGAATAGATGTGATAAAAAAGAATATTGTATAGTATAATTCTGTACCAAATAACTGAATTGTACTTTAATTAAGACAAACATTCTTAAGATAAAAAAAATATAATTGTATAATTAAGCCGAGAAGTTAATTACATAATTACATTTTTTTTTCAAAGAAACGTGTATACCATTGAGGATTTTTTATTTTTCCCAAGAGGCAAATAACATTTGTGTAGTATTAGTACAAACAAACTAAATATTTTTAGGAACAAGTTTCTATTTACGTCTTAGGAATACATTGCTATCATTGTTGTTTTTGGCATCATCATCATCATCATCATCATTACATAACATGGGCGTCCTCTCAATACTCAATACTTAATCATCTATTGCATTCCACAGTGTTTTTATGTGGTATTATTACAAATTCAGTTCAATGTGGACCCTGTCGGGCACAGCAAAGTAAAAGTAGGAGAGAGGGAGACAATTTATTAATAGTACATTACGATATTAGTGCGTTATGATGGTTATAACATGCGAGGCGGAATTTCAGCCCGAGCCGAAGGCGAGGGCGTAATTGAGCCGAGCATGTTATAACCAATACGCACGTATATCGTACGACGTTTTTTAACACATTTGCGAGGAAACAGAAAAACATTTTTCACAATACAAGTACAAAGAAAAGAAAATTTGATAAAAATGGCGCGAGGATTATTTTCTGCCGTAGCTGCGTGAAAATGTTGGCAAAGACGTTAGAGCATGCAGCCAAGTTTTTAAATTACCGAATAAACTGATTTATTTTATTTTAAATAAACTGAATCTGTGAATGCACACTGTTGCTTTCCCGCCATTTTAACAGCGCGCTAGCGCTGCCTACTGACTGGCGCCGCGCGGCGATTAGTTCGAAATTTGAATAGCAACAGCGCGCGATATAATAATAATAATAATTTAATTTAGCAAAAATTTTAATATTTTACGTAAACTATTCATTATTTTAAAGTAGATAAAAAATATAAATGATAAAAATAAGCCGGTTAATACCTATTATTCATGAAATCGTGAATATACTGTAGTAGCATTTTGAGATAAGTCATTTGAGAAAATATGTAATTCTGTCTCTGTAATGTAATGCTCAAGGGAGGATTTTGCGAGGCGGGTTGGTGACCGCAGTGCGATGTTGTAACACAGAAGGAAACGCTGCTGCCCGTTTCTATACGCTTGTTACAGATGATGTTGTAATAATCGGGACCAACGGCTTAACGTGCTTTCCGAGGCACGGGCCCCCAACCAAATTTTATTTTTTTATTCCGGATCTAGAAAGATATCTTCTTATCAAGTGCGGCGATCAAGCTTAACCTCTCCGAGATTAACAGCGAGAATAATACCGCTATGCCACAGGTGTTGTCTCTCTGTTTTGGAATGCCGTCCCCATAATTAGTTAGTTAGGAAATAGTTTTCTTTGCACTAAGGGTGGGCTTTTGTATGTGACCATCCTAGTATTATTAGGACAATCTTAAGCCATCCAAAAACTATATCAGCCCTTTAAACCAAATCAGCTTCTTTTTCAAAAGCCTATGATATCGACTACAAGAAAAGCCATATTAAAAATGGTCTGTTAAATACCTAAAGTGCCACCGTTTTTCCTTAAGTTAGTTTGATTTCGAAACTCCATGTGTTCGCCAAGGTTCTTAGATACATATAATAATTTATGATTACAATCATTAATAGGTATAAACCAACCAACAACTCATACATACTCAGTTATATTTCCTTTTTATTATAATTAAAAAAAAATTATGTTACCTTAAAGCCAAGGATACACTAGGAGACAAATGTGCCACGACATGTATCGGCGACATGTCAAGCGAAGCCAGCCGATTTCGCCTGACATATCTGGCGACATCGCGCGACTTATGTCCGTAGCGACGTCAGGCGAAGTCGTGCAACTTCGCGAAGCTTCGCCGGACATATCTGGCGACATCACGAAGTTTTGTTTCACAAGGCAATCGATATCATTACACCCACCGATGTAGTGTTGTTGGCTGCGGTGCGATGTTGCCAGACATGTCGAGCGAAGTCCGGCAACGTCGCGCTACTTCATTCGATGTAGTTGGCGACACGTGTCGTGCGATGTTGCCAGACATGTCGACCAAAGTCCGACAATGTCGTGTTACTTCACCCAACGTCGCTGGCGATACGTGTCGCACGACATTTGTCCCATAGTGTATCCTTGCCTTAAATGCGATTAATAATTTTAACTGTGTGCATAAATGTAAAATATAAATAATATTATTATTACAAATATTAAGTAGGTACTAGGTAACTACTTGAATTGACACGGATATGTATGAAATATTCGATGAGTAAGATAATAAAACCTATACAATAGTTTTTTAGGTGCCTTTAAAATTTGCCTTTTAAAAATAATGGGAGTTAGAGTAGTACAGAAAAAACAAAATATATACCATTCTGTTGGCGACAGATTTTGTAACTTTTATTATTTATTTTATTTATTGCTTTGTAACGCCATCTTTTATCAATATTGTTAATTGTCGCATAAGTTTTTAAATAAATGTGATGTTTTGGTACATATTAGTGTCGGCTCGTGTCGCTAGATGGCATTAACGGCACATTTAAATACTTTTAGAAGAAATAATTGAAATTGTCACTGTCTGTTATCTGTTAAATGGCTAATACTAAATGTTTTTGTTGCAAAATTTTCTAAATTATTTGATTTGAACGTAAAATAAGCCGTGTCCTTAGCTTACCTTTCGTCTTTACCGAAATGATCGCTCCGTTATACTACCAGTACTTAGAATAGGTAAACTCAAACTCAAAAAATCTTTATTCATATTAGACATATTATTTTAAACGATTTTCTAATCATCATCAGCCCTTATAACGTCTACTGCTGAACATGGGCCTCCTCCCGAGGGAGGGTATTTGCCATAGTCACCACGCTTGGCAGGCGGGTTGATGACCGCAGCATTGTGTTGTACCAAACAAGGAAACGCTGCTGCCCGTTCCTTGATATACGATTGTTATAGATGATGTTATAGCAATCGGGACCAATGGCTTTAGCGTGCTTTCCGAGGCACGGAGGGTAGTCCCTCAACCAACCAGACCCGGAAAGAAATCTTAGAAATTACACAAAGATTTCATGTCCGGTGTGGGGATCGAACCCACGACCTCCGAGATTCAAGGCGAGCCAAATACCGCTACGCTACGGAGGTTGTCGTTTTTAGGGTTCCGTAGCCAAATAGCAAAAACGGAACCCTTATAGATTCGTCATGTCTGTCTGTCTGTCTGTCTGTCTGTCTGTCTGTCTGTCCGTCCGTATGTCACAGCCACTTTTTTCCGAAACTATAAGAACTATAATGTTGAAACTTGGCAAGTAGATGTATGTTGTGAACCGCATTAAGATTTTCACACAAAAATAGAAAAAAAAACAATAAATTTTGGGGTTCCCCATACATAGAACTGAAACTCAAAAAAAAATTTTTCATCGAACCCATACGTGTTCTATGAATAGGTCTTCAAAAATGATGTTGAGGTTTCTAATGTAATTTTTTTCTAAACTGAATAGTTTGCGCGTGAGACAGTTCCAAAGTGGTAAAATGTGTGTCCCCCCCCTGTAACTTCTAAAATAAGAGAATGATAAATCAAAAAAAAATATATGATGTACATTACCATGTAAACTTCCACCGAAAATTGGTTTGAACGAGATCTTGTAAGTAGTTTTTTTTTAATACGTCAAAAATCGTAAACAGCAATTTAGCTTTCATTCAATCAACTCGAATATAAAAATGTTCATAAACATACCCTTTTTTATTTATTCTTGATATCAAAAATAGGTACGCACTTGTAACTGAAACGGAACCCTTCGTGCGCGAGTCCGACTCGCACTTGGCCGGTTTTTATTTTATCATGCGTCCTTTATTTTACTACCACCAGTTCTGGACGAGGCAACCCTATATAGATTTCAGATTCTTTATTTGTTATGCAACATAGAATCCAATAAAAAAAATAATAACACAATGTCGCGTCTCGCTTACTTACAACATTAGAAAAATTTTAACTATTAAGAAATTAAATAAAAAATTCAAAAGAGTTATAAAGAATCAAATAAAAAAAATCAACATTATGTTTCCTTTAATAGGTACAATCACAGATTATTAACTATAATACTAATCGTATAATCACAGATAATCACGAAGGGTAAAGTTACACGTGCTTATTAGTCGCATACTTATTTGAAATCTTGCTTATTGATTTTGTGCCTTGCGCCGCAGATGTCATGACACAAAATCGAACGTCCGTTGATCTCAGTAAGCCCAAAGACTTACTTATTTCAAGAATGCTTAGAGAGAGATGGAGGAATGAGATCGATTCGAGTCGTTCGATTTTGTGTCATGCTAACTGCGGCGCAAGGTACAAAATCGTAGTGGCATTGACGTGTTCATCTTTTCATTTGATACAAAACAAATTAAAAAGGCTGAAATCTATGGTAATTACATTTTTTTCTGGGAAGGAATCGTAGCAATTGTCACCCCCCCGGTGACAACTGAGAAACAGACTTCAAACAGTCGACAGTTAGCTTTCAAAGGGAACAGTCGGCACAAATTGTCACCCCGGTGACAAATGAGACAATTCCCAGCTGTCACTCCGGGCGACAGGGCTAGAGGGGACTACTGGGAATAATTCCACATCCCAGCAGTTTTGTCATTTATATAATCAGAAATGTTATAATTGGCTTTTTTACATTCTTTATCTTTGATGTAGGTATATAATATGTAGATTAGTGTTGCCTATCGATAGTCGACTATCGATATACTATCGGTAGTCTATCGATAGTTGACGTCATATCAATAGTATCGATAGTCTATCGATATTAGTGATAGTATCGATACTATCGAGGACCAATATGTGTTTAGGAGTTAGGAGGAGGAGAGATAGTATCGATAGTATTGCTGCTAAACATGGGTTGGTCATCGATAGTATCGATAGTATTACTTTAAAAATATCGATACTATCGATATTATTATAATGTAATAGTATCGATACTATTGCTTCCAATCAATAGTATTAGTTAATTTGTGATATCGATAGTATCGATATTATCGATATTGTTACTATTTTTCGAGGTCATCTGTCGATAGTGAAACTATCGATAGTTGGGCAACTCTAATGTAGATAGAATTCAACAGATCTACGAGCATTTAAATTTCACGCATAAAGATAAAATAGAAATAAATACATTACTGAACAAATAGTTGAGGTTTGATACTTGTAAAAATACATTTAGCTTACTTTTATGTTTATTTATTTAGGTTCTGACGTAGATTTTCATACGTTGATAAATAAATGGACCAAACGTTAAATTATCTCACCCCGGCGAAGCCTTAGTAGAACTTTAATTAAAGTCAGCAATTTTACAGTTATAAAAACTGTAACTGAAGATATATTTATTTTCGATCCGTTTATATAATGATACACTTCATCGTGTTGTAATTTAATGTGATAAATAAATTTATTATAAATAAATAAATGTACTTAATTAATAAATATTTATGTCAACAGATTCAAAATGGCGGGTGTTGTGAAACCGATATCAATAGAAAAAGAATATGAAAAGAACCCTGACATTTCTCCAGATGATATCAAGAAGCTTCGAGACTGGGTTAAGACCCAGCCTCATTTACCCGGAGCCTATTTAACAGGTGAGATGAAATACATATATTGAGTTTTTAAAACTTCCACGAACAATTACATCTGAAGGGACGCAAAGAATATTTTTCGAAATTGTCTTAAACAGGAATCGAACCCACTACTTTTAAGAAACAACTACGTTCATTGTGTCTTAAATTGAGAGTGCACCTCTAATTCCGAACTCTATAAGTTACTACCAAAAACGTTTATTAAAGAAAACCAGGAAGTGTTAGGGCAAGAAGTACCACCACTAGGTATATTATTTTAGGTCACTTTATTATTTTAACTTACCATATTAACAGGTAGGGCTGTTGTCGTTAAAACTTGGTTTTATGGGAGCGCCCCACAAATATGCGTTCTATTTTAATTTCATCATCATCAACAGCCCGTTCACGTCCACTGCTGAACATGGGCCTCCTCTTAACAGACCTTGGCAAGCCAGGATCGTAGAGGGATATTGCCATAATCACCACGCTTGGCAGACGGATTGGTGATTGCAGTAAGATGTAAACCTTGAGCTAATAGATGCTGCTGCCCATCCATCAGCCATATGTCCCTTAGTCGCCTTTTACGATTATTTTAATTTAATTATCTATATTTAATTAATATACAACTTAACATTCTGTGAATGTCTCAAGCATTTACCTGATTCCGTTATTAATTTCGAGCAATAATCAGCAAAAAAAATCACGTTTGTGATATGGGGGGCTCCCATACCATAAACGTGTTTTTCTTGCTTTAGTTTTATTTATATTCCTGCTTTAGTTATATTCCTAAAACGGCAACAGAAATACATCATCTGTGAAAATTTCAAACTATCAAGCTATCACAGTTCATGGTACAGCATGGTGACAGGCAGACAGACGGACAGACAGACGGAGAGCAGTCTTACAAATCAGGTCCAGTTTTTACCCTTTGAGTACGGAATCCAAAAATAAAACAATTAAAAAGAAATTATTGCTTTGCACTTATAAAAACAATAGATCTTAAACATATAAAAACGGCAAAAAGAGAGGGTACTACAATTAGAACTGGAGTAATTTATGTGATAGCAATCTATCAATAATTTCTCTGGGAACTTATACTGGATTGTTATGCGCATCAGTTCTGTAATAGCATTTAACAGGTCTTCTAATTGGTTCTTTGTTCTTTATGTTCTTGTTTTTTATGTTATCGATACTCTGAATTAAAGGGTTCCTTGAGTACGAAAGCCATATCGATCGAATTTTGTTTCTTTGAAAACCTTTCATATATATATCTTATACGCCTAGTTAAGTCGAAGTCTTGTTACTGCGATGTCTCATTACTTCAAAATGTAGTGTACTGTACTGCGAACAATTTTACTGCAAAAATATCATACTGCGAAGTCTTGTTTAATTGATGTCTTCTAATAAATGAAAACTTACTTCGAACTATCTTACAGTCATAACTACATAACCAAGTTAACCAAACCTAATTCAACATTTTCAAACATTATTATTATTTATTCTTTATTGCACACATTAAAACCATAACATACAGTTTATTCAACGGAAATAACATATACAAAGGCTAGCTTAATTCAATAATGAATTTTCTTCCAGCAAACCTTTATGATAGAAGCATTTGATTAAAAGTGCATAGCACGTGTACAACGGACGAATCTTTTAATTAATTTATACCAAATTAATAAATACATATCAATATTTCTTATATGAACATTTCTTTTAACTATTTATTTCTAGCTAAAAATGATAAAATTGTAGGTAAATTACATTAACATAAATACATTTTACATAATATTTATTATTATTTATTATACAATTAAATATTTAAGTTTTCCTAAGTAACATAACAGTGCAGTAGATTACGACTTAAGACGAGGCGTCGCGGTATTGGAATATCGATGAAAGATTTTTGAAGCAACAATTTTACGATGATACGTCTTTTACACTCAAGTAGGTATTCCGTATTAAAAAATCTGCTGAACATGGCCTCCACATAACAAAGCTTGGCAGGCCATGCTTGTTGAGGGGCGTTGCCATAATCACCGTAGGAGGTGGAATGATGATCGCAGTCAGATGGTAATTAACCTTGAGATAGATGCTGCTGCCCATCCATCCGTTGTATATCCCTTAGTCGCATTTTACGACACCTATGGGATGGGATCAAGATATGGGGTCGTCTATTCTAATCATGGCCCTCCTCTTACAGATAAGAGTAGGGCCATATTCCGTAGTAGACGTTTTTAAACAAGTGGGACTTTTTATATATTATAGATCTAAGTGCCTTATTTACATTGCGATAGTTATGAGTAGATTTAATTTCTTGATTGGTAGCCCGCTTGAATTGGGATATGAGTTGTCAATTCCGAAAGACGTTGTAGTTCCAAACCTAATAATAAAGTATAAGTTAAATAAGTATTTTATTTATTATCCAACCAATACGAAGAAGAGACAGGTTATATGAAGTTGTTTCGTTATATTCTTCAAAAGATTGCTCGTTATTTTCTATATGCAATTTTAAAAGTTTACAACTCTTATCCTAAATTAATCAGAATTAAGTTTTATAAAAAATAATTTAACCAGGCATGGCGGCTGAATCCGCGGAGAATCTCAAGAGGCGCAAATATAGTACCCTTGATAGTGGTTATGTATTTGTGCCTTTTGGTGTCGAAACATTGGGGCCGTGGCGACCGGGAGCCAAATTAATTTATAAATACCTCGCAGCGGCCCTCTTACGTGCGGCACGTTCTCCGAGTGCTGGTTTCTACTTTGCACAGCAGGTAAGCATTGCCATTCAACGTGGTAATGCTGCCAGCATTCTGGGAACCTTGCCAAGTAGAATATATTTAGAATAGTAGTATATAAGTTAGTTTTATTTTTAATTAGTTACTTTTAGTTTGTATTTTATTCATGTTTGTTTAATAAAAAAATACCACATGTTCTTAAAAAAAAATAACTAGGTTCAATGATTAATGATAATTCAGTTTAATAAATCTAAGTTAGGATACAGTTGGACATAGAAAAAAAATTTGATAGTTATTAAAAAATATAACAATAATTGTATTATCACTACATAGTATAAAATAAAGTCAATTTCATGTATGTCTGTACCTATGTATGCGTAGATCTTTTCAGTGAGTGATTCAAGAAAAAAGTTTATATGTATAATCAGCATTGTACCCGTACGGAGCCGGGGCGGGTCGCTAGTCAATTATAATTAACTTACTATCAACACTTTGATTGATCAATCAAATTATTTTGTACTTTGATACCTATAACTACGATGACAAAGTTCACAACAAAAACCTTGATTATTATCGACAGCATATAATACAATATTAATTACATCTATTAATTATGCACTATGTCACGCTATCTTTTGTTTTGATAGCCCTATAAGTATCAATTGAAATAAATTGCTGATTTGCATGTCGACTGCAGAGCATTTTATTATTTTTTTCTCACATTTACAAGAAATATACACACCGGTTATAAACACAAAGAAATACGACACGAGGTTATAATTGTAGCAAATTCTTAGAACAATTGATACCTAAAGCTAACAATCAAAGATAATATATTAATTGCATCAATGAAAGCACTGAAATTGGTTTAGAACAATATGTTCAGGAGCAAGTTCAAAGGCGCCGTAAATAACTTTTAAAATGTAATTTCTTGCTAAAAATAAATTGTTAGGAATAATACGTTTTTTTGGCCTGTGAAAATTTACAAACAATTTACAATTTAAACTATGTGTCAAATCACAAATACTTATACATAATTCACGGAAACTTAGCACACCCAGACTTAGAACTACTATGTATGGTTCATATATTCACATAAATAATTAACCCAGGTGAGAATCAAATCTAAAATACCAGGTGGCAGAAGCAAATGCTGTGTCTGGCGCAGTCATTGCTAATGAGTACTGGTTTATTTATTTAGTTAAATCAGAAGTTCCCAAACTATTCTTCTTGTAAGCCCCTTCAAAAATTTACTCACTGCGGCGGTCGCTCTGGTGCTTATTTTCTATTATATTACGCACTTACAATTTAAAGAGAAGAAGAAGTGTATCATGGACCATTAAAATAAAAAATAAAATAAAAATCATTTCTATTTACGTAAACCAATTACAGGCACTTGTAAATAGTCAAACATTAATTAGAAAATTTTAATTAATTATAGGTATTTGTTATTTATTTATATCTATGAAATTAATTATTTTTATATTATCATATATTTATATGTTATTATTATAATTTATTTATTTATATTGTTCTTAGCGACACAAAATGCTTGTTCTGTCTATATTATGTCAAAACAATTGTCATTATTTGGGTGGACCAGCATATAACGACGGACGCGCTTTAATGCTACCACCGGATCCAATGGAGGTCCACCTGGGAATCACTGGTTTAGATCTTGAAGATAGAATAATGCAAATAATAATTACTAGCTTTCCGCGCGTGGTTTCATCAATAAAATATAGCCTATATCCTTTCTCGGTAAATGGGCTATCAAACATTGAAACAAATTTTCAATTCGTTGCAGTTGTTCCTGAGTGTAGCGCGTTCAAACAAACAAACTCTTCGGCTTTATATATTAGTATATATTAATTAAAAATGCTAATAATACATTTTAATTGACGTAATTAGGGCACCAAAACACATAAAATATAATACCGGCTCTAAGTGTTGAATCAGGGCACCAAAAAGACCATAGATTAGTTAGATCACTACTCTTAAAGGGTTTACCTTGCATGTTTCAGATTTGGACTTAATGCTGGTGTTCCACTGCTGCGAGAAGAGTATGGAGGTAGCCAAACAGGTGCTGGATCTTCAGTTCACCCTTAGAACCATATTCCCACAATTTTTTGGGGATAATCGATCATTCGATAAAAAGACTGAAATGGCTTTGACCACAGTGTAAGTCAATACCTTGTGAATGTTTTTTTAATTGTAAATTTGGGAGATGTTTGGTCTATGTACAATTCGGGCTATTTATAATGCCCACGGTATTCGCTTTTACATAAACCATATATTTGGAAATAAAAAATAAAATAAAATAAAATAAAATTTATTGTTTCACAAATGGTTGCACTTAAATATTTAAAATGACACTGGAACCCGCACTAGGATACCCTGTGTTGCAGGATCCAGTCTCTTCCGTCGAGGAATGTGCTTAATATATTCTTCAGGTTACAAAATTTAACTAAATAAAATTAGATGTTGGTACATTACATCTAAATTCTGTATAGATCATTGTATGTACGAGTGTATGTGTGTGTGTGTGTGTGTGTGTGTGTGTGTGTGTGTATGTGTGAGAAAGAGAAAGAGTTTGTGTGTGTGCGTGAGAGTGCATGTATAGGTGTGGGTGTGTGTATGTGAGTGCGGATAAATACATATATTATGTATGCCTGTATAGGTGAAGCCATGTGCAAGTTAGTTGATAATTATAATTTTTTCGGTTTCTATATAATTTAGTCGTAAGAGCCAGGAACTAACTAGTTTTTTACATGCGAACTTGGTTAGTTGCAGTATCTTCAATTTATTGTTAGCCATATTATATAAACGGGGTCCTACGCAGGCAAAAGCTTTATTGCCGAATTTTAATTTGGAAGAGCCTCTGTTCCAGGTTTCTTTTCTGCGTGAGCGTTTGTCAGTAACCTTAGTATCTAATGCAGTTTTGTGGAACTTAAGGATGACTGACAGAATATACAGTTGGCGCACTGTTAGCACTTCTATCTTTTGATACAGCGCTTCTGTAGAGTAGCGAATACCTAATTTGTAAGACACTTTTAGTATAGCTCTTTGAGCTCGTTCTATTGTTATAAAATAACTTTTTGCAGCTGTACCCCATATTAAAATGCAGTAATTTAATATTGCCTGACACAAAGCAAAGTAGGTCATTTTGAGTATCTTATGGTCTGCTATATTTCCAAGTCTTTTGAATACGTAGAGAAGTTTCCTGACGCGAGTAGTTACTGATTCTATTTGATTTCTCCACGTCAGGTGCTTGTCAATGATTATGCCAAGGTACCTTATACTACTAACTTGCTCAAATACAGGACACCTACAGTTGCTACTTGAGCCATCACTGCAAAGGTGGAATTTTAGTGCGGTATTGGTGGGAGCTGCTGTTTTTCTGGTGATCGAGAAGTTGATTATTTTGGTTTTTCCGACGTTTAGGGTAAGGAGATTGTACTGTAGCCAATTAGAGACCGTTTGCATTCCAGCTTCTGCGGCATGATAGGTTTCCTCCCAGGTATCACCGTGGAAAATAATGGCTGTATCGTCCGCGTATGTTGAGATTTGAGCATTTTGGAGATTTAGTGAACAGAGACCATTGACGTACAAGAGAAACAAAGTAGGACCGAGGACACTCCCTTGGGGTACCCCGTATGTCACTTTCGCTAAGGAGCTCTGATACTCACCTAGGCGGACCCTTTGAACACGATCAGTGAGGTAGGACTTGAACCATTCCAAGGCAGTGCCCCTAACACCCAAAAGCTCCATTTTCTTTAGAAGTATAGGCCTGGACACAGTATCGAAGGCTTTGGCAAGGTCAAGGAAGACGCCGAGACACTTTTTTCCACTATCGAGCTTACTAATAATATGTTCGACTAAGCTAGTAACTGCATCCTCCGTTGACCTGCCATTCCGAAAGCCATACTGGTTGTCTGATAACAGTTGTTTCTTTTCTAAGTACGTCAATAGTCTCCTGTTAACCAGTTTCTCAAGTATTTTAGACAGTGACGTCAAGAGTGAGATTGGTCGGTAATTGGACACAACTGTCACATCGCCTGATTTGTGAATTGGACATATATTGGCTGTTTTTAATTTTACAGGAACTGTGCCAGCACATATGCTTAGGTTACACAAGTGAGAGATAGGTCTAGCTAGACAGTGCCGTGCTAATTTAAGGACACGATTTGTAATTCCATCCCATCCCGGAGCGGAATCATTTTTGAGAGTGGCAATGACAGCACTAACTTCCATTTCATCGATCGGAGTCATGAAAAATGACTCTGTGAGAGATGAAGCAGTGTTATCTAACTTAGGTGCCAGGTTAGCTAGCTGCGACTCAGTAGTATTTAGTCGTAACAAGGTCTGTTCTGTAAGCTCTATCCCTACATTAGCAAAATATGTATTGACCATGTTTAATGATAAAGTCGAATCTGGATTTATACTTAACAAAGATGTACTGTCGGAGGTTTTTCTTTTGAAATTACAAATGGTTTTAACTGCCGCCCACGTTTTCTTACAGTCACCCCTAGAGTTATCTAATAACTCTTTGTCATAAGCGTTTCTAAGGTTTTGTATCACGTTATTACAACAGTTTCTATATTTTTTATAGTTTTGGAGCATTAGGTAATTATCTTTATTTTCTGGTTTTTTAGTTTTATAGTGAAGCATGTCTCTTTTGCGGATACATTTTAGTAGATTTTTTGTCATCCATGGTTGCCTAATGGTTTTGGAGTTACGTAGAATTTCTTTTTTAGTGTGTTTATTTGTTATGTCCCTAACTGTATCTGTGAAGTGATCTAAAGCTGAATCCAAGTCATGAGAGTCTAAAACTGGGCTCCAGTTGGTATTTTCAAGGTCTTTAAGAATACTGGGAAAATCTAGTTTAAGTTTAAATTTAGCCTGATCAGAGGAAGATATTTGTCCAGCATTTTCATTAGAAATTCCTAGGATAACTGTGTCGTGGTCAGTTATGGATGTTTCGCATACAATAATTTTGGTATGTTTTTTAGTTTTAATTAATACATGGTCAAGACAGTTATGTTCACGTGTCGCGTATTGGTGCCCTGGATAAAACCCGTGAAAGCCTGTAGTGTCAAGGTATTCAGTTGCACGTTTGTCTTCTGTGCCAACTTTTATATCAACGTTTATATCCCCTGTGATTACCATGGTTGGTGTGTTGTTGCTTTGTAAGAGGTTATCTAAGGATTCACAAAAAATATTGATATTATACTTAGACGGTGACCTATATATAGCCAGAATAGTAAATTCTGTACCTATTTTTATGACCAAACAGTTTGCGTCCCTAAAAGGTGGCTCTTGTATGTCGATAGTTAGTTCATTTCTGCAGAGGATTGCTATACCATCGTTTTGGTTCAGATAGCATTGGGAATAATGACAGTTGTATCCATTGAGTTGAACATTCGGAGTATTTTCATTAATTCTACACTCTGTCAAGATGATGACATCAGGTAAAAAATTAAGTTTTGATAGAAATATCGTGAAGTTATCAAAGTTTTTTAGAATACTTCTTATGTTTTGATGAATTATCGTTAGCTGATTTTTCACATTACCAAGGAATGTGATACATTGTTCTGGTAAATTATGTTTTATACTTGTAAATATGTCTGTGCCGTCTATATCATCAATTACATTATTAATTAGGTTAGGCATTTTTTATTATAATAAAGTGTATGATATCTATTTCGGTGTTCAGTTTTATATGGTTGGGGTATCGAATATTTATAACAGTGTTGTGGGATGCGAACGTGTCAGATATAATTTGCAATAATGTGTGTGAATAGGAGAAATTTAACCAGGTTTGTGATGTCATGCGTGTTAGATAATATATATCATAGTAAGAAGTTTTATGCACATGTTGAAAGAAGGTTGTTTGTAGTGCTTTTAAGTGAGAGTTATGTTTGTATGTAGAATGATAATGTGTCGTGAATGTGTGTTTGTTCATTGTATTTGTGTTATAATATGTATGGTCGTAAGTTGGGTAAAAGTTTGATGAATGTGATTTGTTGATGCGAGTATGTATGTGTACAATTGTTGAAATTAACATTGAGATAGTTACAAGATTCTTATTGTAAGCTAAACAAAAACAAAAAGTCTTACAATTATTTACCACGTAGTTGTGAAAAGGTGTTCTCATTTTTGACCAGGATGTATTTGTCACCTTCTTCTTTCCGTAGAAAAATCCTGCCGTTAGCAATCCAACAAAACCGGTACTTTTCGGCAGCGGCAAAGTCTCGTGCAAGAAAGTGAAGTCTTTTATTTTTGCTTGTAAGGTGTTCCGAAAAATAAATAGGTATAGAAGTTCCCTGTAAGCCCATGTGCGAAGAATTAAGTAAAGAGTTTTTATGTTCCATGTTGTAATGTTTAGCGCTTCTCAAAAACTTTTCCTTTAAAAAAAATATTGGAGAATTCGATGACGATCGTCGATGTTGCAGCCTTTTCTTTAGACGGGAGTCGGTAAACGTCTCTAATATCAGATGTAGATGTTTCGAGACTAATGGTTTTCATAAGGTTGGTAGCCAAGTTCAACATATCTAACTTATTTTCCTTCCTTACTTTTGGAACGCCTCTAACCTCAACAGAAGTTTTTTTCATTACTCTTTCGAGGTTTTCCGTTTTCTCCCCGAGTTCCGCTATTATAGTTTTAGTAGTATTGTTCTCTTTCTCAAGCAAGATAATTTTTTTCTCAAACTCTATGATTTGGTTCTTGATAAAGTCAGTTGACCTTTCTATTTCAGTATTAGATGTCTTAATGTCAGTATTTTGTGCGATTATATCGGTTAAACTTTTTTCAACACTTTGTAGTCTTGAATTCAGAGGCGCGATCATAGAAGTGAGCATTTCCATAACCTCCTCCTTAAACTGCTCAAATTTATCGAGCGCAACGTCATCTCCTAAGCGCACTCTTTTAGTATTACTTCTCGTGGTTACATTCACGTTTGGGAGTAATCTTTCTTCTTCCATCCTATTGATGTTAGGGTCGGAGATAGAATGGGTTTTTTGCGGCGGTGTACGGTTCATTTTGCAACAATGATAAAAAAAAAAAAAAGTTAACGAGGAAAGAGAAAAAACAAATGACTCACTTCAAGATTCCCAATTAAACATAGGATAGTAATGCACAGTCTCCGTAGTTGCGTTATGTGGCGGTAACCGGGTTGCAATCTCTTAAGCTATACGGCGCGGGCGGCGGCGGCGCGGCGTGCGGCGATGAATCAGTCGGCCCGTACGCAGTTAGTTCCTCTGCGTTCCTCGAGACGCGGATAGCACAGTTTAATATTGAGACGGGCGTAGAAACTGCGAGCCGGCGCGTCGTAGCACTTTCGTAACGGAAACCAGTCTTGTAGCACAGCGTAGTATCAGGTACGGCACGTGTAGCGGGACCAGGATAGCAATTATTATGACGATTGTCTCCTTCACACACTCCGTGTGGTGGGGTGTTGAGTGCGCACTGACAGTGCACGGAACTAACGTTCAACTGTGATTGTCACACGGACGGTAATCGTCTGAATTTGATATATGGATTCGCAATTAAAACAAGTAACACGTCTGCCTTTGGTAAGCGCTTGGACGAAAGAGGGAAATGACGTAGGTAGTCCAGGTTAGTGCAGCTGGTTTTTGAAAACAAAACTGTTGTTGTGTACAAGGAAACGCTGCAACCCGTTGCTTAGTATACGCTTATTATAGATGATTCACACAGAGGTAGCATAGTCGATTATTATCGTTTTTGGCTGGAGTAGTACCACCCCAGTCGAGCAGCCCACTTAGTATATAAACGAAATGTTAAGCTCTATCAAAGTACTGATTGTGCCTACGTTTCTAATGAGGGTGTTTACGCTACGAGTTGGCGTCACTTAGGTGAAGGTCTTTTTGAAAATGCTGTCAAAATAAATGGATATTCTTGCATTACAAACATTGTCAGTGCTAATTTCGGAAATTTTAATGTTTAATTTACAATAATTCACGAGCTTATGGACTAAAGAACAATGCTAACTTGAACTGAATCGGAAAGATGAAAAAATCTTACGCATGTAACGCGCGTGCTCTTTCTTCATTTTTGGCATATGAGCTCAGCGCAACTTTGCAGTATTTTGATTGTAAAATAATAATGCACTTTTTTATTCTGCAATAAAAAATCAATATAATAATAATAGATGTCACACTCAACCTGAAACCATACAACACATAACCGGAGCATGCACAACACTCACCCAGACAGACTACACTCACAGACACAATCAAGTCGCAAACATCATTCACCAAAGTCTCGCACACAAACATAAACTCATACAAACCCCTTATACACCCTACTACAAATATACACCACAAACAGTCCTTGAAAATACAACACACAAATTATATTATGATCGCGCCATCCTCACAGACCGTACCATCCACTACAATAGACCTGACATAGTACTTATAAATAAAATAAATAAAACCACTTACCTCATTGATATCGCAGTCCCTAATACTCACAATATACAAAAGACTATAACTGAAAAAATTAGTAAATACACAGACCTGAAGGATGAAGTGATAAGAATCTGGAAACAAGAAACTGTCTATATTGTTCCCATAGTCCTATCCACAACCGGAGTAATACCCAAACATTTACACCACAGCATTAAATTATTAGACCTGAGACCATTTCTGTACACAACTCTGCAAAAAGCCGCTATCCTAAACACATGCAGAATCGTAAGAAAGTTCATGCAAACTGACGGACAAACACCACACACATAAAATTACACACCACATGCCGCATTTACTTGGTTCTCGACCCGTAAATGTGGTTCAATCCAGCCAAGAGCTGAGTCAAACAAAACCACAGAAAATAATAATAATAATAATAATAATTTTATTCATCAACATACAGGATTGTAGTAGGTACAGAGGTTTAGCTTAGATTAGTTAGTAGGTATACTAAAATGTGTCTACAATCAAGTTGGTCAAGCGAACTGTTCTCCTAGCTAGATTAATAAAATTAATCTGTATTAAGGAGTAACAATGCCTTTCCATCCTAAAGTAAGGGTGAGGTTGTTTAGTATACAAACTCTATTTTTAGGACAAAATTATAGTAAGTAGGAAGATGAATTATAGAAAAATCAATTTAAAACAATTTAGCTAGAGTGTGTGTGTGGGTGTGCGTGCGTGCGTGCGTGCGTGCGTGCGTGCGTGTGTGTGTGTGTGTGTGTGTGTGTGAGTGTTTATTTGTTGTGGTACAAGTTTGGATGAGTGTGTGAGCCTGTGCGGACATGAAATTAATATAATATGTATGACAACGTTTAAGTTAATTATTAAATGTATGTATGTGTAGGAATTAGCTAAGGTATGTTTCTGTTTCGTCGTAGGTATAGTTTTGAAGAATAGATATAACTTTCTTTTTACATTCGTGGTGCGTTAGGTCATAAATCGAGCATATCGCGCTTATTTTATTATACAGCGATGGACCCAAGAAGTAAAAGAAGCGTTTAGCAAAGGTGGTTCGTACATGAGGAATTTTGAAAACTTTATCTTGTCGTCTCTTATTTATGGGTTGATGCTGTTGTGTATGGTGTTGTAATAAAATGGTTTTGAGAATGTACAGTTGACGAACATTTAATACATTACAGTTTCTGTATAGTTCAGTGGTAGGGAACAAAATGGAGCGAAATGTAGCTACTTTAAGAATTGCTCTGTGCGCAATTTCAAGTGGCTTTATAATAGTTTTGGCTGCTCCACCCCAGGTGGAGATGCAGTATGTTATCACCGATTGGCAGAGAGCAAAATAAACGTTCCGTATTATGTTAGGACTGGCGACGGATCTTAGCGTTTTGAAAATGTAAATTAGTTTACGAACTCTAGAGGTCAGGGAATTTATATGGGGTTTAAAATTTAAGTTACTGTCCAGAACAATGCCCAGATACTTAAGACTGTAAACATATGACAGTTGTGGACATTGACAAAGATGAGTTTCCAAGTCACAAGTATGGGCTTTTATATTTATGGGGGGTTTAGGTTGAGATATTGGGCTAATAGAGAAATTCATGAATTTGGTTTTACTAATGTTTAGAGTAAGAAAGTGGGATTGTAGCCAATGTAATACTTTATCAAATCCATGTTGAGCAGCAGATTCCAGCTGTGTCCAGGAACCTGCATAAAAGGTCAGAGCAGTATCGTCCGCATAGGAAATTATTTGGGCATTTGGGATATGGTAATTACAGAGGTCGTTAATAAATATTAAAAACAATGTAGGCCCAAGAATGCTGCCTTGAGGCACTCCGTAGTAGATTGGTAACTCGGCACTGCTGTGACCCTCTATAGTCATCTGTGAGCGATTAGAAAGGTAACTACGGAAAAAATCCAGTTGTAACCCCCTGACACCAATATTTTCTAGTTTCAAAAGAAGCATAGGAACGGGGACAGTGTCGAACGCTTTAGCTAAATCTAAAAATATTGTTAGGACTTTTTTATTTGAATTTAAATTTTCTACTATATAATTACATAATTTATGTACTGCATCACTTGTTGATTTATTTTTTCGAAAGCCAAATTGTTGTGGGGATAATAATTGAAACTGTTCTAGGTAATGGGTTAATCTTTTATTAATTATGCGTTCAAGCACTTTCGACAAGGCAGTTAAGACAGCTATTGGACGATAGTTGTTTGGAACCTTCCCGTCGCCACCTTTAAAAATGGGATGAATAATAGCCTTCTTTAAAGGAGCGGGAAAGATTGCTTTTGCAAAGCATAGATTGAAAATATGACTTAAAATTGGTGCCAGAATGGTTGAGTATCTCTTCAGCATGATTGCCGAGACACCATCCCATCCTGTGGCAGCATTTGCTCGCAATGAGTCAATAACTGTTATAACCTCACTTGTATCTGTATTATCCAGTACAAATGACGACAGGATTTGACTATTTCTGGTGTTTGCGGAGGTATTATGATGGAGATGTTGTCGCGTATTTACATTGTCTGCAAGATTTTGACCAATATTAACAAAAAATTGGTTTACATCGTTGCACGATTGTTCAGGTGAGGGAGCAATACCCAGCAAGTGTGTTGGAGAGTGTTTCTGTTTTCCAGAGTTTGTGATGCGTTTAATATTTTCCCATAGAGATTTAGGATTTTGGCTAGCCTTATGAAGTTCGTGTCTGTCATATTGCTGTTTAACTTTCCTTAGGATTTTAACACAGAAGTTTCTGTATCTTTTATAGGTGATCTTAATAGTTTCATTGTCAGGAAATTGTTTACTTTTTCTGTGCAGTGCATCCCTGTTCCTAATACACCGCAACAGTCCGGGCGTTATCCAAGGTTTTAATATTCTTTTCTTAGACGAAATTTTAGTTATGGTTGTATGTTTAGTGATAGCTATTTTTAGAAGTTTTATTAAGTTATCGATAGCGAGGTTAGGGTCTGTTATGGAGTAGAGTGAATTTAAGTCGAGCTGTGAGATTGTTATGTCTAATAATTCGTAATTAATCTTACTTATATTCTTAGTAACTGTAGTTTGTACGTTTTCATTATAGAGGCAAAGCATGGTTGAATAATGATCGGTGACGGTAGAGTCGTAGATAAACGTTAGTGACTGCGATTTACATCAATGATTTGCCGTATTATTTGGAGAATTTGTGTGATGTTGTACTCTTTGCTGATGACACTTCACTTATTTTTAAAGTGAAACGTAATATTGACGATTTTGACTTTATTAATTGTGCACTCACACAGATAACCCATTGGTTTACTGTAAATAATTTGGTCCTAAACGCGAATAAAACCAAATGTATTAAATTTACTACACCCAATGTGAAAAATATTGGGCCTAATTTAATGATTATTAATGAAGTGCTGGATACTGTCAACTCCACAGTGTTCTTAGGAATAACGCTGGATAAAAATTTAATATGGAATGCTCATGTATCGAACTTGGCTAAAAAGTTGACCTCTGCCGCTTACGCTGTAAGGAAAGTAAGACAACTGACCAACGTAGAAACTGCACGGATGGTCTATTTTAGTTATTTCCACAGCATTTTATCATATGGAATTTTACTTTGGGGCAAATCTGCTGATATCCAAAGCATATTTATTTTACAGAAACGAGCAATTAGATCAATTTACCAACTAAGTGCCCGCTCTTCCTTAAGAGATTTGTTTAAAAATATTAATATATTAACGGTTGCTTCTCAATACATTTATGCAAATTTAATTCATATTAGTCAAAACCTAAATCTATATCAAAAGAGAAGCGCCTTGCACACAATAAATACAAGAAACAAACATAAATTGTGTGCTGATTACCACCGTCTGCAGAGAGTCCATTCTTCGTTTGTAGGGCTTAGTGTGCGTATGTTCAACAAAATACCAGAATGTGTGCAAGAGTTACCCCTAAATAAATTTAAATCCCATGTAAAGACTACCTTAATGAAAAAAGGTTATTACACAATTAATGAATATATTAATGATAAAACTGCATGGTGCTAGCGGTGTAACACAAGAAAACTTACACACCAGGTGCCTGTTCACCGAACTGATATACCAACATTAGACTTTTTAATTTTTTATTGTCATTTATCAAATTTGTTATTGTATACACTGATGTATTTCGGAACAAGCTATGCTGAGTTTAACTGTCTCTCTTAAATTTTAAATGCGATTCCTCAAATACTACTATCAGTGTACTCGTCATGCTCCCATTGTTTGTCATTGCTTGCGGTGGCGATGTGAGTCGGGTCGCCTCCTTCCCTCTAATATGGCGAGGGAGGCGATGGCTGTGTGCTCACACGTTATACTCGTGAACGGGTGCTGCTTGTGGTGACTGGTCGACCATATGATGGATGTGTTTGAGGTAGAAGTACATTATTGTGACCTTAACGGCGATAATCTTCTCATGTAGCTAGTTCCTTGGAAATGTGCGTTGACGCTCCCTCCGTTTTCAAAGTGCAAGAGGTTGCTGCTCTGATATTTCTGCTTGAGGATTTTAAATCACTATTTAACTATATTTGTGAAAACGTCTAGAGCGTGCATTAGCGCACATACTGTTATTTGAAATGTATATTAAATAAAATATTGTAAACAAAAGTTATTAAAAAAAAAAGGTACATAAACTGTGATACAAAAGATGACGAAAAAGAAAAAGCCCGGAGTTTCTTTCTTCCTTTCTTCTCCGAGTCGTCCACATAGGTAGCTAGTGAAAGGTTGCAGGTTAGCTAGGGTAGGATTCTCGCCGGCGAGGACCGCGTTGCACCCCTACCCCTGCCCTGTGATCCAGCGCCTGTAGGCCGATCACTTCCTTTTATGTTCATAAATCTGACTTATATATCAGTGGTACCACTGGGTCGTGGTCCTAACCCCTTAAGGGTGCCCCCAGGTGTGTGCCACTTAATTGTTTGTTTTTTTTTCCAAATTTTTCTATATTGAACCATTAAAGTCTAAAATAATTAATATGAACATAAACTTATTATGAGTAGAGAAATTAATGACCAGCTGACGGACGGTCTACTTTGTCTGTAATATCCTACAATTTGCTACCGGTTAATTAAGTATCTAGTTTAATTCATAGAATAAGAATAATTGTGTAACATTGTGATTCTGACAAGTACAAGTGTATGTAAATACCTAAGTGCTGAATAAATTCATTATTTCATTTCATTATTATTTCATGTTGAATTCAGCTGGTGTAACATTTAATACTTCTGTTTTATAAGGAAAGTACCTAGTTATGATAGTTATTTTTCTGTATATAAAGAAGGCTATATTATTTTCTATTAAACGAAGGTTTGTAGGTTCAATGTAATTCTGTTTGTATGTGTGTAACCTTGTGTAAATTTCTTTGTGTTTTGTTGTTTTTGTATAATAGTATAAATAAATACATGTACAAAGATGTGTGTTTGACATATAAGGTGCAAAGATGTTATATGTGTTATGTTTATATGTTATGATTGAAAACAGTGTAAGTGTATGAGTGTAGAAACAATTAATAGTTATGCGGTATATTATACAATTAATATAGAGAAAGTTTGAATATTTGTAACTATGAAGTAGTCATGCAGTGCTTGAAGACAATTCTTTTAGATGTGATTCCGATTTAACGTAGATAGGTTGGCTATCGACATCCTTTTTTAGCATAATACGTCCGTTTGATGTCCAACAAAATGTAAACTGGTTAGTTTTCGCGTAGTTTCTGGCTAAGTAAAATAATCGTTTAGAGTTTGTAGACAATTGTTCAGTTATGTAAATTGGCGTTGTCTGTGAACCCGTAATGCCCAGGTGAGAAGAATTGAGTTTATTGGTAATGTTGGATTTGTTGTATAGTTTTACCGCAGATAAAAGGTTGGCTTTCATAAGTGTGTTGGTCAGTTCAATTGTAACACTAGAGGTAGTTTTTTCTTTCTTGGAGGGTTGTCTCATTACGTCTCGTATATTATGAGCCTGTAAATTCAGATCTAAACACTTGGATAACTGACTGACCATGTCATAAAGCAAAGTTTTTGTTTCTCCCGAGCTCTTGGGAACGTTTCGGATTTCCAATGAGGTTTTAAGGGTGTTGCGGTCAAAATGCTCGACTTTCTCTTCCAACACAGAAATCCTAGACACCATAGAGCATCGTTCTTTTTCTAAACCCACGATTTTGGTTTCTAGTTCACTCAGCTGACCGGAAATGAATGTCATAGATTTTTCAATATTGGAGTTAGTCTCGCAGACATTCGATACGGAATTTTTAAGCTCTAAAATATAGTTCTCCAGTTTGTCCATTCTTGCATTCTGAGCAGATGCCATGTTAGAGATCATATCTTCTATTGATATCTTAAAGTTTGTGAAATCATCATTACCAATTACTCCAAAAGCCTCGGACGGTGACATAGGCGTACGTTTGCGTTTTATTCTCTGGGTAATGTTTAACTGGGCGGTGTTTGGGTTGTTTGGGTCATCTTCGGTGCATAATTTTACGATATCAGACTCAGAACGTGAATTCTGTTGAGGCGGTGTTCTAGATAACGACATGTTTGTCTATATTTACAAAGAAGTAAAGGTAAGTTGAAGCTCACCGAGTTTCAGTGCGTTCCCGATGTGCAAGTAGTAAAGTGTAGTAGGTAGATATTCTGTAGCTGCGTAGCTGGTGCTTAGTGCGGTTATCTTGCTTCCTCCTCAACGTGCGAAGCTGGTGCGAGAGAGATGTAGGTGCCCGCGGCTACGGTGCGGCTACGTTGGTCGGAGTAAGATGGGAATTATTGGCCTCTCTTTTCCTCGGTGTGCGCGCGGAGCGGCGGCGGCGATGCGTCAGCGCTGCTGCGGTGCCAGAGCGAGAGAGCAATTATGGGGTACTTCTCTTTTCCTCGAGGTGCGCGCGGGGTGAAGTAATCACAATATTTTAAAATTTTTATCCGGTCAGAGGATGCAATAAGGGCGGCACTGGGTAAACAAATAAATACCAAAATAGCGTAAACTTTTTGAATATTTTTGAGAGCGTAACTAGTAACACGACTGCTTCTAACAAGATTTCGGACGGAAGGGTCAATATAAACCTTCACAGTTATTTATTTTATCAAATGATGCCTCAGTGCTGCCACCTTTTGGCCGCCACTTTAGAAAACCCTCGTTATTTGCAAAGAACCTTCTGATGCCTTCGAAAACCCCAAAGTCCGAGAGGCCCGCGAACTGTAACGTAGAGCGACGGTTGCACAAAACTCTCCTAAAAAACTAAACGTCATAATCCATCATTATACCTGCCAGCGACTGTCTTGAGCCGAGGTCCAAGTCCTACAGGGGACGCCGGCTTGCGCAAGTTGCTTAGTTGTTTAAAAAAATAATGTTTGGGCTGAAGCTCTGCTCGCGTTTATACCCGGTGAAGTAGCAAAAGCCTTCTGGCTAACAGCATGATGTCCGTCCGAAAAAAATAGGACCTCACTGTAACAATATGCTAACTACCATTTTTATGTTGCCTAAATCTTTTCTTTACATTTTCAGGTTGTGCGCCCCCCTCCCCACTCCAACCGTAGACGGTCATCGAGCAGTGTATTTGAAGCTGCTGGACTCAGATCCTAGGAACTTCAACTTCGTTGATGGTGTCAGAGGTTTCATGATGGTATTCGATTTATGGCAGTATGAAGAAGGAACATGGCCAGGGTTGGTGGAATAACATTTAAATTATTTTAAATACTTTTAGGAAAAGATAACTGATTACCAAATTTTAAAATTGAGATTAATAAATTTAGACCACCGACAGGATATGAACCTGCGTCTTAGGTATAGCCCATAATGTCTTACCCATTCGGCCACGGTGGAACCCAACCCCGGTCGTCGAAATTAATCAACCTCATTATTAGTTTTATCTACGTCCCCCTTGGACGTAGATACAAAACAAACATGGTGGAATTATATTATAAGTGTCATGTTAGCATGATGTAGGAACGTGAAGCATTTAACCTCACAGCGGCCCTCTTTAGTGCGGGACGTTCCCTGAATGCTGGTATTTACTTTATCCAGCAGGTAAGCATTGCCATTCAACGGGGCAATGCTGCCAGTACTCTAGGAATCTTGCCAATCTTGATTTAAAATAACAATATAAAATAAACATAAACTGTTCAATGATTGCGATAAAAGTTTTGTTTGAAAAAGACCATAGGTATTCCTCGGAATGTCTTTCTTCAATTCGTCTCCGCGTTGTCCCAAATGTTTGCTAGGGTACTCAATGGATTGATCGAAGACCGCGTTGTTTGTTTCTCTGTGATCTCATAACTTGAGATTTGACTACCTACAAACCGATTCTTGATGACGCCTAGATCTTGGCAATAAGCAATTACATAATGTTATAGGAACATCTGGTATTAGATTGTTTATACTTGTCTGACAAATATTTTTTTGTTTTTAAATATTTTATACGACATGAAAAAAGTCCAAAGAGTTCTTTGAAATCGATCCAGCCATAAATATATATAATTTTTAAGTAAGGCTCCTCGATCAAAGCTGACCTCGGTCAGTCCAGCGGGGATCCTAGCCTGGCTAATCTGCAGGTTTATCTAGTCTACTAAATGCAATATCCCCGATTATATAGTCAGTTAAAACGCAAATTATCAGTAGATAGGTAAAATGGTTAGTTTCCGTTCATCGCTAGAATTGAGCTAATCGTCAGGGTCAGTGATTTTTCCTTGATCATAACCAACTGTTAGGGCAAGAGAACGTGTATGTGTGACTTGAAACAAAAAATCTATATTTATCTTTCTCTTGTGCGATAAAAAGTTCTCTATATAAAAATATTACAACGTCCAATGCTGAACATGAGCCTCCTACTGAAGGAGGGTTATGTCCCTAAACAACCCTTTTGTTTTTTGTTGTTGGGGGGAAATGCAGTTACGGATATGTGGGACTCGCCCTCTCCATAGCGTGGTATGCTACCCATACCACGAGGAGAGGACCCTACACCACTAAAATCCCCCGGATACTCCTCCGTCCACCGTTGGTGAGGGCACCCGCGGCCGTATTGGCGCCGCTGGCTCTCCTGGGGTCCCTCAACGACCCTAGCTGGCGAAGGTCTTGAAGTGGCCCATGTTCAGATGTGGATGTAAATGGTCGGTAGAAGTGAAATGAGGTTACTTTCATATAAACATAATTAATTAAGTATAACTAATGTTTTGTCATAACGTATTTTCCAGGTTCGAGCTAATTATCGACATGGAGGATGCAGTGATTGGTCACGTGGCGAGACTTGACATCAACTCCGTTAAGAAAGTTCTCTATTTTTTACAGGTAAATAATATTAGAACAGTTAACTTAAAAAAACACCTTAGAATAGACTACCCCATATCTTCCTACAATAGGTGTCGTAAACGGCAACTAAGGTACAGTTAACAAAAGAGATAGGTTTACACCGTCAGTATCAAATAATGTACATAAATATTTTTTTGTCAGTACAACAGCCGGTAATTCTTTTTGGGCGAAGATTTCGCTGCTAGCTGTTTACAAATATACATAATAGTGAACTCTTCTCATAAACGTGTACATATAAATTGAAAATGCGTTTCACTATCTCTTTTGCTGACTGTACATACACCGATGGGCATCCGCATCTATCAGCTGAAAGATACTCCCATCTTACTGCGATCGCCAATCTGCCTGGCAAGTGTGGTCATTACGGCAATACGAGGATTATTATCGTAATTACCACCAGTGGCGTAGTTAGGTGATCAAGGGCCCTGGGGCAAAAAAAAAACGGTGCGCCTAAACTGCTTAGGTTTTATTATTACTATTTTTTTTTATTATGTCCGGTACTCGCTTTAAAATTGCGGATGTTGTGGATTCAATCCCCACGCCGGACAGAAAATCTTTGTATAAATTTTAAGATTTCTTTGCGAGTCTTGTTGGCTGAGGGACTCCGTGCCTCGGAAAGCACGTTAAGCCGTTGGTCCCGATTGTTATAACATCATCTATATCAATCGTATACGGAACGGGCAGCAGCGTTTCCTTGTGTGTTACAATATAATACTGCGGTCACTAACCCGCGCCAAGCGTGGTGACTTTGGAAAATACCCTTGGGAGGAGGCCCATGTTCAGCAGTGGACGTTATACGGGCTGATAATGATTATTATTAAAAGGTAATACGAAGGTTACTACTAAGGCCCCCCTAAGCTCGAGGGCCCCGGGGTTCGGTAGCTAAGCTAGTGATTACCACGACCCTGGCTTGCAAAGGTTTGTTAAAGAGAATGCCCATGTTAAGCAGTGGACGTCAAAGAGCTGATATGGTAAAATAAAACTTCTGCTAACATCTTCTATTCAGAGCAATCTGGGAATAATTTGCAACAGCTCATTTACGTTAATACTACTGAACATGAGCAAATCTCGGCAAGTCAGATGTTAAGGGTTGCTAAGCTATTGCGATTTAATTATACCTACTATGTAGTTACAACTGAAAACCAGCCTAGGTATCGCCTAGCCTATGCTGAGGTGGCGACTTTTTCAGCAGAGCATGCATGGCGTCTTATTGTTTTGTACATTAAGCTAAATGATCTTTCTAATATCTTGTGTGTTGTGCTGAATTTAATGTATTTTCTTTCTTTCTTCCTAGTTTATAGTATACAATAAAACAATGGTCAATATTGTCTGTCTGTGTCGGGACTTTCATTGATAGATAGCCAATTCTATAAGGTACTAGCTAATGCCCGCGACTTTGTCTGCGTGATGTTTGTTATTCCTTCGGTTTTTTAACTATCCCACGGGAACTCATTAATTGTATATACATAATAATAAATAGTATTTAAAATATTGACCAGGGATGTAACCATACCACCATGCAAAATTGCATTTAATTCGGTGCAACAGTTTCGGAGATTAGCCCGTACAAACAGACAAACAGACAGGAGAAACAAAAAAATAAACAGTTCTATTTTACTTTTAACATGCCCCTGACTCGGTTTTAAGCGTTTTTTTTCTATGTACAGACATTCGATCTCTACAGTTTTATTATAATATGGATCACCAGTATTATTATATGTATAGGTTGCAGTCAAAACTCTTAACCATTCAAAAGTACTAAATCAGTAAAAAATCAGTCAAAACTAAACTAACCTAAAACTACACTCGGTTCCAAAAATAACGGGTCAGTCACATAAACCAGAATATCTCCCGAACTACGTATGCCATCCTAATAAAACGAAGACTGTTCAATTGAGAATTTAATTATACAGATAAAAAATAAAATAAAACTAAGTTGCACCCACAATATTAATCTCTAAATTAAAAAAAAAAACCAAAGTAGTCATATTTGTCTTAAGATTACATTTTTTTATGATTGTTTTTTTGGTGTTTTTCATCACTTTCTTCATTTAATACTTTGTATTGCCTCCACGAGCTCTTCTGACAGCTTCCAGGCGATTAGGCATGCTGTACACCAAATTTTGGAGCCGGTGCTGAGGAATACCTTCCCATTCCTCCACCAGTGCTTGTTTGAGCTCGGGAAGCGTGATTGGTGGGGGGTTTCGACCTTTCACGCATCTCTGAAGCTCGTCCCAGGCGTGCTCGATGGGGTTTAAGTCCGGGCTTCGCGCTGGCCACTGCGTGAGTTCGATACCGACCTCTTCAAGGTAGTCATGTACAATTCTGGCGGTATGGGGACGCGCATTATCATGCATTAATATGCCATGCCGGTCCATCCTGGCCATGAAAGGACCTACATGTTCATTGAGGATCTCTTCCACGTACCTCTCTGCATTTAGAGTTCCATTTTGAATGAGTACCAGCTCGGTGCGGGCCTCAGCAGAAATCCCAGCCCAAACTTGTACGGAGCCTCCACCGTACGCCACTTTTTCCTCCACACACGCTTGATGGAAGCGCTCCCCTTTCTTCTGTACACCAACTGCTTACCATCATGCTTATAAAGCATGAATTTAGACTCGTCCGTGAACATTACCCTAGACCAATCGTCTAGTGTCCAGTTTAGGTGCTCGCGCACGTATCTCTGTCTTGCAATTCGATGTCCCCGTTCCAGTTTGGGGCCATTTGCGGGCCTCAATGGTTTCAAATTTGCTTCAGCAAGACGTCTTCTTACTGTTTGAGCGCTGAAATTGCCACCTCCAAAGCGAATAAAGTGAGTTTTTAGACCAACAGCAGTTTGAAAACGATTTCGGAGCATTGTAGCCACCAGTTGTCTGTCTTCGCTGGCCGTTGTGCATCTTGGTCTGCCATTTCCTGGTCTTCTAAGGTGTGATCCGGACTCTTGGTACCGCTGGACTACCCGCTGAAAAGTCGACAAAGATACACCAATATTTCTGGCTGTTTCACGCTGGCTCCGCCCAAGTTCCAAAAAAGTTAGGATTCTGGTACATTCCTCTAGCGTGACTGCCATGCTTCACCTCACAGAATAATAATTATGCACGTGGAAGACGTTCACGATATTTTTTTTTTGTGACAGAATAGAAATACAGCAAAAAAACAATCATAAAAAAAATTTAATCTTAAGAAAAATATGACTACTTTAGTTTTTTTTAAATTTAGAGATTAATATTGTGGGTGCAACTAAGTTTTTTTTTATTTTTTATCTGTATAATTAAATTCTCAATTGAACAGTCTTCGTTTCATTAGGATGGCATACGTAGTTCGGGAGATATTCGAGTTTATGTGACTGACCCGTTATTTTTGGAACCGAGTGTACTTTTGACTGATTTTGCTAGTTAAAAGTACTTTCGACTGGTTAATAGTTTTGACAATATAATCCTACTAATATAATAAACGCGAAAGTTTGTACGTATGGATATCTGTTTGTTACTCTTTCACGTAAAAACTACTGAATGAATTTGACTGAAATTTTGCACGGGGATAGTTAATAAGCTCGATTAACATACAGGCTACAAAAAATCACTCTCCGACCCACTGAAGCAGAGTAACGCGGGAAATACCGCAGGGTGGAGTTAGTAGATAATAAGGGGCTATTTATTAAGGTATTTGTGTGCCTGATAGTTTTCCCGTGTATTCTGCCTAATGTACAAAACGGTAGTACTGATTTAGGTGGACCGTTATTTATATTATAAAATTCTTATGTTATCCAGACGAAGTCACAGGTAGCAGCTAGTCTCAAAATAATCTGAACTGTTCTACGATGTTTGTTTTTCAGGAATGCATGTTCGTCAAGCTAAAGGCAGTACACTTCCTGAACGCACCGAGCTTCATGGACCGAGTGATGATGCTCCTGAAACCGTTCATCAAGAAGGAGCTCATAGACATGTTGCACATCTACCAAGTCGGCTCACAAGACGTGTTTAAGACCATCCCCAAAGCAGCCTTCCCTAAAGATAGGGGGGGAGAATACAAAGACTTATCTACTTTAAGAGGTTTGATATATCATGCTTTCTGTTGTACATACATACATACCAGCGTTGCCAGATGTCCCGATTTTCGCGGGACATCCTGATTTTTATATCAAAATTAAATGTCCTGCGCGGGACGGGCTCAGTCCCGCTTTTCAGGCTTAATTTGACCATTATCGCTACTGATACGAATTTAAATCAGACTGTTACTGTTAAATTAGTAATCCCACCAAAAACATAAATGTAAAATAGCAGAGCCAAGTTCAATACAAAAATTATGCTTGGCTGAGGGCTTCGCCGTAAAAATAATGGAGATCTGAATGAGTGCCAAGTTCTATGCTAAATCGAAATATGTAATTATAGTAACAAAATAACATTATGAACAACTATTAAACTTTATTTCTTTGCTTTATTGGATACCTATAACAATTGCTGTTATTTAAAAATGTGAGATCTTAAAGAAGGTTCAGCAGTGGACGTAAATGGGCTGTTGAAGTGAAGTGAGTCTTAGACGAGCCCCGTTTCGAATCCTTGTTGGAGAGGCCCTCGAACATAAAGTGACAGGCCCCTATGTCCATTAGTTCCGCTGCCTATTCAATGCAAACATACAAACAAACAATTAAATCTTTCCCTTTCCAATATTAGTATAGACTAGCAATATTATGGCTGGTTTCCAAATCCAGCGCATGGATCCGACTGCAATGCAAAAGGCCAGGTAGTTAGCCACCAGACTTTTGCTACTTCGCCGGGCATGAAAGGGAGCAGGGCTCCAGCGCCTAAGCGCCGCTAAGAGCGCCCCCCCCCCTGTAGGACTTGAAAGGCCCGGGGCGAACATCACTTTACAATGCGGTAGGAAGTTGAAGGGTGTCGACAGGTCTTACAGTTTACATTTCTATCGTGGAGTCCATCGGGATCTTTCGAACCGTACGGCGGTCAAATATGAATCGACATGACTCATAACTTATACGTAGTAGTAGATTTTTTTTTTTTTTAAAAGACAACTCCCTCACTCGGGAAATAAATCCCTGTGTCGCGGGGGACTTTACAAACATACATTTCACGGACACAACGAACACCCAGATTCAGAACAACTATTTGTGGTTCACAAAAATAATTGTCCCGGGTGGGAATCGAACCCAGAACACCAGGTCTCAGCGGCAACTATCGTAACCACTGAGCCACCGGTGCAGTCAGATAGTCTTCTCTTACTAGACCAGGGGTTCCCATAGTGTGCCCTGGTGTGCCGCAGAAAGTAAAGAGGGGCGCCGTTATTCGATCCTCTGTCATTATCTAAAACTTCAAATATTCACGGGTACCTTTTTTGCGCTCGCATAGGTAAAGAACATAGATAGGTTTCGAAGTGATTATGTCGAAAAATTTCACGATCCAAGATCCTCTACACGCACAAGCTTCAGCTGGATTTTTAGCAGTGCAGATCACCAAGACCCCGTCACACATTCATATCTCACAAAAATACTCAAATTCATATTGTAAATGTTTGTCCCTTTCTAACTTACCTAACTAACATTATTGTAGATACCAATTTTTTTCCGACTGTTTATTTTTCAAGAGTGGTATTTTTGGGCGGCGTGACAAAAAACTAAATTTGTTACTACGACGCGGGCTGAAAAATATTACTACCCCGGTACTAGGTAATTAATTATTAAATGTTGTTCCAGATGATATATTCAAACGCCTTCGAGCAAATCCAGAGTTCTTGAAACTTGAAAATAAGAAGCGAGTTAACGAATCCCTCAGACCAGCTGGAAAACCCTCAAAGGCAGAAAAAGAGTTCGGTTTACAAGGCAGCTTCAAGAAACTTGAATTAGATTAAACACCTACAAATACAATTAACAAGTCATATAGTTTTAAGGTTTACGATAAAGTAATAATGTATTTTAAACCTTAACTAGTTATCAATAAAAGTCATAATAGTGCAATTATATATGTTATGCTTATTAATTAAGTAATATAAAATTTTATGGGTCAAGGGACATAATAAGGCAAAAGTGGATCAAAAATGTAAATAAAATTGTAAAGGTATAGTACTTTTTTTATTTATCCTACTAATAATAATGCCGTGTGGTTTCCGGCTTAGAATAGACCACCCCATGTCCTCCCATGGGTGTCGTAAAAGGCGACTAAGGGACAGCCTTAGTAATTGGTTTAAAAACTACAAACTAAGCAATCTGCGCAAGAGGGCGCCCCCTGTGGGGCTTGGACCTTGGCTCAGGGCGGACGCTGGCGATGAGATTGAGGGATTATGAATTTTAGTATTTTAGGGGGTTTTGTGCAACTGTCGCTCTGCTTTACAGTTCGCGAGCCACTCGGACATCGGGTCTACGAGGGCATCGGATGGTTTTTTGCAAACTAAGGGTTTGGAGGAAGAATCATAATCATTATCAACCCGTATAAAGTCCCCTCCTGAACCTTCTAGATAGCGTTGCGATTTTCTGTTAGCGATGACCCCGCTGTAGTGGCATGTTACCTAGGCCTTCTGGTTGGTTAAAGGTCTCCCGTACCTCGTAAAGCATGTTAAGCCGTTGGTCCTGATTGTCATAACATCAAGTATAGCAATTGTAAACCAGAAAATGGGCAACAGCGTTTCGCTGTGTGTGTTATTACATAATTCTGCGGTCACCAACTTGCCTGTTAAGCATAGTGCAAGATCTCTTGGGAGGAGGCTATGAACAGCTGTGAACGATATACCTGATAGTGATGATGGTGAAGGTTTTAATTCCCTATTCATCATTATCATCAGCCCGTATAAGGGACCGGGTTGGTGACCGCAGTATTATATTGTACCACACAAAGAAACGCTGCTGCCCGTTCCTTGATATACGATTATTGTAGATGATGTTATAATAATCGGCTTAACGTGCTTTCCGACGCTCGGAGGGTCGTCCCTCAATCAACCAGACCCGTTGTTTTTTTTGAATTTACACAAGATTTTCTGTCCGGCGTGGGGATTGAACCCACGACCTCCGAGATTTAAAGCGAGCCAAATACCGCTAGGCTACGGAGGTTGTCAAATTACCTATTGTGAGTTGAATTATCATTGATTAAAAAATAAGACAATTGTGTAGAGGAATGGTTGGTGTTCCTCCACAGTAAAAGCCGGGCGAGGTGTAATGGCCGGCGGCCGACCATTGGTTGATATTCAGAACTATATAGCGCGATACAGGTGAGTTGGGATGCTAGGTGCTAGATGTCGCTGCTAGTCTACTGTCAAAATGAAAGAGTTGTTCGATGATTTTAGGTCGCGCCTTTGTTATAATTTTTATACTTAGTTTAATACTCTATACTTCTTATAATAATTAAACTCAAAGTTACTAATTTATCAACTATTTTTCATCTTCATAAGAACTTAACAAGCTTTAATGTTCTTAATTTTGCATTTTATTGAAAGTGGCCCTCATTAATACGGCACGTTCCTCAAGTACTGGTATTTACTTTGCACAGCAGATAAGCATTGCCATTCAACAGAGCAATGCAGCCAGCATTCTAGGAATGTTGCTCAGTAGCAAACATTTAGAATATTTGATAAGTTACTTATATTTTAAACTAGCTGCGCCCCGCGTCACTCTGCTCCAATGGGTCGGAGCGTGATATTTTGTAGTCTATATGTTAATCCAGCTTACAAACTATCCGCGTGCAAACTTTCAGCCAAATCCATTGAGTATATAGTTTTTGCGTGAAAGAGTAACAAACATCCATCCATACTTACAAACTTTCGCGTTTATAATATAAGTAGGATTAGCTTAACGCGTTGTACCCGCTCTCGTGGGAACTTTATAATAAAATGTAACCTCTAGCCTTCCTAGATAAATGGGCTTTCTTACACTGAAATAACTTTTCAAATAGGTCCAGAAGGTCCTGAGATTTGCTTTGTTTTCTTGTTCAAGGGAGCATTTTTTTTCAGTTTTATATATTAGTACATAGAGGTATATAGATTTGCTACATTTAACTGTATATATAAGTTATATAGGTATGTTATATACTCTACTGCCAAGGTTAATTTGCCCAAGGTGTTAAGCCGGGAGCCCCCATCAAACTATAATTACGTACAAAATAATCATCATAACAATTGGTGCACATTTTATGCTCTGATGCACGAAATGATATATTATAAATGATAGAATTTTAACACCTAAGTTCACATGTCAATATATAGAACATATTGTTACTTTATTTTTGTTTGTATCAACTTGAGATACAATGTACGCGCTAAAGGTATTTAACGGAGAATTTGACAGGAAATAGCATTTTGAAAGTGTTCTAGTAAAAGATTTTATTTATCAATTGTATAAGGCTATAATGGGTCTATGTTCATTAATTCTTAAAACTTAATTGCAGTAGTTGACCAAAGAATTTCAGTAACACTAACAATAAACAATTAACAGATACCAACGACCGGGGAACGTGCCGCGAACGCGACGCGTCACCCCTCGCCCTTCTGAACCTTAGTTTGCGAAGAACCTTCCGATGCCCTGGTAGACCCGTGAACTGCAAAGTAGAGGGGAGAGCGAGTTGCACAGAAGTCCCCTAAAAACTGGAAGCCATCCCTTAGTGTAGGCCAGCGACCGCCCTGAGTCGAGGTCGAAGTCCCATTGCAAGGTTTTTATAAAATAATTTAGCTCCCGGTCCCCAATCAAAAGGTTCTTGAGAGAATGATAAAAGATAAATGAGCTACTTTAAGAAGTTCATTTGTTAATATCTTTGCAATTTATGGTTACAAGAAAAATATAAATTAATATTTTAAAATTGAACTTATACATAGTAATTTAAATATTAAAAAAACGGCCAAGTGCGAGTCGGTCTCGCGCACGAAGAGTTCCGTACCATTCTCAAGATGATAACGAGCAAAAAATGGCAAAAAGAAAGTTAAACCCTTGAAATATTTATTTTAAGTATTTGTTGTTATAGCGGCAACGGAAATACATCATTACTATACATTAAATGTTTTTCGTAGCCCTAAATATAATAGTTATTAAGTTACCGATACCGAGAAAAAAAGTATCAATAATATAAGGAATCGAGATGACTGTTAAGTATTTTTCCTGATATTATTGCAAAAATAAAACTATGACTTAAATACATGCCATTATAGTTTTAATTTGTAAGTATTTTTTGTGTTTCGTTCATCACCATCATCAGTTAACATAAGGGGTGCACCTTTAGTACCTATGCTAATTAAGGGCCAAGTTAGTTTTGGTAGTTTAATCAAATCAACGCACAGCCTTCATCACTGATCATAGAGACCTGAAACTAGGAGGATGTATTCTTTATATGATATAGATATCTGCACAGAATCTCAAGAGGCGCAAATATAATATCTTTGATAGTGTTTATGTATTTGTGCCTTTTGGTGTCGAAACATTGGGTGCGTGGGTACCGGGAGCCAAATTAATTTATAAATACCTCGCAGCGGCCCTTTTTAGTGCGGCACGTTCTCCGAGTGCTGGTTATTACTTTGCACAGCAGGCACGCATTGCCATTCAACGGGGTAATGCTGCCAGCATTCTGGGAACCTTGCCAAGTAGAATAGATTTACAATAGTGGTATTATATGAGTTGGTTTTGTTTTAAGTTAGCTACTATTAGTTGTATATTATGTATTTTATTCAATTATAATTAAAAAATCATTTTTGATATAATAAATTAATTAATAAATACCTCGCAGCGGCCCTTTTTAGTGCGGCACGTTCTCCGAGTGCTGGTTTTTACTTTGCACAACAGGCACGCATTGCCATTCAACGGGGTAATGCTGGCAGCATTCTGGGAACCTTGCCAAGTAGAATAGATTTACAATAGTGGTATTATATAAGTTGGTTTTGTTTTAAGTTAGCTACTATTAGTTGTATATTATGTATTTTATTCAATTATAATTAAAAAATCATTTTTGATATCCGATAACAAAGGATATTTAAAAATTCTACACCTAACACCAGTAGTCAGAAGTATTGCCTTAACCGCTGATCATTGAGACCTGAAACTTGGAAGCTGTAATCTTAATATATCGTAGGCATCAGATAATAAAGGACTTGAAACAATTCGCCCCCTCACAGGACGAAAAGAGGTGACAAAGTTTGTATACCTATAGAAATCTATGCGGACAAAATCGCGCACAACAACTACTTATTATATATGTAGGTACGAAGCCTATTCGTATTTACAAATAATGAGATTGTTATTATACAGTGCAGTTAGGTGGCAAATTGTTGTGTGTTACCTATCCACATGTCATTATGAATGTGCTGTATAAAAGGGGACTCCTAGCCGAGTATAGCACAGTTCAACTTTTGGATTCAATATGAAGATATTTGGAGTAGTTTTCGCAGTTCTGGCCGCAGCTCTGGCTGTTGTTGTAAGTATTACTTTCTTTTTATTATTTGTGTTGACTAAATATTTTGTGGATTAATTAAGGTGTACCAAACTATAAAATACACCGACCGTAGCCCAATGGCTAGGGCGTCGGACTTGTGATCGCCGGTTCGAGCCCCACCCATTGCACTACCGACGTGAACCCACTCGTAACACAAGCATTTTAGCATAGCACGAGGTGTTAACAAGAATACTAGTAGACTGCAAAAAAATGATAGTAATCTTTAAAAAAAATGCATGGCATATCTTAATTAATTCAAGCGGTGGTAGCTCAATGGCTAGGGCTTCAGACTTGTAATCGGTCGCCGGTTTGACCCCCACTCACTGCACTACCGACGTGTACTTGTAACACAAGCATTTTAGCTAAGCTAAGGGTTTAACAAGAATACCTACTAGTAGTGTGCATAAGTCTGATTTGATCACTAATTATTTTAATTAAACAAATATAATTTATAAAAACCCCATCACAATAATAATAATATTAAAAAAGTGAAATGTTTATATGTGTCTGAGCTTCCTACTGCAGCTGACACAAAAGCTGATAACCATAAACGCCTGAACTTCCAAATTGTAGTTCAATTAGATACTTATACCTACTTTACTTACAGGGAGGAATGAGCACTGGTGCTCAATCTGCTGGCTGCCACGGAGGTCCACCGGGGGGTCCACCCGGGGGTCCACCCGGCCCCCCACCACCTGCCAGTAAGTCATTAATTGTGTAAAAGATAATTTTTATTCAAGGATAACTTATTAATTCTTTCACGCCTCTTTCCAATAGGGGCACAGACCTTCCTTCCACTTGCTACGATGTCGACATATCACCTTCGCCTCTCATGCATGTTCCTTCGGTTTAGGGTACTTTTAACCTGGCCTTTCTAATAAAAGTCCTCGAATTTAACGTAGAACGTCCGCCTTGGTCTTTCCCTTCCAGATAATAAATAACCATGCAAGCATCATCACCATCATTCAAACTGTCGGCTCAATCGGTTGATGTAATTTTAAATATACTAAAGTCATTGTTATAGAGCATGAAGTTAATCACATAACGATGTTGTCTACTTTGACTTTGATAAAAAAGTTTTCTAATTATAAAGCTCCCACGGGAACGGGAGTTACGCGGTTGAAAACGCGCGCGGGAAGCTAATTATTGAAAAAAAAAAACTGCCCAAAGTAACTTCCCACACGAATAAGTCACGTTACTCTACTCCAGTGGGTCGGAGCGTGATGATGTTAGTAGCCTACTCGTGATCGCAAATTGAAAGAGTTACTCGAATTTCAACATTGAACCACCTCACTCCTCATTCACGCGTCAAAAACTCATGAGTGAAAGAAAATTATGTGAGTGAGGGAGACGTAAAAATCAGAATCGTGAGTACTTATGAGTCGACGCAACCGTCCGCCCCGCCTGCCTCGGACTATCGGCTGAATTCGGCTCGGGCTCGGCTCGGCTCGTAAGATACGCTGACATACGACTCCTCGCCTCAAATGAGGGGTACCTCGTGAGGACCTCGCGAGGCAAAATGAGGTACTCCCTCAACCTCATATAAAAATGATGAGTTACCCATCACTATCCACGTGCGACTTTCAGCCAAATCCGTTCAGTAGTTTTTGCGTTAAAGAGTGAACAGAAATCAGAGGATAATGGATCCTTCCCGCGGTGTCCAAGTAAAACCATTTATTTGGACTCGATCACTTTATTGTTCCATCGGTGAGAGTACAATGGTATATCATGGTAACAATCAAACAGTCAATGGTACATAAAAAAAATCGCTGCTTGTCTCTCGCACCCGAAAGGCGCGGGTAGATGGTGTCAAGGCTGTTGCCCTCTGACCACGATGCTCTGCGCTACGTGTAACGACACGTAGGTCCTGTGGATGCTAACTACTACTACGAAAAATAATAGTCGATTAGTATGGACGACTCGGGAACGTAGACTTATATTATGTTAACTACGTACTCTGGAACTAACTACTATTAAGGAAAATAATAGTGGATTAGTATAGGCGACTCGGGAACGTAGACTTATAATATAATAACTACATCCTGTGGAACTAACTACTACTACGGGAAATAATAGTGGACAAAAAATAACAATGTACGTAAAGCTTAAATACTCCTGTGTGAACGAAACGATTGCGAGTTTTAGAGATATGGAACACTGCCATCTATTATCAAACCCTTGAACTATATAGACAATTCGCAATCATTCCGTCACACAAACCTTAACAAAGAGTAAGATACATACATCCATACATCTATACATCCATACATCCATAAATCCATAGATCCATAGATTCTTACACCCATTCGCGTTTATAATATCCCATCATTTGTTACAGATGCTACATCGAGCTAAACCTGCAAACAGATTAGCTACATCATATCTTGGACGACCTGGCGTGTCACTTGTTTTATTTGTCTAATATATATATTATTATTATGAACACTATAAGGCATTTTCTTTTTTAATTTTTCCTGTTATTTTTAGTATATGACTGCCAATTTGATTTTCAGCCATAATGTAGAACTACAAAAATACAGTGCGATAAATATTTAGTTTCATTTATATCTGTTTCGCTTTTTTTTTGCTCTTTATGTTAAAACTGGGTGTTGCCCGCGACTTCAACTGCATAGATTTAGTTTTTTCCATACAAAATTCGAAACCCCTTTTCGTCATCTTAAGGGTGGGTACGTCATATTATTAATATTTATTAATTCTCCAAGTTCTAGAGGGCTAAACACGTATCGATATTACTATGACTTTGACAAAAATGTCTTCGCTACTCACCGTTAATTAGGCATGCAATTTTTTTTTAATTATGTTAATTTACTATGTTAATGTAGCATACAATAACCCTACAGTAATGAAGACGATTGTCGAAGTCATAGCAGATATGGTTCCGTGATAAGGCTCCGGTTTAACCGCCCTGACTTGAGTGTGTAGGTATAGATAATGTTACGCGGTTAAGTATTGGATTTAACATCTTTATATATATAATTCTTCTGTGAGTGTGTATGTCACTGAACTTCTCTCAAACGACTGGACCGATTTTGATGAAATTTTTTGTGTGTGTTCAAGGGGATCTGGGAATGGTTTAGATTCACAATTTTGTCCGCTGGACAATGTTTTTTTAATTAATTTTTAATTTATTAGTAGTTGCCTGAAAACCCCTTAAAACAGCCTTTTTCTTTTTCCCATACAAACGTTTTCTAACTAAAATGTAGAGTCAATTTGAGCTTTATTTTTTTGCTAAGATTTTTTAGGGTAGGGTAAGGTAGGGGTAGATTAGGGGTAGGTGTAGGGTAGGGGTAGGGTAGAGGTAGGGTAGGGGTAGTGTAGGGTAGGGGTAGTGTAGGGTAGGGGTAGTGTAGGGTAGGGGTAGTGTAGGGTAAGGGTAGTGTAGGGTGGGGGTAGTGTAGGGTAGGGGTAGTGTAGGGTAGGGGTAGTGTAGGGGTAGGAGTACCGCATAAACGAAGTCTCTACGGCCCAGTTTATTTTATACAAATGTTTAGGTCTTTTAAGTATCGATTGAGGCAGTACGAAGTCTGCCGGGTCAGCTAGTAATGATATAAAGCTTATAGTTTCTTCAAAAAATAGGCTATCTAACACGTAGTTCCTTAAACTGTCGCGATCAAGGATACTACTAAACTCTACAGCTTTTTAAAACACTAGCTTCCCGCGTAACTCCCGTTTCCGTGAAAACTTCATAATTAAATATAGCCTATATTAATCAGTGATAATGTAGCATTCAAATGGTGAAAGAATTTTTAAAATCGGTCCAGTACTTTTTGAGCCAATTCGTTACAAACATACAAATCTTTCCTCTTTATAATATTAGTATAGATAAGCGGCCCGTCCCGGCTTCGCACGGGTGCCCGTTTTTAGTAAAATAATATTGCCTATGTTACTCAGGGATAACGTAGCATTCTAATGGTGAAAGAATTATCGAAATACGTCCAGTAGTTTTTGAGTTTATTCGAAAGAAACATACAAAAATCACACTTTTCTCTTTATATCTAATACTAGCGGCCCGCCCCGGCTTCGCACGGGTGGACTTTTATACCCTACCCCTACCCTAACCCTACCCTACTCCTACCCTACCCCTACCCTACCCCTACCCTACCCCTACCCTACCCCTACCCTACCCCTACCCTACCCCTACCCTACCCCTACCCTACCCCTACCCTACCCCTACCCTACCCCTACCCTACCCCTACCCTACCCCTACCCTACCCCTACCCTACCCCTACCCTACCCCTACCCCTACCCTACCCTACCCTACCCCTACCCTACCCCTACCCCTACCCTACACCTACTCTACCCTACCCCTACCCTACCCTACCCCTACCCTACCCTTACCATAAATCCAACAAATCATAAACCATGGCAATCGGTCCAGCCGTTCTCGAGTTATAAGTGTTGTAACAAACACGACTTTCTTTTATATATATAAGATTAGTTTTGATAAACTTACTCCTCGCTATCAATAGATGGCGCTAATCGACATATCAAAGCGTTCACTCAATTTAATATAGTCACCGATGTTTTGATTTCAATTTACTAAGCTATGCAAGGATTTGGTAGTTGAATGAAATGGGACATTGTACTACTTTTATTGTGAACACCAAGATTAAATTATCAATGTTACCTAGGTAGAAACCTACTGGTCATCGAAATTTATCAATCAGCTCTTTTATAACACCTCTGTAAGGGGGACGTTAGTGCCATCTATCGGTAATGATACGCATTACTTCGACTAATATCTCCAAAGTTGAATTTGGTATTAAATATTAAACGATGATACAGCCCATATATCACATTTTTAAATGTTTTGAATACTTTACGGTTTCAAAATTGAGAATAATAAAATTCGACCACCGACAGGACTCGAACCCGCATCTTAGGTTAAAACTCTAATGCCTTAACTACGTCTACGGTGGAACGTTCCACCGTCCCGCCGCGCCGCCGCGCCGGTGCGGTGGTCGAATTTTATAAAACTGAATTTTGATACATAATAGGTATACCTACGGTAAAATTTTCCGTAAAGTATTTAAAAAAAGTTACCTAGGTACTTATGGTAGGTAGGTACTTCACTTATGGTACTGTCAACATTAATAACATATCGAATGGTAGAATTTAATCGCATAATAGTCAAATCTTCGTATAAACAATATTAATAGCACAAAAATTAACACAATGTAAATAACTTAAGCTTGAATGAAACACTACCACTGTAATACTCCGGGCTTGAATGCACCGGTTCAGTGGTTTCTATAGTTGCTTCTGAGATTCTGTTCTGAGTTTGATTTACACACGGGACAATTATATGTGTGAACCGAATATACTTAATTGTTCTTGAACGCGCTAATCCCAGAAACTGCTGGACCGAAATATTATGTCAGTGTCATATAGCCCATTTATCGAGGAAGGTGCTGTATTATGTTATTTAGTTTTATTTTTTATTATTACTATCAGAGTTTTGCAATCTACTAGTATTCTTGTTAACCCCTCGTGCTAATCTAAAATGCTTGTGTTACGAGTTGGTTCACGTCGGTAGTGCGTGGGTGGGGTTCGAACCGGCGACCTCAAGATCACAAGTCCGACGCCCTAGCCATTGGGCTACGGCCGCTTAAGTTAAGTTCCCACGGTAACGGAAATTACGCGGGTGAAACCGCGTGAAAACCTAGTAACAAAGAAACAAACTCTTCAGCTTTATATATTAGTATGTCTACTTAGATTAAAGCGTTGGAAATAATTAACTCAAATACGTACCGCCAATTAGCGGATGCTCAAACAAATTGCAGCTTAAGTGTTTTCTAAGAGATCTACAATATAAATTTACTAAGCCATGAACTTTACGGTTTCGCTCACAGGAAGTCAGGATTACGAAAATGCCTCTCTTCAAAGTCGTGGTAATTATCAAAATGTAACACAGTCCGATTAAAACATAGAGACATACACCCAGATAGAACACGACACCAAAATTTTGCTTCTTTTTTTTGTATTCGTATTCATTTTGGTATCGTAGGAAGTCAGGATAGGGTCCGGTCGTCCTCGCAAGGCGAGGCTCGCGACGCGTTCTATTCTTCAGACCCGATCCCAGCCCGCGCTGGTTGATCTTAATTATATTTTATAATAAGCGATTATCACATGCCATAAAATTTTATTTAATAACATTATTGTTGAATTGTAAACTAATTTATTAGTCAAGATCGTTTTTTTCTTTTTTGTTTTCATTATCATTGTACATACCATACATTAATTCGTCGTAAATACCAGACATATAATTGTATTTGACTTATAATAAGTACGATCGATTCGTCTATATTATCAATAAACGTTTTATTTCATTTCATATCGTATAATGATTTTTTTAACTACCAGCGCAGTTTTATCCGATAAGACCTGAGTGAATTACGGTACCGAAAAGAGGTTAGAGGTTCTAGACAAAACGACTTGATGGATCGCTTCCCTACTTATCGAAAACGCTTTGCTAGCCTCATCGTTTTTGGGCTAGCAAATATACAAAACAATAACTTTTGCCAATTTGATTAACAGCTACGAAGGATGACAATAACTTTTGTACACTTAGATTTTTTATCTGTAGTGGAAATCAAATTCACGACCTCTGAGAGTAAAAGCGAGATTTCTGTGGCTAAGCCACATAGTTCGTCTTGTATTGTGATTTTCAGTAAACATTTATTTTTAAGTAGGTATTTTACGATGGTGGTTCAGCAAAAGTGACTCTGTTTATAGAGTACTCTACGAGATGTGTTGCGCGTACGCATACGTAATGTTGGTGAGAACACGGCCGCTCTCAAGGTCGCCGTCTCTAACTAAACGTCATAGTGACGTAGCCGACCCCTAACGCTGGAACTAGATTGATACTCGATCCAACCTTCGAGTGAGATGTCAGTTACAATAAGCAACTTTATAAGTTGGGTAAATACTATCATTGCTATCAAAGTACTTAGTAAACTGATTAATGATCGTTCCTCTCGACCCTTAGTTTGCAATGAAACTTCCGATGCTCTCCTAGACCCGAAGTCCGAGAGTACAAAACTCCCATAAAATTTTTGGACGCTTTCTGGCAGTTTGCCCTACTCAACTTTGTGCCCTGTGAAGTAGCAAAAGCCTTGTAGCTAACAATATATGTCTGTCATAAAGAAAAAGCTATTTATCGTGTCATCATTTGATGACGCAAATTTAAATGTTGATGCAACCCCAGTTGTCGAGATACGCTTTGTACATTTAATCCCAAAACCAATCGGAAAACTAATTAAAATGAAATGATTACAGTGAATGCTTTGCATTTTTAACTATAACTAAATTTATAGCGACAGCAAGACCGTCAGTCTCAATTTAGCCACACCTTTTAAGTTTTGTAATGTCCATCTCTCAACACTCTCTCGCACTCAACACTCTCTCGCAACAAAAGAGATTATTTACACCGTCAAAATTGGAAATTCATTTATTCCGTAAAAATGGTTACATTTGATTGGAATCGTCATATTTTTTCCCCTACCGTGCAGTACGTGACGTGGAAACTACCTACTGAGAAGTATAGCCGAAAAACTCAGTAGAATCCTTTTTTACAAATAATAAAATTTCACAATATTTTATTAACCTAATTACAGTATGTCATGTCAGTATCAAGTAATATCAATAAATCTAGAGTTCAGAAGCAAAAAATCGGATGTGTCATTATACGTCAAAAACATTCGTCGTATGTGCCTTTACCGTAAACTGGCACTTACGACCAAATGCTTTTGAAGTATAATAGTACATCCGTCATTATGCTTCTGAGGTCAAGAAATATGTTTATGTCACTACGATAGTCGGTAATTCTTAATGGGTAAAGAGGTCGCTGCTAGCTGCACAAATTCCCTTATTATTAACTCTTCTCATTAACGTGTAAATATAAATTTAAAACAGGTTTCATAATGTTTTGTTGACTGTACATACATACATAAGCTCACGCCTGTTTCCCAGCGGGGTAGGCAGAGACAATGGACCTCCACTTGCTACGATCCCTACACACATCTTTCGCTTCATTCACTCTCATAACATTCTTCATACAAGCACGTCGGTTTAGGGTGGATCTTATTTGACCTTTTGCGAGGATGTCTCCGATTTGGTCAGAGAACGTTCGTCAAGCTATATATATGTTACGGCTAATAGCCGAAGTGCGGCTACACCTAGTTTTAGCCGGCTACAACTAGGTGCAGTCGGCCACATGCGTTTATAAGTCCCTGTTCGGCTCCATTGGTTTAGGTTTAGGTTATTTTTTTTTTAACCTCCCCAACACCTTTTTGTCCCTTGCATAGGTATTGTTTAATTTAGAGTTAACTTAGAGGAACTTATAGGAACTTATTAAGGTTGACCTAAGTTTAACCGCAAGTTGTCGGCTGCACCTAGTTGTAGCCGGCTAAAACTAGGTGTAGCCGCACTTCGGCTATTAGCCGTAACATATACAATGGAACATAATTCACCTAATTTGCATTTGGAAATTGTCTATTTGCCTTGACTACACTGGTGGTGCAGTGGTTACGATAGAAGCTTCTGAGACCTGGTGTTCTGGGTTCGATTTCCGTCAGACAAAATTTATTTTTATAAAACACAAAATAATTGTTCTAAGACTGTGCTTTGTTTCCGTGAATTATGTGTTAGTAAAGCGACAGACATTATTTTACTAATGCAGGAGTACTTTTAATGAAAAAAAGAAACATTGCATCGGAAACCAGGAAATTGCTGTAAAAACTGAACTGAAAACGGCTACTCGTAACGTAAATTATTAAAACGATTTAAACGATTTTCGATGATAGACAACAAATATCGGTTGTCGACAAAATATCTTTATTAGTTGTGTAATATTAAACTTTATAGTGCTTTCTAATCTTGAAAAATAAAAAGAATTTGATAAAGAAATGGTTTTTTTTTCAGTAAAAAAATATAAATGTAGATACGACCGGTGGGCTTATCGCAGTCAGCGATCCCTTCCAGACAAGTTTAGGATACAAATAATTAATACATGTTGAATAAGTTATTTATTCGGATATCGTTGGAATGCATGATTGGTGTTAAAATTCAAATAAATATACTTAGGTGAGTTTTCACAATAGTACGGCCTCCCATAGTCCATCTTAGCCAAATTACATTTTCCTTCTTGCAACTCTAAACATAAGGTCTAATATTTAATACCCTTTCACCTCAGGTGCAAATGCTTACATTGTTTTAACATTAAAGTTCTCCAAATCGTTCAGTTCATTCGTTTGGTCCCGTTCACTTTGCTTCACTCGGTCAGTCAGTTACGTGAAACCTCACGGACGGTCTTGTGTGGTTTACGGTCACAGAATTTAAAAAGTGAGTGTTCTTTTTTTATTTGTTTTCTAACGTTTAAGTTTCGAATGCATTGGATTCTTTTCTTCTTTCTTTTACTTTTTTGTGTTTATGTAAATTATCTTCTTTTGTTTATTGTGTAATCATAGAAGGTTAGTTCTTAATTTGAAATGTTATTAATTGTTGTATCTCATGTCGTGATTTGTTTAGCTAAACTTTTAACGTGTTGGTATTAGAAAGTCATTTTTTCTGAAGCCAAAAGAGTTACTTTTATTTTATTTGGCATTTCAAATAAGTGTAGTTGTGTTAGTAATAACTATTAGGCTAGCATTTAAACCTGTTAGCGCCAATCAATGACCTTTGATTTAGGTAACGCCCGAATTAACATATTATATTATTATTAAAAGATTAATCAGTCGCTCAACGGTTTGACTTTTAAAAACATTCTGTTCTTGGTATTTTTATTTTCGATTCACAACACTTTGAACCAGTTTCGTTTATAATACGGGCGACAAATGATTGGTATGGTGCAGGTTCGACTCCGGGGCAAAACTGATGGATTGTCAAGGTCGAGTTTACTTCGTGTTTGTGTATTTAAACTGGATTCCTGCGTCTTTTCGACTTGTTTGTCAACCGACTTTTAAAACGGACGAGGGTTTTAATTTTATGGTATTTTTTTTAAGTTTTATTATCTCATAACTTAGTTGTTTATGGTCTGAACAACTGCGCCCCGTTGTTTTGTTCGTGTGATTGTTTTGGTTTTCCAATTCGTTGTTATGCGTTGCGATGTCGTAGTGAATAATCATGTTAAAAACATTGTCTAAACGTCTAAATATGATTTAAAATACGATTAAAATAAAAACAGTTATTTTATTATTGTTATTAGCCACTACTCTCCCACTTCTGGGCAAAGGCTTCCCTCCATTACTGTCACTTTTCTTGCTCTTGTGACACATTTCTCCTGATACCTGGCTCGAATGACGTTTGCTCAAAGTACTGAATGCAAAACGCTTTTATTTATTTATTTATTTAATCTTTATGCACGTTAAAACTAAGCGTACAGAGGCGGACTTAATGCCAAAGGCATTTTCTACCAGTCAACCTTAGGGTGGTGCAGAGAAAAGAAGAAGAGTAGGTGCACATTTATTTATGACAAGGAGAATTTTGGATTGACTAACAAATAATATAGACATATACATACTATACTATAACAAAACTAATAAATATATTAGCCTATTAAATTCTAATACTTATAATATATTATTATACTACACAAATATATATATAGGCAAATATATATATATATATATATATATATTTAAATATATTATATAATTACCGAAGTGATGAAACTGCCAGTAATCTTTTTAAAAATTCATCACGAGCCTTTTTCTTAAATACGTAGCGACTTTTGGCCATCCTGATATCGAGTGGAAGCTCATTCCATAAGAGGATAGATTGAGTGAAGAAAGAAGAATGCATGAAATTAGATCGGTGTAATGGACACTGGAGGAGACGGTTGTTGGTGGAGCGTAGATTTTTATTGTGGTTATCACAGAGAAATTTTAAGTGAGAAGATATATAGGAAGGAGTATTGGGTGAATCAAGGAAAGTATAAAGAGATGTAAGCGCTCGTAAAGATCGCCGTTCACGTATTGGTAACCATTGTAGTTGGGATCGATAAGAAGACACATGGTCAAATTTACGAAGATTGAAAATGAATCGAATGCAGTTATTCAGAAGTCGGTCAAGTTTATTGAGGTGATCTGCATTCAGGTCAAAGTAGCACACGTCACCATAGTCAAATACAGGGAAAATTAGGGCCTGCACGAGCATTGTTTTCGTCTTAAGTGGTAGGAAATTTTTGTGACGATAAAAGCACCGTAAAATATTTGTTACTTTTTGACTTACGCTCGCGATTTGATTTTGCCAACTGAGCGTGGTGTCTAAGAGCAAACCTAGATTTTTCACGCATGGGCTGAAAGGAATGGAAGTGCCATTTAATGTAATAGGTGGCAGTCTACCAAAGTCCACCTTTTTTACCATGCGAGAGCTACCAAGTACTATAGCTTGACACTTAATTGGATTTACGGTTAAGCCAAACCTTTCAGACCAATGATTTACAATTTCTAGGTCAGAGTTCAGCTTATCAATGACCTCATGAAGATCATCCGTAGTACCCTGAGCGTAAAGCTGCAGATCATCGGCATAAAGATGGTGCGCACACTGAAGTTCATGAGTTAATAAGTTAATAAACAGAGAAAATAAAAGTGGAGATAGAATACCGCCTTGCGGGACGCCAGTCTCCAGACAACGCCAGTCAGATGAAGATTCACCGACGAAAACTGATTGCTGGCGCCCGTGAAGATACGAAGAGAACCATTCCAGTGCTTCATCAGAAACCATAAGATGGGAGAGGATGGTTAAGAGGATTTCATGACTGACGGTATTAAAGGCATTGGAAAAGTCGATTAAAACCATGACTACAATCATGGTGTTTTCCATGCCAGCCCTTATATCGTCAGTCACTTTAAGGAGTGCGGTCGTAGTACTATGCCCTGGTCTAAACCCAGATTGGAACGGACTTAATAAGTCGTTCTTGTGAACAAAGTCCGAAAGCTGTTTGTGGACACAGGACTCAAGTACCTTGGATAGGAATGGAAGTATAGAGATAGGACGATAGTGGGCAGGAAGAGAGGGATTCGTGGATTTAGGGAGTGGACGGACAAAAGCTTTACGCCATGCTGTAGGGAAGCAACCAGTACTTAAGGAGTAGTTTACAATATGGGTAATTAAAGGAAGGAGTTGGTTCAGGATAGGAATAATCATGCGGCGGCCGATTTGATCGCATCCAACCGCATTAGATTTGATAGCGAGGATTATCTTTTTAATTTCCTCAGAAGAGACTGGAGAAAAGTAAAACGAGTCATTACAGGAGCGCGTCAAACCATTTATGTAAGAAATAGTGTTGCATATCGTCAGAGGATCCATGTAAGAAGTGGTGATGAAATGTTTGTTTAGATCATCTAATCCGATTGTGCTAGGGAGGTTTGATATTCGCGACTTACCAATACCAAGAGTTGCAAGAAACTTCCAGATGCTGGCAGGAGAAGATGAAGTAATATTATCAAGAATGTGACGGCGTTTAGCATTGCGCACCATCTGATTACACCGATTTCTAGCTAATTTGAATGAAGACCAGTTTTCGTCGGAGCGGTCCTTTTTAAATTTACGGAAAGCACGATCCCTTCGTCGCATGGCCATCTTGATTCCAATTGTCATCCATGGAGCTGGAGGACGCCGTAGCCTAACTTGTTTGACGGGAGCATGGACGTCATAAAGTTTGATAACTCCTTCATTAAGATAGTTAACTTTTTCGTCAAGAGAGACCGCTTCTAACAAAGGTTCCCACTGCAACTTAGCCGCGTCACTACACAATTTGTCTACGTTCATCTTTGCAAAAGAACGCACGTGCATGACCCTGGGTTTAGGTTTAGGAGGCTTAAGGACGTAGGATAGGTAGATTAGATCGTGATGGGAAAACCCAGGAGCAGGATATTGCCCATGAGAAGCAACTAAGGATGGATTGGAGGAAAGGATTACGTCAAGCCAAGTGTCATTACCAGCAGAATTCTGGTGTGTAGGTTGAAGAGGTAACACATGGAAACTGTTAGACTCAACGATATGCAGGAATTTACGGGTACGGGAAGAATTGTGGGTTATGAGATTGGTGTTAAAATCGCCCATGATGACGTGGTGATTGTACTCTGAACCCAAAGATTCAAGTACCAACTCAAAGTCAGTGAAATAATCAACATCAGGGGGACTGTATACGACACCTATGACAATTTTAGTTCCCTTGACTATAACCTCTAGAAAGATATATTCAGCAGAAGCCGAATAGTTCTGGTCAGAAACAGCCAGTATTTTATAGGGAAGGTCATATCGGAGGTATATCGCAACACCTCCTCCTCTTTTACCTAAACGGTCATTGCGGACAAGAATGAAGCCAATTTTACCTACATTTTATTGAATATGGTCTGCGTCTAAATAAATATCGTAAAACTTAACAAGAATTCGACAACAGTCACAAATAACAGATACAAATTTTACCGAATTGCATGCATGTCTTGCTAACGCTACTGCAGGACGAGAGCGGGGACGCGCGCGGGTAAGCGGGAGGCGGGATAATTTTCGAGCAAAGTGTAATTCGAACGAGTTATAAATTTTCAACATATTTTTCCAAATTTCTTCACAAACGTGATCACTGTACTCTACTGACAAACGTATACATATATTTATCTATTATCTTACTGTCTTTTGGCATAGTTTTATTTTATTAGACAAAAAAAAACCCGCGCCCGGTTTCGCCCACTTATATCCCCTTTTAATTCATATTTGATTGCGTCCTAGTAATATAGGCACCTATTTCAACTAACATAACGTAAATACGTAATTAGGTACGGATGTTTATTGTTATGATTTTCATTCTATGTCAGTAAAAAAAAAAATCCTTAGATATCTATTTCATATACATGTCACGTACTATTATTTTTAAGACGGTAGTATAATAGAAGTATAGATAAGATAACTAACACTGTAAATGACATTAACCTCTTGATCGGATTGCATATATTTTGGCAGCGTATAAATAGTACATTTAACTATCATAAAATAGGTCTCACAACAATTACTTAGACACACTATTGAATGTCACACACATTTGATTACAATCTCATGTAGTTACTATAATTACTACAAATTGACATTAAAATTGTAGTTTTATACAGACACCTGCCATATAATAACATGTCAAATTATGTAAATAGAGATTCGATTAAATGTATGTTCAATAATAAATCTGCGTTTCTTAATTGCGTATCGATAATTAAATGTCAAATCTTAGATGATGTGCGTTGTAAGGTCCTTATGCACTTTACTTAGTACTGGGGTATTCAAGGCCTATTGTATGCCTTTAAAATTGTATACAGAATGGTAAAGCGTAATTAGCGCAGCATTTTAAATCTATATAGGAAAGGTAGCATAAACATTTGGGAAAAAGATATTAATATTAATAAAACCTAACTGCAACGGCTGTACTGCCAAGCGTGGCAAAAATGGAAATGCCTTTAAGGCGCTGTACTTAGTCAAAATAGGCTTCACTAGCTAAAAAAACCGGCCAAGTGCCAGTCGGACTCTCGCACGAAGGGTTCCGTACTAGCTGCAACTTTGATCGATGTTAATAATAGTTGATTGAATGAATGAAAGGTAAATTATGGTTTACGGTTTATGACGTATTAAAAAAAACTACTTACTTGATCTCGTTCAAACCAATTTTCGGTGGAAGTTTGCATGGTTATGTACATCATATATTTTTTTTAGTTTTATCATTCTCTTATTTTAGAAGTTACAGGGGGGGGGGCACACATTTTACCACTTTGGAAGTGTCTCTCGCGCAAACTATTCAGTTAAGAAATAAATGACATTAGAAACCTCAATATCATTTTTGAAGACCTATCCATAGATTACCCACACGTATGGGTTTGATGAAAAAAAATTTTTTGAGTTTCAGTTCTAAGTATGGGAAACCCCAATTTTTTTGTTTTTTTTTCTATTTTTGTGTAAAAATCTTAATGCGGTTCACAACATACATCTACTTACCAAGTTTCAACATTATAGTTCTTATAGTTTCGGAAAAAAGTGGCTGTGACATACAGACGGACAGACAGACAGACAGACAGACATGACGAATCTATAAGGGTTCCGTTTTTTGCCATTTGGCTACGGAACCCTAAAAATATATGTTAATCTTGATCATATTTATGGGGGGACCATTGTGTTCAAAACTCGTTTTCGGTAAATTTTCTCGATAAAAAAAAACCCATAAAATAACCATTTAAATTGAAATTGTAGCAATTGTAACTGTATTATAAACAAATCTTGATAATATTAATAACAGTGATGTAATATATAATAATAAAGGGAACTGTTGTTTTTATTTATCGATTGGAATAAGATATTTGCAAGGATTAATGTATTAAATAACTCGAACGAGTCGAACGAAACGTTGCGCCATCGCGGCGTCTCTTCGCTTCTCTTTCATTTCTACGCGGAGAAACAGTGACAAAACTAATACGTAAAAGTCGTCTATTCACCGCGCCTTAAGGGAGGCCCATGCTCAGCAGTGGACATTTCATCATCATCATCAAAATCAGCCCGTATAACGTCCACTGCTGAACATGGGCCTCCACCCTGGTATTTGCCATAGCCACAACGCTTGGCAGGCGGATTGGTGACCGTAGTATTATATACAGCATATACACACAGGTAAATGCTAATGCCCGTTACCTGGTATATGATTGTCATAGAAATTGTTATGACAGTCGGTACCAACGGCTTAACGAGCTTTCCGGGGCACAGAGGGTAATTCCTCAACTAACCAGACCCGTAAAGATATGTAAAAACATTTCTGGTCCGGTGTGAAATTAAATTCACATATTTATTTATTTAAAATATAAAGTAAAGTGCCTACTAGTGACTAATTAAGCAATCATCAAATATCTTGCCACTAATTATTTTATGTACATTAATAATTAAATAATTTTAACATTGCGTTCACACGTAGCTTTAATTACCGGTAGGTAAACAGCTGTTTACGTATATAAAAGGAATTTATACGTTAGACCTTCGTTTCAGAAAGTTTTTTTTTTATTTATGAATATTTTTTTTTTTTTTTTTTTATTAGAAATAGGTTAGCGTTTGACTACACCCTGCCTGATGTTAAGCATCGGAATAGCCTAGGATGGAGCACGCTTACCTAGAAGGAACCGGTTTACTCTTGATTTGAAGAGACCCATATCGTACTTATCGGGAAATATAGACCCCGGCAAGGAGTTCCACATCTTCGCAGTACGTACAAAAAACGTGGACTCGAAGCGCTTCGTACGTATTTTGGGAATATCGACTATGTACTGATGGCGCCTCTCCGAGTGTCTTGTTGTCCGATAGAAGAAAGGGGAAGGCAGAACTAAGTTGTGCAGTTCCTCAGCACACTCTCCGAAATGTATCCGATAAAAAACCGACAAACTGGCAACCCTTCGTCGGTGCGCAAGGCTTTGCAGCTGAGACTCGGCTACGCTGCCTATTAACTTTTTGGCGCGCCTCTCAATCGACTCCAGTGCCTCTAGTTGATACTTGGCGGAACCATCCCAAAGATGAGAACAGTACTCCATACATGCTCTAACTTGGGCTTTGTATAATGTGAGCAGCTGATTTGGTGTGAAGTACTTTCTCACCTTCGAGAGGATGCCAAGCTTTTTGGAGGCTATTTGGGCCTTTGACTCAATATATGAGCCAAAATTTAGAGTCGATGAAAGAGCAACGCCTAACAGCTCAAGCTTGTCAGTTAACTGCACGGATACATCTCGGAAAGAAGGAGACAGTCGAAACGGCCTCTTCTTTGTGGAGAACAAACACGCCTGGGTTTTACTAGCGTTAAACTGAACCAGGTTGGCATCGCCCCAATCGGAGACTGCCTTAAGGGACATATGCACTAATATTATTTCTGTGGATAGACGTCAAACGTCATAAAAGTTCGTTCGCCGCTTGAGGTATGTATACGGTAAAATTTTCGGGTTAAGAAGTTGTCTTAACCCAAAAAAATTACCGGGCTCTTAAATCGTTTAGATCAGAGGTCTGCAAAATACGGCCCGCGGGCCAAATCTGGCCCACCTGTGCCATCAATTCGGCCCGCGAGACCTAAAGACTAGTGTCTCAATCTGGTCCGGCTGCCAATGTATAGGACATTGGCAGCCGCGGACCAGATTGAGATTGTTGAGTTAAGAAGAAAACACAAAATAATTATTACTCGATCGCGCACTTAGCGACTAGTCTAGAAATACGAGTAAATTAATGGCAGAAAAAAATAAGCTGTGGCCATCACAGATTAATTTTTTCTGCCATTACACCCGGTAATTCTTTATGGTTAAAGAGCTGTGTACAAATGCAAATAATAATAAACCCTTCTCATAAACGTGTACTTACAAATTTAAAATTAGTTTCATAATGTGTACTACCCCTTTTTTTGACTCTACATTCAATCAAACTAAGATATTTTATGTGTCAAATTTTAAATTGATTAACATGTCATAATATGTTTTAATCTAGTTACTGAACGATTTTCCCGTATGGTTTCACCCGCGTCCTACCGTTCCAGTAAGAACTCCAGTAATCTCAGACCTCAGAAGCATAAAGTCGGATGTAGTGCCAGTTTACGATAAAGCTTCTAAGGTCTAGAAATGCAGCCTATGTTACTCCTGAATAGTGTTGCCAAGTCCGATTTGTTTTAAATCGGTACATGAGGTAAAAAAAAATCGGGATTTAGGGTCGCAGATCGGAACATTAAACAAAAAACAAGGGGTTTTTAAGTCTGGGTTTAATTTATAGCGTTTTTAACTACTAGTGCACGTATAGTACCTATTACAGATGTGACGCTGATGTGTGCCATTTTAAATTTGACATAGTGATGTAATGAGTAAAAATTACGTAGCGTAAATATACATATTTTTATGAAAAAACTTTTTCATTTTTTGATTACTCGGGACATTTAGCGTCCCGATCAGGTACAAATCGGGACGCGTCCCTAGACCCCTGAAAATCGGGACGTCCCGCGCAATTCGGGACACCTGGCAGCACTACTCCTGAATAAAGTAGCTTCCTAATAGTGAAATAATTGTGCGACATCACCTGTTTATTAGAATAATCTTGCTAAAGTCAATACAGAACCATAATATATTTATAAGTTAACTTTACTACCATTTCTTGATAATTTAAGTACGTAATTGCTACACTAATGTCGGTATTTAACTATAAAAACAACTGGACTAGAACCCGTTTGTTTCTCCGGACTCTCTCATCTATGTCGTGTTGTAACTATAACCCACTGAGGTGTTTCGCCGGGTCTTCTCTTTAATTAAATATTGGTACACAGACAATAACAATTTTTTTTTAATTACACATGTATTTTAACGGCCTTGATTACTTTTTATTTTTATAGTATTGCGTGCAAATCACGAGATGCGCTGTCTAATATCTATATCATTGGTCGGACAAGGCCATAACTGAGTAGTGTTTACGCAAAGGTGAATATGTATCCGGTTCGTATTACAACACTTGAACAGAGCTTCAATTCTGCTAATTGAAGAAAAATGGCGACCTTAATATACAACTTAGGGACGCTATTGAGATGTCCATGCGATTATAACATAGGTATATCCAGGTTGTGACGGGGTAAATTAAGAATGTATGGTATAATTAAAACCAAAAAATATACTATTGCAATTTAAGAAGCGTTTTTTAAATTAGCTGAATTGGGACATTATAAGCTACAAATTATTGGTATATAGTTTTATCACGTGGCTATGCATCAGATTTAGTTTGGCTATAGTCGCGTATTCACTTACTTGGGAGGGAGAGTCCTTCATACTCTGCAATGAAGCGGGAATCACAAATTTTGTGATCCCTGCGAGAGCGAGTGGATACATAATGCATTTTACCCAGGTAAACGAAAAAAAACAAGGTTATTAGATGGGGCGGGCTGAAACCCGTCGCTTAACGTGAAGTAGGGAACATGAGCCCTTCTCCTTGAAACCGTGATGAGAACAAACGCCTTAGTGCACTGGGCGTCTAGCGTCTGGGAAAAATGGGTTATTAGTTTAGAAGAGCCCTACGCCGGCACCGCCGGAGAGTACACTCACTTATCGGCTTTGGAGAAGACCACGGGGGGTTTCAGTGTGTAGACCGGATTTCTTATTAGGTGTTATAACTATGGAAACGTTTTAAATTTCAAGGGAACTATGTGAAAATCCGAGATAAAATGTTTGTAAGATCCTGTACCTATTTAATAATTCTAATAATATTATAAACGCGAAAGTTGGCAAGTAGGAATGGATGGATGGATGGATGTTTGTTGCTCTTTCACGAGAAAACTACTGAATGGATTTGGTTGAAAGTTTGCACGCGGATAGTTTATAAGCTTGATTAACATATAGGCTACAAAATATAACGCTCCGACCCACTGGAGCAGAGTGACGCGGGTAAAACCGCGGGGTGCAGCTCAATAGTATGTTCTATATTCATTCCAAGCTTCATTAAAATCGATTTAGTATTTTCAGTGTGATACGTGTTCTGACAACTGACAGTATGTTGAATCTGACAGGTCTCTCAGTCAGATTCTTTGAGCACGTATCACACCATGTCGGACAGACAGACGACAATTATTTAAATTATAGTTATTGCTTCAATATCGATAATAGTCTGTACAGTAATATTATCTGTCAATGTACATAATTTGACCTCCATCAGTTTTATGTATGTATAATCGCGGTAGACCCAGACGGAGATGGCGAGACAAACTTGTCTCCTTCAATAGGGTCTGGTTCACGTGACACTATGCAGGCATTTATGGAAGGAGAGTAGAGACACCTTTGCTCATGGGCCGGATTGCTTATGCGTGCCCGGCCCCCGCCAACGGCGGATCGAAGGAGTGTCCGGGGGGTTTTAGTGGTGTAGGGTCCTCTCCTCGTGGTATGAGTTAGCATACCACGCTATGAAGAGGGCCACTCCCACATATTCCACTGCCAGCGCGCGAATACGCTGCAGCGGCGGTGGGAATGAGAAAATGCATTTCCCCCCGGACAACAAAAAAAAAAACGGGAGTCCTTTGCTCATGTATTTTATACTTCGGGGGGAAATGCATTAGGCATCTCCAACGCCGCACCAGCAGTGTATGTAGTCCTCTCTCAATGGCGAAGGTATCCTAATACCTCGATGTGGTTTTACCCACTAAAACTGTCTAGGTGCTCCCCCAAGCGCCAATAATGGGGGCACCGGGAACTGTTAATGCTTGACATCCGGTGGAAGGGAGATCTTTGCCCTGTAATATTATAAACGTGTGAGAGCGTGGATGGATGGATGGATGGATGTTTGTTAATCTTTCACACAAAAACTACTAAATCGATTTAGCTGAAACTTTGCACGGGGATAGTTAATAAGCTCAATTAACATATAGGCTACAAAAAATCACGCTCCGACTCACTGGAGCAGAGTAAACCCACGGGGCGCAACTAGTCATTTATAAAATAACAAATTTATAACACTTCTTTTTTAAATCTTTTTGACGATGAACACTATACAGACCTATATTAAATTTTAATAGTTAATAACCATGTTCAAAGTTGTGATGTAAATCTGATATGTGAATAAATGTCTATAAACCTATTATCAAATTTTTGAGTGGCTGAACGAGGTTTCAATGTCCCTCTGTATGGAGAAATCGAAATTTACAAGCGAGCAACATTATATTCGATAAAAAGTTGTCTATTTATACAGACATTGCAACTTTAGCGAATCGCAATAAGTAGTAAAATATTCGCAATAAACGAACCAGTTTAATTGAAGCCTTACCAACACTTTGAAATTAATATTTTAATCTTAGTGGAGCACTGCCAGCACTTAATTGCTTCCCGATCGAAATGCAGTAATAACGCTATAATTACATTGCCAGAACATTTTTAATGAAAATATTGACTTTAAAAGATAAACAAATTACATATGCTTAGCGATATGCAATTCGATCGCAAGGTGACAGTTGCACGTTGTTCACTGCGCCCTTCGTATGCTCCATAATATGTTGAGCATACAAAATGCTCGTTCGAGGGTGCGGAAATGTAATTACGACAGCATACTGATGCTTCTCGATGTTGCAATCGGAGATAGAATGAGAGAGAGAAATATTAAAAGTTTCTTTTATTATTTTTTTCTCCGTGAAAACCTCCGTAGCGTAGCGGTATTTGGCTCGCTTTAAATCTCGGAGGTAATGGGTTTGATCTCCACGACAGACAGGAAATCTTTGTGTAAATTCTTCGATTTCTTTCCGGGTCTGGTTGGTTGAGGGAAGTGCCTCGGAAAGCACGTTAAGCCATTGGTCGCGATTGTTATAACATCATCTATATTAATCGTATATCATGGAACGGGAAGCAGCGTTTCCTTGTGTGGTACAACATAATACTGCGGCTACCAACCTGCCAAGCGTGGTGACTATGGCAAATACCCTCTCTCGAGAGGAGGCCCATGTTCAGCAGCGGACGTTTTACGGTATGATGATGATGATGGTTTTTTTTTCTCCGAGTATAACACCGACTAAGTTAGGAAAAAGACTCGTAGGAATCTAGGAAAGAGTGCGGTCTGCACGAGTAAGGATAAACACTTGAAAATAATAGTAAAAATAATCACTACATAGTATAAAACAAGTCGCTGCCGCTGTCTGTCTGTACGTGTGTGCTTAGATCTTTACAACTACGCAACGAATTTTGATGTGTTTTTTTTAATAGATAGAATAATAGGACGGTTTATATGTATAGTACATCTGCATAGCACCCGTGTGAAGCCATGGCGGGTCGCTAATTTTATATATTCAAGAAATCTTTGTGAAAGTTCTAAGAGATCTTTCTGATATTAGTATCCGGTGATAAAAGGAGGCTTTTAATTCATCATCATCATCATATCAGCCTGTTGACGTCTACTGCTAAATATAGGCCTCTCTCATCGAATTTATTGTGGATTTTTAAATTTAAACGTAAAGTTTAATATTCGAATACCTACTGTATATCTGTTTTTTTTTCGAACGGACATAATATGTAGTTTGCCCTGATTCAGATGCTTTTGCTACTTCACCGGGCATAAAGGCGAGCAGAGCTCCAGCCTAGATAAATGGTTTAAACACTACAAACGAAGCTAGATAGCCTATTTATCGAGGAAGGCTATAGGCTATATTTAATTATGAAATTCCCACGAGAACGGGATTCAGATTTCGATACTTTACAGACGTCAAAAGCGACAATATTTTCTTACATCGGGACATTTTAGTACGGAATTTACTGCAACAACCCTGAATTTAGCGTCACTTGACAACAAAAAGTGAATTTTATAGTTGATACATATTTTTATTTTAAAATAATATTCAAATATAGTTGTTATATTGCAATTCGCGGCCTCCGCGGGTCCAATACCCAAATGACCTTACAGTGAGGTCATTGACAACACTATGTCAACTAAATCATTTACTTTTTGCAGTTCTTTACACTTCATTGCTATTATTGAAATTTTCAAATATAAACCTAATATTTTGACAAGTTTGGAGTTTGACCCCCACGCCGGAAAAAATCATTGTGCAAAATGAAAGAAGATTTCCTTCAGGGTCTGGTGAGTTGTGGGACTACAGTCCGTGTTTCGGAAAGCACCATTAGCCGCTCTTACGACACCATCTACATCATGTACTAGGAAGAGTGCAGCAGCGTATTCTGTGTGTTATTACATAATACAGCACTCATCCGAGTCCTAAGCGTGGTGATTATAGCAAAAAGCCTCCCTCGGGAGAAGGAGCAGTGGACGTTATACTGCTCATGGTGATAATGATCATTTTCCAAAATACACCTAAGAATATGAAACGTGGTTCCAAGGAGGATAATTGGTGGTGTTACTCGATAGAATGAAGATCTACTTTGACGGGTGAAGTGGTATGCCCAGCCAACGGTCAGTTGTTACTGTTTAGAACTTGTATGTGTTCGAATTTTGACTGCACCGGTGGCTCAGTGGTTACGGAAGTTGCTTCTGAGACCTGGTGTTCTTGGTTCGATTCCCACCCGGGACAATTATTTGTGTGAACCACAAATAGTTGTTCTGAGTCTGGGTGTTCTTTGTGTCCGTGAAATGAATGTTTGTAAAGTCCCCCGCGACACAGGGATTTATTTCCCTAGTGCGGGAGTGGTCTTTAAAAAAAAAAAAAAAAAATTGGGTTGCGAACTTATGTTGCGTGATACAAGTTAGTTGGAATGCTTGGCTGCTGCCGCTACAAGATGTCGCTATTAGTATGAAGAAATCACGGAGCAAAACCTAGTTGAAAAGAAAGTGCAAAGAAGATTCACCACTTTCAGCATTCGCCCCCCATAAACAATCGAAAGAAACCTTTAGCCCTTTCTAGAATATTCTAGAACAGGGGTCTCCTCCTCAGGGTTTTTCTTTATGTTCGAAGGGCCAAAACTGTTTTATTTTTTCTATCCTTAACTATACTCTTATTTCTAGACTAGTGGCAAAGTGCGCGACCGAGTAATTATCATATTGTGTTGTCTTTTTCAACTTATCACAGCAATAGTAACAACAATAAGACATTAGATGCGCGGGCTAGATCGATGACACTAGTCTTTAAGTTGTCGCGGGCCGGATTGTTGGCACTGGCGGGCCAGATTTGGCCCGCGGGCCGTTGTTTGGAGACCTCTGTTCTAGAATAAACACAATAGTAATCTTGGTTCAGACTTCCTTGTACAACCCTTCAAGCCCTTTAAAACTGCTCCAAAACTTTAAAATTACAAAGATACATCACAATCTTATGAAGAAATCATTGAAATATATGTAAACAAATTAAATCATAAACCGTGGGAAGTGTTTACATCGTACTTACTGATGCCAAAATCAAATAAAATTATAGAGTAACGAACTGCAGCGTAATTTGTTTTACGCTTGTAGCAAATGTTGTCAATTATTACTTGTTTAGGGTTGCCACTGTGAATAAACATACGTAAATCTGTATATTATAAAAGGGTGGTTGGTTTTTCGACTAATCTAAAAGAAGTAGAGGCGTTAGGATGCTCAATAAGCTGCTTGACTCGGGAAGTACCTCCGCCTTAAATACCGCAGCCAAATCATTTTGATTAATGTTGTTTTCTTGTGCCAGTGAGTAAGGTCGCCAGACGTCATAGTGGCTATTGCTGCACTTATCGGCTTCACTGACACTAGCTGTCTTTGTATTTGGATTCTTAATCAGGTAGATTATGTCGTGTCCAGGCAAAAGACCTGGCCTGGACAAGACGAAACGGCAGATCAGTTATGAAACTTGCCATAAGACCGCGACAGCAGATATTTTTCCGTAATTAAGCAGATTATGCGCAAAATGTCAACTAAAGTTACAATAATTATTATATTAGCTATAGTCGATTTTGACACCAGTTATTTATTATTATTATTATTAATTGCCATAAATTATGTATGATCGCGTTGCTACGACAATACGTTTTTGTGACGGTTTTAGATTAGTCTGCAAAATTATTGCTGTCATATTTTTCATCATCCAGGCACGGAAAGAAATCTTTGATTTTACATGAAGATAATTTTTGGAGCGGGAATCAAGTTCACACCCAACCTGAAGGCGATACGAGACATATATGTAAACGAGAGATAAATACCTAAAAGTTAAAGAAGTGCTAGTGGGTACCATGTACGGGGTTATGTTACTATGTTACAAATGACTTGGTCGAAGTCGTAGGAAGCCGCTGGATGCTAGTTCAAGACATTCACAAGTAGTCTTCTGACCAAAAGATGACCTTTATATTTAAATCTGAAGCTTATCTTCATAGTTTTAAAGTTCACATTGTCTATAGCAAAAATAGCTACAATAATAGTTTCTAACATCTCTGTCAGTAATTATATGCCTCTAGCTATCGCTGGCTTCTCGTGGTTCACGACTACTGAGTACTTCGTGACTCAACGACAGGTGGCGCTGTATGTTGATAATATCTGAAGAACCACCTGCAACGTGTAATTAGTCATTGCTATTCACGATTGTGTTTATTCTAGAATTTTCTGGAAAGGGCGAAAGATTTGTTTGGTTTATATCTGACGGACAAATGCTGAAAGTGATCAACCGATTTCCAAATCTCTTCTTTATATAAATCGGGCGAATTCTGAAATTGATGATTCGATTTGCAAAAACTCTTCTTAATAAAGAGAGTTACTTTCAACCAGCTTTTGCTCGCAACTCCGTACACACTTTGGACTCCCGTTGTATATCCTTAATTGTATTTTGGAAAATCATTTCTAATCCTGGCTGCGTCAAATGTTAGATATTCATTTTAAATTGATGTATCAACTCCCACAAAGCCTATATCTATACGAGTGAACTTAAAAAGATGTTAAGGAGTCTATAAATCCTTAGATTTAATAATATATTTATAGTTATCAGGTTTCTTGATGTTTGCTGAAGACACCTATTTTATTTCATTCTTTACAATGGGCATGAGGACTAAAAAAATCTATTTATTCCGTCAGTTAGATTACTAATAATATTGGACATGTATTTTTTTATTTATCAAATCAATAAAAATTGACAAAGATACAGATCAAAACACTATAAAGTTCAGGAGAAGAAGAGAAGAGGCTTGTGACGTCACTATTAGGCAAAATTGTACCTAATAGTGACGTCACACAAAATTTCAACGCGCTGTATGTTCGTCATTTTTTGTTTCAGAAACGAAAAAAAAATACGTGTCCAATATTTTTAGTAATCTAACTGACGGACTTAATAGATTTTTAGGCCACATCCCTATTATGGGTTAACACAGTCCTTTTTTAATTTTACTTTCATTTTATTATATTCTTAGTCTTAAACAATTTTCGAGTAACCATACTTTGTTGTGACCGAGTTCGTAATTTTTTTTTACTTAATTTGTTCATTTTATATTTTACTAGCGTGTGGCTTGTAGCATAATGTTTTAGAGCCGACTAGCTTCCGCGCGCGGTTTCATCCGCGTAAGTCATGTCCCCGTAGGAACTTCATAATTAAATACAGCCTTTCTCGACAAACGGGCTATCTAACACTGAAAGAATTTTTCAAATACCACCAGCAGCACCGGTCCCGTAGTTCCTGACATTAGCGCGTTCAAGCAGTCTAGCAAATAATCAGCTTTATATATTAAGTAGGTAGTACAGATATGTAAATCCAACTATTGAGCTATATTTGTGCAAAATACCAGCTAACTTCGTTGTCTTTTTTACTAGTAAAACTAACAAGCATCATTATGCATCATGTGGCGTTATGATACGTTTAGTTTTATTTTCAGCAGTTCTAGATGTGGCAACTCTGCAATAAATGTTTACTTTACAATGATTAATATAACGCTTGTAGTTTTAAACCAATTCACTCATAATCAGTTTTGTCATCAACATAATACAAATAATTTACTAGAACTTTCTACCGCCAACGTATTTCCAATCACCAACAATTAATTTGCATACTTCCTCAACAATTTGCATATTAACATAATTTTTCCGGCAACCCTAGCGCATACCAAAATGGCCGCCAGAGCGAATCGTTGCCCAACGAGTGAGGCAAGCTCCGCGATAACATCTAATACGCATGTTGCAACAGTTATTGTGAGCGGTTTTTTTGCACTGCACTGTATGGATCCGCTAATGTGCGGAACGGTGTAATGAAGTGCAAGAAAAATGGTATCTGATTGCTTTATTAGCTGCTTAATAACATTGTTGATTTAAGTTATGCGTATGCGTATTACAACCTCCGTAGCGTAGCGGTATTTGGCTCGCTTAAAATCTTGGAGGTAGTGGGTTCGATCCCCACGCCGGACAAGAAATCTTTGTGTAAATTCTTAGATTTCTTTCCGGGTCTGGTTGGTTGATGGACTACCCTCCGTGCCTCGGAAAGCACGTTAAGCCGTTGGTCCCGATTGTTATAACATTATCTATAATAATCGTATATCAAGGAACGGGCAGCAGCGTTTCCTTGGTGGTACAACATAATACTGCGGTCACCAACCCGCCTGCCAAGCATGGTGACTATGGCAAATACCCTCCCACGGGAGGATGCCCATGTTCAGCAGTGGACGTTATACGGGTTGATGATGATGATGATGATGTATGCGTATTGTAGAGGAATAAATGGTGTTTGAGCTTAGCGGCTAGCTAGTGCAGTAGCCATCTCTTTGTATTGAAGTCTATTTGCTCGTAAATTAATTATCATCATTAGCATACCTGCGCTTATGATTCAAGTTACTTATTAATTAAGGAGGGAACCTCACCTACAAAAAAGTTAAATTGTTACTAGCGACCCGCCCCAGGTTCGCACGGGTGCCGTGCTGCTGTATTATATATGTTATAATGATGATGATGATCTATCCGACCGATTTCGGTCATGGCGACTACTTCGACTCCTAGTCGGATTAGCGCTCATGCGCTCGAAGATGGCTTATGTAGCCAATCTTGGCAGCAAAACTCCTTGCGCAATGAGGGCATTTCAGTACGCCACCCTCGTAATTGTTTCTCGTAAATCGTAAATCTCCTCGTAATGTATGTAATGTAATATACTATAGGTACATGCAAACCTTCCTCTTTAATCGCTCTAGTTTTAAAGATCTACGCATACAAAGGGACAGACAGACAGCGGAAAGCGACTTTGTGTCTACTATGTTGTGTTGTGATAAACTACTAAGCCAATCACTCAAAATCGCTTAAGGCTTGTTGAATAAGACGTTCACATCAAAGCCGGGTGACCGAGTCACCTCAATACATTGATAACATCATTAAAGGTATACACCCCAATAATTAACTTATTAACGTATCTACCTACATAAAAGTAGTAGCAACTTCTTTTGTCTCTTCATTAAGGAATCGGAAGAGGAGTCTGGTACACCAACCGCTTTTTTTTGTCGGGTGGAAATGCATTTTCTCATTCCCACCGCCGCTGCAGCGTATTCTGCGTGCTGGCGGTGGGATATGTAGGACTCGCCCTCTCCATAGCGTGGTATGCTACGAGGAGAGGACCCTACACCACTAAACCGGACCGGGTACGCTATCCGGTCCTGGTATTAAAACCCCTACCAAACTAAATTAGTGGCTACGCCTATGCAAGAATTATGAATAATAAAAAAATATTTCAATGTTGATTCATCTTCCTACGTTACATCTCGCCTCAAGTAGGTGTAAAATTAAACGATAATAACATATTTGTTAATGGAAAGTGGGCTCGCCTACATCTTTGTTAAACTAAGTATTATGTATAGAAACAGTAGGATGGGTTACTCACGCATATAATACTAATAGTCATTGCATAAAAATGTTCACCTTAAGAACAACATTTCAAGCTTAGATCTAGTAACATCTATAATCTTATATAGAATCGTATCTCTCAAATAGACAACAAGCTTCTCAATGAAATAGAGTTTGTCCATCAAAGAAGACAGAGTTTATCTACCAGTCTGAATTTAAAGGCATACAGTTTGGTGTACCACAGGGTTCTGTATTAGGCCCACTATTTTTTCTAGTGTATATTAACGACTTCCCCACAATTACCTCTCATCATGTTACCTTGTTTGTAGATGACAGCACAGTTTTGTTTATAGGAAACTGATATTATAATCTGCCAACCGTTACTACACGAATTACGCACTAAATACACATAAAACCATTATTTCACTAGTTTGTCTGTTTCTTCAAATACATTTTGATGTATAAGCAGTTCATAAGCGGCGGCACCCCAATGGCGAGGGCGTCGGACTTGTGATCTTGTGGTCGACTCGTAGCACGTAAGCATTTTAGCTTAGCACGAGGGGCTTACAAGAATACTAGCAGACTGAAAAACACTGTTAGTAATCTTTAAATAAAAATGATATATAAGTAGGTATAGGTTGTGGGTTATGCCGTCGTCTGTCTTAGAATAGACGACCTCACGTCATACCATGGCTGTCGTAAAAGGCGAATGAGGGACGTACATCTTATAAATGGGCAACAGTGCCATCAGTTCAAGATTACTCACCATTTAATTGCGATCACGATTCTCCCAGCCACGCGTGGTGATTATGGTACTATTCCTCATCGACGTAAACGGGCTGTTGTAGTGAAAATATTATCTCTTTATTCAAGCCAGTTTTGATAAAGAGAGAGATTCTTTGATCGGTCCTGTCCCTTCGGACTTTGCATTAATTTAAATATGAACAGCCGACAAACATTTTTTACAACACAACAGCCGGAAAAATAAACAGATCTCTTTGTGATTCGCAAGCAAAGTTGGATCTATATGAGATTCAGAGTAGGTATTAACTGTTCACGGTTCAACGGGGCAATGCTGCCATCATTATGGGTAGATACCCCGCGCAGAAGCATAGATTTATTGTTTTTCTATACTAATATATTCATCATCATCATCATCAGCCCGTATAACGTCCACTGCTGAACATGGGCCTCCTCCCGAGGGAGGGTATTTGCCATAGTCACCACGCTTGGCAGGCGGGTTGGTGACCGCAGTATTATGTTGTCCAACACAAGGAAACGCTGCTGCCCGTTCCTTGATATACGATTATTATAGATGATGTTATAACAATCGGGACTAACGGCTTAACGTGCTTTCCGAGGCACGGAGGGTAGTCCCTCAACCAACCAGACCCGGAAAGAAATCTTACAATTTACGCAAAGATTTCATGTCCGGTGTGGGGATCGAACCCACGACCTCCGAGATTCAAGGCGAGCCAAATACCGCTACGCTACGGAGGTTGTCTAATATATTATTTCTATATAAAAAGTAGAAATATTTGATTGTTTGTTTGTATTGATTAGGTTCCGGAGTAACGTTATTCAAAAGTAACATAGGCTCCATTTTATTAAAAAGTCTTCACGGAAACAGGAGGCACGCAGGTGAAACCACGCACAAGACTCCTAGTATCAGATATTATATATAGCTTCATCATCATCATCATCAACATCCCGTTTACGTCTACTGCTGAACATGCCTCCTCTTAACAGACCTTGGCAAGCCAGGATCGTAGAGGGATATTGCCATAATCACCACGCTTGGCAGACGGATTGGTGATCGCAGTAAGATGTAAACCTTGAGCTAATAGATGCTGCTGCCCATCCATCAGCCATATGTCCCTTAGTCGCGTTTTACGACATCCATGGGAGGACATGTGGTCTATTCTAAGCCGGAAACCACACGGTATATATAGCTTAGTTTTAGATATATTATTTTTGTGTTATTTTTAGTTGTATGCATGTTATAGTACCTAAGTATTAGTTGGTATACTTATAGTATCAGTTCTGACTGGTATTTAATCCAAAACGCCATAGAAACCAGTTTACCTTCTTACGTAAGCAAAGTCGCGGTGCATCATCATCTATAAAAAATACGGAAATACAGCATTCCATGATTCCACACCCAATACATAATATATTATACGTAAACACGCAAATGTTAGGCTTACGATATATCGACATTTTAACTTTTTGTTAAAACCACGATTCTTATTTGTTAATTGAGTGATTACTAAACGGCTGCGAGTTTCGACGCGTTCGTGTTAGAAATTAAACCTAGTGTTAACATAATAGGTACAGTATATTTATTTATTGCCGCAATCAAATTATGATTTACAAAATTGGTTGTAATAATATTTAGTCACTAGTTTTTTGCACGGTTTGCCTCGCGTTACTCTAGTTCCTGTAGAAAAATCATAATAAAATATCTTATTCCAGGATAACGCAGTTTTCTAATGGTGCAAGAATTTTTCGAATCGGAATTGAGATTAGCACGTTCAAGCATACAAACAAACTCTTTGGCTTCATAATATTCATCATCATCATTTTCCTGTTCGTCATTCCAGTTTATTTGTGGTCGGCGCAACAAGTTTTTCTCTTCCGTTCAGTCCTGTCAGCAGTCACGCTTACACTAGCTACCTTTTTCTTGTCACACAATCCATCCATATTATCTTTAATATTGTGTAGTAATAAAAAATAAATCTTCTTTTTGTCAATAAGTCCGCAAAGATCGGAGGGATTTATCATTTTTGAAAAGATAAGAAAATATAGTTTCTTTTTCATCAGGTCATCTTCAAATCAAAAAAATATTTTACGCTAAAATTTTTATCAAAGAATATTTTATATTTTCTGATCGTATCCTAAATGAGGTACAATGATATGGACGCTTTCAATACACTTATTTATTATTTGAACATGCTAAGAATCGATGATAACCGCCGGTGACCTCATAAATATGCAAAAGAGTGGCTTTTGCTACACCGGACTTGAATTCGAGCAAAATAACAATCTTATAAATCATTAAAATACTACAAACTAAGCGACCAGCGGAAACGAGACCCTCCTATGGACCTTGTACTTCGGCTCAGTTACTTAAATTTAAGGAGGAGTTTTGTTTAACTGCCGCCTTACTTTACAGCTCATCGGACTCTTACCCTTTAGTTTTAATCCCTCAATTCCTCCATAAGGGACCGCCATGAGCCGAGGTCCAAGTCCCACAGGGGACACCCTTTTGCGCATGTTGCTTAGTTTGTAGTTTATATCCCATTTTATAAAGCTACAGCAGAGAAGTAGCCAAAGCCTCGCGGCTTAATATATAAATGTGTATCCGAGAAAAATATGCGACTCTTGAACAATGCTAAAGTCTTGCTCGCCTTTATGCCTGGTGCAATAGCAAGAGCCTATATATTTGTTTGCATCAAAAACTTTATAGTTGGGCGGTTTAACGGTACTTAAGCGGTAAATTTTTGTCGATAGAAAAAGGGACTAAAATATTGGACGGTTCCATAGCAAACTAAAAAGTCGGGAGGGCGAAGAAGTTTTTGACGCGAACAAATACACAAATACAGGCCCCTCTTCCCCACTTGGCACACTGGGCACGTGCCTAGGGCCTCGCGATGGTTTACGGCCCCCTAGTCCCTACTCCAAACGATAACCAATAGCCACTCTAAGGACTAATCGTAGATGCTTAGTGTAGATTACGTTATCTTATCTACTCATCATATCTAATGTCACCGTAAAGAAGTTAAAATAAAGCTTAACCTTTTCATATCTGCAATCTTTGTAAAAAAATATTCTAATTTACTATGGTTCACCGACACTCACTATATGGCCATAAATTGCCGCCGGGAAGGCTTAAAAGCAGAAGTAGTTTTGTCCGTCAAACACAAAAAATGGCCGAACAACCATCCAAGGCCAGGCTAAATCTGTGGCAGGAACAATACCCCCCATCTCCCAGCTTTATCCACCTTAAAGAGCAACTGCCCCCCGGAAACCAACTACCGTGGCCGATATGGAAATCATTAAACCGATTGCGGTCTGAAGTTGGTCGCTGCAAACACCATCTTGCCAAATAGGGTATCACAGATCCCTCACAAACCTCATGCGAGTGTGGCTTTTCTGACCAGACAATGTAACACTTGCTCGGCTGCCCCCGGTGCCCTTCCAACTGCACCCTTCAAGACCTATATGAGGCCACCGATAGTGCCATAAGCGTGGCTACCTACTGGGCGAATAAAATATAAGCACCATCGACACGACAAGAAGAAGAAGACTATGGTCATATATAGGGGCCCCATTATCCTAATGGGCTCTGCACAAAATTGCAAGTTAACAAAAAGCTTATCATACCTGTTGACGCATATAATAACCATAGCTCCAGCGAATCATTGAAGCTACAAACATATAATTACTGAAAGATTTATAGATCTTCTCTCAGGAAACATTAGTTACACCATCTGACCGAGATTGCAGCGGTGCTATTGAAATAGATTGCGATACAATCAATACTGTCAATAGTGTTATATGTATAGCCTGGATTACATCGAGTTTACAATTGTGTAGTGGGTACTTTATTAGTTCAGCTTGTACTGTTGTAACTAATGGACACTGGAAGTCGATATAACTAGCATTTATTTTCGACGTATGTTTTATCTTGCATGCCACTTAGTTCTAATGAAAATTGTATAATTTTTGCAACTTAGATAGGTAAGCAATTAAGCAATACAAATTAGCACTATTCCGCGTAGATCTGTATGGAATTGTGCTAAGTGGTTATTTTTATTATTTTACTGGAAATTTTCTTCCGAGAAGTTCCGCGATTCCAAGATTGTTAAACTGTCCGTGCTATGACTGATCTCACACCGATGTCGATTAAACCGTCTCATTGAATTTTAAGTGTAAAGAAAGCTTTTGATGCCAATCTCGACCTTCTACTTCTGGTTCAGTGCAAAATTTTCCACCCGGAGCCGAGGTCCAACTGCCACGGAGTCCATGTGGGCATTTACTTGAGCAGATTGCTTAGTTTGAAGTTTTTAAACCATTAAATAAGCTTGGAGATCTGCTCGCCTTCATGCCCAGTGACGTAGCAAAACTTTTGTGGCTGACTTCATGTTGGTCAGGAAAATGTGAAGCAATAGAGGGCGCACCTGTGTTTCAACATAGTGTGTTCTGTGCGAATTACTAACCTCATATTTGACCGCCTTAACTAAATCAGAGACAAGGTAGGTTGGCGACGTTGGTTGGAAACTAGTTGGATGTTGAAGCTGTTATTCAGTTATTCATCATCATCATCAGTATTCAGCGTAATGATTTTCTTTCCACCTCCGTAGCGTAGTGGTATTTGGCTCACTTTAGATCTAGGAGGTTGTGGGTTCGATCCCCGCGCCGGACAGGAGATCTTAAAGTAAATTCTAAGACTTCTTTTCGGGTCTGGTTGGTTAAGGGACTACCCTTCGTGCCTCAGAAAGCACGTTAAGCCGTTGGTCCCGATTGTTATGGCATCATCTATAGTAATCGTATATCAGGGAACGGGCTCAACGGGCAGCAGCGTTTCCTTGTGTTGTACAACATAATACTGCGGTCACCAACCCGCCTGCCAGGCGTGGCGACTATGTATGGCAAATACCCTCCCTCGGGAGGAGGCCCATGTTCAGCAGTGGACATTACGATGGGCTGACGATGATGATGATTTCTTTCCATATCAAATATTCTCCACAAATGAATTCCGTAAAACATGGCTGTTGAAGTCATTTATCTTCTATACTATATTATAGTCTCTTGTATACCCTGCTTGACGCGTTCAGCTAATAATTTAGTAGATAAGCGCCACAAATCCTTGTCAAACTAACTATGACTTTATATAAAAACCTGAATCTCTTATTGACTGCATTCCAATAAAAAAAACTCGTTATGTTATTTCACTCGAAAAGTATATCGGCAAAAGTGACTGTTACCGGTCAAGGCCGCGGTCCAAAATAATGCACTGAGTGATACTGGAAATTGTGACTTTTTTCTATTGTAATAGGGTATTATTTAGACTGAAGTATGATTCAAAATACGTTATGAAATTTTAATTATCGAGTTGACCGTAAGTGGACAGCAATAAGGTATAATATTGCGTGCAGGTAAAGACAATGTAAATATTGAAATATTAGATCGATTTGATTGGGTGTTAAGGCATTTACTCGCCTATTGTTTTGTAATTTCTGTTGAAAAAGATTCGGTTGTCGAAATCATTATATTTTTTTAGTAAGATTTAAAACGGAAATTTTGGCGCCATGTCATTTTAGCCAAATATATACGCCCCAGAAGTTATAGGACCGAATGCTATAGTGCAAATCTATACTAATATTATAAGGCTGCAGAGTTTGTTTGTTTGTTTTTTTGAACGCGTTAATCTCAGGAACTTCTGGTCCGATTTCAAAAAATCTTGCAGTGCAAGTCCATTTATCGAGGCAGGTTATAGGTTATATTTTATTACGAAGTTCCCACGGGCACGGGAGCTACGCAGTTGAAACCGCGCGCGGGAAGCTATTTAGAGGATAATCTAAGGGTTATTGGAGGGCAGACAGCCAAAATATATTTTTTTAAAATAATAATTATAAATTGCCGTGTGGTCTCCGGCTCAGAATAGACCACCCCATGTCTTCCCATGGGTGTCGTAAAAGGCGACTAAGGGACATATGGCTGATGGATGGGCAGCAGCATCTATTAGCTCAAGGTTTACATCCTACTGCGATCACCAATCCGTCTGCCAAGCGTGGTGATTATGGCAATATCCCTCTTCGATCCTTGCTTGCCAAGGTCTGTTAAGAGGAGGCCCATGTTCAGCAGTGGACGTTAACGGGCTGATGATGATGATGATTGATGACGTTTATGAGAAGTGTTTACTGTTACATCTATTTGTATACAGCTATTAGTGAACTCTTCACAAATAAAGGATTATGACTTTTAGTTTTTTTAGGGGAGTTTTGTGCAACTGTCGAACTTGTGTGTCATTGTATGGATACATGACACGTACAAGTACCGACAGAATAAAAATGAAGACATAATCGGCGGTCTTATCTCAATATAATATTTATTACCTAATTGTTTTATAATATTGCCTATATTTCATGTTACGGTATAAAACATGATATTTACTATCTATTATTCTATGATGGTACCAATAAGGAAAACCATAGCGATATTCCTTTATTATTTATTTGAGATGATATCACGCTTAACGAATAGAATTGATTCTAGAATAATTTATGACCACTTACATAAATATCGTTGTTTGTTAGTTACTGAGAATCGTAAATAGATATCTATAAATCTGTTATTGAATCTTTTAAATGATGAATTACCTATAATTTAATAGTTGAGGTAATATTAATGAGGTAACTAGGTAACCGACGATGCCTACATCATAATAACTATATTCGTGCCAAATTTCAGCGCAATATTTTAAGCTGTGTCTTTATAGTTCAGCCTGCAACGGCTACTAATCTATACTGATATTACAAAGCTGAAAAGTTTGTTTGTTAGCTTGAATGCGCTTATCTCAGGAACGACTGGTCCGATTGTACTTTCACCATTAGAAAGCTACGTTATTCAGGAGTAACAATATTTTTTTTATAAAGATCATATAGGTTCGGGATTAATCCGTGAGAAGCCGCGCGGGTAGTTATGTATACAGAGAAATTAAATCAAAATGAAATCAAAATATATTTATTTCTCTCACAAAGGTACATAATATTTTCGAGACAGTACAAATCGTCGGCTTATTGCAAGAACTCATTAACTGCAAAAAATCACTGAATACGGTTTTGTCTATAGTGAACTTCTGACACGTTCTACAAAAGGCAAAATCTCACTAATTTCTATGTACCTAGTTAATTTTTAGGCGTTACGACACTATATATAAATCCATAACTGCAACTTTGAAAATCAGGCATTTACAAAAAATCACTAAGCGGCATAATTTATTTTTATTAAATATATAGTAAATAAAATACCGAAATCGAACTAAAATACCGTTCATCTCAGAATAGTAAGTATGTCACATTATGATTTACCTTTTTTTTTAAATTAAATATAGTCTTACGTTTAACGAAGATAAGGCCTAAGATGATACACGCGTACCTAGAAAGTGTCTCTTCACTTTAGCTTTAAAGATGTCCAGATTATAGCGTTCCGGAAAAACTGACCCCGGCAGAGAATTCCACTCCTTAGCCGTCCGCATTATGAAAGAAGAAGCAAATCGCTCCGTGCGTATTGAAGGAATGTCTACAACATAAGGGTGAAACCGCTCGCCGCGCCTGGTCGTCCGGTGATGGAAGGGTGAAGGGGGTATCAGGTTATGTAGTTCTTGCAATAAGCCGACGAAATTGATTAATGGCATAAACCTTTAGAATGAGAGCTGGAGGTTGCACTAGGTTCGCGATCTGTATGACGGATCTCCAGGCTCTCGCCCTTAGAGGTACCTATTATGGTAAACCTCTTTTAAATGTAATGGACATGTAAAAAGATACCTAAAAGCTCATATCATCACCATACTGCAGCTTATTTATATATAAATCTTATTTATTATTTCCTATTCAGTACTGTGGAGAGGTTAATTATCAATATTGACCCACAGAACAGTAAAATTGAATGACACAACAATTACTCAGTCAATTCCCTAGCTCGGCTCTATTAAAGGTCATACGAACAGGTTAGGTTAGGTTAGGTCGGATAGATGTGCCCTTCCACGTATAGAGTGCTTTTTATTTAAACTTATATAGCCTCGTGGATTTCGCTTCTTCAGGGTATATAGGCGAGCTACAGCCTTAAAAAGCTACAAGCAAAGCAATCTGCGCAACAGGGTGCCCTCAGTTCATTTGGACTTGGACCTCGGTTCAGGGGACAGACGCCCGGTGAAGTAGCAAAAGCCTCCTGGCTAACTACATAACTTAACTTCTCCCAAGTACCTATGGGTATTATTAATAATATAATTCAGTACATTTACTACGCCTCTTTTAAACTCCGTTGTATGGTTCCTTCCTCGGTTGCCAGGAAGCGATCGCAATTTGTGATAAGGCCGCCAATTGTACCTATCTAATTTTAAGTTTAGTTTAAAGCCTTTTTCTGTATTTTTCCCATTGTGAAAGTGTACAATAAAGAGTTTATCTATATGTCCGTCCGATAAAATAAATCAATGGTCAGACTACAACATCTTAGGTATTATGCTTTTCCCATATATGCCACCCCTGTAATTCATATCAGCAACCGCTCTGCAGACCTAGACAAAAAACATTACCGTGGAGCGATCGTTAACTTATCGCAAACGTAAACGTTTTAAAAACGAAAAGACTCAAAATCCCTCATTTTAGAGTACCATACACATATACATATATGATATAAGCACCCCATTATTATGAAAAGGATAAGGAAAGGAAAAAAATCAAATAATTTCTAAATAGGTATTTGTTTAAAAAATACGATAAAAATAGTAATTTAATGCGAGTTAAATATGTAAAATGATATGTCAATGTATCGTAAAAAGGTTCCATTCCATCAGTTCTATGTATTATATGTACCACCAAATTGAAATATATTATTATCCAGAAATCTATTCACTTGACTCGCACCTACTATAGTATCATCTATAAAAATCGTATACTAAAGAACGGGCAGCAGCGTGCCTTTGTGTATTACAACATAATACAGCGGTCACCAACCCTCCTGCTATGCATAGTGACAATGGAAAAACTCTCCTTCGGGATAAAGTCCTTGTTTAGCTGTAGACGTTATACGGGCTGATGATGATGATGAAACTAAAAAAACATATTTAGAGCTCAAAAGTATAATGCCGGATGCGCCATTATACCTACGTAAGAAACATTCGTCGTATGTTCCTTTATTGTAAACTGTCACTTACGACCAAATGCTCCTGAAGTATAAAGGCTCGAGCACACCGGATGCTTGCGTAACGTAGACGTGGCATGCGGTGTGTCCTATCTCGTACGGTTCCATACATTATAACTCAGTGGTACGTGCACGTCTACGCTTATGTCTACGCATACGCATCCGGTGTGCTCGAGCCTTAATAGTACCTACGGCCTTCCTTATGATTCTGAGATGTAGATGAAAGAAAGAAAGAAGAAAGAAAATACTTTTATTTACGGCACATACAAGGAAATAAAACATAAAAATTGATTAACACTATTACAGTTATATGCACCATAAATGGGAACTGGCTTCAGCATTAAGCTACAACAAAAACCTAAAAGATCATTGCGCAGCGCTGGTATTCTAGCTAGCCCCAGTTTTGACGCCACGCATGCCAAACGTCAAATAAAAATATAAAGATAGATAAAAAGTTGGCAATAGTGCATGCAAAATATATATAAGTACCTCAAAAAATACATTTTCTTAACCCGCATCTCCTGCTTTCAGATGCTGTGCCCCACGCTGTTTCTCTCGACCCTGGCTCTGGTGTTGGCTGACGTGTCACACCTAAACCTGGAGACGACGCCCGAGCCTCCACCGAAGCCCTACCTGTTCTCGTACACCGCGGGCCGGTACCCGGGACATACGGACAGACAGCACACTGAGGTCAGCGATGGAAGTGGTGTTGTTAAAGGTAAATCAATGGGAATAGTACTTATTATAATACATCTTCTTATATACCTTTTCTTTTTGTCCGGGAATAAATGCATTTACGCATTCCAACCGCCGCTGCAGCTTATTCGCGCGCTGGCGGTGGGATATGTGGGACTCGCCCTCTCCATAGCGTGGTATGCTAAGATCATACCACGAGGAGAGGACCCTACACCACTAAAGCCCCCGGACACTCTTTCGATCCGGCCCATCTTTTACATACCTTCAGAAATAGTACGATCCGAAGCCGTCGTAGACCAAAGTCCCTACACCAGCGACTCTCGACTTGAAACCATTGGCCATGCTACAGTTATAGTTTTTAAACCATTTAATATGACGAGGGCACTGCTCACTTTTACAGTGAAGTAGCAAAAATAACTTATTTTTTTTCGGACGGACATAATTATGTAGTTAACCCGAGGCTTTTGCTACTTCACCGGGCATAAAGGCGAGCAGAGCTCCAGCCTAGATAAATGGTTTAAACACTACAAACTAAGTAACCTGCGCAAGAGGGCGTCCCCTGTGGGACTTGGACCTCGGCTCAGGGCGGACGCTGACGGGGAGATTGAGGGATTATGGCTTTTAGTTTCTTTAGGGGAGTTTTGTGCAACTGTCACTCTACTTAACCTAAAAAAAACACAGGAATAGTAAATAACCTAGTTTCATACATACGCTGGACCTCTTTGCGCAATTAAGCATTTTTTTTAAATTAGAAATAGGTTAGCGTTTGACTACACCCTGCCTGATGTTAAGCATCGGAATAGCCTAGGATGGAGCACGCTTACCTAGAAGGAACCGGTTTACTCTTGATTTGAAGAGACCCATATCGTACTTATCGGGAAATATAGACCCCGGCAAGAAGTTCCACATCTTCGCAGTACGTACAAAAAACGTGGACTCGAAGCGCTTCGTACGTATTTTGGGAATATCGAGCATGTACTGATGGCGCCTCTCCGAGTGTCTTGTTGTCCGATAGAAGAAAGGGGAAGGCAGAACTAAGTTGTGCAGTTCCTCAGCACACTCTTCGAAATGTATCCGATAAAAAACCGACAAACTGGCAACCCTTCGTCGGTGCGCAAGGCTTTGCAGTTGAGACTCGGCTACGTTGCCTATTAACTTTTTGGCGCGCCTCTCAATCGACTCCAGTACCTCTAGTTGATACTTGGCGGAACCATCCCAAAGATGAGAACAGTACTCCATACATGCTCTAACTTGGGCTTTGTATAATGTGAGCAGCTGATTTGGTGTGAAGTACTTTCTCACCTTCGAGAGGATGCCAAGCTTTATAGAGGCTAATTAGGCCTTCGACTCAATATATGAGCCAAAATTTAGAGTCGATGAAAGAGCAAAGCCTAATAGCTCAAGCTTGTCAGTTAACTGCACGGATACATCTCGGAAAGAAGGAGACAGTCGAAACGGCCTCTTCTTTGCGGAGAACAAACACGCCTGGGTTTTACTAGCGTTAAACTGAACCAGGTTGGCATCGCCCCAATCGGAGACTGCCTTCATCATCAAGAATCATTATCAAGTTGACTTTTCTATATTTTTATATGAATATTTTGTATAACAATTATATGGTACCAGGAAACGGACAGCAGCCTTTTATTGTGTTACAACATAATACTGCGGTCATCAACCCACGTGGTGCAAATCCCTCCTTCGACAGGAGGCCCAGGTTCAGCATTGGATGATGATGATGATAAGAGTGGCTGCCGTGTGTTTTCCGGCTTAGAATAGACCACCCCATGTCATCCCATGGGTGTCGTAAAAGGCGACTAAGGGACACATGGCTGATGGATGGGCAGCAGCATCTATTAGCTCAAGGTTTACATCCTACTGCGATCGCCAATCCGTCTGCCAAGCGTGGTGATTATGGCAATATCCCTCAACGATCCTGGCTTGCCAAGGTCTTTTAAGAGGAGGCCCATGTTCAGCGGTGGACGTAAACGGGCTGTTGAAGAAGACGAAGATGATAAGAATATGAAATCAAGGGCTATTTTCATATTGAAAAATCTGAACAATGCATTCACATTAATTATCGAGCTTTTATAAAATTAATTCATTTTTATTGTATGCTTTTTCTTAGCTTCCTAGTTATAAAATTAATTTAATTATTTTTAATTCCCAAATGAAACTAAGTTTTATTATTTCTGAGTCTATCAGAAATAAAAACTTATTTTATTATAAACCTCATTAATTAAAGTGTTTTTTTTTTGTAAACACACGGAAACTATACATTAGAAGACTGACATTTCTGGTGGGTTTTTTTTAAGGTCATCAAATTAATGTACCCTCTTAACATAATTTACGATTAGAACGTGATCAAAATAAATAAAACTACATTTAGTTAATTTATCAACACAACACCTGTACACGCGAGGACCTGTGCAACGCCGCTGATAATGCTGTGTCAGTGGCCGAGTACTGGTCTTCTCAAATTTAAACGCCAGGTCGACACGATAAGAAGAAGAAGTTAATTTATTAATATAAATTTATAGATAGTTTTTATTATAGACTATTGTTATAAATATATACTTAATCATATTTTTTAATTGCAAGTACCTATAAAAAAATATAAGATAGAATGCAGAATCCAATCCTTGCGGATCCTGAACTAGTTTTACAATCTCGATTTACTACTAGTTTTTTTTTTTATATTATGTGGATGGTTGCGGCTATATTATTATGGTCCAATGTTTTTTTTTTTCATAACTGTCTTTTTTTTAAGGCTTTAATGTTAACGTAACTTAGAAAAAATAATATAAAAACCGGCCAAGTGGGAGTTGGACTTGCGCACGGAGGGCTCCGTAACATTTTCAAGTGCCTACATGTTGCCGTTATTATGATATCGAGCGAAAGAGGGCAAACATTATATTTATTTTATTCTATTTTTAGTATTTATTGTTATAACGGCAACAGAAATACTTAATTTGTGAAAATTTCAACTGTTAGCTATCGCGGTTATTGAAATTCGGCCTGGTGACAGACGGACTGACAGCGAAGTCTTAGTAATAGGGCCCCGTTTTTACCCTTCGGGGACGGAACCCTAAAAACCATTCCATAATTATCAACAAGTAGTGTAATTCAGTTTAAAAGAAAGTACAAAGGCGTGTTAGCTCTTGTTCTACTAGCTAATTATCAGATCAGACCCGTCTATAAGGAAGAGAAAATAAGGAAGAGTTTATGACTAGAATTTATGTACTAAATAGATATCAGATATACACGTTTTTACGCAAGATTTCTACTACATATAAGGCGCATCAGAAATATGTGCCTTTTCTTTAACAGTACAACTTTAGACCGCATATATCGCAATAAATTATTTTATATTAAACTAGCGACCCGCCCCGGCTTCGCACGGGTACAATACTGATAATTATACTACATAATGTCTTTAAACCTCTAACAAACGGGCGAAATTTGGTCAAAACAAACAGAAACAAATTAATATAGGTACCTACTAAAACTCAGTGAAATAAGTAGGTGGGTATACTTTTATCGTATGAAATACCTATACTCTTCAGGACTAACAATACAACAAACACTAAATAAATAGGTATTCAAGTATCTATCCATCATAGTTACAACGAACACAAAACAAAAAATTTGCCCTATAATTCTTAAGGATCGAGCGCGCATAATCGCATTCGGCCTACCTAAAACACGCGCTGTTATTTTGCGATAACTTCTAAGTTATTCATTAAAAGTATATAGTGTAGGGGTAAAATAATCTGCATGAAATGGTTAAGAATATTAACTCATTTAAAATGATAAGGATAAATACTGAATCCGTCTGATTAGCTTTACAATTACCGCATTAGAAATTATCATTTTTCTAAGATATAATGGATATAGCAAGTTAACCTTGAAAGATAGACATATGCTATCGTAGACTTTTTTGTAGATCTAAAAGAGAAGAAAATTTGCCACCATACATTGTTTTGTTATATCTCATAGGGTTTAGGCAGCGTTTTCGTTGAAAGCTCCCAAATGGCTTAATTTTCTCCGACACCTCTGACAAATATCAATATATATTAGTCAAATGTACACATAAACTAAACAAATCATATACGTAAACCTTCCGGAAGAATCGTTCTATCGATTGGTAACATCCGCATGAAAATCAATGTAGTAGTTTTTGAGTTTATCGTGAACAGACAGACAGACGCGGCAGGGGACTTTGTTTATAATATGTAGTGATGTAGTGATAGCGGTCGCCCGCGGCTCCGTGCGGATGTCGGTTACCGCTGCAAAAAGCCTACCCAGGAAAGACACGGTCAGCAAAATGATTCCCAGGTCAATTCACGGACACCGACATAAACATCGACAACGCAGTCATTATCCGCAGGCTGCACAGATTGTCTTTCTGTGGATGTTAAAGTTGTTAATGATGAAAATATAATTAATGATGTAATTAATAGGCATTTTAGGGATTAGGCATTTTAGGCATTTTCAAAGCTCTGAAAAGAACTGTTGTTTAGCTCTGAGAAGAACTGTTGATTAGCTCTGAGAAGAACTTTTGCGTAGGTGTAGTTTTAAGAACGAAATCTAAAAAAAATCGCACGAAAATTATTAGACTTCGCAACGGGCCGTGCAGCAGAAATCGTAATATTTTAATTTCGCCATAACTTCAAAACCAAACGTCCAATTTTAATCATTCAAAGACCAAATATTATCTACATAAACTGTACTTAGTGATGAAATAATTTATTTTGATAAGGATTAATAGCATGAGTAAAATAAACGCGTTTAAATGTAGTACAAAAAAAAATTCAAGAATTCTAAATAAAAAAATGGTCGTTGTGCCTCACTCGACATAGATAGGTATAGTGTGTCGCGAACTTTTTTGTAGATATTTATAAGATCTATAATTAATTAGAACATTTTATGGTTCTATCTTTTATAGTATAGGCAGCGTACGCAAAATAAGTAACTTTACTGGTTGATTTTTACACCTTGTGTCAGAAAAACCCAAATATCTTACGGAACCCTATTTTTTTCCAAAATAAAATTTAGCCTATGTTACTCGTGGATAATGTAGCTTTCGAATGGTGAAAGAATTTTTTAAATCGGCCCAGTACTTTTTGAGCCTATTCATTACAAACATACAAACATACAAAAATAGGTACAAATCTTTCCTCTTTATAATATTAGTATAGATAGGTGTGTTTATTTTGAACTAGCATCCCGCGTGTGGTCATCTGCATAGTTTCCTTACCCGTGGGAACTATATTATTAAGTAGAGCCAAGAGTACGTTGTTACCCGCCGTGTGGTTTCCGGCTTAGAATAGACCACCCCATGTCCTCCCATGGGTGTCGTAAAAGGCGACTAAGGGACATATGGCTGATGGATGGGCAGCAGCATCTATTAGTTCAAGGTTTACATCTAACTGCGATCACCAATCCGTCTGCCAAGCGTGGTGATTATGGCAATATCCCTCTACGATCCTGGCTTGCCAAGTTCTGTTAAGAGGAGGCCCATGTTCAGCAGTGAACGTCAACGGGCTGTTGATGATGATGATGAAGATTACGTTGTTTTTGGATAAAGTAGCTTTCTAATCATGTAAGTTTTTTTTTTAATCGGTCCCGCAGTTCCGGAGCTTATTCAATGCAAACAAACTCTCTCTTTATAATATAAGTATAGATATCAACGACAACCTCCGTAGCGTAGCGGTAATTGGCTCGCTTTAAGTCTCGGAGGTCGTGGGTTCGATCCCCACACCGGTCAAGAAATCTTTGTGTAAATTCTAAGATTTCTTTCCGGGTCTGGTTGGTTGAGGGACTACCCTCCGTGCCTCGGAAAGCACGTTAAGCCGTTGATCCCGATTGTTATAACATCATCTATAATAATCGTATATCAAGGAACGGGCAGCAGCGTTTCCTTGTGTGTTACAACATAATACTGTGGTCACTAACCCGCCTGCCAAGCGTGGTGACTATAGCAATACCCTCCCTGGGGAGGAGGCCCATGTTCAGCAGTGGACGTTATACGGGCTGATGATGATGATAGATAACAAGGCCACAAGAGACAAGGCTTAACAAATGTTATTTAAATTATGTGTATGCTAGCGGTTAGCATTCTGAACTCGTGGTTAGGTAACTACTAACCGAGTTTAGTATTCTAGATTAGTTTTGAATGGCCTGTTCGAAAGCTTTTGTTGGTATTATCAATAAATCTAAATCTCCCTTAATAAGGATGTAAGAAATATTTCTTGTTACTTTACGCAAGTAGTTTAAACTAGCTATGCCCGCGATTTTGTCCGCGTAGTGTTAGTTATTCTTTCGGTTTTTTAACTCATTCATTTTTTGTGATTAAAAGTACATATTTAAAATGTTGACCGGGGATGTAAGGTACCACCATGCAAAATTTATTTTTAATCGGTGCTACCGTTTCGGATATGAGCCCTTACTTACAGACAAAGAAACAAAAAACAACTTCTTACATCCCCCTGACTCGGTTTTAAGCGTTTAGTTTTCTATGTGCAGACATTCGAACTATACAGTTTTATTATATGTATAGATATAGATATAAGTCAGGTAGAGTATAACGTATATGTGTATATGAAAGACTATACAGAAATTACCTGCTGTCTTATCCGCTTGCCAAGCGTTTTGAGTAAAGCTTTATGCACATAAGGGAGCGTTCAAGTATTACGTAACGCAATTTTTCAAGATTTTTGACGCCCCCTCCCCCTTGTAACGCACCGTAACGTTTTTCTGGACCCACCCTCTCTAAACGTTACGTAACACTCAAGTGATCATTTTTACCCTAAAATCGTAAAAAGTTATGTAATAGTTTTTACACTTGGTATAGTTTTAATCTACTAAATAAAACAAGAGAATTTTAATTTGCAACACCTGCATATTTTGTTATTTTTTTATAAATTTTTGGCTTTTAATTTTATTTGGTTTTGGTTTGGGAGTTTTAATTCCATATTTTTTAGAAACGATGTAAGAAAGACCCCCTCCCGCCCCCGTAACGCAACGTAACGTTATACGAGACCCCCTCCCCCCCAAATTACTTTACGTAATACTTGAACGCTCCCTAAGTTCATAGACAACAGTTGCATAGGTTGCCGGCAGCCCGAGGGTGGTCAAGTGAAAAGCAGCTGTGCATAGAAAGCAAACTATCTTTACAACATTAGACCCTATATTATTTTAGTTTCACTATTTCAAGCGTTTACTTGTTGAATAAATCATCGAAAATTTTAACTGTCTGGCTACCATGGTTCATGAGGTACAGCCCGGAGACAAACAGACAACGGAGTATTAGAGTCCCATTTTCAAGAAACGGAAACTTAAAAAAGACGTGTTATGTATGTAGTAACACTAAATTATATTGCTAAACCAATCTTGTACTTGAGTTTTAGTCTAAAACCATGCATTCTCTTTAAATTCCAGGATCGTACTCCTACGTAGACCCACGCCATCAGGTTCGCACAGTGGACTACATCGCAGACAAGCAGGGCTTCCATCCTGTCCTCAACGTCGTGCCTCCGGATCACCCCTCGGACTCCGCGTCGGTGGCACAGGCTAAAGACCGACATTTTCAGCTCTACGCGAAGATAGCTCAGGAGCATGCCGAACACCCTTATCCTGATGGTAAAGATTATTGTAATAGTTTACTAGCGGTATACATTTCTAAGGTCGTGGGTCCTTTTCTGGCCACGTGACATGGACCTAAAAATCTTGGTGTAAAATCTAAGATTTCTTGTAATTTGTTTAACTTTACGGGCCTCGAAAAACATTTTTATATCGTAATGTCAGCAAGAAAGCATAATATGGTCTGCCCAACAAATTTCTTTATTCGTTGGGCCTGCCTGATGTAAGTCTAGAAATAATGAATGTATTCAGCAACTTAGATATTTACATACCAAGTGTATGTACTTGTCAAAATCACAATGAAAAAGAACTGTAATTAATAGGTTATTATTCTAATTCTATAAATAAAACTACTAAGGTAACTATAACTAGCAAGTGCAACCTGTGAGTGCGGCTAATTGTAGGACATTACAGACAATGTACTCCGGCTGTCCGTGTGTCATTAATTCCTCTACTCATAATAATTTCATATTTACATAAATTATTATAGGTAGGTATATATTGAAAATTTATAAAAGCATACAATTAAGTGAAACGCACCCGGGAGCACCCTTATGGGGTTAGGACCACAACCCAGAGGTGCCACGGATATCAAAGTCAGATTTATGGATATAAGAGGAAGTGATCGCTGGCACGGCCTACAGGCTACAGACAGTAATTTCAATAGTCTATGAAAACTTGCAACTTGTAATACAAGAAGTCTTACTGACGCTAATCTTACTGACACTAATTATAATTGGATATGGTAACCCGTGATTGCAATGACAGGTCATCAATTAATAAAGAAGGTATTCAGTGAGGTTGAGGTATTCTTTCCGTCACTGAGCGTACGAAATCTATACTTCTATCTCTCTTTCCGTTTCTTTTTACATCACATTAACCAGTTAAAGGGCAGCAGTGTTTATCTTCATGCTGAGGTCGCCAAAACATGGTGACTATTGGAAATCCTATGATTAGTAATCACAAACTGTCCTGTATTTTAGTCAGGATGACGTTGTACAGGCATGACGATAAGATTAAAATACACATGCTTGTGCTAAAAAAAAACGACATATCAACTAGATATTTCGCATTTAGTAGTCTACCTTGATAGTAGTATTTATCGGAGCGGGGAAAGTGATATAGGGTTTGCAGCCAGGGAATACTAATAACAGCTTATAAATAAGTGATGGGGAAGTGTATGATGATAGCCTGACTCTTTTGATATTTTGGAAAATATCTTTACTTTTCTAATATCAAGAAAAGAAAAGTTTGTTGTATGGGAGAGAGTATTTGTTGTTATAGCGGCAACACAAATACATCATTTGTGAAAATTTTAACTGTCTAGCTATCGCGGTTCTTGTGATATAGCCTGGTGACAGACATACAGACAATGAAGTCTTAGTAATAGGGTCCCGTTTTTACGCTTCGTGTACGGAACCCTAAATACCAAACATAAATCATACAAGAATAAATATAATAATAGATATTTGTTTTAGATCGTATCATATCGTTCATATTTACTATTAGTATAAGACAAGCCGACAATATACATAGAAGCACAATTTTATAGTTCTTTTAAATTCTGAATCTACGTTGGATTTTTTTTAAGTTAGGAAAAATACCTAATACTTTTTAGTTTTTATCCTGACTATGAAAAGCTTAAGAGTTGCAGTAATGCGATTTTTACCAAATATTTAATATAGACATTTTCTTTTCGCAGCGGTCTCAGCTCCCCGTGAGACAGAGGCAGTAGCAGTCGCTCGCGCTAAGCACGCTCAGTTATTCAGAGTAATAGCAGAGCAGCACGCACGCATCGCCGCAGAAAGAGAAGCGCTCCTCAGAGAAGAAGAGGAGAAGCAGCATCTACAAGAGTTGGGCCAATAGCCAAAGAAAAAGACCCTCAAATATGGTGTAGCAGTTGAACGGTTTCTAATTAAAGAAAAGCAAACAAGATCGCGCCTTTGCTAATTCTGATACACAGCCAAATTTTGTGTGTGTATTCTGATATCAATGTCATCATTATTATAATCATCGGTGTGTACGTCCACTGTTGAATATAGGTCTCCCCAAAGGGAGTTTTGCTAAAGTCACCTCGCTTGGCAAGTATATTGCCGATCAGATTCTCCAGAGTTCAAAGATTGCCGTGACTGGCTTGCTGAAATTCTCTTCTTTTTTAAAAAAGTACAACTTAAAAATGAGGATAGTTTGTGAAATTTATCGATAGCAAAGTCGTATTTGATATGACAATAAATGTAATAATTACTTTAACAGTAATTGTTTTTTTAAGGAGAAGTATTGTAACATGATACACTGCTATACATATTTGTAGTATCTAGCCAACTAATTGTTATTTACAACGATAGTGATACTCGCAAAAAATATTGTACTTCAAATTTTTTATGTTAACTGTTTTCTAAGTATTTTTATTTCTTCTTTTTTTATATTTTTGTTTACTTTACGTTTCTTACTAGTTAATTGAATAAGTAACATTGTGAATAATACCAATTAATGTAAGATTGTATATAATTAATTAACTATTCTTTATTATTGTGTAAGTATTCTAGCAATACACTCGAATTGCCATATGAAAACCAATTTGATATTATTCCTAGTATGTATTGAAGTATTTTTTGTATTTTTTTAATGTCTTTTTTACTATTTTGTATTTAATAAAAGATATTAGTTACAATTTTCATAATTTTTGTTTTGTTTTGTACGATTATACGCTAGATGGTGCTGTTTGCATTTTGTAAACAATGAGTATCATTTTACACCATACCCCAAAATTTTTATAAAGATCGAAGTAACAGATTTACTTCGATCTTTACACAAGTGTATACAAGGGGTCTAGGAAGTTTTTAGGACGTCGTGTCGTGAGTATAATAACTTTAGCCGTGAAGATCTGGGTAAAAAAAGCAATCCTATCATGTTGTTACATCATCCATTAAAATTGTATACAGATTATCATCATGTATCATTTTTTTTTATAAATGCTTTGTTACATATTTTTTTGTATAAAAAGAGATATAAAAAACAATATATGTTTTACCGAGTTTTGGTTTATAAATACAGTTTAAAAGTTATTTCAATTCACGTCTTTATTATACAAAAGTTTTGTATCATTTTCTTATTACTGTAGTTTATAGCAAATAAATAAAAGATAAAATTCTATAAAATTCAATGAATTAATTGAAGTCGCAGTAATTAGGTGAACGAATTAAAGCTCGTGGAATCTGAAAAGGAACAAAGTTAGTTAGCAAAACATTGAAATCGCCGAACAAGGGATACAAGTTGTCAGGTCAACAAAAAAATCATATAAATACAGTGTTATATTTAAGATCTTTATGTACTCATATGTTTGCAAACATGGACCTTTCCAAAAGGTTAACCACGTTTAGCAGGCGGGTTGCTGGTCGCAGTACCTATCAGTTTTGATTACGATTGAGGATGAGGTACGATGTAAAGAATGCAATAAGTACTTATAGGTGTTATAATAATCAACAACCACTTGTGCTGAGGCAACAAAACTTGCAATAATATAGGTTTTAATTAATTTGATTATTATTATTTTCGATGGTATCTTCTTCAGATGTGATTTAACTTAGAAATAGTATTTTTTCCAATTATTTTAAATTTAATTCATCATCATCAACAGCCCGTTGACGTCCATTGCTGAACATGGACCTCCTCTTAACAGACCTTGGCAAGCCAGGATCGTAGAGGGATATTGCCATTATCACCACGCTTGGCAGACGGATTGGTGATCGCAGTAAGATGTAAACCTTGATCTAATAGATGCTGCTGCCCATCCATCAGCCATATGTCCCTTAGTCGCCTTTTACGACACCCATGGGAAGACATGGGGTGGTCTATTCTAAGCCGGAAACCACACGGCCGCCATAAATGTTATTTGAAAAAATGAAAATCTTGCACTGTTATAACATCAAATAAAAATAGTACAATATTAGTCTTACTTGCACTTGGTGGTCCTGGAGGAGAACCTGGTGGTGGACTACTATTAGAACTGCCACTACTTCCAGAACTGCTGCCACTGCTGGGACCACCACTCGGAAAAGCAACGGAACCTCCACTGGAACCTCCACTGCTTTGCCCTGCATTGGGACCAAAACTTTGCCCACCATTGGAACCAAAACTTTGACCTCCATTGGGACCACTACTTTGGCCTCCATTGGGACCACTACTTTGACCTCCATTGGGACCACTACTTTGGCCTCCATTGGGACCAAAACTTTGACCTCCACCGGGACCAAAGTCACCGCCAAAGCCCGTACTCTGGAAAAGATGAGTGAAAAGATAGTTTCACTTTAGATATAAATGAAAGTGCGTGGGTATTTATTTCCTTGTATAAACCAAATGAGTGACCAGCCATCATGATATCATAATGACCGGTTATTATTAAATAGGTAGGGAAAAGTTGTATTTTTCTTTAATTATTTCAATATAATATAACGAGTAACCGAACGGAAAACGATGTGTCTTTAATTGAGAAAATTACCAGCACGAAAGGTATATTTAAATACTTTAATTGGGAGGAAGACCGAAGTAATAAAAACTATTACGATTATGTCCAAGACTGTTAATTTATTAACTCATAGATTTTTTACATATATCCACGAGGCTATAGGGTTTTTCGTCTGCAGCTCAGGTGCAGACCTAAAAGCCTATAGGTATGTAGATCCACTCCTGCATTATCAAAATGTTATACTTATTAATAAAGTTAGAGTTTGTTTGTTTGCTTGAACGCGCTAATCTCAGGAACTACTGGCCCGATTTGAAAAATTATTTCAGGGTAATTATGATTTTTTATACGGGAATTACGCGGGTTAAGCCATGAATGAATAATACATCTAAAATTTAAATAACTCACCACTACACCATACGTAACAGCCATGATAGTTAAATACAATACAACAGACTTCATTTTAGAGGAAGTCCTACTTTGATAGATCTATCCAAAATTATGACTTATATACATGTGATTCGACGCAAAAACTCCGGGAAACAACACATTATAATATTAAATTGTCAAATTTTCATCCGGTGGACTGAATAACGATTGTCATTATAATAAAAAGGTTGAACTTTGTTGAAGCGTTAATTTGAGTAAACCAAACTAGAGCCTTCACAGTGACAGTGTGCGTTCACACTAGCGTTGATCTAGCGTAGTTTTATGAAGGCATGCGCAGCGCAGACGCCGCGACAACGCGACGCACACATGTCTTTGTCACGACATTGCAAAATCAAATCAAATAATTTATTTGCAAAAATATAAATTCACACTAGGTAGCTAGTGAAAGGATGCAGGTTAGCTAGGTTAGGATTCTCGCCGGCGAGGACCGCGTTGTGCCCCTATCCCTGCCCTATGATCCAGTGCCTGTAGGCCGCGCCAGCGATCACTTCCTCTAATATCCATAAATCTGACTTTAATATCAGTGGCACCATCGGGCTGTGATCCTAACCCGTTAAGGGTGCCCACAGGTGTGTGTCACTTAATTGTATGCTTTTACCTATAATAATTAATGTTAATATAAACTTATTATAAGTAGAGGAATTAAAGGCAAACGGACAGACGGAGTACATTGTCCGTAATGTCCTACAATTAGCAGCACTCACAGGTTGCACTTGCTAGTTATAGCTACCTAAGTATTTTAATTCGTAGAATAAGAATAATAACCTATTAATAACAATTATCTTTCATTGGGATTTTGACAAGTACAAGTGTATTTAAATACCAAAGTGCTGAATAAATTCATTAGGTATTTCAAAAAGTTCTTAAATATAATACAGTCCATTTCGGCGTGCAAATTTTACAGTTATATCATTTCAAATTTCATAATGTCATACATTGTCAATTAAGATTTTATATTATTTCATGTTAGTAATTTAGATTTAATTGATTATATTGTATATATTTTACATAACGCCGCAATAACGCGACGCATGCGTCACGCACTTACAACGGCAAGGTAGGTATTTTTTAATATTTTTTCAGGATAGTGAAATAAAGATCTGTTATTTTACAGTAAAGTCATTTCCATGCCATCTATCGGAGATGGCATGGAAGAATGAATACTATATAAAAGGATAATGAGTACTAAATACATTCTATTGCAAACGGACTCTTAATATTAACTATATTTGTTGACATCTCTTAGTTATGTATAACCTTTTTCCTGGGAAGATTTAAAAAAGATCTGCTAGGGGCAGCACCGGTGGGGGGGGGGGGGTTCATATGTTTTGAATTCTCAATTGACAACAACATCAAACGTACGTCTTTTTATTATTAGAATAAATAAATATTGTGATAAAAAAAAAAAAAAAAATGTCATGCCTACAAAACATTGTGCATTCGCTAATTGTACGTCTGATAGTCGATACAAGCAGGATGGTGTAAATTCATTTGTAAACATGCAAGCTATCGTTTTAAATCCCGGACAAGATGATCTTGCACTTTTGTAAATTTTAATTTTGCTCCAGGTACATTATCTTCCGTTAATTCCATTATAATTCTATGCGCTTGACGTTGTTGTCAATAGAGAATTCAAGACATAATGTACCCCTCCACCGGTGCTGCCCCTAGCGGATATTTTTTAAATCTCCCCAGGAAAAAGGCTAACCTCTGCCGAGTTTACAAAATAATTGCGACTGTGTATCGCAATTATTTTATTAACTTAACTTAAGTTTTGATTTTTTAAATTTCAGTAGATTTTGTTTTCATTTAGTTCAAGAATTATTCGATAGATGGCGTGCTTTATGTCTCTGCAACACAGACATTATTAAGTAGTATTTGAGTCAATTATGTATTCAATATAATGAACTCAGCGTCGTGGTCGGTCCAAGGCTACCCTTGGCTCTTGCTCACATGAGACTAATATTAGGCTGACCCCACATTCCACGTTTACGGCGATATTCACAATCAAACCTGAACTGCAAAAATTTTCACGCCCAAATTGGATGGGAAATGCCATCGCTTTTATCAATCGCATTTAAGCATCTTATATAATTATTGTATATAGGTTACTTTTTATTTTGTCTTTCTGTGTGTTGGTCAGTATATTTTGCCTTTAATCTACAAAAATCGGAGACATCCTCGCAAAAGGCCAAATAAGATCCAACCTAAACCGACGTGCTTGGATTGTAGCAAGTGGAGGTCCATTGTCTCTGCCTACCCCGCTGGGAAGATTGTGCAACCATTCTCCGACAGTCATTTCTCGGAAACAGGCGTGAGCTTATGTATGTATGTAATCTACAAAACAGCAATACTTATTCACTCGGGCCTTTCATCGTTAAATAGCTTATCAAATCTTCCATTTATACGGACGAAATCGCAAGCAGCAGCTCGTATAAAACTTTAGGTATATTTAAAACCAGTACTTGTAATAATGTAATCCATATTTATAACGCAGTTAGATAATAGGTAAGTATAATATTACTAAACAATGATAAAAACACGTTATAAATAATAATGTGGAAGTGAAAAACAAAAAAAGGTAGGTAAGTATCATGGTTCTACAAAATATATGCAATACCTTTAATAGGAGAATTTTTCTTTAGGTCATGAAGACATTTCTGAAATGAGACACAAAGTTTTCTATTCAAAATAAAATAAATTTAAAATTATCATCATTATCGACAACCTTCGTAGTAATAGATAATGATCATCATCATCATCATCAGCGGATTCGTGACTGAAGTATTATATTATTGTAACTAGGGTTACCACCTTCTTTTTTGGTTTATGTAGTTAGTACTTTTTACAAAAAGTTGCAAAATAGTACATTTGGCAAATTCAGGAAAAAATAGAACACATTTATTTTGTAATAGCTTCCCGCGCGCGTTCCCGTGGGAAATTCATAATAAAATATAGCCTATGTTCTTTCTCAGGCTCTAGACTATATCTGTACCAAATTTCATTTAAATCGCTTCAGTAGTTAAGGCGTGATTGCGTAACAGACAGACAGACAGACAGAGTTACTTTAACATTTATAATATTAGTAAGGATTTGTTATTACTCTTTTTGCCATCCAGCCATCAAGATATATTTACCTTTAAAATAATTATAAGAGCATGTTTGATCTATATTAAAATAAATCAATAATTATTATTTTTTTAATTAAGTAATTCCCGAATACTGTGATGGTGGTATCACCCGAACTTTCCCAAAAAGCGGGGTAAAAAGGACCTCACTTTGAGCTTATGCCAGTTCAACAGCCCGTTTACGTCCACTGCTGAACATGGGCCTCCTCTTAACAGACCTTGGCAAGCCCCTTGGTAGGCGGATTGGTGACCACAGTTAGATGGTAACTAACTTTGAGCTCATAGATGATGCTGCATCCATTAGTTGCGTATCCCTTAATCGCCTTTTACGACACTCATAGGAAGATTTGGGATGGTCTATTCTTACTCGGAAACCACACAGCTTATTCAATGAATTTTAATGAAGAGGTAGCCCAATAGCTAGGGCTTCGGACTTGTGATCTTATGGTCGCCGGTTCGAACCCCACCCATTGCACTACCGACGTGAACCCATTCGTAATACAAGCATTTTAGCTTAGCACGAGGGGTTAACAAGAATACTAGAAGACTTCACCTACTGACAAAAACACACAACCGATATCGAACCTAGGCTAGTAAACTGAAAAAAAAAAGTAACTTAAATAAATTTTTTTGGAGAAATTAAACTCTTTCACTAACGTTATGACAACCTACGTAGCGCAGCGGCTACCTACCTAATTTCGGAGGTCGTGGGTTCGATCCCCACGCCGGACAAGAAATCTTTGTGTAGATCCTAAGATTTCTTTGCGGATCTGGTTGGCTGAGGGACTACCCTCTGTGCCTCGGAAAGCACGTTAAGCCGTTGGTCCCGATTGTTATAACAATTCTATACCAAGGAACGGGTAGCAGCGTTTACTTGTAAGTTACAACATAATACTGCGGTCACCAACCCGTCTGCCAACCGTGGTGACGTTGTACGGGCTGATGATGATAACTAACGTAATCAGTATACATGACGCTATCTACCGTTAAAAGGGTGGCATATATCATAGAAGCACCTCATAAACATAATATATGACATGGATATGTAGAATTAAAATAATTATGGTAGGTACATTAAGTGTCATTAACTAAACCATTTTGAAATATTTTATATTTTTTGTAATTATTTTAAACAATGTTTACTAGTAGCCGGTGTCCATTATAAATTCTATTATAACCGTATTTAATGTAATCTAAACTAATCTATATTATATAATTATGATTATTATACAGTAACATGTCCTGATTGTTTGACTGATTCATGTCTACAATAAACAAATATTACAAAGACAACCGTTTGGGCAAAAAATGTGTATGCCAATAAATAATTAAAGTAACTGGACCAAAACCTACTTTCTGCCCATTTGAGTATGTTTCGCCGAACCGTCTCATGTGGGTCGTGTTAAAACCGGCAGTAGAATAATAAAGTTTGTTTCGCCTGATCTTCTCAGTTGGGGCGTATTGGATCCGGTGGTAGCATTAAAGCGCGTCCGTCGGTATATACTCATGGTCCACCTAAATAATGACAATTGTTCTAACCTACTATAGACAGAACAATTATTTGACACAATATAGTTACATAATAAACTAAGACGTTAAGACTAAAATATTACTAAAATAATAACTAAAACACTTGTTTAATTTGAAAATTTATAAAATATGATAATTATTATACATAATAATACTAAATACTAAATTATTGTTTTGACTGCATGGATTTTATGTATAAGGAATGTATATTTGTATGTCACATATTGTGCCAAAGTGTGTTTTGTACTTATTAATCTTCATAACCATCTTATTGTAACCACATTTTATGCAAATAAAAATGAATTGAATTGAATTGACTATTTGCAAGTGCCTGTAATAGGTTTGCGTAAATAAAAATGATTTTTTTATTTTATTTTAAAGGAATTTGTAAAATTCATCGCCTATGGGTTAAAAAAGGGGGCCTTTAAATAAAAAGGCCCTTACGGGAACGAGAGATATGCGAGTGGAACCGCACGCGGGGAGCTAGTCTATCTATATATACAAAAACAGAAACTGACTGATTGATCGATCAACGCACAGCTGAAACCGCTTGGTCTAGAATAGGGTTGCCATACGTCCCGGTAGGCCGGAACATGTCCCGGTTTCGAGCGTCATGTCCCGTTTTCCCAACAAGTTGTGCAGACATTGCCTCCCTGGCTGCCTTCTACCGCATCTATCACGGGGAGTGTTCTGATGAGCTATTCCAGCTAATACCACCCTCCCCTTTCCTTTCTAGAACAACACGGATAGGCGTGAGAAGCCATCCTCAATCGGTGGAAACCATACCGTCCCGCACTAAAAGGTTTTGGCAAATCCTATTTGTGCCGCACAATTACATTGTGGAATTTATTACCAGCGCACGTGTTCTTCCTACGATCCTGGGTCCTTTAAGCGTGGTGTGAAAAAGTATTTTGTAGGGCGACCACAGCAACGGTGCTCGCTGTGGTGGTCGACCTCATTAGTGGGCTTCACTAGCCGCCGGAGCCATCCTAGACTGTCTCTTTAAAAAAACAAAAAAAAAAAACAAGGCAATGGTCCCGGTGAAAAAATAAGGACCCCGTTTTGTTTGCAATAGGCGCTCCTGTAAGTCGTATTGTCCTGCGTGCTCAATGGTAGAACCCCCTCGACTCTGTGTGAAGTTTAGGGTGCTTTTCCACCAGAGATGTACTATGCTACGTTGCTATGGATGCGTTTGATATCCACCAATCATATTCATTGGTGTACATAGCTTAGCACTGGTGAAAAAGGATTCATCTAAGATATGTTTTTATATGGCAGGATGCGTGCTATGGATGTGTGCTATGGATGCGTGCTATGGATGTGTGCTATGGATGCCTGCTATGGGTCGACGCGAGTGGTGTAGCTATGTGCAGAGCAGAGTCGCCGCTTCCCTACTATCGATACATCGCATAGCTGGAGCTGCGCATCTTCCTCGCGCAGCTACTTTGCGGCCGCGCATCTTTATAGCACATCTTACTCGCACAGCTACATAGATTAGTGTTTGTTTTTTTATTTATCGGCCGGACCTATGTACTTATCCCTGAGACTTTTGCTACTTTACCGGGCATAAAGGCGAGCAGAGCTCCAGCCTAGATAAATGGTTTAAATACTACAAACTAAGCAACCTGCGCAAAAGGGCGTCCCCTATGGGACTTGGACCACGGCTCAGGGCGGTTGCTGACGGGGAGATTTAGGGATTATGACTTTTAGGCATAGCTTAGTATCAGTGAAAGTGGTCATATAGTTACACAGCTTAGCTATTACATCCTCGCAGCATAGCTGCATAGCACATCTCTGGTGGAAAAGCAGCCTTATTGTTTCATCTACCCCCCACACTGCTCTGACCATTGTCCCGGCCAGTGCCGAAATATTTATGGCAACCCTAGTCTAGAACCATGAAATTTATATTCCTAGAGTGACGTAAGTGTGGACTAAGAAAGAATTTTCATTAATTTATTTTTATTAAACAGTTTATATTTTTATAGATTACACTATCGTGTTAGGTGTAAGTTTATAAAAAACAATCGGGTCTAACGTACTGACTTCACGTACTTTTCATCATTTATCGCACGACAGACGGACAGACTGATTAAAAATTCTGTAAGATCAAATAATTTTAGCTATATTTTTAGACTTTTGTTAGATTTAGTCTTATACAGTGTAATTTTGACAAGTACAAGTGTATGTAAATACCTAAGTGCTGAATACAGTTCATTATTTCATTTCGAGTCCTGGAAACAAATCATTCATTTTACACTAAGATTGCTTGTCCGGCTTGGGGATCGAACTCACGACCTCCGAGATTAAAAGCGAGCCTTTTACCGCCATGCTCCGGAGGTTGTCGCCGGAGGCATAATATCATCATCATCATCATCATCAACAGCCCGTTTACGTTCACTGCTGAACGCCAGGATCGTAGAGGGATATTGCCATAATCACCACCCTTGGCAGACGGATTGGTGATCGCAGTAAGATGTAAACCTTGAGCTAATAGATGCTGCTGCCCATCCATCAGCCATATGTCCCTTAGCCGCCTTTTACGACTCCCATGGGAGGACATGGGGAGGTCTATTCTAAGCCGGAAACCACACGGCATGCAGCATGCATAATATCAAGCTAATTTTATTTCACAAAAAATATTGGGGTTCACAAAAAAATAAAGAAATAAACTCACTGGACTGCTTTTTCATATATTTCAAAACGAACGCTCGATGAGTTAACTAGAGGTACAAGTAGTCTGTTTGTACCTGAGTGCTGTCGACCTCTTTATGAAACCGGTCCTTTGACACTAACAAGGTTAAGTACTACCTAAATAAATACACTGACACTCCAATTCATAAACTACGCATGACATTTCCTTGGATCTTTCTTGTGTCAATAGGCATGAGGCAAGATTTTGAAATCCTCTTGCGCAACGTGGGTAGTCATTTTCTAAGTACGAAAAACACAATATTTCGGTAATAAATTTAAATTTAACGAAGTTTAAGCCATATTTCTATTAAATTTTAAATAGCGCGCAAAAAAAAAGGCCTCAAGTGTCATGGCGTCGGCTATGACGTCACGCTATTGTAAAAAATGACCTAACGTAGTGGTTAAATTCTCTTTGATGGTTACAATATCGTGACGTCATGCGCCGTGATTGGTGTTTCAGTCAAAATGGCCGATTGCAGTATTTTAATCTTTTATTTTATTAAAAATCACATTAATCTCAAGGTTATATATAAAAATAAAGCCTAAAATAAGCCCTGAGACTTTTGCTACTTCACCGGGCATAAGTGTAAATAGAAGCGGCCGTAGCCCAATGGCCGCCAAGAGGTCGCCGGTTCGAACCCCACCCATTGCAATACCGACGTGAACCCACTCGTAACACAAGCATTTTAGCTTAGCACGAGGGGTTAACAAGAATACTAGTAGACTGCAAAACTCGGCTAGTAAAGTAAAAAAAAATCTATACTAATATTATAAAGAGGAAAGATTTGATCGTTTGTTGGTTTGTTTGAATTGAATAGGCTCTGAAACTGCTTGACTGATTTGAAAAATTATTTAACCGTTGGGAAGCTACACTATATCCAGTGATCATAGGCTATATTTTATTATGCAGTTCCCACGGGAACGGGGGCTACGTGCTCTCGTGCTCTAGCTTCTCGCTAGCTATACATTAAAGTAGGATGTGATACAGGCCCCACTCCGAGTATGACAAGATATACCTCAACGAACAAACTATCCAATGTTCGAGTATGGCAACATACTGTAGTAAACAAATATTAGGATTAGATTTATTTTACTAGATTTTATCGATTACACATAATTTAGTTAGCTATTAAGATCCAGCTTTAAAACTCAAAACTAATCAAACTAAACAAGAAAGGCTCCTGTTTATTTGGACCATGGCTCAAAACAGTCGCTGCTTTATACATAATAAATAAATTTTATTTAATAAATGACAAATCATTATCAACATCCGATAAAACTATAGAGATCGATTGTCTGTGCATTCAAAACGTCTGTTCATCAGGGGGATGTTATAAGTAAAAAACCGGCCAAGTGCGAGTCGGACTCTCGCACGAAGGGTTCCGTACGAGTTGCAAGTGCCTACGTATTTTTGATATCAAGAATACAACAAGTAACATAGTATAAAAGTTCTTGTAGTTCGTTGTAACTTTGATCGATGTTAATAATAGTTGATTGAATGAAAGGTAAATTGCGGTTTACGGTTTATGACGTATTAAAAAAAAACTACTTACTTGATCTCGTTTAAACCAATTTTCGGTGGTAGTTTGCATGGTTATGTACATCATATATTTTTTTTAGTTTTATCATTCTCTTATTTTAGAAGTTACAGGGGGGGGGACACACATTTAACCACTTTGGAAGTGTCTCTCGCGCAAACTATTCAGTTTAGAAAAAAATGACATTAGAAACTTCAACATCATTTTTGAAGACCTATTCATAGATACCCCACACGTATGGGTTCGATGAAAAAAATTTTTTTGAGTTTCAGTTCTATGTATGGGGAACCCCAAAATTTATTTATTTTTTTCTATTTTTGTGTGAAAATCTTAATGTGGTTTACAAAATACATCTACTAACCAAGTTTCACCATTATAGTTCATATAGTTTCGGAAAAAAGTGGCTGTGACATACGGACGGACAGATAGACAGACAGACAGACAGACAGACAGACAGACATGACGAATCTATAAGGGTTCCGTTTTTTGCCATTTGGCTACGGAACCCTAATAAAATATAACCCACCCAGATTTTTTCAAATGTTATTGATTCTCTGTCTGTCTGTACGGGCTAATATCCGAAACTGTTGCACCAATTTAAATGAAATATTAGAACCTTACATCCCCGGTCAACATTTTAAATACTTTTAATCACAGAAAATTAATGATTTCCCGTGGGATAGTTACAAAACCGAAGGAATAACAAACGCCACGCGAACAAAGTCGCGGACATCAGCTAGATAAAAAAGTAAAGTCAATCTAAATTATTCAATTACTGAAAAATTGCTTTAAATTAATTAGTTTCTTACACGAGGTGGTATCTTAAATTTAAAACACTTTAAATTACGTGTATAGTGTCAATTACTGTTAATACAAATTATACACCGGTGACTCAGTGATTATGGTAATTGCTTATGAGACTGTTCTGCGTTCGATTACCAACTAGGACAATTATTTGTAACCACATTTAGTTGTTATGAGTCTGGATACATGCTTTGTGTGAATTGAGTGTTTGTAATCGCGTCATTTTTGGACTTTGGGAAAGCTGTATTTCAGATAGTTGTTTCATAAATTATTATCATCATCATCATCATCAACAGCCCGTTGACGTCCACTGCTGAACATGGGCCTCCTCTTAACAGACCTTGGCAAGCCAGGATCGTAGAGGGATTTTGCCATAATCACGACGCTTGGCGATCGCAGTAAGATGTAATCCTTGAGCTAATAGATGCCCATCCATCAGCCATATGTCCCTTAGTCGCCTTTTACGACACCCATGGGAGGACATGGGGTGGTCTATTCTAAGCCGGAAACCACACGGCATTATTATAATACATATGTAACAACTGTCTGAATATCTATAGATACTTTATTAGGTATATATAAAGCTGATGAGTTTGTATGTTCAGCTGTGGACTAAATACGGAACGATCATGATACCTAGTAGTCCAGTGGTTCCCAACCTTTAAGCTATAAAAGACCATTTAACAAAATTTTAATCTCGTTACGGACCACCTGTTCTGCGTAATCACACTAAAATTAACACTATTACAATAACTTATGTGTGTTATAAAATACTATGTTCAGTGAATAGATATTTTGCTGCGTCGCAATATTTTTCGGGCAGCTTCAAGTCCATTTCCTGTGCTACCAGGGACCATCAGTGGTCCGCGGACCACCGGTTGGGAACCATTGTAGTAGTCATTATAAAATCAGCAAGGTACCAGTAAAATTACCTCCCTTGTATACCCAAAGTCTGAGGAGCCCATCAATAAGTATGAAGAATAACAAAATTCTATTTAGTCCGTCAGTTAGATTATTGGAGACCAAAAATATTGGAGACGTATTTTTATTTCGTTTCTCAAACAAAAAAATGATGAAGATACAGCGCGTTGAAATTACATGTGACGTCACTTTTAGGTATAATTTTACCTAGTAGTGACGTCACATGCCCCCCTCTCCTGAACTTTGTTTGTTGCTCTGTATCTTTGTCAATTTTTTTTAGTAATATAACTGACGGACTTATTATATTTTTTTAGTGTTCATGCCTATTGTAACTTAAACCTACCAGAGGTTGTACAAAGTTCACTTGTCACCGCCTTAAGCTGTGGTCCAAGCTCCATAGAGGCTGCCATCTTGCGCAGACCACTTTGCAGTGTTTAAACAATTTTATCACTAAAAAAAAACATTTATGTTACCACAGAAGCTACTCAATTATATTTACTTATATTTATTTTGTCGTGTACCGATCCACAACCTTATTATACTTGGTTGCATCGTAATCGTAACCAGTGGCATAACATCAGTTCAGTGAAACGCGACTACAGGCCGCAGGCGCACGGACGTGTGTTAAAAAAAAGTTAAACTGTCATTTTGCTGTCACAATTTTTTTTTTTATTTATTAATCTGTGTCAAAATTTGTAATTTTAGAAAAAGTGTTAGTGCTGTCTTTATTGATTTATGTGAGTAAAATTGAAAATGTTATTTATTAATAATTTAATTGCATGTTATTGCCTTAAGTACTTATAACTTATGTCATGGGAAAATGGTTGCAACAATTATATTATTATGGTGGAATATTTTAGTGTTCTGTTTCGTCATAGATTTAATCAGAGAGATATTATGTACAAATAGGTATAATGAAGCGGAAATATTTGATTGGTTACTTACTTGTTTGTTTGTTCGTTGCAACCTTCGTAGCGTGACAACCTCCGTAGCGTAGTAGTATTTGGCTCGCTTTAAATCTCGGAGGTCGTGGGTTCGATCCCCACGCCGGCCAGGAAATATTGGTGTAAATTATAAGATTTCTTTCCGGTTCTGGTTGCTTGAGGGCCTACCATCCGTGCCTCGGAAAGCATGTTAAGCCGTTGATCCCGATAGTTATAACATCATTTATAATAATGTATATATCAAGGAAACCACACAAGGAAACGCTGCTGCCCGTTGGCAGCAGCGTTCCCTTGTGTGGTGCAACAGAATACTGCGGTCACCAACCCGCCTGCCAAGCGTGATAACTATGGCAAATTCCCCCTCCCCGGAGGAGGCCCATGTTCAGCAGTGGTCGTTTAACGGGCTGGTGATGATGATGATGGTGATGACTGCTCGGAACTTCTGGACCGATTTCAATTTTTTTCCACCTATAAAAAGCTACGTAATCCAGGAGTAAAATCGGCTATATTTCGTGATGAGGTTCCTTCCCATTATAAGGATAATAAAAAAAATAATTATTAGTCATATTTTTTTTATTAAATAATTGTAAATTATATGTAACATAATACAAATTGTACCTAATAGTAAATTCAAAATGAATACTTACTTAGGTGGTATGAGGTGCTCCCAATTATACGATATCGCTTTTGGACATAAAAACGTTTTAGTTTGGTTCTATTAATACGTTGAAATTGTTCTAAATGTGTAAGGTGAAAGGGATAATTTAATACGGATTTATTTCGTCGCAGCAGTTATTACCTAGCAGGTATTATATTTTTTTTGTAATAGTACCTATCTAATAATAAATAAATTTATTTATTCATTTTATTCATTAGTGGAGTGACTGGATTTCGGTATCACTGACTCCCATAACGGGCAAAACACATACGAAAAAAATAATACATTAACGAAATAAAACATTGCAGATAAGAACTAACCCGGATAAACAATTAAAAATTTTGATCGCAGTGCACCGCGCCAACACGTTATCATCGGTAGTGTAACGAGAGGCGATCACTGGTAGACGGATGAAAGAATTTACAATATCATCATCATCAGCCCGTACAACGTCCACTGCTGAACATGGGCCTCCTCCCGAGAGAGGGTTTTTGTCATAGTTACCAATCTTGGCAGGCGGATTGGTGACCACAGTATAATGTTGTAATACACTGGGAAACGCTGCTGCCCGTTCCCTGATATACACTTGTTATATATGATGTAATAACAATGGGGACCAACGGCTTTACGTGCTTTCCGAGGCACGGAGGGTAGTCCCTCAACCAACCAGACCCGGAAAGAAATCTTAGAATTTACACAAAGATTTCTTGTCCGGTGTGGGGATCGAACTCACGACCTCCGCGACTTAAAGCGAGCCAAATACCGCTACGGAGGTTGTCATTTACAATATGCTTACTATTTACTATAATATATTAACAAAAGCAGATTATAAATATTAATTAATTACATATTAATTTAGAATTATTTGCGTCGTGAAAATTTTATGACAAATAACATAAGACAGCGATGCAAAGCGCCTCCACGGAGAAGGTACACGCTGCAAATAGTTTCTATTTACCTACTAACATAATACTCCTGGAACCTTTGACACCTGGACCACTTAGAATCGCTATTCTAGACACTAAGGCCTATTACCTAACATCTTTCTATATCCATTTTTTTTTGCTGGAGTGGTATTTGAGGCAACTTGTCACACACCTTTCCTACTATGCCCTATCACGGAACTGCAGACCTGGCTGGTGCGTAGTGGGGCTAACTCGACCCCTTACATTTTTTTGATATAATATTTGTTTCTTTATTCAAAAACTATATTTGAGGCAAAGGCATTTTCTTTTCGAGAATTTACTTGTACTTGTCAGAATCACAATGTTACACAATTATTCTTATTCTATGAATTAAACTAGATACTTTAATTAACCGGTAGCAAATTGTAGGATATTACAGACAAAGTAGTCCGTCCGTCAGCTGGTCATTATTTCTCTACTCATAATAAGTTTAAGTTCATATTAATTATTATAGATTTTAATGGATCAATATAGAAAAATTTGGAAAAAAAAATACAATTAAGTGGCACACACCTGGGGGCACCCTTACGGGGTTAGGACCACGACCCAGTGGTACCACTGATATATACTTAAGTCAGATTTTTAATGATTACCTTTTATAATATCATGATTGTTGTCTCAGTTACATTTTTACATCTTTTTCCGAAATATGTCTTCATGCTGCAATTTTTGTTTGAAAAAATGATTTTAACATTGCCAGACGGCATTTAAAATCATTTATGCACACAAAAATTGTTTGTATTCTTTAAACTATAAACTACATTAGGTATATGAAAATTTCATATTACCTCAAATGAAATAAATTATTATTATTATTATTATTTATTATTATTGTACCTATGTCTTCACCTTTAACTCGGAGCTATGGAGCTCCGGACCAAGCCGAAGCCAACTCGCAGAGGCCCTTTAGACAAGTTTAATTTAAGTGTATTATTATTTATCAACATTTAAAAAAAAATATTAGGGTTCTTAGCCCCGCTACTCACCAGCCAGGTCTGCACGACACATTTTCATTTTCAACATTTTTTTTTAAACTGCGATTTTCCACAGTATATATTATTATACATTCCATACCATACAAAATTCTTCTTTATGAGAAAAAATAATTAATTAAAATTAATGGAAAATATTCTACAATTATTAACTTAGATGTTTGTACGTAATATCGATCGCACTTTTTTTACTAATACCACAAACAATCATAGTATTAAAAAAACGCTTCGTCCTGACTGACTGATGTCAGTCAATCAGTCAGTCAGAACGAAGCGGTTTTTTCAGCGTTTGAAACGCTGAAAAAACCGCAACCACACAGTCTCAACCGCTGATCGTAGAGGCCTTCAACTTGAAGGGTGTATTACTACATAGTACATGGTATAAAAGTGCCGTGTGGTTTCCGGCTTAGAATAGACCACCCCATATCCTCCCATGGGTGTCGTAAAAGGCGACTAAGGGACATATGGCTGATGGATGGGCAGCAGCATCTATTAGCTCAAGGTTAACATCTTACTGCGATGACCAATCCGTCTGCCAAGCGTGGTGATTATGGCAATATCCCTTAACGATCCTGGCTTGCCAGGTTCTGTTAAGAGGAGGCCCATGTTCAGCAGTGGACGTAAACGGGCTGTTGATGATGATGATGATGACATGGTATAAAATAAAGTTGTTTGCCGCTGTCTGTCTGTCCCTATGTATGCTTAGATCTTTAAAACTACGCAACGAGTTTAGACGCGTTTTTTTAATAGTTAGAGTAATCAAGAGGGAGGTTTATATGTAATACATCAGTATTGTATCCATTCGAAGCCAGGGCGGGTAGCCAAATCTCTATATGACCCTATTACCCGAAAAGAAAGGATTTTTTAAATGTCACCCCTAAGCAGAAGAAAAGAGGTGGTAAATTTTGTATGTAATAAAAATCTACTCAAACAAAATCGCGGACAATGGGTAGTAAAATATAGAATTGTAAATGAAGTTTAAATACTAATTTAAAGTTACTTGACAAATTATTTTTTTATTTCAAGGCCTGAACTAATTAAAATGTAGGTATTGTTAAACATTAAAAACTGGTCAAGTGCGAGTCGGATTCGCGCACGATAGGTTCCGTATCATTCTAGTGCCAGCCTACTGCCATTATTGATAACGAGCAAAAAATGGCTAAAAGAATTTTTTGATGTATGGGAGCCCCCTGAAATATTTATTTTATTTTATTCTATTTTTAGTATTTGTTGTTATAGCTGCAACGGAAATGCTTCATTTGTGAAAATTTCAACTGTCTAGCTATCGCAGTTCTTGAGGTACAGCCTGGTTACAGACTGACAGGCAGACAGACAGCAAAGTCTTAGTAATAGGCTCCCGTTTTTACATTTCGGTTACGGAACCCTGAAAATATACCTATACTTATTAAAAATAAATATTTCTGAATGTTGACATTGGCTAATTTAAACTTGATTGTAGTCATGTTAAAAAAATTGTCATTTATTTACTCAGTATATTAATATTATAAAGAGGTAAAGTGTGTGTTTCGGATAATCTTGGGTACTCCTGATCCGATTTTGAAAATTCTTTCACCTTTCATTTGTAAAACACTGGTAACCTCTCAGGACTATATTACTAACATCATAAACAACAACTTTTGTTCTACGACTTTTTACAAAACATAATACATTTACCAAAAACAAACCTTCAATATTTCGTTGTCCTATCTAACACATTTCAACTCTGTATTCCCCGCTCCCCTCGCTATTGTCGGTACTATCGCTTCCTTTTGCTTCGCATAGACTTCGTAAGATTTAGAGCGTTGAATTTAAATATTTTTATTTTTGTGTGTACATCTGATGAATTTAAATATGATGAATTTTAAAAAGTCATAGAACAAAAGTTGTTGATTATGATGTTAGTAACGTAGTCCTGAGAGGTTACCGGTGTTTTACAAATAACCCTGTATATTTACCTATAAATTTATAACTATTATTATACCTACCCGTTGTTGTGCCTTTACAGGGTTCTTGTTGGATCTACACCACCTATATTCTAAACCCATGAAAAAAGCAACAAAGATACTGAAAAAAAGACTAATATTAGGCTTTACTAAGGCGGGCCGGATTGCTTATGCGTCCCCCCCCAATGGCGGATCGAAGGAGTATCCGGGGGGTTTTAGTGGTGTAGGGTCCTCTCCTCGTGGTATGAGCTTAGCATACCACGCTATGGAGAGGGGGAGTCCCACATATTCCACCGAATCACGCGAATACGCTGCAGCGGCGCCGCGGGCGGTGGGAATGCGTAGGTAAATGCATTTAATCCAGGAAAAAAAAAACACCTTATTCACGGACACAAAACTGGTGTGTTTTGCGTCCGTACAAACACCTATATGTGGTTCATATGTTGCCTAGGTACCTACATACTACCTATTAGCCTAGCGGCAATATGATTAACAATAACTAATGAACAGTGATAGGTATCGGAGGGGCTTATTTACCTAAACATCGAGGAACAGACACGGAAAACGTAAACTTTCTTTTGTCCAAAAATACAATATTTTTTATGGGACACATCTGTCTCAATATTCGGAACATCACTTGAATACTAATTTATTAATCTTATTCTAATTAATGTTTACTATTGTAGTAAGGAGGTCTCCATTTTCTGTCTCTGTTCCTCGAAGTTTAATGAGGTGCTAGACAGGACTTTAGGGCCGGACAAACGATAGTGTCACTTGAGATTTGACTTTTGAAAACAAAAGTACTGTTCTCAAGTCAGAAAATTATAAAAATAGTGGTGTTTCATGCATGACCTACCTCGGAGATTTTGTAAAATGACCGGTCATACACCCGCCATAAACCGGTCGTGTCCCTCCATCGTCCTTACTAGAGATGTGTACTCAGGAGTGATTCGTAAAAAAGATTTAAATCCGTTACAAAAGATGTATAAATCAGTAACTCCCTCGTTTTCTTTAAATCTTTAACTCTTGGGTTCATTTCAGATTGATTGAACATGAAAAGATGTAGAGTGAAATGACTATTGCAGGATTAGGCGACACAAAACGAAACGGAGAATGATTTGTGTGTTCAAAGTCTGTGTATGCGTACTACAATGATCCCTGGAATTTTCATTGAATCTCGCATATGTACGAACAAAACTATTTCTTCCATCTTGGTCACAAAGTGTTAAATCTAAATGTAAACTAATGATCGCTCATAATTTCGTTGATTTTGTTTACATTTTTTTTTAACGTATTTTTTTGTAAGTAAATAATTATTTACTAGATTAGGTAGTAGGACCATTAATCTTTAAAATGTCTTCTCGAGAAAAAATATTGATTGACTAGCCCATCAAAATGCAAGTGAATGATTCAATTCACCCGCAGAAACATTGAAAGATTAGGTGAGTGAGTGAGCTATTTAGAAGATGGGAGTTATTTGGGATTGAAAGATTTAAAAGATTGATTTAAATCTTCGTATCAAAAAGATTTATAAATCTCTGTTCCTTTAAAAGATTTATTTTGCGCATGTCTAGTCCTTACGTTCCGCTGACCTCGTAATTGCGTTAAACTGAACCCGTAAAGTCAGTTGAATGACAGAACGAATGTTACCAGCAAAAATATTTTTTAAATCCGTTTCATGACTTTCTTGTCTAGCTGTACCTAATTGACGCATCCTAGCATGATATTCTCAAATTCACATTCATTTATTCCTTAAAAAATGTTTACATTTGTTTCAAATCGTGCCTCATTCTATAGAGCTAAATTATATTAAGATTTTGATGATAGAAATCATCATCATCATCATCAACAGCCCGTTGAAGTCTACTGCTGAACATGGGCCTCCTCTTAACAGACCTTGGCTAGCCAGGATCGTAGAGGGATATTGCCATAATCACCGCGCTTGGCAGACGGATTGGTGATCGCAGTAAGATGCAAATGTTGAGTTAATAGATGCTGCTGCATATCCATCAGCCATATGTCCCTTAGTCGCCTTTTACGACACCCATGGGAGGACATGGGGTGGTCTATTCTAAGCCGGAAACCACACGGCAAAGCCGGAAACCACACGGCAATGATAGAAATAATTATTGTTATTACTATACATATGACGTGACACTCGACCGACAGACAGGTCATTACCTAATCCGCAATAGATTTTGTAGGTATGTAAATACCTAGGTGCTGAATAAATATTTTTGTTTTGATAGTAATTTTCTTATGTTATTGGTAAGTTTGTTAAAGAATCGTTTATATATATTGGGATCCCTTCTTTCCGCATAACGTTCTTTGGCATAATAATACTTCGGCATATTTTTTTTAGGCATAAATTTGATTCGCATAACGTTAGTAGGCCTAATGGAGCCGAATTGTAAGCAAATGACAATCGGTTAGGTTAGGTTAGAACTGCGGCTATACAACGCACGAGCCGAGCGAGCGAAGCGAGCGGTGCCGCGGCAGCGGCCGGCGAGTGGGTTATTCTAAAGCATAATAAATTTATGCTTTAGAATATTATGCTTAATCATTATTATGGTTAGAGAAATTATGCTTAAAAAAATTATGCATAAGCTGTTATGCGTAATTATATTATGCGAAAATATAATTATACCGAACAAAATTATGCTAAATTATATTAGGTCTTAAAATTTTATGCAAATGGATAGGGAGATATGGTATATATTACCTCATGAAAGTGTTACTTATTTTGCGGAGATATCAATTATTTATGCGAGAATGGGACTTGAGTTTAATTAAAGACGACTTCGATTAATAAATGCCTCCTAATAGCTAAAATACAGTAATGTGTCGCTTTTTTACAAAATTAATCAATATTTTCCAAATTAAAAAAGTTATTTATCAATACCTACTTATTAATCTCATCTCCCTATAGGTTGAAATTCGACCATCATTTGAAAAATACTTGCAGTGAGCACTTCTTCTCTATAGAAACTACTAGCTTCCCGCGCGCGGTTTCACCCGCGTAACTCCCATTCCCGTGGGAACTTTGTAAATAAATATATCCTATGTCACTCAGGTTGAATGTAGCTTTCCAATGGTGAAAGAATTTTTGAAATCGGCACAGTAGTTTTTGAGTTTATTCATTACAAACATACACTCACAAAAATACAGATCTTTCCTCTTTATAATATTAGTAGGTATAGATAAGTGTGCGTAATTTCATACTCATTCGTCCACGCAATTATCGTAGAAAGGGATAGTTTAAAGTTAAGTTTTTGTCTCACGTATAAATATAAAAATTACGGAATGTCCTATTTTGAAGAAATAACGTAATCTGATTACGTGAGAAACATGTTTTACCATGATTAACAGCATAATTTGAAGAAGTTGTCTCCATTCAAGGTTTCGCTGCCTCGTTACGAGGTTACACGAGTCACTCTATAGGTACATTTTTATGGCTCATTTTATTTTAAATAAAATAAAGCATAATAATGATAATATTACCTGTTGTAATATAAAAAGTTTTCATGGACACAGCTTCTGATGAATATTAACATAGTACATAATTATGTTACATATTAATTGAAATAAAAATGAATCACTAACTATGTACATACTTGCGCACATATCTTGAGAACGACTTAAACGTTTTGGTTGATTTTTATTTAGGGTTCCGTACCCAATGCGTAAAAACGACTATTACTAAAGGCTATAAGTGGCCGTAGTCCAATGGCTAGGGTGTCGGACTTGTGATCTTGTAGTCGCCGGTTCGAATTCCACCCATTGCACTACCGTCGTTAACCCACTCGTAACACAAGCATTTTAGCTTAGCACGAGGGGCTAACAAGAATACTAGTAGAATGCAAAACTCTGCTAGTAAAATGGTAAAAAAAAAAGTTTCTGAGACTCCGCTGTCAGTATGTTTGTCTGTTCGTCCTTCCGTCACCAGGCTCGTTCGTCCCACAAATCGTGACTGCGAGGTAGTTGAAATTTGAATAAATCATATATTTTTGTTGCTACTAGAACAACAAATATATACAAAAACAGATTAAAATAAACATTAAAGGAGTATTTTGCTGTTCTTTACTCGTTGTTCATTATCAGCCGTAGGACGTCCACTGCTGGACATAGGCCTCTCTCATAGATCTCCAGTTGTTACGGTTAGAAGCGGCCTGCATCCATCGTGATCCCGCGACCTTAACCAGATCACCCGTCCATCTAGTGGGTGGACGTCCTACGTTACGCTTGCCGATCCGTGGTCTCCATTCGAGAACTTTTCGGCCCCAAAGGCCATCTGTTATGTGCTATATGGCCTGCCCATTGCCACTTCAACGAACTAATTTGTTGGGTTATGTCGGTAACCCGCGTTCTTCTACGTATCTCCTCATTTCTGATTCAATCTCGTAGATACACCCCGAGCATAGCCCTCTCCATGGCTCATGGAGCGACTCTGAGCCTGTTCCTATAGTGAAGAACCACGTTTCAGATCCATAGGTCATCACTGGCAACACACATTGGTTAAAGACTTTCGTCTTACTCGTTATAAATACCGACAAAAGGTTGATGCTTGAAATCGTTTCTTTTGTCCAACTCTTAAAATAATATAGTGTGTACTGTTGTACCTCGGTATTTGGCTCGCTTGAAATCTCGGAGGTCGTGAGTTCGGACAGGAAATCTTTGTGTTAATCCTTAGATTTCTTTCCGGGTCAGGTTGGTTGAGGGACTACCCTCCGTGCCTCGGAAAGCACGTTAAGCCGTTGGTCTCGATTGTTATAACAACATCTATAATAATCGTAAATCAAGGAATGGGCAGCAGCGTTTCCTTGTGTGTTACAACATAATACTGCGGTCACCAACCCGCCTGCCAAGCGTGGTGACTATGGCAAATACCCTCCCTCGGGAGGAGGCCCATGTTCAGCAGTGGACGTTATACGGGCTGATGATGATGATGATGATGATGAACTGTTGAATAAATAATCATAGCTCCCGTTCCCGTGAGATCTTCATTACTTTCTGAGATTACAAGCAAGCAAACAAACAAACTCTTCAGCTTTATAAAATTAAAAATATACAGAATAGATATAGATGGTACGGAACCGTTCGTGCGCAAGCGACTCGCACTTGGCCGGTTTTTTTTGGTTTTACAAACTCCGGTTATGATTACGTGAATACGATGTTGAAAGCTTCTTACATAATGCCTATCCTAACATTGCTTGATATTCAAAGACCATAAGACTTTTGTTTATCTTAATGTGTAGATCTTAACTACAGAACACTACCGGGTTATGTACAGAGGTCGGAATTAGGTACACTTATTTATTTACTAAAATCGAAACATTGATATTAATATGGATCTTCCCGAGATTTTTAATGAACATTCCCGTGAGGCCAACAAATTACAAATTAATTACCTATAATAAAAACCTCAGTGATAAATCAAACGAAGGTAATAAAATACTATTTTATTAGTATTTAGATAAACACGTTCACAGCCACTAAGAATTTCAAAAAATATCAACAAACGATCGTACGCGCTGGTCACTCAGTACGTGTAAATCTAACGAAAATGGGACCGCCGCGCCGCGCCGGCCTGCAACCATTGATCAAAGTGAGGGTGTGCGGTGTCGGTCACCAGAGTCCGACGCGGCTTGAATGAAACATTCACTGGCGGTCACCATTGTCCGCCATGGCAATTAACGTGTTAATCAATGCAAATTATTCATGCAGTCTTAAGCATATCTTGTACTTCGCCTTTTATATAAATTGTAAATAACTTTTATATTTGACAAATCACGGGACTTTTTCGGCTCTTCAAAATTCATTATTATTGTTATTAATTTAATAAGATTAGTTATTATTACGATAAGGAGGACGACTTCTGTAGCGTAGTGGTATGTGGCTCGCTTTAAATATCGTAGGTCGTGGGCTCGATCCCCACGCCGCCGGACAGGAAATCTTTGTGTAAATTCTAAGATTTCTTTCCGAGTCTGGTTGGTTGTAGGCCTACCCTCCGTACCTCGGATAGCACGTCACCAGTTGCTTCCGCTTGTTATAACATCATCTATAATAATTGTATATCAAGGAATGGGCAGCAGCGTTTCCTTGTGTGGTACATCATAATAATGCGACACCAACCCGCCTGCCAAGCGTGGTAACTAAGGCAAATACCCTCCCTCGGGAGGAGGCCCACGTTCAGCAGTAGACATTATACAGGTTGATGATGATGATTGATGAATTATTATAATTAACTAGATTCTTTTAATAAATATTATTTATTTTAAACTGCTTGATCAAAATAAAAACCGGCCAAGTGCGAGTCGGACTCTCGCACGAAGGGTTCCGTACTAGTTGCAAGTGCCTACCTATTGAATGAAAGGTAAATTGCGGTTTACGGTTTATGACGTATTAAAAAAAAACTATTTACTTGATCTTGTTCAAACCAATTTTCGGTGGAAGTTTGCATGGTTATGTACATCATATATTTTTTTTAGTTTTATCATTCTCTTATTTTAGAAGTTACAGGGGGGGGGGACACACATTTTACCACTTTGGAAGGGTCTCTCGCGCAAACTATTCAGTTTAGAAAAAAATGACATTAGAAACCTCAATATCATTTTTGAAGAACTATCCATAGAGCCCCACACGTATAGGTTTGATGAAAAAAAAATTTTTGAGTTTCAGTTCTAACTATGGGGAACCCCATTTTTTATTGTTTTTTTTTCTATTTTTGTGTGAAAATCTTAATGCGGTTCACAACATACATCTATTTGCCAAGTTTCAACATTATAGTTCTTATAGTTTCGGAAAAAAGTGGCTGTGACATACGGACGGACAGACAGACAGACAGACAGACATAAAGAATCCATAAGGGTTCCGTTTTTTGCCATTTGGCTACGGAACCCTAAAAACGATACAAATAGTTAATAACGTTAATATTAAGAACTTATTTATTGGAAGTGGAGGACCATTGTCATTGCCTACCCCGCTGGGAAATAGGCGTGAGCTTATGTATGTATGTATTTATTGGAAAGACTTCTAGCACACGTTTAGTAAATTACAACATTATGAGATGATATTACCTATATAATATGTTTATATTACCTATTTATAATTAATATTAATTGAATTGTAAATTTTCTTGACAGGTACAAGTGTATATAAATACCTAAGTGCTTAATAAATATCGTTTATTGCGTTTCGTTTAATCACGCAATTTGAGGCATATCCACTTTATGCTTTTGCTGTATAAAATGAGTGTAAGTAATACATAACTCTACCTAATTCCGACCTCTGGTTATGTGTTCAAATGTAGCCTTTTGAATTACAAGTAATATGACGTAAAACCACATGTACAGTCAACAAAGAGTTTACACCGTCAGTGTCTAATAATATAAATAAATATGTTTTTGTCACTACAACAGCAAGTAATTCTTTATGGGCGAAGAGTTCGCTGCTACCTGTGTTCAATCAAATATACATACTAGTTAAGACTTCTAAGAAACTTACATATAAATTTAAAATACGTTTTACCTATCTGTTTTGCTGATTGTACATAAGAATATAGGCTTAATAGCGAAATGTTCGTCGAAAAAATGCTGCAAAATAAAGTACTATAATTTCTTGGCTTCTCTTATGGATAGCAAGCACGGATTGACAAGCAAAGCTCCAGGATAAGCAATGAAATTCCAAAGATATTTATTTAAATCAGGTTTTAAAATTCAGGTATTTAATGAAGCATTTTATCACAATGGATATTTATTACGCATATAATACTGCTTTATTACTCGCATATACCCCATGCGATGCCCTCGTACACCCGAAGTCTGAGAAGCCCGCGAACTGTAAAGTAGAGCGACAGTTGCGCAAAACCCCCTAAAATACTAATAGTCATAATCCATCAATCTCATCGCCAGCAACCACGCTGAGCTTAGGGCCAAGCCTCACAGGGGGCGCCCTCCTTCGCAGGTTGCTTAAGTTTTTTAACCATTTATTAAGGCTGGAGCTCTGCTCGCGTTTATGCCCGGTGAAGTAGCAAGAGCCTCGTGGTTAACAACGTATGACGGTCAGAAATAAAAACTGGTATATACAAGCTGCCCGCGCGCGTTTACACCCGTTTAACTCTCGTTCCTGTGAAAATCGAGTCGTTGTAGACCCAAATAACCGTAATTTTGGTATTACTATCGCTAAAATTAACGAAGTTTCAACTTGGAACCTCCCCAATTTTCCCACATAATAAGGGTAATTTCCAAATATTACAAACTAGCTTCCCGCGCGCGGTTTCACCCGCGTAGCTCCCGTACCCGTGGGAACTTCGTAATAAAATATAGCCTATAACTTTCCTCGATAAATGGACTATCCAACACTGAAAGATTTTTTGAAATCGGACCAGGATGTCCTGATATTAGCGCGTTCAAACAAACAAACTCTGCAGTTTTATAATATTAGTATAGATAAACCGCCATCAATTTTATTAAAGAAAATCTTATGTGAGTTAGGAGTTGTAAAAGAAACGATTTTCTATACAAACTTACACCCCTTATTTCACCCTTTGTAAGGATTGTTCAGAAAAATAAATAACAATGTTTTAATTTCTTTCACTAAGAAGTATTTTCTAGTAATTAGGTAACCCTACTATTAAAACTATAGAAATTTCATACTAACATTGACACCCCTTCATACCCCCTTGGGGGTTGAATTTTGCAAAATCCCTAAAAGGAACCCCTGTGTAAAATTTGAGACCAAATAGCATTTACAGTTTCTGAGATGTCGTGATAAGTGAATGAATGACCTTTCACTTTTATATACTCATAATTATATAGATTTATTCTTTTGTTGCAGCACAATGACGGGGGTAGTAAAACAGATCCCTCTAGAAGAAGAGTACAAGAAGAAGACAAGGATCACGCCAGCAGACATCAGGAAACTGAGAGACTGGCTGGACACGCAGCCACATCTACCCGCTGCTCATATCACAGGTATGACACTTTCTGCTCCATCGGCCGTCAGTTCTTCGAGCTATGTCCTGCCCATTGCCACTTCAACTTGCTAATCCGTAATGTCAACGACCTTCGTTCTTCTGCGGATCTCTTTATTTCTGATTCAATCACGCAGGAAAAGCCAAGCATACATCTTTTACATTAGTATAGATAACTAGCTGCGCCTCTTGCGCTAGCATGTATATCAGGGGTCCGCAGTAGGTCAGTCTTGTCGAAGACAATCCCACAATTTATTCGTTCTCATTGAGGCCAAACAGCAGCACCCTTCTCATTAACTAAGTAGGAATTTTCAGGGGTCCATGGAATTTTTTAAATTGTGAAATTGGTCCGTGACTGCAAAAAGTTTAAGAAACCCTGTCGTAAAGAAATCTTAGATTGTATACAAAGATTTCTTATCTAGCGGGGGGATCGAATGCACGACCTTCTAGACTTAAAACGAGACTAATATCGCTATGCCACAGAAGTTGAGTCAGTTCAGTGTGAAGTTATGTATACATGTTACATTCAAAACTTACAATCGGTCAAAACCACTTTTGACTGCGAAAATCAGGCAAAAGTAGTTCTGACGGGTCCATATTGGCTCACATAAAATTCCAGGAACGAGATGCTCCTATTTTTGGTCTAAGGTTAAAAAGAACACCAGGATTCCAACTTCTGTAGGTTAGGTTAGGTTAGAACTGACCACAACGTGCCAGATCCAAATTCCATACAAATTATTACTGACTATAAAATATTATATAAATATACGTTTTTCCCACACTTGTTAGATGATTGAGAAGTTTTTTAGCGTATTAAGTTCATGAATATTAATTATTTGATGACATTGACTGTTTTAATCAGCATTAGTATCATTACATCATCGACACGTGTAGGAGAAAATACTTCGAACATTTTCTCCTATGATCGAAATCGTATAAAAGGTTTTAAACAAAGTCGCTTCCCGCAGTTTGTCAGTCTGTCGCTATGTATACTTAGAATCATTAAAACTACGCAACGGATTTTGATGCGATTTTTTAAATAGATATTATATTCAAGAGGAAGGTATAAATATATAGAATTATCATCAACATCAGCCCGTATAACGTCCACTGCTGAACATGGGCCTCCTCCTGAGGGAGGGTATTTGCCATAGTCACCACGCTTGGCAGGCGGGTTGGTGACCGCAGTATTATGTTGTACCACACAAGGAAACGCTGCTGCCCGTTCCTTGATATACGATTGTTATAGATGATGTTATAACAATCGGGACCAACGGCTTAACGTGCTTTCCGAGGCACGGAGGGTAGTCCCTCAACCAACCAGACCCGGAAAGAAATCTTAGAATTTACACAAAGATTTCATGTCCGGTGTGGGAATCGAAACCACGACCTCCGAGATTCAAGGCGAGCCAAATACCGCTACGCTACTAAGGTATAGAATTATATACATTGTTATTAATAGATAGAATGATCCTATATATATCGGATATGTATAGGTAATACATCAGCATTGCACCCGTGCGAAGCCGGGGCGGATCGCTAGTCTATATCTATACTAATATTATAAAGGGGAGAAGCTTGTATTTTTATTTTTTGTATGTTTGTTTTGAATAAACTCAAAAACTACTCAACGGATTTCGATCATTATTTCACCATTAGAATGCTACATTATCCCTGAGTATATAGTCTATAAAACTCCACCCGTGTTTTGTTTTTAAGATTTGATTGTTGGTTTGTTTGTAATGAAATAATGAATTAATTCAGCACTTAGGTATTTACATACACAAGTGTATACTTGTCAAAATCACAATGAAAAAGAACTTTAATTAATAGGTTATTATTCTTATTCTATGAATAAAACTACCTAGGTAACTATAACTAGCAAGTGCAACCTGTGAGTGCTGCTAATTGTAGGACATTATAGACAAAGTACTCTGACTGTTCGTTTGTCATTAATTCCTCTACTCATAATAAGTTCACATTTACATTCATTATTATAGGTATTATTGAAAATTTATAAAAGTATACAATTAAGTGAGACACACCTGGGGGCACCGTTATGGAGTTAGGACCACAACCCAGAGGTGCCACTGAATAGGTATTGAATAGGCTTTAATTATGAAGTTCCCACTGGAACGGGAGTTACGCGGGTGAATCTGCGCGCGGGAAGCTAGTAATGTAAAAGCTGAAAAGTTGTTATTTGACGGCTTCAACGCGACAATCTCAGAAACTACAAGTCAAATTTGAATAATTCTTTCAGTTTTTGATAGTCCATTTATCGAGGCTAAATTACATTACGTAGTTCCTACGGGAACGGGAGTTACGCGGGTGGAACTGCGCGTGGGAAACTAGTTTTTATATCATCATTTCCGCCGTAGGACGTCCACTGCTGGACATAGGCCTCCCTCATAGATCTCCAGTTGTTGCGGTTAGAAGCGGCCTGCATCCACCGTGATTCCGCGGCTTTAACCAGATCCTCCGTCCATCTAGTAGGTGGACGTCCTACGCTACGCTTGCCGATCCGCGGTCTCCATTCGAAAACTTTTCGGCCCCAACGGCCATCTGTTCTTCGTGCTATATGACCTGCCCATTGCCACTTCAACGAACTAATCCGTTGGGCTATGTCGGTTGTTATATACTTGCTCTTTATGCCCGGCGAGAAATTCCAGCCTTAATAAAATACTAAATTATTGCTATGCACCTCCCACTGGCATTGCATGTCAAGTTACGGTAAGATATGGCCGTGAATAAAAATCTAAAGTAATTTTAATGTCTTGATTAAAAACCTGATCTACCATAGAATATTATACGTTGGTATAAAGTTAATTAAATATACTTCGGTAGGTATGTACTATTGCGCAATGTCTAAGCGTCATACAGTAGACCTTTGTGAAATCTGATTTTAAAAATACTATAGAAACGGACTTTGGTTGTAATAAAAACAAAATTTGTATTTTTTTTTTAAGATTACTTGCAGTCTTTTTGCAGATAACTAGTATTCTTGTTAACCTCTCATGCTTAGCTAAAATGCTTGTGTTACGTGTGGGTTCACATCGGTAGTGCAATCACAAGCCCGACGCCCTAGTCATTGGACTACACAGCTGTTCCATTTATAAAGAATAGCAAATAATTTCATAGCTAGAAGTTATTATTTAGTACCAATGGTTTTTAGGAAACAATATATTAGATACAGATCATCAAAGGGAGGCAACCCCATCTCCTGAGGTCTTTACTTAAATTTAGGTAGCTAGCAAACGCTCAGATTACACAGACTACCAAGATTTAGAACTGGTCAGCCGTTTCTTTCTGACTTAGAATAGACCACCTCATATCTTCCCATGGGTTTCGTATGAGGCGACTAAGGACTACATACAGCTCATAGATAGGCAGCAGCATCTATTCGCTTAAATATAATCCCTTTCTTTTCATCTTTCTACGATCACCAATTTAATGACCCTATCTGCCAAAGTCTGTCAAAGTGGAATTGCATGTTTAGCAGTAGACGTTAACGGACTAATAAAGTAAAAAGGTAAAACTGGTTCTAGTCTTTTATCCTGCAAATGATCTTCTTTATCTTTATATCCATCATCATGCTAATTTAGCAAAGTTTAATATTTATAACAAAAAGTATTTTTATTTAAATTACCATAAACAATAAAATAGTTTTTGTGCTACTTAAACCTCTTAGACTTGTATGAATAGAATAGTTCGCCATTGTTTTTTGTATTATTACCAACAATAGTAAAAAATACACTTAACACTTGGCAAGTTAATTAACATCACGCAAGTCTACAACGGAGCAAAACCTACTTGTAAAGCTCGATTTACATTGGTCAAGTGTTTAGCGAAGTACATTAGTAGAGTGAGTAAGTAGAGCAATTTAAACTGATGGAAAAATAACAAGTATTACGGCGAGACGCCTCTGTAGATATGATGTGACGGGTATGTACATTTTTAGAAGTCATTGTAATGAACATCTATGTTCAACGTGACGCCTGTGTTAACTTACTAAGATATCGCAACGCCATATAAAAGTAACGTCGGGTGCTCATAGTGTGATTATATAAAATGCGCGATGCGTGTTGAGCCGAATAAAACAATACATTTGATTCGGCTCAACACGCATCGCGTTTCATCGGGTCGCGTCGCGTTTTAACAATATGTTTCCGCCTTTAATGTGACGTAACGCTTAAAATTGATGTCGCATACGCGTTGGATGTCACCTGTGAAAAAAGTGAAGTGAATCCCCACCAGCAACCGCCCTGAGCCAAGAACCAAGTCGGCAAGTCCCACTGGGGACTGGGGACGCCCTCTTGCGCAGATAACATAGTTTGCAGATTTTAATCGATTTACTTGAGCACTGTTTGTTTTTATGCCCGATGTAGTAGCAAAAGCCTAAAAAAAAAAAATGTCCTTCTCTATGGCCCACTACGCTCAATCTGGATCGAGATCCGTGATCGCGGTAGATGGATATAAATTGATTTGGATTGTTGTCACATTACACAGTCAATCCAGATCACGTCAGTCCACTGTTCACAATGATCATAATGATGATTCTGATTGCCAATAAATAAAAAAATATCAAGATATAGATTTCGCGATTGTGAACACACAGTTCACAATCGCGAAAGCCTCCGTAGCGTAGCGGTATTTGACTCGCTTTAAATCTAGGAGGTCGTGGATTCGATTCCCACGCCGGACAGTAAATCTTTGTGAAAATCCTAAGATATCCTTTCGGGTCTGGTTGATTGAGGGACTACCCTCCGTGCCTCGGAAAGCACGTTAAGCCGGTGGCCGATTGTTATAATATCATCTATAATAATCGTATATCAAGGATCGGGCAGCAGCCTTTCCTTGTGTGGTACAACATAATACTGCGGTCATCAACCCGCCTGCCAAGCGTGGTGACTATGGCGAATATTTTTTTATTCTCTTATTATTACTAGTAATTTTAATAGTATCTTTCGAATTATATGTTGCACATTTGACGCTCAATCTGGATTGCGATAAACGGATCGAGATCATGGATTTCAAAAAAATATATAATTTGCGATCCGATGTCGCGATCCGTCAATCACACACATCCTATTATCAAAAGTTTTTAATGACGTTAACCTATGACATGAATATGCTAAAAAATGTTATAAGTCATTAAATTAAATTTATATTTATTTCGTTAATTTTTTTTTGTTTTTGTACATATAAACTGTCATATAAAGAAAACTATATCAATTATGATCACACATCTAAACACTTTATCCATGTAAATTGACCATAATAAACTGAAAGGTACTGAGACGCAGCACAAAAGACAATTTAGCATATTTAAGAGAGATAATACCTATATTTGTGTCGTTTTTCCTGTCGCAGTAGTATTGACCTTCGCCCACTGTTTACGCCATTACTAGAAACTTACTAGGCTATTAAGGTAATGATATAGCTACAAATTAGTGCTTATGCGATGTAATGCGGTTTCTGTAGTTAGCAGACACGCGATGTACACATTTTCCAAAGTACAGGCTTGTAGGTGACAATGAAAGATAATGATATTCTTATGTGGTATAAAATTAGCAGATTTTAAATGACGTAAAGGATGCCAACTACTAAGGACGCTATTAATAAAACCGCCGTTGGTTTTCTTAGACACAATAGTGTAATAAAAATACATATTAAAATGATAAGTAAGAAAAAAAGGTATAAAACATAGACAAAACAAGTATAAAAAGGTTGTGCGATTTTGCACACCAACACTTAAGGTGTATATTGCTTTCAGTTATTACGATCCATAAAACAGTGATTAAATTGAAATACTTTAAGGCCCAACACGTTAAACTTTTGTAGCTTTAAACACGCCATAGCACTTTAATACACAAATACATTACAAAAATTTATTATTTAAATACATAACTTCTTAACCAAAGTTACACTCCCCTTTCCCGTAGAAAAATGCCTAACGCATCTCCTCCGCTTCCGCAGAGAACATATGCCCGCTTTGTAAGGTCTCTTCCCGGCGTCTACGACCAAACCTCTCCTATCGTAAACTCAGTTGCCTAATATCTAATCAATTAATATATTTGAATTGTCAATAATATTTTACCCTAGATCTAAAAAGATGACAAACGGATCTGATCGTCTGATCGGAATGTCGAAAAGCGTAAAGAAGAATAAGGGCTTCAACGTTTTCCGTCCAAACGGGTTGGACGTGGAACAAATAATATAGATTAAAATAAGCTGCCAAATAAGGAAGAACCAGATTTATATTGGCTACCTAATTTTTAATATGAGTATTAGATAAAAAAAACAACTGATTAAAGACGTTTTGCTAACACTAGAATGTAAGGCGTTTATTTTCACAAAAATCTTTTGAAGAATTTGACTTGAACCGGATAGATGACAATGTAATAAAATGTTTTGGAAGCTTTTAAGAACTAGCTGGCACGCGCATTTTCACCCCTAAAGTGCAACACTGGCACTCTATAAGGAGAATTTGGATATTATTGGTATGTTTTAACTGTTATATCAATATAACAACCAGTTTGAATCAATCGCACTTCGCATCCCGCTACGCTACCGAAGAATGGCGCGTTCTGGCGCGGCCCACTGCGGGCAATATTATAATATTTTTTGTTCGGCTTTATCCTTTTTAGTTCGTCTAATAATATTTTTTTTTGTATGTATTTTTTCTTCGTATTCAATAAATAATTTATCTTTCTGTAATATTCATTAGCTTCCCGCGCATTCCTATGCGAACGGAGGTTACGCCGGTTCATAATTAAATATAGTTTATAGTCTTCTTCTATAAATGGGCTACAAAACACTGAAACATTATTTTAAATCAACACAATAGTTCATCAACAGTCAGTATAACATCCACTGCTGAATCCACGACTCCCAAGAGTTCAAGCGAGGTTTATATCGCTACGTCACTAAGGAGAATACCTAAACATTTTTATTTTAATAAAATTTTGAAACTTTACGAAAAAGTTAACCGCATACGACATTTCAAAATTGAGCTTATTAATCATTTATTTTTTATTGTCCGGAGGCAATGCTTTTACACATTCCCACCGCCGCTGCAGCGTATTCGCGCGCTTGCGGCGGGATATGTGGGGCTCGCCCTCTCCATAGCGTGGTATGCTAAACTCATACCACGAGGAGAGGACCCTACACCACTAAAACCCCCCGGACACTCATTCGATCCGCCGTTGGCGGGGGCCGGTGAGATTATTAATCCTGACGGTGGTCTTAATTTATGAATCTCAATTTAAATAAAAAACATTTTACCTATGTACCAATTTTTTTCAGAACTCGATCTCATCCTCACTTACCACTGCTGCAACCTCAGCGCTGAAGTTTCCAAACAAGTATTGGACTTACATTTCACGCTTAAGACACTATTCACCAACTTCTTCAAAGACAGGCTGGTGGATGAGAAGATCCTGAAGACGCTTACTTACTAGTAAGTATCGGATACTTATTGTTTTATAACGTCATCATCATCAGTACCTACATAAGAATAGTTCCACATAATTATATAATAATATTAATAATAATAACGGCGTCGGGATGTGACGACCCCATCGCCCACTGGTTTATCCAGTGCAAGCAGTCACCGCAGGGCAGCTTGTGGCGAGCTGTTGGTGAGTGGCGACACCACGGACCCTATCTTCCGGGGACACATACAGACATGCACACTACACACACATACACACAGTGACACATACCCTGCCTCTGAGCTTGCCTTAACTGGCCGGCCAGAGTGGAGTTGCAAGAGCGGCACCTATGCTCCAGGTTGGAAGTGTAAAATGTCATAACGCCGGGGGCACTTGACTGTATAAGGATCTTGCGCCCCGCAGTCTCACCTCTCGACAACCTTAGCTGTTTACATAGTGTTGCCTCCTGGCCGCCATGTTGTGGCTTTTGATAGGGGGCCCACCGAAGCTAACTCGTTTGTTAGCGTCAGACAGCGAGTCACCGTCTACCAATATAAAATATGTGAGAGTTTTCGAGGCAGATGTCCGATCTCACTCCATAGCCCAATAACCCAGTTAATAACCCAAATAACACAGTTTTTGGGGCGGCCTTTGCTTTGCAATAAAAAAGTATTTAAGGTTTAAAAATAATTAAACATATTTTTTGGAGGTTCCAGCCAAAACTTTGTTTTCTTAGGTGCTATTTATGGACGAAAATATTATCGCTAGACCAACGAGATAGTGTAATTACCACGTACATTTATCTATGTAATTATACAATTTATACAAAAAAAAACGATTTCAAAGAAAAGTAAAGTAAAACATGCATTATACATAAAAAAAATACCATAACCAGAACCCAAAACAAACTCATCAAACTACCCTTAAAGTAGGTACATCCTTTACAATTAAAAAAGAATCATCGAAATAGGGTAGCGTTGATTTTTCTATTTTAATTGTGACAATAGGCATGTATGTGGACTAAAAAAATCTATTTAGTCCGTCAGTTAGATTACCAAAAAATATTGGACACGTATTTTTTTTTTCGTTCCTCACACAAAAAATGACGAAGATACAGCGCGTTTAAATTTTGTGTGACGTCACTATATGGTACAATTTTACGAACTTTATAGTTTGTTTTTGCTCTGTATCTTTGTAAATTTTTAATGATTTGATAAATAAAAAAATACGTGTCCAAATTTTCTAGTAATCTAACTGACGGACTAAATAGATTTTTTTAGTCCTCATGCCCATTATTAATAAATGTATATGTCACCAGAAATAATAAGAAACGTTAGTTGATCAACTTTATAGTTAGTTAATAAAGTAACGAGGTTTCGGGTGGTAAAAAAAAATAACCTAAACCAATGGAGTTCAACAGAATATATTGAAGTTGAAGTTTTTTTTCGTTTTGTTACATCAGTAGCCTCCTTTGGTTAGGTGAGGTCAAATAATATAATAATTATGCGCGTTCACTGAAACTTACAACTAAATTTAACAATACAATTATACATATAAATTTGAATTAAATTTACGCCGTATGCATTAATATTTATGTAGTTTTGTCTTGTTATACTTTCAGTGTGCTAGAGCCGTTACCGGTGCGAGCTTACGATGAGTCTTCAATAGTCTACTGTCGTCTGGCCAACTATGACCCCAAGAACTTTGTATTTGCTGACGCTATCAGGTAAATATGATGTTTTTTTTAAGGCAACTCCCGCCCTTGAGAAATAATTCCCTTTGTTGCGGGGCACTTTACAAACATTAATATAATTTACGGACACTAAGCACACCCAGACTTGGAATAACTATTCGTGGTTCACTCAAATAATTGTCTCGGCTGGGAATCGAACACAGCACACCAGGTATCAGAAGCCACTGAGCCAACGGTGCAGCCAAAATTATATATCAAATAGTTATAGCGAGAATCGTCTGGTTTCCAGTTTAGACCGGACCACTACATGTCTAAGCTGGAAAGCTAATGGATGGTTAGCAGCAGGTCAGTTCAAGAATGCTCACAATTTTACGTTTGCGTTCACCAATTCCTCAATCTTGCAGAGTTCGGTTGAGTGGAGGCTTCAACAGTGAAATGGCCTAATTCATTCATACACATTCTTACTTTAAGCGAAAAATTTGAATATTGTCTGTTTCGTAGTTATTGTTATAACTGTTTGTTTTCCTAAGAAAATGCAATAAAAATATCAGCCCGTTAACGTCTGTTGCTGAAACACGGTCGTACTGCTTTAATCACTAAGCCTGGCAGGAGAATTGGCGAATGCTATAAGATGGTGAATATCGTTAAGGTGTATATAGTAGATATTGCTGATGTCGGACAGACTGATGACAGACATACAGCTGATGTTCGGGCCATCAGCTGTATGTCGGTTTGTCCCTCTTGCTATACCCATGGAAATACTATATAAAGCTGGATAGAATAGATAGCTGGAAACAACGGCTATATTACGACTAGCAACAGTTGTTTACAAACTTTATCATTATTTTCAGGGCGGTCCTCATGAGATTGGACATGTGGCAGTATGAGGAAGGCACCTGGCCTGGGCTCATCATCATCATCGATCTGGACAAAGTGACTCTGTCACACATCACCTCGTTGGCGCGAGAGTTACAAGCTGTGCAACAGTTCTTATATTTTCTGCAGGTCAGTAAACAAAATGATTTTAGAGCAAAAGAGACGAAAAAAAAATCTCGGAGATTCTTTCTTCCTTTCTTCTCCGGGTCGTCCACTTAGGGAGCTAGTGAAAGGTTGCAGGTTAGCTAGGGTAGGATCCTCGACGGCATGGCCGAGGACCGCGTTGTTGCTTATTCCCCGAACTGTGATCTCGTGCCAGCGATTATCACCACTGTTCGTAAATCTACTCTTTACTCCAGTGGCACCCTGAGCGTTGGTCCTAACCCCTTAAGGGTGCCCTCAGATGGATGTCACTTAGACTTTGGCCGGATTCTTGGAAGTTAATGTTAGACCTTTAAGGAATCTTACTATAATGTGTACATTTGTCATTTAACGCAGGACAGACGGACAGACTGATCAAAAATTTTGTAAGATCAAATAACTTTAACAATGTTTATAGCACAGTGTGACCTAAACCCGCATTTTACGCACGATTTCCGTGACTTAAGTTGCCAAGTTCGGCACGGTGCGTAAAGTAATCGACAAACTTCACAGCGAACAAATGACAGAGAAAAAGTGAAAGCGGAATCAAAGAGAAACGCTGTCATATAGTTCGTTTCACGGAAATCGTAACTTTTGGTCTGAAATGGAGACCAAAAGTCCTGCCTAATTTAAGTCTGTTACATCGACCGCCCTGAACCAAGGTCCAAAACCCCACCGAATGGGTCCTCTACGTAAGAGTCTAGATTGCTGCTTGCTTTTAAGTCCGGTAAAGTGATAAATATAGGTAAATGGCCGAACAAAAAAAATATAGTTTTCATAAAAAAACCGGATTTTAAAAATGGAAAATCAAACATATATTTTCGAGTTTTATTGTGTGAAAGAATATAAGCACCCATGCGTGATACGATACCCGACTTCGTAGTCTAAGACCAACATATAGTTTATTTGAATTCCACCTTAACAGAATAAAGTTACTGCATTCAGTATTAAACCCTAAGTAAGACCAGGAATTATTTATTTCTTCTATAAAGAATTAAAACAAAGTTGCTTCCCGCTGTTTGTCCCTATGTATGCTTAGTCCTTTAAACTACGCAATGGATTTTGATGCGATTAATAGATAGAGTGATTCAAGAGACCAGTCCGTAGTCAGCGGGTCGCTAATAAAAAATACTATAAGTTTTTAAATCATTCCATGTTTTTCAGGAAGCAATGTTGCTAAAAGTAAAAGGGCTTCACTTCATGAGCGCACCCTCATTCATGGACCGACTGATGATGATCATCCGACCATTCATGAAGAAGGAGCTGTTGGATGTGCTGTGCATTCACCAGTGCGGCTCCAAGACTATAGAGAAGTACCTACCAATATCAGCACTCCCCAAGGAGGCTGGAGGGGAGCATAAAACTATTGAACAATGCAGAGGTAAATTTATTTCCACTTGTTTCAAATCAGAGTATCAATTTGAACGTAAGTAAATATCCTCAAATGATTTCGTATGGAGTTTTAAGCTTTGAAGATAGATTTTGGCAGTTGAATAAAATTAATTAATAATGTATTGGTGGATTAATCAAGAATTTAATAGCATTTTGTAAGGAGGCGTATTACTAACGCGACCACGAAAACAGCTCCCTCGCTTGGTTTCATCTGCGTAGTTCTAGTTCCCGTGGAAACTTTATAAATCAATATAGCCCAGGTCACTTTTGAATGGTGAAATAATTGTTGAAATGGCTCCCTTAGTTCCGGATCTTTCAATATCATTATAATAACTGACAGCCTCCGTAGCGAAGCGGTATATATCACGCTCGGGTTCGATTCCCACACCGGTCAAAAAATCTTTGTGTAAATTCTAAGATTTCTTACCGGGTTTGATTGGTTGAGCGACTTTCCTCCGTGCCTCGGAAAGCACGTTAAGCCGTTGGTCCTGATTGTTATAACATCATATATAACAATTGTATACCAAGGAACGGGCAGCAGCGTTTCCCTGTGTATTTCGACATAATACTGCGGTCACCAACCCGCCTGCCAAGCGTGGTGACTATGGCAAATAGGCGGGAGGTAGCCCATGTTCAGCAGTGGACGTTATACGGGCTGATGATGATGATGATGATGAACTGACATATAACATAAAGATGATAAGTAGTTTAACTAACTATTATGATTGCTTGAGGTTCGTTAGTTATTTGATATGTGTAAATAATTCGAAAAAATAGAATTTTGTATTTTTAAATAACACAACATATTGTGTTTAAAATTTACGTGAGAATTGTATAATATCTACGTTCTCATAAATCAAGTTTAGGGATTGTCCACAAAACTTGACACAATCAGTGTCAAGTTTTGTTTTTTTATCGTTGAAGTCGAAAATTACAAAATAATAAGTAGCTACCTACTTCGTGGATACTTTGTAATTAAATTTAGCTTGTGTTACCTACTAATGGCGAAAGAATTATCGAAATCCGTCTAGTAGTTGTTGAGTTTGCTCTTTTTTTTCGGATGTACTTACGTAGGTAGCCACGAAGCTTTTGGTACTTCACAGGGCATAAAGGCGAGCAGAGCTCCAGCCTTAATAAATGGTTTAAAAACTTCAAACTAAGCAACCTGCGCAAGAGGGCGTCCCCTGTGGAGCTTTGACCTCGGCTCAGAGCGGTCGCTGGCGATGAGATTGAGGGTCTACAAGGACATCGGATGGTTCTTTGCAAACTAAGGGTCAAGAGGACGAGGGGGGACGCGTCGCGTTCGCGGACGCATTCTTCTCCGGCGGGTCGGATAGAGGTTGAGTTTAATCGTAACAAACATACATATAGCAATACCAATCTTTCCGATATAGATATAAAATATTGAACTGGACTTCCATTTTCATATTATGTTTTTGTTGGGAACATATTTTCAGAAATTGTTAATCGCATATTTTGAACATTTCAGATGACCTGGTGGAGAAAGTCAGGAACAATAAAGAATTTTTCGAGAATGAAAACAAGAAACGCGTCATTGAATCCAAAAGACCAGGAAAGCCGAAGACTATATCAGATATATTTGGAGGTATCGAAGGGTCTTTTAAAAAACTAGACATTGATTGACGATGTTAAATAAAATTAACTGTAGATGATATTGGGGGTTTAAATGCACTGAAGACTGGAAACAGATTTGAAATGTTACATTAATTTTAACTCAATTTGAAACCGTATAAACAGCATGTTTCAAATTGGGTTCGCATTTTTTATTATTGCTCAATGTACTATGTAAAGTATAGTATTATATACAGGGTTATTATTAAAACACCGGTAGCCTCTCAGGACTATATTACTAACATCATAAACAACAACTTTTGTTCTACGACTTTTTACAAAACATAATACATTTACCAAAAACAAATCTTCAATATTTCCTTGTCCTATCTAACACATTTCAACTCTGTATTCCCCGCTCCCCTCGCTATTGTCGGTACTATCGCTTTCTTTTGCTTCGCATAGACTTCGTAACATTTAGAACGTTGAATTTAAATATTTTTATTATTGTGTGTAAATCTGATTAATTAAAATATGATGAATTTTGAAAAGTCATAGAACAAAAGTTGTTGATTATGATGTTAGTAACGTAGTCCTGAGAGGTTACCGGTGTTTTACAAATAACCCTGTATATTTAATAAATATAGTATCATATTTTGGTCTAATATTTATAATTTTATACATATGTATTATTAGAATGTAGTTCTACATAGTATTACTTACCAGTACGGTATAAATTTTAATTATATCTATTGTTTCTGTAAATTGCTAAACATACATAGATGTTGTTTCAATAGACACAACATTCGTTTTAATTTGTTAATTGTTAAATGTTAATAATATGTTTTTAAACGACGCGACGGATACTTACGACTAAAATAGGCGTGAAGACCAAATAAATATAATTAGTCCGTCAGTGTCCAATATTTTTTAGTATAGATGACTAAAATTTATTGGACACGTATTTTTATTTATCAAATCAATAAAATTGACAAAGATACTGAGCAACAACAAACTATAGAATTCAGGAGACAGGCTTGTGACGTCACTACTAGGTAAAATTGTACCTAGAAGTGACGTCACACAAAATTTTAACGCGCTGTATGTTCGTCATTTTTTGTTTGAGAAACGGAAAAAAGATACGTGTCCAATATTAATAAATGGTAATCTAACTGACGGACTAAATATAATGTTTATTTTTTATGTCTATTAAAGACAATTAAATGACTTAGGTTACAACTCATCCGCGAAAGATTTCATCCTCGGATGAAACGTCGCCCTTTTTTTCGGATTTGGGGGTTAAAAATGCACGCGTTTAGTTTTTTCATTAAGGTCCATTAAAAATATTTTATAAGTTGTATAACCAGACATTTTACATTTTGTCATCATGATTTAATAAATTATATCGATTATTTAAAAGATAGTCAAAAGAAATATGTTGATGTATTTTCGAATAGTTAAATTACGTCATACTAAGCCACAAAAAGAAATTGGACAGAGTAAGGTACTCAGTTATCAGTTTCCTAAGCTCGATAGTCTCTCGCTTTTTATTCAGTTCGCGTTTTTCACCAATCCCATGAGTTGAAAGACGTAATTTTTTTCTTATTGTTTATTTTTCAGAGATGCAATTTACATCTACCTTTTTAGTCGTATTTTATTTTAATACATATATTTTTCACAATCATTATTATGGTCGCTTAGAGCACCGGCAGAATTCAGACCATATTATTTGAATTTTGTATGAAATGGAATAAAAAGGGTAATGTATAATTTTAAAAAGAAAACCCGAGAACATTTGCTTAAAACGTTGGCAGAATCGCATTAGTCCACTCGCTACAAGTGTTGTAATATTTGTTATATGTATGTATGTATTTATGTACTTAACTATTAAATATAAAGTAGTTTGTTTACGATAAATAATACATTTTATTATGAAGGTATGTACTTATTTCTTTTATTTATCTCATGTCTTGCCTTTAAAAGTGCACCTTCCATGTTATTCTCTGCGTCACCCTAAGGTTGACTGGTAGAGAATTCCTTTGGCATTAAGTCCGCCTTTGTACCATGTAGTGCATAAAGTTTTAAAATAAATAATGTTAGAAAAATATATTTTATTATAAAATAAATATATAAATTATTTATTTGAAACGCTCAAATATTTACATAAGTAAATAAATTTAATTTAATAAAATACGGCTTAAAAGGTTGGCTAAAGTGGAAATTTCTTTACGTGTAAATAAAGACTTTCGGAAACTGTTCTAGCTACTCACTGGATATAATAAAAGAATGATACCTACATTGAAATTTTATATAAAATTAACGGCTTGTTTGGTAAATGTACATACTATTAGATATTATTGAAAATGGACAATTTGAAATTGTGTTTTATTTCTGTTTTAGTACCTATTTACTAAATTTATTGTTTACCTATAGCTGCTCCGAGCGGTTTCGTCTTCGTGTTTTCGATCGCATTAGAACATGTATAAAAAGCCTATGTTTGTCTTGACAGAATTTTTAAAATCGGAAATTAATACCTACTGGAAATTACCCCAAACAATAACACTCAAAAATTTAATATAATATGAATATTTTTTTTTTACTAAATATAAGCTTAAGTTTGGCCATAATCTCGCTTGATGGAAGGCGAAGATAAGGCCTAAGATGATACACGCTTGCCTAGAAAGTGTCTGTTCACTTTAGTTTTAAAGATTTCCAGATTATAGCGTTCCGGAAAAACTGACCCCGGCAGAGAATTCCACTCCTTAGCAGTCCGCATTATGAAAGAAAAAGCAAATCGCTTCGTGTATATTGAAGGAATGTCTACAACAAAAGGGTGAAACCGCTCGGCGCGCCTAGTCGTCCGGTGATAGAAAGGTGAAGGGGGTATCAGTTTATGCAGAACCTCCGCACACTCCCGAAATGTCAAAATATCTCGCATACCCTTTAAAAACATTAATGTCGTATAAAGTTAAAATATTCAAATTTATTTTTGTTACAAGAATCATCCTATGAACTTGACCTTGGTGACGGAAGCTTTATCGAGGTTAATAAGTAGGTGGTGCCTTGTAAATGATTGTCAAAATGACCATTTTTAATTCTTTATGATATACTGTGAGATTTTATGGGTTTGGTAATTGTTTAGAGACCTGAACCTGTTATTTACTTATTTAAATAGAATGAGTTAACTCGTAAATAACTTTAAGAATCTTGCTCTAAACGTATTCAGTAACTTTATTGCCATTTTCATGGGTATATAATAGGTGACAATAGATGGTGTAGTTCCAACATGAACTCTGTAAGGGCACAGCAACAGGTAGGTATAATACAAGTTATGAATTTATAGCTAAATATTAAGTACATGTCATTTCAATGATTGCAAATATACCAACCTTGTTAATAAATTGGTTTTTTTTTTTTTTTTTATTAAATATAGGCTTACGTTTGACCGCGAGATTATTCTCGCTTGATGGAAGGCGAAGATAAGGCCTAAGATGATACACGCGTGCCTAGAAAGTGTCTGTTCACTTTAGCTTTAAAGATGTTTAGATTATAGCGTTTCGGAAAAACTGACCCCGGCAGAGAATTCCACTCATTAGCCGTCCCATTATGAAAGAAGAAGCAAATCGCTTAGTGCGTATTGAAGGAATGTCTACAACATAAGGGTGAAACCGCTCGCCGCGCCTAGTCGTCCGGTGATGGAAGGGTGAAGAGGGTATCAGGTTATGTAGAACCTCCGCACACTCCCCGAAATGTAACAAAAAAAAAACCGATAGGCAGGCTACTCGTCTACGGTGTTCGAGGCTCTGAAGACGCGAAAAGAACTCTTAATATTTACATAAAGATTTCTTATCGGGCGTGGGGACCGAACACACGACCTCCGAAATTTAAAGCGATCTAAATATCGCTACGCTATGGAGGTTGTCATAACGTTATTGAAAGAATTAAATATAATTGTAATAACAAAAAACCCTTCCTTTGGCAGAAGGCCCTTGTTCAGCGGTGAACGTTGTAGGGCTGATGATGATGACTAACGTTATCAGTATTTAATTAAACACACGTAGTTTTATGTGTTTACGTTAAAGAGGTTTTGTGTTAGAGAAGGGTCAAAAGTAGCAGTAAAGGCAGCAGGTGGTTCGTGTAATATTACACTCGGCACTGGCTAGCCCGTTCCTTTGCTTGAACTTGGCTTGACACGCTGTCTAGATACATGAAGCTATCTATCATTAAAAGGGTGGCATATATCATGGAAGCACCTCATAAACATAATATATGACATGGATATGTAGAATTAAAATAATTATGGAACATTAAGTGTCATTAACGAAACCATTTTGAAATATTTTATATTTTTTGTAATTATTTTAAACAATGTTTACTAGTAGCCGGTGTCCATTATAAATTCTATTGTAATCGTATTTAATGTAATCTAAACTCTAATCTAATCTAAAATCTATATTAAATTATTATTATTATACTGGGTGACTTTTTTCACCGTCTTGAAAATAAAAGGGCGTGATATGTATGTGAAATAGATTTCTAAGGCATAGTAGTTTTTTTACAGACTAAATGTGAAAATTATAGCGATTAAAATACGTAGGTATCTAATTAGGTTTAGTGCCGTGTGGTTTCCGGCTTAGAATAGACCACCCCATGTCCTCCCATGGGTGTCGTAAAAGGCGACCAAGGGACATATGGCTGATGGATGGGCAGCAGCATCTATTAGCTCAAGGTTGACATCTTACTGCGATCACCAATCCGTCTGCCAAGCGTGGTGATTATGGCAATATCCCTCTATGATCCTGGCTTGCCAAGGTCTGTTAAGAGGAGGCCCATGTTCAGCAGTGGACGTAAACGGGCTGTTGATTATCTAATTAGGTAGTTATGTAGTTTCATTAATACAGTAACAATATAATAGGAAATTCGTTAAAATAACTTTTTTTTTCTGTCCGGGGGGAATTGCATTTACGCATTCCCACCGCCGCTGCAGCGCATTCGCGCGCTGGCGGTGGGATATGTGGGACTCGCCCTCTCCATAGCGTGGTATGCTAAACTCATACCACGAGGAGAGGACCCTACACCACTAAAACGTCCCGGACACTCCTTCGATCCGCCGTTGGCGGGGGCCGCATGAGCAATCCGGCCCCCGACGGCACCCGCGGCCAATACGGTACCGCGGGATCTCCAGGGCCACACTTACAGTGGCCCATTTGCCCAATTATAAGGACGCCCCGAGTGTAGAGGCGTCCCTACTCCTCATGGGTCAGCCTCGAAAGGAGCGGGGCCCATGTCCCCCACTCCCCGAGGCCGAGCCTAGGGCGGTAGGCAGCTGGTTTCGGCCCGCCGCCGACGGCCAACACGCCGTCTGCGAAGCGGGTGGGCGGAGGGATCTACTTCCCTCTCTCGCTCCGCGGCCTCCTTCTGTGACATTACTTGTCTACAGAAGGAGGCAACCGCCTCCCACGACCTCTCGCTTTGGACCATCTTCGAAATGTTGGTCGGCAGCGAGAGGTCGTCTCCCACCACGCCAACGAGCTCCTCCCGCTCGATGGCCCACGCCGGTCGTTACAATAACCCTACTGCTACAGTATAATGAGACATGACAATGAATAAGACATTATTATCGAAAGCATAGTCATATCATTACGTGATTCCCACCTGGTATGCAATTGTCCTAGATTGATAGAAAAGATACGATTGATAGATTGATAGAAAAGATACTAACTTTATTGAACACAATAAAACACTTAGTATACTTTCACATTGGTTTTCTTCAAATAATCTTTTATTAAACGCGGGTAAAACTAAATGCGTCAGATTTGTGCTCCCAAATGTAACTAACGCTAAACCAATTGCTTCATTAAATGGAGAACCGTTAGACCTAGTTCAATCAACAGTTTTTCTAGGTATAACATTAGATTCAAAACTGCAATGGGGCCCTCATATTGAAAAATTAACCGGTAGACTTAGCTCCGCATCTTATACTGTCTGGAAAATTAGGCAATTGTCAGACGAAGCAACTGCTAGACTAGTGTATTTCGCGTACTTTCATAGCATTATGTCCTATGGAATACTGCTTTGGGGGTCAGCCGCTGATGTCAATAGTATTTTTATATTACAAAAAAGAGCAGTTAGGGCTATTTACGGTTTAGGTAGTCGCGACTCCTTGCGTACCAGGTTTAAAGAGATTAATATTCTTACCGTTCCCTCTGAATATATATACCAAAATATCATTTTTGTTAAAAAAAATATAGATCAATATAGCAAAAAAAGTGATATTCATAATGTTAACACGAGAAATAAACATAAAATTGCCATACCCGGTTTTAGAGTTAGTAGAACCAATAAATCATTTATGGGAAATTGCATTAGGTTTTATAACAAACTCCCTAGTCATGTAACTGATTTGCCTGATCCAACTTTTAAAGTATATATTAAACGGGTCCTCATATCTAAAGGCTATTATAGCATTAAGGACTATATTGAGGATAAAGACGTTTGGCTTCATAAACCTACTTGCGTAACACTTCCTAGAGACCCTGTACCCAAATAAAATAGTAGTACGCATAATAGTGTGATGTTCTGTGAACTATCTGTAATTGACCTACTTACATAATAATATATTATATTCATAGACCGCTAGTTCTGTCTCAAATTCTTTTATTTTTCTATTACCTAGTATAAAAACACAATAAACAAATATTTCAAAGACAACCGTTTGGGCAAAAAATGTGTATGCCAATAAATAGTTAAAGTAACTGGACCAAAACCTACGTTCTGCCCATTTGAGTATGTTTCGCCGGACCGTCTCATGTGGGTCGTGTTAAAACCGGCAGTAGAATAACCCACTGAGTTTGTTTCGCCGGATCTTCTCAGTTGGGGCGTATTGGATCCGGTGGTAGCATTAAAGCGCGTCCGTCGTTATATACTCATGGTCCACCTTAATAATGACAATTGTTCTAACCTACTATAGACAGAACAAGCTATTTGACACAATATAGTTAAATAATAAACTAAGACGTTAAGACTAAAATATTAATAAAATTACTGTTTTGACTATTTGCACGTGCCTGTAATAGGTTTACGTAAATAAAAATGTTTTTTTTTTATTTTATTTTTTTATTTATTTATTTATTGTGTTATGACTTCATCAGCCCGTATTAAGTCCACTGCTGAACATGGTGCCACTCAGTGGTACCATTGGGTCGTGGTCCTGACCCCTCAAGGGTGCCAGGTGTGTGTCACTTAATTGTATGTTTTTACCAATTTGTTCTGTATTGATCCACTAAAACCTAAAAATAATTAATGTGAATTTAAACTTATTATGAGTAGAGGATTTAATGACAAGCTGACGCACGGACTACTTTGTCTGTAATATTCTACGATTTGCTACCTGAGTTATCTAGTTTAATTCATAGAATAGGAATAGTAGTGTAACATTGTGATTCGTACTAGTACAAATGTTTGTAAATATCTAAGTGCCGAATAAATTCATTATTTCATGGGCCTCCTCTCGAGGGAGGTATTTTGCCATAGTCGCCACGTTTGGCAGGCGGGTTGGTGAACGCAGTATTATGTTGTAACACACAAGGAAACACTGCTGCCCGTTTTCTGGTATAAAATTGTAATAGATTATGTTGTAACAATCGGGAACAACGGCTTAAAGTGCTTTCCGAGGCACGGAGGGTAGCCCCTCAGCCAACGAGACCCGGAAAGAAATCTTAGAATCAACACAAAGATTTCTTGTCCGGCGTGTGGATCGTACCCACAACCTCCGAGATTTAAAGCGGGCCAAATACCGCTACGCCACTGAGGTTGTCTTATTTCTACTAACCCAGGTATAACTAACATGCTAAATCTCAATTTTCTTACCGTCGGCCATCACCCATCAGTCTCGTCCGGGCCAACACACCCGCCGGTCGCGTCCGTGCATATTAATTTAGTACTCACGATTATAATTTCAAATTCGTTTTTTGTGCGATAGAATATTAAATAACAAAGTTTATGTAAGTATATTTTGCAAATGTTATGTAACTGGGTAGGATTATTTTGTGTGCTTATGTGGCCTAGTGAGATGGATTCCATTTTTATTTACCTATTTTATTTCTGTTAACTGTGATTGATTTGGTCGAAACCTGTTGTTAAATAATTAACGAAAAATGTTGTTGAATTGGTTTGTCTTTTTTGTTGTAAATTAGTTTAATATCAATAGGTATATATTGTTTAAATGTTTCTAATACTATATAGACAAGTTTACCTCATACTATATTTCATAATTGAGATTAAAATTCGACCAGCAAGAAAAACGGGCGGTGTCATTGTTTAATATTTAACACCAAAATGTATCTTTGAATATATTTGTTGAAGTAATGCGGATCATTACCGATAGATGGCACTAACGTCCCTCTTAGAGACGTGTTACAAAGTCATTAATAAATTTCGATGGCCGGCTGTGGTTCCACCGTAGCCTTATAAGTAGAAAGTTTTCATTCTTAGATTAAGTTAAGGCATTACTACCTAAGATGCAGGTTCGAATCCTGCCGGTGATCTTTGATAGTTACGCATTGGTTTTATTTCAAAATGTTTCTTACATAAAACGAAAACGATTGTTAACCCTACTGTACTTCTTTTTCGCAAAAGAACTAGGTATGTCCAGTTGACGAAAACATAAAAAGATTAAATTTAAGTTTCACTAAGTGGACACACATATAAATATTGGCGTGTCCAGATGACGAAATAATAAGTGATCCTAATTCCGAGTTTCACCAACTCGACACACTCGTGTCCAGTCTCGTATGTCCAGATAGTGACTAACCCATTATAAATATGTAAACCACTCACGAAAGTTTTAATTCTAAGATTAACGATTCAAACTTTTACTACCATTCATTTGGTAAATCTTAACATGACCTAACCTAACCTAGGATGTACGAAATTCCAACTGCGCCCCGCGGTTTTACCCGCGTTAATCTGCTCCAGTGGGTTGGAGCGTGATGTTTTGTAGCCTATACGTTAATCTAGCGTGTAACCTATCCCGGTGCTAAATTTCAGCTAATTCCGTTTAGACGTTTTGTCGTGAAAGATAACCAAACATTCATCCATCCATCCATACTTACAAACTTTCGCGTTTATTATATTAGTAGGATTCTCATTAAGGCGCTGTACTTAGTCAAAATAAGCTTCACAAAACAGTTTTTTAGCCAAATGTTTACATTTTAGAGCAGCTTAAAAAAATATATGGTAATCTTGATCATATTTATGGGGGGACCATTGTGTTCAAAACACGTTTTCGGTAAATTTTCTCGATAAAAAAAACCATAAAATAACCATTTAAATTGAAATTGTAGCAATTGTAACTGTTTTATTTATAAACAAATCTTGATAATATTAATAACAGTGAAGTAATATATAACAATAAAGGGAACTGTTGTTTTTATTTATGGATTGGAATAAGATATTTGCAAGGATTAATGTATTAAATAACTCGAACGAGTCGAACGAAACGTTGCGCCATCGCGGCGTCTCTTCGCTTCTCTTTCATTTCTACGCGGAGCAACAGTGACAAAACTAATACGTAAAAGTCGTCTATTCACCGCGCCTTAATCCTTACTTTCGCTAACTCATGTTGGTAAATACTAAGACTTACTAATAAATCTTAGGATTTACCGTAGTTCGAACTTTTACAAACCATCCGATGCCCTCGTTGACCCGAAGTCCGAGAGGCCCACGAACTGTAAAGTAGAGCGACAGTTGCACAATACTCCCCTAAAATACTGAAATTCATAATCCCACAATCTCATCGCCAGCGATCGCCCTGAGCCGAGGTCCAAGTCCCTCTTGCGCAGGTTGCTTAGTTTGTAGTTTTTAAACCATTTATTAAGGCTGGTGCTCTGCTCGCCTTTATGCCCGGTGAAGTAGCACCTACGTAAGACCAACAGAAAAAAAACCCATGTTTTTTTTAAATCGGTTCAGTAGTTCTTATTTAATGCAAACAAACAAACAATCAGCTCTTTATAATATTAGCAAACTAGTTGCGTACCGCAGTTTTACCCGCGTCACTCTGCTCCAGTGGGTCGGAGCGTGATACTTTGTAACCTATATGGTAATCCAGCTTATAAATTATCCGCGTGCAAACTTTCAGCCAAAACCATTCAGTAGTTTTTGCGTGAAAGAGTAACAAACATACATACATCCACACATACAAACTTTCGCATTTATATTATTAGTATAATAGGTATCGTACCTACTAATTACCTCTTCAATGTCAATTGCTACAAGTTTTATGATAACCTACAAGGATAATATTTGTTATTCTTTTTATTATGTGATCGCGCTAATCTCAGGAACAACTGAGCAGATTCAAAAATCAGTGATAGCTCATTTATCGATACCGAGTGCGAAAAGCTAGTTGAAAAGTTTTGTTTGTTTGTTTGGTTGAACGCGTTAATCTCAGGAACTTATGGACCGATTACAAAAATATTTCAGTGTTAAATAGCTTATTTATCAAGGAAGGCTATAAGCTATATTTAAATATGAAGTTCCCACGGGAACGAGAGATACTCGGGTGAAACCGCGCGCGAGAAGCTAGTATTTGATACAAGTTTATTGATATCATAGCAGGATAAAGTTTGATATATTATTCATCATCATCATCAACAGCCCGTTTACGTCTACTGCTGAACATGGGCCTCCTCTTAACAGACCTTGGCAACCCAGGATCGTAGAGGGATATTGCCATAATCACCATGCTTGGCAGACGGATTGGTGATCGCAGTAAGATGTAAACCTTGAGCTAATAGATGCTGCTGCCCATCCATCAGCCATATTATGTCCCTTAGTCGCCTTTTACGACACCCATGGGAGGACATGGGGTGGTCTATTCTAAGCCGGAAACCACACGGCGTTTTAGTCCTCACGCCTATGTGAAACCGCGATCGGAAATGTTGTTATAAATATACTTGAAATTACTAGCCGATAGGCCGTAGCGTAGCGTAGGCTAGGGCGTCGGACTTGTGATCATGTGATCGCCGGTTCGATCCTCACGCATTGCATCACGTCAGTGGTTCCCATTCATTCAGCAAAACACTGATAACAATCTTTAAAAAAAAAAGTCAAAGCTTGTGAAATCCAATTATACATGTAAATGTTCGACATTCAAAGACCGGGGGTTGTTCAATGTTCAATGACTGAACTTACTCATTCGCACCAAGCCCGTTGTGTGGTTGGAACTACACTATTATAAAGAGATTTGTATTTTTGTGTGTATGTTTGTAATGAATAAACTCAAACACTACTGTGCCGATTTCAAAGATTGTATTACCATTGGAAAGCTTAATTCACCCTCAGTGACATAGGCTATATTTAATTATGAAGTTCCCACGGGAACGGGAGTTACGCGAGTGAAACCGCGCGCGGGAATCTAGTAAATTACGAGTAATGAAAATCCCTAGTTTTCTTTAATAAACAATTGTCTAGAGAGATAAGGGGGAGACGGGGTCTAAGGGTTCGTAATCATCTAGAAACTGTAAAAGGGGTAAGTGGATCCATTAGTTTGAGGAACCCTGTATGAGCTAATCTACTATTATATTTTCTAGTATCGTTTCTGACGGTATCTCAGTTGTAACCAAACCTAATTTTCTACTGCTTATTTTATACTTATTACTAAAATAAGATCGAACCAAGAACATTCGACAACCTCCGTAGCGTAGCGGTATTCAGCTCGCTTTAAATCTCGGAGATCGTGGGTTCGATGCCCACGCCGGATAGTTAATCTTTGTGTTAATTCTAAGATTTCTTTCCGGGTCTGGTTGGTTGTGGGGCAACCCTCCGTGCCTCGGAAAGCACGTTAAACCGTTGGTCCCGATTGTCATAACATCATGTATAATAATCGTATATCAAGGGACGGGCAGCAGCGTTTCCTTGTGTGCTACAATATAATACTGGAAAAACCCTCCACCGGGAGGAGGCCCATGTTCAGCAGTGGACGGTATACGGGCTGATGATGAAGAACATTCGCTAAAATAAAATATGAATATCACAACGATTGGAGTCGCTAAAACAATAGTATTCGAATTATACAAGTTAATAGGTACTATTGAACACAATGCTATAAAATTTCTGTCCGCAAATGAAGGTTACATTACATACACCCTTGACAAGTAAGTTCAATGACTTGTTTACAAACAATTGGTCTGTCAACAAGTTATTGTACTATTGGCTTAGTGTTTAGTTGCTTTTGAGACCAGGTATTCTGGGTTCGATTTCCATCCAGGACCACAATTTGTGTGTTGTGTATTTAAATAAATTATTGTTTTTGAATGAAAACGTAAATAAAATTCGTATGAAGACATCCGATTGGTAAATTGTGAATGCCAACTAAATGATAAAAGTAACTGGACCAAAACTTCTTGGACATGCCCATCTGAGTATGTTTCGCCGGATCGTCTTAGTTGGGGCGTATTGGATCCGGTGGTAAAGCGCGTACCTACGTCGAGATACGGCCCGTCTAAATAATAACATACTCAAAGGACAGAACTTAGATTTAATCATAGATATAAAATTATAAAATATTATTGTATTTTCATACCTGACAGCTTTTAGCTATATAGGGTGACTGGTAATTAGTGACCGATACCTAATTAAAAACATGATTGTGCTCATGATAACAAACAACTTTTACTATGGCACTAACACTGAAATCGCGAAAAAAAAATCAGCTGTTCCATACATGCATGTTCACATAACTCGTCAACATGGTAGGGAGCAACTGTTTTTTTTTTCGCGATTTCAGATTTGGTGCCATAGTAAAAGTTGTTTGTTATCATGAGCACAATCATTGTGTTTAGGTATCGGTCACTAATTACCAGTCACCCTATAATAAGTAGCAATAACCAAATAAACTTAATTAATTTAACACAGTAAATTAAAAATAAGCCAAAATATGTTGTATTGACTATTTACAATTAAAATAAAAAAGTTTTTTTATTTTATTTTATTTAAAAAAGAAGATAAAATACCTAATTTATTTATTTAGTAAATATAAAACGTATTTTAATTCCATTTTAATGCTAGTTCTAAACTGACGCGAGTAAAACCGCGGGGCGCAGCTAGTAAACTAAAATTAATAATAAAGTACCTACCCACAATAACCGCGTTAGCTACACTTTTTATTTTTGGACAGACATTTGTTTTAGCCACAAGGCTTTTGCTACTTCACCGGGCATAAAGGCGAGCAGAGCTCCAGCCTAGATAAACACTAAAAGCTAAGCAACCTGCGCAAGAGGACGTCCTCTGTGGGTCTTGGACCTCAGCTCAGGGCGGTCGCTGACGATGAGATTGAGGGATTTTGTATTTTAGGGAAGTTTTGTGCAACTGTCGCTCTACTTTACAGTTCGCGGGCCTCTCGGACTTCGGGTCTACGAGGGCATCGGAAGGTTCTTAGCAAACTAAGGGTCGGGAGGGCGTCAGCTACACGTGTAGCTAGTCTGTTATAGTAGTTGTGTCTATAATAGTATATTATAGTTAATAGTATATTATACTCTATTATACTGTTAATAGTCTATTATAGTAGTTATTAAAAACTAGCTCTTCTCCCCACATTTCATAATGTATTGCGGAATACGAGAAGCTCTCATTATATAACCGTATACCATTTATTTCAAGTTCAGAAAAAAAAAGGGAAATTTATTATTTTATATGTTTTTACTAATGTAAAATTACGTGACCATTTTTTTAAAATATTTTTTTTTAAATATTGTTGTTTTTTTAATTTTTTCGGCCTTACCTATTTAATTAGCTAGGAGGCTCTTGCTACTTCACCGGGCATAATTACGTGACACTAACTCCTGTTAAATGTATGGCATATAACTTAAGATATTGTCGGCGATATTATAATACCGCGTAAGTGACAATAGTTAATAAGGTTGAAAATCAAATGTAGCAAATAGATTTTTTGCTCTATAAACCATGTATAATGAAAATTTCTTGACAAATGAAATTACACCTTATTAGCAACTGTCACTTTCGCGGTAATTCAGTATCACCGACGATATATGTATATTAAGACAACCTTCGTAGACTAGCGGTATTTGGCTCGGTTTAAATCTAAGAGGTCGTGGGTTCGATCCCCACGCCGGACAGAAAATCTTTGTGTAAATTCTAAGATTTCTTTCCGGGTCTGGTTGGTTGAGGGACTAACTTTCGTATCTCGGTAAGCACGTTAAGCCGTTCCAGTCCCGATTGTTATTACATCATCTATAATAATCGTATATCAAGGAACGCTCAGCAGCAATTCCTTGTATGGTACAACATAATGCTGCGGTCACCAACCCGCCTGCCAAGCGTGTTGATTATGGCAACTACTCTCTCTCGGGAGGAGGCCCATGTTCAGCAGTGGACATTATACGGGCTGATGATGATGATTCTAAAGAAATGTTAATAACGTAATATTACGTGGCACTATCTCCTGTTAAATGTATGGCATATACTTTGGATGCGCCTTACCTATATATAATAGCCACAATAAAAATATGTTTTGAAAGTCATGCATATGTTATCAGAGTATCATGTATGCATAATATTTTTTGTTTTTATCGTTACGTAGGATCAGGTGTAATAGGTGCTAAATAGCGGTTAACAGACAAATAAAGGCAACAAGACAAACGGACAAAGTCCTCCGCCGTGTCTGTCTGTTCATTATTTAATTACTAATGATGCCCGCATCTTTGTCCGCGTGGCGTTTGTTATTCCTTCGGTTTTTAACTATCCCACGGGAACTCATAAATTTTCTGTGATTAAAAGTATTTAAAATGTTGACCGGGGATGTAAGGTACCACCAAGCAAAATTTCATTTCAATCGGTAAATTTCATTTAAACATAATTATTATGTACAAACGAAAATACAAATATTTCGTTTTTATAATATAACTATAGATGCTACTGTTGATCTTGGCTTACAGGAGTTGGAGTGGTGGTAGTGTGGGTGGGATGAGTCCCATCAGAAATACAAAAATATAAATAGTATAGATACTATAGTGCCAGGTTAAAACCGCGTCCATTGTCCATTGTCTCTGCCTACCCCGCTGGAAAACAGGCGTGAGCTATGTATGTAAAACCGCGTAGCTCCCATTCTAGAAGTTATCCTTCTCAACTTTCTTCTTTGTCACGTCAAATAAAAATATAGATAAATATTAAGTACTAAACCTCTAAGTCTCTCTTCTAACATAAATATTTAAAAAGATTTGTTAAATTGACTTGGGGGTCATGTCTCCTATGACCCCCTCTTGCCTTCGGACCGTTCCTGCGTTAGGGGCTTTACCTAAGATGCAGGATCAAAGCCTGACAACCTTAGTCTGGCTTCGAAACTGCATCTTAGGTATTTAACCAATACTTATATCTATAGATGTTTAAATAGAAAAAAACACACAAAAAAACCACTAAATCTATCCAATTGAATAAACATCATTTATATCGGACACTTAATTTATATTCAGCACGGTTCTTTAGTTTGACCTGTCAAATTTAAAACATGGATTTTACTTTGGAGTATAAGATTTATGATAATTAATCACGAATTAATATTTCAATACTATATTATTTCCGACATGTTGTAGGTACCTACGCTTAGACATCTATACTTCTATAGTAATATTATAAAGAAGTTTATCTCGAATAAACTCAGAAACTATACTGACCTATGATGACTGCACCGGTGGCTCAGTGGTTACGATAGTTGCCTCTGAGACCTGGTGTTCTGGGTTCGATTCCCACCCGGGACAATTATTTGTGTGAACCACAAATAGTTGTTCTGAGTCTGGGTGTTCTTTGTGTCCGTGAAATGTATGTTTGTAAAGTCCCCCGCGACACAGGGATTTATTGCCGTAGTGCGGGAGTTGTCTTTTTTAAAAAAACAAAAAAACAAAAACTGACCGGATTCCGATAATTCACCATTAGAATGCTACATTATCCCTGAGTAACATAGGCTATATTATTAATGAGAAAAAATTAGGGACCCCTACTAAAATTTCAATAATATTAACCAAGTTATGCTTATAACAAAAGGTTTTAAAATAGTTGCGTGGTGGACATATATAAAAACGTACATCAGAATTTTAGTGAAGTTAAGTAATTATTTTGGGAGCTTTAAACGTCAGCCGTATTGCTTTGCAGAGGGCAAAGCAATACGACGGCAAACCTCAAAGATTGTTGGCAGCGCTGGTATGGCCAGCCCCAGTTATTCCTCAGGAGGAGGCCTTTGTTCTGCAGTGCATGTTATATGGGCTACCAACCTAGACCCCCGTCAAGCCTTCTCTGACCCCCGGACCACTTTGGGAATCACTGGTACGAACGTAAAATCGAACGAATTTAATAGTTACAGTATCCACTGACCTATACAAATTTACAAGCCAATTCGAACATCAACAAGTTGTAAGTTCTAACGAGAATACAGTATCAAAGGTCGTCGGTTCGATCCCCGCGCCGAAAAACGAGTCCTCCATAACTCGACCCAACCCGCCTGCCACTAGTGGCACCCAATTATTGCTAAGCCCCCCTCAGGGGTGGCCCCCGTTCTGCGGCCGTGGACGCTAAACGGACTGATGACGACATACATATCAACAGTAAAAATGAACTATATTTTTTCGTTTCAGAAATATGGCGGTGAAACAAATTTCCTTAGAAGAAGAGTACAAGAAAAAGACCGGCATCGTACCCCAAGACATAGAGAAGTTAAGAGACTGGTTGACAACTCAGCCACATCTGCCTGGCGACCTCATCACAGGTACCTTATATTATTCTAAATATCCATAATTAAATCTACAAAAGTTTTATTCTTGGAACCGGCCGTTATGGTCTTATTTCGGTATGTTCCTGGCCGGTATGCATCCTTACGAATACTGGAAGCATACCAGCTAGGATGAGATGTATAATATATTACAATTGAAGAGTACAGGCAAAGGTCATATTTTTATATGTTTTATTGAAAACATATCTTTATCTATGGTAGGTAGTTAACTACGCAATCACAATTTTTTTTTAAAGTAATCGGATAGCGCTGAAACGTTTTTGTTTGTGACCGAAACGATAATATCAATGAAAACGACATACTTTCTTACTTTTAATTGCATTTCCTACAAAATCATTCTATCTGTAAATAAGTATTTATGTAAATATTGGTATATTAGTTTATTACGTATTCTTTATACGTTTCTATTTCTTTTTACGTATTTTCTTTGTTTGTATGTGTTATGTGTGTACATAAATAAATAAATAAAATAAAATCAATATTAGGTCATTCCTTGTTTTGCCTGTACCCTCCAATTTGAAACAGGCTCAAAAGAATATTGAATCCAAAACATCGGATTAAGTTTTTTTTTTCATACTAGACTTATGACATCACAAAATGGTGGATTGTGCTTGCGGCGTTTAAAAACATAGAATAAAAAACCGAATAATTATTTACGCCCATTTTCCAGTTTTACTAACTATAACGAATACATTCAGAGATAAACATCATCTTTACTAATATTATAAAGCGGAAGTGTTTGTTTGTTGAAAAAATCTTTCACCATTAGACGGCTTCGTTTTCCAGGAGGCTATATCCATACTAATATATAAAAATGGAGTGTTAGTTCGCTTGAACGCGCTAGTCTCAGAAAATACAGTCTGATTAAAAAAAATCGTTCAGTGTAAGATAGCCCATTTATTGAGAAAGGCTATAGGCTATATTTTATTCAGAATTTCCCACGGGAGCAGGAACTACCTGTGGTTGCTAGTTGTAATATCATTTGATATGAGTCTACTAGGATCGCTTAGAATGGTATGGGCACGTTATGCGTAGGGATGACATGCATGTGACGAAAATAATGCTGAATATGAAGATGGAGGCATATGTTGGAAGAGGACGGCCAAAAAAAGATGGATGAACTGTGTGAAAGATGACATGTCTAAGAAAGGTGTGAGTATGGAGGATACGTCTGATAGGGAAAAATGGAAGAGGGTGTCATATTGCGCCGACCCCAAATAATGAGAGCAGGGCAGGAAGATGATGATGATGAGTCTACTAGCTTATTAGAATCCCAGTGAGCCTACTAGTAGAATAGCAGCACAGGATATAACAACTAAACTGCCTTAAATACGTCATTTGTAAGCTGTAACAGTCAAGGTTAGTGTATATGTTACTGTAAAAGCTCGAACTACGGTAAATCTTAAGATTTTCCAGTAAAACCTAAGGCCTCCTACGCACTATGCGGCTAGCCGCGATGCGGCCAGCCGGCTGACCGTACTCAGATATTTGTACAAGAAAGTAGTTTTTATTCGCACTGTGATGCGGCAGCCGGTCAACCTATCCGGTCGCTCGTTCTGAGCGCTGCGGCCCGTTGCGCTTGCGACGGTGACCGTAAGCGCAACCGCGTTTTACGAATAGCCGGACGGCTGACCGCATTCCGGCTAACCGCATAGTGCGTAGGAGGTCTAAGATTTACCAACTTTTAATGATAAAAGTCCGAATAGGGTCGCGATTCGAACTTTTACCACCATTCACTTGGTAAATCTTATCATAACCTAATCTAAGAAGTACTAACTTCTAATGCTAAAAGCCCGACAATATCGTTCCATTTTCATAAATTATTACTCTTACCAACTCATGAAATAATAGTCATCATCAACAGCCCGTTGACGTCCACTGCTGAACATGGGCTTCCTCTTAACAGACCTTGGCAAGCCAGGATCGTAGAGGGATATTGCCATAATCACCACGCTTGGCAGACGGATTGGTGATCGCAGTAAGATGTAAACCTTGAGCTAATAGATGCTGCTGCCCATCCATCAGCCATATGTCCCTTAGTCGCCTTTTACGACACCCATGGGAAGACATGGGGTGGTCTATTCTAAGCCTAATAGTGAAATAATGTTTATGCAGCACTTAGGTATTCACATACACTTGTACTTGTCAAAATTACACTGTGTAAGATTAAATGTAACAAAAGAATGACGATTTATGATATAAGAGGAAGTGATAGCTGGCACGGCCTACACGCGCTGGATCACAGGGCAGGAATAGGGGCACAACGCGGTCCTCGCCGGCGAGAATCCTACCCTAGCTAACCTGCAACCTTTCACTAGCTGCCTAGGTGGACGACCCTGGATACTATATCTACACTAATATTATAAAGAGGAAAGATTTGTACCTATTTTTGTATGTTTGTAATGAATAGGCTAAAAATTACTGGGCCGATTTAAAAAATTATTTCACCATTCGAAAGCTACATTATCCACGAGTAACATAGGCTAAATTTTATTTTGGAAAAAAATAGGGTTCCGTAAGATATTTGGGTTTTTCTGACACAAGGTGTAAAAAATCAACCAGAAAAGTTACTTATTTTGCGTACGCTGCCTAAACTATAAAAGATAGAACCATAAAATGTTCTAATTAATTATAGATCTTATAAATATCTACAAAAAAGTCCACGACACACTATACCTATCTATGTCGAGTGAGGCACAACGACCATTTTTTTAGTTAGAAATCTTGAATTTTTTTTGGACTACATTTAAACGCGTTTATTTTACTCATGCTATTAATCCTTATCAAAATAAATTATTTCATCACTAAGTACAGTTTATGTAGATAATATTTGGTATTTTAATGATTAAAATTGGACGTTTGGTTTTGAAGTTATGGCGAAATTAAAATATTACGATTTCTGCTGCACGGCCCGTTGCGAAGTCTAATAATTTTCGTGCGATTTTTTTTAGATTTCGTTCTTAAAACTACACCTACGCAAAAGTTCTTCTCAGAGCTAATCAACAGTTCTTCTCAGAGCTAAACAACAGTTCTTTTCAGAGCTTTGAAAATGCCTAAAATGCCTAATCCCTAAAATGCCTATTAATTACATCATTAATTATATTTTCATCATTAACAACTTTAACATCCACAGAAAGACAATCTGTGCAGCCTGCGGATCGCTATCACTACATCACTACATATTATAAACAAAGTCCCCTGCCGCGTCTGTCTGTCTGTTCGCGATAAACTCAAAAACTACTACATCGATTTTCATGCGGATGTTACCAATCGATAGAACGATTCTTCCGGAAGGTTTACGTATATGATTTGTTTAGTTTATGTGTACATTTGACTAATATATATTGATATTTGTCAGAGGTGTCGGAAAAAATTAAGCCATTTGGGAGCTTTCAACGAAAACGCTGCCTAAACCCTATGAGATATAACAAAACAATGTATGGTGGCAAATATTCTTCTCTTTTAGATCTACAAAAAAGTCTGCGATAGCATATGTCTATCTTTCAAGGTTAACTTGCTATATCCATTATATCTTAGAAAAATGATAATTTCTAATGCGGTAATTGTAAAGCTAATCAGACGGATTCAGTATTTATCCTTATCATTTAAAATGAGTTAATATTCTTAAGCATTTCATGCAGATTATTTTACCCCTACACTTTTAATGAATAACTTAGAAGTTATCGCAAAATAACAGCGCGTGTTTTAGGTAGGCCTAATGCGATTATGCGCGCTCGATCCTTAAGAATTATAGGGCAAATTTTTTGTTTTGTGTTCGTTGTAACTATGATGGATAGATACTTGAATACCTATTTATTTAGTGTTTGTTGTATTGTTAGTCCTGAAGAGTATAGGTATTTCATACGATAAAAGTATACCCACCTACTTATTTCACTGAGTTTTAGTAGGTCATCATCATCATCAGCACGTATATCGTCCACTGCTGAACATGGGCCTCCTCCCGAGGGAGGGTATTGCCATAGTCACCACGTTTGGCAGGCGGGTTGGTAACCGCAGAATTATGTTGTAACACACAAGGAAACGCTGATGCCCCTTCCTTGATATACGATTATTATAGATGATGTTATAACAATCGGGACCAACGGCTTAACGTGCTTTCCGAGGCACGGAGGGTAGTCCCTCAACCAACCAGACCCGGAAAGAAATCTTAGAATTTACACAAAGATTTCATGTCCGGTGTGGGGATCAAACCCACGACCTCCGAGATTTAAAGCGAGCCAATTACCGCTACGCTACGGAGGTAGGCCGAATGCGATTATGCGCGCTCGATCCTTAAGAATTATAGGGCAAATTTTTTGTTTTGAGTTCGTTGTAAATATGATGGATAGATACTTGAATACCTATTTATTTAGTGTTTGTTGTATTGTTAGTCCTGAAGAGTATAGGTATTTCATACGATAAAAGTATACCCACCTACTTATTTCACTGAGTTTTAGTAGGTACCTATATTAATTTGTTTCTGTTTGTTTTGACCAAATTTCGCCCGTTTGTTAGAGGTTTAATGACATTATGTAGTATAATTATCAGTATTGTACCCGTGCGAAGCCGGGGCGGGTCGCTAGTTATGTATATTTTGCACCTTTTTGTAAAAAGTTCTATATAAAACAAAAAAAACCGTGGTGGCAACCGTAGCTCAGGGTGCCACTGTACACACACATGTCGGTAAATACTAAGACTTCCTCATAAATCTTAGGATTAACCGTAATTCGAACTTTTACAGTAACATAATACATTAATACTCCTATTAGTATAATATGTTACTGCCAGTTGATTTGTCAAACATTAAATACATCCGCGTACAAAAGAGCGGCTAACCATACATTATTTAACTGTCATTTACAAGTTTCAAGGATTTTTTTTAATAGTAGACGTAAATGTATAATTATGTATACACTGTTTTTTTAGCATGTCTATTTTAACTGGTCTGTTGTTAGATCTGTAGATTAGGTACATAATAATATAAATAAAATAAAATTGTTTGTTTGTAATGAAACAATACCAGGTTTTTATTTCCATCGGATCGAAGGAGTGTCCGGGGGGTTTTAGTGGTGTAGGGTCCTCTCCTCGTGGTATGAATTAGCATACCACGCTATGGAGAGGGCATGTCCCACATATCCCACCGTCAGAGCGCGTATTCGCTGCAGCGGCGGTGGGAATGCGTAAATGCATTTCCCCCCGGACAAAAAAAAGGGTGGGTACCCACTTATAACAAAAAAAAACATTTAAAAAATGTATGTTGGTCTGTGTATGTGTTCCGGCTAATCTCAGTAATGCCAGGACCAATTTTGAAGGGACTTTCAGTGGCAGATAGCAAATTTTATAATGTATAATATATTATTAAATGACTATACCTCTAAATGTTTATCCGTGTAATCCGCCTAACCTCCAAAACGGTAGTACCGATTTAGACCTGACTTTAATTTTCAGATGGCTTATAAAATCCCTATTTTACACGGACGAAGTAGTGGGCAGTAACTAGTGGGTATTAACATAAATTATTCTTAATCAGTAAAAAAATCGCATCATCATTCTGATTATTTAGGTACATTATAAAATGATTAACCTTTATTTTTGTAATATCTTGAGCAAAAAAATATGTACAAAATATATGAACAGCTTAATCATAATCGTGATTATAGATGCAGTTCACAAAAAAGTATTAACCAATAAATAAAGTCAGCAACATACATATTAATTGCTATCCTACTAATAAACGCGAAAGTTTGTAAGTATGGATGGATGTATGGATGTTTGTTACTCTTTCACGCCAAAACTTCTAAACGGAATTGGCTGAAATTTTGCACCGACATAGGTTATACGCTGGATTAACATATAGGCAACACATCACGCTTCGACCCAGTGGGGCAGAGTAACGCGGGTAAAACCGCGGGGCTCAACTAGTTAAATATATACTTCTTCTTTTTCTTCTTCACCAGCCCGTTTATGTCCACTGGTGAACATGGGCCTCTTCTTAACAGATCTTGGCAAGCCAGGATCGTTGAGGGATATTGTCATCACCACGCTTGGCTGGTGGATTGGTGATCGCAGTAATGTCCAGTAAGATCCCATCCATCAGCTGGTTATCCCATAGTTGGCTCTGAATCTCGAGAGGGTAGTCCCTCCGTGCCTCGGAAAGCACGTTAAGCCGTTGGTCCCGATAGTTATAACATCATCTATAACACGCGTTTATCAGGGAACGGGCAACAGCGTTTCCTTGTGTTTTACAACATTCTACTGCGGTCAACAACACGCCTGCCAATCGTGGTAACTAAAGTGACAAAACCCTCCCTCAGGTGGAGGCCTATGTTCAGAAGTGGACGTCGTATGGGCTGATGATGATGATGATACGTTGAACCTACGTTTTGTCCGTGTAGAGGGAACGTTTTGAATTAAGGACAAAATAGAAAATGAAATAATGATTAAAGAACTCCCAAATTTTTTGATAGATTTTCAGAAATTAAAGATATTCCAGTTTAAAGTTTTAGAGGTTATGTGTTGTCAACAACAGATCATCGAAAAAGAAATATAGAAATATCGATATAGAAAAACGCCACATTTGTAGGTTCAAAAACCGTCTGATAGAGGGCAAAAAGTCTTTGTAGCATTATTCTTCTTTTGAACTAAGAAAATCTTTATTCTGATCTGGTGTAAAGTTAACTAATTTGCATTTGTGTCACTGTCGCTCCAAATGAGCGATATCACGAAAAATTTCCTCGACGATGTTCTTTAAAATTCCCAGGCTATTAGATTATATCTAGTTTATTGCACAATGCAGTCAGGTCTTTGAGCTCAAGGCTAAAATAAAAATATAGGTATGGTTCGTTACTAGTAAGGGTACCTACGTGATTGACATTTTAAATGGTTGTGTTAACGAAACAAGTGCCTGGAAAGGCATCGTTACTGTGCTGTCCTCATATAACAATAAGTAAAATGTTGTTTTTGTAATGTTTCCTTATAGTATGAGCTTTCTACATAACAACCTCTGTAGGGTAGCGGTATTTGGCTCGCTTCTAATCTCGGAGGTCGTGGGTTCGATCCCCACACCGGACAGAAGTTCTTTGTGTAAATTCTAAGATTTCTTTCCGGGTCTGCGTGCCTCGGATAGCACGTTAAGCCGTTGGTCCCGATTTTTATAACATCATCTATAATAACAGTACATTAAGTAAGGGCAGCAGCGTTACCTTGTGTGGTACAACATATGACTGCGGTCACCAACCCGCTTGCAAAGCGTGGTGACTATGGCAAATAGCTTCTCTCGGGAGGAGGCCCATGTTCAGCAGTGGACGTTATACGGGCTGATGATGACTGAATATGTCGCTACAAGTCTTTGCTAAGCCGGTAATCATACAGCATGGCAGTACTATGGTTAACGAATGTTTCTTGGCATACATCAGGTGCCAAAGGCGACTAAAGAACATACACCTGATGACCGATGGGAAGAAATGGTGTAGTCTTTTCTAATCCGAAAACCATCTTTCCCATAGGGGTAGACAGAGACCAAATCCTTCCACTTGCTATCGATCGAGACATACCACTTTAGCCTCTTCTACATTAATTAATCTCCTCTTGCATGTAGGGTACTTTTAACCTGGTTTCTTAAAAACGTCTTCGATTTGAACGTGGAACGTCCCTTCGGTTTAGGGTACTTTTACCCTGGCCTTTCATAAGAACGTCCTCGTTCTGAACGTGGAACGTCCGCCTTGGTCTTCCCTTGCCAACACTTCCCCTTCCAACTTATCTTGGGCAAAATGCTCCTATAGATGGACTTATTTCCACTTATATAATAGCTGGTGGAGGATCTACAATATTGACATCTTCGGTGACCGTAATAAGTAATTTAAACAAAATATCTTGAACGCGGTTAACAAAAATAGCATGCCAAATTGACATAAATTTAATTAAGTTATTATTAACAATTTATTAACTTCATTTCATTTGTTTCTATTATTTTGACATCTCGTTTTAATTAATTACCATGTAGTTATTAAATATAACAATTTATTTTATTTAGTCAGTAAGAGACTATGCATGCAATACAATTTTCCAAATTTTATTAAATACTAGCGGCCCGCCCCGGCTTCGCACGGGTGGACTTTTATACCCTACCCCTGCCCTACCCTACCCCTGCCCTACCCTACCCCTTTTTTTTTTTTTTTTTTTTTTTTTGTTTACCGGGGTAAAAATGCGCAACCGCACTTCCTCCCTGGCGCAGGGGTCACTATATACGTGATCCCTGCGCCAGTGAGGGGCATGTGGGGCTCACACTCTATAGAACGTGGTGCGCTGTCGCACCACAGAGAGTATGTACCCACTAAAAAAGCCCCCGGGTGTTCCTCCTTCTGTCGTTGGTGATGAGAGACCCAAGTACCGGTATAGGCCTTTGGTTATCTCTCCGACAGAGTACAACTATAACTCTCGCCCCGGTGAAGGGACTAGAGTTTCCTCCCCCTATGGCTCTATCGCGAGTGTTAAGCACCCGCGATGGATACCTTCCTACTCCTACAGGGATTGCCAGAACACAGTGGCATCCCCGACCTACTACATGAATGTGACCCTAGGGAGCAGATTCATGTTATCTGCTCCCCAGGGTCACCCCTTATGGCGGGAGACGGCGGATTTCGGCCCTCCGCCTCCGGCCAACGCGACGTCTACGAAGCGGATGAGAGCTGGAATCATCTTCTCTCACCCGCTCCGCGGCCTCCTTCTGTGAAACTACAGTCTCACAGAAAGAAGCCATCGACTCCCATGCTCCCTCGCTCTCGAGCATCCTCTTGATGATGGTCGAAAGCGAGAGGTCAATACCTACATGTGCGACGAGCGCACCGCGCTCGGCCGCCCAAGCCGGACACTCGACCAGTGTGTGTTGCGCCGTATCATCGGCGCAATCACAGTGGTGACAACGAGTGTCCGGCTCTCTCCTTGCCACTTTGCACAGGTAATGACCGAAGCATCCGTGCCCCGTCATGACCTGCGCAATGCGGAAGGTTACCTCGCCCCTTTTACGTCCGGCCCACTCAAGCAAGTGAGGCCGGATCGCATCTACCGTACGTAATCCGCTCAATGGCGGGTCGGTTATCAGCCGGTCTTTCCATTCACGGAGGACACGACGCCGCGATTCAATACGCCACGTCGCCATGCCCTCCGGAAACGGATCACGGCCGTTTAAAACTCCGTCGCACCTCCGACGGTATGCTTCGGCCAGCTCCCTCGCCTCGAGTTCCCACGGAGGAGAACTAGAGAGAAGACAAGCCGCATCGAAGGACACCGTGCGGTAGGTACGAGCCGCCCTGGCGGCTATGACCCGCTGCGGCCGGCGCAGCATGCCCTACCCTACCCCTACCCTAACCCTACTCAACTCCTACCCTACCCCTACTCTACCCTTACCCCTACCCTACCCTACCCCTACCCTACCCCTACCCCTACTCTACCCCTACCCTACACTTACCCTACCCTACCCCTACCCTACCCTACCCCTACCATACCCCTACCCTACCCCTACCCTACCCTACCCTACCCTACCCTACCCTACCCCTACCCAAAAGTATCCTATGTCCTCTCCCAGTTCTTAGCTACCTCCCTACCAATTTTCAGCCAAATCGGTTCAGCCGTTCTTGAGTTATAAATAGTGTAACTAACACGACTTTCTTTTGTTTTTAAAATGTATTCTGCTATTCGGGACGGAAACAAATCCAACAAATCAAAAACCATGGCAATCGGTCCAGCCGTTCTCGAGTTATAAGTGTTGTAACAAACACGACTTTCTTTTATATATATAGACTAGCGACCCGCCCCGGCTTCGCACGGGTACAATACTGATAATTATACTACATAATGTCTTTAAACCTCTAACAAACGGGCGAAATTTGGTCAAAACAAACAGAAACAAATGAATATAGGTACCTACTAAAACTCAGTGAAATAAGTAGGTGGGTATACTTTTATCGTATGAAATACCTATAATCTTCAGGACTAACAATACAACAAACACTAAATAAATAGGTATTCAAGTATCTATCCATCATAGTTACAACGAACACAAAACAAAAAAATTGCCCTATAATTCTTAAGGATCGAGCGCGCATAATCGCATTCGGCCTACCTCCGTAGCGTAGCGGTAATTGGCTCGCTTTAAATCTCGGAGGTCGTGGGTTTGATCCCCACACCGGACATGAAATCTTTGTGTAAATTCTAAGATTTCTTTCCGGGTCTGGTTGGTTGAGGGACTACCCTCCGTGCCTCGGAAAGCACGTTAAGCCGTTGGTCCCGATTGTTATAACATCATCTATAATAATCGTATATCAAGGAAGGGGCAGCAGCGTTTCCTTGTGTGTTACAACATAATTCTGCGGTCACCAACCCGCCTGCCAAACGTGGTGACTATGGCAATACCCTCCCTCGGGAGGAGGCCCATGTTCAGCAGTGGACGATATACGTGCTGATGATAATGATGACCTACTAAAACTCAGTGAAATAAGTAGGTGGGTATACTTTTATCGTATGAAATACCTATACTCTTCAGGACTAACAATACAACAAACACTAAATAAATAGGTATTCAAGTATCTATCCATCATAGTTACAACGAAAACAAAACAAAAAATTTGCCCTATAATTCTTAAGGATCGAGCGCGCATAATCGCATTAGGCCTACCTAAAACACGCGCTGTTATTTTGCGATAACTTCTAAGTTATTCATTAAAAGTATATAGTGTAGGGGTAAAATAATCTGCATGAAATGCTTAAGAATATTAACTCATTTAAAATGATAAGGATAAATACTGAATCCGTCTGATTAGCTTTACAATTACCGCATTAGAAATTATCATTTTTCTAAGATATAATGGATATAGCAAGTTAACCTTGAAAGATAGACATATGCTATCGCAGACTTTTTTGTAGATCTAAAAGAGAAGAAAATTTGCCACCATACATTGTTTTGTTATATCTCATAGGGTTTAGGCAGCGTTTTCGTTGAAAGCTCCCAAATGGCTTAATTGTTTCCGACACCTCTGACAAATATCAATATATATTAGTCAAATGTACACATAAACTAAACAAATCATATACGTAAACCTTCCGGAAGAATCGTTCTATCGATTGGTAACATCCGCATGAAAATCAATGTAGTAGTTTTTGAGTTTATCGCGAACAGACAGACAGACGCGGCAGGGGACTTTGTTTATAATATGTAGTGATGTAGTGATAGCGGTCGCCCGCGGCTCCGTGCGGATGTCGGTTACCGCTGCAAAAAGCCTACCCAGGAAAGACACGGTCAGCAAAATGATTCCCAGGTCAATTCACGGACACCGACATAAACATCGACAACGCAGTCATTATCCGCAGGCTGCACAGATTGTCTTTCTGTGGATGTTAAAGTTGTTAATGATGAAAATATAATTAATGATGTAATTAATAGGCATTTTAGGGATTAGGCATTTTAGGCATTTTCAAAGCTCTGAAAAGAACTGTTGTTTAGCTCTGAGAAGAACTGTTGATTAGCTCTGAGAAGAACTTTTGCGTAGGTGTAGTTTTAAGAACGAAATCTAAAAAAAATCGCACGAAAATTATTAGACTTCGCAACGGGCCGTGCAGCAGAAATCGTAATATTTTAATTTCGCCATAACTTCAAAACCAAACGTCCAATTTTAATCATTCAAAGACCAAATATTATCTACATAAACTGTACTTAGTGATGAAATAATTTATTTTGATAAGGATTAATAGCATGAGTAAAATAAACGCGTTTAAATGTAGTCCAAAAAAAATTCAAGATTTCTAAATAAAAAAATGGTCGTTGTGCCTCACTCGACATAGATAGGTATAGTGTGTCGCGGACTTTTTTGTAGATATTTATAAGATCTATAATTAATTAGAACATTTTATGGTTCTATCTTTTATAGTATAGGCAGCGTACGCAAAATAAGTAACTTTACTGGTTGATTTTTACACCTTGTGTCAGAAAAACCCAAATATCTTACGGAACCCTATTTTTTTCCAAAATAAAATTTAGCCTATGTTACTCGTGGATAATGTAGCTTTCGAATGGTGAAAGAATTTTTTAAATCGGCCCAGTACTTTTTGAGCCTATTCATTACAAACATACAAACATACAAAAATAGGTACAAATCTTTCCTCTTTATAATATTAGTATAGATAACATTTAACTTTTAAGCTGTTGATCAAATGTTGTGCATATCTGTAAAGGCGGAAACATATTATTAAAACGCCACGCCACCCGACGACACGCCACGCGTGTTTTGTCGAATCAAATGTATTGTTTTCTATAGACCAGAAACACACTATGTACACCCGACACGACGCCACGCTCGTACTGATTTACAGGTGTTGACACGTGGCGTTTTAATAATGTGTTTTCGCCTTCATAGATGTAAACACCTAGCCCTATTGTTCTCGATATGTAATACCTATTTGTCAATGTTTGTGTTTATGTTGTTGATGTGCCTTAATAAATAAATAAATATACACTTCCGTTCACATTTGCCATATAAATTTTACTATTTAGTCTCTTTTCATTCGTTCTCTCTATATGTCTTAAACCAATATAGCATACCTCTCTCAAGACTTGTCACTCCATCTACTTTCATACATACATATGCTGAGCTTTTTTTTGTTTTCAGATTTAGACCTGATCCTGACCTTCCACTGCTGCGACCGGAGCTCCGAAGTCACCAAGCAAGTGTTGGACTTGCACTATACACTGAGGACATTATTCGTATTCTTCAAGGAAAGAGCCGCAGACAGTGCCACGGAACAGAACCTACATAATGTGTATGTTGCACAAAAAAAACTTAATTTTTATTTTAAAAAGAAAAAAAATTGAACATTATTTTTCATTTCTATTTTATTTTAGATATATATTTTATTAGACTACCTCCGTAACATATCGGTATTTGGTTCGCTTTATATCTTGGAGGTCGTGGGCTCAATCCCCACGCCGCCTGTGCCCCGGAAAGCACTTTAAGCCGATGGTCCCGATTGTTATAATATCATCTATAATAATCGTATAGCAAGGAACGGGCAGCAGCGTTTCCTGTGTGGTACAACATAATGCTGCGGTCACAAACCGCCTGCCAAGCCTGGTGACTATGGCAAATACCTCTCCCGGGATGAGGCCCATGTTGACGGTAGTCCCTCAACCAACCAGACCCGGAAAGAAATCTTAGAAATTACACAAAGATTTTCTGTCCGGTGTGGGGATCGAACCCACGACCTCCGAGATTCAAGGCGAGCCAAATACCGCTACGCTACGGAGGTTGTCACTTGTTCAGGATCACTTCCTGTTATAATCATAAATCTGATAGGTACCTAATTTAATTTAAAAATAACGTTATTTTCAGATTACTGCAGCCACTGGAAATGCGAGCATACGATGGTTCAGCCATCTTCTATACACGACTACTTAATTTTGAAGCAAAGAACTTTGATTTCCAGAGATCTATAAAGTGAGTACATACAGAAATACGAATATTTTTTTAACTAGATATATATTTAAGTATGAGATTTAATAACTTTATTATATGAATAACTAGCGACCCGCCCCGGCTTCGCACGGGTACAATACTGATAATTATACTACATAATGTCTTTAAACCTCTAACAAACGGGCTAAATTTGGTCAAAACAAACAGAAACAAATTAATATAGGTAGGTAAAAAATTTGCCCTATAATTCTTAAGGATCGAGCGCGCATAATCGCATTAGGCCTACCTAAAACACGCGCTGTTATTTTGCGATAACTTCTAAGTTATTCATTAAAAGTATATAGTGTAGGGGTAAAATAATCTGCATGAAATGCTTAAGAATATTAACTCATTTAAAATGATAAGGATAAATACTGAATCCGTCTGATTAGCTTTACAATTACCGCATTAGAAATTATCATTTTTCTAAGATATAATGGATATAGCAAGTTAACCTTGAAAGATAGACATATGCTATCGCAGACTTTTTTGTAGATCTAAAAGAAAAGAATATTTGCCACCATACATTGTTTTGTTATATCTCATAGGGTTTAGGCAGCGTTTTCGTTGAAAGCTCCCAAATGGCTTAATTTTTTCCGACACCTCTGACAAATATCAATATATATTAGTCAAATGTACACATAAACTAAACAAATCATATACGTAAACCTTCCGGAAGAATCGTTCTATCGATTGGTAACATCCGCATGAAAATCGATGTAGTAGTTTTTGAGTTTATCGCGAACAGACTTTGTTTATAATATGTAGTGATGTAGTGATAGCGGTCGCCCGCGGCTCCGTGCGGATGTCGCTTACCGCTGCAAAAAGCCTACCCAGGAAAGACACGGTCAGCAAAATGATACCCAGATCAATTCACAGACACCGACATAAACATCGACAACGCAGTCATTATCCGCAGGCTGCACAGATTGTCTTTCTGTGGATGTTAAAGTTGTTAATGATGAAAATATAATTAATGATGTAATTAATAGGCATTATAGGGATTAGGCATTTTAGGGATTAGGCATTTTAGGCATTTTCAAAGCTCTGAAAAGAACTGTTGTTTAGCTCTGAGAAGAACTGTTAATTAGCTCTGAGAAGAACTTTTGCGTAGGTGTAGTTTTAAGAACGAAATCTAAAAAAAATCGCACGGAAATTATTAGACTTCGCAACGGGCCGTGCAGCAGAAATCGTAATATTTTAATTTCGCCATAACTTCAAAACCAAACGTCCAATTTTAATCATTAAAATACCAAATATTATCTACATAAACTGTACTTAGTGATGAAATAATTTATTTTGATAAGGATTAATAGCATGAGTAAAATAAACGCGTTAAAATGTAGTCCAAAAAAAATTCAAGATTTCTAAATAAAAAAATGGTCGTTGTGCCTCACTCGACATAGATAGGTATAGTGTGTTGCGGACTTTTTTGTAGATATTTATAAGATCTATAATTAATTAGAACATTTTATGGTTCTATCTTTTATAGTTTAGGCAGCGTACGCAAAATAAGTAACTTTTCTGGTTGATTTTTTACACCTTGTGTCAGAAAAACCCAAATATCTTACGGAACCCTATTTTTTTCCAAAATAAAATTTAGCCTATGTTACTCGTGGATAATGTAGCTTTCGAATGGTGAAAGAATTTTTTAAATCGGCCCAGTACTTTTTGAGCCTATTCATTACAAACATACAAAAATAGGTACAAATCTTTCCTCTTATATATTAGTGTAGATATAGATATTATATACAACTAAAAGTAGCAAATTTAAAATAAAACTAACTTATAAAATACTACTATTCTAAATCTATTCTTCTTGGCAAGGTTGCTCCGAGAATGCTGGCAGCATTACCCCGTTGAATGGCAATGCTTACCTGCTGTGCAAAGTATTTATAAAATATAAAGCACTTTTTATAAATCAATTTGGCTCCCGGTCCCCACGGCCCCAATTTTTCGACACTAAAAGGCACTATGTGTGCCTTTTGCTGTCGAAACATTCGAAACAGTCTTAACATAACGACTATCAAGGGAATTTGAGATATAAATTTGCGCCTCTTGAGAAAATATGCAAAATTATCTCATAAATAGTAATTTAAGAACCGGTATTCTAAAAACTAGAAATAAGCGACAAAAATATTAGTAATACCTTTCCACGTGCGTATTAAGACCGGTAGTTACTAAGACTAAAATAACCCATTGACCACAGTTTTCTTAAAAGTCTATTCAAACGATCAAGTTGATCGTTACAGCCGTTAACTTAACTTTGTAGTCAAACGTAGTTAAAAGTGGTCGTAGCCCAATGGCTTGGGTGTCGGACTTACTACCGACATGAACCCACTCGTAACCCGTGTTACCAGTGGGTTGTTAGCTTCAGTACTAGTATGGTGCAAAAACTGAGCTAGTACCTAATCTCAAGAAAAAATATGCTAAGGCCCCTCGCGGCGACTTTTTGCAGCGATGCAGTCGCGCGTTTCGTAAACGCGCAACAGCATCGCGACTGAATCGTGGTTATGAAGGGCGATAGCACACAGCTAATGACCGCATCGCGACTGTATCGATGCAAACGCGCGACATCATCGCTTCTGCATCGCTGCAAAAAGTCGCCGTGGGCGAGGGGCCTAATTGAGTTTCTAAAATTCATGTTTCCGCGACTCTCGGCCCCGCATCGCCTTTGATAGTGACTATGTGCTTGTGCCTTTTGGCGTCGAAATATTGGGTCCGTGGAGTCAAATATATTTTTTAAAACCTCGCAGCGGCCCATCTATTGCTGGTATTTACTTTGCAAATCAGATAAGCACTTCCATTCAACGTGGCTATACTGCCAGCATTCTAGGAACCTTGCCAAGTAGTAAAGACTAGTTGCATGTTCTGAAACATAAATAAAGAAAATCTTTCATAAAATTGATTCAGTACTTCTAATAGACATTAAAATGAGCTAATCACCTACGCTTTTGATCCGATCATTTGTGCTGTTTAAAATTAGTTCTTTTTAATTGTAAAAGAATTCATCATCATGTCCCTGCACCCATTATTTGGGGTCAGCGCAATGTGTCATTCTCTACCACTCTTCCTTATTAGCCGTTTCTCCATACTCAGCTTTCTTACACGTCTTTTTGGGCCTACGTTTTCAAACATATCCCTTGTAAAAGACTTATAAATTTAAAAATATTTGTTTGTCTATCGAGCAAAACGTATATACTCTCTTTGAATTAGAGCCTCATTTTTATTTAACACATGCAAAACCGTAAGACGAGCCTAAGAACAAGCCATTAAATTTAACTTAACATAACTGGTTTATTACGGGTCAGTGTAGCAGACATTATAAAATTGTAGGTATAAAACATTGTTTTTTTATTAAAAAAAAACATTTGTCATTCATAAAAGTCAGTAATGAAAAACGTTGGACTTTGGACTTAACTTGACTTGTTGATCTTATATTATATTATTTTATCCTTTAATTACTTTATAACTCAATATTATATGACTTGTGATCTTGTGGTCGCCGGTTCAATCCCCACTAATTGCACTATCGACGTCAAATCCACTCGTAAAACAAGCATTTAAGCTTAGCACGGGGGGTTAACAAGAATACTAGCAGACTGTAAAAGCCTGCAAGTACTGTTTAAAAAAACTATACTTAGTTATTTTTTATTTATTTTATTTATTTATTTTAAACTTACAACTATCATTACAGGCAAACCCAATTCGATAGTGCGCATGAAATAATTTACATAAAAAGCTGCAGAGTTTGTTTGCTTGAATGCGAATTGCGCTTGAATTTCAGGAACTACGGATGCGATTTGAAAGTTATTTTATAATCTTAAATAATCCATATATCGAGGAAGGCTATTTATGTAAAGATAGATATATGGACAACGACGTTCCCAGGCTGGGTAAGGAAAAACGACTTCCATTTACATATTACGCGCTACTCCTCTCCGATGAGTCGGAACTTAATATTTTATAGATTACATGTTAATCGTTTTTGCGTGAAAGGAAGAACATCGATCCATCCTTTCACACATAGTCGCTAACATTCGCGTTTATAATATTAGTAATGATTAGCAAGAAGTCTAAAGTTGTGGGTTATTTATGATTTCCAGATCAGTGCTAATGATCCTGGACTTGTGGCAATACGAAGAAGGCACGTGGCCCGGCTTCGTGCTGATCTTTGACCTGTATCAGCTGAAACTGGGTCATCTCGCCAAGTTGGATGTACAGTCGATACAGCAGTTCTTATATTATTTACAAGTAAGTACACTTCATGACAGACGCCTTCTGGGCTGCTGCAGTTCAGGCTGGTCGTGTGTTCCAATTATTAAGCCGTGTTTGGCTGAGGAACTATGCATCGGAAAGATCATTAGGCCTTAGATTCCGGTGCCGTATAGACATTTAACTAATTGCCCTGGTATCTTTTGATTCTCACCAATAATGGTATGTGGGTCTTCATTGGAATTACCACAGGAATATGTCAAATTAAATTACCTTAACTTATTTACCAGCACCTGAAAATAAAACATATTCACAGCACGCATTGTGGTGTAAATATGTGTGCACGGCCGACTTATGCTTATTACACAATTTACCGTCACGATACCGGCACGGCTCCAGCCCAGTAAATTTTCTACATCAAAAGATAGTTGAAGAATAAATCTCAAAATGACAATATTGAAAAGTCAACGACAAGCAGAAAGCGTAACTGGAGCCGCACAACTAGACTCGCTGTAATCAAATGCGCCGACTGCTATTTGGCGCAATGTAAGCCGAAACATGAAGACGAGGCAGGTCCAAGTGCGTTTAGTCACGACTGCGCCAGCAAACTTAAATTTAGTTAGCAGTGGGCAGCACGTTGACTGCAAGCCTATTATAGCATCACTTATTAATATAAGCGATGCTATGACCCGCTCATGAATGAGGCCTTACATCCCGCACATAAATTATGACTAGGTGTAAGTCCATACGCTCGTAAATGAGATTTTACACCTCGTGGGTAACTAGTGATAGCCTCAATTTTAGGAGACACTGTACTGGATTTGACTGTCCCGATTCAGTGTCGTTATAATGTGTTCATCATAACTTAATATTACTAGACTCTACAACGAAACTGTGGGACGAAGAGACAACTCAAATAATTCCTTCAACATTTCAATTCATTTTTTCAGGAAGCCATGTTATTAAAAATCAAAGGTCTTCACTTCTTCAACGCGCCATCGTTCATGGACCGGTTGATGATGATGATCAGGCCATTCATGAAGAAGGAGCTGATGGACGTGTTGCACATCCACCAGGTCGGAGCCACCACCTTCGACAAGTACATACCTATTGAGGCGTTGCCAAAAGAAGCGGGGGGCCAGTTCAAATCGTGCGAAGTTTTGAGAGGTAAAATACAGTTCAGTACATCTACGTTCTCCTTAGAAACGAGAAATAAATTGATTTGACAGACGGTTGGGAGTCATCGTGGCTGAATTTTCAAGGCCTTTAGTCAAACCTTTCATCTTAAGTTAAATCTGTTTTTAATACTGTTTGAAATTGGAGTTTAATAAGTCAACAGTTTATTTTTTCTAATCTCTCATCATCATCTTACTGTCCCGCTACCATTATTTGGGGTATCTTCCTGAAAAGTCTCTGAAAAGTAAAGAAAAGAGTCTTTCTTTATCTTTCACAGATTTTTTTTTGGGGATCGAACCAAATACTAGGGAGGTTTAACTAAGGTTTAACACAGTAGTACATTTAGATCGGTTAGTATGCCTCTAACTATAAAATATACATAGATCTGGTCTTAGAAACGATGTCATCGATTTCAGGGACATGAAATACTGCTTACAAACGTTAAAGATAATATCAGTCGTCACATGATCACTCCAATCCTAGAAAGCCTACTCCCTGCAATTTCCCACATTGTTAACTTTTCCCTCGATTCCGGATCATTTCCTTCCCTTTGGCGTAAAGCCTACGTCCATCCTCTGGCTAAAGTTTCAAATCCTTCCCTCCTCAGCCACTATCGACCTATTTCTATCCTACCTTTCCTCTCCAAGGTACTTGAGTCCTGTGCCCACAAGCAGCTCACAGATTTTGTACTGGCAAACTCACTAATAAGTCCTTTACAATCTGGATTTAGGCCAGGACACAGTACTACCACCGCACTCCTTAAAGTGACTGGTGATATTAGGGCAGGCATGGAAGATACCAAACTAACAGTCATGGTTTTGGTTGACTTTTCAAATGCTTTTAATACCATCAGTCACAAAATCCTTCTTTCTATCCTATCCTATCTCATGATTTCTGAAGAGGCGCTGGAGTGGTTTACTTCTTATCTTCAGGGGCGCCAGCAGTCCGTACGTGTTGGTGAAATCTCATCAAATTGGTGTGATCTGGATACTGGTGTCCCTCAAGGCGGCATTCTATCTCCTCTTTTATTTTCTATTTTTATAAACCTCCTAACAAATCATCTTCAGTGTACGTATCATCTTTATGCCGATGATCTTCAGTTGTACGCTCAGGCAAGTATTGACAGTCTGCCTGAAGTGATTGCTAAGCTGAATCAAGATCTAAACGTAATTAAAAGTTGGTCTGATAGGTTTGGTCTTTTTGTAAATCCTAGCAAATGTCAGGCGATTATTGTTGGTAGCTCGTGCCTGATCAGTAGGATCAATTTAGATTTACTGCCCCAAATTATGTTTAATAACTCAGCAATTCCATTCAGCCAAAATGTTAAAAATCTGGGTTTGCACATAGATTCTACGCTGAATTGGCAGATGCAGACTGTCAAGGCAAGCCAGAGGGTCACTAACATATTGCGTTATCTCTATCGTCTTAAGAATTTCCTTCCATCCAAAACCAAATTAATGCTCGTGCAGACTTTAATCCTTCCCATCATTGACTATGGTGATGTGTGCTACTTTGACCTGAATGCAGATCTACTCAATAAACTTGACCGCATTCTGAATAACTGCATTCGATTCATTTTCAATCTTCGTAAATATGATCACGTTAGTTTGTATCGAACTCAACTACGCTGGTTGCCAATACGGCAGCGTAGAACACTTAGGGCACTTTGCACTCTTTTTTCTTTATTAGATTCTCCCTACTCTCCGGCTTATCTTTCTTCTAACTTTCAATATCTTCATTCAAGTCACAATAAAAATCTCCGATCGTCTCACAACCGCTTACTTGAATGTCCATCCCATCGTTCCAGCTTTATGCACTCTTCCTTCTTTGTTAAACCCATTCTTTTGTGGAACGATCTTCCGCTCGAAATCAGGATGGCAAAGACTCGGTATGATTTTAAAAAGAAAACCCGAGAACATTTGATTAAATCGTTGGCAGAATCGCATTAGTCCACTTGCTACTAAGTGTTGTAATATTTGTTATATGTATGTATGTATTTATGTAACTATCTAATATATAGTAGTTTGTTCATTGAATTATTTGTGTATTCTATGTCATTCATTATTTTATAATGTAGGTATGTACTTATTTCTTTTATTTATCTCACTTCTTGTCTTTAAAGTGCACCTTCCTTGTTATTCTCTGCATCACCCTAAGGTTGACTGGTAGAGAATGCCTTTGGCATTAAGTCCGCCTTTGTACCATATTGTGCATAAAGTTTTTTAAATAAAAAATAAATAAATAAAGAAACTTGTACCCAAATCCGGAATCGAACTCGGTCGTTTTGAAATATATAACTTACATTATTTACATTTGGATCGACTGTGTAGGTATAAGCAGTAAAAGTTATTATAAAACACGATACCTAGAATTATTAATAAATTGCATTGTATTTCATATTATTTAGTATAATCAAGTAGATTTTTAAAACACCGACGATTTTTGCCCTGTATAAATGAAAAATCAGTTGAACACAGTATCAGAATCACAGTATCTGTTGAATACAGGGGTCATTTTAAAATTCTCATTTGTAGTATAGGAGCTCCACTTAAATAGTATAGGTAGTACAATGGATGGGGATTGAACCTGCGACCATATAATCGCAAGTCCGACGCCCTAGCTATTTGGCTACTACCGCTTCAGAAATATTTATTTTATTCGGATTTTAGCAGAATGAGTTATAGCGGCAACAGAAATACAACATCTGTTTAGCTACCATTATTTATGAGACATTTTTCGTTTCGGACCAACATATATGTAGATAGCCCTGAGGCTTTTGCTACTTCACCGGACATATAGACGAACAGAGCTCCAGCCTAAATAAATGGTTTGAAAACTACAAACTAAGCAACCTGCGCAAGACAGCACGGACTTCGGCTCAGTAGGGTATGTGGGACTCACCCTCTCCATAGCGGATATACACCACTAAAACCCCAAGGACACTCCTCCGACCGCCGTTGGGGAGGGCCGGTAAGCAATCCGACCCCCGCTTCTAGAAGCCTGCAACAAAAATGCCTCTGGCTCCTCGAATCTCAAAAATGAGTATCCTCCTCTTCTGAGCCCATCAATTGCCCACTGAAGGCCCGCTCAAGGTGGTCGCTAGCGGGGGATTGAGGATTATGAGTTTTAGTTTAGTTTACGAGGGCATCTCGTAGACCCCAAAGTCCGAGGGGCCCACGAACTGTAACGTAGAGCGACAGTTGCGCAAAGCTCTCTTAACAAAATCGGTGCATGATACAGACAGACAGTGAAATCGTAGTCCCGGGTTCCGTTTTTATCTGTTATCTCAAACATGATTACTGCAAAGTTTTCAAACAACTATGACAATAAAATCTGTTTTACAATTGGTTCCTTCATTATGTGCAAGTCACACTTATTTTACATCAATTGTCTTATAGACCTCTATTATTATTCCACTATTAACAATAATTATAATACCTACAAGATGTTAAAGCTAGCAAAATCTATTACTAATATATAAAACTTAAGAGTTTGTTTGTTTGCTTGAACGCGCTAATCTCCAGAAATACTGAACCAATTTGAAAAATTATTTCAGTGTTAGATAGCCCATTTATCGAGTAAGGCTAGCAAATCTAGCAAATCTATTACTAACTAGCGGCCCGCCCCGGCTTCGCACGGGTGGACTTTTATACCCTACCCCTGCCCTACCCTACCCCTGCCCTACCCTACCCTACTCCTACCCTACCCCTACCCTACCCCTACCCCTACCCTACCCCTACCCCTACCCTACCCCTACCCTTACCCTAACCCTACCCTACACCTACCCTACCCTACCCTACCCCTACCCTACCCCTACCATACCCCTACCCTACCCCTACCCTACCCTACCCCTACCCTACCCCTACCCTACCCCTAACCTACCCTACCCTACCCTACCCCTACCCAAAAGTATACTATGTCCTTCTCCCAGTTCTTAGCTACCTCCCTACCAATTTTCAGCCAAATCGGTTCAGCCGTTCTTGAGTTATAAATAGTGTAACTAACACGACTTTCTTTTGTTTTTAAAATGTATTCTGCTATTCGGGACGGTAACAAATCAAACAAATCAAAAACCATGGCAATCGGTCCAGCCGTTCATCGGTCCAATCGAGTTATAAGTGTTGTAACAAACACGACTTTCTTTTATATATATAGATATATAAAACTGAAGAGTTTGTTTGTTTGCTTGAACGCGCTAATCTCAGGAACTACAGGACCGAGTTGAAAAATTATTTCAGTGTTAGATAGCCCATTTATTGAGTAAGGCTATGGGCTTTATTTTATAATGAAGTTCCCACGAGAACGGGAGTAACGCGGGTGAAACCGCGGACTGGGTGTTAGTTATTGATATTAGATATTTTGTGAGGTTGGTTTCGAACTGTATAATCTTCATGGATCTTGCCATCTCTAGGTACACGTAGTATTTAGGATTATTTCTTTCTTTTTCTTTTTTTATAAAGACAACTCGCGCACTAGGGAAATAAATCCCTGTGTCGCGGGGGACTTTACAAACATTCATTTGATGGACACAAAGAACACCCAGACTCAGAACAACTATTTGTGGTTCACACAAATAATTGCCCCGGGTGGGAATCGAACCCAGAACACTAGGTCTCAGAAGCAACTTCCGTAACCACTGAGCCACCGGTGCAGTTCCGTACCCAAATGGGTAAAACGGGACCCCATTACCTAAGGCTGTCGGCTGCCCGTCTGTCACCTGGTTGTATCTCATAAAACGTGATAGCTAGACATTTAAAATTTTCACAAATAATGTATTTCTCGAATAAATCGAATTCTATTATCAATTTTGGAACTCATTATTAAAAAATAAATATTAGATTTTAAGAAATATTGTTAAAATTAAGTGGTGAAATAAATTGTTATTGCCGTTATAACAATAAATACTACAAACAGAATAAAATAAATATTAAAGGGGGGCTCCCATACAACAAACGTGATTATTTACTACGACAACACTTGAAATAGTAAAACTAAAATAATAAAGTATTAAGTTTTGTTCAGAAGAGATGAGATGAGACGTACGGAACCGTTCGTGCGCTAGGCCGACTCCCACTTACAATATAATATAATATTTAACCTTACGACCAACTCTATTACCGGGAACGGTTTACCATAATACTAATTACCCACAGATTATAGTGGATTAATAATAATTATGGTAAATTATTAATAGTCATTATCTATTATAAGCACCTTTTTCTTCCGGGAGTAATCTTTTAAATACTTCCAATAGCTTGAAAGGCAGTAGGGGTATGTGGGACTCCTTTATCTACACCCGGCTTGTCCAGTGGGTATTTACACATCCCCTTCGCCGCTGCAGATTTCCCGCGCTGGCGAAGGGGTATAGGGTATTGTGGGACTCGCCCTCTCCATAGCGGTGGTATGCTAATCATACCACGAGGAGAGGACCCTTCACCACTAAAAGCCCACGGACACTCCTCCGTTCGCCGTTGGTGAGGGCTGGTACGCTAAGCAGTCCGGCCCAGTTTCTGGTAGCCTTCCACAAAAATGCCGCTGGCTTCTTGAATCTCAATAATGAGAATCCTCCTCTTCTGAGCCCAAGAGTTGCCCAAACCTCCTTTGGTGTACTTAGTATATCTACTTCAACTTGTTTCTTCCCGTATATAATTCTATTGGTTGATTATTGAGTTAAGTTGACCATTGAGCGTGCTAGCACTAGCCGCGACCACAAACTCTGCGACCTGCGGAGCGCAGCGGCAACGGTGCGAAGCGTTTCGTTTTATAAAACCGGGCACGAATACAGCGCACTGCTAACGCTGCAAAAGCGATGCGCCAAGTATACGCAGATGTCGTGATCGAGGTCCTAGCTTTGCCTCTCTAGTTAAATACTGTATTAGCCCGTTTACAACCACTGCTGAACTCTTTAACAGACCTTGAAAAGCCAGGGTATAAACGCTAAAGTTTGTAAGTATGGATGGATTGATGGATGTTTGTCACTCTTTCACGCCAAAACTACGGAACGGAATTGGCTGAAATTTTGCACCAGCATAGGTTATACGCTGGATTAACATATAGGCTACAAAACATCACGCTCCGACCCGGTGAAGCAGAGTAACGCGGGTAAAACCGCGGGGCGCAGCTAGTATTGCTATAATCACCACGCTAGGCAGGCAGTAAGATAGTGAGTATCCTTGAGCTGATAGATACTGAAGCCCATCCATCAGCTGTTGGTCCCTTAGTCACATCTTACGGCATGCATAGGAAATTGTGTAGTCTATTCTATGCCAGAAACCACTCAGTGTTCTTTGAATTAACCTATGTTTATTATTTCAGATGAAATGCTGGCTCGTATTCTTGCGAACAAAGATTTCTTCGAGCAGGAAAACAAGAAGCGCGTTGTAGAATCAAAGCGGCCCGGCAAGCCGAAGTCTATATCAGACATATTTGGAGGCGTTGAAGGATCGTTCAAGAAATTGGAAATTGATTAAATAGTTCTAATAATTATAATGTTATAAAGAAGTAAAATTGTTTTCTGTTGAGACATTTCTTAAGTAACCATTACGCTATTAGTCATTTACATCAATGATACTTACCTATTACTACCTACAACTATTTAGTTACCAATAATTGACAGGACTATTTATTGTTGGTAGTTATTATGTCATCATCATCATCAGCCCCTATAACGTCCACTGCTGAAAATGGGCCTCCTCCCGAGGGAGGGTTTTGGCAGGTGGGTTTGTGTACGCAGTATAATGTTGTACCACACAAGGAAACGCTGCTCCCCGTTCCTTGATATACGATTATTGTAGATGATGTTATAACAATCGGGACCCGCGAGGCACGGAGGATAGTCCCTAAACCAACCAGACCCGGAAAGAAATCTCAGAATTTACACAAAGATTTGGCGTGAGGATTTTAGGGGTTATTATGTATTAAGAAAAAATATAATTGGCTTAAATTAAATTCTAATTAAATTTGTGAATTAAATGGAATTAAATTCACTAATATAATTGGTTTTAAACCACTGCAACAATATATCTGTACTAATATATAAAGCTGAAGAAGAAGAAAAATAAGTTTGTTCACCTGAACGCGGTAATCTAAAGAACAACTGATCCGATTTGAAAAATTCTTTCAGTGTTTTATTGCCCATTTATCGAATAAGTCTAAAGGCTGTATTTAACTATCAAGTTCCTGCGGGAACGGGACTTACGTGGGAAAAACCGCGATCGGGAAGATTTTAAACAAGTTGTTGCAGTGGTGGCGACTATCGGCGGCAGGCGTCAAAATATGCATTTGGATTTTTGCTAGATTACTTTGTATCTAAGTATATTTATAATATCCTCATTTTAAAAGAATATTCCAGAGTCTTAGTTTAAGTCTTCTTCAAGTTATGTGCTAAGAAACTTTTACCAGAATATTATTAATATATATCTAACGTATATCTATCTTTTGCTATTGAGCTAGCTCAATAGCAAAAGGTCGGATGTTGAGGTTAATCGACGAATGTTTCTGACATCCTTACCTTGACCTTAGACCTTATAGTCGGATGTCAGAAACATTCGTGGTATGTGCCTTTATTGCAAACTGGCATTTACGACCAAACGCTTCAGAAGTATGAAGTACATCCTCCTTTTGTCCGTCTTTATGCTTTTGAGGTCTATATATGAATAAATAGACCTCTCATGTTAGTTGTATGATGTCTAGATAGAAAAAATACTGATACTTGATTTCTGTAACGATAATAATCAACGTTGAAATGAGCTAATCAACTGCAACTGTTGTTAAATTAAATGTGTTCCAAATCATGATTACATCATTTGATAACATTATTGATAAGTCTATATATATATATATATATATATATTCCTTTGTTTTTCGTTATTCAATCAAATAAAAAACGAAAATTTCGATGTAAGTATGTACCTAGTCGTCCTAAATGTTTTTGGTTATCCATCTATCCGTAACTGATTTTAATTTAACAGCGAAGTTTACAGTTTTATTAAGTAGTTGATTGATGCTTTGATTACCTATCGTTTTAGAATCCGTGTATAAAATGTATACAAAACTTATGTTTGACATCAAAACAAGTGAGTATTCAATTATACTCATTGATGTATCGATCATTTGGCATTTCAGGGACAAAATCAATAAAAAAAATGGTTGGCGGAAGAATGTTATTTTGTTGTAAATTTTATAATGGTATTTTTTAACAAATTATGCAAATTTGTTAACAAAAATATACATTGCATTAATAAATCATAAATGTAATATGTGGTTATTATTTGAATACTAACGACCCGCCCTGGTTTCGCACGATAACAAAGTACTAACATTAAATAGGTATTTCTCATGACTAACACTTTTTGCTCTACGTTTTCTAAAGGCGTTTCGATTACTCTACTGTAACTAACGCTTTAGCTATATGATAACAATTAACAGATAAGGAAAAGAACCGATAAACATTAAAATAAAATATTTTGCATTTAATAGAATAATAAAAACCAAAAAGCAACTGTTTCCGCCCGGGATCGAACCGGGGGCCTTGTGCGTGTGAAGCACACGTGATAACCGCTACACTACGGAAACTTGACTATCGAAGTCAAAATTATCAGTCTATTCAAATGGCATAGAATATTGTGATGTCATTGTACTATTATCAAATCTATCTCCTATTTCCCTTGGTCACGGCATCACGCATGAACAGATGGCCCGATTTCGCTAACTCTGTTTATGTTATGTTTGGTATTAACGGGAGAAGGTTCTTATGAAACAAAAAAACAGGAAAGCTGCGCAGAAAATTAGAAAATAACAAGAAATACTTAATCACTATACCTATTAATTTTTTTAATCAAACGCTTTTGACCATATAAACTTTTTAAATGTAGTCTTATTGTGTTTGACATAACATTGACAGAATGTGTGCCGATCTTTGTGCATAACACGGTTAGATAAGAGCTAAGTTTGAGTTGAAAAGATTCACAATTATATATTGAGTCGCGATGTTTTACCTTATTCATTATAATATTCATTTATTGCACACCATATCTATACTAAAATTATAAACAGGAAAATTTGTATCTTTGTATTTTTATTACGAATAAACGAAAAAAACTGCTTACTGAACGAATTTCGATAATTCTTTCACCTTCTGAATACTACATTATCCCTGAGTAGGCTATAAAAATCCACTCGTGCGAAGCCGGGGCAGACCGCTAGTGTATAATAAGTTGTTACAATGACAAAACCAGTAGGTACAAAGTATGGACTCTGTTGGACACGGCAAGTTAGAAGAGAGGAGGAAGCCATAGATTTATTCTTAAAAAATCTTAAAGTAACTTATGAAGTAATAATAAAAAAATCGAAATGTATGTACCATAATTAATTATAGTTACCTATCTAATTTAACACGTGTCTTACGTCTCTCCATTTCACGTCTAACATTGGCATTTAAATAAAGAAGAAGAAAAGAACATTTTGAGTCAATTCGATCACCCATTTATTTCATCTCTATACTTTGCCATAATATATGAGCAATTACCTAACATGGAAGTAAGATAGGCTCTATACATCTGAAGTTTCCTGTGCCTCATTGCTGCTATCATCATTTTAGCCAGTAGACTTTCAAACACATGCACGGTTCCACCCTAACTTCCATTCCCATATAAATCTTATACTAATATTTAAGCTGAAGAGTTTGTTTGTTCAAACGCGCCAATCTCAGGAACTGATGGACCGATTTGAAAAATTCTTTTAGTGTTAGATGGCCATTTATCGAGGAATACTATCGTCTATATTTAATTATGAAGTTCTTAGAGGAACTGGAGTTGTGCGACTTCATATATTTTATCCCGTGACTCGCTCATCAAGATTTTTTTTTTTCATCTGTTAAATTTGTTTTTTTAAACTATTAAATAAGTCTAGAGCGAGGAAATAACATTACTATAAACATCAGTATACAAGCAATTATTGGCCCTCAACTGATAGGTACAAATAAAAGACTACAATCTTAATACCGTTCCGTGAAATCATTTATCTAGGGCTGCGCCGCGCTCTTATAGTGTTCTATATCGATAATTTGTTAAATAATATAATGTATCTGATGAACTTTTACAAGACTTCGCTATACGAGTATTTAGTTGCGCCTCTTAATAAGGTTGGAGCCATTCTCGCCTTAATGCCCGGTAAAGTTAAGCTCGTCGGCGGTTCTACACATCGGGTACGGAACCATAATTTTTTTGACGGGGGGTAAATGCAATATCGCTTCCCCTCCGCCGCTGCAGCTTTCCCGTGGCGGCGAAGGGTTTGTGGGACTCACTCTCTCCATAGCGGTGGTATGCTAATAATACTACGAGGAGAGGACCCTACACCATCAAAATCCCCCGGATAATCCTCCGTCCGACGTCGATGAGGGCCGAATCATCATCATCATCAGCCCGTAGGACGTCCACAGCTGAACATGGGCCTCCTCCCGAGGGAGGGTATTTGCCACAGTCACCACGCTTGGCAGGCGGATTGGTGACCGCAGGTGTACCACACAAGGAAACGCTGCTGCCCGTTCCTTGATATACGATTATTATAGATGATGCTAAACAATCGGGACCAACTGCTTAACGTGCTTTCCGAGGCACGGAGGGTCGTCCCTCAACCAACAAGACCCAGAAAGAAATCTTAGAATTTACACAAAGATTTCTTGTCCGGTGTGGGAATCGAACCCACGACCTCCGAGATTTAAAGCGAGCCAAATACCGCTACGCTACGGAGGTTTTCAAATACGCTTTGGGTATTGAACCATAAAAATAAAACAGAACCATCAAACGTCCATCAAAATCCATGTAACCACGTTGTATTTTTTGCACCTTGTAAATGATGTTTTTAAATAATATAATTAATGAATAATAGTACCTATTATCGACAGCACTTTTATCGATACTGTCACATCTCTGTTAAGTCGTGATGTCTAGCAGAAACGGAAAGTGATGCGTGAGAACGGGGTCACAGAGTCAGAGCATCAGACTAATGACCCCACTCATCGTGCTTTTATTATTATCATTATATTAGTCTATAAGTATAACAGTCTTCCTCAAACTGGAACTATGGGAAATTATAAACAAACAAGATCTTAGGTAAGACATCATTAACAGTTTATTTACGTCCACTGTTGAACATAGGCCTTTTTACAGACCTAAGTAAGCTAGAGTTGTTCGCGGATATTTCCATAATCACCACGCTTAGTAAGCGGATTGGTGACCAGATTAAAATGATAAATAACCTTGAAATTGATGCTGATGGCCATTCATCAGCTGCATGGCCCTTAGTCGCCTTCTATTTCACCACGGGAAGAAAACGCTTGGTAGTCATGATAAGTGACCTTAAACTGATGTCCCTTCGTGGCCTCCTACGAGACACGCGGGACCAAAATAAGAGGCCTTTTTAAATCTGATAACTACACTTCCAATTTAAAACCGGAAACCATACGGTTAAATAAAGATAAAACGACTCCATGGATTTCTTTCCGAGTCCGATTGGTTGAGGAACTATTTAATTAAATAAATAAATAACCTTTCGTCCTTTCCGAGGCACGTTTAACCGTTAGTCTTAGCTTATACCAGGATACGAGTAGCAGCGTATCCTTGTGTGTTACAAAATAATACTGCGGTCACCATTCCACCTTTTTTCTTTTTTTTAGGGTTACGTAGCCAAATGGCAAAAAACGGAATCCTTATAGATTCGTCATGTCTGTCTGTCTGTCTGTCTGTCTGTCCGTCTGTCTGTCTGTCTGTCTGTCTGTCCGTCCGTATGTCACAGCCACTTTTTTCCGAAACTATAAGAACTATGATGTTGAAACTTGGCAAGTAGATGTATGTTGTGAACCGCTTTAAGATTTTCACACAAAAATCGAAAAAAAACAAAAAAAAATGGGGCTCATACTTAAAACTGAAAATCAAAAAAATTTTTTTCGTCAAACCCATACGTGTGGGGTATCTATGGATAGGTCTTCAAAAATGATATTGAGGTTTCTAATGTCATTTTTTTCTAAACTGAATAGTTTGCGCGAGAGACACTTCCAAAGTGGTAAAATGTGCCCCCCCCCCCCTGTAACTTCTAAAATAAGAGAATGATAAAACTAAAAAAAATATATGATGTACATAACCATGCAAACTTCCACCGAAAATTGGTTTGAACGAGATCAAGTAAGTAGTTTTTTTTTAATACGTCATAAACCGTAAACCACAATTTACCTTTCATTCAATCAAATTTCATTCAAATTCAATCAAAGTTACAACAAACTACAAGAACTTTTATAATATGTTACTTGTTGTATTCTTGATATCAAAAATAGGAAGGCACTTGCAACTAGTACGGAACCCTTCGTGCGAGAGTCCGACTCGCACTTGGCCGGTTTTTTTTAGTCGCTGCAATGTATTCCTGCGCTTACGGTGAGATATGTGGGACTCACCCTCTCCATAGCGTGGTATGCTTAACTCATACCACGAGGAGAGGACCCTACACCACTAAAACCCCCCGGACACTCCTTCGATCCGCCGTTGGCGGGGGCCGAGTACGCATGAGCAATCCGGCCCCCCGACGGCACCCGCGGCCAATATGGTACCGCGGGATCTCTTGGGCCACACTTACAGTGGCCCATTTGCCCAATTATAGGGACGCCCGGAGTGAAGAGGCGACCCTACTCCTCATGGGTCAGCCCCGAAGGGAGCGGGGCCCATGTGCCCCACTCCCCGAGGCCGAGCCTAGGGCGGTAGTCGGCGGAGTCACCAACCCACCTTCCTAACCTTAGTATGGTAAAACACTCCCTCGGAGGAAGGCCCTCGTTCCGCAGTGAACGTTTCAAGGGCTGATGATGATGATGTATAAATTCGATGATTCCAGTCAACGCGGACTTATTCCGGTCAATGTTTGCTGCACAAATGCGGCATGTACGTTACATTTCCCACCGGCGACGCCTTCCTACTGCTTATCTCTCACCTACATCTTGTCCACACAATACATAACAATTTCACAAACTATCACTGACGCCCACTCCATTGAGAGAGCCATGCTAGAACTATCGCGATATCATTTACATGAACATTTTATTACTTATGTTAAATAATATAATAGAAACATTTATCTATTTGTTTAGTAAGACAGGGGATTCGCAATTATGATTTTTAGATTCTTAAGACAGTATTGTTGAATCATAACATATTATTATGACAATAATACTATACTAGATATGACAAGCCGATTTCACGCTCGTATTCAGGGCAGGATTTAGAAGTCCGGAGGCCACGGGGCAACAAAAGACAAGAGGCTCCCAAGCCACAAATTAGTTTCCCTCTAAATGTATAGAAAATTCGAAGTATATATCTACTTCACTTATCGTACTTTTCAGGACGATTTGAATTCTGATATTTTACTGATCGTCTTATTGAAGTGAACGAATATAGATGAATAACTGTTATTACAATATTTAAGTACTGTTACATTAATCATGATTCTGCAAAGTATTGTATGTTACGGTACAACACCGCAAAAATAAATAAAAGAAAAATTGTTGAGTTTCCTCGTCAGAATTTGAAAAATTGTTGAGTTTACTTTGATTTTATATCTATATTGTGGGGGCCCCTGTTTTGTGGAGGCCCCGGGGCAGTTGCTCTGGATGCCTTTAAATCCGGTCTTGCCCGTATTACAAAATTATGCGGTCACCTACACGCTTGCCAAGTATGGTGACTTTAGCATAACTTGCTTGGTTATTATATCTAGCTTGTCAACTTGGAGGTCCAGCGGTGGACGTTTGAGCGTAGGTAATACTGTATAAACGTATAATTAGATTACGAAATTAATTGATTCTGTGAAACCTAACATCATTTGACTGTTCTATATACCTATAAATGTCAGGGTGAACAAACTACTCAGGATTATTCTCAATTCTAGTTATTGAATAGATATTCTATCGATCATAAAAGTCAAGCCGATTACGAACACATTATAAAGATCAATTATTGTATCAATAACAGAACGGACAAAATACTTTTAGGCACGAATAGTGCCTAACACACTATGTATGAATTATATTTATACATAGATAGTGTGCTGTTGCAATTTTACTTAAGTTTCAATAATCTATTTACCTAAAAGTAGTTTTAGGCATTAGAATAAATAAGTAATATAAGGGTAAGGTAAGGCATATATTACTGCAATACTCTTTCCCTTTTAAACAAAAGAGTGAAAGAACACTATCTGTCCTCTTCATAATAATATTAATATTTGTATATGTATTATAACTATTTTTCATTGTTTCATCATTCTTTCTTTATTTTCATATCATATTTCGCAGGTCTACTGGAAGAGATTTCATTAGAAATAAGTAGTATCTTTGTACATTGCCTTTTGTTTGCATTCGTTTTTTTTTGTTCTTGACTGTATTTCTTGTGTTTAGAAAAATAAATAAATATTTTAAAGGCTATTTTAATAGAAGACAATGATTGTTAGTAATTATACAGTAATTTTATTTAGGAAACCTTCACTTTCATAAAAAATTAAATGGCATCAAAAGTAGAAGTGAAATATTTAAATACCTTAAGAAGCAAACTCTATCAAGTAACATGATTAAATAAATGAAAGATATTCTAATAATTAAATTAAATAGAAAACAGATACTAAAAAAATTGATATCGCCAAAACTATCGAATAATTTTATCCTCAAATTTACGACAAACTACAGAGACTGTCTTTTCTAGCGTAACCTTTTAGTCTTTGCTATATCTTTCTCCACCCAAACCGGACCGCAACTCGCTACATTTACTACTGTTTGTGCCATATTTATTTGACTTATGAAAACGAAAATTATCAACCTTAACTCAATGGAGTAAGGTTGAATATACCAATGTGGAGAAAAGTATTAAAAAGCAGCCGTATGTATTAATCAAGCCACACACGGTTCACTTTATGTGTAATATTAGATGTACAGTCAGGCTTACAAATAAAAGATTTTTAATCCACCCTGTACACCTGGACAACCTCCGTAGCGTAGGGGAGGTGGTGGGTTCGATCCTCACACCGGACATAAAATCTTTGTGTGAATTGTAAGGTTTCTTTCCGGGTCTGGTTAGTTGAGGGACTACCCTCCGTGCCTCGGAAAGCACGTTAAGCCGTTGGTCCCGATTGTTATAACATCATCTATAATAATCGTATATCATGGAACGGGCAGCAGCGTTTCCTTGTGTGGTACAACATAATACTGCGGTCACCAAGCGTCGTGACTATGGCAAGTACCCTCCGTGGGAGGAGGCCCATGTTCAGCAGTGGACGTTATACGGGCTGATGATGATGAATCTACCCTGTATCTTTCAAAAACCACCTGTGACACTGACAAGTTATTATCGCGTAGCTCTCGTATCCATCCCTCCCGACACTCAGTTTGCTAAGAACCTTCCGATGCCATCGTAGACCCGTAATCCGAAAGGCCCGCGAACTGTAAAGTAGAGCGACAGTTGCACAAAACTTTCCTAAAATACAAAAGTCACCCCTCAATCTCATCGCCAGCGACCGCCCTGAGCCGAGGTCCAAGTCCTACAAGGGACGCCCTCTTGCGCAGGTTGCTTAGTTTGTAGTGTTTAAACCATTTATCTAGGCTGGAGCTCTGCTCGCCTTTATGCCCGGTGAAGTAGCAAAAACCTCGAGGCTAACTAAAATATATCTGGCCGAAAAAAAAACCTCGTTTTCATAAAAACTACATAATTAAAAATAGCTTATTTACTCCTGGATAATGAAGCTTTCTAATGGTGAAATACTTTTTGACATCAGCCCAGTAGTTCCAGAGTATATTCAATACAAACAAACAATGAAATCTTTCCTCTCTATAATATTACCAGGTTGCATTAGGCGTCCATCACCACCGCAGGGTATGTTGTTGCTCCCTTCTTCATAACGATGGTATGCTAATCATACCACGAGGAGGGTGTACCCAATAAAACTCCATAGACGCTCCTTCAAACGCTAAAAATGAGGGCAATGAAACTGCTAATGCGTGAATAATGGTGATTTAACGGTCGTGTCAGACCAATCACCGTGACACTGAATTATGAATTACTAGCGACCCGCCCCGGCTCCGCACGGGCGCAATGCTGATGTATTATACATATAAACCTTCCTCTTGAATCACTCTATCTATTAAAAAAAACCGCATCAATAGCCGTTGCGTAGTTTTAAAGATTTAAGCATACATAGGGATATAGGGACAGAAAAAGCGACTTTGTTTTATACTATGTAGTGATAATGAAGGAAATGGAGAGTACAGGTATGTACACACTTGAGAATTAAAGTAAGTGCTGTGTCTACAAATTAAATCACCTTGGCCAAATCGTCAGCGTCAAAAGAATATTCAAAAATAGTTTTTGAATTCAAAGGGTCTTTGTGCCAAAAGACTTGAAGCAGACCGAGATCACGAATGGTGTGGTGTTTCATCCAAGTCTCAAAGTCTAAAACTTATCTCACCTCGGCATGTCGTATCACCGTCCAACTCAATTATAGTATCTAGGGGCAATGTATAATATATTGTTTTTGTTGTTTGGACTATCGGAGCCAAATAACGTCATTATTACCTATATTTATATAAGTAGATATGTCTTAAATTATGATACAATAATGTATATAAGCATTTTACACGTTAATAAAGTTGAATAACAGATAACATTGTGTAATTTATCACAGTTATCTAAATTGTAAATAGATATAGAACACAGGGTGCTATTATCACTACTTATCACACTCATTTCAATTATACCGCTCGTTGAGTAAACTTATTCCTACGGTATTTGCAATAACAATCATGTTAAAGAATCCCAAATACGTATACGGGCCGCAAACGGTCCAAGTGCCATCCCACTTGAATTTTGGTGAATTTATTCTGGAAAAGATGTGGACTTATGGTGACAAAATCGCACTATTGGATGCAGCTACCGAAAATAGAATAACATACTCAGAAATAGTGCAACAAGCCATGAACTTTGCAGTCTCTCTCACTCGTATTGGCGTTAGAAAGGGAGATACAATTGGCATCATGTCAGAAAACCTACTCGAGTACTGGGGAGCTGTTATAGGAACTGTGTGTGCTGGAGCAGTGCTGACCGCCATCAGTGTTGGATATGTTGAACGGGAAATATTACACGTCCTGAACATTTCTAAACCAAGATATATCATCTGTTCACCAACAATATACAAAAAACACGTGAAATTATTCAAATCATTAAAATTCATCCGAATTATAGTCTTCGGTGAAGAAAAAAACAAAGAAGTACTCAAGTATAACGATATGGCTTTGGCCAAGAATAAACTAGTTACAAATATTAAATATGAAGAGTTTACAAGTGTCGAAGTCAAAGGTCAAACAGACACAGTTTTTATCGTGTATTCATCGGGAACAACAGGCTTACCAAAAGGAGTAATGCTGTCACACCTGAACGTCATCGCAGCAGGCGCCTTGCCAGCGTCACACGACCCAAGCCAAGCAACCCTATCTGTCCTACCATGGTATCATGTAATGGGTCTTATAGGAATTCTAGCGCGATTTTCTCTCGGCGGCACTGTGACGTACCTGCCAAAGTTTGAAATAAATACATATATGATGTCTATCGAAAAATATAAAATTGCGCAGTTAGTTGTGGTGCCCCCAATGTTAGTGGCAGTCACAAAACACCAATCTAATTACGATCTGAGCTCAGTGAAAGTAATATATTCTGGCGCAGCACCTCTTCATAAAGACACAATCAAGGCTGTACATGAAAAATTCCGCAACGTGCCCATGGTCTTCCAAGGATACGGGTCTTCTGAAGTAACTTTAGCAGTATTAAGGTTTAGCTACTCTGATGTTAATCTTCAGAAAGTTGGCAGTGTTGGAAAAGTAACTCCTAATACTATTATCAAGGTAGTTGACGTAGAAACCAACAGACCGTTAGGACCAAATAAGCCTGGTGAGATATGTGTGAAAGGAGACTTGCTCATGAAGGGTTATGTGGGACATGACAATAGGCTGGAATTAGATGACGAAGGCTTTTACAAGACTGGTGACATCGGATATTATGACGATGATGGTTATTTCTTTATAGTCGATAGATTAAAAGAATTGATCAAATATAAAGGTTATCAAGTACCTCCTGCAGAGTTAGAGGCAGTTCTTCTACAACATACAAGTATAAAAGACGCAGGAGTGATTGGAATAGAAGATGAATCAGCGGGAGAAGTTCCTCTAGCATTTGTTGTTACTCAACCTGCCGTAAAGATTACAGAGAAGGAGATTCAAGACTTTGTAGCTGTGCGGGTATCAAACCCAAAACATTTGCGAGGTGGAATAAGATTTGTAGAGCAGATTCCAAAAATGCCCAGTGGAAAAATTCTTCGAAAGGAATTGAGGAAGATGATCAAGAACAAAAGCAAATTGTGAATATTACTACTAACAATTTGGTTCTTGACCATCCACTATATACCAAAACGTGGATAATATTATGAAATTAAGAAAGAAATTGATTTATTTATTTTAATAGATACTTTGAAGAAATAAAATAAAGAAACCTTAAGTCAATGGACCGTAAATGTAAATGTTTTTTTTTTCTTTTCTCTAATGAATTTATTCAGCACTTAGGTATTTATATACACTTGTACTTGTCAGATGTTTAGTTACCCATAATTAAATGCACCAGGAAATGATGATGAATTTTTATAAGTGATAACTTTTAATGTAATATTAAATTATATTATAAATTATTATAAAATGGATTTCTGCTATAATGACTACATTTTGCCAGCGATTTCACTGGCGTCAGGAGCTATGTTGATCCTACTAGTTTCTTTTTCCGTGATAAAAGCAGACATTGTATTCCAGACTATATTGTACCACAGTATTACTGTACCAAGTTTCGTCCAGATGTTTTCAACCGTTCTGACATGATTGAACTACAATCATCCATCATCGATATATATAGTTATCAGATTTGATCTTTTGTTCCTTTTTATCTCCTGATGTAATTTATTATTTGAAAATGCATTAAATTAAACAGTACTTTAATTAATCAACATCATTTTTAGTTTTAAAAAACCAAACAAACTAAAAATATTTTGATCTTCCGGTCCCTTTTCGCACGGGTGCAATGCTGATGTATCATACATATAAACCTTCCTCTTGAATCACTCTATCTATTAAAAAAAAAGCATCAAAATCTGTTGCGTAGTTTTAAAGATCTAAGCATTCATAGGGACGGACAGACAGCGGCAATTTAAGCGACTTTGTTTTATACTATGTAGTGATTCATAGAAATGTATCCGGTACATATAACAAAATAACATTTTTAACAATGTTTGTCTGTCTATCTGTCTGTTCCGTCTTATCTCTGGAACGGCTGGACCGATTTTGACGGGATTTTCACTGGCAGATAGCTGATGTAATAAGCAGCAACTTAAATATACTTTTTTTGTTAAATTACAAGCGAATGAAGTCGTTGGCACAGTTAGTAAAACAAATAACAGCCACGTCCGTGGTGCTTTACAAGTTCTGGCTTCTCTAGTTGTAAATTACCCTTCAATTATTTTATTTTCCTTTTTGCTGTCTCCCGCTTTGCTATGGAGGGAAATAAAAACATAAGTCTTTCTTACTCCTCCTAATCTCTTTCTGATGAAATTCGTTGCGGGTCCCAAGGCAGTTTAACTTTTTCCCGGAATTTGGTGAGCCGCGATGCTTATTGCCATTACCAGTGTGCCACTGTTGATCCTGGCTTACAGGAGTTGTAATGGTGGGAATGTAAGTGGGATTAGTCCCATATAGTTGGTAATATAACTAAAATAATGAGTGGAGTGTACTGTAGGTCCCATGTGACGCAAGGTGGAAAGTTTCTACACATCGTCACACCTGCGCCTATCAGTTGCTGCACCTACTAGTCGCCTGTAGAAGGGTGCACACAATATCACGCGTACATTTATATCTATCAACCTCCGTAGCGTAGCGGGATTTGTCTCGCTTTGGATCTCGGAGGTCGTGGGTTCGATCCTCACAACGGACAAGAAATATTAGTGTAAATACCAAGATTTATTTCCGGGTCTGGTTGGTTAAGGGACTACCATCCGTGCCCCGGAAAGCACGTTAAGCCGTTGGTCCCGATTATTATAACATCATCTATAATAATCGTATATCAAGGAACGGGCAGCAGCGTTTCCTTGTGTGGTACAACATAATACTGCGGTCACCAAGCGTGGTGACTATGGCAAATAGCCTCCCTCGGGAGGAGGCCCCTGTTCAGCAGTGGACGTTATACGGGCTGATGATGATGATGATGTCATTCATTTATTCATATATTTATATTATGCAGAGGTAAGGTTTAATTGTTTGTTTGCGTTGAATAGACTCCGAAACTACTGAACCTATTAAAATAATAAAAGCGCGGGAAGATAGTCTATACTAATCATCATAATTATCAGCCTTTTGAAGTCCACTGCTGAACATAGACCTCCCCCATCGACATCCAGCGGGAACGATCGCTAGCGGCCTGCAACCACTGACTCAACGAATTATTCCCGATTGTCCCCTCTAGCCATGTCCTCCGGGGTGACATCTGGGAATTGTCTTCCCAGTTGTCACCAGGGTGACAATTTGTGCCGACTGTTCCCTTTGAAAACTGACTAAAGGGGACAAACGGGAAGTATTTTTCTCAGTTGTCACCGGGGGGGGGGGGGGTTTGACATTTGCTACGATTGTTTCTTTTTCAGGAAAAAAATGTAATCACCGTACATTTCAGCATTTTATTTCGTATGTTACATAAAATTAAATGTCAAAAAAATTATATAGAATCCAATAAAAAATCATGAACATTATGTTTCCTTTAATAGGTACAATCACAGAACTTTAATTAATACTAATCGTTTAATCACAGATAATCACTAAGGGTAAAGTTACACGTGCTTATTAGTCGCAAGCTTATTTGAAATATTGCTTATTAATTTTGTGCCTAGCGCCGCAGATATCATGACACAAAATAACTGTCGTAACAAAATAGTCCGTCAATCTCATTTGGACTTGCTTATTTCAAGAGTGCTGAGGGAGAGATAGAGGAATGAGTTCGATTTCGTGTTATGTTACCTGCGGCGCAAGGCATAGGCAAAGCACTCTTATGTAGCAAATGTCACCCCCCCCCCCCCCTCGGTGACAACTGAGAATAATACTTCCCGTTTGTCCCCCTTAGTCAGTTTTCAAAGGGAACAGTCGGCACAAATTGTCATCCTGGTGACAACTGGGAAGACAATTCCCAGATGTCACCCCGCAGGACATGGCTAGAGGGGACAATCGGGAATAATTCGACTCAACATTTACGAGGTCGTTGGTCCATCGTGCAGGCGGTCTTCCTACGATGCGCGAACTATATACTCGTATAATAGTGACTAACAAAACTAGAATACTTTTGGTCAACGTGTAGTATCCGGCTTAGAAAAGACCACCCATAGGTGTCGTAACAGGCGAGTAATGGACATACAACTGGTGGATGAGAGGCAGCATCCACCAAGTCAAGGTCCGCCTCCCAAGCGTTGTGATTATAGCAATAACTGTCACCATCCCTGCCTTGCCCACCAGGTTCAACAGTGGACGGGCTGTTAAATTAATTGATGTGAAAATGATGTTGACTATTCTACTTGGCAAGGTTTCCAGAATGCTGGCAGCATTACCCCGTTGAATGGCAATGCTTACCCGCTGTGCAAAGTAAAAACCAGCACTTGGAGAACAAAAAATGATGTTGGTTATCTAGATAAATTTGTTTATTTTATTTAAAAAAAAATATGTTTGATGATAATTAACTGATTAAAATGAGTCCACGGTGCTTAGTCTCCTTAATTAGGATCTTAGATTAAGATAATAAACTAGACCGAGGCTAGACCGAGAGAAACACTCTCTTAATTATAAAAATGTAACAAATAGACAAATTAATTAAGTATATATTGTTTATCCTTTTTTTTTAATGATTATTTCAGTGAATCTTACAACTATAAATGTTTAAGTTTTTATTTACTTTTCAATGTTGTGCCTAGAAATACTCTTCATGTAATACTTAATGTATAGTACCGACACAGTCTATAACCACTATAATGAATCAAATGGCTGAACCCTATCTCTTAAGATACAGGTTTAACCTAGTTTAAGGGATAGTAGCACACTAAACTGTGCCTCTAACTTATCATGAATCATTTGGTTGGTGACCGCAGTATTATGTTGTACCACACAAGGAAAAGCTGCTGCCCGTTCCTTGATTTACGACTATTATAGATGATATTATAACAATCGGGACCAACGGCTTAAAGTGCTTGCCGAGACACGGAGAGCAGTCCCTCAACCAACCAGACCCGGAAAGAAATCTTAGAATTTACAGAAAGATTTCTTGTCAGGTGTGGGGATCGAACCCACGACCTCCGAGACTTAAAGCGAGCCAAATACCGCTGCGCTACGAACGTTGTATTGATAGCTTTGTCCTTTAATTTCGGAGCTGATGATTGAATGTTATCATATTTAGATGTATGTACAATTACTAAACATGTTATTACACTAAGGTAGGTAAGTCAAATGTGACCAGCTGGGACAAGGACTAGGCTCAATAAATCATTGAATTCGAATCATCTCTATTAATATATACCCTATCGTCATCTTTCTGGTCTCAGGATTTTTTTTTATAAAGATTACAAGCAGACTTTTCAGTCTAATAATATTATTGTTAACCCGTCGTACTAAGCTAAATGCTTGTGTTACGAGTGGGTTCACGTCGGTAGTGCAATGGGTGGGGTTCGAACCGGCAACCTCAAGATCACAAGTCCGACGCCCTAGCCATTGGGCTGCGGCCGCTTCGCCTTAAAATTAACATATTATGGCGTCTCCACAGTAGAGAGGTTTAGTCCTACAAAAACGGGAGCCACGCATTTGAAGCCGCGCGTGTAAAGCTAGTTTATAAAAAAACCGGCCAAGTGCGAGTCGGACTCGCGCACGAAGCGTTCCGTATCAGTCGAGTTGATTGAATGCAAAGTAAATTGCGGTTTACAGTTTATGACGTATTAAAAAAAACTACTTACTTGATCTCGTTCAAACCAATTTTCGGTGGAAGTTTGCATGGTTATGTACATCATATATTTTTTTTAGTTTTATCATTCTTTTATTTTAGAAGTTACAGGGGGGGGACACACATTTTACCACTTTGGAAGTGTCTTTCGCGCAAACTATTCAGTTTAGAAAAAAATGACATTAGAAACCTCAATATCATTTTTGAAGACCTATCCATAGATACCCCACACGTATGGGTTTGATGAAAAAGTATAAGTATGGGGACCCCCAAATTCAACCAACCCAAGTTTCAACATTATAGTTCTTAAAGGTTCGGAAAAAAGTGGCTGTGACATACGGACGGACAGACAGACAGACATGACGAATCTATAAGGGTACCGTTTTTTGCCATTTGGCTACGGAACCCGAAAAACACCTCTGTTGTGCAACATTGCGAATAAAATATCAATAGGAACATTGTTAAATAGAAAATAGGAAGTCTTTAACTACATCCATGTACAAATAACTTAAAATTACTAACAATATTGTGTGTTAACATTTTATAATATTCTCCTGACATTTGTCATTAAAAGAACACACCTTAAATGGCAAGTCGTTTTGTTTTGTCAACTTTAATCTTAAATGAAAAGTTTAGAATTTACAATAAAAATATCTACTATAGAACTATTATCATCATCATCATCAACCGCCCGTTTACGTCCACTGTTGAACATGGGCCTCCTCTTCACCTTGCAATCCAAGCCAGGATCGTAGAGGGATATTACCATAATCACCACGCTTGGCAGACGGATTGATGATCGCAGTAAGATGTAAACCTTGAGCTAATAGATGCTGCTGCCCAATTTTTTTTTTCCGAAGGACTTGTGTAATTTGACCTGAGGCTTTTGCTACTTCACCGGGCATAAAGGCGAGCAGAGCTCAGAGCTTTAAACACTACAAACTAAGCAACCTGCGCAAGAGGGCGTCCCCTGTGGGACTTGGACCTCGGCTCAGGGCGGTCGCTGACGGGGAGATTGAGGGATATGTCTTTTAGTTTCTTTTGGGGAGTTTTGTGCAACTGTCGCTCTACTTTACAGTTCGCGGGCCTCTCGGACTTCGGGTCTACGAGGGCAGGTCGGAAGGTACATAGCAAACTAAGGGTTGGGAGGGCGAGGGGGGACGCGTCGCGTTCGCGGGCGCTCTCTTCTCCGGCGGGTCGGATAGAGTGGTCTCTGTGTAGTGGTGCTAGTTTCTTGCAGTCTCTGTACTGCTAGTTGGTAAGTTGTGATCTCGTCGTCCGGGTCGTCTAGGACGCCCCGAGGCTGGACGGTGTTTCCGACGCTTTGTAGGCCTGTGGTCGGATGGCAGCCCATCCATCAGCCTCTGTCCCTTAGTCGCCTTTTACGACAATCATGGGAGGACATGGGGTGGTCTATTCTAAGCGAGAAACCACACAGCACTATTATAGTTCTGAATTATTCTGTTGACTGCGCCCGCGCAGCGCCGTTGTCATACGTGGTGGCAGCAGATTCTTTTGAGACTTGTGTTTGGCATCTCGGGTGTGAAGTAAAGTCTTCCTCGACATAGGACATATAATGTAACTATTAAATTATGTTTTATCGAACGTTTGAAAGGAAAATGATGAAGAAACAACTTTTTTCAGCTACGCCTATAATTAGTCACGGTAAACTATGTTATAAAAAGTGCACTTGAATTTAGAAAAAAAACATATTTATTATTCAATCATTACCTCGTTAGAGGACAATCAAAGTAATTACTACTGAAGCTTGAATGTTTTACTTTTTTCTGTCATTGAATTAGAAGTTTTTTTTCTGGACGGACATTCATCAGCCCCGAGGCTTTTGCTACTTCACCGGGCATAAAGGCCCTCGTCTTCGGGGCCCCCGCCTTATAAAATGACTAGCTTCCCGCGCGCGTTTTCACCCGCGTAACCCCCGTTATCGTGGTAAGTTCACAATATCCTATAGCCTTCCTAGATAAATGGGCTCTAATACTGAAAGATTTTTTCAAATCGGTCTACTAGTTCCTGAGATTACTAGAAACTGCGCAAGCAGGCACCCGCGCCTGCTTGCGCAGTTTGCTTAGTATGTAGTTTATAGATCTTATACTAAAATATAAAGCTGAAGAATTTGTTTGTTTGAACGCGCTAATCTCAGGAACTAGTAGACCGATTTGAAAAAATATGGGACTTGGACCTCGCTGAGGACGGCAGAAATTGAGGGAGAGACTTTTAGCTGTAGTAAACAACTGTCTTAGTTGTGGTCTGTCTGAATTGTAACGTAGAGCGCGTAACAGCGGGCTTCTCAGACTTCGGGTCTACAAGGGCATCGGAAAGGCCTTAGCAAACTAAGGGTCGGGAGGGCTGAATTAGAGGACCATTGATTGTACAACCTCCGTGGCGTAGCGGTAAAAGATTCGCTTTAAACCTTGGAGGTCGTGGTTTCGATTCTCACGCTAGACAATAAACTCTAAAATATCAAAACTTTAACATTTCTTTCCAGTTTGCTTGATTGAGTGACTACCCTCCGTGCTTCGGAAGCTAGTCCCATCGGCAGCAGAGTTTCTCTGTGTCAACACAATTACAGCTGCGCTCACCATAACCCGCCAAGCGTGGACACTATGGCATACCCCAGGAAGCCCAGGTTCAGCACTCATAATTCGTGGCTGAAGGAGGTGTTGGACTAAATATACCTACATTTACTTACGCCGGCGGCGGCGCGGAGTGCTGCAGCGGCGGAGGAGATGCGTAACACATAATAGCATTTCCTCACGAACAAAAAAAAAAAGGAGTCACTTTTCGTAAGTAAAAAAAGTTTATTTTACCATGATGATAAAGGCTTTATCTGTCAAATAATTTCTGCTAGAAAGAGTAAGCATTTTCGATGATGCCACACAATATTTCCGTAATTTAAATGAAAGTAGTTTCTTACAGCCTTGACGCTCATTCTTACTAGAGTAGGCATTTAAAAACCTTTAAGATATGGAGCTGGCGCTTTGGTCAGAAAAGGACACCGTAAACGATAAAATGGCCGTATGAAATGTATAAATCTACTTGACCTTGGTGCCTACTATTACTCATGAAAATTACAGCCAACTCTATTTAATTTAAGTAACTATTCATTAAATTTTAATCCTTCTTAATACATGACCTTCTTTCACACCAAACAATCGTCTACACCTAATCAATTTAGGCAAAAAAGCGCGAAAAGTAACCGCAAAAAGCCAGCATTCAACCTGATAAAGATAATCGGTCAATACATCTGAAGTCGGCGCATACGCATAGAAGCGCAGTTAGCACGCGACTGCGGCGCTCGGAGCACGCACCCCGCATCAAACCGAAATATATTCGCGGGCTTTTTGAATTTCGAAGCTAAAGTTTTTAAAAGTTGTTTTTTTTTTTAAATTTAAATAGTTTTTTTGTGACTTGTGGTTATTGGCAGAGGTGGTGAGGTACGTAATTTCCATTTCTTATTTTTTTATTTGTTAATAGAAAGGCTTTTTAAGAGGAATATAGGTACAGTAGGTATATTTGTTATAATATGATAAGAACACTGTAATTCTTCAGTTATCATAAACTTATTTTACAGTATTCAATCATTTTAAAACATTCAATATGTTGTGTTTAATTTTAATGACTGATGACATAGCAATTAAAACTTTTACAAATAAGATCAATAACATTTAATTAAGCTTTTATTAGCAATGTTCGGTATGGACCAACCGAAAATCAATATAGATAATCTAGAAAAAGCCCTAAGTACATAAAAAAACAACATTTTTTCTTGCCGTCAATTTTTTTACCAACATATAAATAATATTATATTTTTTTCATTTATTGCTAGTATATACAGAGTTGCCGTGTGGTCTCCGGCTTAGAATAGACCACCCCATGTCTTCCCATGGGTGTCGTAAAAGGCGACTAAGGGACATATGGCTGATGGATGGGCAGCAGCATCTGTTAGCTCAAGGTTTACATCTTACTGCGATCACCAATCCGTCCGCCAAGCGTGGTGATTATGGCAATATCCCTCTACGACCCTGGCTTGCCAGGTCTGTTAAAAGGAGGCCCATGTTCAGCAGTGGACGTTTACGTCCACTGCTGAACATGGGCTGCTAATAATGATACAGAGTAATTGTTAATTCGTTAGCTGATAGTGGTGATTATTTATGATAATTTTATTCCCCATGATAATAAACAACATAATAATAACAAAAATGTCTCAAAATATTTTATAAAAAAGCATCACTATAAATTTATTTTTTCTGGTTACCTGGTTATTTGCCAATATTAAAACAATAATTTCTAGACGAAACCCGTTATTATTTCAATATTCTTTTATTTTAGTTTTGTCACTAAAATGCATTAAAAAAATGCGTAGTGAAACTTGGCTTGAAGATTATTATATAAACAACCATTTTCTTAGTTCCCCACCAATGCATAACAACTAGGAACTAATGTCAACAAAACTGAAAAGACCATGATCATAAGGAAAGCATACAGAAATTCCTATTCAAACAACACATAACATACCTTTTTTAATATCTTGAAAATAGTTTTAATTGCGTATCTAAGCCAATGCAGGAAGCAAAATGGCAGGTTCAGCTATGGACGTCCACAGCTGAACATGATCCTTCCCTGGTTTACAGTTGCTTTAAAGCTTCACGTGCTTTCCGAGGCACGAAGAGTAAACAACCAGACCCAAAACGAAATCTTAAATGTTACGATAAGATTTCTTGTCCGGCGCAGTTATCGAACCCACGATCTCTGCAACTTAAAGCGAAACTTAAGCCACTACACTACGGAGGTAGTACCTATAAGTGTCTGTTACAAAGCTTGATCAACAGCAAAATTTAGTAATCATCTGTCAAAACTCTTGTCAAGCGTGAAAAAAATATATGCCAGCATGATTTACCGCCTACTTTGATTTGACTATTGTGTTAGTTAATCTATGATCGTGTTCAAAATCGAATGACAGGTGTCAAAGAAGATGAACTCAGAAGTTTTACTTTATAAAAAATTTCAAAATCATTTTTTTTTTTTTTAACTTTACTAGCAGAATTTTTGCACATTTCTAGTATTCTTGTTAACCCCTCGTGTTAAGCTACAATGTTTGTGTTACCAGTGGGTTCACGTCGGTAGTGTAATTTTTGGGGATTGAACTGGCGACCACAAGATCACAAGTCCGACGACCTAGCCATTGGGCTAGGGCCGCTTAAATTAAATTATTTATGGCAAGATGATTTCGAAGCGCATCCGCGGTCGCGCGGAAAAAACAATCATGGAATGATTTGGCCACGGTAATATTCGAAAGAAGACGGCATGCGAATGTTGAGATGGATGTGCGGAGTAACAAGAATGGATCGGATTTGAAATGAGAATATAAGAGGAAGTCTGAAAGTGACAGAGAAATTGAGAGGAAATCGCTTAGGATATGGTAGCACGTTATGTGTAGGGATGACATGCATGTGACGAAAAGAATGCTGAATATGAAGATGGATGGATATGTTGGAAGAGGACGGCCAAAAAAAAGATGGATGGACTATGTGAAAGAAGACATGTGAAAGGTGTGAGTATGGAAGAGACGTCTAATAGGGAAAAATGGAAGAGGATGACATATTGCACCGACCCCAATTAATGGGAGCAGGGCAGGAAGATGATGAATATGCGAATTTTGGCGGAGTTTTTTGTATTTTTAGAATAACGAGTGATACATATAAGAGGCGCAGAAACAACGTACAACTGTCGCTTTTCCATATTATTGCTAGTTGCTAAACATTCGTAATAATCCGCGGGGTGTTAGCTAAGTAATTAACTGGGAATCTTATGTGTCACTTTCTTATTTTTATTGATTTAATATAATAATATACCTTTATTTGGCATAATATACAACTAAAAGAATAATTCTAAAACTAAACTTAACAAATAAAAATAACCTATAATTAAACCTAACTAATAATTAAAAACTACCAAAAGTTAAAAAACTAACGTAAAACTAAATACTACTCTAAAATGTCGTCACTGGGAAGCGTTCCCAGAATGCTGGCAGCATTGCCACGCTGAATAGCAATGCTTACTTGTTGGGCAAAGTATATACCAGCATTCCGGGAACACGTCACTTTGTTAAGTGCCGCTGCGAGTTCTTTATATACTAATTTTGCACCAGGTCCCCACGGCCCCAACGTTTCGACCCCAAAAGGCACAAACATATAGCCACTATCAAGGGTACTATATTTGCGCCTTTTGATTTGATTTAATTCATTTAATAATACAGATCATAAAACACATTTGAACTTAAGATATAATTTTTTAGTATAAATACCCTCGTATTTATATTACATCTTATCCTATGTAATTACTATAAAATACCTATCAAGTATGTTTCATAATACACTAGCGACCCGCCCCTGCTTTGCACTGTACGAGCATCGCCACATGTGATTCGCCGTCGGCCGCCGGGCACACCACCTTGCCCGGCGAACCGACAGCAACATCTCAGTGTACGGAATTATTGCTCGTACAGCTCGGATGTAATAAAACTTCCACGTGAATCACTCCATCTACTAAAAAAAACCGCATCAAAATCCGTTGCGTATTTTTAAAGATCTAAGCATACATGGGTACAGACTGACAGCGGGGAGCTACTGTTTTAACTTTGTAATGAAGATTATAAAGATCTATACTAGTATTATAAAAAGATAAAAAGAAAGAGTTTGAATTTTTTAATTTTTATCTGGGGGCACGGCAGTGTCCCCCCCAAGTCGAGTAAGAAAAAAAAAAAAAAAAAAAAAAAGTTGCACGGCCGTACCTATCTTTTCTCGAAGCAACTCAGCCGATTTTCGACCCCCTATAACTTCGTTGTCGATAAAGATAGGAGCCTGAATTTTCAGTAACTAAATAAGCTTTGTAAAACTACAGTATATTTCAAATTTCATTCAATTTGAACCAGTACTTTACAAATTATAACTAGTCAAAGTTTGGTATTTTCGGTAATTTTGTCACTCGCTCACTGCTGACTGACCGATCATCAAAATGTTTAGGCACTTCTAGCAGACGTAGAAGCTTCAAATTTTGAGTATTAGGAGAGTTTAGTGTAAAACTCATGGGAAAATTCCAACATTTTGCAATTTTAGTCCAGTTGTTCAGTTTCATCAACTGCATTAATAACTTTGTTATTTCTTATAAATGTATAGGATTACAAAGTTACATTTGCAGTCAGTGAATCAGTGTACATGAATATGTTTGATTTAATGGAGGAATAGGTGTAGATAGGGACCTAGATGGAATTATGTTGAAAGGTGGTGTCTAAGTGGTTAGGTTAGTTGTTTCAGAGACCTGGTTTTCTGCGTTCGATTCCCACCCGGGACAATTATTCGTCTGAAATTCAAACAGTTGTACTGAGTCAGGGGGTGCTTTGTTTTCGTGAATCTATTGAGCGGTGAGACCTTCGCGACACAGGGATTAATTTAACAAGTAATAAAAAAAAAAAAAAAACTATGGTTTGTAAAAGTAAGATAGTACATAAGTTGTGCTATGAACGATAGGATACTAACAATCATAACAGCGTCTGATGGAGGTGGCTTGCCCGCTTGAGACATGTCTCAGCAGGAGGCTGCGGTCCCTTGAGAAGTAGGGACCCCGTGTAATCTGGGCGTCCCTGAAACTGGTTATTTGGGCGCAGGAGAGCCCGCAACACCAATTGAGTCGCGGACGCTGCCAGAGGGTATCCCAGATAGGCAACAGTACCTGGGCCCCTCACCAATTGTGGTCGGAGGAGTAACCAGGGGTTTTACTCTCATGTTATGATTAGCATTCCACTGCTATGAATAGGGCGAGTCCCACATACCCCACTGCCCGTGCCGGAACACCGCAGTGGTGGAGGAGATGCGTAACATTCTTGCATTCCTCTGGACAAACTTACACCACGGCTTTCATGCTTCCCGTTTGAAACACAGAAAGACGGTCACTTTCTTCCAAGCAACTAACAAATCTTACTGTGATATCGAAGGTATACACACAAACCACGTTTTATTAATCTGACACAAACTATATTTATATAATCATTTTATCAAATATTTTTATACTCAGTTTGATGTTAACTAGGTAGCTTTAAATTTACTTATGTACATATTAGCTTGTTCCCTAGTGCGGGAGCTGTCTTAAAAAAAGGCCGTAATCGGACATGTATTATGTAGTTGTACCAAAATTCCATCAAAAACAGTTCATCAATTTCGTAATTTTAAAAACCTTTGACAGGCCGGAAGCCAGAAGGCCGTGAGTGCCATACATAAGTTCATGTTAATCCTCTGTTAAGCTTGATGTTGTAGTTTTCGATTAGGTACATTGACAATATTTATAACCAATGAGAGATAACAATTTTACATACGGATTAATTTTAAATGACGTTTGACGAGTGCGACGAATATCAATAAAGCATAAAAAAAGTATACGACGCATCTGTTCTTGTTTCATATGGTGAGTGTTGCCATGCCAGCTAGGTACGTGGATATTCATATGTGCGTAAGTTAAGTAATTTTGTAAATAAGGGCACAGAGTTACTAGTCTGGATGGTTTACATCTAATTTAAGTCTACATTGGAACTATTAAAGCGCAGGAATAATCCATTTGTGAATACAATAGACTAAAACCGGCCAAGTGCGAGTCGGACTCGCGTACTAAGGGTTCCGTACCATTTTCAAGTGCCTACCTGTTGCCGTTATAGATATCGAGCAAAAAAGGCCAAAAAATAGTTGTTGTATGGGAGCCCCCCCTTAATACTTATTTTATGTTTTGTTATTATAGCAACAGAAATACATAATTTGTGAATTTTTCAACTGTTTAGGTATCGCGGTTCTTGAGATAGAGCCTGGTGATAGACAGACAGACAGCTAAGTCTTAGTAATAGGGTCCCGTTTTTACCCTTTGGGTACGGAACCCAAGCATTTAATGTCTAGACATGCTTAATATTGTTGCATCAAAGATATCGAGAAAAACCCATAGAGAAATGGAGTGGGCTTTGAGAAAAACTGTAGCTGAAGTTCAAGAAGTAGTACCGGTAAAGAAAAAGAGGAACACCACCTACAAAAATTGGAAAGCTCATCATCAAGTGACAGAGTGGTAAAATCCATTGTTGGTATTTTAAAAAATAATGTAAATTGTAAAGCAAAGGAAAAAAGTACAAATATCTACAAAAAGAAATGAGATGCCATTAAAAACATACTTGTAAAAAAACCCAAGTCTCGTAACGCAGTTCTTTTACCGTAAAACGTTGTGAGATCTATGTACTACCAAGTCGGTTAATTTATTCAGTCCCTACTTAAGGGACCTTCTATCTTAAGCTATTACGTAATTATCTCACCTTACAGAATCTTATTTTGACCTTATCAAAGTTCAAAACTTTTATGTTTTAAATAATAGATTAACTTGGCCATCGGATATAATTAGAATGTATCTCACAAGTGTTTATTGCGATGGCCAAGTCAATCTAATATTCATAACATAAAAGTTTTGAACTTTGATAAGGTCAAAATAAGATTCTGTAAGGTGAGATAATTACGTAATAGCTTAAGATAGAAGGTCCCTTAAGTAGGGACTGAATAAATTAACCGACTTGGTAGTACATAGATCTCACAACGTTTTACGGTAAAAGAACTGCGTTACGAGACTTGGGTTTTTTTACAAGTATGTTTTTAATGGCATATGTTTGTTTCGCATAAACTCAAAAACTACGACACGGATTTTGATAACTCGTTCACTATTAGAATGCTATTTTATCCCTGAGTAACGTAGGATATATGAAATTTTCCTGAACAACAAAAAAGTTCCAGCACTAGGCTGATGAGTCACAGGTGCGCTTCGTGGTCAACATTTTTAAATCACACACACACAAGAATGGTGAAAAATAATATATTTAATAATAATAAAAATATTGATGGGTGCTAGTTGGGGATATGGGCAGGTGCGGTTCACCCAGGTACGATTCGTAATGGTGCGCTAAGCGGACTACCTCCTAAAGTTGCCACGGGAACAAGAGCTATTCGGGTAAACAGTAAAGCTATTGATAAAACAAAATGCTTTATTGAGAAGTATTATGACCTCGTATATAATTCCTTTCCATTTTTCTAGCCTCTAATATTTATATGAATGGAACAAGTAAGTAACAAGTGTTAAGCAATCTCTAACTAAAGTGATAATATTAATATAACATTATTAAGTTGTTGGTAGCACATATAGCATATTGTTGTATCGCGATTTTGCTTGCTAGCTAGACTAGCTTCCCGCGCGCGGTTTCACCCGCGTAACTACCGTTCCCGTGGGAACTTTATAATTAAATATATCCTATGTCACTCAAGGTGAATGTAGCTTTTCAATGGTGAAGGAATTTTTGAAATCGGCTGAGTAGTTTTTCATAAACTCAAAAACTACTCAGCCGATTTTAAAAATTCCTTATTTATTACAAACATACACACAAAAATACAAATCTTTCCTCTTTATAATATTAAGTATAGAATGCTGAAGTGATGAGCGTGTAGAAAATGCCTTTGGCATTAAGTCCGCCACTGTACAACTTTGTGCAAGAAGTTTTAAATTAATAAAAATAAAATAAAAAAGTGACAATCTCCGTGGCGTAGCGGTATAAGTCTCGTTTTAAGTTTCGAAAGTCTATGGTTCGATTCCCACGTCGGACAAGATATCTTTGTATACAACCTTAAATTTCTTTCCAGGCCTCGGAAGGTAAATTTTTTTCTTCAATTTAAAAAAGACAACTCCCGCACTAGGGAAATCAATCCCTGTGTCGCGGGGGACTTTACAAACATTCATTTCACGTACACAAAGAACACCCAGACTCAGAACAACTATTTGTAGTTCACACAAATAATTGTCCCGGGTGGGAATCGAACCCAGAACATCAGGTCTCAGAGGCAACTATCGTAACCAGTGAGCTACCGGTGCAGTCAATTTAGCCATTAGTCAAATTATTTTTTGTCTAGTTTAGGAATCTAACCACGAATAGCTTGTATCTAAATCATTTGTTTTTTACTGATGCATATATCGAAACTTTTAACAATTGATTTATTAATCACAAACAACATCTAATTAAGGACCGGCTCACCGCGCGTTTCAAACTTCCGTTTCCTTGGCAACTCCATCATAAAATATAGCCGTTATACCACAGTATTTTTGAGTTTATTTGTAACAAACAAAAATACTTACCTTTTCTTTTTATAATATTAGTATAGATGTTAAACATTCTATCATTTTGTTCGCTATCTACAAATATTACAAAACTCTAATTCGGTAACAATTTCAATACAATTCTAAACAAGGTTAAAACATAAGGTTTGTAGTTACAATCTCAATTCAATTAGAATTTGTTCCTAAATGAAAACGTGATAGATCCAATTATGTATTATGTCTCATGGTTATATGTTCTAATAATTTGATTGATTGTATGTTATATGACCTTTCGGTTACATTAAATAATAGCTGTGTTATTCAAAGAACCCCAATAGGTATGAAGACTAAAAAAATAAAATAAGTCCGTCTATTAGATTACAAAAAAATATTTGCCACGTATTTTTAAAAGAAGATGTAGTGACAAAAAATTTAATAGAGTATGCTTATGTGGTTTGATCATATGGAAAGGATGAATGAAAGGCGAGTAACAAAGGTACACAAGGCAGATGTGAGTGGAAACGCCGGGAGGGGACGCCCTAAAAGGACATACACTGACCGCATAGGTGATGTTATTCAGAATGGTCAGGTGCGAAGTACTCGCAACCGGCGTGCGTGTATGACCAGATGTATGAACGTGGACGAGGCAAAGGGAGTGTGTAAGGATTGTAGCAGGTGGCGTTCTGTAGATTCTGCCTGGGAGAAAGGCTTGATTGTATGTATGTATGTAAATATTTACAAAGATACTGAACAACAACAAACTAAAAAGTTCAGGAGAGGGGGCTTGTGACGTCACTACTAATTGTACCTAGAAGTGACGTCACACGAAATTTCAAAGCGCTGTATCTGTAATTTTTTGATTGAGGAACCACTCAATCAACTCGCCAGCTACCGCTCTGAGCCGAAGACCAAGTCCCACAGCGGACGCTCTCTTGCGTAGGTTGCTGAATCCATAGTTTTTAGACCATTTATTAAGGATGGAGTACTGCTCGCCTTTATGCCCGGTGAAGTAGCAAAAGCCTCATGGCCAACTACATATTATTATGTCCGTTCGAAAAAAAACAAGTAGTTACCTATGCCGATTTCTTCACGAAATTAAAAGATAATCTTAACTAGTAAATCGTTAACCCTACAATTTTACCAACCATTGTATTATCCATACTCATCGGAAATTAAATTACCAAGTAACATTCAACTTCAGCCTTCAACCAATATCGTTATCTTGAACATCTGAATGTCGAACAAACCCGTCTATTGTGCGTTCATTGAGCGCTGCGTTTGAGCCGCCTATTGTTTGTACACAATATAGAAGCGATGGATATCGCTGTGGGTATATGGTTTTTGTAAAATTTAATGAAGTGTTAAGTTGATTGTATTAAGGTAATTAGTTATCAGATCAAATTCCTTTTTATAAAAATGCACTCCCGTTCCCGTGGGAATACATCAATACATCTACATCAATTACAGTACACAGAGATATATACAGGGTGTCCCAAAAGATTACGTAGCTGGGAAGGGGGGTGATAGGGATGGTCACAAGGGTCACCAGAAAAATATAAAAAATTCCCTCTGGGTGTTTAAAAAAATAAATGGCATTTTTTAAAAGACTAAAAATTTTACACCTTGTGCTAACTGTACCTGCAAATATGGCTGTATTTAAAAAAAAATGCTGTTATGTAATCTTCAATAACAACAAGGTCATCAACATCAAAAATAACAAGGCGTAAAATTTTAAGTTTTTAAAAAAATGCCATTTTTTTTTAAATACCCAGAGCGGATTTTTTTTTAATTTTTATGGTGACCATTGTGTCCACCCCTGTCACCCCCTTTCCCAGCTACTTAACCTTTTGGGACACCCTGTATACCACTCTATCCGACCAGCCGAAGTAGAGTGCGCCCGCGAACGCTACCCTTTTCTATCGACATTAAAAACTAAAAGTCCCTTAGTCTCTCTCAGCGATCGCCCTGAACCGAAGTCTTATTCCCACAGGGGGTGCCCCCTTGCAGTGCCGTAAATAGGGCGGTGCCACCGGTGCCCAGGCACAGGACGAAGACTGTGGGGGGCGCAAGAAGGACTAGACCAGGCAGGACTGTTATTTTTTCGGTTTGCTCCTAATAGTGTGGGCAACGCATTTGCACTAGTACACTTGCGTAGGTTGCTTTGCCCTGCTCACCTTCATTCCCGGTGATATAGCGTGTGACAGACTAAATAAAAATCCGTCCAAAAAAAAAAACAACGTAATACATTAAATACAGCCTATAAATGGACATGAGCCTCCTGACCGTAGTATTATGTTGAAATACACAGGGAGACGCTGCGATTTCTTGTCCGGTGTGGAGATCGAACCAGCGGTCGTGCTGAGACTTAAAGCGAGTTAAATACCGCTACGCTACGGAGGTTGTCATATATGGATATACTAAGTACTAATTATTCACTGACAAATTATAAAAAAAAAATAGAAATTGCCAAAAAAATTAAACTATATTTTTACCTCACTATTATATTTGCCTTATCTATAACTTTTCTCTACTAGCCTCCCATCACATAAAATACCTAATAAAACGCCCTATCACCACTTTCACTGACATATCAACACAAAGCCATACATTTTGTGTAATAAAGATGCACTTAGCATAGACAATGCTGTAGTTACGGATATTAACGGGTTATTTGTGAAGTCTTCCGGTCAAAATGGCCGTTTGTCTATGATCTTATTGAGTGATTGTCTGTTATGAAGGCAATAATCTAATATGGACATGAATAAGTATGAATTTGTGAAAATAAATATGCATGTTTATTCAAATTCGGAAATCAGTTGGTAGTTTACTATATCTTAATGATATAGAATCAGTATCATCAACATCAGCCCGTAGAACATCCACTGAACATGGGCCATATGAACATGGTCTTTAAGGATAGCTAAATATTACAGTCATTCACAATCTCACTCTTCACAAAAGAAGGATTCTACACTGCACAAACTTTTTTTTCAATTGCATTAATGATATATTCCTGTCAATAACATAGAGACCTTGTATCTTCATCATCAGCCCGTAGAACGTCCACTGCTGAACAAGGGCCTCCTCCCGAGGGAGGGATTTTGCCATAGTCACCACTCTTGGCAGGTAGGGTGATGACCACAGTATTATGTTGTAACACGCAAGGAAATGCTGCTGCCCGTTTCCTGGTTTACGATTGTTATAGATGATGTTATAACAACCGGGTCCAACGGCTTAACGTGCTTTCCGAGGCACGGAGGAGCCCTCAGCCAACCAGACCCGGAAATAAATCTTAGAATCTACACAAAGATTTTATTGTCCGGCGTGGGGATCAAACCCACGACCTCGGAGATTTAAAGCGAACCGCTATGCCACGGATATTGGGGGGAGAGCTGATGTCTGATATACAGATATTTCTTATCTAGTTCAGACACAAATGACTCAGCATTATAACTAGCGTACGAAATACAAATGTCAACGATTTTTATTCTTAAGTTGTATTCTATAAGCCCGGTGAAATAGCAAAAGCCTCCTAACTAACACAATTACATATGTCCATCCAAAAATAGAAGGAAAATTTAAAATGATCTTAAATACTATACAACAATACGATAGCACAGTATCAATACAGTGGCGGATTTACCAGCAGGCTCAGTAGGCTGGAGCCTAGGGCGGCAGATTTTAGGGGGCAGCAAAGGCGGAAAATTTGAAAAGAAAATGTTTACGTCTAAAATTTTCTAGATTTAAACATTTGAGACATTACATTATTGTAGTATTTTTAGTACTAAGTAGGTAGGCTATATAATATTGAACAGAATACTCCAACGTCTGAAGAGTGCATCTGTCTCAATGTGAATCTGATCCGCTGGTCAGCTTTTGGAATGAATTACCGCGTGCATCGCCCCTTCCTTATACCAAATACTTTCAAAAATAAAATTAGGTATGGGAAACTATAGGTAACTAGGTTAAGGTCTGTAGGGGGCGGCAAAAATAGCCTAATGGTGGCAAAGGTGTAAGTCCGCCACTGTATCAATACCTATACAGGGTGTCCCAAAAGATTACGTAGCTGGGAAGGGGGGTGATAGGGATGGTCACAAGGGTCACCAGAAAAATATAAAAAATTCCCTCTGGGTGTTTAAAAAAATAAATGGCATTTTTTAAAAGACTAAAAATTTTACACCTTGTGCTAACTGTACCTACAAATATGGCTGTATTTAAAAAAAAATGCTGTTATGTAATCTTCAATAACAACAAGGTCATCAACATCAACATCAAAAATAACAAGGTGTAAAATTTTAAGTTTTTAAAAAAATGCCATTTTTTTTTAAATACCCAGAGCGGATTTTATTTTTATTTTTCTAGTGACCATTGTGTCCACCCCTGTCACCCCCTTTCCCAGCTACTTAACCTTTTGGGACACCCTGTATAAACGAACTTCCTTCCGGGGCGCCATTACGCACTTATATCAAACCAATGTTATAATGATAGTTGGATAAAAAACTGTATAATTTTCTCATGATTTCTTTACTGAGGATCAAACACGAATGTAACTATTTCCGTGTATTTCCGAAGATTATTAATGTGCCTCTCATAGCAAGTAGGTAATCATCTATTATTACTTGGTACTCAAGTTTTATTTGTTTAAAACATTTAAATATAAAAAATATATAATATTATGTATGTATTTAAGTATATAGTTAGTAATCGTATGTATTGATATCTACCTATACACTATTTTTATTTCTTTATTTTCATCTCTTCTTTCGCAGGTCTACTGGAAGAGATTTCTTTAGAAATAAGTAGTACCTTTGTACATTGCCTTTTGTATTTGTTTTTCTCTCAACTATATTTCTTATGTGTACTTTAATAAAAAATAAAAAAAATATAACAAACTGGATTTCCGCGCGCGCCTTCACCCGCGTAACTCCCTTTACCTTGGTAACTTCATAATAAGATGAATATCCTATAGCTTACCTCTAGGCTACAAAAGATCATCGCTCCAACCCACTGGAGCAGAGTAACGCGAGCAAAACCGCGGGGTGCTGCTAGTCTTTTATATTTAAGCCTTGGTTCCGAGGATAAAACCGACCGTAACGGCAAGTATTAGATATTACATGTTAGTACTTATTTGACTTGTTGTACGGAACCCTATGAGTTCATGAAGCTCTGTGACAACTGTACGGATACAGGATCGATCTCATTTATCTTCCGCTATACCTTATAAGGGGCGAACAGAATTTTAACGAAGACGTTTGTCTACTGTACCACCTTCCTTGTTTCAATTTCGATAATACGTGAGAGAGCTGCATTCGTGAATTTTATTGAGACATAATGGGGCTATAGTTCGTGGCGTCTAAGTGGGTATTCAATTAAATATCTCTGAAATGAAATGAAAACGTTTATTAATAATGTAGACGAATCGATCGTACTTATTATACTTAAGTCAAATACAATGATAAAAAGATACAAAGACAAAAGAAAATCTTGACTAATTAATTAGTATACATTTCAACAGTAATGTTATTAAATAGAATTTAAATCTACCAATGTGGCATGTGATAGTCGCGTATTATAAATATAATTAGAATCAACCAGCGCGGAACGCGTCGCGAGCCTCGCCTTGCAAGGACGACCGGACCCTATCCTAGCTTCCTACGAGTCTTTCTCTATCTACCTACGTTGTGACACCCGGAGAAGAAAGACTATTAGAAACTCTATTAAATAGTACAAGTATAAATGCTCTAATTTATGTTTACTTCTATCATCATCGTACATACGTGAACTTCGCCAATAAATAATGCCGTCAAACTGTAGCACCTTACTATAACCACAGCTCCATCATAAATATACTATAACACATAATAACTGCCATATATTACACCACTATACATAACACACAAAAAACAACATTATCACAAAAGTATAAAGTTTAAAATCAAATGTGTTACACTACTATTGTATCGGTTACAATGATTGCAACAAATATTTCCAAATATATGACAAAGTAAGAAATTGTAGATACATACATGTGTTTGAAAAAGAATTGTTTTAAGACAATTTTTTGTGTTCCGAAATGTATTAAGTAATACAATTTGTATAGCTCTATCGTAATATTTATTTATTTATTTATTAAACTTCACAATACATGTACATTGGCGGACTTAATGCCAGAGGCATTATCTACCAGACTACCTTTGGGTGATGCAGAGATATTTTGGTAGGAGGACAAAATATAAAAGCAAAACGAGTAGAAAAAAATCATGTATCTCTGACCGACCAGTTAAGTAGACAGTTAACTTGCTATTTCACCATTTGCACTCAAAGTGGTATTCATGTGTATTCATGGGACAGGTATACCCTCCCTTCCATGACTTGATAACTTGAAATTTCAGCGGCAAGACCGTCAACTTAACGTGCACTACAAGGTACGGGAAAATATACTTACTACACACACAGTGATAATAACCGCACACCTATAATGCTAACATAAAGTAATGCTAACTAAAAGTGTGACCAACTCGATCGAATATGTAGGTATATTGATACATATTCGATCGAATTGGTAACACTTTTATATCGTTATTTCATCGATAAACATTTTACCGTGTAAGTTTAAACATAAATTCTATGATTAAAAGTATTTAAAATGTTGACCGTGGATGTAAGGTACCACCATGCAAAATTTCATTTAAATCGGTCCAACAGTGTCGGAGATTAGCACGTGTATGATGTAACAATATATTCTTGTTGCAAATGGCATATTGCTATTTATATTGTAACTGGTTGAACAAACTCTGATCATGACATTTCGTGTTATGGAACTGGCTACCACGTATTATTCCACTTATGAGGTAATCTGGATCATCTTGCTTTATTTTTTATAAGTGAATCATTGAATATATGAGGTACTTGCAAAATATATGCCATCCCTTAACAGGAGATAGTGGCATGTATAGAGATAACAAAAGTGAAAAATTTTCTTTTAAAAAATACATTTCATTTTCTTTAGTAAAATAAAATAAGGTAAAAATACATCCAGGTATATCGCGTAGTAAATTAGGTCTAACCACATCATCATCATCATCAGCCCATACAACGTCCACTGCAGAACACGCTTAGCAGGCGGGTTGGTGACTGGAGTAAAATGTTGTAATACACCTAGAAACACTGCTGATCGTTCCCTGGTAAACGCTTGTTAAAGATGATGTTTTAACAATCGGCAACAGCTTAATGTGCTTTTCGGGACACGTAAGCCCTCAACCAACCAGACCCGTAAAGAAATTTTAGAATTTACACACAGGAAAACGCTGGTACCCGCTGATGATTTACACGAAAATATAACACGCACCATATACCGATTTTACTAAATCTTATAAATTCACAATAACGTGTACAATCTGTAATATTAAATTACACGCATCTAAGGTTAACACCACAATAAACGGTCCTCCTGAGGTCGCCACGGTTATATTATACATAACCCTTCAGCGGTTGCGTCGCGTTGCGTCAACCACCGTGACCGCAGGCGGTTACGGGTTAATTCACTTACTATTATTATAATAACAGTTTTTATTTTGTAACTATTCGAACGGAACGGTTTGAATTCAATTATTAAATAAAACTGGAATGGACGAAAATAAACGAGAATTCAGTGAGACATTTCCTTAGTGCGTCATGTCTTAAGCGAGATAGTTATGGTTTTGTTTAATTTATGCATTATTTGTTTTTAAGGACATTCACATTGACTCGGATTTTATAATCTATACTAACTAGTGGTCGCTCAGTGGTCGAAATTCGACCATAATAAAACCTCCTTCTCTATATCTATACTAATATTATAAAGAGGAAAGATTTGTACTTTTGTGTGTACGTTTGTAATGAATAAACCCAAAAACTACTGGGCCGATTTCAAGAATTCTTTCACCATTGGAAAGCTACATTCACCTTGAGTGACATAGTCTATATTGAATTATGAAGTTCCCACGGGAACGGGAGTTACGCGGATGAAACCGCGCGCAGGAAGCTAGTAAACAATAAATGTTATACGTTCTACCTTCGTCCAAGCAATTTTCGTAAAAAGGGTATAAAAACTTTCCCCACCTATTCATATAAACACAGTCAAATCTTTCTTCTTAATAATATTCATTATTTTATAGATTTTTAAAGTGAACAAACTCCGAAACTACTGGAGCGATTTCAAAACTTCTTACAACTAGAGAGCTATGTTATTCAGGAGTAACATAGGCTATATCCGCTCCCGCACTTGCCGTGGAACTTTATTAAAAGTGCCACTGCAAGTGCGGGAGCTAGTACAAGGTATTATAAATATTTACATAGACGGTAATAATCAAATTTAAGTGTAATACATTTGCAACTGAAAGTAGGTAATTTGAACTCCGACTAACTTATACAATACCAAATTCCATAATGACAAAACAGCGGCACTCACTCACGGACCGCACAGTCGTGACGACAAACAACGCACGATCACTTCTTACCATCATGTAGGTATATGACATTATTGCCACTTTCCTGTACTATAGTATAGGTTCATCATGCATCATTAAGTATCTTTAAAAGATAAGAATTCCATCATTCATCATAAGCTTTCTAACATCCGCGTTTCACTACTGATGTACTTTTTTAATTTCATCATCAGATGAGCCTTGTAGGTGTTGCTATAGTCATCACGATAGGCAGGCGGGTTGGTAACCGCAGTATTATATTCATAGGTAAATGATGCTGACGTTACCTGGCATATGATTTGCATACATGATGTACCCAATGACAATCGGGACCAACGGCTTAACGTGCTTTCGGAGGTCTGTCAACAGGAGGTGTGACAACCTCTGTATCGTAGCGGTATTTGGCTGCGCTTTAAGTCTCGGAGGTCGTGGGTTCAATCCCCACGACAGACAAGAAATCTTTGTGTTAATTTTAAGATTTCTTTCCGGGTCTGGTTGGTTGAGGGACTACACTCCGTGCCATGGAAAGCACGTTAAGCCGTTGGTCCCGATTGTTATAACATCATATTTAATAATCGTATATCAAGGAGCGGGCAGCAGCGTTTCCTTGTGTGTTACGACACACTATGGCAAATACCCTCCCTCAGGAGGGGGCCCATGATCAGCAGTGGACGTTATACGGGCTCCCTCAACCATCCAGACCCGGAAAGCAATCTTAGAATTTACACAAAGATTTCTTGTCCGGCGTGGGGAGCGAACCCACGACCTCCGAGATTTAATGCGAGCCAAATACCGCTACGCTACAGAGGTTTTTAGTCTTCATGCCTATTATAAATAAAAAATATAAAAATACTGAGGTATTCCTCGAAGCGCTACCATTTTAAGGCGCTCCTAATGAGGCGCTCCTGTTTTATTCCTCGGGGCGCTCCTTTTAGTAGCGCCTCCCGATAGTAATTAAAAATATTAAAATTGAAGAAAACCTTGAAGCCCACCCACGTTTAAAAATAGGGAAGAGCATGAAGTAAACGTAATAAATTATATCGATAATTTTTACAAACTCATTTGTGCATCATCATCGAAGTTGCTTAACCAAAAGTTAAGCAACTTAGATGATGATGGTGGCTTCAAGGTATAAAATTTTAATATTTTTAATAACCATCGGGAGGCGCTACTAAAAGGAGCGCTCCGAGGAATAAAAAAGGAGCGCCTCAAAATGGTAGCGCTTCGAGGAATACCTCAAAAAACTATATGGCGAAATATACGTGTAACACACCTCTGCCTAGCCTTTCTGGGGTAAATACTTTCTGTTTTATATATCACAAATCTATTCTTTATATTCCTTATTGCCTGCTGTATAAAGCTCAAAATGTAACTAACATATTCCTGCGCTATAATCATTGCATTACCTATTGTAGTTTTTATTAATATATAACTGAGATTAGCCTAAAATGGCAATGATTAGATCTTCAATGTTCTGCGTTGTTTAAACATTCCCACCGGCCGTGGGAGGCTTTGTTCAGAGTTAGGCTTACTTAGTATATTTCTCTATTAAGTAACGAATATACGACATATTTCACTTCTTCACTTCACCAGCCCTTTTATGTCCACAGCTGAACATGAGCCTCCCGACCCTTAGTTAGCAAATAACCAACCAATGCCCTCGTAGACCCGAAGTCCGAGAGTCTCGCGAACTGTTAAGTAAAGCGACAGTTGCGCGAAACCCCCTAAAATACTAAAAATCATAATCTCTCAATCTCGCCAGCGACCACCCTGAGCTGAGGTCTAAGAGGGGCGCCCTCTTGTGCAGGTTGCTTAGTTTGTAGTTTTTAACCATTTATTAAGGCTGAAGCTCTGCTTGCCTTTATGCCCGTAAGTATTAAAAACCTAGTGGCTAACTACGTAAGTCTTTCCGAAAAAAATGTGGAACATGAGTCTCGTCTCCTTGGCCTCGCTTGGCAAGCCAGGGTTGTTGAAGGTTGGGCCGGATTGCCTGCGTACCAGACCCTCACCAACGGCGGATGGGGGAATGTCCAGGGGGTTTTAGTGTAGGGTCCTCTCCTCGTGGTATGACTAGCAACCCACGCTATGGAGAAGGCGAGTCCCACATACCCCTTCGCCGGAGCGGGAACGCTGCAGTGGCGGAGGGGATGCGTAAATAATAATAATAATCTTTATTACACAAGAGAGTGGTTACAAAATAGTGTGAATTCCCTGACTCCAGTGCTAGGTGATAGACCTGTGTTACAAGAGCCAGTGCCTTCTCCCAGTAGGAGATAGTACAGAATCTTATGCAAAATGATTAAAAAAGGTAAAAAGAATATCGTAACGAAATGAAAATAATTTGAAGGTAATTCAAGCTGCAAACTACAAGGCTTAAGAGAATCGTTAAGTTGATAGCCACGACACAGGCTGTGCCTAGTGTAGCTTTCACCGTAAAATTAAATGCTTTAAATTAAAATATTAATGCTTAATATACTAAACAGTGTATGAACTAATGACTTTTTCTAGAAAAAGATATTGATCTGTACAGTTTTATTACTATGTAGCACACAACGCATTGCCAAACATACACACATACCTAAAAACATAGATTACTTTAGCACTATTATCTAAGTACAGTCAGCAATAATAAAAAGTAGTCTCATGTTGCAAGTAACACGAATTCACGCGACTTCGAAGTTACTCAAATACAGAAAAAAAATATTAGCATGTTAAAATTTTGGTTGAGATTAAAAACTGGGCACCTACCAAATTTTTTTCGTCTTATCGGTACTGAAATTGCTTTTCATTCATCTCACTAATATAACATATTTACAAACCCCAAAATACTTCATCAATGTAACATGTTGATGTTGTAGGAATTCGTTTGTGTTTTCTGAGGTACGGAGGGCCGTCCCTTTAACAATTAGACCTGGAAAGAAATCTTAGAGATCACACAAAGATTTCCTGTCCGGCGCGGTAGGATAATGTAACCCACGACCCGAGATTGATACCGCTGTAGGCCATTTTAATAATAATAATAAAAATGATTTCTTTATTTCAGGTCGGTTTAAAATCTAGTGATAGTACATTCAATTAAATTATTTACATACAGCTATGAAGATGGGTATGTATTTGGTTCGGTTTAAATCTCAGAGGTCGTGGGTTCGATCCCCACGCCAGACAAGAAGAAATATTTGTGTAAATTTTAAGATTTTCTTTCCGGGTCTGGATGTTTAAAAGGCTACCCTCTGTGCCTCTGGAACCTAAGCTTGGCCGTTGGTCCCGATTGTTATAATGATCTATAACAATCGTATACCAGGGCATGTATGTTACAACATAATACTGCAGTCACCAACCCTTCTGCCAAGCGTGGTGACTATGGCAAAAACCCTATCTCGAGATGATGCCCATGTTCAGCCGTGGACGTTGTACGGGCTGATGATGATGATGATGAAGATGGGTAACTTACACATTAACATTTGTACATACACAACAAACTGTTTCCCGAGCTTTTAAGGCAGTTATACATAGTTTCTGGCTGACTGTACTTTGCAGTGTAGATGCCGATCTCTTACGAAAGGCTCGTTCACACGGACCGCAAAAACTGTCAGTTTGACATCACACATATACGACGGACAAAAAGTAATCCGGTTAGGATTTACCCTTATTTCTTAACTATTGCTAATAGACACTAATGTAGGTCTATATGTCTGTAGATCGTTTACGTAAGGCTACGAATCTTTATAAGAACATTCCTATTTTTTTACCGAGAGAATAAAAAAATACGTTTTTGATTGGAGCTACTTTAACTTCTTTAATGGCTTGGATACATAGGAAAGAATAAGAACACTTCTTTAAAAATTAGTCCAGTTGATTCTTCTTAATTGAGACAGTGTTGACCCCTTCGCCATTTTTATTCATCCTTACTAATAATAAACGTTGATAATAAACGTTCAAAAGTTTGTGAATATAGATGAATGGATGTTTGTTACTCTTTCACGAATAAACTACTAAATGGATTTGGCTGAAACTTTGCACGAGGATAGTTAATAAGCTCGATTAACATATAGGCTACAATTAATCACGCTCCGTCCCACTGGAGCAGAGTAACGCGGATAAAACCGCGGGGCTCAGCTAGTTATTATATATTAAAAACACATGGGGCAACGGTCTGCGATCCAGTCGAAAATAATATTAGATATTTTCATTTAATTATATAATACATTGTTTTTGTTTCTATTAACAGTAGAAATTACAAGAATACAAAATTATATAATAGTAGATTGTTTATCTAGGGACCAAACAACTATTTTAAAGGCGAGAGTGTTTTTTTTTAATCCAGAGCGGAGCGAAGGATTCTAGAGTAGAATTTAAACGAAGATTCTTATAGAATCCTGAGCGCAGCGAGGGATTAAAAGTATGTCACTCGAGCTTAAAATAGTGTTGCTCCCGAGGTGGACACTCTACTTTTTATCACCCTCTATGAGAAAATAAGTAAGTGCAACTTATGAACAAGAATTTATTTACGTACAATGAAGAACCATAAGACCCACCATACTTTCACTTGAGGAAGACGCACTCATTTTTTATAATTCTAAAATCTGAATATGAATCAACTACGAACGAAAGCAGAATGCATTTAATTTCGCGCGTTGTTTATTTTTCATCAACTTTTTTTAAATTTGGCGCGCTCGCAGTTTTTCAGCCAGTCACATATTCAATACATTGTTCCCGCATGGTTTGTGATTCACCTCTTTGCTGATTGAAAAATTATTTACAATATCCACATTCCAAATTCAAATCAATTTTGGTCCCTAAGGGATTAATGAGCTATTTTGGTCCCTGTTTACGAGGAATAAACTAGCTCTTTTTGAATAGATGTGATAAAAAAGGTTTTATAGAATTTTTTTTAATGTAAAACGTTTTTAACCTCTATAAAGTCGATGCAAATTTGACATTACCATACGTGAAAATTAATTTGTTTGAACACAAATAGGGAGTTACAAACCAATTTATATTTTATATGAAACTTAGAATTCCTAACGCAACTATACTAAGTAACTAAAATTGTGCTTGTCTTTCAATCATGCCTTATTCGGTAAAGAGATAAGATGTTTTATGACTACAAATGTCAATTCGAGCCGCGAGCAAAAGTTAGCTAACATTGTTATGGTAATTTGATGTAAAATTATGATCAACAATCAACGTGTCAGCCATGAATCATGGGCACCGTAGTGAGGTTTGACCTGCACTTCTCTTTTTTATTTCGAAAGCACATACTTAGTTAGCCACGAGGCTTTTGCTACTTCACCGGGCATAAAGGCGAGCAGAGCTCCAGCCTTAATAAAACGTTTGTTTAATTTTGCGATTTCACCCGTATAACTTCCATTCTCCTAGGAATCTCATAATTAAATATAGCCTCTATAAATGGGCTATCTAGGGGAGGCTTAAGTCCAGCAGTGAACAGAGATAGGCATCTACTTATGTCTTTGCAATATTTCTGTAAAATCATGACCGCCATGAAAAAATATTCACTTTTGATCGTTTATTCTAGCTAACAAATCTACAGTTGGCAGTTATTTCAAAAAAGGTCAATCTCAAACGATTTGACATGTTGAAACATCGCCGTAAGACGGTGGTGCAGTGGTGAAACTCGCCCTGATACTGAGAGGCCTCAAATTGAACTATCACGATTGAAATCCTACCGTTCAAAATTCATGGATTATGAAACACTAAAATATTTGTTTAGTATAGATCTGTTTTAATCTTATGTCATGGTGTTTGCGTAAGAAATTAGCTTTGTCAAGTTCTTTATTGCGTATTTTAAGATTATATATAGACTAGCAGTTACCCGCGGCTGTGCCCCTCAGGAGTGGAATTAGAAAAAGACTTTCTAAAGCTAAAGTTGAAGTTTGTTTGTTTGCGTGAATGCGCTCATCTCAGGTTCTACTAGTCCGAATTGGAAAAAAGGCTTTCAGGGTTAGATAGCCCATTTATCGAGGTAGGCTATAGCCTATAGGCTATATCTAATTATTAAGTTCCCACGGGAACGGGAGTTACGCGCAGAAAACTAGTTAGACTTATAGATAACTAGGTTTTACTGAAAAATAAAGATCTTAAACCGTTTCGCTTCCAATGTCCTTATGTTACTTCTAATAACTCCAAGAATATGTGTACCAAGTTTCATGATGATCAGTTTAGTAGTTTTCGCGTGAATGCGTTACAAACAAACTTACATTCATACTTATAATATAAAGTATGATAGACCCTCCAATCTTCAGTTCCTACGATCAAACAACACATACATACTTACATTCACACACTTTAAAAACATAATCCCGCTTAAGCCCACTTGTTGTGTAGACGGGTAATTAAGTTAATTATTACACGTAACACTATCACACAGATATCTGGTCACAACTACAAACACGGGTATAAAAACTGTTTTTATCTTTTAGTTATTCGCCTCTAATTTGACACAAGCTTGGGAATGCTTGTAATAAACTCTATAGGCATTGTTGTGTACAAAAGAAACAGAATGGATGGAAAATTGCATCTAAAAGGTTTGACTGCACTGGTGGCTTATTGGGTATTTGGTTCTGAGATAAGGTACTCTATGTTTGATTTCCACCCGAGACATCTTATTCTATGAACTATATAGTTGAGCTGAGCCCAGGTGTGCATTGCATGCAAATTTATTTGACACGAGAAATTTCTTTAATTATAGGCACCTATCTCCATGTCAAAATCATGTCTCCATTTCTCTTTTTTTAATTTTCAAAAGTTCGCAAATCAGTATATCATTATGTTGTTTTTATTATCAAATATTTGAATTACTTTGATGTATTTTTGTTTGCTGTGTACAATTAATTGGTAATTGTAAATTCAGTTCTCGAGCTGTAATAATAACACACATTCGTAATGGTTCAATTATTAAATATCTTTGTGTTTTTCTGTGCCTTGTTTACCGTCGACTACAGCCGAGGGCACACGCTTGCGCTTGCGCTTGTCGATAACCCACATCAATAGCGATTAAACGGTTCAAAAAATAAAATATCATTTGCTACAATTATTTTCAAGTCTAAACTTAAACTTAAGAAGTTTTCCTTGACATCCATCAATTAATAAGTATTCAAAGTGTGGACAGCCTTCTGCCTTTCTAATAATAGCTACGTACCTACGTTTTATATCTCTTAACTAAAATAAGTTAGAGACTGTGACGCCAATTAGTATAAGATGCACTTAATAAGGTTTACCGGATGACTTCAGGTCATAGAAAGGAATGGATCAAGAAATAGGGCCATAGTCGCGTCTTCTATCTGATCACATCAAGGTAGAGGAAAAATAAGCTTAGTTGTAACGCACTGAGTTGAAAACTGTAGGTATTTCGTTGATATCGAAGGTAGATGTCCTGAGACATAAGATAAGACAAGATAAGACATAATATTAAGATCTAAGACCTGATATGTCCGGTACCCAAATGACTAGGGATTGAACATACTAGGTCTTAAGAACAACAACCCATATAACGTAAAATACTGATCATGGGCCTTCTCCCGAAGGATGGTTTTTTTCATAGTCACCACGCTTTGCGGGCGCGGTGCAGACCGTAGTATTACGTTGTAACACACAAGGAAATGCTGCTGCCCGTTCCCTGGTATACACTTCTTATAGACGATATTATACCAATGGCTTAACGTGCTACAATACAGGGACAATATCTCTTGATTAATAACTGTAACATTTACTTGCAAGTCGTGATGGTATTAACAATCCCACACGTTTTTCCCACAACTCAAAGTAATATTTTAATGCATTCGACAATTAAGACACGATAAATATATTAAAGGTTAGATGCATTAAAGTGTCACGGTGTAGATAAAAAGTTTTATATTGTAATGATGCAAAAAATTGTCCAAGTACGAGTCGAGAGGTTTTGTTGATCGTAAAATGTTTCACAGATTCTTTAGAATGGTAAATCTAAAATACTATAATTGGTTTTCTGTCATGCTCATGGGATTATCATCGATCTATGAACCTAACGATTAAAATTATCGATTACAGTACAAATACTAAATCGAATCTTAATTAAATCGATTCTAATATAAAGCGAATCGACCTTCAATGGCAATTATTATTGTGAACTTATACAAAATTGGAAAAAGCTTATTGGTCATAAGAAATGGTATTGGCGTTCTTGCAATTATCATTTATGTTTTGTTAAGTCTATTTCTATTATAAAGAATTAAAGAAGTGCCATTTTAATGTTTAATTTTTTACTTTTTATACTCTTGTTGAGGCAAATGTTATTAAATAGCAACTGCCCTTATTCTGCTGGCAATACCCTTCGCTCCCGTCAGCTCTGGCGACTTTACACACGCTCATTATTCAATATACATATATCATTTGGCTGCAAAATGATAGATGCTACTTCCCAACTAGAGCCGCTCATTGAGCGTCTTAATGGTAACCGCAGTTACGCTTTTTATTAAAACCAAATTACATTACTTAACCAATGTGACTCATTTGCTGTATTTTTCTTACGGAACCCTACAAAATCAATTTTAGTTGAGAATGGCGTCTTACGATATTAAAATTTCTACTCTATACTCACTAAAATAATACTTTTTAATTTATTTCGTGGTTAGTATTAGTTTTTATAAACACATGAATTACAATATATTCAAATAGACCACCACTTTTCTTACCATGAGTGACGTAAGAGGCGAGCTATTGCCCATCATGCCTCCACATGGAGACCCGGCCTCATGCTTACATTCATTTGATTAAAAATGAGACACATTTAAACGTTTTCCAACAGCCAGAGAAAGCATGACCAATACAAGTCGAAGTGTGACGAATCACGATAAAATAAATCAAAGGAAGAGCTTTTGTTGTCTTTCATCGCTTTAAGGTCGATTAACCATTACAATTCATTCGAAAATGAACCCTATTGTAAGAGGAGTACATACACCTAGCTGTTAGTGTTAATTTCTGACTTTCTTAGTTAATTTTCCTAAGAGTTTCATTCTTAGACCTTATCTTATATATCTTTCAACCTTATCCTGGCAATATTAAAACATGTAACATGGTTTGCAAAACAAATATTAAAAACACACAAAACATTAATAAAAGAAACAAAAAAGGAAATGTTTATATTTTTGTATGTTTGTTTCTAATAAACTCAAAAACTACTGATCGGATTTCGATAATTCTTTCACCATTAGAATGCTACATTATCCCTGAGTAACATAGACTTTAAAAATCGACCGGTGAGAAGCTGGGGTGGGCCGTTAGTTATATATTATAATTTATTTATTTTATTTGTATTCGTTTTTTTTGTTTATAATTACTAGAAGAGTTTTTACACACTGCTAATATTCCTGTTAACCTCTCATGCTAAGCGAACATGCTTGTGTTACAAGTTGGTTCACGTCGGTAGTGCAATGGGTGGGGATCGAACCGGCTATCACATGTTTGCAAGTCCGACGCCCCTAGGCATTGGGCTATAGCCGCTTTATAATCTTTATCATCACATCACATCGTCAGTCCGTCCTAAACATGGGCCTCCCACGAACAAAATGTTGCCAAAGTCACCAAGCTTGGCAAGCGGGTTGGTGATCGTACCACAATCGCGCGATATACGCTACCACCCATTTTCTGGTATACAATAAGACGTGAGTGGATGAAGGTGATATATGTCGCATTTTCGAGTTTTTGTGTTTTTTTGCATAGATGAAGGTGATATGTCAATACAATACGATTACAGATCTTAAACCGTCCATTTAAGGCTTTACGAGACAACTACATTCATCTTAGCACCTCATTTTCAATATCTAAACTTGCAGAAAAGTTTACTTTTGTTTATGAAAAAAGGAGTTATGGCAATATTTTTTTTTTCAAATTAAATAATAAAAATTATAAATTTGTTTGGTTGCTTTCGTACCATTGATATTTCAGGTTATTAAGACAACTTGGCATCATAGTTTAATACAAACATTAGTTTTGTAGCGACCTATCTCAAAAAATAAAAGTGAAACTTTAACTTTAACTTCGATTTAATCCAAATTTAAATTATGTGACTTATCACCTTCATCCACTCACGTCTTCTTGTCATATATGAAGTGATAATTAATCAACATCGTCGTTTCAATTATGTCTTGATGTTTTGATCGCATAAAAATATAGTAATGACACTGTCGCATTTAACATTGAGATAAAAGGAACATACAGAAAGAGTACAAACTCAAATGTGTGTAATACACACAGCTTGTAACTGGTCCAGTAAATATTATATCGAATTATTAATTATATATGACTCAATAGTTATAAAAATACAGTAATGCGCGTTTTAACTACATAAACAATTTAAACAAGGTCTCTTTAACTAGAAATTAATATTTGTAGTTAAAGAGACCTTCATCATAAATTACTTTTTCTTATACCTATTAAAACACGAGGGTCCCGCACCTAAAAGCCACAATCCCTCAATCTCCCCGTCAGCGACCGCCCTGAGCCGAGGTCCAAGTCCCACAAGGGACGCCCTCTTGCGCAGGTTGCTTAGTTTGTAGTGTTTAAACCATTTATCTCGGCTGGAGCTCTGCTCGCCTTTATGCCCGGAGAAGTAGCAAAAGTCTCAGGGCTAACTACATAAGTCCGTGTGAAAAAAAAAAAAAAACCCGCACGCAGTTTCACCCGCGTAACTCCTGTTCTCGTTGAAACTTCATAATTAAATAGCCTATAGACTTCCTCGATAAATGGACTAATGGGCTAAAATCGGATTAGGAGTTTCTGAGATTAGCGCGTTGGACTGATTTGCAAAAATTATTTTAGTGTTAGATATCCTATATCGAGGAAGGTTATAATTATTATGAAGGTACCAAAAGCTATGTGGCTAAAACTGCGCGCGGAAATCTAGACACAGATCATCATCATCATCAACAGCCCGTTTACGTCCACTGCTGAACATGGGCCCCCTCTTAACAGACCTTGGCAAGCCAGGACCGTTGAGGGATATTGCCATAATCACCACGCTTGGCAGACGGATTGGTGATCGCAGTAAGATGTTAACCTTGGTCTAATAGACGCTGCTGCCCATCCATCAGCCATATGCTTACCCTTAGTCGCCTTTTACGACACCCATGGGTAGACACGGGGTGGTATATTCTAAGCCGGAAACCACACGGCTAAATACACAGATAAAGCTGGAATTTTCCTTGGAGGTAAAATATTAACAATATTATTTTATTATTTGTTTATTTAGTTTAGTCAAGTCATAAGTTTTTTTTTTTTTCGAATTTACATACCTACTTAGTTAGCCACGAGTCTTTTGCTACGTCACCGTCACGTTCATTATTTCAACGATTCAAGGCCACTTCAAGGGCTTGTTGCGTTCTTCATTAGATTCCACTTTTCTCAACAAACTCCAAAATATTCCCACAAATTCAAAGAAATCTTCTAATCTATTGACTGGCGAAGTTACAAAACGTAACGAGAGAATAATGTGTTATATTCGCAACTTGGCCAAAAACACCATAATTTGAAGTTGTATGTTATTAAGTGTTGCTACACCATGTAATGTAGACCATGCTTATCGAAACTACTCACGGATAGATGAATTACTATTGTGTTTGAAGTTTGAGATACTTAAATTACTAATACAACACTATTTATTAATTACTATACTTAGACAACCTCCGTAGCGTAGCGGTATTTGACTCGCTTCAAATCTCGGAGGTCGTGGGTTCGATCCCCACACCGGAAAAAAAAATCTTTGTGTAAATTCTAAGATTTCTTTCCGGGTCTAGATGGTTGAGGGACTACCCTCCGTGCCTCGGAAAGCACGTTAAGCCGTTGGTCTCAATTGTTATAACATCATCTATAACAATCGTATACCAGGGAACGGGCAGCAGCGTTTCCTTGTGTGTTACAATATAATACTGCGGTCACCAACCCGCCTGCCAAGCGTGGTGACTTTGGCAAAATTCCTCCCTCGGGAGGTGGCCCATGGTCAGCAGTGGACGTTGTACGGGCTGATGATGATGATAATGAAATTACTAATATTATAAACGCGAAAGTTTGTGAGTATGGATGGATGGTTTTTTGTAACTCTTTTACGCAAAAACTACTGAATAGATTTGGTTGAAACTTTGCACAGGGATAGTTAATAAGCTCTATTGACATATAAACTACAAAAAATTACGCTCCGACTCACTGGAGCAGAGTAACGCGGGTAAAACCGCGGGGCGCAGCTAGTATTAAATAATAATCAATCGATTTTAAGAAGAACTTAACATAGATATATTACATTAACAGTCTTTACTATTATTATAAAGCTGAAGGGTTAATTTGTTTGCTTGATTGCGCAAATCTTACGAATTACTAGTCCGATTTGAAACATGATTTTTGTGTAAAATAGTTCATTTAGTGAAAAATGTTACATTTCAATACAAAGTTCCTACGGGAACGGGAATTATGCGGGTGAAGCCGCGCGCAAGTGCTATACACTAAACATACTTACCAAATGAAAAAAGCGTATAATTAAAATTAACTAACGATTAAAACTACCAATAGTGAGAACTAAACTATAACTAAAAAACTATTCTGAAATGGCACCACTCCCAGAATGCTGACAGTGTTTATTTGTTGGGCAAAGTATACACCAATAATAAGTAATTTATTTTACTAAGGACTTAGGTATGTGTAGTTTACAGATAATATCAATTATTTAGATCCAACATGGACCCTGTCGGGCACAGCAAAAATGGAAGAGAGGAAGTAGGGCCAGCCATTTTAATCATTAATGTTTTTTTTTTATTCTATTTTATTTAACTTTATTAACATTAACTTAGAAACTAGGTTTTTAAATATATTTAGTATATTTTAAGATATTTATTATTTATATTTTCTATATATATTTAGTTATGTTTAGGATCATTTATTAGGCTTTTATTTTGTTCTAAAATTATGTTTCTATTTTCTTTTTTGGTATATTTGTTTGTTCTGTCATTGATTATATTCCACATTGTTTTTATTTTATTTGTAATTTTTTTTAAATTATTTATATATTTAGATACACGTCAGAATCACTAAGTTAACAATCACCATAATACCGTAAAACGTCCACTGTTGGACAATATATTCAGATAATTTATTTGAAGTACATACATTATAATGCAAGAAATAATAAAAAGTTCGAAGAGTGTCTATGTTACGGCTAAAGGTAGGTGTGAACATAAACTTGAGATTAACCGGCTAAACCTAGGTCTAGCCGACCACATGCGGTTAAACTTAGATCAACCTGAATAAGTCCCTGTTCAACTCCATTGGTTTAGGTTTTTTTTTTAACCATCCCAACTTCTTTTTGCGCCATGCATAGGTATAGTTTAATTTAGAGTTGAACAGGGACTTATTGCGACCTTAACCTAAGTTTAACCGCATGTGGTCGGCTAGACCTAGGTTTAGCCGGCTAATCTTAAGTTTATGTTCACACCTACCTTTAGCCGTAACATATACATTGAATGTGTACACAGTGCCTCGTCACGTCACTTCTTGCTTTTCGATGTTCGGCCTAACAAAAGACATCAACGCGCTCAAGGGTCATGGTTTTGCCTTAATATTATTTTTATATGTACTGTTGATTTTATTAATTTCATTTTAAATTAGCTACTTTTAGTTATATATGTGTATTTAAGCAATAAAATAGTCTGATTTTATTATATAATATCGTCGCTTAAGCTTCAGACATACATGCATGTCACATATAGTAATGCTTCAGGAGAATGAAATAACTATCGAATATAGATTTATTTAAAAAAATTGAAAAAAAAAAAAATTTATAGTACACTACTATACGTACGTATACAAAATTCTTCTAAATGCATCAGCTAAATGCTACCACACATTTTTCTTATTAATACGTATGTTAATGACGTTCAATAATTCTTTCTTTTTTTTGGACATACGTTATTAGCCACGAGGCTTTTGCTACTACACCGAACAAATTTAAGCAAGTGAGGTGGTTGTCTTTAAAAAATGTTACGTAAGGTCTAACCTTACGTAATCTTTTTAAAGATTCCGCTCAAGGGAAATTAATACCTGCGTCACAGGGAGCTTTACAAACGCTCAATTCACACTTAAAATCTGTGGTTCACACAAATAATTGTCCCGGGTAGGAATCAAACCCAGAACACCTGCCCGGCTAGCATAGGCAACGCGACTTGAGACGACTTGAGTCTACTCTACGGAGGCCGACCAATCACATTGCAGAAACGCACTGTCACGTGACACACCTCGACTTGAGTCTACCGTCGCGAGCATGGGATTACATTTTGTCTCCGACAAAGAGTCCATGACAGCTAAATGAATGAACTATTCGCGACTCAAGTCTAAAACTGCGAGCATAGGCTCCATAAATAGACTATTTCCCTCTCTATTTTTGACATTTGTTGTAGACTACTTCTCGCGGCCAAACAAGATGCCGACAAAGTTTTATTTTGAAGACAAAACTATTTTTCAGCTTAGAAACTAAAATATATCATCGTTAACTCTTTTGTTGTGTACGAAAGAAACTATATTTACCAAATTTTGTGGATAATATGCAGTGATACGTGATTGATATACAATACACAAATAAATTGTTTAGTGTCTTTTCGCATATGTTACTATATTGGAGACGAAAATGAGAGTTGATAAACATTTCGCCGTAAGATAGAAGAAGAAATACACCCATTCGAATATCACGAGACATAATTATAACCCATTTTTGGAGCAGTAAAAAAACGTCTTAAATAATGTCTCAAAGTTTAATTAAGGTACTAAGTAATCCTGCCTTTATGGAGTTTGCAGTAAATATCTGTTATATATTATAACATTAAAGTAAATATATGACACCACTGTGCACATTATTATTAGTTTTTTACTATTAACTTTAGTAGTAACTGGCTAAGCCTAAACTGCTATCAAGTTGTTGATTGATGAAATATTATGGAGCTAATACAAATAACATTGATATTGTGTTAGACCTTACACATTACATGAAACAGTTATACTATGAAGTTTTGTATGTTTGTTTACTTTAAATAACAAGCTAATTATTTAAAAACATTGAATTCATGATGTTATATCACACAATCTAGGGAAATAAATCTGCCTTTGAAAATATTCACACATAGTTCGATCTAGTTGATTTTTATACTAATGATAAAAAGTTATTTGCTGTATAGCGTAATAGTAACCAACTACACTTTAACATATCAATTTGGTCATTGATGAGATATCTAGTACCTTCCTATACCTATTATTCTGTGCATGTTTGTGTGTTCATGATTAATTACAGTTGCACTTGGTAAATATAAATCCCTATCGCAGGGGGCTTTACAAATAAAATATTTACACATCACACTCAAAACCAAGGACTAACACTGATATTATTCAGTGGGGATCAATCTAACAATAAAACTATGTCTCTAGTAATTGCATTAATACCACTGAGTTACTAGTGCAATCATGCATTTTGGTATAATTATTGCCTTACCCAAAATATTATAAGAATAAGAGGTATTATGTTAGTTAATAGATGCAGTTTATATAAAGTAATATGAGAAAATAAATATAATAAGGAATGAAACAATTGACACAGAATAGTAACAACTAATTTATTAAAAACAAACTATCACTTTTTATGATTTGTGAATATATTTCTCAAGTACAGCACTTCCTATTTGTAGATTCAATCTGTAAAAAAGAAATAATGTAGTTAATAGGTATAAAGTAACTTTGTTATTTTTCCAGAGGCTGCGGATATAATTTGGAATTGCGAGTTATGTTATCTAATATGAGACAAATGGAATGGTTTTGAAAACTTTTTTATTTGGATCTGCATTTAATGATTATTGGAGTAATTGCAAGAAGATGTGAGCAATATCATTATGTTAATAAATACAAATAATGATAATATTCTTTTATTTTTCCTTCCCTTCCCGAGATAGTTTCCTTTGTGACACATATTAACACTATTGTGACAAATATTAACACTATCATCCATAGTTGCAATTACCTACCCATATTGGACCTCTGTTTCAGTGAGTTCTGGCATGAGGTTAAATATTTATTTCGCAATAGAAATGATCTATACTTTTTCGCCAATGAGGATATTTTTAAGTAGACTGAGTTTCTGACAGATTTATTATGAGTAGTAATAAATACCTTAATACTTACACAATTCATTTGAAGCATAAGATAAACATGTATTGATTTTGATATAGATTTATAAACTTCCGATCGATTTCAAATCCATTCTTTAGATGTAATCACTAAGTTCCTTCAATTCTTGTCGGCTCCATACTATAATTATTGTTAAGCAGCTAGTTTGTCACAATTTCAGGAGATCTAGAACAATATGTACATAAAAGAGACCGTTAATAGGCAAACTATATCATTTCACAGTGCCTGCATAAAATCAATGAAGAATTTTAGTTATTTACTTACTGAGGTTATATTCATTTGTAAACGTTATGTAGCGGTAATACATTGTTTGTATTAAAAAGGATATGTTTCTATCCGTTTAATATACCCGTTTAAACTTCTTTTCAGTTGTAAAATAGAGTATAATTTAAAAAAAGTTATCTAAGAAAATATTTTGCTGTTTTGTTTGTTTTGATCAAAGTTTTGTCAGTTATGTCAACTACTCCGTAGTGCGTAGCTACTGTTATCGATAAAAAATATCGAAACTTTACTATAGTAACAATATATACGATAAATATCTTTGACTGCATGCGATATATCAATACATGTATGTATTGATATATCGCATGCATAATTAATTAATTAGTATTTTCGTTTAATTATATTTTAAATCCGCAATATTCCTATTTGGCTGACTTTGATATGCCCGGATTGGATTTCGTGACCACAACCTAAACACTTAATTTTTTTATAAGGGAGTTATTTATATTTATTATGAGGTGGCGGTTCTTATAAAAATAATTTCAACATTACAACTCGTAACATAATATAATATCATAATTATATATTATTATAGCATCATACAGATTTTTAAATGCATTGAAAACTAGCTGTCCCGCGCAGTTTCACCCACTTAAATCCCGTTCCCGTGGAAAACTTCGACTCGAAAATATAGCATATTATGACTCACAAATAATATGGTTTTCTATTGGTAAAAGAATTTTCAAAATCGTGTCAGTAGCTCCAGAAATTACTCCCTACAACCTCACAAACAATTTACAAACTACTATAATATTAGTAAAAATTACAAACAATAATTTCATATTATGCTGAAATGAAATATCTAATAACACATATTTAATGCATGGATTATAAGAAGAAAAAATATATATTTGTCAGCAACGGATAAACTCAGAAACTTTTATTGTGTTTTATTTTTAATTCAACGAGTAATCTAGATATATCTTATGATAATATTCCCACGGGGACGTGACCACTAATAGATTGTCGATATTTTCGAAGCTATGTATTATGGTCATCCCTACTGACATTTGTCAGAGACAATAAAATTACTTTTTTTCGACCATAAAGAAAACCGTAAATATATAGAAGATCGGGAGGATTGAACTAACCGAACCTCCCAAGTCGCGATGCGACAAGCTGTCGAGGGGCGTGGCCATGATCGCGATATAGAGAACTTTGACAGAACAGACTTGCTCGACAAGAAGTCTCTCGAGTCGTGTCTACGGTGCCTATGCTAGCTGGGCTGGTCTCACAAGCATGTCCCGACTAGGAATCAAACCCCGATCTCACAAGATACCGCTGTAACCACTGAGCCACTGGGGTCTGCACATTGAATCTGCATAACAACACATGTACAAAACTGGTCCAAGACAGAATGGCAGCAACCACTGGATTTCTTCATCACATGTCAACAACTCATCACAAAAGCCTTCCAGGCGTTATTAGCTTCATTCGTGACATATCACCCTCCACCCCCCGGGGGGGAAACTTAACATATGAGTTAGTTTAATTGGTAGCATTAGTGGTAATTAAGTTTATTGCTGCATTGATAAGCTGTTAGATATTGCGATATGTGTAATGTCAACTTGGTTTAGCCTCGGCTACTATTTCCTTATATTAATTAATAACTATAGGTACTAATATTATAAAGAGGAAAAAATATTATCGTTTGTTGGTTTAATAGGCCTCGGTGGTTGGAATAGGCCTCGGTGGTTGGAATAGGCCTCGATGGTTGGAATAGGCCTCGGTGGTTGGAATAGGCCTCGGTGGTTGGAATAGGCCTCGGTGGTTGGAATAGGCCTCGGTGGTTGGAATAGGCCTCGGTGGTTGGAATAGGCCTCGATGGTTGGAATAGGCCTCGGTGGTTGGAATAGGCCTCGGTTGTTGGAATAGACCTCGGTGGTTGGAATAGGCCTCGGTGGTTGGAATAGGCCTCGGTGGTTGGAATAGGCCTCGGTGGTTGGAATAGGCCTCGGTGGTTGGAATAGGCCTCGGTGGTTGGAATAGGCCTCGGTGGTTTGAATAGGCCTCGATGGTTGGAATAGGCCTCGGTGTTTGAATAGGCCTCGATGGTTGGAATAGGCCTCGGTGGTTGGAATAGGCCTCGGTGGTTGGAATAGGCCTCGGAGCTGATGGACCATTTAAAAGCTACGCTACTGAGGAGTAAAATAGACTATATTTAATGATGAAGATTCTATGGAAACATGTATGTAGGCTGGAGCTATATTTATTTCCACCATATTTATTTACTCACTGTTTTTAATTCCTACATTAGATTTTCAAATGAATAAACAAAGTACAAACAAATAAATATTCACATAAATACACAAAAGACATACCTATTTAATTAGTTTTATTACTAGAGCCTTTATACATTTGATTGGTTAATTACTCCATAGATTCATTACTTGCTACGCTACAACGATATTAAATTATTTTTACTTATATAATATTTATTACTATGATTAAATATTATGATGATTTATTATTATTATAAATAACCACCACGTGGAGCCCTGACACAGTAAGAAGGCGTCGCGGCAGACCCCGTAGAAGATGGCGGGACGAGCTGGACAAAACAAACGACCAGTGGCCTAGTTTAGCCCTGGATCGAGAGAGCTGGAAGTCATGGGGAGAGGCCTTTGCCCAGAAGTGGGATGATGCAGGCTAGCAGTAACAGTAACAGTAACTATGATTACCATGTCATGATTCAATATCCAGGCATAGGCGTGGGCATGTCTAGCTAGCTAGTCTATACCAATTAATATTAAAAAGGAGAAGTTGCATCGTTTGTTTGTGTTTGCACTGAATATTAAATGATTAAATGTAACAAATCACTAGCTAATAACAGTTAACTTATAAATTAATTGATTTACAGTCTATCTGTGTGTCCTACGATATATGACAGATATTCCTTATACATTGTTTAACTACATTTACCCTAAAATGCTTAAAGCCTACTTATTATTACAGGAATAACATTCATATAGATAGAATTACCATTAAAATATCTGTCGTATTTTAAATTTACTCATCATCATCATCAGTCCGTATGTCCACTGCTGAACATGGGCTTCCTCCCGAGAGAGGGTCTTTGCCACAGTCACCACGCTTGGCAGGCGGGTTGGTGACCGCAGTATTATGTTGTACACAAGGAAACGCTGCTGCCCGTTCCTTGATATACGAGTATTATAGATGATGTTATAATAATCGGGACCAACGGCTTAACGTGTTTTCCGAGGCACGGAGGGTAGTCCCTCAACCAACCAGACCCGGAAAGAAATCTAACAATTTACCCAAAAATTTCCTGTCCGGTGTGGGATATCGAACCCACGACCTGCGAGATTAAAAGCGAGCCAAATACCGCTTAGCTACGGAGGTTGTCATTATCTATTCCACCATATTTATATTTTTTTTGTAAGTAAAAATTCTGTCATATTTTAAATTTACTCCTCTGATTATATTTTTTATCTGACGATTAAAAATTCATACCAAAAATATAAAGTAAAATCATTCAATAAAGTATCATAGCCAACATTGTAATGTGCACTTATCTTGAACCTAAACTTCAGTAGTCGAGCTGCAAAGCGTTCGCTCCCTTGACATTCTCGGAAGATGCCTTCCTCCCTTCACTGGGCGAAGGGAAGCTATCGCACTCGTGCAAGGACAAGCGCCGTATTGTTGACAACAGCTATATTGTACGTAGGTTGTGTTACTGTTATCACGATTGCTTGGTTATTTAACTTTAATACTTTTATTTATTCATTACTAGCGACCCGCCCCGGCTCCGCACGGGTACAATGCTGATGTCTTATACATATAAACCTTCCTCTTGAATCCTTCTATCTATTAAAAAAAACCGCATTAAAATCCGTTGCGTAGTTTTAAAGATTTAAGCATACATAGAGATATAAATTTAAAACTCATGTAAAGACTACCTTAATGAAAAAAGGTTATTACACAATAAATGAATATATTAATGATAAAACTGCATGGTGCTAGCGGTGTAACACACGCAAACTTACATTATTGGATGTTTTGTATTTTTTATTATTTTATTGCCAATGTTATTATTGTATACTTTGATGTACTTCGGAACATGCTATGCTGAGTCTAACTTTTGCCTCTCCTTTTAAACGTGATTCCTCAAATGTTGCTATCAGTGTGCTCGTCATGCTCCCATTGTTTGTCATTGCTTGCGGTGGCGATGTGAGTCGGGTCGCCTCCTTCCCTCTAATATGGCGAGGGAGACGATGGCTGTGTGCTCACACGTCATACTCGTGAACGGGTGCTGCTTGCGGTGGCTGGTCGGCTTGCTGGTGGTTGTATTTGAGATGGTTGTTAAAACATTAGTGTGTGACCGCTTAAGACGATAATTTTCTCACATGGCTTGTTCTTTGGTAATGTGTGTGGATGCGCCCTCCGTTTTCAAGTGCTAGAGGTTTATGAGGCTCTTACTTACTTTTTGCTTGAGGATTTTTAATCACTATTTAGCTATATCTATGAAAACGTCTAGAGCGTGCATTAGCGCACATGCTTCATATTGTACTTTAAATGAAATATTGTAAAGAAAACATATATTTAAAAAAAATGGACACACTGTGATAAAAAAGATGACGAAAAAAAAAATCCCGGAGTTTCTTTCTCCCTTTCTTCTCCGGGTCGTCCACCTAGGTAGCTAGTGAAAGGTTGCAGGTTAGCTAGGGTAGGATTCTCGCCGGCGACGACCGCGTTGTACCCCTACCCCTGCCCTGTGATCCAGCGCCTGTAGGCCGTGCCAGCGATCACTTCCTCTTATATCCACAAATCTGACTTTAATATCAGTGGCACCTCTGGGTTGTGGTCCTAACCTCATAAGGGTGCCCCCAAGTGTGTGTCACTTAATTGTATGCTTTCAAATTTTTTTAATGTAAGTATTAACTAATAATGAGTAGAGGAATTAATGACACACGGACAGACGGAGTAAATTGTCTGTAATGTCCTACAATTAGCAGCACTCACAGGTTGCATTTGTTAGTTATAGTTACCTAAGTAGTTCTATTCATAGAATAAGAATAATAACCTATTAATTATATTTCTTTGTTATTGTGATTTTGACAAGTACAAGTGTATGTAAATACCTAAGTGCTGAATAAATTCATTATTTCATTATTTCATTATAGGGACAGAGAAAGCGACTTTGTTTTATACTATGTAGTGATATTGGTACGTAGGAAACAACCTCCGTAACGTGGCGGTATTTGGCTCGCTTTAAATCTCGAAGGTCGTGGGTTCGATCCCCACACCTGATAGAAACTCTGTGTAAATTCTAAGATTTTTCTTCCGGGTCTGGTTTGTTGAGGGGCTACCCTCCCTGCCTAGGAACGCACGTTAAACCGTTAGTCCCGATTGTTATAACATCATCTATAATAATCGTATAACAAGGAACGGGCAGCAGCATTTCCTTGTGTGGTACAACATAATACTGCGGTCACCAACCCGCCAAGCGTGGTGATTATGGCAAATACCCTCCCTGGGGAGGCCGATGTGGATGATGTTGACATAGGAAACATCATGTTGGTATTATACAAAAACTTCCAGCTATAACCTGCCATTTTTCATACAACAGTAAAATGATGTACGTTTAATCATTAAAATATTCATTTAAACTATAATAACATTTACCAATTACCAAACTCATTCCGTTTTTTCATTTCACAATGTGTTTACAGGTGTTTTATAATTGTAATAAAATGTGGGACCAATTATGAACGGACACAGCAACATAGTAAGATATAATCTAAATTAAATATCGTAAATCGTTACTAATATTATAAACGCGAACGTTTGTGAGTACGGATGGATGGACGTTTGTAACTCTTTCACGCAAAAACTACTGAATGAATTTGGCTGAAACTTTGCACGCGGATAGTTTATAAGCTGAATTAACATATAATGGGATACAAAATATCACGCTCCGACCCACTGGAGCAGAGTGACGCGGGTAAACCGCGGGGCGCAGCTAGTTATTATATAATATTTTGTTCAGCTACTGTTGAAGTTTTAAAGCTTGTCATATTACATAGTCATCGAGAAAATCTCGTTTATTTGTCGCTTACGACTTACTGTGTTGTGTACTGCCGGCTTATTGACTGGGCCATTGACACCGGAGAGTAGTCCGCTGTAATTATGTAGCTATTTTGTAATAATTACTGTGAATTATAAATCATTTGGTTAACGAGTCATTGTATTCTTGCTACCATTATTGAGTACATACAGAATCATCATCATCAACAGCCCGTTGACGTCCACTGCTGAACATGGGCCTCCTCTTAACAGACCTTGGCAAGCCAGGATCATAGGGGATATTGCCATAATCACCACGCTTGGCAGACGGATTGGTGATCGCAGTAAGATGCAAATGTTGAGCTAATAGATGCTGCTGCCCATCCATCAGACATTATGTCCCTTAGTCGCCTTTTACGACACCCATGGGAAGACATGGGGTGGTCTATTCTAAGCCGGAAACCACACGGAAAAAATATAGAATACATTATGTTAAATTTTATGCTAATATTATAAAGAGGAAAGATGTAATAGTTTGCATTGAATAAACTCCAGAACTACTGGGCCGATATAAAAATTCTTTCACTATTAGAAACCTACTTTATCCAGGAGTAACATATAGCTATATTTAATTATGAAATTCCCACGGGAATGGAAGTTACGCGGGTGAAACCGCGGACGAGACTCTAGTTATATTTCAATCCATATTTGGAAGACAACCTCTGTAGCGTAGCGGTATTTGGCTCGCCTTGAATCTCGGAGGTCGTGGGTTCGATCCCCACACCGGACAGATAATCTTTGTGTAAATTCTAAGATTTCTTTCCGGGTCTGGTTGGTTGAGGGACTACCCTCCGTGCCTCGGAAAGCACGTTAAGCCGTTGGTCCCGATTGTTATAACATCATCTATAATAATCGTTTATCAAGGAACGGGCAGCAGCGTTTTCTTGTGTGGTACAACATAATACTGCGGTTACCAACCCGTCTGCCAAACGTGGTGACTATCGCAAATACCCTCCCTCTCGGGAGGAGGCCCATGTTCAGCAGTGGACGTTATACGGGCTGATGACGATTTGGAAGATCGCGTACTTTACTGTACTTAAGTGACACCATTCATAAAATCCTTGACGTTTTATTTCTGTTCTAAATTTTGCATTTAAATAAACAGATAGGTGCAAAAAAATATAACTGTTATCACCATATTTGAATACCGCAATTGTTAGCTATTTGCAGTGGTTTCGAGCATTTAAAACTACCACAGAGTCGTGATAGTTTGTCTCGACAAGCGGCTTTGTCCTCCGCTAACTACATAATTATATATTACACGAGTACCCGTGTATAATCACTAAGTGCGGTAAGTTTTGTACAGACTAGCTGTAATAGTAGCACTAAAAAGCGCTTGTCGATATGTTACGGCTAAAGGTAGGTGTGAACATAAACTTGAGATTAGCCGGCTAAACTTAGGTTTATCTTCGAGAAGCAGCTAAAGTTCGATAACATGTTAGTTTGCGTCGTGATATTCTAGGTTTTAATTAAATTAAACAATACCTATGCACGGCACAACCTAAACCTAAACCAATGGAGTTGAACAGGGACTTATAGAGGTTGATCTAAGTTTAACCGCATGTGGTCGGCTAGACCTAGGTTTGGCCGGCTAATCTTAAGTTTATGTTCACACCTACCTTTAGCCGTAACAGATATACTTATGGTTCGTATAAATAATAACATAAGTACTCAAAGGACAGACCTTAGACTCATAGTTATAAAAATAATATAATAATATTGTATTACCTGACAGCTTTCAGGCTAAAGCTATATAAACTATAATAATATATAATACTAGCTTCCCGCGCGCGGTTTCACCCGCGTAACTCCCGTTCCTGTGGGAATTTTATAATAAAATATAGCCTATGTTCTTTCTCAGGCTCTAGACTATATCTGTACCAAATTTCATTTAAATCGCTTCAGTAGTTAAGGCGTGATTGCGTAACAGACAGACAGACAGACAGAGTTACTTTCACATTTATAATATTAGTAAGGATTAGTAAGGATAATAATAATCAAATAAAATTAAGTAATTTAACATAGTAAATTTAAAAAACATAATATGTTTTGACCATTTACAAACACCTCTAATAGGTTTACGTGAATAAAACCTTTTTTTATTTTATTTTATTTTTATAATACGCGGTTTCACCTCTCCCTATTGTTTTGTAAGCCCTTGAACCATCTACCTGACTTGCTGGAGAAGAGTGCGCCCGCGATATAGTAAATGGTCTAAAAACTACTAACTAAGCAACCTGAGCAAGAGGGCGTCCCCTGTGGGACTTGGACCTCGACTCACGGCGGTCGTTAGCGGGGTAATTGAGGAATGATAACTTCAGCTTCTATTATATACCAGGGGTTACCCGCAATCTGTCCACGTTTGATTCGTTATTTCCGTTACAAATTTTGCCACCGTTCTTCATGCGTAGGATTGTAATTTTTGGGTTAGGATGCCTATGTGATATAGAGAATAACCTTTCAAGTTCGTTTGCAGTAAGTATCTTTGAGTTTTAATAATAAAGATAACTTTTAATAAATAAACTGTTAACAAAATAATTATATCATTGCTCAACTACATCTGCGGGCTCATCAGTGAAACTATCTATATATATATAAATGGATCCCTATTTCCCGTGGTCACGGCATCTCGCGTGAATGGGTGGACATATTTAGCGAATTATTTTTTGTTGTGTTCGTTATTATCAGGAGAAGGTTGCGCGGAAAATTACAAAATTTAAGAAAACTTTATTAAACTTTCTAATGTAACCTTAGCGTTTTTGACAATGAATGCGAGCTGTTCTTAGTGCATATCTAGACTGCACCGGTGGCTCAGTGGTTACGGTAGTTGCTTCTGGGAACTGGTGTTCTGGGTTCGATTCCCACCCGGGACAATTATTTGTGTGAACCACAAATAATTGTTCTGAGTCTGGGTGTACTTTGTGTCCGTGAAATGTATGTTTGTAAAGTCCCCCGCGACACAGGGATTTATTTCCCTAGTGCGGGAGTTGTCTTTTTAAAAGAGAAAAGAGAAATATCTGGGTTAGTTCAGAGCTATCACGCGTAATATTAAAAATTCAATTTAATAAAGAGTTGTAGGTAAGACAGGACAACTTCTGACGGGTCAGCTAGTTATCAATAAAAATAGAAAAACTGGCGGTCACCCATCTAAAAACTTATACTTTGTTACTTCTACTTCTTCTTTTCGTGTCGACCTGGCGTTTAAATTTGAGAAGACCAGTACTCGGCCACTGGCACAGCATTATCCGTATTGATCGTCTACATCGGTAAATGTAACCGAGCCAAGAGCGCCTCAACAATGAATTGTTACCGTTCTGCTGCAACGACCTTCGGTTTACCACGACTATAGACATTAAATCAACTTAGTACTGCATGTATGTATTTACTTTTCATTCCATTATTATAAATAGAAAATATGTGTTTTTGTTTGCAACAAATTCACGCGCAATTTCTTCACTGATACTTTAAAAATATTGACCATTAAAAGCGAAGTTATCTAGGAGTGGTAAACATTACATTTTATAGCAAATGTTAATCTAAATTAATATATAATGCTGAAGAGTTTGTTTGATTTATAAATCGCGCTTATCTCAAAAGCTACTGGTTCGATTTGGAAAGTTGTTTCCATGTTAGATAGCCCATTTATCGAGGAAGGCTATGGATTATATGTAATTTTTAAGTTCCCACGGGAACGGGAGTTAAGCGTCAACTTTGATTTTTTTTTCAATAGACTGTTAAGTAAGAATTCAGCTCGCTTTTGTGCTAATTGTATTTCAGCATAAAAACCGATGTATTTTTGTGTTTTTATATGTATCCTACTAATATTATAAACGCGAAAGTTTGTAAAAATGGATGGATGGATGTTTGTTACTCTTTCACGCCAAAATTCCTGACAGAATTGGCTGAAATTTTGCACCAAATTAGGTTATACGCTGGATTAACATATAAGCTAAAAAAGATCACGCTCCGACCCACTGGAGCAAAGTAATGCGGGTAAAACCGCGGGGCGCAGCTAGTAAAAAATATTATTAACATTTTATTTAAAAAGTAAGGATGTGTCACAAGGTTCCCTCGGGTTTTATCTTTGCTATTAATATATTCCGTAAAGATTATCATAGGTCAGATAAAAAATAACTTTACCGTTATAAATCTATAATATCCAGGTATAACTTAATGTATAATGAATCGATGATCAAGCACGGTAAGGCCTCGTTTAAGGAGACGCGGGGCGTCGCGCGGCGCGATGTGTGGCGCAGCCCACACTGAAATCAAACATATGGCGTTGTATGAGTGCGAGAGAGATGCGAGACGGCACGCCGCACGCGACGCGCGACGCCCCGCAAACAAGGCCTTCATCATACTAATATTAAAAAGAGTTAAAGTTTATGACGTGAGTTGAACCAATTATTTTACCAATAGATAGCTATATAATATAAATTTATTTGTGAGTGTTATAAGCTGTCCTCGCCCTCCCGACCCTTAGTTTGCTAAGAACCTTCCGATGCCCTCGTAGACCCGAAGTCCGAAAGGCCCGCGAACTGTAAAGTAGAGCGACCGTTGCACAAAACTCCCCTAAAGAAACTAAAAGCCATAATCCCTCAATCTCCCCGTCAGCGACCGCCCTGAGCCGAGGTCTAAGTCCCACAGGGGACGCCCTCTTGCGCAGGTTGCTTAGTTTGTAGTGTTTAAACCATTTATCTCTGCTCGCTTTTATGCCCGGTAAAGTAGCAAAAGCCTCAGGGGTAACTACATACGTCCGTACGAAAAAAAAATGTTATAATCTGTAATTTAAAACGAGCTCTCTATGGGAACAGCCCGGCTAGCATAGGCAGCGCGACTCGAGTCTACTCTACGGAGGCCGACCAATCACATTGCAGAAACGCACTGTCACGTGACACTTTCTGCAATGTGATTGGTCGGCCTCCGTAGAGTAGACCGAGTAGACCGAGAGTAGACCGAGCTGGGCTTGTCAAACAGCGCGGGACAAATAGTCAATCTTATCGCAAAAATGTTAAACTAGCCACGCTATGCAAAAGCTCGGAATTATCAATGTTTTATTGCTTACGTAATCGAATTGGCCATTAGCGCAGTGTATTTAATTTATTTCGCAGTAAATAAATTAAAGCGTAGAACAAAATCTTAAATGTTTGTATCAGGATTTATAGGTACCCAATAGAAGTACAATATATTTCCTATGTTTCTGAGTGATTTATTTTACAATTGAACAAATAACACTGATTTTAATTTATTAAAGACTAGGTACCTACTCCTGCACTAGGGAAATTAATCCGTAAATCTAAAATTTTGAAGAACCCGAAACCGGCTGTGCTTTTCCTGAGGTTAGGTGAAACAAACTAACAGACAGACAAATTTGACGTTACTTGTGCCTTCATTATAAATACATAAAATAATTAAAAAAAATACATGTATTACAAAAAATGTTATTTTTACAATCATATGCGATTAGCAAAAACCTATTATTTTTGCATTAGAAACTCGTCAATTTTATTTATTTGTATTGTTATACTATCTTCCCGCGCTTAGTTTCACACTAGTAACTCCCGTTCCCATCGGAACTTCATAATTAAATAGCATATAGCCAGTGGCGGCGCAAGAGCTAAATTGGAAGTGGGCGAATTGTATTTTGCGAGGCCCCCTAGCGCTTGTTGACGGACCTTTTTTTTTTTTTACTTCTTCTTCTTGTATCGTGGTCTTATAAGAGTGAGCCTGCTGTTATTATTTATTCCGTGGCGCGGGGCCCTCCAACCGCGAAGCCGTAGGCGATGGCCCACGTCGCCCACGCCTTGCGCCGCCTCTGCATATAGCCTTCATAGATAAATGGGCTATCCAACACTGAAAGATTTATTCAAATAGGACGAGTAGTTCCTGAGATTATTGCATTCAAACAAACAAATTCTTTAGCTATTTGTAAAATTTGTATAGATATTAGAGATGGACCAACTAAAGTATTTGCCGACTAGCCGACTAATCGGTTTTCAAAATGCCGATTAGTCAGCCGACTAATCAGCAATGCCGATCATTCATATCCATTAGATATATACATACTTAATTTAACATACCAAAATATAATCTTTTAAATATAATATAATACCTAAATTGTTTCAAATCAGTGTGTTAACTTAATGAACCAATTAACCTCGCTACGAAATACAATCTCAACAGCATCATACGACAATTCTTTACCTTTTGTCTTTTATCTCAGTTTTAATAAGTTATAAATCCGTACAAATATGTTATGAATCTAGAATTTGGCGCATAATAGCGGGTTCGGTTCCCGCGGCACCGTTCTCACGTGAGTTATCGCGGGTTGTAGTAACAAAGTATATTTTTCAAGGTGCCTTCGATTGTACGAAATGTTATTACGTCACGAGTAAGATAAGTGACACATTTACTATTATTTAAGTCTAATGGTAATGAAGCTCAATTAGAAATGACCCCAAGACACGAAATAGTGTAAGTCAAGTACATAATTTCTATATCTATATAATACTATAAATAGGAAAGATTTGATTGTTTGTTTGTAGAGATGGGCCGACTATAGTATTTGCGGACTAACCGACTAGCCGACTAATCGGTTTTCAAAATGCCGATTAGTCGGCCGACTAGTCGGCAATGCCGATCAGTCTAATACCTACTTGTCGGAGGTGTTCGGGCTTTTTCATCATCACTCGGCTTAGTCATCGTGCGGCCGCTGAGCTTAATTACTGTCTGATTAATACGTTCCTATGTTGTAAAGACTGTAACTTTTGATAACTACTCTAAGTATGTTTAGAAATTATAAAACAAGTACAAATTATTTGTTTTATTTCATTTGTTATACCGCCGATCATAATCGGCATATTTTGCCGAATAATCGCCGACTAGTCGCCGACTACAAACGATGCCGAATAGTCGGCTTTCCCGACTAGTCGGCGGCTAGTCGGCCCATCTCTATTTGTTTGTATTCAATAGGCTCCGAAACTACTGGTCCGGTTTGAAAAATTATTTCACTGTTGGAAAGCTAAGATAAGATAAGATAAGATACTCTTTATTGCACACCAACATAACAACACAAATATAAATAGCAAAAACTAATAGTTAGCCATGTATAATCGGCGGTCTTATCGCAGACAGCGATCTCTTCCAGACAACGTTTGGATGGAATGAAAATGATTAAGAAGAAGCATGAAGGGTAGTACGCAATAGGTGATTCGAAAATAGTAGCAAGGAGTGAAATAATAAAATTATACTATTATTTACATACTATTACATATTTAATTATAAAAAAATTATGATACATACTCAAATATATAAAAGCTACACTATTCCCGAATGACATGGGCTATATTTAATTATGAAGTTTTTACGGGAACGGGAGTTACGCGGGTGAAACCGCTCGCGGGAAGCTTGTTAATAATATAACTTAAGTTACGTTGTAACACCACGGAAATATTTTTTGGCATTTACGACATTTTAATGCCAATTGCTAGAGATTCGTATGAACCATTGTTTCAGCCAATTAGAACGTGATTAGCATACCTTCGATAAGACTAGTGTAATTTTAGTAAAATAGCTATTAATATCTGGTTTCTCTTATCTCTTAGGATAAAGGTCTTACCTAGTTTGAGGCATAGTTCACTAAACTTAGCAAAGTACTATGCAATGACACAGATTAATAAATAGATACTAATATATACTTCACTAGCTGCCCTGGCGCGTTTCACCCGCGTAGCTCCCTTTCCCGTAGGAACTATATAGGGTAACTGGTAATTAGTGACCGATACCTAAACTCATGATTGTGCTCATGATAACAAACAACTTTTACTATGGCAACAAACCTGAAATCGCGAAAAAAAACCAGCTGTTCCATACATTCATGTTCACATAACTCGTCAACATGGTAGGGAGCAGCTGATTTTTTTATCGCGATTTCAGGTTTGGTGCCATAGTAAAAGTTGTTTGTTATCATGAGCACAATCATGTGTTTAGGTATCGGTCACTAAATACCAGTCACCCTATATAATTAACTATAGCCCATGTTACTCCAGGATAAAGTAGCGTTAGACAAATAATTTTTAAAATCGGTGCAGTAGTTCCTGAGCTTATTCTATGCAAATAAACAATCGAGACTCTTTATAATATTAGTTAGGTTTATGAGATAAAATAGCCACCCCGTGTGATTTTCCGTAGGTTTTCCAAATAAGTATCTTAATAAAACCATTCTTATCAATTCCTCTATACACCCTGATTTTTAGTTGTTACTAATACTCAGTGAAATGCTATTACAATCGATCTTGGTATATTCTTTTTCAATTGCCTTAAAAATTACAGATGAATATTACAAAATAACATCGAACCTGTATTAGTGGCGACTGTTCGTACCACCTAGATTATCTTGTATTGTAAGGTATTAGAGCTCATTTTGCCATGTATATTTATCATTGTTTTCTGTAAAGGAAAACTTTTTGTTGTAAAAAGCATAAGTATTTTAAATTTTGTGTGTTACGTTTTGATTGTAAAACTGATGGCAAATCGTCCCACCACGACTTAAATATCACGGTTCATAATAGTGAGAATTATTTGAGTATAAAAATGAAGTATTAAATAACTAAATTTAACACACAACGTTAACATCCGCAAGTTGTTCGCCCGGAAGAACCCAAATCGTGTACAAGTGATCGCGATAACACGCACTCGAACAATGCCGAAGTGACCCGAACAATGCAGACACGTGCGTCTGCGCAACCGATGTCGGTCGCAGATTAGTCACAGATCATCCGGTTGAAGAAAGTGACTGAAGAAACGGAACTTGGGACAAGAGAGTAACCTTCCGATGCCCTCGTAGACCCGAAGTCCGAGAGGCCCGCGAACTATAAAGTAGAGCGACAGTTGCACAAAACTCCCCTAAAGAAACTAAAAGCCACAATCCCTCAATCTCCCCGGCAGCGACCGCCCTGAGCCGAGGTCCAAGTCCCACGGGGGACGGCCTCTTGCGCAGGTTGCTTAGTTTGTAGTGTTTAAACCATTTATCTAGGGCTGGAGCTCTGCTCGCCTTTTTGCCCGGTGAAGTAGCAAAAGCCTTGGGGCTAACTACAGATGACCTCGGGAGGAGGCCCATGTTCAGCAGTGGACGTTTTACGGGCTGATGATGAAAAAATATTTTGTTTTATCACTTTACAGAGATGTATATAAATGCTAATAATAGCTACTATCATATAATAAATGGAACCTACATAATATAGTATAGTATGGATAGTATGGATGCCGTGAGAAAGTTGCTGTCAGCGATATGATCATAACAAACAATAAATCATATAACAGACCGAGACAAAAAGAAGTTAATCTTAGATCAATCGTAATTTACATAACAAACGTTATCTTCGCTGATGACATCAAATCGCTTTCACGTTTATGTATATGTTACGGCTAATAGCCGAAGTGCGGCTACACCTAGTATTAGCCGGCTGCAACTAGGTGCTGCCGACCACATGCGGTACTGTGTAAATACCAGCACTCGGGAACGTGCCGCATTAACAAGAGCCGCTGCGAGTTTTTTTATAAATTAATTTCGCTTTCAGTCCCGGTCTGTATTATTTCACAAAAACAATCCATAATAACGTAATTATAACAAGTTACTGTTATAGGGATGGCATTAGTTTTGAAAGCACTTTATATATTATATTTATGTATCACGAAACCTCATTTAATTTAATCAATTATCTTTTAAATAATTAAGTGTCAAGCTGTCTGTATAACTGACATCCACAATATATTAAGCACCTTGACTTTTGTCGTGAGGCAATGTTGTTAGTACATTATTGAAGGCCAAGAGATGACACCACCATCCCCTTAGGGCACGTGAAAGGATACTGCTTTTAATATAGAACAGAACAAATACTTATTTCCAAAGGGCAAATTCACTGATAATAATAAAAAAAAAAAAACAAATAACTTTTACTTTCATATACGTGATTACCCTAAACTGTGGAGACGCCGTATGTTGATTTTAGGGTCGTATGTGGGGCAAAGTTTGAACGCATAGGTACGTGCTGTCCCCCACGGGGTCAGCCCACAGAAGCGGCATCTGACATTGTGACCCCGATAGGACCAATCTTCAGTTGATGTTAAGGTTATAGTTCAGATGAGAGAAGGGGAGAAAATTTGGAGTTGATGACCCATAGCGAGACATAGGGTGGTCTATTCGAAATGGTAAACGAAACGGCGCTATAACCATATGCCAGGGCATATTATAGTGTATAATTTTTGTTAAACAAAGTGCTCCCGAGGCCCAGTAATCTATGTGTAGAATCGACAACTTAACGTACTTTCTGAGGCACTAGTTCATATTTACTTTATAGAAAACCGCCAAACACAATTTGTACCCGGCACCTCGCTAATTACAACTAAACATATAACCGCAAAGCCGTTAGCCAGATAAACATATCCATACATTTTTATTGACCGACAAATAAATATAGTGAGTACATTTCACGTCCTATGCGCATTGCCTTGTGTAACTCCACACAGGTGAATTTTCCTGATTGCGATATATATGTAGGTACCTTAATTGACGCTAACTCCCTTACGAAACGTTTTGATGAGGTTATGTGTGAAACTTGGCTTAAGGCTTAGTACTTACAACATTAGGTTGGCTTAGAATACACTAGCAATTTATTAAATGTCTTGAGTAAACGTAGAGCGATGGTTGCACAATACTCCCCTTAAAACTATAAGCCATTATGCCTCAATCCCGCTGTCTGTGTCCATTCTGATGAACAAGTACCACGGCTCTTCTTCTGGTATCTCCTCAACCTACTCTGGTTCATCAAGCGACACAAAGTGAGGTCCAAGTCCCACACGGGGGCGTCCCCTGTGAGATCTGGACCTCGGCTCAGACACTCTTGCGCTGTGCTTAATAAAATAGCAAAAGTCTCGTAGATGACTACAGAAACGTCCGTCCTGGATTGGAGGCAAAGTAGCATGATATTTTATCAGCCCGGTCACGTCCGCTGCTTAACATGACTCTCTTTTATGCCCGTGAAGTAACAAAAGCCTCAGGGCTAACTACATATGTCCGTCCGTAAAAAAAAAAGACTGTCCTCTTTGGCTGGGGTCGTTGCGGGAGCTCAACTATTTTTTACGTTTATATTATACTACGCACCCCGATTTTGTGCGGGTAGTAAAGCATATTTTACATTGTGTAAATCGTTACCTTGACAAATTATTCACCTAAACCTTCCTCATGGATCACTTTATCTAAAAACCGCATGAAAAATCGTTATTGACCTTATCGCCAATAGACAGACAGACGGGGCTGAGGAATTTATTTTATAATTTCGCCGTACATATAGGGTCGTTGGCAAACAAGATAAATAGATAGATAAATGCTGCGGTACGCACTTACCGTAGCCTAAGATCTCTAATAACATTATGAGTTCTGGAGACCTTACTCCTAAATCTCAGGAATACAATAGTAATCAATAATATAATTGGGCTGCGGTGTGCTGTAACCCCTGTCGATCAGTTAATTCAGCGCACTAACAACTAATATTAATTACATATTTTCATTTAACCTCGCCTTGTGTACTAGTATGTATGTCTTTTATACAATCTTTTGTTAGAGAGGTGGAAGGTGCTAACTATAGCGCCACCCTGACCTCAAAGGTCAAAACCTTGAAGATAACAAGTTGCTAATTACTTTTGGCATTATCAAACTGTTCTGATGACAATCTTGTTATACTTGAAATATAAATAAATAAAATAAAAAAATAAAAATAAAAATCATTTTTATTTACGTAAACCTATTACAGGCACTTGCAAATAGTCAAAACAATAATTTAGTATTAAGTATTATTTAGATAATATCATATTTTATAATATTATTATTATTAATTATCATATTTTATAAATTTTCAAATTAAACAAGTATTTAAGTTATTATTTTAATAATATTTTAGTCTTAACGTCTTAGTTTATTATTTAACTATATTGTGTCAAATAGCTTGTTCTGTCTATAGTAGGTTAGAACAATTGTCATTGTCATATAAGTTATACAAACGGATTAAAATGGATTAAGCAATTCATTTAAGTTGTGCGCTGACGCACATTTAAATATAGGTTTTGTGGTAACTTAAAAGCAACCTACACTTATATTATAAACGCGAAAGTTTGTAAGTATGAATGGATGGATGGATGGATGTTTGTTACTATTTCACGTAAAAACTACGGAACGGAATTGGCTGAAAGTGCGCTCGATTAACATATAGGCTACAAAACATCACGCTCTAACCTACTGGAGCAGAGTAACGCGGGTAATACCGCGCGGGGCAGCTTGTAGATAATAATTTTCATCATCAACAGCCCGTTTACGTCCACTGCTGAACATGGGCCTCCTCTTAACAGCCCTTAGCAAACCAGGATCGTAGAGGGATATTGCCATAATCACCACGCTTGGCAGACGGATTGGTGATCGCAGTAAGATGTAAACCTTGAGCTAATAGATGCTGCTGCCCATCCATCGGCCATATGTCCCTTAGTCGCCTTTTACGACACCCATGGGAGGACATGGGGTGGTCTATTCTAAGCCGGGAACCACACGGCACATAATTATAAGATAATAATTTTAGGTTTGTTATTAAATAAATGAAGTCCGGTGCAATTTTAGTTCTCCAGTTTTTACACTTTATTTATTTTGTTAATCATCATCATCATCATTATCATCAGCCCGTATAACATCCTCTGCTAAACATGGGCCTCCGAACGAGGGAGGCTCATAGTCACCACGCTTGGCAGGCGGTTTGGTGACCGCAGTATTATGTTGTACCACACGGAAACGCTGCTGCCCGTTCCTTCCTATACGATTATTATAGATGACGTTATAATAATAGGGACCAACGGCTTAACATGCTTTCCGAGGCACGGAGGGTAGATTCTCAAACAACCAGACTCGGAAAGAAATCTTAGAATTTACACAAAGATGTCCGGCGTGGGGATCAAACCCACGACCTCCCGAATTTAAAGCGAGCTAAATACCGCTACGCTGCAGAAGTTGTCATAAATATAAATAACAGCCCCATGTACTATACAAAATATATAAATGTTTTGTCTTATTCCTTTATGTACAGGAATAGTGAGACAAAACTATAAATTAGCGTGACATTCGAGCACATTAGCTAATGGTACTGTGGCAATATCAAATGCCTAGATTAGCTTCACTCCAGTTTAGATACCTAGGACTCGTATGAATCAATATGCAAAACGCTCATCTCAACATTCGCTCCGGTCACGGCGGATCAATGATCTGTAATAGCATCTACATGAGTACACTCGGAATCAAATATATGTGTTACGGCTAAAGATAGGTGTAAACATAAACTTGAGATTAGCCGGCTAAACCTAGGTCTAGCCGACCACATGCAGTTAAACTTAGATCAACCTGAATAAGTCCCTGTTCAACTCCATTGGTTTAGGTTTAGGTTTTTTTTTTTTTAACCACCCCAACATATTTTTGTGCCGTGCATAGGTATTGTTTAATTTAATTAAAACCTAGAATATCACCACGCAAACTAACATGTTATCGAACTTTAGCTGCTTCTCAAAGATAAACCTAAGTTTAGCCGGCTAATCTTAAGTTTATGTTCACACCTACCTTTAACCGTAACATATTATGTACAAACGACCAAAGAGATAAGTTTACATATTGTGAAACACATTTTAAACTTATATATACCCACGTTGGTGAGAAGAGTTCCCTGTTATGTGTATACACAGCTAGCAGCGAACTCTTCACCCCTAAAGAATTATCGGCTGTCATACTGATATACTGAGACGTGGTCACTTACTGAATGTATCCGATGTCCTCGTAGACCTGAAGTCTGAGAGGTCTGAGAACTGTAAAGTTGCAAAAAAATCCCTCTAAAAAACTAAAAGTCATAATCCCTCAATCTCATCGCCAGCGACCGCCCCGAGCCGAGGTATAAGCCCCACAGGGGGCCCCCTTGCGCAGGTTGCTTAGTTTTTAAAACATTTATTAAGGCTGGAGCTCTGTTCGCCTTTATGCCCGATGAAGAAGCAAAAGCCTCGTGGCTAACTACGTAAGTCTATCCAAAAAAAAACTGTGTCTCATAAGAATGCTCAGAGTCGCTCAGCTCTGGAGAGCTATGCTCGGCGATTCCCGGCGTGATCGAATCAGAAATGAAGAGATCCGCAGGAGAACAAAGGTCACTGACATAGCTCAACACATTAGCAGGCTGAAGGGGCAATGGGCAGGACACATAGCTCAAAGAACTGACGGCCATTGGAGCAGAAAGGTTCCGAGTGGAGACACGAATTGGCAAGCGCAGCGTACGACGACCGCCTGCACGATGGATCGACGACCTCGTTGAGGTTGCAGGGAGTCAGTGGTTGCAGGCCGCTAGCGATCAGCAGTGGCCTATAACAGGCTGATGATGATGATGATGATGATGATACTGATATAAAAGTAGTGATGTGTTGTACAATTGCGTTCAAAAGTCTAGTATCGCTCTGCCCATTTGAGTATGTTTCGCCGGACCGTCTCATGTGGTTCGTGTTAAAATCGGCAGTAGAATAACCCACTGAGTTTGCTTCGCCGGATCTTCTCAGTTGGGACGTATTGGATCCGGTGGTAGCATTAAAGCGCGTCCGTCGTTATATACTCATGGTCCGCCCAAATAATGACAATTGTTCTTAATAAAATTTAATATAGACAGAACAAGCTATTGGACACAATATAGTAAAATAATGAAGTTAAGACTAAAATTATTAAAAATAATTACTAAAATACCTGCTTAATATGCTCATTTATAAATGTTAAAATTATACATAGATTAATAATAAATTATTGTTTTGACTATTTGCAAGTGCCTGTAATAGGTTTACGTAAATAAAAATGATTTTTATTTATTTTTATTTTATTTATTTATTTTAGTAGCAGTTTCTAAAACTATTAACGAGAAGAAGATGATAAGTACAACTACCTTCTTCTTTGAAGACAACTCACACACATAAACATCATTTGCTGAGTTGCATTCATTGTTAATTTTACAATTAGAACAAGATATTATAAAAGTAACTGGACCTAAACTTCTTGGACATGCCCATCTGAGTATGTTTCACCGGATAGTCTCGATGAGGCCGCGCTGAAACCGGCAGTAGAATAACCCCACTGAGTTTGTTTCGCCGGATCTTCTCAGTTGGGGCGTATTGGATCCGGTGGTAGCACTAAAGCGCGTTCGTCGAGATACTTATGGTCCGTCTAAATAATAACATACTCAAAGGCCAGAACTTAGATTTAATCATAGATATAAAATAATAAAATAATATTGTACTTTCATACCTGACAGCTTTTAGGCTAAAGTTATATAAACTATTATTATACGTAGCAATAAACAAATAAAATTAATTAATTAAATCAAAAATAAGCCAAATATGTTTTGACTATATTTACAAATACCTGTAATAGGTTTACGTGAATACAAACTTTTTTTTTTATGTTATAAATATTGAGTTTTCTGTACGTAAACTGTATGATTGGGTGTGTCTTGTGTCCATGAATTGTGTTTGTGATACGACCAAAGCAACGGTGTGGTCTTTCGTAGGTGTAATGAAAAATAAAAAAAACTGAACGTAGGTATTTTTATTATAGGGCTATTTTTACTTGCATCTGTCCCTCTTACATGGGAACTTTTTATAAAATCAAGTCTTTGTTCTGGTTTAAGATTTTCTCACAAACAATACATAGGTATTCACTTAGTTACCTACTTGAGAAATTGGTTTTTATATAAACCATATTTTAATTTTAGTTGGTCTTGGATAATGTAATTTTGAAATAATAATTAATGAATGTATTTTTGGTAGTATTTCAATTTAACCATTAGAAATAACAAAGGTTTCCGTATTTATATTTATATAGGTTTATTATTTACCTACGCAAGCTATGTTGCTTTTCAATAAACCATCAGGAAGTATTTTTCAAAGGTTAATAAAAATCTCTGTAACCTTTAATATAATTGCACATTATTTTTAATCGTACTTCATATTGGCATCGCAGTTGTAACTTATTTAACCGAGACTTAATAATAAAGTAATTTCGCATGCTTTATGACATTAAGATAGATAGAGCAGGAGGTACATTTGCACGTAATCGACTGTACCATAACATTGTAAGATCATTTTGAATGTTTGTTGCGTAAAATTGTAATGGCCTTAATAGTTGTTTATTATCTATACAAATAAATTAAATTAAAGTATCTATATGTATTGAAAAAATAAGCATGTTTTCTCTGAATGAACGGGCGTTAATAATTAAAAGAAATTGTTTGTTTGTTTCGGCTAAACTCATTAACGACTAGACGAGTCCTGTCAAAATCTGTCTATTTTGACAGGACTTCCACTGGTAGATAGTTAATTCAGAGGTCGTGTATTCACATTGGATTTTCATTGTTAGATAGCATAAAACATGTTTATTTACGCGGTTTTAACCTCAAGGATTTCCAAACACCATAAAAGTTGTTAAGCGTTTTAAGTTTTGAATACTTTTTGTGTGTTTGAATCCCGTGCTATAAAAAAAAATTGTGTTAATTCTAAGACTAGTTTTGGTGACTAGTGTGGTTGGTTAGTTGAGGGCTTATGTGCGTCGAAAAGCACGTAAAGCCGTTTGTCCTTTGCCACAGAATAAAGAATAGTTCAAGTACCTTTGCTAATATTTCTCGGTGAAAATCGAAAATCGAAATCTTAGGCCGATTTCTTCGTGCGTACCCGGCCCCCGCCAACGACGGATCGAAGGAGTGTCCGGGGGGTTTTAGAGGTGTAGGGTCCTCTCCTCGTTGTATGAGTGTCGCATACCACGCTATGGAGAGGGCGAGTCCCACATATCCAATCGCCAGCGCGCGGATACGCTGCAGCGGCGGTGGGAATGCGTAAATGCATTTCCCCACGGACAAAAAAAAGACCCCTTTGGCCATCCGGCCACGGTGAATCCTAACCAGCATAAGGGAACCTAAGATGTAAGTTCAATTCCCGCTGGTGGTATATATTGATTAATCTTAATTGTAAAATACCTACTATAAAATTTTACGTAAATTGTCAATATTATTATTATATCTTTTTTTCAATTTTAATTACTAGCAGAGTTTTTACACACTGCTATTATTGTATCAATCCCTCGAGCTAAGCTAAAGTGCTTGAGTTACCAGTGGATTCACGTCGGTAGTGCAATCGATGGAGATCAAATCAGCGACCACATAATCGTATGTCTGACATCCTAGCCATTGAGCGACGGCAGCTTTAAATACCTAAATTATAGCAAATAGTTTACGTATTTCATATAAACCTCTAATGTATAATTATGTGAGTTAATCTGCTGATTGCCATGATTGCTCACATCAGACTTGTAACGGATGTGAGCGCTTGTAATTTTGTTTAATTCGATATAATCGCAATTAATGTGTTTAACTTAACATGTAGTTAAATAAGCAGTGGTTAACTTATTAGTTAAGTTTAAATTACCTTGAAAATTATAGGAAATGTGACGATTAAAGCTAATCCTTACTTGCGTAGGTAACATAATGGTTTAAGGTAAATTAATAATAATATTTTAAGTTACTTTAATGAAATGTTATACGTAATTAGGTCCTCTGTGGGAATTGTAAAATTTCCTTAACTAATCTGAATATTTTCTATATATTCCTGCTAAAAAGTAAGTATATTTATGATTGAAAACAAAATGATAATTTACACCCTGAACTGTCAGGTATTTGGGCCCGTTTGCGCTTTTCATTGGTATTTACTGATAAGAATGCGTTTTTGTTGCTGTTTAACCTTATACTTACCTATTTGTGTGTATTTGTAGCTAGGTTTGTGTAGTAACGAGTATTATGTTGTAACACACAGGGAAACGCTGCTGCCCTTATATACAATTGTATAGATATAACAATCGGGACCAGCGGTTTAACGAGGCACGAATGATAGCCCCACAAGCACCAAACCCAGAAAGAAATCTTAGATTGACAGAAAGCTTTTTTCCGACGCTTGGTTCAAACCCACGATCTCCGAAACTTATACCGCTGCGCCTCGAAGGTTTCGATTTTTGCTCTTATTATTCTGTTTTAAAATGACAACTCTGTTTTAAAGAGACAACTCCCGCACTAGGGAAATAAATCCCTGTGTCGCGGGGGACTTTACAAACATTCATTTCACGGACACAAAGAACACCCAGACTCAGAACAACTATTTGTGATTCACACAAATAATTGTACCGGGTGGGAATCGAACCCAGGACACCAGATGAGTCTCAGATGCAACTTCCGTAACCACTGAGCCACCGGTGCAGTCTAGTAAAAGTAGTAGTAAAGTGCAGTATTATAAAAGAAATAGGCCATAAATTGACTGTTATGTACTTATTTATATTTAAACTTTCTTTCAAACTTGTTATGTATGACCTGTGTGTATGACAACCTATTTGGTTGGGTGAGTTAGAACTAGTTACTGTTAATGGAAGGTTGCAGGTTCGATTCTTGCGTAAAGCGAACTCTCAGTTATGTAATGACAAGTAATACGCTAATCAAACCTTCTAGGTTTAGAATTATGTATATGTATAAATTATGCTAATTAATGCAAGATCATACAGTTAAGAGTAAAAGGAACAAATTAGTTTTATAATTAGTCAAGTATCAATACGTTCCAATGGTGTAATGTCTTTCACTATTAGAAAGCTACATAATCCAGGAGTAATATGGGCTATATTGAATGGTGAATTTCCCGTGAGGGCGGGAGCTAGGCGGATGAAACCCCACGCGGAACCAACGGAATGCTAGTATTTTATAAGTTAGTTTTAATTTAAATTAGGTACTTTTTACTTTATTATAATACTAGCGGCCCGCCCCGGCTTCGCACGGGTGGACTTTTATACCCTACCCCTGCCCTACCCTATCCTACCCTACCCCTACCCTACCCCTACCCCTACCCTACCCCTACTCTACCCCTACCCTACCCTACCCTACCCCTACCCTACCCCTACCCTACCCTACCCTACCCTACCCTACCCTACCCTACCCCTACCCAAAAGTATCCTATGTCCTTCTCCCAGTTCTTAGCTACCTCCCTACCAATTTTCAGCCAAATCGGTTCAGCCGTTCTTGAGTTATAAATAGTGTAACTAACACGACTTTCTTTTGTTTTTAAAATGTATTCTGCTATTCGGGACGGAAACAAATCCAACAAATCAAAAACCATGGCAATCGGTCCAGCCGTTCTCGAGTTATAAGTGTTGTAACAAACACGACTTTCTTTTATATATATAGATATGCTATAGTTTACCTGTATTCTTCGTAAAAAAACGCTGGTAAAAAAAGTTATTCTCATTAAAAAAATAAACTTTCTTTTATTAATAGTTTTAATTATTAGAATTACACAATAGTTAAAGTTAGTTTGATAAATAAAATTTCACCATATCGAGGTAACGCTAGTGTAACGCACAATAGTTGTTAAGAATAGGCCTACAGACCTCGAGGCATTGGGTGAAGGATGATGCTATCATTAACAGATCTAATCACTATGTGTGTGTCTGTCTGTCATTTTGAGATTCTTTAGATCGTCATCTTGACCTAAATGAAAGAGAATAATGACTATGTTTAGTATGAGAGGTCGCATGTTAGTGAGGACGTAAGGAAAGCTATAATTTTCTCGCAATCAGACACTTGTCGCTGTAGGAAAGATAATTAAGATTAAGTGTCGCCGCGTACGTTCGCCTTATTAATGATACCGTTTCGTTAATACGGCGAACGTATGCTGCGACTGTAAATGTTAGTTTTCAGGTTGAAAGTGCTAGTTACGCACAGGGAACATATTTCTTAAAAAAGAACTGTCCCATACGAAGTTTGGTTAACCCATTTCACTTCAATGTATGGCAATCAAAAAATAAATGTTTAATCTAAGATTTATTACCATCTAAGATTTCTAACAAACCAGACCCGGAGGTCTAGCATTGGTCCTCCGTGACTCAGAAAGCACGTTAAGCTATTAGTGCCGATTGTTATAGCAATCGTATACAAGCAACGGACAGCAGCGTTTACCTGTATTTTACAACTTAATTTTAACTGCTTACTCAACAACCCTTCTACCGTGGTGACCATGGCAAAACCTCTCCATGGCGGAAGCATAATGTTGATCAGTGGACGTTATATCACCAACTCGTAAGCCAAGCCCTCCTCAGGGACGTCCATGTTCAACATTGGACGTAAGTCAGTTAGTTAGTTTTAACTTAAATTAGCTACTTTTAGTTGTATATTATGTATTTTATCGTTGTATTAAATAAAGTAATCGTTTTTCTTTGAAACCTTTTAATTTGAAATACATAATTAAAGTGACTTGACGATTTGACACTTTTAAAGTTTCTTTGCATGTATCTAGTCAAAAACTTAAAATCTTCAAAGTGTCAGTTCATGTAAGCCCATCGTTGACATAATATCACTTCTTGTGACGAAAACAAACATTTTTTTTAGGTTAGAATTTACGTCATTTTACAGTCGATTTCCATTACACTTATAACATTACAGATGTCAAAAACATTAGTATTTAGTTGATCTAATGTAATGTAATGTACTGTAACAGACAAGTGGTCTACTTACAAGTGAGTGCGCGTGCGCATGTCAATATGATCGGTTCCGTTGCGCAAAGGTCGGGGTCGGCGGGTTATGTAAACAAAACGTGTTTGTTTACTATGAGCTTTTGTAATAATTTAGATTTTCGATAATAGAAACAATTGGAATATTGGTGGTTTGGCAATAGTACCGTGGGTAATCAATTATTGGATGCTGTGAAGAGAGGCGTGCAATGACGTAACTGTTGTAGAGGCCTATTGCTAATTCGAGTACCGAGAGGTCTCACTAATTATTAAACTTCAAACCTATGTGGCGTAGCGATATAAATACCGCCTTCAATCTCGGAGGTCGAGGGTTAGATCCATACCTCGAACAAGGTATCTTTGTGTAAAATCTAAGATATCTTTTTGTGTCTGGTTGGTTGGAGGACTACCCTTCGTGCCTCGGAAGGCACGATAAACCGTTAGATTACCTATAACAATCGTATATCAGGGAACGGACAGTCTATATTGGGTGTGTCCCTGCACACGGGTATTCCATGTGTGTCAAGACGATATAAATACTACGGTCACCAACTTCAAGCATGACAACTATGGCAAAACCCCCCTCGGAAGGCCATGTTCTACAGTGGACATACAGATTGATAATGTCATCATTGTGATGGTGACGAACTGGATATGTACACTTTATAACGCACATAGAAACCGGAAAAGCCGATAAGTTCCAAAATAAAAAGCTGTCACTGCCACCCGTCCCAGAAACATAAACCTTGTACTACTTTGATATTACAACTGTTAACAGTCTTTATCCTTTGTTCAATAGATGGCGTTGACGTGCGACTGTCCGATGACGCAGCCGGGGCCCACGTTGGCGGCCACCTGCGGAGGGGGCGCCTTCATGCTGTTCATGGGACTGCTGGAAGTGTTCCTGAGGAGCCAGTGCGACTTGGAAGACCCTTGTGGGAGAGCACAGGTACGAGAAAAGAATAGCTTATATTGTCTGTTCGGTACTGGAGTTTTTTTTTACATTTTTATATCATGTGAACGTTACGTTACATTTCTATTGAAAGTGTTTATTAATCATTTTATTAATAGACAATAGTAAAATAAAACAAAAATAAGGCTTAATACCAAAACAAATCTATATTTTAGCCAATAGAATTATGTTAAAAAAACAATAGTAGTGCGAAAAGAATGAGTACATGCGTGTAAATATAGAAAAAAACAAGTACATGCGCGTGAATATTTAAAAAAAATATGTGTAGATAATTTCGCCGAAACATAACGCCTGCCGAAAACTTCGCCACCTCAGCATTGGCTAGACAAATACCTAGCGTTGGATTTCAGTTGGCAACACATACGACACACGGACAAGGAATAAAGCCCAAACAAAAAAATGCTTTCCAAAAGTTTCAGCTAAGGTCACAAAATACTTCCGCGCATAGAATGGGCGTCACTGTCTGAGTTCCAGGATATCACACCTGAGCTCTGCGGCCAACACGATATAATTTTACTAATAGTTACAATATAGTTACTAGAAATAGATTTAGGAAGTAACTTAGATCTTAAAACTGATATGTACATAAGTGGTATTTACCAGTTACATTGATAAGAGAATTTAAATTATAACTCTTGGAAGTTAAAACTCTCAGAGTTTTTTTTCTGACGGACTTACATTACAGCCACGAAGCTTTTGCTACTTCATCGGGCATACAGGCGAGCAGAGCTCCAGCCTTAATAAATGGTTTACAAACTACAAACTAAGCAATCTGCGCAAGAGGGCGCCCCTCAGTGGGGTTTGGACCTCGGCTCAGGGCGGTCGCTGGCAATGAGATTAAAGGATTATGACCTTTTAGTATTTTATGAGAGTTTTGTGCAACTGTCGCTCTACTTTACATTTCGCGGGCCTCTCGGACTTCGGGTCTACGAGGGCATCGGATGGTTTTTTGCAAACTAAGGGTCGGGAGGAACTCTTAGAGTCGCGGAGTAAACCCCTGAAGGAACTTTTCTTATCAGAAATTGACGACATATTAAAAAAGGGCCTATAACCGGCGAGCATGCATGAAGTGACTGATGAATGTGGAAGGAAGTGTGCCAGGAGGGAGACAGGTGGCGTTCCTTTGTCGTCGATGTCTTGAGAAAGGCGTGACGATATGTAGAACACGCTGTCGGTATCATAATATTAAGGTGTGTTATTTTAATAGCAGTTAACCGCAAAATATAAGTGATTTTATCATTTTTTAAAGTTTACAACAGGTCGAGTAGGCGATTAAAATAGTCTTTGACCTAGATATTAAGGATATTGGCATTTAGCCTAGCAGTAGATAACAACGTTCTAAGAAATATTTGACGGTCGCATGAAGAATGTCCGCCATGAGTGCAGCGACCCATAGCCTATTCAAAATAAAATCACACGAAACACTGAAAAAAGAAGTTTCCTCTCTAGCGTTGTGAGCGCACATTTATTATGAAGTTTGTCAATTTACAAACTTCTCTCAACCAAAAAACTATCAACGGAATCCTTGTTATATTCTTCTATTGTCGGTCTTAAACATCATTCATGGGCATAGCTTCGTTTGGATTAGTTCTTGTTCCCCTTACGACTTCACAAGATTACTTAATAACCGTTATAACGAACGTTTAACACTACATTAAAACGTATTTACTGTAGCGTAACCGAGTAAATACTAAAATCCCCAAAAGTCTGAGAGGCCCGCGCACTGTACCTGCGGAAGAGCGACAGTTGCACAAAATTCTCAAAAAAAAATCATCATTGCTCAATCGCCACAACAGCGACGTCCAAATCCCACGGTGAGCGTTCTGAAGCGCAGGTTGGTTAGTTTGTAGATTTTAAACCATATATTAAGGTTGGAGCTCTGCTCGTGTTTATTCCCGGTAAAGTAGCAAAAGCATCCTGCACCCTAACTTCAAATGTCAGTCCAAAAAAAAAAACACTGAATGCTCTATGGCGGTATTCACAATTTCTGAGACAAATTCTTTTCACTGAGCTAAAATTCAAAGGCATAATATTGGTAAACTACGTAAAAAATCAGACTGGGACTGCCAATGTCGGGAACTAGAAATGATAAATGACACACATTAGCAAAACTTAGGCACTCGACAGTTGCAATGTATCACGTAACTCATTAGTTTTTTTGTGTCAATTTATTGAATGTTAACCTTAATTTTAGTAGACAGACTGCAAAAACGTACCTAAAATAAACATGATAATAAATAAACGTGCAGTAAATAATTCATCTATGGGTACTAATATTATAAAGATAAAAGATTTGATTGTTTATCTGTATTCAATAAGCTCCAAAACTACTGGACTGATTTCAAAAATTCGTTCACCGTAAGAAAGCTGTGTGACATAGGTACGCTGTATTTAATTATGAAGTTTCCACGGGGATGGGAGCAACGCGGGTCAAACTGCGCGCAGTAAGCATTTTTTTTTAATTAAGGATTTGTTCTTTTAGTTTTATTTTCATTGAGTTTAGTTTCATTGTCTTTTACTTTGACTGAGCTGGTGGCACTGAACTTACGTATTCCTACTGTAATTGCTTGTAGACCTGGGGTTCGATTCCCATCCAGGACAACCATGTGCTTTGTGTACGTGAATAAGATGTTGGTAAGTAGCGACGTAGGGATTATTTAAACGGGAAAGGAATTTTATTAAATAAAAAATTCTCTAGTTACCTTCAAATAGACATGCGCAATATGTGTCATTGAAGTGTAAAGAGAGATATACTTCATTTGAAATAAGTGAACTATATCACTCATTTACTTCACTAGTTCAGCTTATGAACAAGATTAATTTGAATCAGTTTTCGCATGTCCTTCAAACGATCATCGAATTCATTTACTTCACTAGTTCAGTTTATGAACTAGATTCATTTGAACCAATTTTCGCAGGTCTTTCAAACGATCATCGATCGTGCAATGAACTAATAACGAGAATGATTATATTATTTGGTATTAGTTCTTTAAGAATTTTAACACTGTGAACTAAATGGACTAAACTGAACTATTGAAGTATATGAATCTGCACTGAACGAAAGAGATACAGAGTGATTCCAACTGAAGTACTTCAATTGAAGGATTCATTCGCGAACTACACATCTCTACCTTCAAATGATACCCCGGAAAACATCACATGAGAACAAATCTAGTTGTACCATGAATTACCATCTAATTTATTCCACATATCAAGCAGAAACCACACGTCCATTAGTGGGAACCGACTAAATTATACCTTCCATTTGTTTTAATATGTTACTCATCAAACCATTCGTTGCTTTGAAACTTTTACTGATTACTCGGTTCACCTGAGCAACTCACGGGGTCAATTGCCCTTTCACGGCTTTTGCAAGACATACATGGTAAATTGTACTTGGTACATCCTCCTGGTTGGTCTATATGCCTTGTCGTATCAGTCTTCGTTAGATTGCTGTTCTAGTTTAATAGCTCTTGTTTTAATCTACATTAAAAGCATTCCATAGCTTCGCAATCACACATATACTTCTCACTTGAATTGGCGTACGATCATCATGATCATCATAATTTCAGCCGTAGAACGTCGACTGCTGTACATAGGCCTCCTTTTTTTTCATTTCATTTCATTCGAGATCATTTCGGCCCACACGTTCATTTCTGATTCGATCTCGCAGAGAAACCCCTAGCATAGCCCTCTCCCTAGCTCGTGAGGGACACTGAGTCTATTCATACATAATAAGGTCACACTGGTTAAAGACTTGTAGTATGCACTTAAATATTAGTTATGATATGAAGTTAACCGGAAATAATGAATTTTATGATTTTATTCTCTTAGAAGTCAATTAGTAGAAGCCAGAACCTGGCCCTCGCTTGAGGTTATAGCCTTTTTTTCGGACGGACATATGTGGTTATCCCTGCGGCTTTTGCTACTTCACCGGGCATAAAGGCGAGCAGAGCTCCAGCCTAGATAAATGGTTTAAACACTACAAACTAAGCAACCTGCGCAAGAGGGCGTCCCCTGTGGGACTTGTACCTCGGCTCAGGGCGGTCGCTGACGGGGAGATTGAGGGATTATGGCTTTTTGTTTCTTTAGGAGAGTTTTGTGCAACTGTCGCTCTACTTTACAGTTCGCGGGCCGCTCGAACTTCGGGTCTACGAGGGCATCGGAAGGTTGAGATTATAGCTGTAACAAAATCAATCAATGCGTGTTTGGAGTATATAGTTCTATGGGTCACATATAAATAATAGGCGAATCTGCTCAATAATAACTATATTGCTTGACCAACAATTATTGAAAATAAAATGTATTGACGCGCACACGCGATTCAAGTGACCCTAGCAGACTGCCGGCGCGGGCGGCGAGCCGGCGATGCGATGTCGCGGCGTGGCCTCGCCCCCCCCCCCCCGCGTCCCGCAGGCCCCTGCAGGCGCCGCACGGTGGGTCCGCGTACTGCGACGCACAGTGGTGCGTTAACAGCCTCCCACACCTTGATAGCTCAGCTATCAATCTTCGTTTTGGTTGCAGTCCTTTTCATCATCAGGTATAATGCAAAACTTGTGGACTGCTCTCTTGATTGTTCCTCTCGACGTGTAGACATCAGCGACTCTGCTGACACCATCTCGTCCAGGATAAAGGTTTGTTATGCGGCCTAGACGCCAACATAATGGAGGGAGGTGATCTTCCTTCAGTATAATCAAATCACCTACTTTGGGTTCTTGTTGTGGTTTCCGCCACTTCGTTCTTTGTTGCAGTTCGGCCAGGTACTCTCGACGCCACCTCTCCCAAAACTGCTGCCGCAGCTGCTCTATCCTCTCGTATCTGTTGGGTCTCGTTTTATCAATGTTTAGAGACGGCACTGAAGTGAGTGGCCGTCCGATAAGGAAATGTCCCGGAGTGAGGGGAAGGATATCTGACGGGTCTGATGAGAGAGGAGATAGGGGTCGTGAATTTAGGATAGCTTCGATTTGTGTGAACAACGTCGACAGTTCCTCAAAAGTTAAGGCAGCGTTCCCTGCTACTCTTTTCAAATGGTGTTTGGATGACTTTACCCCAGCTTCCCATATACCCCCAAAATGAGGTGAATATGCAGGGCTGAACTTGAATCGAATGCCTTCAGTGCTGCCATACTCTATCACAGCTTCACGACTAGATTTGAGGACTCGACCCAATTCATTGTTTGCCCCTACAAATGTTTTGCCATTGTCTGAATAAATTTCGTAAGGTTTACCTCTTCTAGCTACAAATCGCCGTAGGCACATTAGGAACGCTTCAGTAGTGAGATCACTTACAAGTTCTAAGTGGACAGCTTTAGTTGTAAGACAAACAAATAAACAAAGATAACATTTAGTTACGCGACTACCTCTGCCTTTTTTACTCGATATCATGAATGGACCAGCAAAATCTGTTCCACATGTATAAAAGGGAAAACTGGGATTTGTTCTTACATTTGGGAGGTTACCCATTATAGGCTGTACCGTTTTACCTCTGAAACGTATACACACAGTACAATTTTTTAATATACTACGAGCCAAGTTCCTGCCACCTATTGGCCAATATTCCTCCCTAATGGATGATAAGAGTAATAGTGGGCCGGCATGGAATAAACGTATATGCTGATATCTCATTAGTAATTTAGTAAAATTATGCTTGGAATCAAGCAATATAGGATGCCTTTTGTCAAAATTGTAATTAGGATTTTGTATACGACCACCCACCCTGAGTATACCATCTGAATCTATAAACGGGTTAAGCGGCAATATTTTAGATTTATGATGAAGCTCTTTGCTCCTTTTGATTGTATCTATTTCACTAGAAAATGATTGCACTTGGCTAAGTTTGATTAATGTTTTTAATGAATTACTAAGCTCCTCAGTGTTAAGACAACCTGTTAATCTATTATAAGTTTTATCCTTACTGTACTTGCAAATAAAATTGTTAATAAATCTATGGACATATGCCATAATTCTTTTGAGTTTAGAAAAACTTGAATATCTGGAAAAGTCTAAGAAATTAGTTTCTACGCTAATATGTAAAACTTTTAATTCTGGTAGTTCCATATCTGGAACACCTTGGTGTGGCCATTCGCTTGGTTCCCTTACAAGGTACGCAGGTCCCTCCCACCACAGGGATGAGGACTGTAACTGCTGTGGAGTTACACCTCTCGAAGCCAAGTCAGCAGGGTTACAATCTGTAGGCACATGTCGCCATGAATAGTCAGATGTAATTTCATTTATTTCATTTACCCTGTTACGAACAAAAGGTTTTAGTTGTTTATATTGAATATTTAGCCAACCTAGTACTACTGTTGAATCTGTCCAAATAGTTTTACTAGTAATATTACAACGGAGTGACTGTAAGACCTTTGCACACAATCTTGCTCCGAGCAACGCACCACACAACTCTAAGCGTGGTATAGTAGTTGGCTTTATGGGAGCTACCCGAGCCTTGGCACATAGTAGCTTAACTGTTACCTTATTATTGACATCTGTTGTGCGCAAATATACACAGGCACTATATGCTTTTTGCGAAGCATCAACGAAACAATGTAGCTCTATTGATATAGCCGAATCACAAATAACATTTCTTTCTAATTGTATACTGGAGAGGCATGACAAGTTTTTCATAAATGTCATCCATGAACCTTTTATATCATTGGGTACTGGATCATCCCAGTCTATCTTAGCACTCCATAAACTTTGTAAAATTATTTTTGCAGTAATAATGCAAGCGCATAGAATACCTAAAGGGTCAAAAATTTTGCAAGTCATTGAGATTATTGTTCTCTTAGTTATCTTTAAAGTAGAATCTAAATTTATTGGAAATTGAAATGTGTCCATTTTAGGGGACCAATTGAGACCCAGAACACATGCCTGCCTTGTTAGGTCTAATGTAGCATTTAACATGGATTCATTTGTAAATATTTGAGGACAATTTGTGCGTATTTTGCGTAATGGAAAATGTGCTGAGCCTAATACTTGTGTCACGTTCTTATAAATATACATCAGCTCTTCTTTAGTAGATGCTCCAGTGCTCAAATCATCATAGTAGAAATCATTTTTAATTATATTAGCAATATACTGATCGGAACATTCCTCTGCTAACTGAAGGAGACATCTTGTGCTTAGAAACGGCGCTGACGCTGTACCGTATGTCACAGTATTTAATTGCAAGACCTTGAGTGGCACGGATGAATCTTCCCTCCACAAAATTAATTGTAAATGACGTTGTGATTCTACAATAGAAATCTGTCTAAACATTTTCTCAATGTCACCCGTTAGTACGAATTTATGAGTGCGAAAACGTAACATAATATTAAATAAATCATTTTGCATAACTGGACCTATCATCTGGATATCATTTAGTGATTTTCCAGAGGATGTTTTCACTGAAGCATCAAAAACTACTCTAAGTTTAGTAGTTTCACTTTTTTCTCTAAGTACTGCATGGTGGGGCAAGTAATTACCACACCTTGGACGGTCTATTTCTTCCAAATGACCAAGATCTGAATATTCCTTTATAAAATCAAAGTACTGTTTTTTAATATTTGGATTCTTATTCAACTTACTTTCTAAACAAAAAAAACGCCTTTTGGCAATATTATAAGAGTCACCTAGTGATTCTTCTGGTGATTCCTTGAGTGGCATTTTAACATTAAATCTACCACTTGGCAAACGACTTGTATTTTCTATAAAACTGTTCTCACAAGCTTGTTCTTCAAGGGTGTAAGATATTTTGTTTGAAGGCAATTCATCAACTTCCCAAAATCTTTGTAATGATTCTTGAATATCATCCTGCATGATATTACAATGTAATACATTAATACTAGAGTAAGTATTTTTAGTACGAATTAACTTAGAGTGTCCATTCCCTATTGGGCCTGACACTAACCAACCTAGTTTTGAATGTTGTAATACAGGTTGGTGTTTACCTAATCTTATTTGTTGGGTATCTACAATATCCCAAAAAACGTCTGCGCCCAACAAGATATCTATGTCTGACGGACAATGAAACCCTGGATCTGCAAGATCTAAATCAGCAGGCAATCCTAGACTTGAAATATTAACATTTATTGTCGGTAATGTACTTGTAATTCGAGGTACCACCAAACACATAACTTGTAAATTAAATGAATTGTCAAACCGTGAAGACAATTTTAAACAGCAACGCTCCTTAATGTCACACTGTACATTATTGATGCCACAAATTCTTATTGGTTCTGTACATTGAGTTTGTATTCCTAACTTTACTTTAAGCGTTTCAGTAATAAAAGACGATTGACTTCCTGTATCCAAGAGAGCTCGTGCAAGGTATGTAGAATTATTAACAGGATTAACAATTTCAACAAGAGCTGTACACAAAAGGACCTGTCCCGCAGTGACAGCGGACAATGTTACAGGTGATGTACTTGGAGGTAAGTCATTATTATTTGTATTTAAATTGGAGCTAACACTACTACATTCTGCTGTAGTATCTTTATGCACTAAGCTATTATGTTTCTCATTGCAAAACTTACAAGAACTTTTAAGAAAGCATTTTTTGACATTGTGTCCACTACGCAGACAATTAAGACATAATTTCAGCTTTAAGGCAGTATCTAACCTAACTTTAGGTGACATATCCTTAAACTTAGTACATAAATACAAAGGATGATTGTCCTTACAAACATCACATGAATTTTTGGAAGAGTTGCTACTCATAGAACTCACAAAAGTAGTAATATTTTTCTGGTCTCTGGAACCACCATGTGGCTTACCATGATCATTCTTTCTTTGATTTTGGTTTTGTGTGTTTTCTAGAACATCTGCCCTGTTACGCAAGAAGTCATAAAATTGATCTAACGTCGGCAATTCTGATAATCCGTTCTTAAATTCTTCCCATTTTCTACTAGTGGTGACATCAAGCTTTGCTGACACCATATATATAATCAAAGCATCCCATTTATCTGTAGGCTGCCCTAAAGTATTCAAAGATCTTAAATTTTTGGAAACTAAATCAATAACATATCTCAAAGCCTTGTAAGATTCTCTTGTTAGTGCCTCAATACTGAAAAGCGCTTTCAAATGATTATTCATAAGCAGATTTTTATTATTATATCGTTGACATACCAAATCCCAAGCTACTTTGTAATTGTTGGATGTAAACTCAATAGATTTTATTACTACTAAAGCTCCTCCTTCTAAGGATGACCTTAAATAGTGAAACTTGTTTATATTTGGGATTGCATCATTCGAATTTATCAAAGAATCAAAAGTATCCCGATACTCCAACCATTTCATGTAGCTGCCATCAAATGAAGGCAATTTTATAGTAGGCAACTTTACTGAATTAAACTTATTATGTGTACGATTATTTGAACTACACAGTGAGCCTTCAGGCATTTGTTGATCAGTTTTAGAAACATTGGCCGATTCAATTAACTCTTGAGCCAACGATATACACGAAAAGAACTGATTCTCAATTAATTCTCTATCTGTTAATTGCTCATCCAAATCTAGACAATTTAATTCAATGTTACTTTGTAACATATCAAATGTACTCAGTAAAGCTTGAAATTTTTCTATTTTCAAAGCAATTTCTTTGGTCTGCAAGCTACTGAGCGGACTACACTTTGAAATTTGATTTAAATAATCTTTAAATTTAGTAAGTTGACCTTTAATAGCACTACGTTTTCTTATTAAAACTTTTAGTTCTTGTGGTTCAACTTCACTCATTTCTTGTTTATTTAACTCACTATCCATCTTAATATATTTATTTTTTAAGTAAGTAGGTAATTTTATCTATATGTTAACCTCTTAGTAGGTAGGCAACAAACAATGATTTGGGTACACTTTGTCAAAAGTAACAAAAAAACCGGTAACTCACGGTACACTGAAGCTGTGACAGCACGAAGTATGCAGCACTCACCAGGCGCCTGCACTGCAACGCGTAGATAGGCAGGCCGCTTAGCTAGCAGATCAACGATAGCGAAGCTCAGTCCATGCAATGCACACTCACCCCACCTGGAATAGTCGGCAAGCTTTGGTGAAATAACTGTCACTCTTATGATGCAATAGTTATAAAACTAGAATTTAGTTAGGTAGGTGCCTAGGTATACAATAGGCAATAGGAATAACTCCCAGTTAGATATTAACTAGGTACAGAACACACTCTTCTGTGACATAGGCGCGTAAGTAGTTTAGTTACAAAGTGCAATAGGTTTTATTTAAAGCTTTATGTAAACTTTTAGGCTCTTATTATGAATAGACGTCTGTATCGGTAGACGCAATAAGCGCTAGGCGTGTCAACCACACACGCACAATGCGTAATACGGTTTGTACTTAAATATAAAATCTTCAGCCGGTTAATTTGAAAACCTGCTATGAAAATCTATTTAAATTTAATACAATACAGTATAGTAATTCAATTCCATCATTCCAATTTATCCCAGCTGCAGAATGACAACCGAAACCTAGGCTGGTCATTGCCATTACATGGTAACAAACCGCAAATTATGTCAAAAATTATTTAATTTCCTACGCCGTGACCATTTCTTACACAACTGCCATTCACTAACTGCAGTTGCCAGTCATTGATAGATAACTATAAAAAATGTTATTGAACCTTCTTTATATAAAAAAAGGATAAAGAAGATAGAGGAAAAATAAAAGAAGATAAAGGAAAAATAAGGATGTTTTAGGCTATCTAGAAAGTTCCGTTTAAATCAGTACTACCGTTTTGTAGATAATTCGGAACAGACGGATATACAAAGCTATCTACTACCAGTGAAAGTACCGTCAAAAATAGTAATGCCATTACTGAAATTAGCCGGAAGAAAATAGATGCACAGAGAAACATTTTTTTTTGTGTTTTGTTATAAGTAGCATATATCAATTCATTTAGTACAAACCTGTAATTATTCCATTACAAACAGACATTTCAATTTTATTCGTTAGTATATATTATGTCAACGAGCGGCAGACGAAACGTAAAAACTTATTACGTTTATGTAATGACTCTGACTCATCATGAGATGAGTATTATATTTTATTGATGCAATACGATATTAGCGAGCAATTATATTTAATTTGACTGTATGATTGGCTATAATTTGATGTTAAATAGGCTATTTAATGAGGCGATAAAATGTTGTAACGAATAAAAAACAACGAAATATGATAATTAGATATTGCATGTTCTGCGGTAACAGTTTATGACAAACAAAATATTAAAATGCCAATTGCCTAAAGAAAACCTAGATTTACAATAATTGCAATAAACTTTATTAGCAACATTAACCGTTAGCTCCATTACCTACATCGATGTGACATCCTCCGTGGCCAAGCGATGCAGGTATCAAAGGTCGTGGGTTCGTTGTTCCTTTGCCGAACATAAATCTTTATGAAAAACTATTTTTATAACATTTTATCCTCCAGACTTCGCAAAGTAAGTTAAACCGTTGGCCTCGATTGTTATAACATCATCTATGACAATTGTATACCTATCAGGAATTGAATAGATAGGTGATGAATTGCCCTGGCGCAAAATAAACTGGTGCCCCTAAACTGTTTAGGTTTTATCAATACATGCCCATATTTTAAGATGGCAATAGGAAGATTACTAATATGGTTTTGGGTCCCCCCCCCCCCTGTTACCGGTTTAGTCGGACTTGTGATCTTGTGGTCGCCGGTTCGAACCCCACCCATTACACTACCGACGTGATCCCACTCGTAACACAAGTATTTTAGCTTAGCACGAGCGGTTAAGAAGAATACTAGTAGACTGCAAAGCTCTGCTAGTAATCTTAAAAAAAACTTAATTGACCCGTTTAATTGCCCCTTTTATAAACATAATACTGCGGTCATCAAACGCTCGCTTGAGAGACGACCCAATTTTTTTTTTTTTTTTGGATTTTAATGACCTTGTCACTTGGACCTTTAAGTCAAGTCTTATTTTATTTTGAGACGGTCCCAAGAGTGGTGACTTTAGCAACACTCCCTTCGGGAATGCCCCACCTTATACATACGGGCTGACGTCGATTATTCTTTCTGTCACTGATGAAGTTAGTAATCAATTTAAATTGTTTTAATCCCCAGTTCCGGCGACACATGGACTCTGTGTATGACTTCATAGTGGTGGGGGGAGGCTCAGCGGGCTCCGTGCTCGCCGCCAGGCTCTCCGAGGTGCCCGAGTGGAGGGTATTACTGTTAGAAGCAGGTGAGATGACAGAAACATTTGAAGTACATTTTAAAACATCATTTTAATTTTAAATGATCGGCAGGACAGAGGGCCTGAACAAAATGCCTCTACAACGCGCAGCGGAGTGATCGGTAGCAAAAAATTGCAAA